>FR989957.1:2695714-4043571 GCA_905404175.1 Anthocharis cardamines | reverse complement strand
ATATTGTATAAACACAAATATTATATAAGTTATGTATTTACAATTTAAACGAAAAATCTTTTAATGGAAAAAAACGTAAAATTTCATGATAATTATTATTTACGATTCGCTGTGAGCACGCTTACTCATTAATCGAAACTAACTCTATAAATTGTTTTAATAATACAATAAATTTAAGTCAATTCCTAGATTTACTAGCATAGTTAAGATATATATTTATTACTACATAATATATAATGTGACATATCATATTTTTTCTTTGTTTCACTGAAGATCATTATCAAACTAACCTACCGACCTAAAATTAAATTAAAGAATACATCACGATCGAATCTTCTATAATATTTAAGGTATACCTATAATCATACAAATTTTGAATTTATATAAAATACAGAATCATTTACTGATTACGCGTCTCAATTCCTACCAGCCTAACATAACAAGTTACTCGATGTCTTCAGTAAACAAAACATCTCTCGAATATTTCTCATTTTACAATAAAATAAAAAGTTTTTCTAAGGTTTATATGTATTCACTAGATTGGATGCTTTCAATGCTCAGGGAACGCTGTATCGAGAATTGCTTTATAAATATAGAGGGGAAATAGAAACGAAGTTTTTTCCACCCTTTCCAATTAATGGAGCGAGACGAAGCGTTTCAATTGAGAGATATTTACATACAATATTTTAAAATGTGTTTCAGTTTTATTTTGCATATGGAATATGGGAATATATGGGATTACATGAAATACAAAAATATTAATATGAGGGATCGTAAGGGAACTTTTATTCGAATGACATAATTCTTTATGCCATATTTTTTTTTAACAAAAAAATCTAATTGTATCTATATCAGGTTCAATAATCTCTAATTCAGGACAATAATATTTCAATAGTTTTTTTTTAAATAAAATACTGTATACCGGATTAAAACGCGATTTATTATTTATATTGTTTAAATTATTTAGATGAAGAAGACAGTCTTCCCGCGACCACGGTTGCTGTAAAGCATCCGAAACGTCGGGATAAATAATTTAAACAATATAAATAATAAATCGCGTTTTTATCCGGTATACAGTATTTTATTTAAATGTGTGATACTCGCGTTAATAAAAGACAATATTAGTTTTTTTTTGCACAAAACAACCAAATTGTATATCAGTTTCGAAAAACTCTAATTCGGGAAATAAATAAAATGCGTATTGCAAATGAACTCTGTTAAGTAATACAGAGTCAACCCACAAAATGATAAAAATTTAAATTTTGATACTAATCGCTTTCTTATGAGCTGGAAAACATTTTTTCAAAAGAGTTATATATCATTTAAATCGTTATAAAAGCAAAAATATTTAAACAAAATAGAGGGCACGAAACCCTAACATGTTATATTTACATTTAGTGTAATAATTACAACGAAATCTACAATAATTAATTATTATCTATTATATTATTTTAACTGTTATTTAAAAAAACATTCATAAAACCTAATTAAGACTTCAAACTCAATTTTCTCACAATGGCAACCATGTGGGTTGGTAATATTATTCGAAATTTAAAACTGTATTTACGTAATATCGAATAATGATAGAATGATCGATGAATCGATGAAGAATCGATCAAAGTATTTTAGCGTTCTTTGAATGTATTAAGATGATGATACATCGTAGAATATAGTGCGAATGTGAATGTAAAACAATCCGATTTTGTGACTAGCCGGCCTAGCATGACCACCACGAGATATGTTGCGGACGAGAGAAGACAAACTAAGATGTGAGATATCTCGAGATATCTGAGATATATTATATCTCGACATCGACAATTTTGATAGAAAAGATATCTCGATCGACAAATATATCTATTTTTGATATTAAAAGTCGAGTTTTAAGTGTAATTGTCATGTTAGACCCGGAAGAAATAAAGAGATAATCGATTAAAACACGAGAAAACGGTCGACAAAATTTTGTCGCGGTTGTCATGCGGAAAATGATTCGGTAGCAGTTCTGCCGTAGGCCGGCAGAACTGCTACCGAATCATTTTCAAACGAAAATAACAGGT
The DNA here is from genome assembly GCA_905404175.1 of Anthocharis cardamines. Lineage (NCBI taxonomy): Eukaryota > Metazoa > Arthropoda > Insecta > Lepidoptera > Pieridae > Anthocharis > Anthocharis cardamines. The sequence continues at coordinate 4,041,517 of FR989957.1, read as the reverse complement.
TGAGTTGTAGAAAATACTTTGTTGTCATTCGTACCTTTGTGTTCAAACAGATCATTGCTATTGGACAAAGACGATTATTTTGATTGCACTTTAAAAGGTTCAACCGACTGAAAATGTGTGGAATTGAGAGCAAACTCACTTCGCTTTTGTTTATACGTAGCGTTCACTGCATATTAACGAGGTAAATCGTGCAATGAATAAATTATTGTTACAACAGGCTACAGATGGATGCGTGTTTTACTTAAGTATATTACTTACAGTCTAGTGAGTGGAGATACGGTATAATTCATGTAAATAATATTTATTTTATCTAAGCCATAAATAGAATCCCATTCGTTTCAAGTTACCTAAATAACATACACAACAAATATTTTTTATGCTATAATTGCTTATCACAAAACTATAAATAAGATATTAAGGCTAGGTAAATAGATTTCAATTAAATAAATTGTGGTTTTAGGGATAAAAATAGTTCTTGTAATTGAATATTTATCTTTATATTTATTTTTAACTTCAGAAAAGGAGGCGGTTCTCAATTCGACTGTATGTTGTTGTTTCTTTTTTGTATGTTTGTTAAGCTATAACTCCGCCAATTATGCATGGATTTTGATGATTCTTTTTTGTTTGGTAGGTCATATTTCAGAGGTGGTCCCATGTAATATTAACTGTTAATCAATATTAAATAAGTATGAATTATTTTGTCGATTGTCCTTTATTAAAATGTCGAGACACAAATATACATTTCGACTTCTTTTGGTACATAATATTATATTGTGTAGTGAATTCCCGACTCTCATAGTGGGGCATGGGGCATTTCAGTGTCTGTTTCACTGATCATTCTTTTTACAGGCAAGTAGGTAATCAGCCTTCTATGCCCTTCCCGACCGAAACAATTTAATTTAATCTTGTTTCCTCGGAATTCAAACCCAGGAACTCTAGTGATAAACCACTTACCCCATGAGCCATGGAAGCGGTAAGAGGAAATAGATCATAAAACATATTTGGAACTAAGTAGCCGGCTGTCACAACCATTACGAGATCGTTTATTTCCTCCGGACCTTTCTCTCAGGATGAACGCCTTGCGGTGGACAATGAAGGCTTAAGAACAGCTTTGGGATGGAACAAGGTACAATATTCATGTGAGTTTCTCAATGTCACATAAACTACACTATTATTCACTCTAAATTAGCACTAACCTAGCTTAAAAATGACACCTGAGTAAATTATATTATTTTTTGTCTAAGCGTATTTTAAATCGCAACTCTATAATTCTGTAAGGAATCTACAGCCAGTTAGGACTGGCTAGTTATATATAGCGAAAGCTATTTAAAACGAAAAATGTCAATTTAATTATAATATTTAAATAAAATACTGTATACCGGATTAAAACGCGATTTATTATTTAAATTATTTATCCCGACGTTTCGGATGCTTTTCAGCAACCGTGGTCGCGGGAGACTGAAAGATGACAGTTGTCTTATGTTTGAAATGTCACAAAGTTGCCATATTTAATTCAATTAAATTAAAAAATAATCTATTAATTTAGGTAACACAATGTACATCTATGAACGTCATTAAAAAAATAATACATATTAAATTACTAATATTACTAATATTAAATGCTTCTAATTTTACATTTACTACCAGTTCACAAATCAAGGGCGTAGAGCGGACGAGAAGAACTGGCAAGAAACTCGCCGCCACTCTTTTTAATCGCCAAGTTTTTGTTTTACAATAATTACATATTAACGCCATCTATTCCTACGGAGTTGATATTTACTGTAATTTTCTATATTATGACAATATTGACTAACGGTGTCCTCTTGTTTTTTAGTATGTTGGATTTGGGGCTTTAGATTTTTAATTACTGGATCCCAGGTGTTGGAAAGTCTCAAACCATCTTCTCTATTGAAGTTAGGATGTTTTTTAATTTCAATAGCCTCACGTACTAGTCTGGGAAAGAATCTACTTTCTTTTGCAAGGATTTTTGGTTGGTCGAAACGTATGTAGTGGTTTGGTTTATCCAGAGTGTGTTCACATATTGCTGATTTAGAGTGACGTCTGTTTTTGATATCCGCAATGTGTTCCTTAAGTCGGTTTGAAATGCTACGTTTAGTTTGCCCAATGTAGGATAAACCACAGTCACAATCCAGTTTATATACACCTGAATCTTGCAAAGGAATATTACTTTTTATTGGTCTCAAGAACTGTTGAATCTTCTTGTGTGGCTTGAAAACTGTATTAATAGAAGCTCGTTTTAAGATTCTTCCAATCCTGTCTGTAACACCCTTCACATAAGGCAGGTAGGCTGGTTGACGTTGTACTGTTTGTGGTTTATTCCTGTTTCTGTGATGCTGTGGAGGCACCCGCAGTTTGTTGTCACGGAGTACTCGCTTAACATGCTGCAGTTCCCCGTTGAGGTGGGCAGCATCACAGAGGCGGTGGGCTCTCTGAAACAAACATACACCGACAGAAGAGAGTTGGCAAGGGTGGTGGTGGGAATCACCATTGAGGTACTTATCAGTATGGGTTATTTTTCTAAACACAGTATGGCCAAGTGTACCATCCCCTCCCCGAACTACTAAAATGTCTAGAAAGGCCAGTGAGTTATTATTCTCCTTCTCCATAGTGAATTTAATGTTACTATGTATGGAGTTAAGGTGGTCTAGAAATACAGATATGTGTTCCGTGGGCAGAATAGTAAAGGTATCGTCTACATATCGCTTGTAAAGCCTCGGTTTAACCGGGCTTGTGGCTAGGGCTCTTTCTTCGAAGTCCTCCATGAAAATGTCAGCGACAACAGGGGAGACTGGAGAGCCCATAGCCACCCCATCAACCTGTATATAGAATTCACTATTCCACATTAGGTAGCCAGATGTTAAACAATGTTCTAAAATATCTGCATATTCTGGTGACATGTTGTGTTCTGATAACCTTTTCTTAACAATATTTAGACAGTCCGATACAGGAATATTAGTAAAAAGAGACTCAATGTCAAAGCTTACCATGGTTTCATTGTTGGAGAGTTTGAGATCTTTAATAGTTTCAACAAAATGGTATGAGTCTTTAACATGAGCACTACTGTTCCCTCTGAGGGGAGAAAGTACTTTAGCCATGTGTGTGAAACGTCGGGATAAATAATTTAAATAATAAATCGCGTTTTAATCCGGTATACAGTATTTTATTTAAATGTGTGATACTCGCGTTAATAAAAGACAATATTATGTGCACCAGTACGGACTGGAAAATGCTAATAAAATTCGACGGTTAGAATACAAGAAGACAAAGGCGGCACGTCTCCTGACATCGTTGAACTTCCTCAAGAAGTGTCGAGACAATAACATCATCCCAGTTTGTGTACAAATCGCGCCGAAAAAGGACATAGCTGGGAGCGCCGGTATTCTCAAAAATGCAAGTCACAAGTTGCTATTAAAACTAATTGCCAACCACAGATCGGAAATACAACGGCAAAATTTTGAAATCCAAAATGAAACAAATAATTTACGGGAAATCTTATCGGTAACAGATTGGCAACAGTGCATAAATATATTAAATAGTCGTGCTCATAACAAATTTAACATCTATAAAGAAAAACAAATAAAAAAGTTTGAAAAATTAACCGACAAATATAATAAAACATCATACAAGTTTCCGAACACCAATGACGTTGACAGTCAATGTCCAAATCAGTTGTCAATCTGTCAAAACAAACATTAGATAAATCAACCATTGAGTTACTAAATAAAGGCCTTAATTTTGCTCCTGCGCCGCGAAAAATACCCTGTGAAGAAATAGTCAGCTACGTTGAGGAATGTATCCACAAGAACACGATTCCTAAAGACGATGCGGAGGCAATCCGGCAAGATATTTCGTGCATATTACGAACTAGCAAGCCGCCAAAACCTAACATCTCTCGTGCGGAATCAATGGCTCTAAAACAACTACGGGCCAATAAAGATATCATAGTACTCCGAGCGGACAAGGGAAACGCGACGGTCGTGATGGATACGTCAGATTATGAACACAAAATGTCCCAGAAACAAGAAAGTTGAAAAAGACCCAACAAACAAGGTAATAAAAAAGACATCTGAATTGATCAATAAACACAAAAAGACACTTAATCTTGACAGTAAATTCCTCACACCTGCATGTGCAAAGCCTCCAAAAATGTATGGGTTACCTAAAATTCACAAAATAAACACACCTTTAAGACCTATAGTGAGCCAGATCGACACACCCACACATAAACTGGCTCAACACATGGCTAAAGTACTTTCTCCCCTCAGAGGGAACAGTAGTGCTCATGTTAAAGACTCATACCATTTTGTTGAAACTATTAAAGATCTCAAACTCTCCAACAATGAAACCATGGTAAGCTTTGACATTGAGTCTCTTTTTACTAATATTCCTGTATCGGACTGTCTAAATATTGTTAAGAAAAGGTTATCAGAACACAACATGTCACCAGAATATGCAGATATTTTAGAACATTGTTTAACATCTGGCTACCTAATGTGGAATAGTGAATTCTATATACAGGTTGATGGGGTGGCTATGGGCTCTCCAGTCTCCCCTGTTGTCGCTGACATTTTCATGGAGGACTTCGAAGAAAGAGCCCTAGCCACAAGCCCGGTTAAACCGAGGCTTTACAAGCGATATGTAGACGATACCTTTACTATTCTGCCCACGGAACACATATCTGTATTTCTAGACCACCTTAACTCCATACATAGTAACATTAAATTCACTATGGAGAAGGAGAATAATAACTCACTGGCCTTTCTAGACATTTTAGTAGTTCGGGGAGGGGATGGTACACTTGGCCATACTGTGTTTAGAAAAATAACCCATACTGATAAGTACCTCAATGGTGATTCCCACCACCACCCTTGCCAACTCTCTTCTGTCGGTGTATGTTTGTTTCAGAGAGCCCACCGCCTCTGTGATGCTGCCCACCTCAACGGGGAACTGCAGCATGTTAAGCGAGTACTCCGTGACACCAAACTGCGGGTGCCTCCACAGCATCACAGAAACAGGAATAAACCACAAACAGTACAACGTCAACCAGCCTACCTGCCTTATGTGAAGGGTGTTACAGACAGGATTGGAAGAATCTTAAAACGAGCTTCTATTAATACAGTTTTCAAGCCACACAAGAAGATTCAACAGTTCTTGAGAGAAAGTAGATTCTTTCCCAGACTAGTACGTGAGGCTATTGAAATTAAAAAACATCCTAACTTCAATAGAGAAGATGGTTTGAGACTTTCCAACACCTGGGATCCAGTAATTAAAAATCTAAAGCCCCAAATCCAACATACTAAAAAACAAGAGGACACCGTTAGTCAATATTGTCATAATATAGAAAATTACAGTAAATATCAACTCCGTAGGAATAGATGGCGTTAATATGTAATTATTGTAAAACAAAAACTTGGCGATTAAAAAGAGTGGCGGCGAGTTTCTTGCCAGTTCTTCTCGTCCGCTCTACGCCCTTGATTTGTGAACTGGTAGTAAATGTAAAATTAGAAGCATTTAATATTAGTAATATTAGTAATTTAATATGTATTATTTTTTTAATGACGTTCATAGATGTACATTGTGTTACCTAAATTAATAGATTATTTTTTAATTTAATTGAATTAAATATGGCAACTTTGTGACATTTCAAACATAAGACAACTGTCATCTTTCAGTCTCCCGCGACCACGGTTGCTGAAAAGCATCCGAAACGTCGGGATAAATAATTTAAATAATAAATCGCGTTTTAATCCGGTATACAGTATTTTATTTAAATGTGTGATACTCGCGTTAATAAAAGACAATATTAATTATAATATCTAAATAATTTCCAATGAGGTCATAAAAGGTATAATTTTCAGTTTAGCGGTACAGACAAACAAACTCCACCTCTGTCTGTCAATCTCACATCATCATTATATCTTAGTTAAGATAAGTAATTTAAATGTATGAAATCTTTTTATAGAAAAACATTGAATTCACCAATTAATTATTTATAGGTATGTACATATGAAGAATAAGTTAACAAAAGCCGCGCTATTTCTTATGTTAGTAAAATTCTGCTTAGCCCAACTACTGTATATTATCAGTTGTTACTCATTCCATAAAAGCCGGCTACGCATCAGAACGGCCTGTGCAGTACCAATAGTCACAATCCATTTGTTGAGGCGTTAGCCCGGTTGTCTCTAAAATCTGAGTTCGATGTACGTGTTTGAACGAACGTTGAAAAAGGTGACCTTTTTAATAATACTATTCCCATTTTCATATTACGAAGATGAAACTTCCATTGTGTTTTTTTTTTTGGAAAGTTTTAATAAGCTGTATTCTGTCTAGGTGCTTTGTTTTCAACGACTACGTATGAAAAATTGTTCGTTTTTTAAATGTTTTCGGTTTTCGTCTCGAAAATGCAATTTTACTCGCCGTAATCTATTTCTGTAGGGCTTGGGCGCATTTAATTGCATTTTCTCGAACCCAACTGTTTATTTCACATAGTTTTTAACATAGAATTACATAATACAACATTAGTATTAGAAAATAAAACCATTTTGCTCAATTGAAAGCCAGTAACGAAGAGATTTGACGCAACGCCGGTTATCCCCCAGAGTGATCTTTGGTATATCAGAATTTAATACACAATCGGGAAACCCTATAAAGAAAATAAAAAATTCATACGTAAATCTAAACTTTCATCATATTATTTTAGATTTTTTTTTATAATGTAGACGACCTTGAGGCGCACTTGATACCTCAACGATGCGCTGTTGACCTATCTTACACTTCAAGTAATCGGTAATCCTAATAAATAATAAGACCTAAATTTGCAATGTGCACTTCACGAAGTTTATATCTATGAACGGCGGTTCGTTACCCAGTCGAGATTTCGATATTGCTCCTCAAAGGAAAAATATACAAATCATTCCGACGAGATTTGAATCCACGACCCATCAGAACTCAAGGAACTATGAGGAAGTCGTGGCTAGAACGTCAAAAATTTCAATTTAAGGCCTTTAACCTTTTCCGAATACTTTGGTGAACTATTACTACGTTATATGCCAAGCAATAACTCTTAAAAGTCATAGAACACACATGTGCTCGTCATTCAAAAGGTATAAAGGGTCCAAATAAGTTCTCTTTTGTGCTACAACTCAACAAAAAGGTCAGGAATTAGTTTGTAATAGCCGTCATTATATCTAACGTAGGGTTCGAGTTTAATCTTTACCTACAAAAGTAATAGCGTACTTTATATTACAATATTTTAACGTGTTATGTGCCATATCTAAGATTTATATATTTTAAATACTTTTAATTTAAAAAAATATTCAATACTTAGGTACTTGGCTCCCACATTTTGGGTTTTGTTTATAGGTATTATGTAATTATAATTTATATATATTTTAAATACTTTCATTTTTAAAAAATACTTAGGTACTTGGCTCCCACATTTTGTGTTTTGTTTATAGGTATTATGTAATTATAAAACTTATGACTAATTTAGCACATGTTTAAACCACAGTGATTTTTTATGCTATTTTAATATAACTATTGAATGTGTATTTTTAAATGTTTTTTTTTTAGTAAGACAAACGGACATGCAGGCATCTGAGGGTAAGTGATTACCGCCTTCCATTAACATCCACAACATCAGAGGTCTGGAGGATGCGTTGCCGGCCCTTAAGGTAAGAGTAGGCTTATTTCTGTTTCTAGGGTTATTTTTATTTTATTAGTTCAAAATCAAATTAAATGTATGGTTTTCACCATCTCGACAAACGTCGGTTTAAATAAATTCCCTGGAAAACCACAAGAAAAAAATATATACGACCCCTTATATGTTTGATGATATAAAATAAAAAATAGTATTAATATCAAAGAGAGAAATCCTTATTTATTATGAACTATCTTTTTCTCCATAGAAATTATTTATTTATATAATATAATTCGTATAGTATGTATGTGGGTCATTCCATGTCAAATCGTCAAGTAGTTGGAATCGACCCCTTCCGATTTGGATGAATTTTGGTGGAGAGTTTCCTTATATCATAAAACGAAGTTCTGCCAAAGGAAAAATTTTTTTTCAAAAGTTATGCAAAATTCAAAATTTCACTGTTTCTCCTGTTTTTAAAGTTTATTTTTTTAATATTTCGTACTGTATTCAAAAAAAAAATCTCTGGCATTTTCAAAGGGGATACTTAGAGGTATAAAAAAAAATTTTTTTGAAAAAATATTTTAAAAATTGCCACAATTAGAAAATTTTCAATTTTTAAAAATCGTAAAAATTAAAGTTCGCCATTAAATTTTGGACTCAATTTTTTTTATATTATACCTCTGACATATCTAAAGATATCCTAAAATTTTCAGAAGGGTGTTTTTTGATTTTTCAAAAATATGATTTTTTGAATTTTGGCAAAAAAAAATATATTTTTTTTTTAATTTCTAGTCGAGTAAAATCAGTCAAATGCAAAATATGGATACTGAAACAGAATCGTGCAACATGCGGATTTCCATCTGTAAGCTGTGTTCCATTAGATTGGAATTTCTATATTCCTACCACTTGTTTAATGACTGATGTGACCAACAAAAATATGTTTACAAAAATTTAAATAACTTACTTAAAACGCGCATATAAATATATTATTTATGACCAGCCAGAATGTACACTTCAAAAATAAAATAAAATATTTCTAGATTTGAATATGCTTTTCTCCCCACTTATGGAAGATGATGAGGATGGCGGAGTGGAGAACATAATTTAATTTAATTTAAAATGAATTTGATGTATACATTTTTTCCTAATTTGTCCGATAGTTTAAAAGTTTTTTCTGTTATTCGGGACATAGGCGAAACCAACAAATAAAATATCATTAAATTCGGTGCAGCCGTTCTTGAGTTATAAATGGTGTAACTAACACGACTTTCTTTTATATATGTATAGATAATAGATATAGGTGCGTGTATGTATTCACCTTAATAAAAGTCAATATATTATATTTTCAAGACATTAAACATTCTGGATTCGCAACTGCAACCCATCGGAAGGCAAAGTTTAGCCCGTCAGAATCTAACAAAATGAATAAAACAACAATTGTAACAAGGAAATAGCTGGGAAAGCTTGTTAGTACGAAATCATCCCCTCGACGTACCGCCGCCCTAGTGAGCCGTGAAAACGTACAACGATAACCTTTCAATGTCGCACAAAAGACGCATTGGGGCGCGAGCAGACAAAATTGATTTTTGCTCATATTGAGGCCGAGACCAACGGGACATCCGCGTCATGCCAATGACGAAATGAAACAAAGACAGTACCTTTATGAAGGCATACAAGAATGTTAGCTTCTAAATTCTTTTCTGTTCGGAGATGACTTCCTGCGCCCTTTCACTTGGAAACAGGCATTCTTTTCTTTGAGGAAACTACTTTCGTAACTCTGTAGGATAAAATATTTTTTATAAATGTAGGTATATAATCTTTACTCAATACTAATTTTATAAAGAGGAATGATTTGTATTTTTGTATGTTATCGACCGATTTTAAAAATTATTTCACCAATAGAAAGCTACATTATCAGCGTGTAACATAGGCCATTTTTTGTATATACGTAGTATTGTACATCTACATTGTATCCGTGTGAAGCCGGGGCGCTTTGTTAGTATAATTTAAATGAAAAAAAAAACAAATATTACGTATTATAATAAGTAAAGTAAATTAGTTTATTTTTTATTTTGATTAGTAATATTAGATAAAGTTTTATTATAATATTTAAGTACAGTTAACTTTACCCAGCATACGTTGCAATACCACAAGTACCTAAAGTAAAAAAGTGTAGTAGTTTTTGGGCCAGTACCTTCAGTATAAAGGAACTCACCAATGTTTCATCATAATCGGATGAATAGATACGGGGTGAATAGAGAACAAACATACAGTACACATACCCGAACAACGTAAATCAACTCTCTGAGTTAAGTTTAGTTAGCAACAGAGGTTCCGAATTCTACTCTGAAAATACAAAATATGTTTTGATCGTGCAGGTTATATTATAAGATCGATCATCTGCTTGCCTTTCAAGAAAATATATCAGTTTTTATTTAATTGCTACATTTAAATTTGTCTTAGTTTTATTATTAAACTGTAGTAAATGTAAGTAAACGTTGGCAGACTTCAATAAATACTTCAGTGAAACAGACACAGAATTGTAACTGTTCCATACCTCACTAGGGAACAATGAAAACTCTCAGATTAAGTACTGAAAACTACTACTACTTTTAATGTCAAATATTTGTTTTTTAAAGGAAATTACCGTGAAGTTTATTTATTTATTTTTTTTATTTTTTTTTATTTTTTTTGAATTAATGAATATAATTCACAAAGTATATTATAAATATAATATAACAACCAAGATCTTAAAACTAACCATTAAAAATATTATAAAAATAAAACAATAACAAAGATCTTAACTAATTATAATATATATAAACCCTCAAGAAAAGTGAAAATTAATTAATTTTATTAATTACATTTCATTGAATATTACATTGTATGTTTACATTTATTTATAATAACTGTTAACTTAATGTGTAATACATTAAGGAGGTGACGTGACCCCAAACTAGGCACAGCCTGTCTCTTGGGGGCCACAGGAGAAATGCCGTAAATACATTGTAGCAACATATGTTAGGTCGGATAGCAATAAACAATTATATTCAATTTTAAATTACAACACAGTGATAAAATTGAGACGCAGAGACACAGAGATATATCGACAGACGAGCATGAGCTACCTCAGCCACAGAACATCAGAGAATAATGAACAAAACACTGCACTGGCGTAATAATCTTATCATATCATATTTAATTGTTTGTAATACATACTGTTCATTATATATTTATTGTTTTAAACACATTTATTCTAGAAATTGAATTATGTAATATACAACGATGCAGAAATGATTTGCATATTTTTAAACATACTCGTAATGCCTTCAAGTGAATTGCTGCAAATTTGCTCAACTTCGTATTTTTTTTCAATTATTGCCAGGCGCTCCGGGTTGCAATCTTCTTGTACAATGTAATTATATTATTTCTGCTATACTTTCCTTTGTTCTAACGATATTAAATAACGGTTATACGTTATTATTACTAATAAATATGTTCATGACAACAACAGAGAAAGTCATTTTAACATATAAATAACTAGAACTTAGTTTATATTTTTTTTTTTATGTTAGATATCGATACCCCAGCCACAGAACATCAAGTCAATGATGAGCTGTCGACCTAATTTTTTATTTATTTATTTATTTATTTATTTATTTATTAGGTGCTCCAACAACACATATACAATACATATTACAATAACAATATTATAAAGATTTAGGTCCGGTATATGCGTCAATAATAGGTGCACACAGCATTATTAATTAATTTCTCTGAGGACACTTATGTAACACAACGGACTTAAGTAAATGCTGAAGTTATAAAATGAAAACAAAAAAAAAAAAATTGTAGTACATATTTAACAAAGATATTGAAGCTCAAGAAAAAATAATAATAATAATAATATAGGAAGGTTATGAACGCAGTATCTTATGTTTAAAAACAAGAAGGCTGTCACAGAATAAATCAGCCTCGGACGACTTTAGAGCATCATTCACCGTGTCTAACGTGCGATATAGTGGGGCATTGCGGCCGACGTTAGTTCTGACGGTTGGTAAATAGAAGAGATTAGGCTTGTTTCTTTTATTTAATTTGGGTACATTGAACGGTATCGTATTTAAGATATTAGGTGTATCTGTCATGTTATTCAATACTTTATATATAAAAGAGATGTCAAGCATACGGCGTCTCTCGTGAAGCTTATGTACTTTAAAGAATTTCAGTCTACTTTCATAGTCGCTTTTGTAACTTATGTTATTGTTTAGGCAGCATAAAAGTTTAGTAAAAGACCGATTTATTCGTTCAATTCGATCACTATGGACAGAATACTGAGGGTTCCAGATAATGCTCCCAAATTCAAGTATACTGCGTACTAATGAATTAAATAATACAATTTTGGCTTTCGCAGTTTTAAAACACTTAGTTGACCGCCTTATGAAACCTAACATTCTAGCAGCATTATTAGTGATGTTATTATAATGTGGTACAAAAGATAGTTTGGTATCTAGAGTAATCCCAAGGTCTCTCACCTCTGTGACGCGCTTCAGCTGTTCTCCATTTATTATATATTCTGAGATCAGTGGACGTTTTTTTTTTGTAAAAGTGATATGATAACATTTGGAAACGTTTAGGCACATTTTGTTTAAATTACACCAGGTCTGGATGCGCGTAATATCGTTTTGAAGTAGCGCCACATCTTGAGCATTGTGGATAACTTTAAAAATTTTCATATCATCGGCGTATAAAGAAAATGAACTATTGTTTATAACAGAGCTTATATCATTAATAAATAGCGTGAACAGAACTGGGCCGATAAGAGAGCCCTGCGGAACTCCCGAGAAGGCAGTATACGGCAATGATTCGAAGCCATGCACCCAAACGAACTGAGTTCTTTCCGTCAAGTATGATTCAAACCACTTGAGTAACTCTCCACCAACACCATATATGCTATCAAGTTTTTCTAACAATAACTTATGACTGACTTTGTCAAATGCACTCGAAAAATCTGTATATATGCAATCAATTTGATCACCTCTATCTAGTGCATTTGCCAAATGATCAACATATTCGAATAAATTAGTTTCAGTAGATCTTTTAGAGTAAAAACCATGTTGTTTGTCATTCAAATACGGTTTACAATGTGATTTGAGAACAGGGCACATAAGAGACTCAAAAATTTTTGAAAAGGTATTCAAAATGGAAATAGGCCTGTAGTTTTTAACATTAGTTGTCTCACCTTTTTTGTAAATTGGTATAATTCTAGCTTTTTTCCAGATTGTAGGGAATGTTCCTAGTTCGATGGACTTATTAAAGATTAATTTTAAAGGGACCGCTAAAGAAGAAGCACAGTTTTTAATAAAAATGGGTGGAATACCGTCTGGGCCGGATCCCTTATCAATATTCAGGTTTTTAATGTTATAAATTATCTGTCTTTCCGTGAATCTAACATTGCATAATGATAAGGTATTTAAACTTTTTGCGTCAACACTGCTGTTAACATCAGAGTCGTTACAATAAACCGAGCTAAATTGTTCAGCAAATAAATTGGCTATTTCTTTACCGTGTGTAGCTTTTGTGCTTTCACGATACATTTCACATGGTAAGCCGTTAGCGTTAGACCTTTTATTTTTTATAAAATTCCAGAAATTTTTAATATTATTACATATATTACTTTCGACGTTGCATATATACTGTTTATATTTGGTACTGATTAATTTGTCGCATCGAGTTCGAAGCAATCTAAATTCGTGCTCATCCCGTGGATTACGGAATTTACGAACTTTAATCCGAAGTCTGTCTTTTTCTTTGAGTAATTTAATGAGTGATTTATCAAACCAGGTTGGATAATTAGACTTGAGAGTTCTACTAAAGGGTACATGATTTTTAATAACATTATTAATCTCGTTATAAAACACTGCGATCATATTATCGATACCACCTTCCTTTACATCGAGTTTCTCTAACCAATTAAAGTTTTGTAAACACTTATTGATTTCAGGATAATTTGCCTTATAAAAATTTAATTTGGTTATTGGCTTATCTTTCAGAGACTTAGATGACACATTTTCTACGAATATTTCCAAGGGAGGATGTAATATATCCTTCTTACTTAAGTGATCATTTGTTTCTTGAACTGTTATTACAATATTAGACAGAACCAGGTCCAATATTTTATCAGAACTATTCATAATATAATTGTATTGATTTAGACAACCCAATGACATAAAGTCCACTAAACTATGACCGAGATTATTATTATAATTAGAGGGTACTAACACGTTAGGTGTATCACAACTAGGGGACCACGATAAGAAACTCATGTTAAAATCACCAACAATTAGGACATCATCAAGGGAATTAACTGCATCACTAGCCTTCTTAAAGAAGCACTGCACTTCATCTTTCTTGAGAGGTGGAGGGAGATAGACAGCGCAAAGGCCGAGCTTTTGAGAATGATTATTTCTATATAAAGTCACCAATATCCATAGATCCTCATTATCTGTTTCCCAGTTCATTAATCGCTTACTATTCAAAGTTTTTTTTATTGCTATTAAAATTCCACCACCTCTTGTTTTTGTAGAAGAATTGCGATCCTTACGATATATGGTGTACCTGGAGTCAAAGAGTTCTCCATTATTTATATTTGATGTCAACCATGTCTCGGTGAGTATAATAGCGTCGTAATCATGTCCCAAAATATTGAGATGAAGTTCGTGAGTTTTTGTTCTTAGACCGCGTACATTCTGATAATAAATATTAAAAAGAGAGCCCTTGGTGACCGATGTGTAGGTTCATCATAAACGCATATTATTTAGATATTCTAAGGAAGGGACGCGTTTAGCCTGCTCGCTTTCGTCTTTGCGGATATAAATGTTTCCATTCCTGACCCACACATATTTGTAACCTAACTCCTTACATTTTATTCTGGTAGCAGCGTGTAGGTTCTTCCTCTCTGGACTTAAATGTTCCGACACATATATGGGTAAAAGATCTCCTCCAATACCAATAAGTTGCGTGTTTAATTTCTCATTTGGGTTGCTTTTATTGTATTTATGAATTGAACCCAAGATAGCGTCACGGCAACGGCTACTTCGGAGTTTTATTATTACTGATCTAGGTTTTCCATTTTTAGGATTCAATTTTGCTACTCTAAAACATGAGAGAATATCACTATCCACTATTTTTGCGGAAACAACTTCACTAATTCTTATGACTGATTTTGCAAGATCTTCATTTCTAAATTCTGGTAGTCCATGGATTTCGATATTGGACTCCCTAGAGTACTGTTCGATGTTAGATAACCTAACTGTCAGATCAGAAGCCATCTTCTCCAGTGTGGAATTAGTAACTAATAATTCTCTTACCTCTGAATCCCGCTTTTCTACCAATAATTTCATTTCTTCATATCTACTTGTCGCAAACTGCACGGCCGTCTTCAGAGCCGCTATTTCATCTTTGAGCGGTGAAATTTCAGAGGACACAATCTCACGCATTATCGATGGAAACTCTGCCTTCAAAAGTGCACGAAGTTCGGTACGCTTGAACACATAGGTCTCATCGTCTGGGGCATTCGAGCTGAGATCATCACCATCTTTGTTGGCATCACCACTGGATGCTGGCCTCAGCCCACGAACTGGAGTTTCGCTATTATCACCTGTCCTTCTTGAAGCAGCCTTGCACGTTGGACATTTCCACGAAACTTTACTGTCTTTAGACAGCTTTTTAAAATTACTGGTGATAATGTTAACGCACGAGTAATGAAATAAGTGCGCGCAGATACTGCATAGCATACTTTCATTAGCTTGAACTATTTTTCTGCAGCCCTCGCAAGTATTCATATTTGTAATAATTAAAACGGTAATAAATTCACTTTTCTATAACAAATATGCAGTTGATAAATTGTAGTTGACACTATATTTTCAACACAATAGTGAAGTATTAATTATTATCTTTATTATGTTGAGGGTAGTTGAAATTATTGCTTTAATAATTACGTTACTAATGTTCTATTTGTAACTATTTTCGTGATGTTTATTATTATTAACACTTAACATTAACTTATGTAAACACTGAGAAAGTATTTGCTATCAAAAGTATAAAGTAAACTATTTTAATTTATTTTTACAACTCAACACCAAAAACAAGCCGCTTGTCACGAAGTGTCATATTTATTAAGAGGATTTTGCCATTGAGCATTCGAAAATCCATATTCTGAATCCGAAACTCGCAATATGCACTTCACGGTTTTTCCATCTATCAACGGTGGTTCGTTCCCGGTCGGAATTTTGATATTCCTTCTAACCGTTCAATACCCGAAGTGACCAGACATGTTTATAGAAAATTATAAACAATTCGTCCTGGCGGAATTCAAACCCGCGACCCATCAGTGTCCAAGGTAGGTGTTCTACCGAACGCGCCAACGAGCCCGTCAAAATTTATATATTAATCACTACTTCTTATAAGTTTTAAAACACTATCTTTTTCCGGTTTAAATATTTCATAGTACTTTTCTACGCAATTTTCCAAGTTTCTGGCGGCGATATAGTCCCGGGAACTTATAGTTATTACGTTTTCGTGTTGGCCTTTTCCATTTCAATTTGGAGATGCGTTTCCAATCTCCCGGGGGCACTGGGACCGTCCTTTTCGAAAGGGCAATAGAAACGGTTTTAAGTTTCGACATTTTCAAGATAAACTTTAATAAGTATCGCGTGAATTTTCCCTTCTTGTTTTTATCGCCTTTGTCTTTTGAGAATGTTTCTATACTTTATTATTGATAAGTAAGGCAAGTATCATAGATTAATATTAAAAATTGGTTAATGAATTATGAAAACATGCTTTTATCTTTGTATATTTATTTTACTACGTAAATTATATAATACTAGCGAACCGCCCGGTTTCGCAGGGGTGCAATGTGCCTTTCTTTTGGTGAAAGAATTTTTAAAATCAGTCTAGTATTTTTGAGTTACATCATAACAAACAAAAAAACAAATCTTATATGTATGCTTTGTAGCAAGTTCCAAGTGAACGTCCATCTGCTATTTTGGCTTCTTCTTTATATTCTCGATATTTAATATAAATGAAAATTAGTATCGTTATATCCGATATGAAAGACAAATAACTTTGTGTTAATATTGTCTTTTATTAACGCGAGTATCACACATTTAAATAAAATACTGTATACCGGATTAAAACGCGATTTATTATTTATATTGTTTAAATTATTTATCCCGACGTTTCGGATGCTTTACAGCAACCGTGGTCGCGGGAGACAGAAAGATGACAGTTGTCTGATATTTGAAATGTCACAAAGTTGCCATATTTAATTCAATTAAATTCAAAAATAATCTATTAATTTAGGTAACACAATGTACACCTATGAACTAGTATCACGTTGACAAACTTGACAAACTTTGTGTTATTTTAATTTGAAAATAGAACCTATGATCGGTAAAAGAGGAGAAACATTTTGAGGTGCATAAATTTTACTTGTTCTTTGGTACTATCGGACCTAAATGAATGTAAGATAATTTAAAATAAATAGTTTAAACTTTCAAGCATTTTACATTTTTATTATTTTGTAAAATAAGGGTTATATTAGAAAATAGTCAAATAAGCATAAAATTACTGTTTAAATAACAAAATATAAGTTTAAAACAGAACTCCTCCAAGTTTGTTTCCATACAAATTCTCATATTATTACACTCAGTTAGAAAGCATAGGCGAAACATCCCAAGATTCGAGTGAACTGTATCAGCTATTCAATTTCTTATCAAAGACAAAATTTTGAATAATGACATTTGAAACTCGAGTTTGTAACTGGAGCCATTGTAAAACTTATCTAATATTCAAAGTGGAAATTTATTCTTTGTCGACTATTCGAGAAACCTTCAGCGAGATTGAAGGGAATTTATTGGAGAAATCGGCTTGAGTTATCGAAATGGTACCGGAGGGCTGACAAGCGAACATTGATAAATTAGTATTTGGTAATGAGATCTGTAAACAAAAGATAGTATGTAAGTTGCAGAGGTTAAAAGCTTTTTCATTAGCCTTAACCTGGAGATATCTCACCGCCGAAACGGAAGGTAAGTTGACTTTATTTTTCTACCAACCTATGGGGGCGCATTTACTATAACCTATGAGGGCGCAGCGTCGGATGTCTCTTTCTCACCTCTCAATCACCTCTTAATGAGAATTTGTATTCACTGAGTCGTAACTAACGATAAGTGTTAATCTATTCTAATATTATAAAGAGGAAACATTTGTTTGTTTATTTGTTTGTTACGATTTAACTCAAAAAACACTCGACCTATATTAAAATTTCTTTCACCAATAGAAAGCTACGTTATCAGCGAGTAACATAGACTATTTTTACAGTACATCTATATGCACCCGTATGAGCCGGGCCGTGTTACTAGTATTAAATATTTGGTTAGTTATTTCTTAAGGAATATTTATTCTTTTTTTACCTTTTCCTTTCTTTCGTTAAACAATAGATTTTACAAATTAAAGTTTGTTTTTTCTAGGTAGAGGAGTAAAGACATAAAAAAAACTTAAATGAAGTGATAACATTCAAGTTTAACAGCTAAAACAGCAATGGCATTCAAATAGGTATGAATATAACGACGAAATAAAATTATAAGTACCCATACTCTAAGCGCACCATATTGCTCAAAACATAAAAAGCATATAAAAGCGAGTGCTTTGCGAAATTACCTTAATTTAAAATTTCCTCACGTGAACCAAGCGAATTTGTGAGACAAATTCTTAGAGCTAAACAGGTGCAGTGTTTAGGAGAAAATGCAGAAGTTGCATAAGTAATCTTATATTAAAACCACTAAATTAAGGAAAGCGGGCTAAGCTGTAGCTCAAGCAAGATTCAACGTGTTTATTTTGACTAAGTAGCTTAATAAGATGTCGACTAGGATTATTTCAAATATGCCATTTACATACTTTAATAAAGGTGCGATTATACGCAATAATAATATTATATGGACCAAATGATATAATTTTATAAAGTTATATTTGTGCTACAATTTTGTTAATTAAAAATCATGATTATGATTAAATTAATAGTAATAATTGATACTAAAATAAATATGGTAATTTATTTATCTTCTTCCTATTCTTCGTGCCCTGTTCCTTTTTATTTTATTTTGGGTCGGCGTGTATGTTCTCTTTTTCCATTCTCTTCTTTCACTCGCCAAATCACACCTCTCAAACACATATCATTCTTCGAATATACACTCTTCCCCTATACCCATCCACTTTCATAGTAATTTATTTATCTCTTTTCAATATATACTTTTATACTATTGTCATAAGAAATCTATCCTATTTTCTGAAATTGAAAATGAAATCGGCTTATTTTCAAACTCAAATATCACGGTAAAGAAGATCCATTACCTGCTTTAAAATCTACTTCAATATTATGAGAATACGCAAAAACCACTTGATTTACGTTCGGATCTCATTCGCTATGATTTATGTTAGTGGCGTGCGAATATTAAAGATTCGTATTGATATATTATTCCTTTATCCCCATTCTCTCTTTTTGCTATTTACGCGAGTTTCCCTGCCCTCATAACTTTCATCGTCCTTTTTTACGGCGCGACTTGTAAAAACAGCCGCGGGCTTTCATATACTATAAATAATACCCCTCCCGTCATGTTCAGTTAATATTTGTGGCGCTATCGGAAGTATTTTTATTGTATTTTTAAGTTATTGCTTTCCCATAAAATTCTATCAAGTCACATAAATGTTACACCGCATTATTGCTATTCCGAAAAGAATTAAGAGAGAAAATATGAGGGTGAAATTTCTACTTAGAAATATCTGAATGCCTAGTCATCAGGCAGTAATAGACTCCGATTGTGATCTTTCATTTGCAGTGAGCCATGAGTTAGTTCGTCTTCCCTCGATGGAGTTATAATGAAGACGAAAATTGTATTATTCCTGATTACTCCATTGTTCTAACGGCTTTAGTTAACGGCAGCTAGTGCAAATGTTATTAGTTCCAAAATTTTCATCATTTCATGATATTTTCAAACAAACAGATTTTTAAGAGTTCTTAATATCTGTTATTCTATTCCATAACACGAATGTACTAGGCTAAATATTCTGAAGAAGTAAGCACTGTCGAGAAATACACTACAGTGATTAGATAATTAAGAACGTCATTCGAAATCGAAGAAATATGAAACTAAAGAAAATTACATTCGAACATAATATTGTCTTTTATCAACACGAGTTTCACACATTTAAAAAAAACACGGTTGCTGTAAAGCATCCGAAACGTCAAATCAGGTAAATAATCAGATAAAGTATTTTATTTGTACATATGAACAACATGCATCTAACTTCATAATACCTGCTTGAAAGACACTTTTGAAAATAATCTCCATTATGCCTGGCCTAGTCGGTAAACTATCGAAGTTATCAAACTTCAGCAAAAACTAAGAAGCGGCTCTAAGTGAGAAACTCCCAGCATACACTTCGCGAAGTCCAAGTTTTCTTGTCAATTACGTTTGGCAGGCGTTAGCGTCCCGTCAGCATCGCTCGGCCAGCAAACAGACTGCATCCTACCTTCAAGAATTATTAATGGCATAAATCTTCCCAACTAAGCGTCTACAAAGTTTGTGGAAGAGCTATAAATTTATTATACTTTTCTAACATTCATATTTTGTCCGATAAAGCAGGATGAAACGTGCTTTAGATGGTAACGTACAATGGACGTTTTAAAGCATAAACTATGCAACATCTTAAGCTTTCACAGGCGAGTTTAAGATGTTATATAGCTATTCAAATAAGACATGACTTTATTGTTCGAAGATGATAAAACGCTAGACATTTGATGAAAAACGTTTTATAAAAACTATCCCGATGTGTGATGTATTAATGTAATTAACAATTAAAATAAGAAAAATATTGATTCAATATGCATGCAACGGGCTATTTAGATAGACAGGATAAATAGGTAATTTCACAAGCAACATGACAACAACTGATTTCTGCGTCCGGTTTGAATATTTATATTTTTAAATTGGATCTTTTTGGTTTTTAATAAAATGACATAGTTTAAAATTTAGACATAAATTTATTGCTTGATAAAACTAATATTTTTTCTAATGCTATAATAATAAGTAATATAATGTCTAGAAAAATAGCTTCACAAAAAATGTTTTTGATTAAATTTTGAAAGACACCTATTACTACCAATGATTCAGTCAACATAAAACCACGTCAGAATTCTTATCCTTATGAAAGATACTTACTGTGAAAATTATTAAATCATTTCAAAGATCTAAGCGACAAAGAGCGAATTCGTTTTAAAATATTTTATTTTTAGGTATATACTACAACAGATTCATATATCATTAATCAGAAAAGAAGAAATTAATACCTGCGACGAAAATAATATTATTAAGCGCTCTAACATTAGGGTCGTTGCAAGAAATCCAATTCAACCGTCTTTGTGTTCTATTCTCCATAGAATATGCTCGTAATCTTTGAATACGCTACTTTGTAAGAGCAATCAAGAAATGTTACGTGTTTTTTAACAAAAAATATTCGAGTTGTAATCCAAATCTGCGTCCGCGGTGTCTTGTTTTCCTCATTTCCTGCAGCGACGGCAGGAAATAAAATCGCCATCAAGCCGGTGTTGGTAATTTAAAAATAATACTGGAAAATACGTAGAAATGTGAATTCAGAGGCAAATTGCGGCAAGATGGGATCAGAGCGCCGCTGCCCGCTGATTCTGTAAAGCCACCGCGAATGGTGCTCGCCAAATACTCTAATTACTATTCGTATGCCGTTCTGAAAATTATTTTCAAAATGTACTGAGTTAGTATGGGGTTTATTTTACAAACTCTTTAGCCTAGTCACCCCGATAGAGTTAATTGAGCCAAAGGTATCCTGTTTTTTACTAAGTCTATTTCATACATTTTTTTATTGGTATCAAATTGGTTGGCCTTTTGTACCCTACCAGACTTTAACATTTTTTAAATCTTGTGGAATTCGAATTCGGGAGTTCCGTTCCGAGGCAATATAAAATTAAATTGTAGTTAGTTATATTGTATTGGTGGCATATCTAATAGGCCCTATGCAGCCTCCTCGCTTTTTTTCTAACACATTTTTTTAGGTTTTTTATTTAGCCACAATAATTAATATAATCTATGAAGTAATCAATTAAATTATAAAAATAAGATATGAAATAATAAGTACGATATATATGACAGATGGGGTCTGAGGATGGGGCTTAGAAAATCGAATAATAAATAAAAATGTAATGCGAGAAATAATTGATTTAGATTATTTATTAATTCGTAAAAAAATATAAAGACGCCGATACGTATTAGAGTCGACGCTATCGGACTTGAGTAGTGGCGTTAATTCTATAGTCGGTAATAGCAGTCATAGTATATCCTTTAGATTGTGTCTGCTATAACTAATTTATATTTTATTATAACAAATAAAGATCGGAAAAAATATTAATACGATCCTTGCTGATATTGCAAATTGCTATTCATCTTTAGCAGATAGTGTCCGTCATAAAATAAATTAATCAGTATGCTCGTGAAGCTCCTAGCAGTGATTTATTTTATTAAAAGCCCAACGTATAGGATGGGACGCTGACGTGGCGGCTCATAAACTTTCGGATTTAATAAAATTTATTCAGCTACGTTCTTTGGGGCCCGACAAATCATAATTCTGCCAGAATAGGTACTTATTTAGTTGGGACGGAAGTTTTAGAGCCAGTAAAGTTTATTTGAGCCAGCACTCAGGAGAATATGCTGAATGTCACCGTTTAGAGCCCGTTCCGTTTGCGAATTTATGACCCGATTTCATATTAATGCAGCGGAGTATGTGTGTACGGTCCATAAAGATTTTTTTCGAATGAAACCCACATAAAAATGCGATATTTGACATACTCTGTTATTCATTCGAAACTGTTCATGCTTCATTTAATTAATTTAAATTTGGAATTCCTGAGAACAGCATCCACATACAATATTTCAAGTCCATATGGATGCTGTTAAACAATTCAGTGTTAACCCACAAAATTGAATTTTGATACCAATCGCTTCTCTATGAGCTGGAGTACATACATATTTCAAAAGATATGTATCTTTTAAATCGTTTTATTAGCAAAAATATTGAAAAATCTAGTGGGCACGAAATCCTAACATGTTTAGAATATTTAACAATAATGCAATAAATTCTATTACTTTGATTGCTACCAAGAAAAACGATATATATTTAGTGTAATAATAATAATTACAAAAACATCTAATATCTTTAAAAGAAATTTAATAAAACCTAATTAAAACTTCAAACTCAATTTTCTCAAAATGGCTACCATGTGGTTTGACACTGTATTGCTTGATAAGCAATACAGTGTCAAACCACGCGTCCATATATGCTTAAAACTTATTGAAAAAGGTATTAATACTAACTCGATCGTATGTGCGTTGCGTTTAAACACCGTAGAACCCGGAGAAATAAAAAAGTATAAAGCAGTTGTATTTAATTTACATACATAATAAATTTAAATACATAAATAAATAAATAAATAAATACATATACATTAGGGTGATTCAAAAATCAAAATATGTTTTTTATTTTTTTTGCAAATAGGCTTAAAAGTTTTTTTTTTACCGTAAAAAGATGTCAGTTAAAAGTTGAGCCCTTAATATTAATATTAAAGTTGTCCGCATCGCACTTTTCTATTTCTCATAAGAATAACATGGAAGAAAATTTATTATTTAAAAAATTATTGACAATCTTTCTCCAAAAGACTAAATTCAAGATAAACACAAATTTTTCAAAAATTGTTTCGATAAGACCATCAAATTCGGTGTAACGCATTAAAAACGGTGAAATAAACGATAAATTTAACTTTGACCTTGAATAACTGTTGAACTATTAGTTTGTGCAAAAAATCTTAAGAGACGTTCCTGTCGTACGTCGTCGTCGACGTACCTTTTTTGTAGAGCGTTCAATTCTCTACAAGAATAAGTGATGGTTTTTTTTCTATGATACACCATGGGCCAAAAAATCAGAAGGTGCAAAAAAAATTTTTCCATGTTATTCTTATGAGAAATATTATAGAAAAGTGCGATGCGGACAACTTTAATATTAATATTAAGGGCTCAACTTTTAACTGACATCTTTTAACGGTAAAAATAAACTTTTAAGCCTACTTGCAAAAAAAATAAAAAAAAATTATTTTTTGAATCACCCTAATATACATCAAGCCTCTTTCCCATTGGGGTAGGCAGAGATGACGGAATTCCATATGCTCCGATCCTTACATACCACTTTCGCTTCTTCTACTTTCATCAATGCTTTCATACACACTCGTCGGTTACGAGTACTTTTGACCTGGTCCTATTTAATTTGACAATTAAATATGTATATTTATGTTAACAGATTTTGATAATTATTATCAAATTATTACCTAAGGGTGCGTCCATAAATTACGTGAGGTGTTTAAGGGGGGGAGGGGGTCGAGTCAAATCTCATCTAATCTTAGGTTGGAGAGAGGGGGGGTCTTGGCAAATATCACGCAATTTTTTTTCTGATTGCAACAAAAAAAAATACCATTTTGGTCCATTTAATCCAGATTGTATACATGTAATTTTTTTTTTTTTTGTACAATAACAATCCAACGCGTTTACGTAACAAACTCACATTTTGAAAAATCTCACGTGAGATTGGGGGCTGGGGGAGGGGGTTGAATAAAATCTCACGACATCTCACCAGGGGGGAGGGAGGGACAGAAAATTTAAAAAAACACCTCACGTAATTTATGGACGCCCCCTAAGTGAAGTGACAAAAAATATTAATTGACAACTTGATGGTGCGGCGAGATCTCTCGAGAGCATTTTAATAGCGCAATTTATTTCCCACCAACGAGGCAAGCCTTGATTCCCGTTACTGTAAACCTACAATTAACCTTCAGCGAATGCTTATAATGAATGTTTCAATAAATCAGCCAAATTGCCCTTTATTACGCATCTTACATCACGGTAATTGAGACAAGCTGTGTAGGAGTATTTTCGGCTGTTCCCTACCAAAAAGCATTAATTTGTCTCATATTGTCGACCCATGTCTTTTTGTGTATACTGCCTGTCGTTTCCAGGTCAGGCCTTAGAGGAAAAAAACAACGCTTTGATTTTGTTTCAGAGAATTGCTAAAGATAGCACTAATCTCGTTGTTTTTCGATAAACTCGTAAAATACACGATTACATTTATTTTACACTAGCAACGCGCCCCGGCTTCACACGGATGCGATGTATTATACACAAAAAATATCCTGTGTTACTCGCTGATAATGTAGCTTTCTATTGGTGAATTGAAAATTGAAAAATAATTTGAAAATTGAAAATCGGTTGAGTTTATTCATAACATACAAAAATACAAATCTTTCCTCTTTATAATATTATTAGTTTATTAGTATTAGTATGGTATATATTGTTATATTATGTTGTCTATATCTGTGGATGTTCTCAATAAATAACGTATTTTATCTGTGCTATAGTGATAGTGTAAGTTGAACAATAGATTCAGGTAAGGATCTAATCCGAGATAACTCACTTTCTGAGTGCAGTCTAGATAAAGATAATCCTGATCATCTCTTCTAAAATATTTTAAAATATTCTCTCAATATTTATTATTTTTAGCAAATTGAAATTAATATTTCAGTTACTAAATACTATCTATAATAACGTCGTGATCGTAGAACAACGACGGTTCTGATTTTTTCGGTTTTAGTTTTATTGCATAAAACTATGTGACTTATTATCAAACTCCATTTTTTATTTGTTCTGTTGATAAAGGGTTTTTAGACGGTTCTAAATTATACAATATATTAGAACTGTCAAGGAGTTTCGTGTTATGGCTAATACAATAGAACTAAAATCGTAAAAAAAATCAGAACCGTCGTTGTTCTACGATCACAACGATATATGTGTGTTTGTGCCGCCCTAATTGTTTGTGTTTTGTCTATGTCTATTTACCTTACTCCATGTATTAAAATACCTAGCATCCCTCAGTGATTCGTACGTCAAGTTTCAATCGTATACCAGTATGTAATATTCTTCTGTTATGAAATCATCGAGGCTCCCAACAATATTGCCCATCGATAAATGAGATGGAAAAAACAAACAGCGATAAGCCACTCTACCAACAATTATATGCAAATATTAATGAAATGAAAATAATATTATAACACACACAAATACTTGAGTAAATTGATACAACATCTATATACATGTATGTAGTACAATATTATAATTAACTCCTTAATATATATACTTAATTCTTATTTAAATATGATCTCTAAAATGTTTCTCTGGATAAATTGAAACTTAAATGTATCATCTTTCTACCTGAAATTTATGTAACAAATTGAAACAAGTATTATTACATTAATTATAAATAATCACGGTTGATATATCTTTGCGACTGCGTATGTAATTAAATAACTCTGCTGGGAATTACACTGTATTAAACAAAGGTATAAAATCCCTTTGTTCCGAGAAGTTTTGGTACATTTCAATGCATTCCTAACATATAGTATAATTGGAATACACGTTAGGCATATTCCAATTAAATACGTCACGTGGCTTTCACCATACAGTATCCGTAGTCAATTTTGTATGTGAAATTTGAAGTCATTGAACAACTACACATTTTTATTGTGTTTTTATGTCTTATTTTATGTTTATATTAACAGACGGCTTACTCCAGAACTTACTCTTGACTTTCTGTTTGTTTTCAATTGGAACTCTTACAAAATCTACTCGCCGGTAGATTTTGCGAGTGTATTGTGGCTATTTTTTTTTGCCACAGAACATCAGTCAATGATATGCTGTCGACGTACTTTTTACTTCAAACATTCGGAAATCCATAGAATTAGACCGCAACGCGCAATGTGCACTTCACGGTGGCTCGTTACCCAGTCGGAATATTGATATTAACCGCCCATTTAATGCCCGAAGTGACCAGACATGGGGAAGACAGGCTTTAATTTACAAATACCGTCGTCCCGGCGGGATTTGAACCCGCGTCCCATCAGAGCGCAAAGTGTTCTACCAAATGCGCCAACGAGCCCAGCATACTATAAACTAAACCTCAGTATCAAATATAATATTTTTTATGTTTTTTTTTGTTTTGTTTGGGTAATTACGGGTAAAATGAGATGGTCAGTGGTGCGATGTTTGTTGCACCTATATTACGATAAGTCGTTATTATGTAATAGCAATTATTTAAAATCACCGTGACTTGCAAACACGGTGAAAACTCTAATTTACGGTTTTAGTTCGGGATAGGAAAGCAATTAAAAACCCATTAACAAAGTAAGTGAGGATAGTGAGAACCAGTGCCGACACCTGCTCGACCATTTCCACGGATTTTATAGCCTAGTTTTAACAATAACTTTTAGTGTTTTGTTTTCATTTTCTAGCTTAAGTATTGTGTGAATTTAAAAATAACCTTCTTATTCTGGGTAAAAATAAAAAGATTCACCTATCATCCTCGATAGGTCGTGCTCGTCAGTCGATATCTAACATAAAAAATATCATCTTTCATTAGCATCTGTGCTGTAATTTTTTAAATTTTGACATTTTTTAATATTTAGTAATTATACTTCGATCATTTAATACTATGTCAATGTAATTATATAAAATACTAGCTGACATGTGCGTCAATAAAACGCCAGCCAGTTTTCTCGGAATTTATGGCAAATATTGGTATTTTACATTAAAATTATCTTAAAATAGTTCTTAATCACAAGTTTGTCCATCAGGAATAATGCAGCTTTCTACTGGTGAAAAAATTCAGTAAATTCAAAATCGGTTAATTAATTCCAGAGATTACTTCCTACAAACAAACTATACCTATTTATAAAATTATTATATCAAATTAATGTACTTAGTTAAGATTTTAAACAATGTTATGAATGTTGCTAGTATGTTAATAAATAGAAACCTAATTGAAAAAAAAAAGGGTTTTAAGTAGCTGTCAATCTCGATTACCATTTCAGTAGTCCACCCTATGCCTATTGATACATGATGATTCTGTGTCTATTTTGCTGATCATTTTACTTTGTAGGAAATTAGACGATCAGTCTTATATGGCCTTCCCGACTGATAAAATATAGTAGGTTCTTAAAGCAGAAGAAGCCGATATTTAGGTTAATTTTCGCTCTGATATGAAACATATTATGGTCCGAAATCATTGTGTCGGAAAACACGTTAGGTAATTAAGAGACAAGGATGGAATGAGTATTGCGACTCACAGTTTGTCCACTGAAGTGTTTGTGTATGTTCACTGAGCAAACTTCATTAATCGAAGACACTTGAACTGAGGGTGCTAGATCGCTATTCGATAAAGTCACCAATAAAAAGCTTTAAGTTCTAACCACAGCCTGAACTACATTTTGCACTTTAACTTTGTAATGGAAATTGAAAGAACTTATTAGTTTATTTTGTGAGTATAAGAAATTAAAATTATTCGTATATAGGAATATAATTCGTCTTTATGCTTTCCCAATATTAATAATATTGTTTTTAATCTTGATGGCCTCCGTGGCTCAGTGGTAAACGCGATGTGTTTAGCACCAGAGGTCCCGGGTTCGAAGCCCGGGGAAACAAGATTAAATGAAATATTGTTTCGGTCATGCAGGGCACAGAAGGCTGATAACCTACTTGCCTGTAAAGAAATATGATCAGTGTAACAGAGACAGAAATGGGTCTGCCCTATGCCCCACTAGGGGACTCGGGATTTCGCTATTAATTCTGGCAGTGATTTTAAATAAGTATTTTACACGTAACTCATTATAATACCAATTAGAAGTTAGATCTAATACTTAGATAAGATAATCGAAGAAACAACGTAACATTGATTTAACATCAACCTTGTAATTGGCGTTTTGATTTATAAATTAATTTGTCAATGTTCAGTAAGCTGTAAGGTTTTCCAAATAAATAAATACTGTAGCTAAGATATTAGTTATCATTATTGGCATATTAATAATAATAAAAAAAATATTAACCATTTTTTGCGTGTACAGTATTAAATGTGGCTCTGACTTGTAAGCTATGTAGGAGATCCTGTGTTAAAGAAGTCAGCTCCTTCCTTATACAATGACAATATAAATACATATTTATCTTAACTACATAGTTAACAAGATATTTTTATATTTAAGCAATTAAGAAAGAAAAAGGAAAGTAATTTATTAATTTTAGGTCTTTGCCAGCCAGAGGAGAATAATTATATTGAAGTAATATATAAGCGGAAGATTAGAATGGAAAGTCTGAATGAACTGAAGTAGAGACCGCACACCGCGTTACAGATATCAGCACTTTAAACTTCATTGATAGAAACCAATTATTGTGAACTCACTAGTGGGGCATGAGACATACATAATTCTGTGTCTGTTTCACATCTCAGGAAATAAGACGATCAGTCGTACTAAATACTTTTATTTTTTCTTGTTCTTCTGGGATCAGAATTCAAAAAATATTGTTTATTTACTCTCTCGTTTATTTTTAATCAAATAAGGGGCAAACGGACAGGTAGCTCTCGTGACATTTTCATGTAAAGTAACGCCAACACGAGTACATATTACTTGCATTGTAAAAAAGTTATGTGGTCTTATGGATAGCCAAGCTCCTAGCTATACACTCCCTAACCTAATACTCTCTCTTATCATAACGTATAGTGTTCTGCGTGAATCCTAGTCTTAAGTTCTCTATAAAGTACAAACCTTCATTAAAAATTGGTCAAAATTTTGACCAAGTGTCCAAGCCTTAGACACTTGGCCGTTTCGTTACTCAAGGACCTATAGGCACAAAATTAACGCCTAGTTCGTGAATAACTTTATATTCATAAGCCCGTAGGAATGTCTACGTCTCTCTTATGCTTTTAACTTACGCTTTATATTATATCTTTATTTTAGTCAAAATGTGTGGCTTGGCCGTTTCATAAGAGTTTATGTATAACATTGCCTGCTTTCAAGAATGTTGTATAAATCAACTGGCGCTGATATTAACTGCTTTGAATAAGTGGAGTGTATAAAAAATTAAAGATATATAATATGAAAAAAATATCGGAATAAGACACTTTGAAAATAGTTTGAACGGTTGAACAAAGTAGTTGTTACCACTAACCTTAATTCTCCTCCTCTTTTTCTGGTTTGGATCCAGTCATTCACGGTGCACATCACTTCCACTTAAGAGGCTTCAGTACCAACAAAGAAATAGAAAATAATACATTTAAAATATACCAGCAAAACAGTTTTAGTAACACGGATACGGACGGATACGTTAGTAATACGGATGTCCACACCTCTTCAGTATGAACGTCGGATATGCACTGCTCGGTGCGCTCGGCACAGTCGAAGAGCCTCAACGATTTTCACCTTACACAAGATGAGGGTAGAAAAATAATCAACAACATAAAAATATAATCTTGGATAGAAAATTGCCAACGTTCAAACAAATACATTTTTTTACACAAATTAAATATATAAACTGGGCTTATAATGTTCTCATGAATCTCGCAAATAAATTCGTCCTTTTTACATCCATAAGTTAAATATAGCGGCGTTAATATAGAACAACTTAATTGAATCAAGATCCGATTTCCATTGGTAGATCCGAGCGGGAAGATTGTTCACCGACATATTAGTAGCAATAATTTAAGGATAATGTTCGAGTAATTTCGTCCGGGCGGCCTGCGATATCTATGGGCTTTAATAAACGCGAACGTAGTCTATGGTTACAATTAGTTAAGAAAATTACGACTTCGCTACGCCGACGAATAAAATGTTATTATTACAGAATTGTAATATTTGACGGGCTCGTTGACGCGTGCGCATCGGTGGGTCGTGGGTTCGAATCCCACTGGGACCACATGCTTATAATTTTCTGTAGGCATGTTTTCCCCACGTCTGGTAACTTCGGGCATTGATCGGGTGGGAGGAATATCTAAGTTCTGACCGGGTAACGAACCACCGTTCATAGATGGAAAAACCGTGAAGTGCATATTGCGCGTTTCGGTTTCAGTCTATGGATTTCCGAATGCTCGAAGTAAAAAGTAGGTCGACAGCGCATCATTGACTGATGTTCTGTGGCTGAGGTATCACCTACCATCAAGTGAACCTCATGCTCGTCTGTCGATATCTGACATAAAAAATAAAAAATCTTTATCTATACTATCTATATGACCGCCTCCGTGTCTTAGTGGTAAGCGCGATGCGACCGGTGGTCCTGGGTTCGAATCCCGGGGAAACAAGATAAAAAATGTGTCTGTCTGGCAGGGCATAGAAGGCTGATCACCTACTTGCCTTCAAAAAAAATGATCAGTGAAGTAGACACAGAAATAAGTCTAGGTATAGGCCCCATGCCCCAACAAATATTATAATGAGGAAAGATTTGTTTGTTTGTTACGATTTTACTCAAGAAATACTCTACCGTTTTAAGTTCTTTCACCAACAGAAAGCTATTATATTACGAGCGAGTAACATAGGTTATTTTTTTATTTGACGATAGTACGTGACAAAGCTATGTAGGTACTATGTATCGCATATGAAGTAAGACAACAATAATACTAAAATAATCATATGTACAATGTATATGAATAATAATAAAATGATGCTTTGTCTACCTTTTACCATTATGTATGTATGTTCACCTGCACTCAAATTTGTTAAAACTGCGGTATTCATGAGTGTTTTTTTTTTGTTTTTTAATAGTGATTGTATACATTATTCATACAATATTGGCTAGTCTTAATCGTTATATTTTAAAACCATACACGAAACAATAGGGAATATGCATGCATTTTTTTATATTTTTTATTTACTTATTACATCATTATAACCTAATAAAAAATATAAATACTCTTGGCAATGTCTAAATTAATTTTTAAAATAACTTTGAAAACATCGATAAAATTTGATCAGTTTGAACACCGCCATATTTCGCGGGCTTTGGATGACGTCACATGCCACGCTCAGTGTTTGTTTACTTGAAGTGTTACAGTAATTTTATACCGAATTTCAGTCATAATTATAATTATGATATATATTATAATAAATAATAGTTTATATTGTTGTGAAGATCACTTTAATGTGATATTACAACCAGAGAGAACGAGTGCTATTTCAATTGTATTTTGACGAAACCACTTCAATTATCGTCCTAAATGATTCCTAATATCACCAGAATGCTAAACTTACACTAACTAATGGAAAAAACAACAAACAAAAACTATATTTCTCCGTAATACTTGTAGCACAGTACAAATACCGACGCCGATAAATGACAGAACGTGAAACGTGACGTCACGTTTTGTTTCGACCAATAGTGATGCGTTTTGCAAACTTGAATTTCTTTGCGTTATTTTACACATTTTAATTAATATTTTTTGCAATTAAACACGCACTAAATAAGAAAATAATTGTTTAGGCATAATATCTGGGCCATAAAGATTCAAGGGAAAAAATATCAAGTAAATTTCAGCAATATGCATATTCCCTATTATTAATTTAGGAAGATTTCTCGTTAACTGTTCTGAGGCGAGCTAATTTAAGCCGTCCGCCCGCCCTAACGCGCTGCCGCCCACGGATGACTCACGATGAACAATCCTCTTAAAAGACTAGCAATTATCACTTACTCGTGTTATCGAAACCACACAAGCGTAATACATCCAATCCCTACTTAATATTATAAATGTGAATATAAGTTTGTTACGCTTTCACGCCAAAACTACTCAACCGATTGTCATGAAACTTTGTACACATATTCTTAGAGGTACACATACACATATTATTAGAAAGGACATAGGATATTTTTTATAAAAAAAAATATTTTAGCAGAAACGAATTCTACTCACAATCAGACGAAGTCGCGGGGAGAAGCTAGTGAGTAACATAATTGATCATTACTTCCAATATTAGTAAAGACAAAAGATTTGCTTCGATATGATTGGTTGCACTTCAAAAGGTTGGATAAAATTGGAAGTCTAAATCTCAACAAGAACAGTATAGGCTTGCTAGTATTTCGTTAAAGCAAATGAAAAACAAAGCCTAACGTAGTCCTATAGACAATTTTGGTCCACAGCCAAAAGCAATATTTTTTATTTCAATCTGCGTCAATCAATACGGGATAAAGATTACAAACTTCGTACAGGGCTTACAAAATCTGTTTCATGACTCGAAAAGCCCAAAAAAGGCGCCGTAAGCCAGCCTCCGGCAACGGTCTTCGTCACTGATGTTATATGCCTCTGGATAGTTTAAATCCTGATTCAGACAGTGTTTTGTTTTATTGTTTTTACTTTTCCTGGTAAAAACTAAACTTGAAAGAAGTATTATAATATCAAATATAAATGTTTCTTATTTTCAAAATAAAATAGCAAGCATTCAATATTTTTAATTTACAAACATTTATTACATCAAGTCTGAATAATTTGTGATTTATGTTTTTAGACTAAGTGTTTTATTACTATTTTTATATAATTTAACAACAGACCTAAATATATCTAATATTTTTTGCTCATAAATTTACCCTATTAGCGTAATTTATTTTTATTTATTCTTAAAATATATCATTAACAAGTATAATTATAATGTAAATTGCATAAAATATTTACATTAATAATATTATTTATTATTCGGCAAAATCCGTTTTTGATGACGACCAACATTTTTTTTAAATATTGCACCTTTATAATTGAGGCGGCCTAATCCATTTTCTTGTTGTTTGGCAAACGCTACTATGTTCTCTAATATTTGGACAAAGTCACGATGTTCATAATTTATTGTTTATAGGCCGTTCTGTGAAGAAAAGTAATTTTGTTTAAATTTTGAGTTAGGTCTTTAATACTAAAGATTATTTAAAACGGTGCACACATATGAAACAACACTATCATCAAACGATTTGAAATGAAATGAAAAACCATTTATTCGGGACGACACACAAGTAATGTGGCGGTCTTGGCTCAGGAAAAGGTAAATTGAAGATTTAAAGTAGAAATTTAAAATTAAAAAATTTTTCCTGGACCGCCTTATGGCTAAGACGCTACAGTAGGGTAGGACCAGTACACGTTTCTCAATACTGTCGGTCGTCTCAGCCAATTATTAATTTAACGAGCGTTTTGCCTCGGGCTTGTGCGCTGGACCGCTCGCCCACGCACCCTGTTATGTGCGTAAAATAGAAAGATTGATCACGCAAAGCGATCACAGGACGGCACACTCGGCTGGACGATAGTAAGAGAGCGGTGAGTACACGTCGGAAAGGAGGTTGGTATGGGGTTAGGAAAATGAGGGAAACTAGGTACTTTGGGAAACTTGGATACTGGGAAACTGGGAGACTGGGAGTATTAAAAGATTCTTGATTCTGAATACGGTCGCTTCTTCAGGGAAAACTGTCTGACTGTTGAACTGACTGTGTTGACTACGAGAATATTCGCGGGGTATCTGTTTTCGTTAGTATACCGCGACGAGAACTGCAGAAGGCGTATCGATTTTGCGCTAATTTCGCGCCGATTTTCACTTCGGAAGCGACCTTTTTATTTAATTTCCTTTTTATGTATAATAGTTACAAATATGTTTCTTATATATTTAGATTGCTCATTGTAAGCCCTTTCGAATGATATACATTACTACCACATATCTATTACATAGTAAGCAGGAAAAATTATTTACTGACATTTTTACACAGATTTAACTGCTTCTCTATGGTGAATAAAGTCACAAATTATACTTTATTTACAGTAAACATATTTAGATAATTAAAATACTAATTTTTATAAATATCAAAACGAATTTTACATTTTTAGTGAAATTAAATATGAATTACGTCTTATACAGTAAAATAACAACTTTAAATATCAAATTACATCTTATGCAATATTTTACGTAAATTAATAACTTTTAATATGTATTTTATGTAACATTTTACGTAAATTATAATAACTTTAAATGCGATTACATTACAATTACATCTTATCTTAAATTAGTTAAGTAAGTCGCCGACATTCTCCCCCTCGTGCGAAGCACCATCCTTTTGACTCGGTGACTCTGCAGGCACCAGCAGCACGATCCTGGTCGCCGGTCGTCTCAGCACGCCTCCTCTTGTTTGCACGTCGACGATCCTCACTCGTCCATCCGGTCCAGGGTAGGTGTGCAGGATTCGTCCTCGAGGCCAGGTGCAGCGTGGCAGGGAAGAGTCCACGATGAACACGATGTCATCCTTCTTCAATTTATGTGTGTCTTCGGGTTGTCCGCTGATTCTTCTGGGGAGCAAGGTGGGTAAGTACTCCTTCAACCACCTCCTCCAGAAGTGGTCTGCCAGCCGTTGCGTCGTCTTCCACGTGTCCCGTCCCACGAGCTCTTGATCTGCGAAGCTTCCAAGCCTCGCCGCGCCGCAGGAACGCCCGATGAGGAAGTGGTTTGGAGTGAGCGCTTCTTCTTCTGGGTTGTCAGCTGGATTGGTGATCGGTCGTGAGTTGATCATGTGTTCTGCCTCCAGGAGAAGTGTGTGCAGAACCTCTTCGCGTGGGTGTCGCTCGCGTAGTGTAGCGTCCAGTGCGGTTTTGACTGATCGCACCAGACGCTCCCAGGCGCCACCCATGTTCGGTGCTCCTGGAGGGATGAATTTCCAGAGCACGCCGATCTTCTCCGCTTCCATGATCAGGTCTTCGTTCTTCATGGTGTCGAGAGCTTCCCGTAGTTCCTTGCTGGCTCCCACGAAGTTGGTACCGTTGTCGCTGTAGATTACTTTGAGCATTCCGCGTCTTGATGCGAATCTTCGTAATGCCATCATCATGGAGTCTGTGGAGAGCGTAGGGACTAGCTCGAGGTGAACCGCCCGCGTGGTGAGACATGTGAATAGTGCCCCCCATCGCTTCTCGTTTCTTCTGGCTACCGTGATGATCATGGGTCCGAAGTAATCCACTCCAGTGCAGGTGAAGGGGTGAGCGCCGTGGCGTAGTCGTTCCGCCGGCAGGTCGCCCGTAGGTAGATCCGAAGGCACGGATTTCTTCACTCTGCATTGTTGACATCGGTGTTGGACTTTTCTAAGTGTCGATCTTAACCCCACTATCCAGAATCGTTGTCTTATCTCGTTCATGACGGTGGCGTGGTTTCCGTGATTGAACCGTCTGTGGTGGTCTTCAATGACGAGCTCGGCGATGTGGTTTCTTCCGTCCAACACTATCGGTTGTAGATAGTCGCTTGAGATTCCCCTTATGGCGTTAATCCTACCACGTAGTCTCAGTATTCCGTCTTCTAGCTTCACGTCGAGCTTCTTTAGTTTGCTGTTTCTTTCTAAGCTGTTTCCTTTCTGCAAACTCTGTATTTCTTTGCTGAAGCTCTCGTGTTGACTTCTTAGTATCAGCAGTCTTTCCGCTCGTAGCAATATTTCTTCACCGATGGGTTTGAAATATTTCTTCTGTGTAGTGAGACGCTGTTTTCGAATTTCCTTAGGAATTTTCTTGTTGTATGGTTTCCACGGTAGATCCTTTTTCTTACAAGCGCTGACTGTGTCTTTTCGTTTACACAACTCTATGAATTGTAAGACGCGTGCCGTTGTTCTCAATAGTTTTCTCCACGTGGAAAATCTCTCTGGAGAGGGCGTCGCGTGTTCTTTACTTGACACATGATGAACCTTTTCTGTGGACTTTTCTTCATCGGTATCTTCTTTCTTGAAGCTTCTTGGAGTTGGCCAATACTCTTCTCTTCTTCGCAAGAAGTCAGGACCCGTGAACCAGCGATGAGACTCGTTAAATTCTCGCGGTAGGTCGCGAGTAGCGTCGTCAGCGGGGTTCTGCGCTGTAGGTACCCAGCGCCACTCTTGGGGTCTTGTCAGTTCTTCAATCTCTGCGAGCCGGTGTGCCACGAACGTCTTGAATGTTCTGGGGTCGGTCTTTATCCATGATAATACCACGCTGGAATCCGTCCAATACGTCTTGAGTGTTGCCTTCAAATCTAGTTCTTTTTCCACGGAGTGTGCCAGTCTGCTGCCGAGGAGCGCTGCTTGCAGTTCGAGACGGGGCATCGACACAGGTTTCAGTGGTGTTACTCTGGCCTTAGCCGCGACGAGGCTGACTTGGTAGTCTCCAGTCTCTTCGTTCCGCGTTCTCCAATACACGGCCGCTGCGTATGCTGTCTCGCTTGCGTCCGTGAAGGTGTGAAGCTCCCCCTCGGTGCTTGAAGGTGCTATGCATCGTTGTAGACGTAGATCTTGCAGTATCTTCTGGTTATCCAGGTATGCCGTCCAGCATTCAAAGTCTTGCTCTTCGATTTCTTCATCCCAGCCTATGCCGCTCTTCCATATCCGTTGAAGTAGTTTCTTCCCTTGAATCAGGATTGGAGAGATGAGGCCCAAGGGATCGAAGGTTGACATGATGGCACTGGTGACTTCTCTCTTCGTGGGTGTCTTGAAGCCTTGAGAAATCTCCTCCGGTGTATTTCTTAGATTGGCGCGGAATCCGACTTCATCTTGGGTGGTGAACCAACGCAGTCCCAGAGTCTTCTCTTCAGATTCAGCCAGGTTGACCTCTGTCTTCTCTGGAGAATCGCTCTTCATTTCCTTCAGGAGTCCTGGTCGATTCGATGCCCATCCCCTCAGTTCGAAGCCGGCTCTTCGATGAATATTGTCCACCTGCTTGATTATCTTTTCGCAGCTGTCTGGATCGTGGAAGCTGTGCAAGTAATCATCCATGTAATGATTTCTCTCGATGGCTGCTGCCGCTTCTGGATATTCCTTTTCAAACTCTTGAGCGTTTCTGTTCTTTACGTAGATCGCAGTACAGGGGGAAGACGCTGCGCCGAATATGACTGATGTCATTCGATATTCCTTCGGAGGGGTGTCTCTTCTATCTCCGCGCCACAGGAAACGGAGACTGTCCCTGTCTTCATCTCGTATCTTCACTTGTAGAAACATCTCCTTGATGTCTGCGGCTACCGCTATGGGTCCTTGTCTGAATCTTAGTAAAACGCCGAACAATGATTGTAGGAGATCGGGTCCGGGTAGTAGTACGTCGTTCAGACATTTCTGGTTGGACTTCGCTGCAGCGTCGAAAACTATTCGAATCTTCTTCTTTAACGGGTGTACGACTGGGAAGTGAGGTAAGTACCACTTGCGATGAGATGGACTCTCCGCCGGTGCTTCTTCTGCATACTTGTTGTCGAGAAGGTTCTGTATCTGCCGATTGTATTCAGACTTCAATCGTTGATCTTTGTCTATCTTGCGTTCGATGCTTTTGAGTCTTCTTTCGGCTGCAGTGTAACTCTCCGGCATGACTATCTCTTCGTTTTTCCACAGTAGACCAATCTCGAACCGGCCGTCATCTCTTCTTCGGCATGTCTTCTCCAATAGCGCCAGTGCTCTGCCTTCTGCGTCGGTGGATGGTCTTCGTTGTTGAACTCCCATTGACTCGATAGAGAAGTGTTCTTTCACCATCTGATGAATCTGATCTTCGATGATGCTTGTATGTAGACAGGTGTTTATGAAGTGTACTGGTCTCGTGACGTTGGAGTCGGTTCCATGTAGCACCCAACCGAGCTTGGTTCTTGATGCCACTGGTTGTCCTGGCTTGCCTCTTCTTGTTTCCAAAGAGATGATGAAGTCCCAATTGTCTTGACCGATGAGTAATTGGGGCGGCTCTGCTTCGTAGTATAAGACTTCCGAGAGTTTTCGTAAGTGACGGCAGTCTTCAAGTCTCCTTTTATCCAGGTACTGTGGGGTCAGCCGAAGGTTGTCTATCGTGCGGACGTTCTGAAGATTCTTCCTCTTCGTCTGATGTATGCCCTTCACGGTGAGGTTCAGCATCATAGAATCTTCTTTCTTGATGTGGTTACCCCCTACTGTTTCGATGACCAGTTCTTGTGTGACTCCGGTGGTTCCGATGTGATCTGCGATCGATGAATCCAATAAGGTGACTGTCGACCCTTCATCCATGAGTGCTATTATCTTCTTGGAGCCCTTTGGTCCGTAGACTTCCACTCGAATCATTTTCAACAGAGCGCGTGCCGTATGCGCAATGTTCACAATCGCAACTTCGTTAGTCTTCTCACACGTGGTCTCCTTGTCCACCTCCATTGCAGCATGAGTTGAGTTGGGTTGAGGTGTGACGTGAAGCAGTGGGTGGTGCCATCTTTTACAATGCTTGCATGGTGGTTTTCGGCATGATTCTTTTCGATGGCGTCCTTGCAGGCACTTGAAACAGACGTGACTTTTCTTTACTGTATTCCATCGCTCTTGCGTTGAAGCTTTCAGGAACGACTGACATTCTGTCAAAGAGTGATCTCCGTCGCACTGCGGGCAGGTCTTCTTCCTCTCCTCGTCGGCGCTGATACTGTGGGTGGCTTGTCTGAGAGGTCTTCTCGTAGTCCCACTGTTCCGGAAAGAGGGTCTGGAGTCTTCCATCGATGCGAAGGCTCCGCACTTGTCGGCTTCTCTATTCAGGAACTCGCTGATGAGGGTCAGATCTGAGAATGAATCTTCTTCCTTGACCGCGGTGTAGTCGTACCATCGAAACTTCAAGATTGAAGGCATCTTGTTGATAATTTGCTTCATTAATTCCGGCGAATGTAAATATTGTTGCTTCTTAAGGCCTTTGATTGCTGCTACGCTGTTGTTTATTTGACTCGCGAATACGCAGATGTCTCGCGGGTCTTCTGATATTCTGGGAAGCGCCTTTACTTTTTCCAACTCCGCCAATACCAGTGCGTCTGGTCTTCCGTATCTTCTGCGGAGAGCGTTGATCACTTCTTGCGGCGAAGCATCCGAGTAAAGTAGACTCTTGATTGATTCTCTCGCGTTCCCTTTGATCGCCTTCCTCAGGCGCGCCATGTTTTGTGTGTCGTTGAACACCGAAGCTGTATCTTCGTATACTACGCGGAAAGCCAGCCACTCGTTGGTATTCCCTTCGAAGATAGGAAGCTCGTATATATACTTCGGCTGCGGCGCGGGGGTTGACTTTGCCGAAAATGCTTCCTTCAACGCGTCCGCCAGCACTCGCACTTCCATCTTCGATGATTCCTTTTCCACATGACAAGTCTGCTTGACTTCCGGTTCAACATCTTGAATCTTTTCTTCTAATACCGAAGATTCAATCCAGTTTCTTACATGAGAATTTCTTTCTTCCGGATTCTCTTCTTCAACGGAGTCAGTGTCCTCGTACTGCGCCATCTCTAATCTGACGCGGGCTAGACGAGCTGCTGCCTGAGCCTGTTCGAACTCCAGGCGAGCCAATTCCTCCCTTGCTTCTAACTCGCGTCTGCGCGCTGACGTATCCGTTGTTCGTGTCGACCTCGCATGCCGGGTTGAACCCGCTGGTACCAGGGTCATTGCGTTTCTTCCTGGTTCCTGGTTGGCAGTGGTCGCGGTGGTGACAGTAGTTCGAGTTTCTCCCGATGTCGTAGTGCTGGTAGCTCCCGATGTTTGTTCCGATGTGAAGTCACCGCTTGTCGCTTGGGTAGAGCTTTCTTCACTTTCGTCGTCCGTATGTCTCAATGGTGCGTCCTTTTGCGATC
The DNA here is from genome assembly GCA_905404175.1 of Anthocharis cardamines. Lineage (NCBI taxonomy): Eukaryota > Metazoa > Arthropoda > Insecta > Lepidoptera > Pieridae > Anthocharis > Anthocharis cardamines. Next base: position 4,001,309 of record FR989957.1, on the reverse strand, counting down.
TGGTGACCGGCATCTTCTTCGTACAGGATTCGGCTATTCGAAGGACCAACAACTGTGGCGGTCTTGGCTCAGGAAAAGGTAAATTGAAGATTTAAAGTAGAAATTTAAAATTAAAAAATTGTTCCTGGACCGCCTTATGGCTAAGACGCTACAGTAGGGTAGGACCAGTACACGTTTCTCAATACTGTCGGTCGTCTCAGCCAATTATTAATTTAACGAGCGTTTTGCCTCGGGCTTGTGCGCTGGAACGCTCGCCCACGCACCCTGTTATGTGCGTAAAATAGAAAGATTGATCACGCAAAGCGATCACAGGACGGCACACTCGGCTGGACGATAGTAAGAGAGCGGTGAGTACACGTCGGAAAGGAGGTTGGTATGGGGTTAGGAAAATGAGGGAAACTAGGTACTTTGGGAAACTTGGATACTGGGAAACTGGGAGACTGGGAGTATTAAAAGATTCTTGATTCTGAATACGGTCGCTTCTTCAGGGAAAACTGTCTGACTGTTGAACTGACTGTGTTTACTACGAGAATATTCGCGGGGTATCTGTTTTCGTTAGTATACCGCGACGAGAACTGCAGAAGGCGTATCGATTTTGCGCTAATTTCGCGCCGATTTTCACTTCGGAAGCGACCTTTTTATTTAATTTCCTTTTTATGTATAATAGTTACAAATATGTTTCTTATATATTTAGATTGCTCATTGTAAGCCCTTTCGAATGATATACATTACTACCACATATCTATTACATAGTAAGCAGGAAAAATTATTTACTGACATTTTTACACAGATTTCACTGCTTCTCTATGGTGAATAAAGTCACAAATTATACTTTATTTACAGTAAACATATTTAGATAATTAAAATACTAATTTTTATAAATATCAAAACGAATTTTACATTTTTAGTGAAATTAAATATGAATTACGTCTTATACAGTAAAATAACAACTTTAAATATCAAATTACATCTTATGCAATATTTTACGTAAATTAATAACTTTTAATATGTATTTTATGTAACATTTTACGTAAATTATAATAACTTTAAATGCGATTACATTACAATTACATCTTATCTTAAATTAGTTAAGTAAGTCGCCGACAAGTAAGTACAAGTACATCATAAATAATACAACTTAAAATATAAATTAACAATTAATAAATATAGGAAGAAGTGCCGCCACGAAAAGGGGATGTACGGAGCATATGTCAGAGCATAAGCTCTGACGCTGATTTTCAGTAGTCCCCAGTGTGGCGGAAGACAGTAGTGGAAGATAGTAAAAAAATACAATATAGTAATAATAAAAGCTATATAAATTAATTCGATTTGAAAGACCTGGAAATAAATATTTTTATATAGAATAAAACACAATATCAAAATTCTAAATATATAACTAATGAAAAACACAAGAAGAACAGAGTAGGGAACAGTGTGAGGACTAGAAGAGCTGTTTGTCGCTTTCAGGTGTACAAGCTTTTTGTACATTCCTAAAGAATCCTTTAATTTTTTTTTTAAACTAAAAACCGAACCAAGGCATATCGTTAATTCCTTTTGGTCCATAGTGTTTCTAGGTCTATATGTCTATGGTTTATCCATTCACGTGTACCAGTTGACAGATTGTGCATTGTCAGCAGTGTCCGCGCAAATCTCTCTCCCTGTGACAAATGAAATAAGAGGATTGCGGACTTCGACCGCATCCAACGACCCAATACGTTGATACATTCATTATCAATATTAACTTTTATAAAGGTCTTTTACATTTGTAAGAAATACATCGATACTTCAATAGTAGATTATGAATACAAATAGACTGGTATTAGAGATATACTAAACTATATATAACAGAATATTTTCTTTATTATCGTTTTTCTTTTTATCTTATATATACGATACAAAGTGGTACTAGCTTATGATTAGCACCTGTGATTAGCAAGTATTTTAATGTGCTAGCATATTATGTAGATTTATTAAAAAATATTTTCGTATAGTACACATCATAGATAAATTAAGAAAGTATTATAACTATTATATAATATTACCGGATTAAAATTTGACCACGTTTGCTTAGAAAGCATTCGAAACGAACAAATTGTAAGAAAGTATTCGTATCTATCAGTCAGTTGTTTGAGAAATCAGTTTTGTAAAATTAATTAAAAATACTTTCTCGCAGTTAGTTTCTTGAGCCTTGAACATAGCAATTCCATAGCGAAAAGTAAACAAATCTAATCGAAAAATATTTTCCACGAAGCCCGAGATAATTTTCCGTAATCAGTGAAGGTAGTGTTGATAGCGGGATTAAAGACAGAATCATTCGCAAATAGCAGCTGCGTTGGCGAGCAAATTGAATTCTTTAATAAAACCTGCGATGTGTTCGCAATATTCATTCGTGCGAAATTTGTTTTGTATATTTAATTTGCAAGAACGCTAGGCCGCGGATTTCTTTTATTGTCACCTCTTATATTTTCACTGCTGCTTTGTATTCTGTAGAAATTTTACTTCTATTCAATCTATCAAGACAGCTGATATGTGACAGCAAGTGTTACGTTTAGCTAAAATGTTTAGACCCTTTTTTATGGCAGATATCGATATACGAGCATGAGGTGCACTTAATGGTAGGTAATACCTCAGCCACAGAACATCAGTCAATGATGCGCTGTCTACGCAATTCAGAAGTCGAAAAAATAATATAAAAAGGAAAAAAATTAAAATAGCTAAAAATAATTATTGTAAAACTTTATATAAAACTCCATAAAAATTTCTTCTTTGTTGATATTGCTAAATTATTTTTTGGAATCCAACTCGAATATTCAAATGGGACACGGCGCAACACAAGTTATTTTTTATAATTATTTTAGAAATGTGTGTAGGTACTTTAGCAGGTGAGAGTAAAAAAATAGTCTTGTGTAATCGAACCTAGACATTCTTACATTTCTGATATATAAATTTATGACGTACAATTAGTCTATTTCAAATAAATTGGTCATAAGTCGATATATGTATGTATATGAAACTGATTTATCCTCCATTACCGGCTGTAGGTCTATTGTTCATCCTGTCCATTATCATGTCGGCTTGTCAACTGCACATATACTGCACTACAAAATGTTCTCCAAGCTTATTGCTTTGAATTAATTACTGGCTTCCAACCAGGCTATGTCAACATCTGGCTTAGTAACTGCTTTCCGCTTTAGTATAGTTCAATAACTCGGTCTAAACTTGATCTAAGATATCAATATTCTCGATAGCTTTAAGTTGAACTCCACAACTTTTATTGTAGGTACACTCTGCGTAGCTGTTCGTTTTTTAAAGGCCTTAGTGAAATAATAGAACGGTTCAAAATGTATTTGCAAGAAAATGAATATAGGATATTCACACACACACATTTACACACTTTAAAAATGTACCTTGATTTTATGTTCCAAATTTTTTTGTTATTATTTTGTGATTCTGTGTGTGTGTTTCGTTCGTAATAAATGTTATGTCTATGTCTATTCTTAACGATATTTATATGGGAGATGAAATCTGTCGATGGAGTATTTATTTAAGCACTTTTGAGACTTTACAAAAAAAATGTAAAAGTACAATATAATATAATCTCCGAATTAAAACAACTTGGTGTATGTTGAGGCCGGATAACAATACTGATTTCGTATGGCCTTACTAAGCCAATTGTGACATTATTGTATTTGAAAAACAGTTTGATTTTGTTTTTATTAAATATTGTATTAAATTAATGAAATAACTGTAATTATGTCATTTCAATCTTACATAATTTTTTTATTTAAACTAAGGTTACAAAAAATCTAAAATAAACATACTTTAAGTACCTCCAAATATAAATGAAGATAAAATAAAATCCTGTACAGTGTACACTTTAAGATACTTTTTAGTTTTAGATAAATTTACAATAATTTTATACATTTCTCAGGAATAGACGATAAAATGAACGTGCAGATTAAGGGATGAAATGAAAACTGATCGAAACTGAATTCTCCAAATGAAATAGTTTAACAATTTCCAGAGAAATGAAACTTTTAAGTCTGTTCAGATAGCTTCGTTACAAAATACGACTTCCTCGTATCTTCCACTTTTTGAAAAGCGCCTACGTTTCCTTTTATGATTGTTCTTCTTTTATTAGAGTACTTTTGTTTCTTAAGTGAAATTTTCTGAGTTAGAAAGACGGGATTTTGCTTTAAATCCGTACTTACTCTTTTCGTCGTAAAAGTTTCTTGATTGAAAAAACCTATCTGTCTTCACTCCTTAGAATACGGGAAACGAATATTAAAATCTATTATTTGGGAATCTTTATACCATTGTATTAGATCGAATTACCAACTTCACTTTTAGCCTGCATCATTTGTTAGTTATCGATAATTAAAATGGTCGATTAAAGCCAATTAAATAATATAAAATAAAAAAAGATTTTTAATTCCTTACATACATCGCCTCTTTCCCATTGGTGTAGGCAGAGATCACGGAATTCCATATGCTCCGATCCTTACATACCACTTTCGCTTCTTCTACTTTCATCAATGCTTTCATACACACTCGACGGTTACGAGTACTTTTGATCTGGCCCTTTTGCAGAACGTCCCCGATCTGATCGAGGTTCGCCTAGGTCAACCACTCCCGACTCTCCCACTCACACCAGTTTCATAAATCTTTTTCGTTTCCCTACTTTCATCCATCCTTTCATTTCCCTATTTTCCTTTTTCCTTACATAGTTAACAATATTACAGTTTTTGTTCGAATCGTTTTAAAGCTTAATACTATTATAGTAAAACCACCAGTGTACAGTATCCAAACGTATATTTGCATCTTCAATACAGATTTGACTTCTCGGACATGAATATATTCAACTACCAACACGTGTACAATTTCTTAAAATATCGATATTCACTTTGTATAGACGTTAATACATCACGAGATTACGAACAGTATAACTAGGACTTTACTGGAGCACGACTGTAGACAGAATGCCCGTTTTCTAATAATTTTGCTTAACAGCTTGACATTAGACGACACTCTCTCAATATTGAATGAATGAAAGGAACGAATGACGTGAGTGAACACGTGACGAGTGAACTGTCAAATAAATTGAATGACTGATATTACTTCCACAGTAAGAACAATTGAACATCTGAATTAAATATACTTTAAAGTATCGATACAATATGTAAACTCATTATAATTAATATAAATTATTTCAATTTTTAATACTAAATTTGATTACAATATACAATTTTGCCTTTTAAATTAACGAATCACAACACTCGGCCATCCACAAGCGTGCTATCTCCGGAGCACGCAAAATCACAACACTCATTGAGCACATTTTATCAAAATCAAAAGTTTTGTATTTATATTATGAAACGTCTAGTTGCACGGTTCCAAAAAGTGGGTCTCATGGAGAAGAACCGGCAAGAAACTCCATGGATACTCTTTTCAATAATGGTTTAGCTTACAAAGTCTCGGTTACAATAGTAATAATCGGCTGAGAATTTTATATAATGCAAGGTATACAGAGATTCTATACAATGCAAAAGAAATCTTATACGATTTACCATCTTATCCTCTATAATTACAATGAAATCTAGATAAGTATCTACTAATGGTTAAATACATTTATTTCTCTCAAAAAATAATACAATTTCACTTACACGAGAAATAATTAATTAAATAACTTCTTTTTTTTATTTTTTTAACTCGGAAACTAGAACATACAAACGCTATCAATATAATCAATACACAATTAATATTCACAATATCAATCTCAAAGATACTTTGTTACATAAAATTATTTATTATTATAACATAGAAAGTTAGACGATACTTCAAAAATTGCTTATAATACATAAATTGGAATACATTATTTATTAAAAATGACATTATAATATGGTAAATAAATAATGTTACAGTACTACTTATAGCTACATTAAACATTCTAGCATTTCTATTTATGCATTTGTAATCGCGCAATGGACGTATTAAAGATAATTATTTACTTTAATTAACAAATATTAATCACATCTTACAATTTTGAACACTGATTTAACCACAATTAAATAATTGCCCACGAAAGTATATCGATTGTCTCTGAAATAAGTGATTCGTCGTATTCTTGGTGCATGTGTGACTTTCTTAAGAAAAGTCCTGATGTATGATGGCCGCTCCGCCACCATCGTTTTGACGCTTCACTAGAGTGCCGTCAAAGTCAACTACTTGATACTCTTTTCCGACTTGAAAGTAGGGTACCAATTGATTCTTAATTAACCTAGATGGCGCAACATGCACCGACACATTTATTATCTTATGCATTTACAGTCTGTAACCGAATGGTTAAGGTCTGTTTTTTTATTTTCACTTTTCCATGCGAGATTAAGTATAGTTAGGGCCAGATTTAGTTTAGTTTTACATTATTGCTTAGATATATGTCAAGGTCTTCAAAGATCTCATCTTATCTAACCTGTTTGAGTTTTGTTTGGTTTTAATAACTTGATTATCGATCGTAACCTAAACATTCTGATATTTCATAAGGTGAAAATCACTCAACTTTTTGATTATTACTGAGAAAAATCTTTAAATACACTGGCCATAATTGTAGTCCTAGCCATAACGATTCGCAACGGTATATTGTAGCGGAGTTATGGTATACATATATATTTTTTTTTTTTACTATTAATAAATTGAAACAAAAATAAAATGTATTGAGCAACAAAATATTGACCCCACATATTTGATCTTGATTTGAGGCTAAAACTTTACTGTTTCATGTGCATTCAACACTTCTTCAACTTAATTGTATTTTTTTACATACATCTGTCGCTTTTTAATAAGCAAATGTTCATCGAGTGTACGAAGAATCAAAACAGGAACTTTAAAGATAATTTTCTGTTTCTTGTGCAACCCCTTAGAAACTGAATTGATTTTTGGTGTGTCAAACCAATAACTTGGAACAAATTTTCAATCTAACATTTTAATGATTCATTTCATAAGAAGAACTAACAAAATCTGTTAAAGAAACAAAGCTCGTACATAATTTTCCCATAGACTTAAAATTACCAAAGTTTACAAACATTTCATAAAATAAAATAAATTTGTAAAATAAAAATTCATCCTTCGACAAAACCTTAGTAAATTGCAAAAAGTTTATTTAGACACATTCTTTGTTTAATCGCTCCATGGAATCTCCAGTAAGCTACTTTGTTTTTATTAAATGTGATTGAAATTCAGGAAACCAATATTGACTTCTTATTTGATCAACACATTACGCGAATGTCTAAGTAATAATTATCAATGAACTTGAATATTTCGAATAACCAATTAACATGGCCATATTTGTTTTCTCAGTAGAGTTGACTAACTAACAAAATCCTGACTCTAATATATGTACTATCTATTAATATTAATGCAGACACAAATAAAATACTTTTCTATAACTAATTTTATAACAGTAAAATATTATGTAAATGATTAGTTTGTGGTAAAAAAGGTTTTTTTTTTTATTTTAAAATCCTTTCTTGACTATCACTAGGTCTTATTCCACAAAATGATTATCAATAATAACAAAATTTCATATAGGTATCTGGTATATATATGTATATATTCATAAATATATATCATATTTCATAAATAATTCAATAAATGGTAAATCCTTGTGAATTGTATTCAAGTCAGTAAATAAATATTAGTCACTGATAATATAATTGAATATTACGATAGCTACTGAAATTATGAGTGCTTTTACTTAAGACATTAAAAATATTTTATTTTATCAAATGCTGATTCGTTTTAAAGGATTTTTTTTTTAAACAATTTATATCGGAAATTAATATCTCTATTAAATATCTTAAAAACTTTTGTCAATTCGTTTGTACTATTACTTTCATGCACATGAAGAGAGGTTTCTGGTACAGTCATAAAGGTTATGACTTATTCTATCACATTTACTACATTTAATAATTGGCTTTTGGCAATAATAATTATATATATGCCAACATTCCTGATAACTGAAACATGTAGAATAATTTCCTCTAATTGTATTGACTTGCAAACATTAACTATGATAACAGAACCAGTCCTTAAATTGAGTTTTTCTAAAATAATTAGTATTTATTAGTAGTAGTATTTATCCTAGAATTATCTCTAATTTGATAGAATTGCTGAGAAGCTAAATGTTAACAAATCTTTTGGTTCGCTAAATTAAAGATCTTTTGCTCCATTACCTATTGAACTATAAATAATTCTATAAATACTGCAGTAAACTACTTTTACATAGTAATATTCCCTTAAAATTTACCAAATGTTCATCAGCCGCAAATGGCTTTTTTTTTTTTAGTTTTTGATCCCAATCTTTCCCAAATAAATAAATCGTAGATAGGTACCATAGTTTTGTTGTATACCACTTAACGCCGCTTTCATTTTTAGCAGGTATCCAGCCTTCCGATATTCTCTTAGTTACATCTGGTACTTCTGTGTCCTGCGTCCTTCGCTTACTTAGCTTCCGGGGTGAACCCGTATTCTTCTCTGGTTGGCTGAAATACATATTTTCACACGCTTTATATCATTTTATAATAACTTATAAACTCTATACTGCCGTGTTACCACCTTACAATACACTGTAAGTAAACTTTATAAACTTTATGCCATCTGCTTTAATCTTGAAACTAATTTCAAATATTTCTGTTCATTCAATACATGTCGTAAACAGTATACATAATACTATTATGTTATTCATATAAAAGCTATATATATCTATACGTAGATAATATAATGTCACACATTAAGAAAATATACTAGCAGAAATTTTATATTATTACTACTACACTTTGATTGACAATTGTACACCTACATGACTATAATCATACACTTAAGTATCTGATACTTATAAACTTTGTCATGGCAACTATGACACACTTAAATAGATGTTACAGCACAACTACCTGCATTGTTGTTAATAACTTAAGGATATTCATGGCTATTTCATCACAACTATATGACTATTTCAGTATGTTTATACGGCTATTCTATCACAACTACAACGTCAACATGGCTATCATTTATAATTACTGACCTTTACAGCATACCTACATAGCTGATCATAATAGCACACCTACATAGCTATTGTGTCGTTTCTGGTCTCTACAGCACACCTACATGGCTGATCATAATAGCACATCTACACGGCTATTGTGTCATTTCCGGTCTCTACAGCACACCTACATGGCTGATCATAATAGCATATCTACATCGCTATTGTGTCATTACTGATATCTACAGCACACCTACACGGCTGATCATAATAGTACACCTACATGGCTACTGTGTCATTACTGATCTCTACAGCACACCTACATGGCTGATCATAAAAGCACACCTACATGGCTATTGCTTCATTACTGATCTCTTCAGCACACCTACATGGCTGATCATAATAGCACACCTACATGGCTATTGTATCATCAGTGACCTTTACAGCACACCTACATGGCTGATCATAATAGCACACCTACATGGCTATTGGGTCAATACTGATATCTACAGCACACCTACATGGCTATTGTATCATCAGTGACCTTTACAGCACACCTACATGGCTGATCATAATAGCACACCTACATGGCTATTGGGTCAATACTGATATCTACAGCACACCTACATGGCTGATCATAATAGCACACCTACATGGCTATTGTATCATCAGTGACTTATACAGCACACCTACATGGCTGACAATAGCACACCTACATGGCTATTGTGTCATTACTGATCTCCACAGCACACATACATGGCTGATCTCTACAGCACACATACACGGCTGATATCTACAGCACACATACATGGCTGATCTCTACAGCACACATACATGGCTGATATCTACAGCACACATACATGGCTGATCTCTACAGCACACATACATGGCTGATCATAATAGCACACCTACATGGCTATTGTATAATTACTAACTGATCTTTACAGTACATCTCCATGGCTCATATAGTTCACTTTCATGACTACTATATCTAGCATGACCATAAATACTGTTACATAAAATCTATTCTTTTTTCTTTTCAACTCAATTATTTTAAATTGTTATTATGTTAAAAACTTATTTCGATTTCCCACCATTTCACATACATTATTTTTTTTTTTTTATTCATATCAACTTACAATATGGAATGTCGAAAGTAGAATGGACGAAGTGGGTATCGAGTCGTTGCGTCCGCGTCGGTCATATTCAAGACACTTGAAAAGTTTAGTATCAGCTGTATGTTTGTATATCGTACTATCGACAGATATACTAAGAAGGGAAGATAGCACATACAGGTTCTAAGTAGCCAAAACTCTACTAGGAAACAAAATACTTATTGCGAAAAATGAAAATTCCTGTTGTCGCATATTTATAACAAAAATAAAACCTGAAGCTGAGTTCTTATCATCGATATACAGGACATGTTCTAAATCAATCCCTATAATTAAGAGTGGATCGATCAAACGACTTCTGTCCCGATACACAGGTCCACTGATCTTATCAATTAATTATTGTCAATTAAATATCTTCTATACTGATGAAAAAATTCTCACGATTGAAGAGCACTACAATAAGTGGTTGAAAAGGTATAACGTGGTCATCATATTTTTCTAAAAATGTACTGTGGACTTTCCACCTACTTACTGATCAGTTCAAAACCTGGTCCTTTTTAGAGAATATAGTCTGCTCTAAACGACACGTCAACATTAAGTATCTTAAGAAATCTCTGGGGCATAATGGCTAAATTTCCGATGTGTTTATGCATAAATCCAAATTCAAAGCCAAGAGTGGCGAATTCGAGTAGAATAATTTTCTAATACTTCGATAAATATAAGTTTTAATAAGATTACTACTTCACAAAAAATGCATTTTCATTTGTAACAGAACTTATGGCTGGACCAGGTTACTTAGATCTAGTCAAATTTACACTTTTTTTTTTTTAATATTGTCCATATAACTCAAATTCGTACTTACTAAAATGTCCTTTGACGTGGCTCGCGGGTCGTTACACTTCTGATTTATAGTAAAACCACCAGTGTACAGTATCCAAACGTATATTTGCATCTTCAATACAGATTTGACTTCTCGGACATGAATATATTCAACTACCAACACGTGTACAATTTCTTAAAATATCGATATTCACTTTGTATAGACGTTAATACATCACGAGATTACGAACAGTATAACTAGGACTTTACTGGAGCACGACTGTAGACAGAATGCCCGTTTTCTAATAATTTTGCTTAACAGCTTGACATTAGACGACACTCTCTCAATATTGAATGAATGAAAGGAACGAATGACGTGAGTGAACACGTGACGAGTGAACTGTCAAATAAATTGAATGACTGATATTACTTCCACAGTAAGAACAATTGAACATCTGAATTAAATATACTTTAAAGTATCGATACAATATGTAAACTCATTATAATTAATATAAATTATTTCAATTTTTAATACTAAATTTGATTACAATATACAATTTTGCCTTTTAAATTAACGAATCACAACACTATTGTTAGTAAAATATAAGTAAAACTATAAAATAAAAAGATTATAATATGTAGAAAAGTAAAAGAACTATTTTATGTAATGACCGCTATTCGCGATAAAAGCCTCTTCCAGAATGTGCCAACGGTGTCTATCTTTGGCTTTCCTTCTTCTTTCCGATTAAAGCCAATTACATTAGTTAGTGTTAGGCAATAATGACTGTTAGGCGGTACGTAGTTAGCGGGACAGCATTTTTTTTGTTAGAATTCGACAGACGAGCATGAGGTTCACTTGATGGTAGGTGATTCCTCAGACACACAACATCAATGATGCGCTGTCGACCTACTTTTTACTTCGAGCATTCGTAAATCCATAGATTGAAACCGAAACGCGCAATATGCACTTCACGATTTTTCCATCTATGAAGAATGGTTCATTACCCGGTTGAAATTTTATTCCCGTTCAACGCCCAAAGTTACCAGACGTGGGGAAGACAGGTTTACAGAAAATTATAAACATGTGTGGTGGGATTCGCACCCACGACACATCGATGTGCACGGCAGGTGTTCAACCGAACGCGCCAACGAGCCCGCTAGTATCAATATGTATGTATTATGTATACTGATAGACAGGGTTTAATTATTTATATATTTAAAAAAAATATGGGTTAAAAAGATCCAAAATAGATCCACGATCCGGGAAAACAGCCGCTCGAAGAGTTTCACTCCTTTGACAAGTAAGTTGCTGACAATATACACGTTTTATATACCTGGTATACTTCATACCCGAATTGCGCTTGCGATTTGGTTCGTTTACACTAATGTGTGTTAATGTGACACATCTAGCTTTTACGCACTGTACATAAATGGAAAAGCCGTAAATTGTAGAGAGCATATCAGTTGGGGTTCAGTGTATGAATCGAACCTTGATTGATATCCTGTGGCTTTAACCCTCGGTACATTTACTAAAGTGAGCCTTGTATTCGTCGATATCTATAATTAAAATGGTCTCCTAGTAAGAAATAATATCGTAGCAATTCTAAACTGATATCAGTAGTGATAAGGGACGTTTCAGTCTAAAACCGTAGCAAACCTACAACACTTATGAATCCGATAATTGCATAGACAGATAAATCAAATGTACTTGACTCGTTACGCATTTGGTATAACACCTACCTTACGATCCGATATTTACATGATTGACACGATGGTTACATGTTTATAATTTTCTGTAAGCATGTCTTCCCCAGATCAGCCGGCCTAGCGTGAAAACCACGACAAAATTTAGTCGACCATTTTCTCGTGTTTTAATCGATCATCTCTTTATGTGTTCCGGGTCTAACATGAACACTTAAAACTCGACTTCACATGTCATCATCTCATGACTCATCATACTTGACAATCAAAATTGTAGATACCTTATATCTTAGTTTGTTTTCACTGGTTCGCTAGATATGGTCACTTCGGGCATTAAACGGGTGGGAGAAATATCTAGATTCCGACCGAGTAACGTTCATAGATGAAACCGTGAAGTGCATATTGCGCGTATCGATCTCTGATCGATTCTGTGGCTGAGGTATCAGCAAGAGAACCTCAAGCTCGTTTATCGATATCTATGCTATCTATATCTATATACTAATATTAACTATAAAGAGGAAAGATTTGTATTTTTGTGTGTTATGAAATATGAATAAACTCAAAAACTACTGGACCGATTTTAAAAGTTCTTTCACCAATAGAAAGCTACAATATCATATTTTTGTGTGCTATATCTAAATTGCACCCGTGTGAAACCGGGGCGCATTGCTAGTCTAATATAAAAAAATTACTCCACACAGAATCTCGAAAATACGAGTGTCGATCTAAACAATCTATATCAGACGAATCGCTAGATAGGTAAAAAATTTAAAAATAGTCTGGTGCATAATAACAGGTAGCGTATAGTAAAATCAACAAAAATAAATTTTCAAATAATATGTTACCAAACCTGCCATTATTACAATATAAAATAACAAGACCAAGAATGTTGAACAGTTTTTAATTTTAATTTACACTTGCATCATTCCAGTGTAGTATAAATTAAAATATTTGAAAAGCCTGAACTCACGCTATTTAAAAAATACAGTTTAACTTAGTCATGTTGCTCGTGCATAATACTTTATAAAAGCAGTAGGGATACCATATAAAAATGTGCCGATAAAAAGTTTGATTGTTCTAATAAATTCTGTAATTTTTCTACAAACGCACGTGCGATATTAATTTCTATGACTTTAAATAAATAACATACTCTATACAAAAACACGTGCTCCCTAACCAATTTGATACTATTTGTTACAAATACGGTTCGCAGTTTAGAGGTATATAAAGGTACAAAAGTCATTTTGTAATTCAAAAATTCCTAAATTTATTTTTATGAATAGCGGGCAAGCTCAAAGTAAGTGATCTCCGCCACCCATTGAAAATCAAAGATTGCTTAAATGTACTTCCGGCTTTTAAAAAGGTATAAAGGTAGATCCATTAGAAATATGAGCTTATATTATGATTCATGCAGTCGTAACCGTATCGATATATCACATATACTTGATATGGATTATAAGGCGGTGTAGAGAGATTTTTACTTATTTAATTGCGTTAACGTAATTCCTACTTAATTACTCCTTTTTAGAATAAAGCTGGTAGGTTTAACCACCATCTAGGTTAGGTTATGTTGGTATGGTGAACACCGCGCACGAGTCGAGCGAGCGAAGCGAGCGGAACTGCGGCAGCGGCCGACGAGTGCCAGAACCGAACTATTGAAGTTATGCAAGTATTTATCTCCTAAACTATTTGAGACATATACCACCTACCCTATTACATATATACTTACGTATAAAATTACTCGGAAAGATGTGTAAAATAACATATTATAAAATAAATAAAATCGGAGGTGAGGCCCGGTTTTCTGTAGTTTCCTGTATGCTGTGTTTTGTGTGTGTTGAGTAGTTAATAATCATTATTATTGTGTAGAAATCTCACACTACACTCTCTGTACTAAGAGGGTTTGCATAACATTAGAAGGATTACAGTCCTATTTTGTTGTAATTTTACTGCAATCAATTTTAGAATTGGCCACACTAGGCCATGCTATTTAAAAAATCACGTGTGGTAACCCTGTTTGCATATTATGAAACTGCAAGGGAGTGGATTGACTAATAAGATTAGCATAATTGCGCAGTACTGCACGCGAGCCCATAGTTTTTCAAAATTAACGCCGATTGTTGAGTGCATGTAGTGATCCGCTTACGTAAAACTATACTGAGTGCCCGATGTAATTGCTTTAAGAATCTCCGCGTGTGGAAATGTTGTTTGTAATTTGTATAGTGATATTTTAATTACTTTATATTCGAAGTAAGAGTATTAGTAATAACAATTTAGCTATAGTACACTATGATATGTATTTTGGATACTAGCTTTGTTCGGAAATGTGCAAATTTGCTATACAAAACAGATATTACTGAACCAATGAACTGAGCCTTACTAATTTATGGTGGAAAAGGCAGAAGAGAGAAGTATAATAAAAAGTGGAATGAAAGTCATGAATAACAGACTATTTAGAATAATTCAACTTTCATTGTTAAGTTGATACCACCATACAATCCCAAAAGACCGTCTTGCCCAACTAATGCAACCATAAAAAGAAAAATAATAATGCACGTAACGTACATACATATATTATCTTACTTACGTAACGTAATTATATATAGTTTATATAATTACGTATAAACTTTTAGGCTTGTATGAAAGTCCCGCCACTGGTATAACTACCCTGTCTATCCAGAATCACATTGAAATATTGATCAGAACTAAATTAAGATTACAAGAAGCTCTGAATAATTATTTTTTATGTTCGATGTCAACAGACGCGCACTTGATGGTAGGTGATACCTCAGCCACAGAATATCAGTCAATTATGCGCTGTCGACCTACTTTTTACTTCGAGCATTCGGAAATCCATAAACTGAAGCCGAAACGCGTAATATGCACTTCATGGGTTTTCTATCTTACCTGGTTGGAATTTCGATATTTCTCCCACCCGTTCAATGTCCGAAGTTACCAGACATGGGAAAGACATGATTATAGAAAATTATAGACATGTCATCCCGGTGGGATTCGGACCCACGACCCATCGATGCGCACGGCAGGTGTTCTACCGAACGCACCAACTAGCCCGTCAAAACTATATCTTTACGAATACACTTTGATTTATAAATTTTTCGTGTGTTTGCTCCAGTATATAAAAAATTACAGCTAGAACTAGGCTATATACGTGCCCTCATACAACTGGGAGCTCTAAATTAACTGGTTTATTTTTGAAATTGATCCGACTGAAATTGAGGAAGACAGCTAGTATTGTTTCAAAGCTGGAAATACTTTACCTTTGGACCCTGTATTTTAGTAATAACCGACACTAAGACTATTATCTATGCAATATCGAGCCGAGGGTCACCATAAATATTGTAGACTGTTTTTATACCAGGTCATAGAAGAGCAACAGGCTTAGTTGATGGTAAGCAAATTCCTTGGCCTTATTAATGATGCATTTGAACTGAAAGCATTTTTTTTGTCAATGGTTATTCGTTTAAGTCTTGATACATCTGCCATTTCAACTAGTCATAGAAAACCATACATACGTTGATGTACACTCACACTCCATTGAAACCTATATAGTTATACTGATTTTAGTGCCTGTCAAAAAAAAAAAACGTCAAATACCTACATACATAAAAATTTCAAAAATGTATACAGTTCCAAATTATCTTTAATAATTCGTGTTTTTATACTTGCTTATTTTATGACTGTACAATGACAAAGAACATTCTTAATTTAAAAATTAATTATCGTTTGTTTTTAATTATTATACTTATATATTATATAATAATTATGTGTATTCCGAATATCTTATTCCTTTTATAAAAAAATGGCTTCCGGTTACCAAAATATAGGAAAATCAAGTACTTGTGGTGTTCCTACACGTATTGTATTGAATTTGAGTTGGTTCCGTTCAATGTAGCGATATTGTTTTTGGTATTGCAAGTGGAATCAAATACTCGTAGTATCGGTCTGACCCTGTTTGTTCAATGTTTCTTGTATCCTATAAGTGCGGTACTATTGTTTAATATTTACCTTAGAATTTACTTAAATATAGTAATAAATTGTTAAACTGTGTTAAATTAAGAGATTCTCGTCCGTGATTTGAGTCAAAAATTATAAGTATATTTCGCAATAATAAATAAATGTCTTGTGTTATTCCGTGACATGATCTAATAAAATCAATACCTACAGCCATTTTGACGTTACTTAGTAACATCATTATTTTAATAACACATTATTATTCTATGCTCTCTCTTTAGGACGACGATATTTTTTTGAAGCTAAAATAATTTTAATAAATGAACGGGTATGGGGCCGTCCATTAATCACGTGAGGCTCAAAAGGGGGGGGGAGGGGGTACGGAAAACATCACGAAACATCACGAGGGGGGAGGGGGGGGTCTCGTTAGACATCACGTGTATTAATTTTATTTATTTTTTCTCAAAAAGCGCTATTTATGAACCGAAATTTTGAACGGCGCGAAAATTTATTAATTAATTAATTAATTATTCATTAATTTTATTGCAAATACATATAAATGTTTTTCGAATCAAAACGCCATTTGTTAAATATTTTTTCCAGTCAAAAATAGCCTTTACATAGACTTCCAAAAAAATACACGTGATCCAGGGGGAGGGGGGGGGAGTGGTCCCAAACCTCACCAAATATCATCAGGGGGGAGGGGGGGGGTCAAAAAATGAGAAAAACGACCTCACGTGATTAATGGACGGCCCCTATGAAATACTTTAGATACCTCGCGAGCGATGAAAATATAAACTAAAGGATATTAAATCTTCGAAAATATCAGATTAATCTCCTTAGATCAAAAGAAACTTAATAGCAAGGATTAACTTAATAGCGCATATACTGATAAATTGAAATAATGCGTTGTTTTCAAAATACATTAGCCTTTATTTATGAAATTAAATTCAATAACATTAATACCCTTTTCGCTAATATCTCTAAGTTTTGTCAATCATATCTAAGGTCTTTTTTATTAATTTTTGTTACAAATTCTACAGTCTAGCATAGTTAAATTAATTTTTATTACTTTTTGTATAGATGTCTAATGGGTGGCGGTATAAGTCATCACCACTACTCGTCAGTTTGCCCCTTATAAAGAGGAAATATTTGTATTTTTGTATGTTATGAATAAACTCAAAAACTACAGGATCGATTTTAAAAATACCTTCACTAATACATTACACTGGTCTACAGTAAAAAAGTATTCGAAATAATTTAAACTAATTTTTATTTGTCTATCCATGCTGAATACTAGTTGATAAGTAAAATTCATTTATTAGTTTGAATTTTTGCGATACTTGACATTTTCTAAATTTAATTATTATACCCTGATTTAACTTGACTATGTTCATATTTACTTAGTTAATAGGCATCGGATGTTAAAAATATTGTGTTTTAGTGCTCTGTTCTGTATTACTAAGTGATAAAAGTGTTAAACCTGAAGAAATAATTATATTTTAAATCAAAATGTTTCGAAAATGTGTGAATAAACTCTACATTTTTTTTTACATTTGTGGTGAGGTGAAATTTAGTAAACAAAGGTGTTCTGTATCACCTATAATGAAAATGCCTATTGTTACTATTTTAACGAAAACATAAAACACCAGGATAATAGCTTGGTTCCACATTTCTGCTGCAATCCACGTGCTACAGGTTTAAAAGATTGGCCGTGTGGAAAAAAAAAGTCATTTCATTTTGCAGTGCCGAGAATTGAAAAAAAATGCAACTGATTATTATTTCTGCCTAGCAACTCGTGTATTTGGAAAAGGCAATGGTGTTTTTTAAAAAAAAGAAGAATATCGTCAAATCTACTGTTGGTTAATAATCCTCTGCCGCACAGCAATCTTCACCCGATTCCGAAACGTCCTAAGATTGACGAAGATGAAATTACATTTACTTCATCATCAATTTCTTCAATGTTAGAATATTAAATATCTAGTAAATCATCATAGCCATACAGAATAACACAAACTGAATAAAATGATCTTGTACGGGACTTAGAATTATCCAAGAACAAAACAGTACTACTAGGCTCGAGACTGCAACAATGGAACCTTGAAAGTAGTGTGACTTTTATTATATGTCTTAAAATGTAACATGTCCTTGAAAATGCACTTTCTATGTTTTCATTTGAACTTCTTTCCGGATAATTGTGGGGCTTTCAGCGATGAACAACGGGAGCGCGTCTACCAGGACATCGCAAGCATGGAAAACCGGTATCAAGGCCATTGGATCATGTCAATGTTGGCAGATTATTGCTGGACTGTTTGTCGAGATGTTATAGAAGCAGAATACAAGAGGGTAGCGAATTAACTATATCTTTATTCTACTAATGAAGAAAAAAACTGTATGATTTCTGTTAATTATTGCAAAAATAATTTATTTATTTTTTCTAAAAAAGGAAAACTAATTTTAATGTATATTTAATATTTTTGTATTCAGTACGTACAAATAAATAAAAAAAACTACTTTTCATGAAGAATACTTTTTTAAAGTTACAATTTGTAGACCAGTGTTATCAGCGAGTAACAGGTTATTTTTTGTGTATATTACATCTAAATGTTAGTCCGTATGAAGCCGGAGCGCGTTGCTAGTATTCTATAAAATATATATAATGAAGATTAAAGTAATAAAACTACTTATATATAATACAAGCGCAAACGCATATCTTTAATATGTATTGTGCCTTGGGGCCTTATAAAATGCGTTATCAACAATAACTTAGCGGCACATAACTTGTAATTTTAGTGGCACCATTGAAATTTTATGGATGAGACGAGGGAAACGTCACAATGCGGATATTCTTGCGCATAACATTTGGATTTATTCAGTCGTGAAATTAAACAAGCCCCTGAACGCCTCTATCAGAATTTATGTTCTCACTAGGTCTAATACAGGACTCAGATATACTGAACCCTCATTAATTGGGGTTGTCATGACGATATTTTATAGTTGGTTTTACTGGTATAAGTTGTTTTGGGTGATTTAATTGTTTAATTTGATTGAACTCGGTCGTTTCGTAGTTTTACTGTTGAAGCTGAGGTCTTAGCTACTTAGAGAGGATTGTTAAATGAATAACTTGAATCAAAATAATAATAATTTGAAGACGAAATATAAATGAAGCTGGAATTCGGAGCAAAATAAAATTGAGTCATTTAGTTATATAATATTAAAATGTACATTCATCATTTAATTTACTTATGGTCAAAGAAAACTTTTGATTCGTACGTTTTTAATTCAATTAAGGATTCGGAATGTAAGGCAGTTACTATTTTAAGCTATATCTAATATATAAAATTCTCGTGTCACAGTTTTCGATGCCATACTCCTCCGAAACGGCTTGACCGATTTTGATGAATTTTTTTGTGCTTATCCGGTATCTATGAGAATCGGCCAACATTTATTTTTCATCCCCCTAAATGTTAGGGTTAGTCCACCCCTAAATTTTATTTTTTATTTTTTAGACAAAATTTTTAATTTCTATTTTTTTATGATACAACATACAAAAATACATACAACCCCTGCTTTTTTTGTCAAAAAATATTGACCCGTGCGAAGCCGGGGCGGGTCGCTAGTTTATTATATTTTTTCTAAAAATAATAATAATTAACAATAAAAAACAACGCTACACTATATTTTTAACGTGAGTATTACACGTATAAATGAAATAATTTTTACCGAATTAAAACGCAATTTATTCATTATATTTTTTATCCTAACATTCCGAGTGCTTGACAATAAGCGTGGTCACGGGCAGACTGAACGGTAAGAGATGTCTGAGTAGTTTCACAAAGTTGCAATACTAACGCCATATATTTTTTGGAGGTAATACTTTCTGTAATTTTCTATTCGTTAATTGTCCTCTTCTTAAACACTGAAAAAAGGTGCTATATGGCGAAAGAAAAGGTTAGATAGAAAATTGTCTTTTATTAACGCGAGTATCACACATTTAAATAAAATACTGTATACCGGATTAAAACGCGATAGATTAGATAGAGTAAACAGTAACTGATAAAAGTATTTTATTAATATTTTTCAATAGTTTTCACTCCATAAAAAACTTCACAGTGCAAAGTCGTTCGAACATCATGACAAAAAATCAACATAAATATTTATACAAAAGTTGGCATACGAAGAAAGCATTTATTTCGAACATACGCTTCAGACACTCATCTCTAACGAGAACACGTTTTATTATTCAAGTGACAGGCCATCACAATACCAAAAACTTATTGCTAAGTTAGTTTCAGTCTGTCAAAGAGAATATTATTTTGAATATGCCCGATAACATAAGAGCTTTGGGAACTCTGCTTATAAAACTAATAACAACGTGTAATTTTACTTTTGATTTGTTTGAAAATACTTTTAAAAAGAAAGACCCTGTCGAAAGAAATATAAAAATGTGTACGCGTGTGCGTATAATATGTTTTAATTTAATAATGATATAATATGTATGTATTTCAAAGGCCGGCAACACATTTGCCAATATCTGGTGTTGTGGATGTTCAATGTTCATACCGCGTGTATTTTCCATCAAGTAAGACGCAGACACGTTTCCCCTGTTATGTACGTATACTATAAAGAAACGGGTTTGATGTTAGTAAATTTAAACAAAATTAGAAGAATTACTCAGTAATAAAAATGAGTCACAGTAAATATACCCCAAATAAATAACAGAACTTGTTATGGTTAAATTTGAATATGTAAGAATTCGTAATTTTGCAAGTTACGTATTAATTTCTCAAGGGTATTTGGATGCTTAGGCGAATGTAGAAGACACTATGATATTCATATTTGTGATCTCGTAATCGTATTTACTCTAAGGCAAATAAATATTTTCTTAAGCAGTAGTTAAAACAGAGGATCTCCTCTTTCCCATTTGGGAATTTAGGTACCTGTTTTCTTTAAAATCATATATTTTTCTCGGTTAGAATTTCGATATTCTCCCACCAATTTAATGCCAGAAGTGACCAGACGTGGGGAAGACATACTTACACTTATCATCACTTCGGAATATTTCTTCTATCGACAACAACTGTCAAATAACGTTGTCCTTTATGAAATAAAAATAAATTTTAAATAAAAAACAAAAATTTATATTAAAACTGTTGAGTAAAACAATGATATAAGTATTCCGCTAAGCCACAGTCGAAATACTCCATTCGTTATGTCATTATTTGACAGTTTCATATCGAATCCTAAAAAAGAAACCACATCCTCGCCCTAATATTTTGGGTATATACGAAATAAATTCTCAGATAAATAAGGTCGGTTACAAGACGCTATAAATAACTTCAATTGTCATGTTTTCTTTCCTACTATCGCGAAACGGGTAATGCGAGAAGCCATTAAAACAACATAAATACAGAAACGTGTCTATAAACGTCATTGAGTCTCGGTATTGTAGTTGTAAATAACCCGATGCAATCTACAATGTTGACGGAGATATTAAGTGGAAATTTTCTTTTGTAGTTTGTGGAAAAAAACACTGATTACACTACATTTTAATACACTATTTTACACGTAGTTACTTTTCTAACTATTCCCGTCTCAGAAATTTTTGATAATATTTTCGCTATGTATTGCTTAATGGACGAATATTTAACAACTTAGGAAAGGTTTAAAACGTATCCTACTTTAAATTAATATAAGATGTGGATTATCAAATAGTAATTTGTTTTTCTTTTGAACTCTGAATGATCTTTATGTCGACACACAAACGTAAGTAATCTGATGGTAAGTGACTTAGCCCTAGGACTACAATTAGCGATGGGTCGTTGACGGTTTTTCCGTCAACGTTACGTCAACGTTGAATTACGTTCGTCAACGAGTTGATTAACTAGTTAAATTCGTCAACGAGTTAACGCGCTACTAACATCAACTTGCAACGTAAACCGTTTATTCGTTGAACAGTTTTTTTCAACTGCGGAGTTCAACGAGTCTACAATTTTACATTTAATTACCTGATAATAATGTTATAGAAACAATTTGATTCAATGTACATATTATGTGTTGGAAAACGTTTGATTGGTGGCTTTACTTGGATGACCTTCCCTTCATACTTTTTCTTGACTTAGGCTGACTGAATAAATTTAAAATTCGCTATAAAATATATTCTACTCAGGTGTATTACAACAATAAAATATTATTTACATTATACTTACAAGGAGAGTCTCAAACTTGGGAATCACAGATTCCCATCAATTTTATATATATTAATAAATATATAAAGCAGCAAGACGCCATTCGTTTTATAATCAAAGTTTTATAATATGTAACTTAAGTAAAAGGAACCTTTTTACCGGTTGCAGCAAGGGTTCCGTAGCGTAGTGGTAACACTTTTGCTTAACGAGCGATCGGACGGTTGTTCAAGTCCCGGTTGAGTTACTTTTTTTTTTAATTTTTATAAATTATTAGTATTTTTTGTATTTTTTCCTAACTTAAAAATAAAAAAAATAATTTATAGAATTATTAATTATTTATTTTTATATTAAATAATGTACATATAAATATTAAAAAATATATATAAAATACAAATAATTTATAAAAATAAAAAAAGTAACCTAACCGGGACTTGAACAACCGTCCTGTCATTCAGTAAGCAAGAGCGTTACCACTACGCCACTAATTAAGTAAAATTTCTCAATAATAAAAACGAATGGCGTCTTGCCGCTTTATATATTTATTGAGGAGACCATGCATATTTATAAAAATGATGGGAATCTGTGATTCCCAAGTTTGAGACTCTCCTTGTTAGATAAATCTAAAACAATGTTTAGTTTTGTTTTTTTCATATTTTATGTTGTTTTAAACGTAAACAAACTAGTGTAAATAAATCGGTTCCTAGAGAATGTCATCATACTTTTCTTAAAATAAATATTTCAAAAATCAACTCTCATATACGTTACTTAGAGTTCGAATTCTATGACATGATCATCGCTCGCAATATATGATGTTATTTTCAACGATAAACGACGCGACGATTTGATTCATAAACTTTTAACGTTTTAATACGTTGAAAAAACATGAACGTTGATTCAACGCTCATCGCTAGTTAAATTCATAAACGTCGTTGACGGATTCAACTAGTTGATTCATAAACTGTCAACGTTGAAACGTTGAAAGGCGATCAACGTTGATTCAACGCGTTCGTTGATTCAACGCTCATCGCTAACTACAATGATGTGATTGACGTATTAATTGCCTTGAGTAATTTAAAATCTACAGAAATGAAAATGCGTGACTTACATCTTACGGTTCGTTCTATTTATTTATTTATCATTTTACAATATTCGTACTTAGAGCCTATGAACCAAGACGTACAAAAATATAAATATATTCGATATTCTACTCATATAATTAAACCTCTAAGTAGATATACGTCGCAAAAAATATGTCTAAGGTATGTTTATAGTTTTTTTAATATAAATATATCAAATCCAGTGGGATTCGAACCCATAGATTAGCTAATCACCAGCCCAACTGCCCAACGCGACAATGAGCTAGTAAAAACCTTATTAATAAAATTATGTATAACGCGACGGTAAGAAAAATATCAAATCTTTTATGTTTCATAACATTACAAGTACATGTTAATATTATGTAGTCTGAGATAGTGCTACGTATATGTTATATGCATAAAGTTTAAACCATTGCCAGGTATGCTTAGAATAATTCCGTAGCAAATGACTCAGCTACGACTTTGGCTACGACCTGAGCGCTGTGCTACGACAAACGTCATAAAGTTTATCGCAAGCACTTCACGAAGTGCACCAGATAGAAGTATTTTTGTTTGTTAGAAACGGTGTATTATTTTTCACCTATACGTATTCTACGCCAAACAATGTATTCCAGGATACTTCTGCATAATAAGCATATTTTTCAAATTCCTGAAAATTCAATCACTAGTGAATGTAAGGTCAAACTTAAAGCCTAACATGCTAGCCAAAACGCTTTCATAAAGCCCGGAAATGATCAAAACTGATTTATATTGTTATAACATGCATTGCGTTATTTAGCCGTTGTTGCGTGTCGCGCAACATTATATTTTGAATGAGAGCATTCAGAAGCTTTGTTTCGCACTGTAGCGTAGGATTTTAACAACACACCGACTAGACCATGTCGAGTGGCATATTCTATTTGTATATGCATTTTCAGAACTGCGTTATTGTATAACAAACGCCCTTGGCTAGCAGCATACCAATGCAAAAGTTGTCGCTTAGATTGAGAGAGAAATTGTTTGCAGTTCGCCGTAAATTCTATTCAACAATTTTGTATATAGAGTTCCATTTTCTGCTTTTTAACGTCACAGTCGTTGACATTTTGTTACAAAAGTTTATTATTTCTGTACTCGTCTCAATATTAAAGTTTGTATGAAATTGTTTCGTGTATTAAGTGAGTTTTATAAGCGTGTTTTTATATAGGGTAATTATAAAGGACTATCGAATAGCGTGCAACTATTCATTAAGACATTATCTAAGATGTTTAAGGCAAAGCTAGTGAAACTATTGGGACTAAACAAAGGGACTTTTGTATCGCGTGAGGGCTATCGCAATCAACACTAAAATAAACCAAATATGTACCACCAATTAAAGTTTACGACAACGGAACCGGCGTGCCCTTGTTATTTATGGTATCACATGAATAAAATGCCCTCTCGTTTTAAGTAACGTTTTATTTTCTTCATAAAATTGCCTCAAAGTAATCGCTACCAGGAAATGAAAAACAAACACTTTTCCATTCAATTTAACCCTTGTATTTACCTCGTTCGAATTGTTACATTTCAGTTTTAATCCATTTCTTTATATCGCTGAAATCTTTGAGAGATAAGCGAAATTGATACATCTTAATGTTTACCTTATATATTCCAATTTTGCTAAAATACGTGTGTGTACTATAACTAGAAAGATGCATCTAATTGGCATTATAGTTTTTTCTGAGTTCTGATACTTTATAGCTAAAAAATACTCCTAATTCTATGAATCTGTAAAATTATTATTTCAAAATTATAAAAAATATATTTCCAATCAGTGGCGGGACCACCATACAAGACAAAACGCCTGGCTTGCCTTATTAATGCAACCATAATAAGAAATATAATAATGACCTTAACGTAATTATATAAGCCATATACATATATAAACTTATATGATAAGCTAATTATATACGTTACATATAAACACGTATTACAATATTACAGCCAGCATTAAATCCAGCCGGGCTTTTGGGCTTCTATGGAAGTCCCGCCACTGATTTTCATATCCTTCGACGATATAAAAAAATGTAAAAGGACGTCTTTAAATTGTAAAACGCTAGAAGCCACACCTCTCGCAAATTATTAACTAAAATGATTCTGCCTTAACACCACATAAATTACATTGATGGTGACTAACAAAAGTTCCGTACGCCGTAAACATGATGTTTATTAGCCACAAACTACACGTGAAATATGAGCTTTTAATACAAAGGTGTAATGAAATAGTTATGAATAGACATGGGTGATCACAGGTCAAACATGATATCTGTTCTACCTGTGATTGTTACTCAATAATCACAGATGAAAATATCTGTTCTTAAATAACAGTCTGTTATTTACACAGATACTAAAGGAATTACGGATAATACGATCTAATTTAGGAGTAACTTTATTTTTTTTTTTATTTACAGTTGTTTTGTATTGGCTTGATCATTTCTAGTATTTGATGAACAGATGTTATTTAGTATTGCATGATATTTTCAATAACAGATATTTCACAATCGCAGGAACAACTGTTATCTGTTATCGTTGAATACCTGTGATTAATATCTGTTACGATAAATACGCCTCACTCCTAGTTATGACGCCAACGATCGACGTCATATAACATTGACAAAAGAATATTAAAAACGTCAGAGGCAATTGGTATCCTCATTTCCTTTCAATTTCATTGTTTTGTACATTTTTATTGTGTGCTCTTTCTAAGCTATCGGGTATTGTGGAGACGTGAGAGGCCGCTATTGTGTACTCAAATCAACGAGGGACCGTCGGTATGGTAAAGAGAAACAAAGGCTTTTTCTAAATCGGCCCCGACACTTTTTGAAACAAGAGATTACGACACTGAATTTCCTTTTCAAAGTTTTACGCTCGAAAAGTGGGATATATTCAAAAATGTAACTTTGTAAAAAATTAAGGGACAAGAGACGGTACAGTAACGTCTATATCTGTCAAGCTATTTTTTACTTCAAGCGCGTGCGGTAGAACACATGCCATGCGCATCGATGGGTCGTGGGTTCAAATCCCACCGGGACGACATGTTTATAATTTTATTTTCTTTTCCTCACGTCTGGTAACTTCGGGCATTGATCGGGTGGGAGGAATATCGAAATTCCAACCGGGTAACGAACCATTCATAGATGGAAACACATTGCGCGTTTCGGTTTCAATGGTATAAATTTCCGAATGCTCGAAGTAAAAATTAAGTCGACAGCGCATCATTGACTGATGTTTTGTGGCTGAGGTAACCTACCATCAAGTGAACCTCATGCTCGTCTGTCGATATCTGACATAAAAAAAATACATAAAGTTTGAGAAACTTTAACAAACCTTGCTCAGTTCTGAGTTGTATTATTTATATATTTTATGTATTTCGAAGTACCTTCAGATAAGTACGTATAAATGTTATTCCATTTTTTGCGAGAAAAACAAACGAATAACCTAAAAAGAGCCCATTAAGGTCCACGTACTCACTGTACAACTAATTAACGTACCAGCCAATTATGACACTGAATTATGAAAATGCCATATTGCGTGTTGTATGCTAGTATTCAGGTCACCCAACTTAAGACATTAATATTTTGCACGCTACTTTCAATTTTAAAGTAAGTGAATAGAATATATTTTTCTTTGTACAACATATCACAAGTGAGGGTCGTAATATTATAAGAACTAAATCTTCGTTATAGTGGTTAGGTAAATAAAATAGAGAAAGTTTTGAATGCTTCTAAGTTGTTTCATTAAAATTCTTAAGTTTTCTCATAAGAATGATGTTATTAATAAATAATAGATAGTAGATAGGTACCACTTTATAGATATTTCACCACAAACTGAGAATACAAACACGATTAAAGAGAAGGCTCACAACTTATTACGATAGAAGGACCGAGTTGCGAAACTTGTTTTTTTTTTACAATTTATGTTTTTGATGGCATCTCATTTTTTTTTGTAGGTAGTCCTTTTCTTATTTTTGTATGTAATCTTCCTCCCATTATTTTTCTATGTCCCATTTTATGTTCCATTCTTGATTATTCATTCCGTTGATGACTATTTTACAAGTTACCTTTAAATTTTAACATATAATTATAATATACTTATCTACCCTTATTAATCCATTATATTGTATCTAGGTACCTATATACACTTATTATTTAATTATTATTTATACATATTCTGTTACACGGATTCATTCACTGCAAATAATTATTTAATCCTATATATGGGATTATGTTGTATGTAGAAAACTGGACCGAAATTTCAAAATATTTTAAATATGTTTTTCTTTGATTTATACACTAAACATTAATTATTGTATTCTAAATTAGATTTTTTTTTATGTCTGCTAGAAGTGCCTTAGAGTTTTGATGATTGGTCAGTCAGTGAGTGAGTAACAAATTAACAAACACTAATTATAATTCTTAAACTACTGATTGAAATTTAATGAAATTTGAAATATACCGAGTTTATAAAATACCTGCTTGGTGTTCAGTTCAGGCTTCTAGTTTTATCCACAACGAAGTTATAGGGGAGTCAAAAATGGCCTGAACTACTTCGAGAAAAGGATGGTACGGCCGTGCCGCTTGTTGCTTGACTTGGTGGGGGCACTGCCGTACCCCCAGATCTTTTGATAGTCATTTGTTAGA
This sequence comes from Anthocharis cardamines, assembly GCA_905404175.1. Classification (NCBI taxonomy): domain Eukaryota; kingdom Metazoa; phylum Arthropoda; class Insecta; order Lepidoptera; family Pieridae; genus Anthocharis; species Anthocharis cardamines. Next base: position 3,972,731 of record FR989957.1, on the reverse strand, counting down.
CGAATAGTTTTTGGGTGGCACGAGAAACAATATAGAGATTAATTAGAAGTGTGTGGAGGATTAAAAATAGACAAGCTCTTTAATAGTTTCATTCACATATAGTATTATAGTGGAAGCAAATAATAAGTTATATTATATATACACGCGGACTTCCATATCATCATCTCAAAGTGGTTGGTAAAAGCTAATTATAAGTACTTTATCAAACGTCAAAAACGTATGGTACACTGACAGATATTCACAAAACAGTAGCGCAGTAATGGGAAACAGAAATCGTTTATAGGGACACTCAGTTAATTGAAGTGTCAATTCTCTCTACAATTCTTTCTATTTGTTCGTGCTCTAACCTATTTATGACAGAAAAGTTGCGATTTTAATTATGTGTGATTTAGGTAATATTATGAATCGTGAAGTCGTTGGTTTAGGTAATATTATGAATCTGTGACAGTTCTGTCAATCGAAATCTATCAATTGTCAACATTTATTCCTTTATCTAATATTGAAAAAGCTGCGCTTTGTGTGTAGATATTATACGGAAGATTACTGCAATAAAAAGACTTTAGATAATAGAGTTTGTTATATTATTTTTACGCGACTAAAAAGCTTTTTCAACAATAGAAAGCTACATTATCAGCGAGTAACATAGGCTTGTTTTTTTTTGTGTGTGATACATCTACAATGCACCCGTGCGAAGCCGGGATGGATCGATAATCCCATATAAACGTAGTCCTTATAATATGTTGTATGAGTTTTAAGTTCTATAAATAACATCCCTCTAATGATTAAAAACCTTAATTACCATACACTATATAATATATATTTATTTCATTATAAATAAAATTTGAGACCGTAGATTTTTTTCAATTAGAGACAACACTGAGACCGCTTTGTGTTTTGTTTTTACTTCCATATAATTTAAATGTTCCTAAGTAAGAGTATAAACTTATGTACAAGCTTAACAAAAATCGATACTAATAATCAGTCACCATACAAGCCCAAACGCCCGGCTTACTCTATTAATGCAACCATAAAAAGAAAAATAACAATTCCCTTAACATTAATAATAAATATCTTCTAATATATAAAATTTCCATGCCACAATGTTAGTTACCGTACTCCTCCGAAACGGCTTTACCGATTCTTACCAAATTTTATATGCGTATTTAGTAGGTCTGAGAATCGGCTACTTTCTATTTTTCATACCCCAAAGTGATAAGGGTTGTTCACCCTTAAACATTTTTTTAATTTTTGGACGAAATTTTTTGTTTTTATTTTTTTATAATGTGGCATTAAAAAATACATACACCCCTATATTGTCACATTTCTATTAACAACCCCTACTTTTTTTTGTCCAAAAATCTAGACCTTTGCGAAGCCGGGGTGGGTCGCTAGTAATAATATATAACTCATAAGTTTACGTTATTAAATAACTTTTATGTAAACACTTGATTATATGGTGGTCCCGTTATTGCTAATAATAAGTATTAAAATAGCTATATTACAGTTCGTCTCATTGCAACCATTTTAAAATTGATTTTTTTATATTACATAAAAAGGTAACGCTACTTTCTAACTTTTTAAACAGCTATAAAATCAGTACATCAGAGACGATAAAAAATGAATGGCGTCACCGAGTTCATAAACATATTTATGACGATTACTTTTTTTACTTATCACGGTCGTAAGAAGCAGCATCGCGCGACGCAATAAAAATGTTATCTAAGTGAGTTTTCATTCCAGGATATTAATGTTGCGTACCTAGTTACATCGGAGTGAATGAAAGTCGGCCACTCTTCAGCTGATGTTCGCGGTACATGCGAGGCAGTTGACAAATGAAACAGCTTTCAACATATTTTTTAACTTTCAGAATGAGGGCGCGTTTTGTACCTTATCTGCTGTGATTCATAATACGTGATACCGAGCCTCTGTTTTCAAAGCTTCCTTTGCTTTTCAACAAATTCTTTTTTAATATAAAGCGCGATGTATGGCCAAGCTTACATAAAATGTAATATTCTTGATATAAAAGTGTTTTTTTGAAACTTGAGGTCGCGAGTATTCGCGATGTATATCAAGATGCATTTTGTAAATTGTTTAAGTTTAACAGAAAATAAAGGTTTTTATTTTTATATTAATGCACTGAGGAAAAAAATAATTCATTCGATGTTCGCAAATATGTTTTCAATCGATTGTGTTTGCTGCTTCGCATCTATGCTGTGTAGTTCTAATCCTATACCATTTTTAAGGATTTTTCCATCTTTTGAGAATAATAAATATCAAAAATATAAAAGTATTACATTATAAAAAAAACTTTTCTACCTAACTAGTACAGCGTCTTTCAATACATTCTATTATAGTAAAATCACCGGTGTACAGTATCCAAACGTATATTTGTATCTTCAATACAGACTTCACTTCTCGGACATGAATATATTCAACTACCAACACGTGTACAATTTCTTAAAATATCGATATTCACTTTGTATAGACGTTAAAACAAAATAATACATCACAAGATTACGAACAGTATAACTAGGACTTAACTGGAGCACGATTGTATACAGAATGCCCTTTTTCTAATAATGTTGTTTAACAGCTAGACTTTAGACGACAGTTTCTCTTCAATGAATGATTGAAAGGAACGAATGACATGAGTGAACACAATGACGACTGAACTGTCGAATGAATTGAATGAATGATATTACTTCCACAATAATAACAATTGAACATCTGAATTAAATACATTTAAAAGCATCGAAACAATATGTAAACTTATTATAATTAATATAAATTATTTCTATTTTTAACACTAAATTTGATTACAATATAATATTTTGCCTATTAAATGTACGAATCACAACACTATGTATATTTAATTCATTTTTATGACAATGTTGTGACGAGAACTAGCATCAGACAGGGTAATAATGCTCAGACAATGTGTCACCTCACACGCATAACACAGGCTTTTACTTTATTCACCTCCCCACCGTAAGATTTTTATTGTTATTCTTTCCCTTTTCGCTGAAACACCGCGCAGTATTCGCTGTGAGGAGCTGTAATGACGCGTGAACCGTGAAATACGCGCACATTTCGGTGCCGGCGAAATGGAATGCACCTGCCTCCTTAGGTTTTATGAGAAGTTTCCTCACCTTCTTACGTCGTCTGCTAAGGGCTGCCAATATCGCCGTCCTCACTTTGTGACCCCTCATAATACGAGCAATATTTCTTGAGAGGTATTGAACGAAGGCGGGTTTTGCGCGAAGTCATTTTATGAGTGGACCGTGTACTTATCGTGCTATGTAAAAATGTGTCGTATTTTATGTTTAAATGCAATGTACATAAGCTAGCTTTATTATTTTTTGTTTACTATTTTAACATTAAAACCCAAGGTTAAAACAAGGCTGAAACCGATACTTATTATGCGCTTACAGTTTTTACATCTATGTTCATTGACCTGGTCCAAAACGTGAAGTGTTAAGATGAAGGGATGTAGGATAAAACATGTTTAGGGAAAATTATAAAAATATCGTATGGTTGGGATTTGCACCCACGGCCCACTGAAACGCAAAGTGCAACGGAGATAGATACGGAGATATTTTTACTTATAATATAAAAGTTATTTAATATTAAAAGGAAAGGAATGTGGAAGCCAAGTTATTATTACTCCCTTTGCTTCCAACTGATTATCGACCTTGTTGGAAGAAAGGGCCTCTAAATATTTAAAAAGCCGACAACGCATCTAAGACATTTAACTTGCGGATGTCTGTGGCTACTAAAATGTGTTAATTTAAAAATTCAGTACAAGTAATTTATTTTAATATATTTTTGTTAAATCGTTTTAATACATTTTTAATAAGCCTAAAGTCAAAACAAGATAATAGTAACAGAGTAGTTTTATATTTTGCCTCCAGCTCTGAATAAGATGGAAATTCTCGCTTTGATATTGGGAAACCCGATATTACACGACACTATAGCCACAGATTGTATGTATGTATTAAGTCACAACTACGATGGAGGCAGAACAATGATGCTTTTAGGCAACACGACCGTAAGCTCTATGACGATGAAAGCTCCGATAAGCTTATCAGATTGAAAGTTTCGATGAAATTTAATTTTGGAAAATGATACTGCACTGGTTTATATCGTTATTGTGACAATAAAAAGCTGTATAATTGATTTTAATAATTAACAGGAATCAATCAAAAATAAGCTCAATCGGGATAAAGTTTATTAAGATTTATAAAAACAAGCTTTATTTTAATAATATTGTCTTTTCTTACTCGTTTTACCGCGGAATACTGAACGAATTTGAGGGCTTCTTAAAATGTTTCTGTCTTTCATTTTACCTTCCTAATAAAAAGGTTAGATATAGTTTTAAGTACATCTCAATATTGATTAGTGTTCGAGAATTAGACATTAAAATTAAATCACTTATTACATTACAGTATTGAATTAAAGTTTCAGTCTGCCCGTGACCATGCTTGCTGAAAAGCACTCGAAACGTCGCGTCGGGACAAATAATATTCAATCGTGTTTTAATCTGTTAAAAGCCATTTTTTTAATTTTTAATTAAATACCAAGAATATTACGAAGCTGTGACAATTACAAGAACGAATTGATGATAATATATTAATAAAAATTTACTTAATTTAACACAATAAAAGCTCCTAAGAAGCCCATTAACTTAATCTGTAGACAAGAACTTACGAAACGACTTACGTACGTTCGGAAAGTACAGTCAGCAGCATATACATCTAAAGATTTAAGACTTTTTATTATTGTTATTTATCAAGTGATCACTTAATCATATAATAGGATTGGCTTTTGAAGAGAATTGCGTAAAATGCGTAATGCTCAAAGTTGAGTACTCACTACTCAATGCTTGGAATTCAGTACACAGCGAAACGCCTGCGTAATTCTGAAAGCTCCGTACGTTCCTACCTATATGCGCCGCACTCCTGTGGTCTTTGAACAGATGCGTCGCATCCACGTGAATAATTTAGTCACTTTTTTATCTTCGGTGTGTTCAATAGTCCATGATTGTATTTGTGAAGATATAAAGATTATAATCCTAATCGTTTACAAACAAAAGTACATTTTCAAAAGATTACATAAGTTGTACTCTCATAAGCCATAGATATATCTACTATTATAATTCCTTAGTTCGCGATATGTGCGAAAAGCCTAAAGGGAAGCCCAAAATTTGGTGAAAGGTTCCCGTAAATTGTGATTATCTTAGTATAACGTAGCTACCGACACCCACTCCTAGTATTTTACGAGGAAAGCCATCTGCGTCCTCGCCACAATAAATTCAACGCAGCGTTATGTCTTTTTCATGGACACCAAAGGTATAAAAAGAATTTTATTGCTTTCAAAATACTGTTTGAAAAAATATATACTAAAAGCATAGTTGAAAGTTTGATGCACTCCCGTTAAGCAGTAAAAGCAGGTTAGGTACGTTTAACTAAAATTCCATGCAGAATGAAATTGAAATCAACTTTTTAATAAAAAATGACCACAGCGCTCCGCTTGGATTTAATGAAAAATATCATTTAACTTTTAAAAAGCTGTAGAATATATTTATTTAACCCTTATTTATATATATACTTAGGTACATCACGCATCTTAACAATCGGGGTAGGCAGAGATCACGTAATTCCATATTCTCCGATCCTTGCATATCACTTTCGCTTCTTCCACTTACATCAATGCTTTAATACACGCTCGTCAGTTTCAAGTACTTTGACCTGGCCCTTTTGAAGTATGGCCCCGATCTGAATTAATATATCTTACAATAGCAAGTAAAATATGTCAATGATGTACAAAAAAATCAAGACAACCCTTTGCCACACTTACAATTTACAATCTGCCCGTGACCGCGTTTGCTGGAAAGCATTGGAATCGTCGGGATAAATAATATAATTTGTAATAAATCACGTTTTAATTAGGTAATAGTTATTTTATTTAAATATGTGAAATGTTAATAAAAGTCAGGTGAATAACCAAACAAAATATATTATTATAAGTATATTTGATATTCAGTTGTGTTTGTACAAACCAAAAATCAGTAAATACACAAACCTGATGAACCTTTTTTTAATTAATCCTGATATAAACAAAGACAAGAACTCACTGTAGCATCTTCTGTTACAGATAATAAAGCTGTGAGTCCAATCCTATAAACAAGTTTCGTTACAGTGGGTACATTATTCACGCATTCGCCAAATACGTCTCGAGGCGACCGCCTTCCTCAGCGAACACAAAGGAATAACATTTTATTTTTCGTCTCAACCATAGCGTGTTGCCTTATGATAAATCACTTTGGCGCCAGTATCCATGTAGTGGGGCAAAAACATTCGAAGCGTTCTGACGCAACAAAAAAAAAAACAAACCAATGCTCACTTTATCAAAAGAAAGCGAATGCTTTTTGTTATGCTTGTTTTATTTACCTTATAGCTTTGGATTCATTTAGTATGTAATAATATTATATTACTGTATCTACTAGCTATTTTATTACTGTATCTTATATTACTTAAGTCCTTATATGAAAAAGAGTTTAGAAGTCATTTGAGCAGAACAATCACCGCATTTGGGGAACCTGAAAAAAATGCTAATGTATAAAATTTTTAAACGTCTGCAACACATCTGCAAGATCTCCCGTATTGCAAATATATGTGGGTGGCGGTGATCACTTACCACACAACAGCTGTATCAGATATTGTAACTTGAAGAAACACTTGTTTTTTTTTATTTTTAAGCCAAAAAAAAATTTTTAGAGTTAAAATCAAGAGCGTAGAATGAACGAGAAGAACTGACAATAAACTCTCCACCACTCTTTTTAATCGCCAAGTTTTTTGTTTAGTAAAATGTTTGTAAAACATGCCATTGTTGTTTTAAATTATGAACTATGAATAAAAAATTCATATATTATATTATTATAAATTTATATTGCTTAGATATTCATCATAATGTTGTATGACTACTCTCCTGAGTTAGAACAGAAAACCAGCGTTGTACGTGTTTGCGTTCGTTGGTGTTTGAAAGTAATTTGTTATATACCTAGTTCAAATAAATAAACTTTTATCGATCTGTTTAAAGATACATATTGTAACAAAATTCGATATTTTTACTTAATAGATAATAATACCCATCAGACTGTAAGGTAAGTGCACTATAACAACCTCGATGACCTTATCGCCCGAGTGCCATCTTAGTAACATTGTTAGTTAGGGTCGACCCTTGATAACGTGGAAAGTGATCGGTTTACAGAGATAGAAGCCTATTGCTACCTGAATATTACGTAATAATTTGGTTTTTAGTGGAATTTGATTATTATCATATTTAAGTTTATTTTTAGTTATATATCAACCGACAACCATGAGATTCAGTTGATTTAATACATAAAATAAAAATAGAAAGAACCTAAATTAACACAACATGTGGTTCTATCGCTCTCAATCTCTCTGAAATACAGTGCAAAAAATATAAAGCATAAGAGTCATGCAGGTGGTACCTAGTTTGTCCGCTAGTAGCAATGTTACAATTAAAGGAACAAGAAATCCTCTTTTCTTTACCAAAATTTGGCCAAACTGTTTAAGACTTAAAAGTAAAAACGTTTATCTCGATATGACTATTTTTTACTAAAAAAAAATGATGAAAAATTCTTGTTCCTTTAATTGTTTCTAGTAGTGTATAAAAACTAAAAAATATTTTGTAAAACAAAAAATTGGCGATTAAAAAGAGTGACGAAGAGTTTCTTGCCAGTTCTTCTCTTCCGTTCTACGCCCTTGATTTGAGAACTAGCGGTAAATGTAAAATTAGAATCATTTAATATGTACTTTTTACTGACGTTCATAAGTGTACATTGTGTTACCTAAATGAATAAATGATTTTGAATTTAAATTTTGAATTTGAAACATAATTCAATATGTTAAAAGCTAAATTTTATTATCTTTTGTCACCAGGATAGCGGAGTAACGCCCACGAACGAACGACGTATTTCAATGGCCGTATCGCAACATTGGTGTCAATTATCCGGGAGGTTTCCCGGGCGACGATTGCGGGCAATGGCCATCATTTAGACGGCCGGGCGCCGCTCTTGTAACATCGGACCAGGTTCAGGTGACCTCGACTAGACATTTATCAATATATGAGCAGAATTTGTTCACATTCGTGATATTTTTTTATATCTACGTATTTTTACGAGCTCTATTTCTAACCATTAACTATTTATTTATAACTCATTTTGATACTCTATTAGTGAAAGAAATTTTAAAGATCCAGAGATTACTCGCTACAATCTTTTTTTTACACTTTGGGTTACATTATTCAAGTTTTAGTAGGAATCCCTAATTATTTTTGGAATTAAATAAGTTCTAAAATCGGTCGAGTAATTTTTGAGTTAAATCGCTACAAATAAACAAATCTTTCCTCTTTATAATATAAGTATATGTAGATATAGATCATCAACCGAAAACAGAAACACACAGTAGACACTATAAATCACATACTAGCTCTATCAAAGCGACCACCTTTTGTCGACACAAGCAAATATGTAGGTATATCTAATACGAACCACCTCTTACATTTCGTCCACCATCCATTAAGATGTATGTGTGTTATTAAAAGGGACCTTCTCGAGCGACCTCATTGTTAATGTCTCAATTAGAAAACAGATGCCGCACCGTCCCAATTGCGAATTAATGGTTCTTATTTGAGTCTCGTTTTTATCCCCCAAGTAAATACTTAATGTCGACGTTGAAGTGGCTATTATCGTGGAGATATGACTGCAAAATAATGCCTTTGTAAATTGACTTTAGAATTATCTGTTTAAGAAAAATTGGTAATGGAATAAATGCTAAACTATCGTTTTTTTTTGTATGGAATCTCCATGTTTTTTTTTTGTATCGGTCTTGACAGCTTGACGCAAACGTGAGTGGCGAGCTGTGACTCAGCCTTGAATATAAAAAAACAATATCGTTTGAAATTTGAATTGCTGAAGTATTTTAAGCAAGAAAACTTATATTTTTTTTAGATACAAATCACAGTTTTATTGAAGATTTGATGGGTTCATTCGTGCGACTTGTGCAATGTGCATGTTTTCTACGATCCCGCTACATTTGAATATTTATATTTTATATCTAAACGTATGTGGGGATTATCGATATTTTGTCCGGGTAATAAACCAACGTCCATAAATTGAGCCTGGCAACCTATTCTCCTCTATTCTGATCCCACTATAGTGTATTATAAGCATTTGTAAATAAGATTAAATTGAAGGCTCGCGGCCACTTTTTGAGTATCCGATTTGGAGCCGTACGTGTTAGCAATTTATGTGAACGATAATATCTGGATATAAATTCAAAGGATAACAATAAGGACCTTTATTGCTACGTTGTTTTCACAAAATCGTTTTAGCATTGTAGACTTTTTGTATGGATTTTGGCTAGGTCACGTTCCGTTAGTATAATATACGCCTTAGGAGAAGTTTGTTGTGGAAATTTTGAGTTTGAATACTGTTTGAGAATTCCAATAAAGCTTTGATGAGAAAGTGATCGTGCTAAAATCAATATTTGTTTCGAAGAGCCGTAACACACAGCTGGCATGGAACACTCGATGTTGACTTGTGAAACTTAATTCCATGCAATAAAGATATCCAATGTTATATCTGCAAAGGGAAATCTATAAAGACAAGAAATACTGTAATAGACTAAAGAAATCTTTACTAATATTATAAAGAGGAAAGATTTGTTTCTTTGTTACGATTCAACTCAAAAACTACTCGACCGAGTTCACTAATAGAAAGCTAGTATAGTACATAATATAGTTGTGAGTAATCTTCTGTCACGATGTTAAATCGCCTTTAAAAGTGATACAAGTAGAAAATATACACATACCGTTATTTGAAAACCATACACTTTCAGAAAAAAAAGTGCAATTCTCATTAAAAGCCGACAACGCATCTGTTCGTATGTTGTTGCGTATTTTTTTCATTTTCTATCCCCATTTCCCAAATCTATAAAAAAATGTCTTGAACCTTTAAAACGCGCAATTCAAAGAATTAAGAGAAAAGAAATAAAAGAGATTTAAACGAGCCTAGATATAATTTAAGGATATAGTACGTATTCGTACTCTCAATTAATATTTGAATGATTCATTCATTATTAAGAAAGCACTGTTATACTGCGAAGACCTCCTTCGCAAGTAATTTTCCTACTAACAGCTAAATGGATAAGGGTACTCTTAAAGACATTAGGACGAAAAACCGCAACCTAAGAAACCACAGCTGAGAATCGTCTCCTTCTGCATAAAATATGAGTCGTGGCACACGTAACGACAATTATTCGTGTGCGAATGGATGAATAGCTCCCTTTAATATTTAATACCCGTTGAAACTCTAAACGGCTTTGTCACATCACTGTGAGCTTTTATAGTGTTTATTTTGTATTTTGATGGTTTGGATTTTACCGAACATAAATACTGTTTTTAGATCCTTGCAGTTGCGTTGTTGCGCAAATGGTCATGTGTAAAAATTTCGAGGTGAAACTGTGCGGACGAACTACAGTGAAGAGCAAACGGGATTCAAAGTTTTGCTCATATACCATGGACCATACATATGACTGATACTGTCTGTTTGTCTGTTTGTTCGGGCTAATCTCCGAAGATACTGAACCGATTTTCATGCTATTTTCACAAATATATTAAGCAAAGCCCGGGACAATATATAGGCTTTGTTTCATAAAAATCGGTTGTCGGAAAGAAAAGTTATCATCATTCAAAGATTATTTTAAAGGCACCATATCAACAAATTGCAGTGCAAACTGACTCGCGTCGAACTTTTTCGAATTGTCAGATGTCAAAAACAGTTCGATATAAAATGAAATAGTTTTATTATTTCGCCACTTTCAATTGAATATATCATATGAAGAAACCTTGCTCAAAAGCTCAGCTTAAGGTGAAGCCTATGCGAACGAAGTCGCTGGCATCAGCTAGTTTTACTATAAAATAAATTTTGACACATACATAATATGCTACTTCTTATATATGTAATATTTTCAAAGGAAGTCATGTACAGTATATTTTTCGAACTGAAACTCTACTAAAGTAGCAATAAAATCTCTTTACATTGATTATAGTGTCATAACATTATATCTTCTTATTTTCACGTGTTGTTACGTCTTTATTGATAAAAAACTCGTATAAAAGTTTATAGGCTTGTATTTGCAGTAGATTTTTATCGTTGTTCTATTTATGTAGACGTCATGACACAAATTCAATTGTGTCTCCTTTGTTTAAGCTTTTGAATGTAGATGAAGGATCAAATTGTGGGCATCCGATGAAAACTTGGCAGACAACAGAAATAATTTTTGCTATCTCTTTTTAATTATAACATTATTTAGTAGTTTTCAACAAGTTTATCCCTATGGATTGTAGCTTTTCTTGCTTTACATGGTATTCAAAAGCATATTATATTGTTAATAATATTTAATTATAATAACTTTCAAAAGTTTCAATTTTTGAAGTGAAACTACTTTATCGGCGTATGGGAGAAATTTTGTAGCAGTGTAAAAAAAAAATCGTCACGTTTTTCGGTTACGCGCCATGTTGCTTTTTTATCAAAGTTTAGTATAGCGACGTAAAGAATTTAATGTAATATTAAGAACAATGATAAAAGAAGTTTCACTTCTTACCTGTGTACTCTGGTACACACACACAATTTTTTTTTCTCCCGCACTATTTTTATTCATTGTTTTTACAATAGGTATGCAGGATTATTGACATAAAAAAGTCTAGCTCAAAATAAGCGCTGTGCCTTTATTGTTTACATAAATCTGTTAAACCGGGGTGGTTTATCAGTTGAAATCAATAAAGTTCATATTATTGTTATGATATTTATTTATTTGTATCAAAAAATTCACAGCTATCTTGTATATAAACCAGTACTTAACAGAAAATCTCTAAAATCAAAACAAATTGAAAATGTATTATTTATGAAAGGTCTGATCTCCTGATCTCACAAAATTATCAAGCCACATACACTGTATCCGAAAAGATTCAAATTTAAAATTAACATATAAATCGAAAGATTTACCCTTAAACAAGATCAAAGAATTTGTCGAAAGCTTCGGGTAGCTGATGACTGTTTACGCCGGGATATAAGAAGACTGCACGATCTTAAGAGACACCCTGCCATTTACATTATGTATACTTTTGATCGGAGCCCGTGATCGTTTTCCGAAATGCCAACTAAAAGGATATTCATATTTCTTTAATAGAACTACCAATATTTATTTTTATCACGGATTTCTGTGACAATTTTCACGAGGTACAAAAAACATATTTGAAAAATAAATTAATTGAAAACATTTAAGTAGACAGTTGAAAATAAAAATATCTATGGACTAATGTTGTAACTCATAACATGTACTTCAAGGTTTTAGTAAAATCCGGACCGAATACGCAGTGCGTAGCGTAAGGAGGGACGGGGGAGGTGCGGATGGAGAGGGTGCCGGATTATTGGACGTGTCGGTCTATTGAAGTGCCGGATTAGTGAGATTCTACTGTAACACGTAAAAAAAAGATATATTATGTTAAGTACGAACATGATGATTTTCATTATACATTTCCATCGTAATATTTCTCCCAATTAATTCCTTACTCTTGAAAGCCCATATTAGTCCCGGAAAAATAATTCTACGTAAACACTTATAACGTGTGTGATTCTAGGCAAGGAAAAATGCGCTTTATGGGTGGGAGAGAGCGTTTATTATTCTTCTAGATGTGAATAAGGGCGATCCAATTAACGGGAGTTCTCTTGACTTTCTTGCTCGATTGGTTTCTATAGTCATTACTCTTGCCTTACATCTTGAGGTCAACATTAAGAATGTCGGTATACGTTTAAGTGGAAATACTTTGACGCGCTACTCATGTGGTACTATTTTCTTGGGTTAATACAATTCTGCGCAACGATATAAATTTGAAATCGTTGATATATATATTTTATGTTAGATATCGACAGACGAGCATGAGGTTTACTTGATGGTAGGTGACACCTCAGCCACAGAACATCAGTCAGAACACAGAACGCTGTCGTTGTTTACTTCAAGCATTCGGAAACCCATAGACTGAAACCGAAACGCGCAATGTGCACTTCACGATTTTTCCAGCTATGAAGGGTGGTTCGTTAAATAAATAAAAAGCTTTATTAATTATTCCATTAATTAATGAGATTAAATCTTCGTTTGGTAATTATATAGAAATAAATCATTATCTTATGTATATGATAATTTTTATGTTAGACCAGGGTCGATAATTTTTGAAACCAAAAAAAATTATAGTAGGATGAAACCCATTAGAAAAGGAGGGGAATATGATCAAAATGAAAGGAAAAATAAATTACGGTCGATCAGAGTTCGGGAAGTGGAAGTGGGGGGGGGGTTTAAGGGTAAAAAACGGTTTATATCGTTTTCCGGCAAAACTACAAGTCCTATGGAAAAAAGTCAAATGGCAAAGTTGTAGATAATAAAAAGATCTACAACTTTTGTATTTACACTTTTTTCACATAACCTCAAAATTTAGGTGAAAAATTCAAAAAACCAAGTTTTTGGTTTTTTATTTATATCTTTTTCAAAAATTATTTTTTTTCTACGAAATTTGGTGAAAACTTACCTTATTATGTCCCAAATACACTGTAATTTATTTGATTTAAAATATTTATTTTTTCGCCTTATTTTGAATTAATATCGAAAAAACACCCTAATTTTCAATCGAAAATTCACCCGTCAAAATATCAGCTTTTTTCAAAAAGTTGGTGTGGTTTCTGTTCGTTGAAATCTCTACTTTCTGATGGTGTAAAAAAATATATACATTACTATGGTAAATGTTCTCAGAAAATGCAAAAACCAAATAAGTTAATATTTAATAAGACATCTACAATATTTTGAGAAAGTTGCAAAATCTTCTTTCAATTATAAGCATAGATGTCTATTTATTGCTTTTTTAAGATAACTTGTATACCTGAGTGACCTATGGAAAATTTTAGCCCATAAAAATGTATTTCATAGAGAAGTGGGGAAGGTTCTAGTAGGGTCTGGGCCTTACTACATACCTGTTATTTCGTAGCAGCTGTTAAAAAAGTATATATTTTTTTATACCATCAGAAAGTAGAGATTTCAAGGAACAAAAAGCGCACCGACTTTTTGAAAAAAGCTGATGTTTTGACGGCAGAATTTTCGATTGAAAATTAGGGTGCTTTTTTGATATTAAGTTAAAATAAGGCGAAAAAATAAATATTTTAAATCAAATAAATTACAGTGTATTTGGGACATAATAAGGTAAGTTTTCACCAAATTTCGTAGAAAAAAAATAATTTTTGAAAAAGATATAAATAAAAAACCAAAAACTTGGTTTTTTGAATTTTTCACCTAAATTTTGAGGTTATGTGAAAAAAGTGTAAATACAAAAGTTGTAGATCTTTTTATTATCTACAACTTTGCCATTTGACTTTTTTCCATAGGACTTGTAGTTTTGCCGGAAAACGAGATAAACCGTTTTTTACCCTTAAACCCCCCCCCACTTCCACTTCCCGAACTCGGATCGACCGTAATTTATTTTTCCTTTCATTTTGATCATATTCCCCTCCTTTTCTAATGGGTTTCATCCTACTGTAATTTTTTTTCACTTTTTACCATTTTTAAAGGCTTCGGCACTGGTCTATTTCGGGTAAAAGCAGTTCGTTACCCGGTCGGAATTTAGATATTACTTCCACCCGATCAATGCCCATTTTTTTTGCTTACTCTGTGTGTCTGACGTTTGGTTATGAAAAATAAACTTAAAAACGTATATTTCTACTTGAATTTTCGCTTCAAACTGAAACTAAAACTTTATTGGACGAGCTTAATCTTTAGAATCTCTAAAATTCTTAAATTTATTTCCACAAACTGTTTTCTGTGGAAAATACCACAAGCTCGCTCAAGAGAAAACAAAAGCTCATAATACTTTCAGTATACGAGTGTGGAGTGAAGACGTGTCCATCCTTGGATTTTCGCGATAAAATAAAGGCTGCATGAATACATAAATAAACCATTTTTCATAGCCTAGTTTCACATAAAAACGCAAGTAAGAGAATAGAGACTTTCTCTGTTATCCGCATACCCGTTATTTACGATTATAGGACATGGTGATTTGCTGTTATATCTCTGATTTATTATTATTAATGTCCTTGTTATTCTGAATTGAGTTCCAATACCGATAATCTTCAGAATTTTCTATCGAAACAGCTTTGTGTAGAAGATTATTTTTTCAGTTAGTTATAGATAGACGAGCGTGCGACTTACTTTATGGTACATCATCCACAGAACAAGACAGACGGCATTCGAAAATCTTCATAGCTTTTCCATCAATGAATGGTGTTTCATTACTCCATTGGAATTTCGATATTACTCCCACTCGTTTATGTCTGAGGTAGCCAGACGTACAGAACATAGAAAATTAGAAAAATCTTGTCTCAGCGGGTTTAATCCCCAATGTAGATATTGAAGCAGCTCAGAAAAATGATTTTACTTTATATAATAATCATCTACATACTGTAAAACTTCACTGAAATAATTTATAAAAATATATAATATAGTAAATAATAAATACCATTAAATATTAAATTAAAAGTTGTAAGTTAAATTCAATTTAAAATGTTTAGTGACAAAATTTTAATACTATGTCAATGACTAAATTACCTAATATACAAAATTATTACATAGGTACATCACAGATATCACGGCGCTATTTTAGAATTTCTAATTTTGTTTCTAAACTTTTAAAATTGAATTTAACTTAGACTTACAACTTTTAATTTCTTACTTATTGGGTTAGCACTATACCCACACTACTAGCGATCCACCCCTGCTTCCCACGGGTGCAAAGTAGAAAAACTACAAAATCTATATATATAAAAGAGATTTCCACCCATCACGATATCTCTGGAACCATAAGGCGTAGCGACTTGAAATATGGTAGGAATATTCCTTTCGCCGAGTAGAGGTCAGCTAAGAACGGATTTTACGAAATTCAACCCACAAGGGGGGGTTGCGGGGGCAATTGCTAGTAATAAATAAAATAGCCTAGTATGTTACTCGCTGACCCTTCTATTTGTGAAAGAATTAAAATCGGTCGATTAGTTTTTATATAAATCGTAACAAATAAGCAAATCTTTCCTCTTTACAATATTAGTATAGATATAGAAGCAAGAGTTTCTTTATAACTTTGAGGTAACGAATCTTTGTCAAAATATTCTTCAAAATTAAACCAACCTCATGCTTAAAATGATGCAATATACATAATACCTCACCTCATTGGACAGGCTTATTCCCTATAAGCAGTTTCAACAAAAATTCATGAGTCTGAAGCCGCCGAGATAAGCCTCGTTTTCATAAAAGATAAAAGTCATTCATCAGTGGCATCTATTATGGCGGGATAACCGTTGTATACGTAAATAATGCGCAAAATGAAGTTCCTTCACCATAGAATAAAGATGAGACGGCGTTATGGAATATTCGGCTTTGGGAACCTGAGATTTTGAGGTCGTATATTAATGTATTTTTCCAATATGAATTTGTAAAACTTCGAGTTAACAGCGAACTAAAGACACACTATTCGATATTTAAAAGAAAATATATATTTTTTTTAAATACAGAGCAGACATCCGAGTAGGCGTTGTCGACCTTTTAGATAATTTAATAATAATTTGAAGCTGTTTTAATTATACTACACATTTTATATAATTACTAACTCACTGTATACTAAAGGCACTAAAATCTAACACAATTATTATAATAATATTTAATTTCAGTATTTACCACTTATTGTAGCAAACGATAAAAGCCTTTCTGGGGCACTGTTCTATTTATATTTGATAATACTTCTGAGTTATATTTTATTTACTTGTTTATCGTTGTGTAATTTTGTTTGTATAAAGTGCTATTAAAAAAATATTTTTCTTTTTCTATTCTCTATGTTTTATTTATCACAAAGTATGGCACATTTACTTTGGTGGCGACAACAAAGCGGATAGCATAAAAACTCCATGAAAAAATACATATATAGGCGTGCCAGATTTCATGGTGATCGGTCAAACGCTGTTGGAGTTTAGCGTTTTTATATATTATACAATAATAATCTATTTTATATCTATAGATTATATAAAATATTCTGAGATATCTATACTAATATTATGAAGAGAAATGATTTGTTTGTTACAATTAACTCATTTCGGAGGTCACCAATTATTGCAGCAAAAAAGGCAATACAATATTTTTTTGTTGATTTTTTGAATAAAGAATAGGAATTCTATTTTAAAAACAATTGTGAGAAATACACCAATAAAAGCAATCCAATTTCAACACAATATACAGAGACAAACAACGCAAGTGGTTAAAGTCACAGCGACAGTGTAGAATGGGCTTAACTTGTAAATAAAATCGCGTGACTGTTTTTAATTAAACTTGTGTGGCTCACCCCATTCGTCAACCTCCCTAAATAGCGTGCGTGGGCTTCGAATATGTTAATAAATGTTAACAAAAATGTATGATAACTGATAAGACGGTGACCCAAGTCACTTGGGTTGTTCGCCCTTTGTCGGGTATTTAATTTGTAACTTAAGTGTGTGCTACATATTCCCGCCTTTATATTTATTTAGTCGAGGGAAGATTCGGCTTTGGGTATTAAAATAATATTTTGGTTTTTATTGGAGTTAAAGAGAATTAAAAAGTGCCTACAATATTTATGAGTTTTGTCTAGACTAATATTATAAAGAGGAAAGATTTGTTTGTTACGGTTTTAGTTATAAGCTACTCGACCGATTTTAATGGAAAATTCACCAATATATAAGCCTAATAGCTAGATATTAATAAGGCGAATAAAATAGTCTATATATTTTGTGTATAGTACATCTAAATGGCACCCGTGCGAAGCTGGCGTATCGCTAGTTTTATATTAAAAAAACATGCCCAGTCCTCGCTTATAATGTAGATTTCTATTGGTGAAAGAATTTTAAAACCGGTAGAGTAGTTTTTGAGTTAAAACGTAACAAACAAACCTTTATAATATTAGTATAGACTAAGCTCAGGCTTGATATTATTTAACCTAGAGAGTAAAATAAAATTATATTTTCTTCTTAGATGGAGCCGTATCTTCGTTATTCCTTCCGCTCCTTTCATACTCGTAGCACTAATGCGCAGAATATCAGTCACTAATGCGCTGTCGACTTACTTTTTATTTCGAGCATTCGAGAAGCCGAGCACTTCACTGTTTTTCCATCTATGAAAGGAGGTTCGTTACCTCGTCGGAATTTCGATATTTCCCCTACCCGTTCAATCCCAGAAGCTACCAGACGTGGGGTTCACATGCTTACAGAAAATTATAAACATTTCGTACTGATGGGATTCGAACCCACGAACCATCGATGCGCACGGCACTCTTGGCACCAACGAGCCCGTAAAAAAATCTAGTATCTGAAAATCCCAGTGGAATCGGTTTATCGTAGTACATAAAAATGATAAACAAAGTAAATGATAATAATATTGTTCTATACAGGAGAGAGTATGACCTTACTTAAATATGAACTCACAATTAGCTACAGAAATGATTAATGTACCAGTAAGCCAGGAGCATGTAATTTGAGTAATATACTCAGTAAAATGTTGTTTGAAAAGTATTTCAGTGAATTAAGAGTTTAATGACCTCGTTGCTATAATGTTTAATAGTCACGGGTTCGATTCCCATATGTGGACTTTTTAACATCTACTATGTATGGCCATTTATGAAAAATAAAATTTCTGTGTCTGGGGTATCACCTACCATCAAGTGAACCTCATGCTCGTCTGTCGATATCAAACATAAAAAAACCAGAACTGTTATTTCAGATATGTTTTTTATTCCACCTCTTCCAATCTAACGCTGTCATTTTATATTGGCGAATTATAAAACGTGACTCACAATATTCCTGAAAAATTATATGTTGATTACTTGGTAAAGGCCATATATAATGAGACAACCTTTTTTATTACTAGATATTACCCGCGAATTCGTTCAAGTGATTAGAAGTTATTTACATAAATGAAGATATGTTTTCTTCCCTACATCGGAATTCGATGAAATAGTTTTGTAATGTTACACCAGACTAAGCTGAATTTATGTGTCTGTCACTCTATCTACATGAAAAGTATCTTCGGAGATTAGCGTGAAAAAACAGACAGACAGATAAAATCGTTCAAAATGTTTTTTTATGTATTATGCAGCTGTTCCCATACTTTAATCATCCCCTCTCCATATCTGGTAAAATTTATCAATGTATATAATTTTGAATATATACTATATATGTATATTATTATATACTATACTAGCAAAACGCCCCGGCTTTGCAATGGTGCATTGTTGCTAAAATATATATTTTTTTTAATAAAAAGTATCCGATTGAGTAGTTTTGGCGTGAGAGCGTAACAAACGAACTAATATTCACATTTATAATATTAGTAGGGCTAATAATAAAATAGATATAGATAAAATAATAATAATATAAATAAAATTTAAGAAAAGATTTTTCTAAAAATCATTTCGTCTTTCATTTATTTTTTCAATTTGTCAAATTAAGCTGACGTCAAAGTTAAATCGTATATTTTTATTGACGAGCTGCCCGTTTCATATTCCGTTTTTCTATAGATACCCAACTCAAAACGTGCACTGAAGCAAAATCTTTATAATAGCTATCTATTGAATCGGTATAAATGATTTTTCCTTTAACAAGTCTCGTTAGGGATTCGCATTGTTTCAATTGCTTCAAAGGATATTTCGAAGATAATGCTAGGACTATAATACATTTAATCAAAAAAGAAAAGGTTTGTTTATTTACAGTACACCACATCATATATAATACAATTTTCTACAATTTAAGTTACAAATTTGTTGTTCTAAAATATATGAACATTATGGTGAACATAAGAATTACAAAAAATACTCCCTAATTGCTTTTGAAAAAGAAACAATTAAAAACAAAAATAATAAAAATTATATCTACTTAAGCTACACAAAAAAAGAAGTAATAAAAATGTTAGTACAAATTATAAATTAAACTTGATAATTAGAAAAAAAAAAGAAATTCTTATTTGACTAATGCAGATAGAGTACCTGCTAAGGGCTTAACAACACTTTCTTTAAATTTAAGTTTATATTTTTAGGTAAGTTTGATTAGTTTTTTTTCCCTTTGATCGTATTGTACTGTGTACTTTTAATGTGGTGCCTACCTATAAGTTAGATATTTAACTAGTTATAAACGGAGCATAAAAGGCCGTATATTTTGATTGCTGGGATTTGCAGATCTGAGTATTTGATATTAATTTCAACTTGATACTTCCACTCTTTCTTAAGAAAAAGGCTATTGACAGACAGACAGACAATGAAGCTATAAGGGTTCCATTTTTGGTACGGAGTACGGAACCCTAAAAATACACTGTCTATTTGACCAATATTCAAGGGAGTTATTGCTAACCAACCGTATTAGACAAACTTCAACAAAGGAATACTAACTACTATTATCTTGATAGTGAAACGAAATACTTCCAAAGCCTAAAATAACTGAAAGCTGAAAGAGTAGTGTAAAAGCCGTTCCGAAGTTCGAAGTTTCACAATCAATAGTCATGAGCGTCTATCCAATTTACTTTGATCTGAACAAATGGATTAAGTCTTTAAAAGTTTAATAGCGAAAAGTTTATCTTTAACACTTTATAGTCGCTCTACGTACAAGCACAGATCAAAAGAGAACAGTTGGGAACCTAAGTTACAATATCGTAATAATTATATTCTTTGTCTAGATTCGAAGCTGTGCTTTTGTGCTTGAATTAGTGATTGGAAATAATGTAAGTTTGGGTCTATAATAGGCTATCTGATTACAAAATATTAAAATTAGTTCAGGCTGATGGCTGGCCATGCGTCAAACTTGTGAACGGGTGCTACTTGTGGTGACTGGTCGGACTTGAATTCGTGTATGCGGTGATATTAGTTATTTCGACTAAGTGCGTGCTACTATTTCACCTTGCTTACAGCTGATGATTATAATTAATTACTTCAAGATGTCATGTGGAGCATGGTGTAATGGTTGCAACTCCTTACAAACATTTTGTAAAACAAATAACTTGATGCTTAAAAAGAGTGGCGGAGAGTTTATTGCCAGTTCTTCTCGTCCGTTCTACGCCCTTGATTAGAGAATTAGCAGTAAATGTAAAAATAGAAGGTTAAATTAAAAATTAAATATTTAAATTAAATTAAAATAATTTCTAGTGCTATTCAGTAAGTTCATAGCATAATAATAATTATATTCTTTGTTCTTAAGAAAAAAAAGGTCAGCTCGATCTATCGTATCTAAAATAAGCTCGCCGGGGCCGCGGTTGAATACTTCTGTTATCCCATTGAAGCACAGCCCTACCATGGCGAAATCTGTGGGTCAAGAGGGGGGGTTTATGCTAGTCAGATAACCTGATGACCCCTATCAGCTTATTTGACTAGCAGACAGCCGCGCATGACCTTCTTGTCATCCTGTGGCAATAAGGAGCTTTATAAAAAATAAAAAAATAAGCTAGGTGAATTATATGTTCAACACTGCATTAATTATTTTTATAATTGAACTTTTTAAGACTTAATCTCAACTGCTGTTAAGCTAACTATGGTTGATATCACATACATAAAAGTTAATAGCTTCATAAAGTTTATTAGGTGCTATTAATGAGATGCATATAATATGATAAACATTTTACGGTGTTCTTTATTACTCGTGTACACAACTTAATATGGATGTTAAAGATATTTTTCTCTACAATAAATTTGAGACCGAGAGATAATTCTGTCAAAAAGTAACATAATTTTTTAATGTATTTTTAAATTGTAATTGATTCTAAAAAAACAATTTACTTTTGACTTGAAATCAAGGGCGGATCTATATAAGGGTTTTGGTTTGCAGCTCAGGGCTCCGCGAATATAGAAGCCCCAACTCAGCCCATATTGAAGACGATATACAGGGTGGAAAGAATCAATGGGCCCTGGAGGGAAACCACTTTAAATCCTTAAGATAGAGATTTTTACTTAAAGGAAACATTCCTTTATTTTTAAAAAGAAACACAACTGCATTCAAAGATTTTCTAAAATTCGTTCGCCTCACCCGGAAATCGAACCAGCTAAAAATCCAAAAACTAAACATTCGCTATTTTATTCCACTAATCGATAGAATCAATATTCAGAATAAAATCTGTCTAATAAACATTTGTTCTTAGAAATAAAAAGATCATGAAATCTAACATTAATTTAATTTTATCATTAGTTCTAATACGAAGGACATGTAAACATGAAAGAAAATTATTATCTAGCTGGACATAGCTACTATTGTTAATAATTATTTAAAATTACCATTTTGTAACACTTTAATAATCTATCTGATAGTAAATTATTATAAATAATACTTTTTAAAGATGGTTAAAGGTGTTACAAACTGACTTTTTTGAAATTCACTTCGTTTAGCCTTCTGCAAAGTATTGGGGTGAATTCTCCTAATAATATTTTCTAAAAAACAAGGGATATTTTCAAACAATTAATTATTAAAATGTCTGTCTTAATTACAAAATTGTAATTTTAAATTTTTCGTGTATCAATGTCTAACTAGCTAGGTAAACATTTTCTGTCAATTTACGTGTCCTTCGTATCAGAACTGATGATAAAATAAAAGTAATGTTAGATTTCATGTTCTTTTTTATTTCTTATACCAAATGTTTTTTAGACAGATTTTATCCTAAACATTGATTCTTTCGATTAGTGGAATAAAATAGCGAAAGTTTAAATTTTAATTTTTTAGCTGGTTCGATTTCCGGGTGAGATAAGATAATTTTAGGAAATCTTTGAATGCAGTTTTGTTTCTTTTTAAAAATAAAGGAATGGTTCCTTTAAGTAAAATAATATATCTTAAGGATTTAAAGTTGTTTTCCTCCAGGGCCCATTGATTCTTTCCATCCTGTATATACGAATACCCTCCAAAAGAATCAAGCCCACCACAAGGATTTTTAACAGTGTCCTACTTGATGATTCACATCGCGATTTTTTTTTTCAAATTATTTACAAAACTACTATGTATGTAATGTGAAAAATATATTTTTTCTATCTTGGTATCGCGCAAGATGGTGTTAGGCACCTAGGTTAGGTAGACCCCTTAATTAGGCATATTTCATGTAGTATTAACACAGTGCCTCAAAAACTCACAGTCCGCCCCTGCTTGAATCCATATATTTTAGTCTCAGCTGTCGTACAAATGCCGGAACTCCTAAATAAAAGTCCAAGTACATTGCACTGAAGGTTGAAAATCTTTGAACCTGTAAGATTCATTGAATCACGTGTTAAGTTGGCGTCGCGGTCACGTTGAAGTTCCGCTTAGTTGTTTCTAAGTGCGGACACAGATGTTCCTTGCGGCTCACTTGACTTATATTGCACGTGTCTGTAATTGCTATGGCGTACAAGAGACCTGCTGGGTATAGTTTGTCCAAAAAACCGGTGCAATACAAAGTGAAAAAACAATTATAGTGAGTAGGATTCGTATGGAGAGGATTTTACCTAATTATTACAGAAAATTTTTTGGCGTCTGATGGTTTCATATTTGTTGAGGTTTATTTTTTACTAGCAACTCGCAATCGTACGGGTGCAATATCGAATATCGAAATTCTGTCCGGGTAACGAACCACCGTTCATAGATGGAAAAACGAGTAGTGCATATTGCGCGTTTTGGTTTCAGAATGCTCGAAGTAAAAAGTAGGTCGACAGCGCATCATTGACTGATTTTCTGTGGCTGAGGTATCGCCTACCATCTGAACCTCATGCTCGTCTATCGATATCTAAAATAAAAATAAAATAGTAATATTTTTATATCAAATGTGAATATCAGATATCATTACCACGTCCCATAAGATTGTTATTAACAATGATTGTTATCCTTAAATCTGGCATAGAAAAATAGTCCATAATCTCAAGATATTAAACCTCAATATCACGTGAATAAAAACGATTATTAATCTTACAAGCTTCGCTTATCGTGGACATGTGATAAATTATTAGTTCTCAGAGAATACTCGTACTGCCTGGACCTTTTGTTACAAAGCACTAACAAACCTAATTTATCTTTCCCAAGGACAAATCACTTCGTTGAAGGAAACAAATTGTTACCATACTTACCAAAAAGTTTGTTACTGACAACCCCAGAAGCGAAAAGAAATAGTTATCTATTGAACAATTAAGACATTCATTACTTGGTTACATTAGGAAGTGATTAGTTTCTGAATGTGTTCTATGAAAAAACAAAATTTCTCTATATTACAGTTTCTCAAATTCAAAGATAGATAGCGCGGTAAAGGTCCTAGAATATTGGGATGTTGAAGTGTTCTAAGGGGGTTATGACTGAACTCATTAAAAATGTCTTCTGAGCTTTTTGGCACCTCGAAAGAGTTCCAGTGCCAACAAGGTGGCACTATCGCCTTAGAGAAGTTACGATCTATACTAACTTATAATAATTATGCAGAGGTTGAGTTTATTTTTAAGGTGGAAATCTGGAATGACAGCGCTTTAAAAAATATTTTATTTATAAAAAATTACGGTCTCTTATATTTTACTAGCTGTACCCGGCTTACGTTGCAATGAATGAATGAATGAATGAAAAATACTTTATTGTACACCAGAAATTAAATAAACATAAAGTAAAATGCCAAAAAAAAATTTACAAAAGGCGGCACTAACAGTAATTTCTTCCAGGCAACCATTTTAGAAGAATGCTAGGCCGAAAAACTGCTAGGTTGGTGCACTATTCTAATAACACTTAAACTATAAATATCAGTAATATGTCTCTAAGAAACAACTATATTTATAAGAGATTTACAACATTTCTTATTTATCAGTATCTCGCAATGAAGATAATTGGGGATTAAGGAAGGGAAAGGTAGTGTTCCTTGACCAGTCTATCGAAAAA
The DNA here is from genome assembly GCA_905404175.1 of Anthocharis cardamines. Taxonomy (NCBI): domain Eukaryota; kingdom Metazoa; phylum Arthropoda; class Insecta; order Lepidoptera; family Pieridae; genus Anthocharis; species Anthocharis cardamines. The sequence goes on along the minus strand of FR989957.1, from coordinate 3,947,695 downwards.
AGAAATAGTTTGAGCACGTTGAATATGCTCAGGAAGGGCATTCCAGAGGTGTATAGCATGGATTTCGAAAGGGGAATGGTATAATTTTGACTTATGGGAAGGTATAAGCAGAGTGAGGTATTTTACTTTATATGCAATGCCATATAAAGTAAAAGTTTTTTTTTTTATAAAGGACAGGTTCGCGGGAAGCTGCAGAACACCTCACCGAAGTTTAATTATAATCGGATGAATAATTTAGTGCATAAACTAACAATTGTTTACATTGAATTCGTTTTTGGTTTATTTTTACTTTGAACTAGCTATCCGCCTTGCTTCGCACGGTTGCGATGTAGATGTACTAAAAAAATATAAAAAATATGAATAACCTATGTTACTCGCTGATATTATAGCTTTCTATTGGTGAAAGTTTGAAATCGGTCCAGTAGTTTTTAAGTTTATTCGTTACATACAAAAATATAAATTTTTCCTCTTTATAATATTAGTACCTATAGATATAGAATAGTAAAGATCAACGTTTGATCATTGACAACATGACGTGTACTACAGTTCTCTATGAAATGGAGGAAAATATTGCTCATTAACATAACTATATTTATTCAATATATTTTTATTGCTGCAAACTTTAAATATTATCAATGATATTTAAATGTTTATGATCAAAATATATTGTAATTATAGTTTAATTTTGTTTACAGAGCTTGCTTTGTTAATTTTGTCTGCATAATAATATGAGCTTGTAGTCCATGCTTTATCAATTATTTATTTTTCATTTTTAATCGTAAGTAAACTTATAAATGTGATATAATATGATGATATTAAAGTACTTTGTTAATAAATAGGTTCAAATACTCATATTATGTAAGTGAATGAAATATATTTTTTAAATTGATTCTCCTGCGACGTTACTTTTGTTATGTTCTTCAGCCTTAAGTAATTATTACCTTTACTTATATTATAAAGAGGTAAAGTTTGTGAGTTTGTGAAGTTTCTGGATTTGACCGATTTTAAAAATTATTTCACCAATAGAAAGCTACATTATCAGCAAGTAACATGGCCGGTTGCTAGTCACTAATTTGGCCACAAACATTTACCGCTGCTCGTAGAGAGTCTCTGGGAGTATCGCGGGCCACAAACAATCCTTTTTCCGGTTGCTACCGGATATTGACGGACCAGTCTCAGAGCCGGAGAACGAAGAAGCGGGCCCCAAACAACGACACCGGCGTTTCGTAGGCCAAAAATGCCCTCGAGAAAGCTTGCTTTTTATAATTTGTTACTTGACTAATTAAGTTAAGTAATTTTCTTGCATCTATGTCTTGTATTTCAATTAAACTGTGGATTAAGTGCTTAAACTCAATAAGTATGAAATTAAATGTTGTAAGTCAAATTCAATTATAAAAATTGAGGGACAAAATTACCTAATATACAAAAAATACTTATATCACATCAAAAATATTGATTACGGGGATATTATTTTTATTTGTATATCTTAGGTAATTTTTACCCTCAACATGACATTGAGGTTTTAGAATTTAATTTCACAATAATCTAAATAAAATATGCTTATCTAATGTCTCTATTCCGAAATGGTGCTTACGCATTTAATTTATAGAGAATATCATTGAAATTATGCCTTTTATTTCAGCCTCGCGAATAAATCTCATCTCATGTATTAAACATTCAATGGCTCTTAAATAATAAGAAAAGTTTCGGTTTCTCGAAGGCTCTATTGTTTATTCTATTCTTAGGAGGTTCAGATTGGAAGAGCATTCTACACCTTCCATTTACTGAGACTAGAGAACGCGTTCGTTATATTGAAAGGCGAAAATAGGGCCGGCCTTTGTCTTCAAATGTCCGTTATTTTCGTAAAAGGCCTCCCTTTAAAAGAATGCTTTAACACTCATGAATTTTACATTGAAACTCGGTCCATTATCAGAATTAGATTTAACAGAAACAGCTCTCAAAATAGCAACATTTCAACACAAAAAAAATATTTGATATTTATTTTATCTTTGTTTACGCACAGAAAATAAATAAATTCGTATTTAATTAATACGTCTGGACTATACAATGGTAAAACGGATATTTCCAGTGAAGTATGAAATAATAATGCCAAGGGAATTATTGTATAAACGTCTACACTTCAGAATATCTTTAAGAGCTTTCATCTGTGAAAAGATCGACAAACAAGTCGTGAGGATTCATCCAAGTTGGTTCCAATTTCATGCATGAATAAACCTGAATCTTCGGCTCGTCCTCTCAGTAATCTATAGAGCACTGTTGTATAATTGATTGGACTTCATTATTTACTTATGTTTTAATCAATATTTAAACGGATTAATCACTAATGTTAACCACCTCTATGGCTTAGCACCGTGAAACAAATTCAAATAAAAAGTTTTGTCGACAGGGCATAGAAAGCTGACCTTCTCGCCTCGTAAGAAAAATGATCAGAGAAACAGACACAGAATTACGTCAGCTACAGAATCGTGAGGCATGGAATGGCATTCAAAAATTTACTTTACTGCCAGTGAAAACGATGTAACTAGACTAAATAATCAGTAAAAATACACAAAATCTCTACGGGACTTGGGCATTAACAAGAGATAGTCTATACTAATAAGGAAATATTTTTATTTTGTATGTTATGAATAAACTCAAAAAGTACTGGACCGATTTTAAAAATTATTTCACCAATAGAAAGCTACATTATCGGCAAATAACATAGGCAATCTTTGTGTATAGTATATTGACATTGCACCCGTGTGAAGCCGGGGCGCGTTGCAAGTAATTAATATATTGAAAATTAAATTAAAGTACATTTGTTTAACAAAGTTTGAACTCGCAATCAGAACAACTGTTTATCCTGATTGCAAACTTTAATCGGTTTTCGGCAAATCCATTTACTTTAATTGAATAGCGGAAGACAGTTGTTACAAACGAGCAATTGTGTTTCAGTGCTCGTGGTTGATTGCGTCGTATTCACCATTAAATACACTTTTCACTTTTTGATGTGAGATATGACCATCACGACCGTCGATATCTCTCTTTTGGTATATAGACGGGCTCACTTGATGGTAGGTGAGAGCGAATGGGCTGTGCAGACTTATGTTATAAAGAGAAAAAATTTGTTTGTTTGATTGTTACGATTTAACTCAAAAACTATTTATTTTAAGCAGAGATTTTTCCGAACCGGTACGACTTGGGGACCTTCAAGAAGAGAACCTATTCCTTAAATGCCGGCAACGCATCTGCAAGTCCTCTGGTGTTGTAGATGTTCATGGGCGGTGGTGTTCACTTTCCATCAGGTGAGCCGTAAGCTATATTATACTATATAAAAATATATATTATACTAGGATTCAAACCAGAGACTCTGTATGTACTACTGTATGGTGCACCAGCTATCTTGCCAATGAACCAGTATCATTCGAAATTTATTTCTAGCCCAAAACAAAATATCTATACGCGTAAAATCTTCTATACCCCCCCCCCCCTACCCCCTCCCCTCCAAAAAATGACATCGAGACTGGGTTTCAAACTAGCATATAGGTCACTGTTGCTGTCTTCTCAAAAACCTCCTCCATAATGTTCTGTTTTGGCCTTTATTATTACATAATACATATTCCATAATGTTCACAGTTCTGTCACATAATACATTTATCATCTACATCGAATATATGGCTCATTTATTCTATTTACTTTTTATCTTATTTATTTTTAAAATCTATTAATATCTTTCTCTTATCTATTAATATATATCAATCACTTAATTATATTATTTGTATTTCGTTTTGTTTATTATTTCTTTTTATTCTTTATGGCTCCTATAAATTTATAAGCATATTTAAATATTTATTATAAATTGAACGTAGCTGGCGCAGCTGCCTTACGCTCCAAAGGGGACTGGCAGAATTAACAGCGCTGTGGCATGAAAGTGTCACAGCATATGCTGAGCCAGTTCCTATTCGCAACCGCAGTGCACATTGCGACTTGACTGAATTAGCATAGATTTACTTATAGTTTGTTTAAGCTATTGTAATGTTGTACTGTCTTTGTGAATAAATGTTTTATCTATCTATCTATCTATATCAGTTATGTATTTTAACATACGACATGAAGTTCCTTCAACACTCCCATGCGACACGATTCCCAAGATATTGATACCAAATACTAAAACTGCACTCTAATCACCTCCTCACTTTTTCTAATACGAGATTATTCTAAAAGAATTTCGTAGCAGTTAAAAAGCGTTCCACAGATTATTTGAGTCGCGTCCCCGAGGAACGATAGATCGTTATCGCTTATAAATCGCTCACCCTTATCGCATGCATTCGCTGGAAACGTTAAAACCTACATTACACAACGCTTTTCCGCTTTCTAAACTTTACTACTTTTAAAAAGCGAAATTGGTACATTTTATGTTGCTTTGAAGAAAATTGTTTCAGTATTTTAACAGTTTTAGTGTATTTTTGTTTTTTTTATTGTAATAGCAATGTAAGTCGCGTCTAAATTAAATCAATTTGGGCAGAATTAACAGCGCTGTTGTGGCAACAGGAACTGGCTCAGCATATGCTGAGCTGTTCCCGTTCGCAACCCCAGTGCACACTGCGACATGACAGAATTAGTTTGTAAAGAAAAATGATCAGTGAAACAGACACTGAAATATATTTCCCACAAGGGGATCGGGAGTTCAAACATACATACATATACATCACGCCTCTTTCCCATTGGGGTAGGCAGAGATCCGGAATTCCATATGCTCCGATCCTTACATACCACTTTCGCTTCTTCTACTTTCATCAATGCTTTCATACACACTCGTCGGTTACGAGTACTTTTGAATTGGCCCTTTTGAAGAACGTCCCCGATCTGATCGAGGTACATTCGCATAGGTCGACCACTTCCGACTACCAATCACACCAGTTTCATAAATCTTTTTCGTTTCCTTATTTTCATCCATCCTTTCCACATGCCCAAGCCATCTCAACATACCTTTCTCAATTCTCGTCACTACATCGTCTTTTACTCCACAATGCTCTCGAATTTCGCCATTTCTTATTCTATCTTTCAGAGTAAGTATCTTTATTTTCTTATTATTTCGTCGGGATTTCACCATATTAATAAGCCTTTAAGTGTAGTCTTCGACACTTAAACAGCAATAATAACTATACAATCTCAGTGAGATATACAACAAGGAAACTCATAAAATACAAAACCACATATGGCAGTAACATATCTTGATGCAGCTGTCTCGACCGCACGCCCTCGTCTCCGTGTCGCTTCCAAACATCGCATTGCTCTTTGTACCTACAAGCCTCGTGTCGAGAATTTCGCTAGGTGTATAGCACTATAGCATCACAATATAATATCGATAAGGATTTTTTCCATATATTTATTTAATTTTTCTCTATATGCATTATGCATACTTCTTCTGTTTTCAATTGCAGATTACAGTTCTCACCTATTTATTTATTTTCTCTACAAAAAGTTATTTACAAAAATTAAGTGCTTAAAATAGTTACGGGATAAGAATGGGATACGTATTACTTTGCTAGTAAAGTAACTGAGTATCTGAATGGAGTTGAATTGAAGAACACCAGTTACACAATATCTGAAGGAGTTGGTTGCTCCAGGAGAAAAGCAAAACCTTACCAGGCCTTGGCCTATTGTACTTATTATTATTAACTTTAAAAAAATGTTTTTTTTTTTGTTTTTTTTTTTTCTGAAAACAAATGTCACATTATTAGCGGCAAACTTAACACGAGCGTCTAATACTACTATCACTACAATGCCAATATAAATATATCTGGCGATCCACCCTGGCTTCGCATGGGTGCAATTTAGATGATACACAAGAAATAGCCAATGTTACTCGCTGATTATGTAGCTTTCTATTGGTGAAAGATTTTTTTTAAATCGGTCGAGTAGTTTTTGAGTTAAATCGTAACAAAGAAATCTTTCCTCTTTATTATATTAGTAAAGAATATTACACAAAAAGCGAAGTTAACATTTTAAACCGTTATCATTATTGTCAACTAAAATCCATAGAATCATTATATTTAATATTGTCTTTTATTAACGCGAGTATCACACATTTCGGGGTGTCGCGGGAGACTGACCAGTCAGATCAGTCTCCGGCGACCACGGTTGCTGAAAAGCATCCGAAACGTCGGGATAAATAATTTAAACAATATAAATAATAAATTGCGTTTTAATCCGGTATACAGTATTTTATTTAAATCATTATATTTAAATAATCTATTATCTTGATAAAAGGTATCACTAAAATGCAATGGGAAATAAATATATAACAAAATAAAAATACAAAACAGAAAGCCTCAAATGCGAATACTATTTCCCCCAAAGCGCAAGTAAAAAGCAATGAATAAATACTAACAATAAAATGATGAAACCCGAATTTCATTTAATACCCAATGGAGACTTCGCATTGAGCCCTGGTGGTTGTAAATTTTATGTTCTGATTTCATTATTTCGTATTGCTTGAGGACACTTTATGTTAAAATTCCATAGCACTTTATAATAATAAAGTTATTCGACGGTTTATATAAATGTTTGTTAGTCAATAATGTACTCGTAAATACTTTTTTTTATGTCAGATATCGACAGACGAGCATGAGGTTGATGGTAGGTGATACCTCAGCCACAGAACATAAAATTTTTACTTCGAGCATTCGGAAAGTCATAGACTGAAACCAAAACGCGAAATATGCACTTCACGGTTTTTCCATCTATGATCGGTGGTTCGTCTCCCGGTCGGAGTTTAGATATTCCTCCCACCCGATCAATGCCCGATGAAACCAGACGTGGGGAAAACATGCTTACAGAAAATTATAAGCATGTGCTCCCGGTAGGATTCGAAACCACGACCCATCGACGCGCACAGCAGGTGTTCTACCGCGCCAATGAGCCCGCCAAGCAACTGCAGAATCCGTCAGTTTTAAATAGTTTATAGCAAAAAGAACACCCGAGTCCCCTAGTGGGGCCTGGGACAGACACATTTCTGTTCCACTGATCATTTTTCTTTACAGGCAAGAATGTTTCTATGCCAGGGCAATACTCGAACGAACTCTTGGTTCCTCGAATTTTTAATACACATTAAGTTATAATTATTATATTATTAAGGAACTGAAATTATATTCGTACGACGTACCCGTACATACTAATATTAAATAAAATATTATATTTAAATAAAATACCTACTTAATACCGGATTAAAACGCGATTTATTAAGTATCCCGATGTTTCGGATGCTTTTCAGCAACCGTGACAGGCAGACTGAAAGATGACAGCCGGCCTAGCATGACAAGCGCGACAAAATTTTGTCTACCGTTTTCTCGTGTTTTAATCGACTATCGCTTTATTTCTTTCGGGTCTAACATGACTACATGAATTACACTTAAAACTCGACTTTTAATATCAAAAATAGATTTATTTGTCGATCGAGATATCTTTTCTATCAAAATTGTCGATGTCGAGATATATATAATATATCGAGATATCTTACATCTTAGTTTGTCTTCTCTCGTCCGCGACATATCTCGTGGCGGTCATGCTAGCCCAGCTGCTGTCTGATTTGAAATATCAGAGAGTTGGCATTTTAACGCTATCTATTCCTACGGAGTTGATATTTACTGTATTTTTTTAAATGCGTGATACTTGCGTTAATAAAAGACAATATGAAGTTTTTTATATATTAAATAGCAATAAGTCCTGAAACTGATTTCACTAAAACGTGCTAGCCATGTCGTTTGGTATTTAAAATAGGTACTAACATGAAACTTACTTTATCTAGTTTATTAAGATTTAAATAGAATAAAGGTTTTTTTATAGTATAGGCAAACTTGTTTGATGGAAAGTGAACATCGCCACACCGCCCATGAACATCTGCAACACCAGAGGATTTGTAAATGCGTTGCCGGTCTTTTAGATTCGTTTTTACATTACAGTACAATACATATTATAGTTAATTACTTAAAGATGTCACGTGGAACATGGTGTAATGGTTGCAGCTCCTTACAAAACATTTTTAAAACAAAAACTTGGCGATTAAAAAGAGTGGCGGCGAGTTTCTTGCCAGTTCTTCTCGTCCGCGTAAATGTAAAATTAGAAGCATTTAATATGTATTTTTATTGACGTTCATAAGTGTACATTGTGTTACCTAAATGAATAAATGATTTTTGAATTTTGAATACATATACAGGATGTTAGTATTATTATAATATTCCGCATACTTCCTTTCCTACAGTGAATGAAAATATATTCTTTATATGATCCAATTATTGTGTACATTTACCATAATTACAGTTCCAAGAAACAAACAAACAACGTCCAATTGGTGTACCTATAAGAAAATTCTCCGAATATTAACGATACTACATAATTATGTTACGAGAAAACAGCGTAATACTGTGACTTCAAAAACAAAGAAAATTCGCCTTGCGCCTGGAGGGCCGTCCGGGAAATGTTTCGAAAGAAAAGGATTGCTTGGTAAATAAGTGAAAATAAACAAATAAGTACTTGTATTTTGTTGTGTTCTCGCCTGTAATTATAGGGATAAAGATTTCCATTATTCTATTATTTTCCTTCCTCCTTCGGGTTGTTTACATTTAAAGGAAAAAAACATAAAATTAAGAAAAAACATCTAGTTTCCGAGCCCATTTTATAAAAAAAAAACCTCGAGGAAATCCATAGACTGAAACCGAAAAGCGCAATGTGCACTTCACGGCTTTCCATCTATGAACGGTGGTTCGTTACCCGGTCGGAATTTCGATATTCCTCCCACCCGATCAATGCCCGAAGTTACCAGACGTTGAGAAAACATGCTTACAGAAAATAATAAACATGTCGATTCGAACCCACGACCCATTGATGCGTACGGCAGATGTTCTACCGAACGCGCCAACGAGCCCGTCAAACACGCCAACGAGTTTCTTCTAAATTTAAAAAAAAACACATGTATTACATACATGCAGGTATGTTTTAATCCCTACGTTACAAACGCTGCACTTGAAACGTAAAAATGTAATAGTGAATAAAATTCAAAGTACCTACAATCTACATACATATCGTCGTTGAAGTTCTAACACTACGTAAGTCAAAAATAGCAACTTTTTAGGAGAGAGAAAAAACTGTATAATGTTTTATAGATACTATAATAATACAAATTTACTATTTGTGTATAATTAATTATAGTTCTATTTAATGAAGAAACAGTAACTATTTATAAAAAACAGTTATTTAACCCAAATGTAATGACATACGTTGTGTTGTCACTTTAATATCACAAATTGACATGACATACGTCATTTTTTTTATGGAATTAAAACACAAAAATGTTATGTTTATTAATTTATTTTATTCCAATGCAATCAGTCTTTATTTATTAAACAATATACCTATTATTTAAGTATTTGAACATTTACACTGAACAAGCATTTTAAGTTTAATTGCACTTTTATCATTCTTAAATTTACTTTGTACTTGAGGACATCGATATTGACTAAATCATATAAATTCTTACATTAGATAAAATTATACTGTAATAACATTATAATGTAACAGTCTTAGTTACTTAAATATTTAACATATTATAGTAATAAACAAAAATAAAATCGAAAATTTCTCATGAAATAAACTTATCACAAACACAACACTACACAATAACAAAATAAAAATTCTAGCAAAATTTAAGGTCTTACTTATGTGGCAAACCGTCGTAAAAGCTATGACAATCACTAGGTATGACACGTTTTAATTCTTGTAAATGACTCCATTTTATTTGAGAAATTGGTATTCTGCTTTGATACAACTTTGGTTTTGGCAGAATGCTTCTTGGTTTAGGTCTTTTGGGTAATAATACGTAGTCATCATCATAGCTTAGTTTATATTTTATAAACCCTTCAGGTTCATAAAGTAATGCTCTGATATCTGTAACTACTGGGTCATTAGCTACTCTACCTGGTCGAATCGAATCATACATGAGAGATTTTGAATAGTCGAAGAAGAAGTCATAATTTAGAAAATGTACATTGTAGGGCTGCTTAGAACGAGCTTCCTTCGAAATTGATGCGTACTGCGAAGGCAAGTAGATGTCTCTGTGTTTAATTTGACATTCTATTGCACTGTGACAAGAATCAACTTCCATCTGGGTATGACCCTTTTCTAGGATTTTTTGTTCGATCTGGAGGTTATAGTCCATCGCTAATTCCAGCAATGCATTGGATAAAACAGCATTGCGATTTTGTGCTGTGCAACCATCAGAATAAAGAATTATAGGCAACAGCTTTTTAGATAGCGTTTTTTTCAAACAGTCTATAATGCAGGTAGTATACACAGAAGCCACCAGTCCTGCAGTACACTCATCGAACCAATAACAGTGCACGTCTTTGTTTTCAAGATTGTAGATAGTGAAGTTGTGTACACATAATTTAGTCTTATAATATAAAGCACTGGCTTCAAGTTTAGGACACAGCTGTACCGATTGTAGATCGTGTGTAAAGACATGCACTTCTTTATTGGTTGCTCTTAATTTATCTTGAGTTTTTTCCTGTCTAGCTCTATCCTTCTTTAATATATGTTCACGATATTTTAATTCACTGATATTCCCTACATTATAAGAACAACACAAATCGCATTGGTCTTTCTTAGGCGAAAATAGGCTTAAGTTCTTTTTATCGAATATTTTATCGAACAACCATCGAGAAGTGGGCTTTTCCTGCTGTTCGTTACATTTCTCACAGTATAACTTATAAAGTTTCAATTTGCTCTGTACAATTGGTTCTAAATAAAGTTTTGTACTTGATGCCCGACAGTAGTGGGATGGCATTTTGGCTAAATCATCAAAAAACTTATTTAGAAAGATCACACAGTCTTTTGTCTCCTTAAGTGGACGTGCCACTTCTTGTTTGCTTGTCATGCCTTTTTCGGAATGTTCAATCCAATAACGCACAGAATTTTCTGTAATACCTAGAGTACTTAAAAACGTTTTCATACATACTTGAACACGGCCTTGAGACTCAGTGTTTAAAAAATATTGCTTGCTTAAATTTCGTCTTGAGTCGGACTCTGTCTTCTTTATTTGTTTTCTATTTCCACATTCAACATTAGAAACAACATACTGCTGCCTCTGAGACCAGTCCATTTGTTTCCAAAAAATAGTAAAAATGTCTTGTCTTTCTGTCTCTGCTATGTTGTTACATCCACGAAGTTTGGATTTTGTACAGAATTCAGAAGAACAGCGAGGTCCTATTTTACGCGCAGGTCGCATAACATTATGTAAAACTTTAAACTTTTCTTGTTTACTATCTCGTTGATATCCCATGTACTGCTCTCCCTCTAATCTTAGTTTTTTGCATTTATTTTTAGTCCACTCTCTTTTGCTATCTGACTTTACTTGACCTTTAGATTTTCTTTTACGTTTAGAATTAAGATCTCCACAATATTCGATGTTAAGTATTTTTTCGTTATCATTAGCTTCTACAATATCAACATTTTGAATTAAATTCTGTTCATTATCACTTAATCCATCTGTTACAATTTGAGTTGTTACATCAGGTATGTTCTCGATGCTCACTTCTTCTGACGATACTACTCGTGTTTGGTTTTCAAGCAATTCTTCTGATTCTTGTATTGTAGATGTTTCTATAACTTCTTCTGTTATTATCAATGAAGACTGATCAGCTTCCCCCGATGTAGTAATTACGGTTTCACTAATTAAATTTAAATGATCGTCTGTTAAAATTTGTAGAGAAGTCTGTGTAACTAAATCAGAAACGGTTGTATTTTCATTGTTATTTAATATTAGTACAGGTAAATTATTTAGATCCAGCTTTTCAAGGTTTGGAATTGGGTGTATAGTATTCTGGGTAAGTGATTTTTGTTTTATGTTTTTCGGGGGTATCTTTATCTTTAATGCTTTGCAAAGTTCAAGTATAGTTTCATCCTCGTCACTGCTCATTTTGATTCTTTTTCCTGAAAATTAAATTGAAACAATTATTAATTATCGAGTAAGTGGATAAACACTAATTACAACCGAAAATTATATTTTAGATTTTATGTTATTTAATTATTAACAATTTAATATTTTAAATTTAAATTTCATTGGGCGAACCAGAAAACCGTTACATTAAAACACCACGTAACTCCGGATGGGCCTTAATGCAACACCACGTAAGTCAGTACACAAACTTTCAGTAGCCTTAAGTAACTAAAATAAGCTTATATCAATATAAAAATATCAAATTTAAATAGTAGGAATATCTAAAAAACTAAAAATACAAACTTTTAATAATATCATTATATTTTCTTACCTTTTTTCCATTAATTGTCAGGAGCAACCGTGCAATACGTTACACACTATGGCACTAACTGGACTTACGTGCTGTTTCCAAACATAACGCCGATTCGGTGGATCCCGTGTAGTTGCATTTTATTAATTTCACGAGTTTCTATTGGCCAATACGTGTTTCTGATTGGCTAAAACGATGCGTGTTCCGATTTTCTAGCGAATGGCATCAAAATGTCAAAACAGCCAAAAAATGACTTACGTGGTGTTAGAACTTCAACGACGATATATGATACTCGGGTTAGCAAAGGATAAAATTAATAACATTATCTTATTTCAGCTAAGAAAAATATGAACCGTCTGGGCGATTTATTAAAATCATATAATATTGTAATGAAATATTTTGAAAAGATATTAGAACTAACAGTGGTCGCTTCGTTGGCGAGGAATTAAATCCCTTCCCTTGGGATGCCGCAAATCGCTTCAAACTCCGCAAATACGATCTAAAAGCAAACTCGGGAAAATTTCTATTGTCAACGTCGGCTTTTAGACTTTATTGTGATGAAGGCATTGAAGTCTATGCAAGTCTAGCGAACAATATTGACCAATCCATGCAAACAAAATTATTACATAACTGCGGCTACGCGCTTTATCGCGATATGTTTTGAAATTAATGTGGTTTTCTCGTCTCGTAGATAGTTTTGCGATATTATTTGAAAATGACATAAAATATTTTAGAAACAAATATGTACAATCACAACCAAACCCAGTTTAAGAATTTCTAGTTTTAGGGAGTATCAGGGATTGAATACCGGACGGTTTATTTACTATGGGAGTTATACCGGTATAATAAAGGTTTTTGTTAATATCCTTTCGTGTTCATTCACATTTACTGAAAAAATTACTGTGGTAAGCTTAGTGTGTATTACTCTTTAAAACTATTATCATGGTATCTCAGTCAGACACGTATTTTGGAAAATAAAAATTTACCGGTTTCAGTCCCTGTTTCGTGTTACCGTTGTTTGGATTGAAAGTTTAATGATACCTGCGACTTTTTTCGCATGCTTTATAAATTATGTTTAAATCGCGATGACTTATTTCTGGAGCAACATAGGTTTTGTTTGTCGGCTTAAAACAAATCCTATGTTGTTCCAGATTACGCTTCAATTATCTGTGAAAACTGCTTGGAATTTGGTACATTAGTTTTAGAGATTAGCTTAAACATACACACAGACAGAAAATACGTTATAAATGATTTTTATGTGTCCTGTTGTCATTTTTTCATCGTCCCCTCTCATTTTCTAGTAAATATTTTCAATGTACATTTCTACAAATGTTTAATATGTATTTAAACATCATAATGAATTCAAATTAACTATGTACCTGATATTCAATTCAAAATCGTAATATTCGTCCTTTGTAAATTCGTATTCGGCTCCGATAAATCAATTTGTACCGCTTTCACAGTAATGTCGACGCTGTCGATAATTAATAGATGCTGTTATTTAAGGAAATACATTGAATAAGAAAGTGTTTCATTCAAATCACCTGAAGATTGATTAGTTCCACGACTGTGAGGAAATGAGAGTTCTTTATGCATTGGAGTTTCAAATTATATTTTATTCAGAAATATTAATTAGTTTAAATAAAATACTGTATACCGGATTAAAAATATTAAATCGCCACTCTTTTTAATATTTTAAAATATTAAAAAGAGTGGCGGCGAGTTTCTTGCCAGTTCTTCTCGTCCGCTCTACGCCCTTGATTTGTAAATGTAAAATTAGAAGCATTTAATATGTATTATTTTTTTATTGACGTTCATAAATGTACATTGTGTTACCTAAATTAATAGATTATTTTTGAATTTAATTGAATTAAATATGGCAACTTTGTGACATTTCAAATATCAGACAACTGTCATCTTTCTGTCTCCCGCGACCACGGTTGCTGTGAAGCATCCGAAACGTCGGGATAAATAATTTAAACAATATAAATAATAAATCGCGTTTTAATCCGGTATACAGTATTTTATTTAAATGTGTGATACTCGCGTTAATAAAAGACAATATTATTAATTAGTTTTTTTACTTAATAATAATAAAAATATTATTGATTTGACAAATTAATCAGATTATTATCCTAGAGCGTATAAATAGCGCGTAATGGCAATTTTCTTATGCAAAATCTGTCAAATGTAACATATTCCTTAGTTATTGTTGATTGAAAAATAAGCCCTAAAGTAAAAAAACCAATACATAAAAACCTTTTCAAAGCACCAGTGTTTTACGATCGACTTTATTATTTTAACACTCCTCCTAATACAAGCGCTTTACAAAATTTCTTCTTGTTCCTCTCCCAATAAACAACTAGATAACTCGCCTTCAGGGTAATACTCATAAAAACTACAACTGACAAACGCGCCCTCCCATAAAACACTGAATTTATTCCCTTGAGCTCGTAATAGGAAACAAAACAAGTATAGGCCAATTTTTAGAAGACTTTCCACTGTTAATAATTACCTTGAAAAGCTAATAAACAACTTTTCTTTCTTGTGCCTTAAAGGAGAATGCCCATACCCCGTACCATATTGCGTCTGATGTACATTAACACCAAAAATAATGTTTTATTTATTTGTATAACGTACTGATTTTTAACTATCTTTTTTAACCGCATTAAAAAAATATCAAAAAAAGGATAGTACAGAATTAACAATTATCTACTTCCGCAAAAAATGGCATATCCGTAAAACAAACGTTTTTTCGTTGCGATTACAACATAAAAATCTTCTTCATCTACTTAGCTTTAGATGATGTCAAGACATTTAATATCATTTACCTTGGTAAATGATATTAAATATTAGAAAATAATTAAAATACATACTAAAAATAAATTATATCAGATCATTTTATCTCACCATTTTATGAAATAATCATTGCGTATTTTAGAAATTCAAAACATTGTGTTTTTGGAACATTTCGGAACATACTTGTAGCATTATAGTCACTGTCAACTGTCAGTGTCATGTCAATTTGCTTATGGAGTTTTGTTGATGTTTGTTTGTACTTTGTATTGATCGATGTTTTTTGCTGCGTGTGAGTAATTCTGGTAGTTTTATTGAATAATTAATTCACTACGTCTATAATAACTATTGACAGAGTTGATATAGTGGCTCTGCCGTGCCGTTTAGGTTTGTTTAGGTATTGATAACTTGGGAAAAATATGATATAGTCAGGCATTTTATTTTTTGAATATTTCAAAAATGTGGTTAAATATTGACAAAATCTTGCTGGTAGTGAAAAGATAAATAAAAACTAGACTCTGGAGAGTAATTTTGGTTAGACACAAGTTGGTACGGATCCCCACACATAAATGGGCATTCTCCATTTTGATAGATAGATAGATGTCATATGATCATAGATGGATAGACACTAATAGATCTACATGTCTACAGAAACTCTATTAAAAATGTCCGTGAAATTATACATATAATATTATATATTTATATTATGTTCTATCTTATATGTGTTTGGGCTTGGCCAACTGAAAAGTAATATTTTATAATGACCTTCCCAAGGTGGTTGCTGGTTCAGTTAATCGCTTCAACAATGGAACCGCAGACAATAAGATGGTAAGTAATAATTTAAGATGGTAAACTTACTGTTCTGTGTAGTCCCCTGTCGTCGACGACATTTTATTATTCTTCTAAATAAAATGTTATGTTCCACTAGTACACATCAATTATAAAATTTTAATATTAATTGTTAGTGACCGCTATCCCGTCGGTCGTCAGAATTACACACACTAAGAAAAAAATGTTATCTGGGTAGGAGGGTGGTGCGATGGTACAGTGTTGCCAACCATCAAATACTAAGTCTTAAGTGTGCAAATATTTATAGTATTGGCGCAAATAGTACAGATGCTAATATTTTTTTTTTATTGGAAATGTTAATGATAATCTTTAGCCCAATTAAATTTAAATATTTTATGAAAAAAATCCATATATTTTTGTTTCATTGCTTTTTAGTAAGGATCTTGCCAATAAAAATAAATAGGAATTATAGTCGCCTTTTCTTTCAACAAGTAAATACGCAAAAATAATGCAAAAAATTATTAAACTGTATATTTAAATAGTACCTGAATAAATTACTTATATAAAGTATTAATTAAATACAACAACAAGTTTTGAAAATGAATTATTTTCTCATTGTTTTAATAAAAATCTAAATAATATTGTACAACTTTAGGTTGAATTTTTCAACGAAATCTAACAAAATCTCAGTCGGTACGTATTGTGTTTCGGGGATTTTCTGTATTACGTAGCCCTGGCTCTGTCGGCTAAGAGCACTGTATTTATTACGCGTTCCACCTTGCACTGATAACATCTTAGAGTTGATTTATTATAGTGCTTCTGTAGTGAAGATTTTTATTTTGGAGAGGACAAGCAAATTTAGGAGCCATAAAATACATTTAAGCAGTGGGTACGCGAGCTAGCTTGCTTGTTAGATTAAGGAAAGGAAAAAAACAAGTTTTATGACGATTCTTTTAGTTTCTAACAAAAAATCAAAATATTAATGTCGAGCACTCAGTTTATTATTATTTAATTAATCTGAGGTCGAGCAATACTTATTTAAAAAAAAATTTTATGAAATAAAAGGAACATTTACACATATAAATAGGAATAATTGAGATAGGTAGTACATTTAATAGAATTTGATTGAATACAGAAGGTCGGCTCCTTGGAGGTGTACCATTTACCATTGTTACGGAGAACTGGTAGTGTAATGAAATTGGATGGATGAGGGATGAGCAGATAGCATCCGTTTGGACTAAGATAGGAATAATTAACTTAATTAACTTCAGTATAAACGTGAAACTATATTTTGCCCTTATTTCTTTAATCAAATTCTTGTTAGAGAAAGGTCGTTTTTATCCCTGACTAGCAACGCGTCCCGGCTTCACACAGGTGCCATGTAGATTTACTATACACAAAAAATGATTATGTAGCTTTCTATTGGTGAAAGAATTTTGAAAATCGGTTTTTGAGTTTATTCATAACATACAAAAACACAAATCTTTCCTCTTCATAATATTAGTATAGATATAAGAATTTCCTTATCACAAGTATAGTTCAGTTGGAAATTGAAATAGTCGCCTAGAGAGGAAAATCTGAATAGTATAAAAAACAAACAACACAAACTAATCCCACAATAACATACTTTCGTCTTTGTAAATAATACAAGCAGATTTTTCATCAATCATGTCTCCCTTTGTGCGTTCCTCAGCGCACTCCACTCGGCGAATTCTTAATGTAAACATAAACTTGTGGGTGTCTCTACGTTGACACTCGGGTCTTTTTCAGGTTTTGATACGTGTCAAATGAGAACGGGAACAGCTGGAAAATTGTAAATTAAATTATAAATAAAATGGCCTAGAAATATGAAATACCAGGGTATTCTGACGTCAGTCATCTGTTTTTCCAAAGAAATGTAAATTAAATTATAGATATAATATTACTTAGGTATTATGCCGTCATATGTTTTTCCAAAGAAATGTAATATTGGGCTCTTCATCAAGAGTAAATAGACTTCTAATAGGGAAGCGAACCTTAGTTTGCATCAACCCTTTAAACCAGGGATAGATAGTATCTACCGGTTAATATTTATTTTCCAAAATACGTGTCTGACTGAGATAACATGCTATTAGTTTTAAAGAGTAATACTAAACGTACCACACTAATTTTCTCAGTAAATATGACCAAAAACGAAAGAATATTAACAAAAACCATAACCATAAACTCCCATAGTAAATTAACCGTATTCAGTCCCTGCTTTCAACCGGGTGTGAACGTTTGTTTTTCAATCACAATTTCTTATTTCCTAGTTCACCATAAAAAAATACATAATATAAAAAGAATAATGAATAAAATAGACCACTATGGTTCCACTCGCAAGAAATAATTGAAAGATTTTCTTAGCCTAAAATTAAATAGGAGTCACGGATGTCCATGGGCGATGGTGGTTTATTTCATGTATGAAAATACGGTTTGAAAAAAAGGTAAAATTATAAACTCACTGTTGGTAATTGTTCGTTTATAAATTCCCGCAAATGAGAATGTTAAATTGCAAGATTTATTTGTCTGTGTACAATTTTTGGGTATTTGATGTTTATACATTCACGCGGGAAATTATAGACGAACGGTTCGTACAATAATCCGGTAGCATACATTGTTTTACGAGTACGAGTATTATAAAAAAGCGGGTAGTAAGAAAATAAACTTAATAGCCTACAAGTGACAATAATGTTATGCAAATTACAAGAACTGCTAAGGGCTTATATACATGAATATAAATTATTTTATTTTATATTCATGTACATAATAATTAATTTTATTTTAGCGATATAAGCATTATAGTTCAGTCATTTGATAGTTTTGTTTTGATTTTATATATTTCGATGTGCTCTTTCCGAATTTTCATTTTTCCACCATTAAGAATGTATTTTTGCCCCTCGCGCCGTCATATTGGAAAAATGGCGCCCAAAAACAGTTTTTTGACAATTACATGAAAATAGTTATGTAATAAATTAAACTAGAGAATATTTCCTACCAATTTTCAAAACTCCCGGAAAACTTTCCAGGTTACCCCCTTTTTGAGCACCAAATGACTGTAAGCACAAAATGTTTGAAAAAAAAATTGTCATTTCAATAAAGACTAGTGAGTTTTTACATATTTTTATATTTTTTGGTAACGTCTTATACAATTTTGCGTATTTAAACAACTGGGACTGTAAAATCGAAACTAAAACGTAATGCCAAAGATATTTCGCAACATTATCGGATTAACTGATTCCTACCTTTAAAGCCACAGCTGCAGGCTCACGCGAAATTACAGTTTCTACTTGAAAGCTTACAATGTTGGCTTTGTAATTGCAACTATTGTGCTTTGCGATACCAATTTCTAGGTAAATTTAACGCCATTTGCTTTTTAACTTTTTCATTGTAACATTATTACAATGTAAATTTTATAACTGGGATCAAAAAACGTAGCACTAACTATAATAGCTGATTAAAATTCCATTTGTTACTTTTTTTATGTTAGATATATCGCCAGACGTGAGACGAGCATGAGGTTCACTTGATGGTACGTGATACCTCAGCCAGAGAACATCCTTCAAGGTTGCGCTGTTGACCTATATTTTACTCGAAGCATTCGGAATTACCTATATCATGACTATGACGTTTTCTGGAAAGCATTCGAAACGTCCGTGTCATGTTAAATAATATACATAATAAATCGCGTTTTATGTGGTTTTTTTAAAGTAATATAATACTTGCGTTAGTAAAGACAATTTTAAATAAGCTTTTCATTTACATAGTTTCGCAATTAGGCAGTATAAAAACACAGTTGTCAGTTAGCTTCATGACGGGCTCGTTGGCGCGCTCGGTAGAACACCTGCCGTTTGCATCGATAGGTCGTGGGTTCGAATCACACCGGGACGAAATGACAATTTTCTGTAAATATATCTTTCCAATGTCTGGTAACTTCGGGCATTAAACGGGTGGGAGGAATATCGAACGACCATGTTCATCGATGAACGGTGGTTAGTTACCTGGTTGGGATTTGTTAATCGTGAAGTGCATATTGCGCGTCTCGAATGCTCGAAGTAAAAAGTAGGTTGACAGCGCCTGATGTTCTGTGGCTGAGGTATCACCTACCATCAAGTGAACCTCGTGCTCGTCTGTCGATATCTAACATAAAAAAGCTATAAGATACAGATGTCAGTGCTCAACAGTTAATGGATAAAGTTACAATACAATGTAAACAACAATTATTTTCTTACATCTACGCATTTTGCAAACAAAGAAACTTAAATCATTATGAACATGGTACAATGGTATAAGGAATATCTTTTACGATGTTTCTCAAAAGCGAAATTGTGATAGCATAGCGCGCCTGCTAGTTGGTAGGATAGTAGTACATGACTTAGCTGAATCACTTGCTAAAAGATTTCAAATATAACTATGAACTAACTTTTAAAATGTATATTTTACAAACACAAATAAGGAGCTTTGTACAGCAGTAATAACATAAACAGAGTACTCGATATTATATTGAACTAAAATAATATTGTCATACCATATATAATTATTATACCATGGTCACAAATAGTCTGGTGCCGACAATACTGGATTAATGAAACCAGACTCTGCCAACTTAATACAAGACATTATAATACTATTCACGACTTGGAAAATAGTTCAATTACACGACTCTACAAAAAAAATTTCGTTCTTTGTCCTAAAGTTTATACTATTATTTTCCAGTTAGTTATGCACAAAAACGAAAAGAAAATACCTTTTTTCGGTATAAAGTTTGCTTTTGTGATATTTATAATAATAATACTAATTTTTTAATTTTTACATAAATTTTAATTGATTTTAATATTTTTAAAAAGACCGCGCGGTGAGAGTGGGGTATTAACGTTTACACTGTGCCGCTAGATGGCACTTTATTATTTCCGATTTTTAGGAAATAATAAAGCTGAAAACTACGAAAAGTTGGTTGAGGATATGCTTACAAATTTTAAGGCCATGGGCTGCAGGATGTCATTAAAAGTACATATGCTGCATGCTCATTTGGATAAATTTAAAAACAATATGGGTGCCTATTCCGAAGAGCAAGGAGAACGTTTCCATCAGGACACCATGAATTTTGAACAACGCTATCAAGGCCAATACAATGAAAACATTTTTTTTTTTTTTTTTTTTAATTTATTTATTAAAGGGCTTTATCGCTAAGCGATAACATCGCCCCGTAAAGCACACATACATAATTGAAACATTAACATCTTTTCAAACCTACGTCCGCAATCCTGGCCAGCATGCGAGCCTCCCTCGACAATGGAAAAGCCAAAATGCTGGTTACGAAGCCGACATCGTAGTTTCCATTGCCGATTGTAGACATTCTAATAGTTTGATTTCGTACACATTCCATCAAAATGTGTAGGATATCTTCAATGACTCCACACTCAATACAATTCGGAGAATTTACAATTTTCATTAAGAAGGCAAATCTGTTTGATGGAATGTGTCCGGAACGTAATCTTAGCATAGTTTTAATAAAATTCCTATTAAATAAACATTCGTCAAACCAAGGTTGTTGACAAACTTGTGGCTGGATAGTTTTGTACCAAATACCCTTCTCAAGTGATCGCTTATCAAAATATTCTTGCCAGTCTGTTTTACATTTCATTTTAACGTATTTGTAACAATCAGAATATAGAGGTAAACTATTTGATGGTATGCCATCAGTTATAGCTAATTTGGCAAGGCGATCAACATCATCATTCTCCTTCAATTGAATGTGAGATGGAATCCATTGCAGTATCACCTTCTTATCTTCAGATTTTAACTTTAGGATTGATTCCAGAATCTGGTAGGCTATCGGTATACCTCTCACTTGAGAGGTACAGCGAGCCAAATGTTGTAACGAACTTTTAGAATCCGTCAGTATAACGAAATGTTTTAAGCGAATTGTATTAATATATGATAGCGCTTCCGCTATGGCAATTAACTCAATATGCATGATAGAAGTTTCTGCATCAATCCTCAGCTTAGTACAAAATCCTAGTGCAGGATCCAAAAAGGCTGCACCGCCTCCAGTATCGTCTTTAGAGCCATCAGTATAAAGTTTATAAAAGCCAGCATATTCTTGTTCAATAAATTTAATGCATATCGATTTTAACTCCTGACAATTAAACATATGTTTTGGACGATCGATAGATGGAATCGACTGAGAAATGACATCACGAAGGTCAATATTACTAACCCATGTTTTCAAAGAGAACATTTCAAGCTGGACACTGATCTGCATAGGAACCGAGTTTAAAAAATTATTTGTATGGACAAGAAGTGGGAGTTTTTTACGTGTCCAGTATCTAGAATGACTATGAATAGACAAACTTTTAATGGTCGATATAACGTTATTATTCAATATGGAATTGCACTTTAGCCAAAACTTTCCAGCAAGGTATTTTCGGCGATTTTGGAGGGGTGGAAGGCTCAACTCATTTTCCATAACATGGATCGGGGTACTACGTATAAAGCCACCGATCACTCGTAAGGCTTGATTTTGTACTCTATCCAGTTTTAATAGATTACTTTTAGTGCTGTTATCATATAAAAAACTAGCATAATCTATTTTACTTCGTATTAAAGATATATATAACCGTCTTAAATGTTTTTGATGGGTACCCCATCCAGGTCCTGATAAAACTTTAAGTAAATTTAGAGACTTGCATACTTTTTTAATAGTTTCCTCTATATGTCTGCCCCATCTTAACCGACTATCCAGCCACAAGCCTAGATATTTGATTTCATTAGTAATTAACAGAGGCTGATTATCAATCACAAAATCAAAAAATCCTCTAAATCCACCCTTTTGGAATACGCAAAGTTTACTTTTAGTAGGAGATATAATCAATCCTAGACTATTTAATATATTTTTAAGTTTCAGGCATGAAACTCTTAATTCTTTAACAGCTAGGTTTAACTTATTATTGGATGTATATAAAACTATATCATCGGCATATTGAGAAGTTTCAACATTTTGAATGTATTTACATACATTGATAGTTGCTACATTAAAAAGGAGAGGGGATAGTGGATCACCTTGAGCTAAGCCTATACTTGTGTATCTAACTATATTAACGTCATCGACTGCAAGATTTAACTGTCTTTCCTTTAAAAAAGACCATAGATATTTACAAACTTTAGAACCAACGTTTAGAGAATCTAAAATGTTAACTACACTCGTGGAATCTACATTGTTATATGCATTATCTATATCAATAAAACAAGCTACGGTTACAAAATTTTTAGAGAAACCTTCCTGAATTTGGGATACTAAGCGAGTGAGATTGTCCAAGCACGATCGTCCCCTACGAAAGCCTACCATATTCTGAGGCAACAATGAACGTTGTTCTAAATACCATTCCAATCTTTTATTCAGGATAGCGTGGAAAATTTTACAAATACAGGAAATAAGAGAAATAGGTCTGAGAGCGTTAGAGACTCTATTAGATTTGGGAATAGGAATGATTTTAATTTGACGCCACTGTATGGGAACAAACCCAGTATCAAGAACAGCATTATAAAAGTCAACTGATATAATTTTACCTGTGATAGGTAGGTTTTTAATCATAGAATAACTAATTTCGTCACTTCCTGTGGCGGTATCAGATTTCTTAATGGAATTTTCTAATTCCTGCAGTGTAATCGCTGATTCTAGTTTATTATTTATCGATCTGAACACAGGTTGCGGGGGAGTGGCATAATCAGGAGTTAGATCATTAATTAGTTTAAAAAGTTTTTCTTTTTCAATATAGTGATTAGAGGAATTCGAAGCGTGACCTTTCATCCATTTCATTTTGCGCCACATGTCCGCAGATGAAGTTTTCTCATTGACAGTAGAACAAAAACCTTGCCATGTATTACACTTCGCTAAACGTATGAGTCGTTGGGAATTTCGAATTCTTTCTTGTAATAGGTTTAAATTTTCTAGACAAGGATTACGTCTTAAGTTAGCCAACGCAAGGCGACGCTCCGCAACAGCTTTAGATAAATCTGAATTCCAATAAGGTTTAGGGACAAAGTTTTTACATACATGATCTGGAAATTTTATATATGGTATAAATCGATTGGCAGCTGACTGTAATGTGTATTCAAAGAAATCATACAATTTTTGTAGATCCGTAGAAATAGTGCAATTATTTAGTTCATATTCTATGAATAAAGCGTAAGATTGCCAATCACTTTTTTTAAAATTCCGCTTTTTAATAATACGACGGTTACAGACTATCGGTGATGATAGTTTAATCAAAAGATGATCACTGCCAAGGGACTCATTACACACCCTCCATGAGAAAAAAGTAGCTAAATCGGAAGATACAAATGAAATGTCCGGTGAAGATTGCTGTAATGTTCCATTTACATAGCGAACTCTTGTTGGATCTCCATTATTTAAATAGGTAAAATTGTGTTCTATCATAGAATCAAAGATAAGTGATCCCCTGTGATCCGTCCTATTAGACCAATTTGAATGGTGAGCATTAAAATCTCCTAGGATTAGTGATTTCCTATTTGTTAGGGAAAATACATAATCCCAATCACGTTGCGTAGTATGGACGTCAGAAGGACAATAAATAGATATTATATTCTCAATATGCCGGCAATTAACTACCTTAATGTGTAATGTGAACTAAAGACATCTCACGTTCTCATGCTCATTTGGATAAATTTAAAAACAATATGGGAGCCTATTCCGAAGAGCAAGGAGAACGTTTCCATCAGGACATCATGAATTTTGAACAACGCTATCAAGGCCAATACAATGAAAACATGATGGGCGACTATATTTGGGGTTTATTGAGAGAAAGTAGCTATGAACATAAAAGAAAAAGTAAAAGTGTGCACTTTTAAGTTATTTTTCACTTTTCTGTAAGCTAATTTGATAGTAAAACTTAATAAAAATAATAAACATTTTTATTTCAATAGTTTTATTTTCAATCAAAAATTAAAATCCGAGGATTTTAAAAATCTCGTTCAATCAGTCTTCTAAGCACAAAAGCAAAGTTTTTCATGCCATATATTTTTTTTCCGTCTAATTACGACCTAAACTACCGAAATTTAATGCTTTGCAATCAAAGTCAAATTTCATGTTGACCCGTGTTATCCAAACAAATGTTCAAAAATATTGTATAGAAATAAACAAACAAATGAAAATAAAATAAAAAGTATTCCTAAGAATA
This sequence comes from Anthocharis cardamines, assembly GCA_905404175.1. NCBI lineage: Eukaryota > Metazoa > Arthropoda > Insecta > Lepidoptera > Pieridae > Anthocharis > Anthocharis cardamines. Next base: position 3,922,587 of record FR989957.1, on the reverse strand, counting down.
CAATAAGTTATAACTGTATACTAATTATGAATAATGTAACTATTATTATCTATACCAATTTTATAAAGAGGAAATAATTGTTTGTATGTTACGATTTAACTCAAAAACTACTGGACCGATTTTAAAAATTCTTTCACCAATAGAAAGCTACTTTGCGAGCGAGTAACATAGGCTTACACATACGCCTATGTTACGTATCTACGTACCTACATTTACAAAAATTGCACCCGTGCGAAGCGTGTTACTAGTTAATGATAAAATGAGATGTTATTTTAAATGCCATCCTAAAATATTTTTCCTAAAATTGTAGAAATTTAAATTATGTGTATTGAGTTACCCTGTGCAAAACGGTATGTAGGTATATTATGTACCTTGAGTTATCCTGTGCAAATAACATATACATATAAATTCATTGCTCCAATCAGAAAGACGAAAAACAAACACATTTTCCCATCTTGCCAAGCAAGCAAACTCAATAATTTTGAATCAAAAGAGATGAATTAATTATTCTTACCTAAATAATATGGTATATTCGCAAACTTTGAATAATTTAGAAAATTCCAGCCGTTAAGACATTTTCGACGGGCTCGTTGGCGCGTTCGGTAGAACACCTGCCGTGCGCATTGATGGGTTGTGGGTTGCGAATCCCATCGTAACATGCTTATAATTTTCTGTAAGTATATTTTCCCCACGTTTAGTAACTTCGGGCATTGAACGGGTGGGAGGAATATCCGAATTACCGTTCATAGATGGAAAAACCGTGCATATTGCGCGTTTCGGATTTAGTCTATGGATTTCCGAATGCTCGAAGTAAAAGTAGGTCGAAGGTGCATCATTGACTGATATTCTTTGGCTGAGGTATCACCTACCATCAAGTTCACCTCATGCTCGTCTGTCAATATCTAACATAACAAAATTTTATAAGTAAAAGGACACAGGACTTTAAAATCGTTACTACGCTGCTTTTGTGCTTCTGCCCTGTAAATAGTTACGCCTTGGAATGTCACACGTAATACTATCTAATTATAAAAAAAAATCATAACTAGAAATAAAAAAAAAACATATTATGAATGATATATGCGCATATATAATACAAAGCATATCATAAAACATTCCACGAAAACATGCACTAATACAAACATTCCTCAAGGTATCATAATATAGCGAGATTATAAGATACATAATAAAATGGACGACTAAACACGATAGGATTCAGCAAACAAACAACTAGGTAGTTCGTGTATATGAGATATGAACTTCTTCTATATTGCGGTACGTTCAAAGAGCTAGCTGGCTAGCAAATAAGATCTAGATAAAACGGAGTTTTGTTCTCATTTCTATATATTTGATATGTTATTCTTGAACGTATTATTGAGATAAACAAACTATTATTGGGGTGTATTATAAGCCTATTAGCTCTATTTTTATAATTATTTAGGGAAAGAAGAAATAACAAAATCGTGCTAATTTAATACTCGTATACTACCTATACTTATTTATATATATATATGAATTATAAAGAGGAAAGATTTGTTTGTTTGTTTGTTAGAATTTAACTCAAAAACAACTCGACTACTATTTTTTGTGTATACATCTACATTGCACCCGAAGCCGGGGCGGATCGCTAGTGTTATATAAAAACTTTAGGTTAAGATTTAAACGTAATAATTACTTAGTTTTTTAAGTAGACTATTTTTTTCCCATATAAGCAAACGGACAGATTTGCAAAGACTAAAGACTACATCTCTGGATGGACAGCTGATTTGTTAATTGTTACGGGACTGGAATGAATACGCTCTCTTCTTAACGGTTCGCAATTCATATAAGTTTAAAAAACCTGTCAGCAACAGCTTATCCAATTATGTTATATGTGGTTTGAGTAATTATTTATACATGGAATGAAAAATATAAGAATATAACAAGTTTTTTTTTTATTAATAAAAAGTATTTATTATTATCTAAATCTAATAAAAAAAACGAAAAGGAAAACACAAGATTATTTAAGTAATATTTCTATTAAAATATCCCTATCTCAATTAAAATTAAGGGGTGTTTAAAGTCCAGATTAAGCCCAAAGCATTCCTTTCTTTCCAGATGAGCCGTATAAACTACGCTTCACCGTAATGGAAACAAAGTACGTCGTACCAAACATTGTTGTATAAAACACCCATTTGAAGTCTTGAAAATTTGAATATAATGTAGGTAATACTGACTTTATGCTAGCATCCAGGGGTGACAAGAGGGACTCGTTAACTTTGACAGAAAGTACTGACATAAGCTGTAGTATTTCCATCTAGAACTTAATAAACAAAGCCCTGGGTAGTAGCTAAGAACATAGATGTATTTAGAAGCACAGGCTCATACAAACTTTTGGCACAGAAAAAGTAGTTCTACTTTTGACCTGTAGAGCGCACGGAAAAGTATCAGTGTGACACACACATCTAGGTAGTACGCTGACTCCTCCACTCGCGTTGTCTCGCTTGTTCTTACGAGAGAACGGCAATAATGCTCTAAAAGCGGATGGGTGCGAGAGAGTGCGTAAGACTCCAACGTCAGAGTGTGCGTTCACACGGATACTAGCAGCGCCGCAGTGGCTGTGGTAAGAACTATTCTTACCCCAGAGAAACCGTGCCAAGCGCGCCTATCAGGTCTGTGCTGTATATCTATGTTCTTTGGTAGAAGGTCTCCGCCGGTCAGACGTCAGCTGTCTCGATTGCCCTGTAACAAAGCAACTACGGTGTTTCAAAGCTGAATACTGTTGTATTTGGATCTCAGCCAAAGTCAAGGCATATACCTACTAAGACAGGAATCCTGAAAATATTCAAATTAAAAGCTTTCAGCGAATTAAGCCGCTATTTATTCATCCGATGTTTCGAGCACTTTACAGTTCGTGGTCACGGACAAACTTTTCAATACAAACCTAACAAAAAAACATTTGAAAACGTTGAATGGTTGTATTTACATACAAGCGTTTATTGAGTGGTTTTGATTTATATACTGGCATTCACAGAGACAGTACTCTAAAATTAGTCGTAATACATATATGTTTGAAATGAAATGAAATGAAATGAAAAAAAATTATTTCAAGGTAGGTACATACAAAAACTTACGTACTAAACGAATTATAAAATATTACAACTGAGTACCTTGAAAAAGGAGTCAGCTCAGTTTTTGTTGTGCTATCTATCGATAACACAACACTGGTTTTCAGTGACACCATATAAAAAAGAAACAAAAATAAAATAAGATAAAAACATTTGGAGCTTACAGACTACGGATCTTAAAAAATAATAATAATAAAAAAGTTAATTAATAAGATTTATAAATATATACAACTACTATTTTATATAGGTAGGTACATACTAATAAAATACTAATAAAATCTGCCATAAAATAAATAATTGTCACTCATTGTAAATCGTATATTAAAACATTAAACTATATATATTTGGACCTCACAATGCTCACTAAGGCTGGTGTTTGAATGCCTTGTTTGAATTTTTTTGCCACTCAATGTTTGAATTTCTGAAATAGGTTCATCTAAAGTCCGTACTAACATCTCCAGTCCTGACGTGTTTTTCTGTCTCAGATCCGTCGGGATATTGATAAACGAGCTCCAAAGACTCGGTTCGCATACAAATACGATCTACATCGTATTTCATGTTTAACGGCCACAAATAGAACGAACAAAGACGGGAGACTTACGGATTTGTTTTCTTTTCCTTTGTCGAGTATAATCTTTAATAATGCAGAGATCGAAGAATATAACCCTCAGACGATACTTTATCTCGCTGCAACATGCTCTAAGATACAACCTCGTTAGACGTTCCGATATTGTTATTGATTTATGCTTATTGTACTTGACTTTTATTCTTCTTTGGGAGGTTCGCGGTGGGATAAATATGATACAATAGACAGTGTATTACATTTTTTATTGCAACTCTTACTATGAATGACAATACCTAAGTGTTTTAATATTTTAATAATAGACAGTGTTGCATCAGATGGATATTATCATTTTTATAGACATAAATTAGATTTTATTGTAATTTAATGTTATTTTGATATAACTGCTCGATAAAATCAACTGTGTGTACCTACGTATTAACGTAGTGAGTGGTCTTTTGCAACGTAAGAATTTAGTACTTAGTTGCATCTATTTTATCAATAGTAGGACACTTACAATTTATACTGCGGTATTTCCAGTGGAGTAATTGTAGGTTGAATGTTTTAATATTGAGAAATATATACTATATTTTGTTTTATTCGTAGCTTCAAAGTAAAATGAAAATAATTATCCAACTTGATTTAAGTTATTCAATTATATACCTGTGCTTAAATAAAATACTTTATAATGGATTAAAAAGCGATTTATTATTTATATTACATATTTATGCCGAAGGGTTTCGGATGCTTTTCAGCCACCGTGGTAGCCTATGATTAAAATGAGGATGCCCATATTGACCGCTATTTAGCATCCTGGATTCGAATCCCATGGAAACGCTTTTAAAAAACTATTTCGGTCGAGCAGGGCACAGAAGATAAAGGAAAATGATCATTGAAACAGACACAAAAATGGGTCGGCCCCATGCCCCACTAGGGGACTCGGGAATTCACACTTTATTGAAAAAACCTTAGAGTATCATCTTTGTCTACATCAGTATTCATGGCCGAACTGTGTAAATATAACAAAATTAAAACTGTGCATTTATTTCATATTTCAGTCTCTGGAGAGCACAGTGTTCATTTATCACGACTTCGGACAAGTTGGTAACAGATTAATACGAAAAACAGTTGGGACTCTTTGAACAAACGCCATAACAAGTTATAGATTTTTTTTAAATATCAAACTCAGATTATCGTTTAAAACATTATCTACTAAAGAGCGAAGGTCTTCAAACGTTCTTCTCTTGTTGCCTTTTACTAAACCCTACTTATATTATTTTTCAAACATTGGCGCTCTGAAAAGAATCCACTATGAATCCTGGTATAATCATTTCACAGCGTCGCTGCGCATTCTCGCAACGCGCAATCTCTTCGCAGAGCTTTCGTAGAAACCATCACATTATGTCACAGCACTGCTACCCTATCTCAAACCAATAAGTCTTGCACATTTCTGGTATAAAACCACTCTTAACGTTTGGTATAAAAAAGTATGGTCACTCACTGATTAAGATGACGCTGAAAAAGCGTGTTAGATATTTCCCAACTACTATTTTATTAATCTGTTACTTGAAAATTTTGTTTCAATCCCTCCATTAGTTAGTCATCACGTTGACGTTGAAAATGTTGCTGTACAGATTAATTGGCGTATTGAAATGTTAAATGTTGTGAAATGCATTCGAATAGGTGATAATTGATGTTTATAATTCTATCACTAGAACGAAGCGAATTCAGGTGTATTTATACCTGCATATATCAGTGAGATTAATTATTCATTTGAAGTAACACAGCGCCATAGTTTATACATATATTAAAATAGTAGAAACCAGTGACGCATTAACCAGCTGGATGAATAGGCTTGAGCCTAGGGCGGCATATTTGGGGAATTACTTTTATCTTATATAGTAACACGCCACGCCCCGGCTTTGCATGGGTGTAGATTTACTTTTTTTATGTCAGATATCGACAGACGAGCATGAGGTTCACTTGAAGGTAGGTGAAATATACTGAAACCGAAACGTACAATATGCACTTCACGGTTTTTCCATCTATGAACGGTGGTTCGTTACCCGGTCGGTATTTAGATATTCCTCCCACCCGATCAATGCCCGAAGTTTCCAGACATGGGGAAGACATGCTTACAGAAAATTATAAAAATGTCGTCCCTGGCATTCAAACCCACGACCCATCGATGCGCACGACAGGTGTTCTACCAAACGCGCCAACGAGCCAGTCAAAACTACTATACAAATATATGTGATAATGTAGCTTTCTATTGGTAAAATAATTTTTAAAATCGGTCGGGTATTGATTTAAATCGTAACAAATAAACAAATATTTCCTCTTTATAATATTAGTATAGATATATTTATTATCCGAGCAAAATAAGCCTTCAATTCGCTTCTGATTTCACGTATTCAGAAGCGAATTCATAAACTATTAAAACACAGCGTAAATAAAATAATATTTAACATTGATAATACGCGCAATCACGAGTCTCAGTGTCTCTCAGATCCGTGCTGTGGTTTCGAAGAGAGGCTTCGAGGCGTGATTCGAATAACAGCCTCCGCGATAACGCCTGTCGATTCTGATTTGAATATGAATAGAATATTAATGAAAAACTTCCACTATCAAGCCGCGTCTTATTTGTTTCGAAATATAGCAACGAGCTTAATGGATAACTCGAAGATAATGAGATATTGAGAAATGAGGGCATGAATTATAAGATTTTCTAACAAATAAAAATCTTTTGTTGTTTTCAAGTTCCATTTATATATATAGTTTCCTATTTTAATGTTTATTTCTAGGATAGGCATAATAAAGCACTGAAGTTTTTCCTTTCTTTTTAATTTAGTTTTAAGTTGTTCCTGAAAAGTATGTAGTCTGCTGGCCTTTTTCCGCCTTTTTGTCCGAATTTATTTCCGTTTCCGTGGCTCTGGGGTATTCGTGATTCATTTAGTACTGGTGGTCTCGGGTTCAAATCCAGAAAAAATATATATTTCAGTTGGGCAGGGCACAGAAGATTATTTGCCTATGAACAGAGAACAGAAATACTAGCAGACTAGGAATTTCACTGTAACGATTTTATTTCCGTTACTCTAAATGGAACATGTATTTTATTACCTCGCCATAAGGGACATATTATATCCTTCAGATATCGCTACTAAAAATAAGGTAATCAAATCAATTATAAGTATACCTAAGAAGTGTCTATTTTACTGAAGACCGTACTTTTCTGAGATATTTAATAAGTAACGGGGGAAGAAACTGTGAAGTATGTAATACATTGTCTTATCATAATGTAATCATTGTAATATCCAATTAACAATTTCTTTATTAAAAAAATATACCCGATTCAAAGATGAATTTCAAACATGGTCCCCGGTTAAACGTTCAATCCTATTCATACTTTTTTTTTTATGTTAGATATCGACAGACGAGCATGAGGTTCACTTGATGGTAGGTAATACCTCGGCCACAGAACATCAGTCAATGATGCGCTGTCGACCTAATTTTTACTTCGAGCATTCGGAAATCCATAGACTGAAACCGAAACGCGCAATGTGCACTTCACGGGTTTTCCATCTATGAACGGTGGTTCGTTACCCGGTCGGAATTTTCGATATTCCTCCCACCCGATCAATGCCCGAAGTTACCAGACGTGGGGAAAATATGCTTACAGAAAACTATAAACATGTTGTCCCGGTGGGATTCGAACCCACGACCCATCGATGCGCACGGCAGGTGTTCTACCGAACGCGCCAACGAGCCCGTCTAAACCCTTGTGTACTTTAGGATTTTACCTTGCACCTTCTATTATTTATTGTCTCTAAACGTTTTACAATTAATGATATTAATACTAATGTTATATAAATTGAAATGTTCCACTGTTTGTTCCGTTTCCACGACTGAGCTGCTGAAGTGTTTTTAGGAAATTGAATACGTCAATTGTCATGTATGGAAAGAATATTATGTATTTCATCATAATAATATAAGTTTTCTCATGAGATCGGGTTCAAACCCTAGTTATCTAACAATTTTTTAATTTTAATCAATAATAATACAATACCTACTTAAATTATATTTTTATTTTGTTATTTGTTTAATAAATAAATATTTTTTATACTTCTTGATTTTCTTTTACAGATTGTATGTTGCGCCGTAATTAGGATAAATATCTGAAAAACTTAACTTCGAGCCTTTTATTTATCTTTCGATACCTGACTAAAAACAAATACATTTTAAACTTCATACTTTGACGGGCTCATTGGCGCGTTTGATAAAACACCTTCCTTGCGTTCGTAATTGCGTTTTGTAATAATTTTCTGTAAGTATGTTTTCCCCACCTCTGGTCACTTCAGACATCAAACAAGTGTAAATATCGAATTACGACCGGATAACGAAGCACCGTTCATAGATGGGAAAAACAAGAAGTGCTTATTGCGTGTTTTGGTTTCTGTCTATTGATTTCCAAATGCTCAAAGTAAAAATAGGTCAATAACGATCATTGACTGCTGTTATGTGGCTTATCACCTAAATAAGGTGAACCACATAAACCAATGCAATGTATAAATTAATAACGTAAATGTATTTTTCTTTAATCAATAAATAAATCTAAAAAAATCATAAGTCCGACGGACTCTAATATAAAAAAATATGTTTTTTTTTAAATTTATCATCTGTGTTTTTCATTCGTAATTTCGAGAGCGAAAAGTTGAATGATTTCACCGAACTAATAAAGGCGTGGTTTTTAGATGTTTTTTATACGTGAGCATAGGAGAATTTGAGTTCAGGTACGAGCGCAATTTAATTGCGCTGGTACGGCCCAGGAAATGTAATAAACGTGTTGCCGCTGACCAAATATAGCGACTAGAAGCTGGCCACGATTCTAGCGTTGTGTACAAACGGGAACGTTTCATAGGAAGCGTGTTTTGAATTAGTCTTGTGATTCTGCACTGGGTATATGATGGACTAGCAACAGGGCTTCACATGTGTGCAATGTAGATGTACTATACACAAACAATAATAGTTACTCGCTGATAATGTAGCTTTCTATTGGTGAAAGATTTTTTTAAATAGGTTCAGTAGATCCAGAGCTTACCTCCTACAACCTCACATACAAACTTTATCTCTTTGTAATATTAGTATAGATTATGACTGAGATAAAGTGAGTACTAGCAGACTTTGGTATCAGAATTAGAGTAAATACAGGTATTTAAAACGTAGAGAATACTATAAACTGAAAACTAGTTTTTTAACAATTATATGTTAGAATATTCTCACAGAATGTAATAAAAGAACCAAACTCATTAATAAAGTATGCATGATTTAGGTAAATTATTTTATTATCATTGCGAGATTTACAGGCTTTACTTATAAAAAATATAATATAATAATATAATATCATCTAGAATATTTTTGTTTTTTAAATTAAACGCCGTTACAATAAATTATATTATAGATTTGAATATTTTTATTCCTTTCTTTTTTGTACATTATAACCATCCGACCCTAATCATATTCATAATTGACTTAGTATATGGGGATTTGTTTATCAGAAGGAAAATCAATGATCTATTCGTGTTGTGTAAAATACACGTTAGATTGAGATATGAGATATTGAGATATATAGGTACAACGCCTCTGCCTTTAACTTAAAACGCATCCTCACGCGTGGCTGACCACCTTTACTAAACGTATTCATTTTGCCTCCCCTTCTCCGTCGTACAACCCTGATTGTATTAAGGCAGCAATTTCTTACGTCTACAACATTCATTTAATATTATATTCATACTAGCCTTCCGCCCTGGCTTCGCACGGGTACAATGTATCAGATAATAAAACCGATCGAGTAGTTTTATATGGATAATTTTCCCCGTTTTTGCAACATTTGTACTGATACTTCGCTCCGTGATGTTGGACAAAATAATTTTTCAATTCGAACCAGTAGTTCCTGAGATTAGCGCGTTTAAACTCTTCAGCTTTATAATATTATTAGTATAGATATATAATACAACCGATCCGCCCCAGCTTCGCATAGGTGCAATTTAGATGTACTATACAAAAACGCACTCCTCGCTGATAATGTAGCTTTTTATTGGTGAAAGAATTTTTAAAATCGGTTAAGTAGTTTTTGAGTTAAATTGTAACAAACAAACAAACAAACAAAGTTTTCCTCTTTGTAATATAATAGTGATCATAGTTGAATAATGTTCTTTTTTACTGAGAGAATTCTGTGATGTATTATAAAAATTAAAAAGTAATTTGATACTTTCTATGGCTCATGGAGCCATAGAAAGTATCAAATTACAATTACAACATTATTAGGATACAATATCGTAGGACCCTGAGTTGTTGGTCTCGATCGGGCAAAGAAAGAAAAAGACCTGTTTGAGTTTTATATCCACATGCACCCATGCGAAGCTGGGGCGGATTGCTAGTCTAACATAAATCGTTAAAAACTTTCCTAAATTAACTTCTAATTAGGTAAAGTGAATATTTAAGAAGTAAAAAATCTTAAGTCGACCTCTGACAATGAGCAATTGCCATACTTTATGCTAAGCTTTCTTTTTAATTACTGTGGAGTACTTAGTCTTTCGCCCGCGCTGTTTTAAAAGCAAAATTTTTCATGCTATAAAATTCTAATTGGATTTCTGACTCGCAATGAAATGAAATCAGATTGTTGGCTATTTTAGAATGACAATTGTTTTTTAACAATAATGTCTTTTAAGCGAAGCCATATATTAGTCCATACTGTTTTATTTATTTATTAGAAATATATGTAAACTGAATAAAACTAAATCAACACTAAGTATTCAAGTTAACTTAAATACTGGCGTAGAGGTACTACGCTGCTACATCTCCGCCTACGAGTGAGAGCTCCGTAGCTACAAAAATTCTCATAATATGTAATCATAATCCTTACTAAAAAATTCTAGCCAAAAATATTTTTCTAGCTAGTAATATAATTTTATGTTATATATCGACAGAAGATCATGAGGTTCACTTGATGGTAGGTGATACCCCAGCCACAGAACACCAGTAAATGATGCGCTGTCGATCTACTTTTTACTTCCAGCTTTCGGAATTACATAGACTGAAACCGAAACGCGCAATATGCACTTCAAGGTTATTCCATCTTTGAACGGAGGTTCGCTACTCGGTCAGAATTTCGGTATAACTTCCACCCGTTTAGTACTCGAAGTTACCAGACGTGGGGAAGACATGCTTACAGAAAATTATATTCATGTCATCCCGGCGGGATTCAGACCCGCGACCCATCGATGCGCAAGGTAAGGCTCTAGTAGCTTTTTGATTAATTTAAGTTGCTGCATATCTTAAAACTAATAATTATATTATGATGACTCTGTATTCGATAACCACTTAAAGTAATTAATGAAAATTTATTGTAATTAAACGATACGGCTATACATAGCAGATTATAATTGTAATTAAAATGAAAAATTGTATAACTGTATCTTCATTCAATATGTATTCAATGTTCTGTTCGATATTACAGAGTGTTGGGCAAATATGGAAGGGTGGTGGAGATCTTACTTCGGCTGTTTACTGTTTGAAAAGGTGTATTTATTTTAAAACGTAAAATGGTTCCAGTATCTACACTTTAATATAAATATCAAAAAGTAATTATTTTAAGAGTAAGTTATATAACTCTGATGCTTAATTATAAAGAGGAAAGTTTTTTTTATTACGATTTAACTTAAAAACCACAGGACCAATTTTTAAAATTCTTTCACCAATAGAAAGCTACATTATCAGCGAGTAACATAGATTTGTTGTGTATAGTTATTTACACTGCACCTGTGCGGATCGTTTCTGTTAATAAATAAAGTATTCAATCAATTTCGGCCTCGTTGGTACATTGGCAATAATACCTTGCGTTGGGTCGGGGTTTGACTCCCGTTGAGATATTTTATTAATTATTAATTTATAGACTTATGTAAAAGAAATTCCCTACGTCACTTCGGATATTAAGTCACTTTTCATAGATGGGAATACAGTGAAGTGCACATTGCACGTTTCGATCTCGGTCTATGGATTTCCGAATGCTTAAAGTAAAGAGTACGTCGACTCATCATTAACTAATGTTCTGTGATTGAGGTACCTAACGTCAAGTGAACCTCACCCTCGTCTGTCGATATCTAACATAAAAAAAAGTCAATAAAAACAGACATGAAAATTTCCTTATGCTAAAAGGGAACCTGCGAATGGTTATTTTTTTTCTAAAACAGTATTGTACTTGTGCAATCTAGAAAAGAATTCAATTACTTCACAAATGCACAGAATTATTTACGAGAACGCTCGGGCAAGGCGACAATGTTTAATAAATATAATTTTTTACGACGAATACAATAAAATACTTGCAATTTTATTTAGAACTCAATCACACTACAAATGTTAAGACTGCGATGTCATTCGGTTCGAAGGCGACAAGTAAACACCTGAATTTAATACAAGTGCATCCTGAAATACGTACAGAAAATCAATTTGCTCGAGCAATATGAAGATGTCTCGAGCAAGGAACGGGAGTTTTAATATTTTTGCCGAGGTCTTCCCCTTCGTATAGCACAAGACGCGGCACGGTAATCAGGGAAATTATTTACTCATGTCTACGAGTCTTCACAAAAATATGGTGTAGGGTTGACAAAAATTATATGATTTTTTTTTAAATCAGCTGTGTTATATGATATAAATTGTATTGTTTCAGTTGCATTTTCCAGTTATAGTTTACGTATTACAACTTAGGCTAATTGAACTATTTTAACTTTATTAATTTCTTACATTATTTATTTCGATATTTCAAGTGCTTTACAGTAAGCTGAATCAATTTCGTAGTAGCTCCGTTAAAGTTACTTTATGTTACTCCCTGATAATGTAGCTTTCTATAGATTAAATAATTTTTAAAATCGGTTCAGTATATCCAGGGATTACACCCTACAACCTCACAAACTGTACCTCTTTATAATATTAGTATAGATGTCTTTAATGATAAACAAAAGATAGTATATTCAAACTTAATATAATTGATAATTGTCTTTTTTTAGTCTAAGTTAGTACGATACTGTATGACTCCGCGATACCCAAGTTATTAACATCAATGAATTTTTAAATATTTGCAGCTATCAACTTATCGTAAAAGTCTGAAAACCATTCAAGTCTTTACACATAAAAATATGAGGATAACAAAGAAATATAAAAGTATATAGCCATAATATCCAACATATTGCAAGGAAATTGCAATTTAAAAGTATGTCGACTCGAGTTGACAGCACGAAAAATATTGCCACTAAACACGCCGTTGCACTCGTATAAATCTAAATAAAGTAACAGCTGACAGCCCTGGACATTTCCGTTAAAATGAGGAGGGGAATATGCTCCCAAGGCTTTGTAAATAGTCACCGTCTCACCGCAATGGCTTCTTGCAGATTAATTTCGAGTGAGAGTGCAGCGACAGTCCATATTAAGGGCGAAACTGTGTGTTCTTTGTACCTTTCTTTATTAAGCCGCGCCAAATTACAGCTTTGTCAACGAAGCTTTACGCTTCGCTCAGGCGAAATTAAATTTCGAAAGTCATACTTCCTCACTGGCTAATATTTAATCTTATGTTGCATACTTAGGTCTTTTGTTGAGCGGGTGAAAATTAGGTATATTAAAAGAATTATGCGATGGGAAAAGCTTGACATACATCACGCCTCTTTCCCATTGGGGTAGGCAGAGATCACGGAATTACATATGCTACGATCCTTTCATATCACTTTCGCTCTTCGACTTTCATTCGCTTTACATTATTATTACTTCTTAGAAACATACTTATATTAATTTTAGTTGTGATTATTTTATATATTTTTAGTTATTGTATTATTTATTTAGTGTTTGGGCTTGGGCAATTAAAAAGTAATATTTTATGATGACCTTCCCAAGTTGGTTGCTGGTTCAATAAATCGCTGCAATAAAGGAAACCCAGACAATAATTAATGATGGAGACTTACTTGTCATGTAGTTCCCTGCAGCTTGTGGTCGACCACTTTTCACTTTCTCCTTAGTTTGATTGAGAACACATTAATTTATTTTTTAACAGTTCAATATTTGTGACCGTGCGCGCGCGCTTACATCCGTCATTCGAATCACACACACAGCGTGAAGAAATTGTTTATATTAGTAGGGAATGGAGCGATGGTACAGCGTCGCCAACCATCAAAAAACTACGCCTGAGTATACCAATACCACAGCGATTGGCGCGAACATAGCTCCCCGCCTTGAAAGGTCATCTTTCAAATAGGAATATAAAATAAAACCTAACTTAATGTTACAAATATACTTTAAAGAAAGAAAACCCTATGATAAAGGAATGCCAGAAAAAATATAAAATAAAACTATACCTACTAATATTACCTACGAGAAAACATTCTACACTAAGAGAGAGCCGGTAAAGGGCACAAACGTATAATCGGACGTTTGAATGTACCTGACTTAGTACGCACCAACGCGACACGATAACGATTATCTTTGCCTGGATACGTTTTCTCTACAACACCTAAAGGCCAATGAAGAAGTGGAGAGTTATTTTCCATAAGTAACACAATAGTGACTTCTTTAACCGGGTGTTGTTCCGTGTTCCATTTCTCACGCATTTGTAACTTATGTAAATATTTGTTACTCCATCTTTTCCAATAAGATTGGACTAACTTATCTAACAAAAGATATCGCGATAGTAGATGAGATTTGTCTTCTTCGATATTAGAAGCAGGCAAGTAACGTAACGGTTGTAAATTAAGAAAATGAGCTGGTGTTAGAGCAGAAGGCTCAGACGGATCTTCGCTCAATATACCTAACGGCCGAGAGTTTAGAACTGCTTCGACTTGACTTAAAATCGTTAATAGTTCTTCATATAATAATAATTGGCAACCGATTACGCGGAAAAGGTGCGTTTTAACGCTTTTAATTGCTGATTCCCAACTACCACCAAAATGGGGAGCATTAGGTGGAATCATTTGCCACGTGATACGAAATTCAGTTAAAGTTGACCGAAAACTCTCACAGAAAGAGTTGGAAAAAATAAAGTTTTGTAGTTCGTTCAAATACGTACGAGCGCCTACAAAATTAGTTGCGTTATCAGAATAAATAGTTTGAATCGGACCTCTGCGCGACAAAAATCGTTTAAAAGCGTTAAGAAAAGAGTCAGTACTCAAATCTGTGGCCGTTTCTATATGAATTGCTCTTGTCACTAGACATATAAAAACACAAATATAAATCTTTTGACTTTTACTACCCCGTTTGCGAACAGGGGTGTATGAAAGCGGACCAACATGTAAAATATCATTTATAGAAACGTCTTTATTAGTTTTAGCACTAGAATCGAGTACCATTCTAACTTTAGTAGTCACAGATGAGTCACGGAATACACCATGATGCGGAATTATATAGCCCACAGTGTCACATGGATCGACTACCGGGGAGATATAATCTTTTTCTACATATTCAGTAAATATATTATTATAAGAAGTACGATATGAGACCGATGATAGTAACTTCCTCTCAAGAGACATAAATCGCCTTTTAGCAATATCGGCTGAAGAACCTAAGTTAGTAGGATCCTTCTTAAAAGGAAGCGCGACAATATCTCGAACGGAAGAATCGCAACACGTCGTCCTTTTATAAATTTCTTCGCATTCTTCTTCTTCGCTGCTAAGAAAGGCAGAAGGCTTAGTTGGTGCTTCCTCAAGCTCCCAGAATTTACGCAAAACGTTATCTAGAGGTGCGCCTGAGAACGCGCATAAAACGACAGACTTTTCATTATTAAATAGTACAGGAGCTTCCCCCATAAGAATAAAACCAAAAATGGTTTTAATCGCATCAGGAGTACCAGGTGGACCCTGAATACGTCCCTGCATAAACAGTCTAGGGAACAGCTGAGCACCGATCAACATATCAACCCCACCGGGTTCATAAAACTTGTCATCGGCGAGCGGTATATTAGCGAGATATGCTAATCTCGATCTATCGATATTTGAAGTCGGTAAATAATCAGTAATATTTTTTACGACTAAAGGTTTAATAGGAATAGTAGGTTTTTTATCGAAACGAGAGGATATAACTAAACTAGTTGCCCCTATGATCTCGTTCGAACAACCACCGAAACCGTTCACGGAAACCGGTTCGGAAAACGTGTCATACACTAATGACAAACGTTTACAACATTCCGTTGTTATAAAATGATTTTGTGAACCGTTGTCTATAAGACAGCGCACAATATGCGAGTTACCACGCGCATCAAACGTACATACGCGGGCAGTAGCGAGCAAGACCGTAGAGGGTTGCGCTACGAAATTATTAGTTTTCTTTTGCAATGAGCATAAAGAAACAGGTGCGTAAACAGGGTTAGGCGCATCTGTGTAGTGCGGGGCGACGAGCGGGGTTGCGCTGGCCGACGATGAGTCATTAGAACTCAGCGGCTCAGCGGCGCGGATGTCGACACTCGACCCATCGGTCGTAGCTTCGAACGGCGTCGGCTGCGTGTTAGGTACAGTCAGGACAACTGTACTGCTTTGTTCATTTGAACGCGGGAAATGAAGTAAGGAATGATGTGAATTCGAATGACAAACGTTACAATTTTTGTTAGAATTACATTTAGAAGTTTTATGTTTCACGCTTAAACATTTCACACAACAATTAAAATTTTTAACGATATTAAAACGATCTTTAGGTGTAAGCTTTAAAAATTCAGAACAACGATAAAATTGATCGTGATCCACCCTTTTACACAATGAACAAACTGTGGAATTATTTTTGTTCGAAGTAACAAATGATTTTACATTTTTAGGAGTAGGTATTTTATTTATCTGCGAGTTATTACTCGTAACTGGCTTGCTAGACACAGGATTCGTGCGTTCTAATATCTTACATTGTTCTCGTAAAAACGTAAGCAACTGCGAATAAGAAGGCAATTTCTCTGATCGGACATTATTTTCGAATAGGCGAATGTTTTCGATATCAAGTTTTTTCAAAGCTAAAAATAAAAATACAAAATCTAATTTATTTGGAATATCGAGTTTTTCAAAAGCAGAAATCGAAGTGGCGAATTTATCAAGAAAACTATTGAGTCCGTCAGTTGAAGTTGTGGTCAAAGTTTTAAAATTAAAAATTTGATTTAGATATGAAGTGCCAAGGGAACGCACATCTTGATATTTTTCAACTAATGTCGAATAAATAATATCGTAATTATCACCCGTCGGATTGATTCCGGCGATCGCGGTGAGTGCCTTGCCAGTCAGCTGACCGCATAGATAAAACACCTTCTCTGACCTTGAAATTAATTTGTTATTATGCACTAAATGATTATAGCATTCAAAAAACGAAGTCCATCTGTTTGGATCTCCGTCAAAATGAGGTAACTGTATTGGCGGCAGTTTTAATGTTTGCTGAGGCACAGATATAGGTTTTGCCTCTTTAGAAGTGTCTTTAATTTCATGAAGAACACCCTGAATATGTGCATATAAATCTTCAAAGGCCTCCCACGTACTAAACGTAGGGATGTAGTTAGGATCATAATCCATTTGTTCAGAATTCAATTTTTCGACAACGTTATTAAACTCCGTGCGAAGTGATTGTATATTAGAAGTTTTAATTATAAAATTTCTTTTCTGTTCTGAAGTTTCAAGATACAAAGATAAATCATATAAAGACTGAATCTTAGAAAAGTATGCAACCTGGCGAGCTCGCAGTATTAAAATGTTATTAGGAATAGTCATAGTTTTCTCAGAATCATCATCACTCTGTTTACTTTTAGATCTCGTATCCATGATGTAATAACGTTAAAATATAAAATATAAGATTCAGATTACAGTCACCTAATGTTCGTATAAAACGTGTGAAGAAGCGTGTGCCTTATGTCAATAACTATAAGACTTAAAATTAAGCGCGGCAATATACGGCCCTATGCGGTACAAACACTTGAAAAATGAAACCGACCCTCAATTGTAATTAATAATGTTACGTATGGAACAATGACGATTGTTTCGTATTAATAGTTCTAACGAATACAACGTAATTATATTAAGTTAAAAAATTAACGTACTTTGGTATTTCTCGAATAGTTCAGGTACATTCAAATAATAAATTATAAAGAAATACGATGAAAACCCATCGGCTTATCACCGCAGCGGAAATAAAGGAAAAAACCACCGTTTTATTCCTGTATTATATTAAAATAGGTTTATTAACATAGGAACTTCCTATCGGCTCGTCCTAATCTAATAATACCTATACCTAAAGTGCCTATAATAGGTCAGACATATAACCTAACACTACGAAGCAAATTAGGGGCGAAAATGAAATGTATACCTAACTTTTACGTGAAATACACGGCTATTTTGAAGGACCAATAGTAATGAAAAAATAGAATACGGCTCGAAGAGACCAAATGTTTGGGCTTGGGCAATTAAAAAGTAATATTTTATGATGACCTTCCCAAGTTGGTTGCTGGTTCAATAAATCGCTGCAATAAAGGAAACCCAGACAATAATTAATGATGGAGACTTACTTGTCATGTAGTTCCCTGCAGCTTGTGGTCGACCACTTTTCACTTTCTCCTTAGTTTGATTGAGAACACATTAATTTATTTTTTAACAGTTCAATATTTGTGACCGTGCGCGCGCGCTTACATCCGTCATTCGAATCACACACACAGCGTGAAGAAATTGTTTATATTAGTAGGGAATGGAGCGATGGTACAGCGTCGCCAACCATCAAAAAACTACGCCTGAGTATACCAATACCACAGCGATTGGCGCGAACATTTAGATAAGTGCAAAGAACATATTATAACTTTTCAGTCTAGCAATCTGATCGCATGGTTTCCCGGAAGAAATGACTAATAGTAATAAGGCTACTACTTGTAAAACCTTTTTTCTATTTTATTATATTAATTTTATAGTATTTTCTTTTATTTCATAAACGATTTTTTTTTAGAATGAATCTATACTAATATTGTATTATAAAGAGGAAAGATTTTTTTGTTACGATTTAACTCAAAAACTACTTGACCGATTTTAAAAATTCTTACCATTACGAAGCCGGGGCGGATCGGTAGTCATATAAAAAGACAAAAGAAAATTATAAGTTTAAGTAATAAAAAATTAAACAAATTTTCCGATAGCCCCACGTAAATATAACAGAGAATAAATAGCAATAAATGTTAAATAATAAAATCCAGTGATGATAGATAGACTCACTCAGGTGTATTATTAGGCAAAAAATTGAGTCACTGCAATTTTAATTTTCTCGTGAATTATGTTTGTGCGTGTATATTCGAGTACGAGTAATTCTCGAAATATAAAATAAAGGATTTATGCCCAACTTCACTCTGCTACTCAAGTTAGGTTGTTGTTGTTGCCCATTTCTTTTCCTTGATCTCTCTATAGAGATCGGATACAGATACTATTATCCGTATTATTTTTATTTTTCAAAATCAGTTTAGTCATTAATACCTACTAAACAGACATAAATTTCAAACAAAAAATAATTTTCAATATTTTAACAATAGTAATAGTCTAATTACGTTGTAAACGTCTGAATACAACACTATGCCCTCAATAACTTTTGTTCATTATAAATAATTTAATTATGTTTTCCATTACTCGCCCCAGCCAGCGACTTTATTGTTAATAATCGAGAAAGGTGCAGGTGCCAGATTTTCCGGTCAGCGAACAATCGATCGATGCCACAGATAATAATTCGCAAATACGCTTATTTAGAAATAAACGCATAAAACTTACATTATAGAGAGAGACAGATATATCACAGGAAATCCTGTTTTAGGAAGACCAGCAAGCCTAGCATGACCCCCACGCGATATCTCGCGGACGAGAGAAGACAAACTAAGATGTAAGATATCTCGATATATTATATCTCCACATCGACAATTTTGATAGAAAAGTTATCTCGATCGACAAATACATCTATTTTTGATATTAAAAGTCGAGTTTTAAGTGTAATTGCCATGTTAGACTCGGAAGAAATAAAGAGTTAATCGATTAAAACACGAGAAGACGGTCGACAAAATTGTGTCGCGGTTTTCATGCTAGGCCAGCTGGTTCATTCCCAAAAGTAAGAAAAGTAAAAGAACAAAGTGGCGCGCAAACTCTGTTATTTCATAAAAAAAAAAAACTACAAATATTAACCTAAGCCTCGACATAAAACAAAGAAAAACAAAATGTATAGAGGGACATCATTTTGATAGTTTTTTTTAAATATTTTGGCCTTATTGTCATAGTTATGTTCTGTTTATAGTTTGTTTCTGATGTTAAGTTAACAAGTCCCAGTTAATATTTTGTTTTATGTTGTGGCTTAGGTTAGTATTTGTAGTTTTGTATTTTTTTATGACTGTTCTTTTGCTTTTTTACTTTTGGGAATGAACTGGTTTCATAACTATTGACGTGTAATTAAAATAGGTGAAATAAATAATTAATTTTTACTCCTTATGATAAACTATATTATTAAATAATAAATAATTTTATGGCTATTGCTGTCAATAGAGTTAACATGGAGTCCACATTAAAATTCCAAGTAAAAGATTATTTGATAATAATAGCACTGGTCCATTCTAAATAAAGTCAATTTAGTTATTTTAATCAAACACCATTCGTCACCATGCCTCTCAGGTGACACAGGTGTTATTTTGATACTCAATTAAATATAAAAGCTTTCTATGCGTATTTGGAGGTAAAATATTTGAGGTTATAGTGATATACGAGATGTATGGACCAAATAGTAAATCTCTATTGATTCTTGATATTTTTAACCACTTGCTAATATATTATATAAGGCACATTTTGAATGAATTCGTTTGTAAAGCAACGGAATTTTTATACGTGCGTCAAATCACGCGTTATTTTTAGTTTCTCTACTGTTCTTAATACTCTGTGGGAATGTTCTCCGGCTATAATTTGAAGCAACATCAGCAAAATTGAATGCAGATGATAAATTTTAAAACGATATTTAATGTTATATTTTTGATTTTGATGTTAATGATTTTAATAATGATGTTATTTTTCGTTCGTAATTCCTATGGACACATTGAGTTAATCACTTTTTCGACAACATAATTATGAAAGTAATTACATTTTGAATGAATTTTATGTGAAAATTGTTTTTACATTGATAATTAAATATACAATTTTACTATTTACTCTCTTCATTTTGGACATTTAAATATAAAAAACTAGCAACGCGCCCCGGTTTCACACGGGTGCAATGTAGATGTACTATACACAAAACATATGTTACTCGCTGATAATATAGCTTTCTATAGGTGAAAGAATTTTCAAAATCGGTCCAGTAGTTTTTGAGTTTATTAATTACATACAAAAACACAAAAATACAAAATGTCAAAAATACAAATCTTTCCTCTTTATAATGTTAGTAAAGATATAGATAAAACTTAATCTAATTACAAACATTAATAAGAAAAAAACTAATTTACTTAATCTATAAATTATTGAATATAATAATAATTGTTTTTTATTTTATTTTGACCTCTTAGAGGCCTCCTCCATATATCTCCACCGTTCTCTATCCATAGCTTTTTTCTTCCAATCTTCTTCGTGATTCTAATTTAGTAAAAGTGAATTACCGAGTCCCCTAGTAGGGCATGGGGCACACCCATTTCTGTGTCTGTTTCACTGATCCTTTTTCTTTACAGGCAAGTAGGTGATCAGCCTTCTCTGCCCTGTCCGACCGTTTTTTTATCCTGTTTCCCCGGGATTCAAACCCAGGATCTCCGGCGCTAAACACATCGCTCTTACCACTGAGCTATGGAGTCAGTCTAATTCTTATATAGGTATATCAATTAATTCTTCGAGCTTTGAGTAGAAGGGCAATTTTCCTTAGGCCTAGGGCGGCCAGTATTCCAAAGCCGCCCCTGATCAAGCGTAAAATTTACGAGTAACGTTCGTGCGTGGGGTTATTCTAAAACGTCGTCCATCTTCCTTATTTATGTTTACAGCTTGCGGACCGCAGCCATAGCAATCCGCGTATTGGATTTCGTACACGTTTTATCGGATATATCATGTGATATAGCTGAGCCTACCTCTACAAGTTACGGATATTTATGTATAACTCTAGTATTGATATTGGTAATTTATATTTATAGTTTATAATTTTCTGTAAGCATGTCTTCCCCACGTCTGGTAACTTCGGGCATTGAACCGGTGGGAGGAATATCGAAATTCCGACCGGGTAACGAACCGTTCCTAGATAGAAAATCCGTCAAGTGCATATTGCGCGATTCAGTTTCAATCTATGGATTTCCGAATGCTCGAAGTAAAAATTAGTAGACAGCGCATCATGGACTGATGTTCTGTAGCTGAGGTATCACCTACCATCAAGTGAACCTCATGCTCGTCAGACGATATCTAACATAAAAAAAGATAATCTATGTCACTAAGTCCATTTGGCTATGAATGTTGTCAGGCATGCACATATTATACGTATTTTAGTGTGTGTAATGAGTTACTGAGCGCTCTCCTGATTACGCACACTAAAACAATGTAAAGCATCACCTGACATTCATAGACAAACGGACTTCGTGAGATAGACTTTATTTTATACTATAATCGAATGCATCTGTGTTTCAGTGGTATACGCGAGGCATTTAGCACCGGAGGTTCCTGGTTCGAATACCGGGAAATTTAATTTAATTTTCAAAAAATATTGTTGCCTTGATCAGTTTTTTAACCGATGACCGTAGATGGATTGCTTTAGCACTGTTGCCCATTTGAATTATGTATAAATCAAAGGAAGTCGACCAAGTAACCCATTGATCCATAGTAATATTTGAGACAAGCCAGTATATATATGTATAATGTATATACACGTGGAAGCCTCATGAATTCAAGCGAAAACAGCAAACCGTTCAACTGTGTATTCCAGCAGGTGACAAGGCCAGAGAAATAGGTCAATGCCTTGAATATTTAATATTTACGACAGTTTTAACGACGGCGCGATATCAATTATTTTTTATTTTCACTGATTAAAATGCATTCCCGTTATCTAACGTATCTACGATTCCCGAGTGTCATAGGTAGGTACATATGTACAATGTACATGTTTAACTTAATTTGTCTTTGGAGTATCGAAAAATCGTCTTCATATTGTTTTTCCGAGATTCAAACTCGAGACCTCCATTGCTTACCACTGATCTACCGCATGGACTATTATCCAATTAAAAACATAAAGTAAGCTTAGAAAGTGATAGCTTTTTTGCGTAGAATGTCACGCCTAAAATTTACTTTTAGAAAACATGCAAAATATAAACTTCAAGCCTTTAATTCCTCTTGTGTTTCTTTGTCCATCTTTCACTACAAAATTGAATAATAGATCCAAATGATTTTGTAATTAAATAGAATAAGAATAATAATTTATTTGAAACACATAATATGAACATACAAACAAAATTAACGCTATAATTATTACTATAAATACATATTATAATAAAGAAATGAGCATAAGCATTGAAGTTTTTTCTTTCCGTTTTTTTTTTCTTTTTTTTTCAAAGTAACAGAACAAAACTCACAAATAAACTTTTTATAAAAATCATACTACTAGAACAATAAACAGGTGTGGCAATTTGTAACCTCGTATCTTTCGGTTATCTTCTCAAACACTGATAACCCAGCTATGGCGAACCTTATCTGATTAGTACCGATCCGAACAAGTGTGTGAGTGGTCACAGTGTTAACAGTGTTAAAAAATGGCTGGGCTTAGTAGAGATGGCCAAGGGCCGACAGTGGGGAAACTGGAATCCCAAATATATTGCATCAAATATACTCTTTTCTGCTTCAATGTTGTCTTGTGGGTGAGTCGAGTTCAATGTAGTTTGCTTGAGCTGTTTACTTTGAATTAGGAGCACGTTCTCTCAGTTCAACACTCATTCCCATTCAGTCACTTCGGTTGTAACGAATCGGAAAATTGTATTGTTAGACGGAAATCTGTTCCTACTTCTTGATAACTATCACTTTGTAATACATTATATTCCTGTCGGTATAATGTTATTTTACTATCGAAAATTAATACTCTTTTTTGACAGGAAAAGATAAAATATAGGATTTTTATGCTTGAAGTAGACGAGTACGCTAGTGATACTTCCGTCGTGTCGATGGGAACAATGACAATGATTCGCTGTCGGCTCATTCTGTATTCATTTTGATTGTGAAGAATTATACAACCAAACTTTACCATCTACGCACTTAAGTTATAAAATAGAATTCCATAGAAAAAAATGTAAGGCTATATACCTGTTTAATATTATATGTAGAAACACAAGGCGATATATTCTCAGAAATATAAAACTTAAAAATCACGCAGAAATGTTACATTTTACGTATAAATAATGCGTTTAATATAGATCCGATATCTTCGGAAATAGTAACAAAAAGTATAGTCTAATATAGCTGTATCTCTTTCACTCATTAATCAACTGTTTGTATAAATATTGCTATCTCACTTCATTCACCGAGCGTTATTTTAATGAAAAAAGTATAATCGTTATCAGTAAGATTAGCTTTGTCCTGTTTTTCAACGATGGCATAGTCACTGTTTGACTCACGCAAAACAATATAATAATATTATGATATCATCAGAGATAGGTAGGTGCCACTTTTTATGAGCAATGAGCAATATATTATAGTTAAAGAATTTTGTATTTTATTTTTAAATTAATATTTTACTGAAATATAGAATTGGTTTCGCTAGAAAAGGAATGATGTATCTTTTAAATTAAACTAACTAATAAAAAAAATCTCTTTCAATTTCTCGAACAAACAAAGACATAGATTACTTATACCGAATAGTCAAAATGTGGTTTGGTAGATGAAATTTCTTTTTTCACGAATCAGGAACAGCTTGTATTCGCATAATCAATTTGTGTAAAATTACATAGAAATTAAATATTTAACATTTATTTATTTATTACTAGCTGACCCGGCAAACTTTGATTTGCCATGTAAATAGTTTCTAAAAAGCAGGGGTTGGTGATAAAAATTTAGGGTTATATGTATTTTTTAATGCCACATTATAAAAAAATTAAAACAAAAAAAATCGTCCAAAAATTAAAAAAAAAATAAGGGTGAACAACCCATTTCACTAAGGGGTTTGAAAGATATATAGTAGCCGATTCTCAGACTTACTGAATATGCATAAAAAAATTCATAAGAATCGGTCGAGTCGTTTCGGAGGAGTATGGGAACGAACATTGTGACACGAGTATTTTATATATTAGATAAGGAAACAAAACATACATAAATACGAATACTGTCTCGCATGTAGTTCAGGCTTCTAACAATAATTGATTAATGATAATAATAATTCTTATTTTTAGGCAAATTTAATTTATTTTAGCAGTTTCATGATTGCCAGTATGACAGTTTTTGTTTGTATTTTAATTCTTATTCATGTACTATTATTATCCTTCAACTTTAGCTCCTTTTTTAGTTTTAGATAATTTCTAACTGGTTGCCTGAAATAGATCGGTGAATAGTAGCGATAAGCCCACATTTTGCATTATCAATTCTATTATAGGTCTTTGTATATTTGTAATGCAATAAAGTTGTTAAATAAGTAAAAAAATAAATATAAGTCAACAATATCACAATTCGCCATAATTCTTGATGTACAAGCAACAAAAAGCAGATGTCTCGCACAATTTTAGATGGACAAGTAAATTATGGTAGCTTTCAGTAATTTTGTACGCAGAAGGGTAACCTAAGTTATCTAAAGTTACGATGAAATATACGGATCTATGTATGAAGCGACAAACTTGGATTTTAATAGCTTTATTTTATTTATCATATTATTCTCATTGAAAATAAGAGGCCAAATTATGTAAAATAAAGATTATGTAGTTTTTTATTGTACGTGGAAAATAGGTTTTAAAAAAAAGATATCTATGCGGAAAAATAAGAATATATATAAACCATTAACTATTATGAAAAATATGCATCTATTCTATTTCAGACAAAGACATCCCATAAACATTTAATTTTTACGGTAATTAAAAAACAGTCCAAAAACACGACTATAAATTGAATTTAAAACAAAAAGAGAATTATTACAGAGGTATAGTATAAAATGTAGTAAAATAAAAATGTACAATTATCACTGTACAAACTCTAATATGTAAAAATATAATTATAATTTTCTTTCAAAATATTCTAATATTGCCTTATATTCTTCGATTATAAATCTAAATTAAAAATGTAAATGGAAATATTTAATCGCTGCTTACTCCAATGAGAAACAGGTACCAAATATATGTATGTATTTACATCTAATTACACAAATCTATTCAAATACGTTACCCATTTTTAGTCACAAAAAATGATCTTTACAACTCATTTCTCACATATAACGCGACGTTTCTTATTCAAATATGGTCACGTATGTTTTCATTCTAAGGCATTAGTAACACGTGGCGTCGGCACTAAATCCTCGCACTCCACATAACTTGCCGCTCGATACAGCGGTTATTAAGCCGAGTTAATTAGCAAAATTAAACATCACATCCCCATTGTGGGGTTATGTATGGGATTGCTTTAGATCCCGTAATTAAATTGTAATGCATATTTATTGCGCGGAATAAATTGTTAATTATGAGATTAGAGTGATAAATAATTTGTGTAAAATAGTCGTACTTTTTATACATTATTTTGAGACTGATATTAGAAATTTAAGATGCGTTATCGACCTTTAAATTTGCATGAGAGACATTGAATTATAGAGATTATTTTAGATTATTTAGTGCGAGAACATCACTTAATATTTTTCAGATACAGCTTATACATGAAAAAACATTAAATGAAATTTTATTCTTTTATATTTTGCTTCGTTCGCATGAAACAATAGGATGACTTCACAAGGTGAAGAGGCACATATGAAACTCTAATCTAAGAAAATTCATCTCACCCGTCGCTCCATTTTTGAGTGAATTAATGACAAACCAACATAAACGTTTTTTGACGTGGCTCCAAATTAGGTACCTACACTCTTGATGGCCACAGGAGAGGTGCCGTAAATACGTAGTGATACAGATATTAGCTAAGATATAGATAAAACTAAACACGAGATTTGCTTTTTTCATTTTCACGCATAACAATTTTTTTAAATATTAATTTATAGTAACACGCCTATAGGCTTCGCACGGGTGCAATGTAGATGTAATAACCTAATTTACTCGCTGATAATGTAGCTTTCCATTGGTGAAATATTGTTTATAATCGGTCGAGTAGATTTTGTGTTAAATCGTAACAAACAAACAAATCTTTCCTATTTATGATCTATACTTATAATACATATAAGTATAGATCATTTAATTACTAACCAGACCAATTAAATGAAAAACGATCTAAGAGTGTTAAAAGCTTTCACGAGCCAAAATCGCTTGATACATTTATTTATTGAAGCTGGCCCGAATATTAATCGCCCAGTCGCTCAGTAAATTGGAAAGCGGAGCCGACGCCAAAAACCCTAAACGTCAAGTGTCATTCAAACCTGCACTCGTTAAGGTGCAGTACAAATGAGAAATAATCGTCCGACTTGTATCCTGGAGGTTGGTTTCAATAATTGACTTCTGGATTTGTGCCAAGATAAATGGCGTCCCATTGCACCGTAGCGGCGCGGCGCAAATGGGGCATATTCTATTAAACGGGTCGCCTTTGTTTAAATCATTGTTCTGTGTGAGAGAAAAATAAACAAAGTTTTGAATCGGTTATTGAATCAAGCAGGTCACTGAGTTTATTGTCACCGATTTCTAATAGTTGTCCTAGTTAATTTTTTAATATAATTACCGAAGTATCCACGGGGTGATTGTGTATTTCAGAAATTCAGAAATTGGATATCAGAACTAATTATTTTTCCAGTTACAATTATTGTAATGATATGGCACAATGTATAATCGCATAGAGAGCATGGCCTGAAGGCATAGAGTCTGAAGACTCTACTTTAAAGATTCATGCTTGCTGCATGGAAGGTACTTTTGTCAGTGAATCGCCTCATAGACCTATCACAACAAATAAAATAATATATTATTATACTAAGTG
The DNA here is from genome assembly GCA_905404175.1 of Anthocharis cardamines. Lineage (NCBI taxonomy): Eukaryota > Metazoa > Arthropoda > Insecta > Lepidoptera > Pieridae > Anthocharis > Anthocharis cardamines. The sequence goes on along the minus strand of FR989957.1, from coordinate 3,894,814 downwards.
TTCGATGATATACCACAAACAGAACGAATAAGAACAATTTTCAATTAATAATATTTTCCTTATCTAGTTTCTATTGTATAAAAAAACAGCCGTCTTATGTTTTATTAATGAGATAATAAAAGTATACCTTCGTCCTTATTGTTTAAGAGTACTACAAGGTTACTAGATAGGCTACTTTAAAAAAAAAACTGGTTATAAAGTAATATTTCAGTATTTAAATAGAACCAATTTAAAAATAAATATTATATATAGAAACATGCAGTCGAAAATTATATCCTAAAACTAGTAAAATGATGAACATATTAGCCATTCGCTATCAATCTTACTATTAAACTCAAACGCTAATGACAATGATGAATATAATGCTTAGCATCTATTATGTATTTGAAATGATTTAAATTGAATTTGGAACATCTTAAGAACCGCTGGCACCTCCCGATATTACTCAATCGAACGTAACCGCGATAATTAAACCCGACTCGACTCGTAACTTGTTTCACGAGGCTTCATTTTTAATTAATCTTGGTAGTGCTACAATAAACTTAATAAAATATAACATTTACTTTGATTTATTTTACTTATTATGAACATAGTATTGTTAGGTTACATGTTATTTTAGACGAGCTGTACCTGGCATGCTGAAAAACTCAACAAAATTTAATCAGTATCGCATAAATAGTTTAGGCATAGAGGGCAAACATACTAACTTTGATTTATATTTGTAAATTGATTTGTTCTGTTTGCTTTGTGTGTTTTGTTGTAGTGTACCTAAAATCGCATTCCTGCCTAACTAAAGTGCGTTTTTCCTACGATTAAAGATTGACCTGAAAGTATTTACTTTTGTAGATTAGTTCTCTGTTTGTTACAGTTATTCTTTCTGATTCAATAATGAATATTGAATTGAATTGCATATTATCAAAGTGTGAAAACAATGAGATTGTTAACAATGTTGGTTTAAATATTAAGTAATATAATTCATACAGAAATGTCTACAAAAAAGCAGTTTAGTGGTCAAAGTTAGAAAAAAAAAGGAATTTAACTTTTTGGTTTAAAGTCTAAGTATAAAAAATTTAATTCTAAACTTCAGCTGCAAAAACTGCACGCCAAGCATTTTCCACTTCAAAGCGTTAATTTTCTAATTACTACATGCCGGTCTGTAACGCAAAGCTGTTTCATAATTTTATTACTTTTTAGATGTAAAAATAAGCGTTTATAATTTAACACATTACTAACAATAAAAACACACAGTTAAATTACAGAAAAAGTGCGTTTTTATACATATTACATAAACAAACACAATTTTTCTGTAATTTAAATTTTTAGTTATTATAAAATACGAATTTTGTGCGGAAGAATGGGACATCCTGGCTAAAAGGATGTCCTAACAACGGTCAACTTTATTGTAAAAAATAATTGTTTGATAATAAATAATAATTATTCAATTATACATAATTATTCATTATTTCCTACATGATTATATGTTATGTTAAGAGACATTTTAGCATCCATAAGTTTTCAGATAAAAAAAAATTACACTTTCACATAGTACATATTTTTTTTCAATCAAGTAACTGTATCTACAACTTATTGATATTAATTGACAATATTACTTTGTGTTATGCCCCGTAAATTATTATATTATGTATGTATATTTGTAAATTCGTGTCTGAAATTCATAAAATAATAATACAGTCGTCCCTCAATATTGTCAGAAATAAATTATTGTTTTAAATCTTAAATTCGGCACGTACACGTTCCCGGGTGTTGCGTAGAATAGATAAAATCTTCTTCCACATAAGATATTCAAATCCCTTAAGTGCACGTTGCGGTTGAATTGCGAGAAAAAGTCCCATTTTGAACCGTTGTAAAACTCTTTATTATTCCAGCTCTTCAGGTATCTCTTGAGATACAACGAAAACGGGTCCGACGCCGCTTAAATGCCTCGGAGCCCGTAATGCTTATAATCTCCGCAAACGGTGACACAATGAATAGTTGGAGAATAACTAGCATTTTACGACAATCCCCAAGTTCCTGATATATGCTCTGTTATAAAATTTAACGTTGAAAATATTCACGTATCTACAATGTAATGTCATATTCGCGCTTAAGAGACGCCGTTGGCGTAGCAGAGGAGCTCACTGGGACTTTTTACGACGCAATAAATTTTTAACATCACAAAAAAGTCTGTCTTTTGGTTCTCGAAAAGAGCAAAACGAAGTACATAAGAGACTTGCGCTACGAATATTTAAAAGTCATTTGGTTGTAGTTTGTTTTCATGAATCGTTCAATATTGGTATTCAGTAAAATGTTCACTGTCGATTTAAAATGTGATGTTATTTTTCTTTAAAGGGTTAAGTTGTAAAATTAGTTATGGCTCAGATATCTAGAAAAAGCTTTGATAGTTTTTGTGATACTTCGAAAACTTACTTGATTAAAAATATATACAAAAATGTTTCGTAAAAGACAGTACATTTCATTTTTGTGTTTGTTTGTATGAGTTATACAATAATTAGTTATATTTGAGAGCTTCTTTCAAAATCCAAGAACAGTGAATATTAATGTGTACTCAATTACTGAAGGTTGCCACCCCGTAATAAAAGCAAGAATTAAACATATGAATGGAACACGTTGCAGCACAGCCAATTTCGATAGCTCCAATTTTTCTTTATTTCAAATTTATTAGTTAGTCCAGCTTCGTTCACAGATTGCGCCATTTATCATCGTGAAAGCGTGTATCAGCGAGTGTATTCGAGCATAATGGCGGTACAAACCCGAGCATTATATGATTTTTCCAGTAACAAACCGCGCAAACGTACGAGTCAACTTTCCGCGTCATTTGGCTTAGCCCTAATGGATTGCGAACAGAGTTGTTGTCTCGACAAAGGTTTTTGCAGACAAAGTATAATGATGCGTAGATAAGACTCTTTTTCGTTCGAAGATAACGTAGTGGCGATAGGAGCCGCGACCTAATTTCTATTTGGCTTGATTACTCAAAGACGACCGGCGCGGCGCGGCGATCAGTCTTTTGGGGTATGACGTATATATCATATAAAATTCATGTCCTTTTATAGAACAAAAATGGAATAAAAAATAGAGAAGTTTTTTTCTCATGATTTGATTTAGATACAGCTAAAATAAATATAGTAAAAAATATAAAGAAAGTTTTTCTTTTGTTTTTTTTTCCTTAACGATAATACCATTTCTTAATTACTAAGTACATAGAATTATAATAATTTTTAATGTATTTCCAACATATTTGTTTTATATTTCGCCCGACACACACAATCTTTCGTAAATTTAATTTTATTAAACTTTATATAAAAAGTTATTGTCACACACAGGTTTCTTGTTTACCTCCTTAAATAAAGTTGACGGCGCTCGTAGCATTAATGAGATTATAAAACTTTTAGATCCCCTCATATCTCTATTGATGTTTCTCTCATAGGTAGTTTTATCTTTATTGTGGATCAGCTAAATTGGCGAACTTGCATCGCAGTCGATTTATCAAGAATTATTCCCAAGTTTTTCTATAAAATAACTTGGTAAATCGTGTTAGTTTTATGAAGTATTTTATATAGATCGTTCAATATCGATTATTTTTTTTTATATTAGAGGGGGCAAATGGACAGGTGGCTCACCTGATGGTAAGTGACTACAGCCGCCCATGGACATCCGCAACACCAGAGGTCTTGAGGATGCGTTGCCGGCCTTACAGTTTATTAGTCGATTAGATTACTGAGACCAATACGTTTTTCGACGATCTGTATAACAGAAAATGGGCAGTAGTTTCTACTACTTAATATTTCTTTTGTTTGTTTGACACAGAAAATTCAACATTAACATGAATTGCATGAGTGACCTACGGATTCCGATTCTAAATTGCTTTATATCCTTGCATATTATATTTCTGCAGAGCCATATCTCCAGGCTTCATTTAATTAGAAAAAATTAATTAAGCCAAGAACCATTTTTAACATCTGCACCCACAGACGTTTATTTAATATTAAAATTCACTCTCTTATACCTATCTCTTTCTATAGTTATGCAATGAACAGAGACAGTAAATTTAAGCAATACAATTTATCTTAAAAAATAATAAATCATGTTCCAGCTCTTTGGTCTATCAATCTTCGCTCTATGTCTCTGGATATGCGTAGAGCCAGGCTTCAACGAATGGATGAAGATACTAGAGCTCCAGAAATACTTCATAGGTATCTACATTATCTTGATAGCAGCGCTTGCTATCATGGTGGTGGCGTTCCTTGGATGTGGTTCTGCGTTGATGGAAAACATTCAGTTACTATATGCTGTGAGTATTAAAGCCTATTTGTACTTACACAATATGTGCCTAACAGTCTCTCCATTTATGAACGATGATTCGTAACCCATCGCAATTTCGTTATACATTCCATCCGTTCAATACCCGGCGGCATTCAAACCCACGACCAATAGAAACGAAAGATCTGAAAGTGCACAACTCAACGCACAACGAGGCCGTCTCCTATTAATGTGATTGAACCTTGTACACCTTAAGCTCAGCCAATGACTTCATACCAGCCATAATATTACGTATAAGATATATAAATATTATGTACGTTTTATGCACAATTTATTACTAAGAATATATGTATTATATATGGTGGATATGGTGGTGGATTGGCGATTTTATATGACTGATTAAAGAAAATTAATTTATTACTATCTTATATGTATTTATTATCTATTAAAACAGACATAATATGTTTGATGGTACCTGGCGTACCGCTTTCCTTAATTTTTTATGTGTTAACTGGTGTTTTTACTAATTAGTATTTATCTCTAAAAACGAAGTTAAACATAATTTTTGCTTTGGGTCTACGGTTGAAATAAATATTACGTCAATTTATAAGTTAATTGTACCTAATAAAAAAGTATATTATATAATTTCAACGATAGATATTGTGTGAAATAAAAACGAAATAATGTACTTTTGGTCTGGTAATAATTTTGATTTTTTTTCAATTTCTAGTACATAGCAACACAAATAGGATTATTCGTCTTTGGACTTGTTGGAGCCTGTGTTGTTTTGGACTTCTCTACCTACGACTCCAGTATCCAGCCCATCATCAAAGAAGTCCTTGTCAGGCTTATAAATAATCCTCAGCATGAAGGAAGTCGAGAGATCTTAAGAATGGTCCAAGAAGGAGTGAGTATCTTGAATAACCATCTAAATAAGATTCCCAAATCAAACTTGACTAATTCGTCATAGTGCTGAAAGCGGTGGCGATCTAAGTAAATGTTTATATCCTTCCCCCGTGCCTTACCCGACTTTCTTACTTCAAAATGCCAGACTATGGGCTTATGTGATGTGTTGCTGATTAAAATTACTTTTGTATATACCATACAATATAGTAATATAGTGAGACTAGTTAGAACAATTAGAATCAGACAATGCATATAGGCAATCAAAAGCTTTCATTCTGCCCATTCGTAGTCCAATCAATGAATCTATCAGGTGAAGAGGCCAATCCGACGGCAAAAAGAAAAGTGTTGCCGAACGGCCCCAGAGCACATTTGCTAAATGGACGGTTGACTTCGGAAGAGGCCTACGGGGACGTCATTTTGAACTACTGCACTAATCAAATGGCATGTGCCTTTTGCTCTGCACTTGATTGAATGGAAACGAACCGATTGTCTTTTGTTTAAATGAAGTATTAGGTATTTTAATTCTATTTAGAATTCCAAATTCAAATTTAATTGAATTCTAGCAAATGGAAAAATCGACAACAATTTGCATTCTATGTATTTAGAATTCCATATTCAAATTTAATCTATCTTTTATATCTATATATATAAAAGAGATTCCCACCTATATAGTCACTCATCACGATATCTCTGGAACCATAAGGCGTAGCGACTTGAAATATGGTAGGAATATTCCTTTCGCCGAGTAGAGGTCAGCTAAGAACGGATTTTACGAAATTCAACCCACAAGGGGGGTTGCGGGGGCAATTGCTAGTTTTACATAAAATTATTGACATGGCATCAATTTTCAAAAATTTTTTTTTTTTTTTTTTTTTATTTTTTTTTTTTTTAGAAATATAAAATCAAATGTTCCTTTGTTATTTGTTCGATTTTTCTTTGATATCACTGTTCTGTCATCGGGGAAATATCGAAACGTTATTTTCGAATACACATTTCGTTATGGCACCAACGCAGTACAGACGGCAAGGAATATTAACGGCGTATATAGACGAGTACCGCAAATCTAAATATGTACTATTGGTATATTGTTTCTGTCATGGAAATGTTTCTATTACAAACGTAAATTTCATAGATAAGGGTCTAATATACTGACAGCATTTTAATAAAAGCAGCCGCTATATTACTACACTACTTACTATACGTATACATATTACAGCGAAACATATTACTTAATATATTTAAATTAAATGTCCAAATCGATAATGAAAACTACATTCAAATTCACTTATTCGTAACAAGTAAAACTGGTTAGAACTTAAATATTTATTTTGCAGTAATAATCATCTAGTAAATTTGCACATTAATATTCATCATTAACTTATAATAATTTCCAATAACAAAGACTCAGACCAGCAACAGAATGGATTCTGTCCTGGTGGTCCACCACAATAGCATAGATTTAACATTATACGATTATTAATTACTAGCGATCCGCCCCGCCCCGAAAAAAAACGCCTATGTTTCTCGCTGATAATGTAGCTTTCTATTGGTGAAAGAGTTTTTAAAATTTGTTGAGTAGTTTTTGGGTTACATCGTAACAAACAAACAGTCAAATATTTCCTATTTATAATATTAGTATAGATAGTATAGATTATAGATTAGTTGCGTAGCTAATATTTTCATGTTTGTGTTGAAGGAGCGGGCAGTCGCGAGCCGCACCCAATATCGTCAGTGATTAAATAAAGACTACCTTGATTGCCCTTGTTAATTAACAACACCTCAACTTATATAACCTAGTTCCGTGTGTTATATCTAGACATGAAAAATATATCGTTAGAAAGGCAAAATTGCTAAGGCGCCAAAATGATACTTGTGGGACATGAGGCTTAAAGTTTTTTTTTAAATCATATCAAATATATTCTTAGTACTCTGGATCATATTCACACGCTGCGGCAAATTATACAGAAGACCGAGGAGTATAATTTGCCTCTATGCTTAGCGTTTGTGGATTATGAGAAAGCTTTCGATTCGATCGAGACTTGGGCTGTGCTGCAGTCTCTCCAGCGGTGTCGTATAGACTATCGGTACGTCGAGGTGCTTAGCTGTTTATATCAAAACGCCACCATGTCAGTCCGAGTACAGGAGTAATGCACGAAGGCAATTCCTTTGCAACGTGGTGTAAGACAGGGAGACGTTATATCTCCGAAACTGTTTACAGCAGCATTGGAAGATGCCTTCAAGCTCCTGGAATGGAAAAGGTTCGGCATAAATATAGACGGCGAGTACATCACTCACCTACGATTTGCTGATGACGTCGTGATCATGGCAGAATCGCTGGAAGACCTGAACACAATGCTCGATGGCCTCTGCAGGGTCTCTCAACAGGTGGGCCTTAAGATAAACATGGACAAGACAAAAATCATGTCGAACGTCCACGTTGTGCCCACCCAAGTATCTATTGGGAGCTCTGTACTCGATGTTGTTGACGAATACGTCTACCTGGGACACACTATCCAATTAGGTAGGTCCAACTTCGAGAAAGAGGTCAATCGTCGAATCCGTCTCGGCTGGGCAGCTTTCGGAAAACTTCGGAACATCTTTTCGTCCAAAATACCCCAGTGCCTAAAGACAAAAGTCTTTGAACAGTGTGTTCTACCAGCGATGACGTACGGAACCGAAACGTGGTCTGTCACGATGGGCCTCGCACAAAGGCTCAGAGTCGCTCAGCGAGCTATGGAAAGGGCTATGCTCGGTGTTTCTCTGCGTGATCGAATCAGAAATGAGGTGATCCGTAGTAGAACCAAAGTTACCGACATAGTCTTGCGAATGAGCAAACTGAAGTGGCAATGGGCTGGGCATATAGCTCGCAGAACCGATGGCCGTTGGGGCAAAAAGGTTCTCGAGTGGAGACCACGAATCGGACGACGAAGCGTAGGATGGCCTCCCACAAGATGGACAGACGACCTGACGAAGGTGGCAGGGAGCCGCTGGATGCAGGCCGCAAGTGATCGGCCGTACTGGAAGTTTTTGGGGGAGGCCTATGTTCAGCAGTGGACGTCCTATGGCTGAAACGACGAAATATATTCTTCATCTAATTTACTCGTATTTAATTAAAAATAATAACGTTATTAAAATTATTACCTACGTCCTCAAATGAAATATATTATATTAGATATCGACGGACGAGCATGAGGTTCACTTGATGGTAGGTGATACCTCAGCCACAGAACATTAGTCAATGATGCGCTGTCGACCTACTTTTTAATTCGAACATTTGGAAACTGAAACCGTAGACTGAAACCGAAACGAAATCTATGAAGGGGGGTTATTACCAGGTCGGAATTTCGATATTCCTCCCACCCATTCAATACCTGAAGTTACCAGATGTGGAGAACACATGCTTACAGATAATTCTAAACATGTCGTCCCGGTGGGATTCGAATCCCACGACCCATCGATGCGCACGGCAGGTGTTCTACCGAACGCGCCAACGAGCCCGTCAAAATATTATACTCGTATTTAGTCACTATTACTAGGCGTTTTAGCAGTATTACCTTTCCATTGACGAATTATAAATTTCCAGATTGGTTGTTGCGGCGCTGAAGGTCCGATGGACTTCCTAAATCTGAACAAACCCCTACCTTCGGAGTGCCGAGACTCTGTGACCGGTAACGCGTACTTCCACGGATGTGTGGACGAGCTGACTTGGTACCTGGAAGGCAGAACTGGCTGGTTAGCCGGTATCGTTCTAGCGTCTTGTATGATTAGTGTAAGTAAATTTCTTATTTAGATTCGGCAGAGGATCTTGAAGCTTTGATGATAGATTGGTATATGCCGATAATAGATAAGTTTTTGACGGGCTCGTTGGCGCGTTGGGTAGAACACCTAACTTGCGCTCCGGTGCGTCGCGGGTTTGGATACCGCCGGGACGACATGTTTATAATTTTCTATAAGCATGTGTTCCCCACGTCTGGTTACTACGGGCATTAAATGGATAAGAAGATCATCTAGCGATATGAAATATGCTTTACGACCTATGCGCATACCTACCAAATATACATATGTATAATCATAAGAATCTGTCGAGCCGTTTCGGAGGAGTGCGATCACAAATACATATATATGTAGATTGTAGATGAATGAGTCAAAGTCAAATTTGATTAAAAAATTATAATGGAAGTGATGCATCATATTATGTTATGTTAACCCCAAATTAATCGAATAAAGACAGTAGTTGAGATTTGAAAAAAATATCATTATATTTTTTTGTTTTAGTTATTTATTAATTAATTTATTATTTCCAGGTCATTAACGCTGTTATGTCACTTGTCCTTATCCAAGCGGTAAGGAAAGAAGAAGACGAATCTATAGCATATAAAAATTAAATTAAGAAAATAAAAAAAAAAATAGGCTAAGAGTATTTTATTATTAGTATTTTTGACATTATGTATTGCCAGCGTTTCAATTAACCACCGTTTTATAATTAAGTACCCAATTATAACTATTGAATAAAATTTTAATAAATGTACGGAAAATCGTTTTCTTTTTAATATTCCACACCTTAAACGATATTCCGTTCCACGTTGCTCAGTTATCCATTAGCACTCAGGTCATACTGAATTTCTAAATTCTGATGAAGCACACCATTTATAATGTTAAAATGAATTGAAAAGTGAATTCCCTCTTTTCAAAGCATTCATGTAAACAATTAATAAAGTCTTATGCAGACTTCCTCCGTGATGACAGAAGTTCAAATCCCGGGGAAACAAGATTTTAAAAAAAAGCTTTGTCAGGCAGGGCGTAAAAGGCTGATCACCTACTCGCCTGTAAAAGAAAAATGATCAATGAAACAGACTCAGAAATGGGTCTGCCCCATGCCCCTCGAGGGAACTAACTACTTTTTGGGCCTTTTGTAAAAGGATTTCGAAAAAGGATAGGGATTGCAGTAAGCTGCAGTAAGCTGCAATCCCTATCCTTTTTCGTCTAACGGTTTATGCACCGCTTGCCGAAATAATTCTCACATTGCAGGATTTTTTCCAACTTACGTGACACTCATTGCTATAATTTGGCCAATTAACTCAACTTTGTTACAAATTATAGCCTAAATGCTGTTCAGATGTATAAATAATAGTACTGTAAGGTTTAATCAAAATCCGTTTTTGCGTAAAAGAGTAACAAACATCCATCCATATATACATATATATGCTTCTGTAAGTTATTGTATGCAACAAACATTACACAATATATAAGGTGACCTTACGTACTTCGGTCAGATCGGAGATATTCTTCAAAAGGGCCAGGTAAAAAGTACTCGAAGCCGACGAATGTGTATGAAAACATTGAGGAAAGTGGAAGAAGTGAAAGTGGTATGCAAGGATCGGAGCATATGGAATTCCGTGATCTCTGCCTACCCCAATGGGAAAGAGGCATGATGTGTACGTATGTATACAATATATAATACTCAAATATTTCCATTTAACAGAACGGTATTGAATTGAATAGAAACTAAACCGATGCTTTGTATATAAAATATGACTGCAACATTGCATATTATGAAACATTTACCACATTCGGTATGAACGAAATGCCAGTTATCAAATTTCATGGAACAATTAAAACTAACGCTAGCAATAAGGTAGCTCGCAATATCGGAAATGATACAGTTAGAGTGCTTCAAATGTCATTTATATATACCTCGTATTGATACAATTTTGCAACTAATATAATCAAATGAACATTGTTTAGGGACTATTTATTAGGTACTCTGCTACTTACTTACTTAATATTATGAGCCGAGCAAGCTTTATAAATGAAGATACATTTTCTTCCCAACATATTTCATCCCGATTTCGATAAAACAAAGGTTTGATATTGACACACTACACTACACTCAAAGTTGTATTAAAATAACGTAGAAATCAGTTCAGTATCTTCGAAGATTAGCTCGAATAAACAGTCAGACAGACAAAAGTGTTTAAAATATTTTTTATGTATACCGTTCACCTTCTACGTCCCCTCGTCATTATAAATGTAAATTTTGATTCTACTGTTTTATTAAATGTATAGCAATAACGCGGTTTATTTATTAATTATTATTAACACTTTTTTTTTAATACTAGTCGAATAGATTATCTATTTTTTTGATCGTGTTTGTCTTAAAACGTAAATCGATATCTGCGTTAAATGACTATTAACATATAAAGATAAAGTATTAACTAATGTATTCCACCGGCGTAGCCTCATTTCCACGACAAATTCGATAAACAAAATTTTTATCTCTAAGAAAGTAAAACAGGGTGGAAGATCAAAAATAGATGAAAGCGTGGGAAAAAATACGAATTTGTGTTTGTTTTTGCATATTTTACGATATCTATGTATGTGTAAATAAAATACTGTATACCGGATTAAAACGCGATTTATTATTTATATTGTTTAAATTATTTATCCCGACGTTTCGGATGCTTTACAGCAACCGTGGTCGCGGGGAGACCAATAAACAATATAAATAATAAATCGCGTTTTAATCCGGTATACAGTATTTTATTTAAATGTGTGATACTCGCGTTAATAAAAGACAATATTCTATGTGTGTGTATAGTAAGGACGTGAAATGTAAAACACTTGAATTCTTGAAGTATGACTAAATCAATAGGCTAGTTAGCGCATTGGGTAATAAACCTATTTTACGTTCCAATGGGTCGCGAGTTCAAATACTGCCGTGATGAGATTTTAAAATTTTATGTAGTCATGTTGTCACGTCTGTAACTTCGAGGTTTTAACGGATAGGAAAAAAATATCGATCGGATTCATATCAAGTATAGCACCACCAGTGGCGAGACGACCATCCAAGTCCAAAAGCCCGTTTTGTCCTATTAATGCAACCATACAAAAGAAAAATAATAATTTCTTAACGTAATTATATAAATCTTATATAACTTACATGATAACGTAATCATAGACGTTATATATAAAAGCGTATTACGTTAAAGTCGGCAACCCGGGCTCTTGGGCTTGTATGGACGTCCCGCCACTGAGCACCACCGTCTCAAGCTCAGGGGTTAGTACCGGAGGTCCTGGGTTCGAATCCCGGAGAAACAAGATTAAAATAAAAATGTTTCGGTCGGGCAGGTCACAGAAGGCTGGTCATCTAAATAAATGATAATGATGATAAAAATGATCAGTGAAACAGACACAGAAATAGGTCTGCCCCATGCCCCTTTAGGGGACTCAGGAATATTCCATAGCACCACCGTTCATCGATTGAAAAGCCGTAAAGCATGTTAAGGTTCGATTTCAGTCTAAGGATTGATTGATTGACAGCGCATCATTGACTACTACGGCTCAAGTATCCCTTGCCATCAAGTAAGCCTACATCTAATACTAAAAACAATAAATCGCACTTCCACATGAGTTAACCTCTGGATAAAAGTTTGTAATGTAGTCGTTAATAGCACTTGTATTAACTATGTTCAACAATATAAAATAAATACAAAAAAACACTGTCTATTTTCACGTTGAAACTAAAACATTCCTTTCATACAAATCCATAGTGAAATTTATTCATATCACCACTGAAACAAAAGCTCTGTACGCAAACACATTATAGTTCATCGCTAACAAAACAAATGAAATCACAGTAGTATGAATGGCACAGAGTAAACAAATACATGTTTTACCAAAAACAAAATTTTGCGGATACAAAAATATTACAGAGGAATTTTTTCATATAAGTAATCTTTGTAAATGTTAATGCGATTTTAAATATATTTATTGTATTGTATTCATGAATTAACTTTTCAGTCTGTAATTTAAATTGTTTGAACTGGTTGTCCGTGGGTTTGAGTCCCGCCAGACTATATTCATAATCTCCTACGTCTTGTCAGTTAGGGCATTAAACGGATAGAAGCAATTTCAATTCTGATCGGGCTCCACAGCTATGTACTATTGTAGAAAATAATAAAGAGCATAATGCGCCTTTTTAGATGCTTAGAGAAGTAAAAAATAGGTCGACAGTGCATCGTTGATTAATATTCTATGGCTAAAGCAGGTGAGTAACATCGAGCAAGCCTCACGCTCATCTATCGATATCTGATATTGCAAAAAGTAATATTCATCAAGTTGGAAGATAAAGCGCTTTATCGGCGTATGCTGACTGAAAGTCTACAGTTAAGTAGAAAAGTATTAATTAAATCTATAAGTAGGTCTACAGCGCATCTGGGTTTAAATTTAAACCACAAAAAGGTTTTAATGCAGGCTAGAATGAGAATGGAGAATAAAGTATATGTACTAATTTAGTAAATCGAATATACCTAAAATACAATTTACGAGTACGTTGAAAAAAAATTGTGTTTTCTAGGTAATTAATAATAAGGAAACTTTTATACAAAACAATATCTGAACCTCATAATATTTATGGATTTCTTTTAAAAAAGTAATAATTTTAAATATTTTTTAATTTTTAAATAATATTATTCTGGAGTATTTACGTAATTTTTTGAACTTTTGTTGCGTTAATTTTAATTTGATTCCGCTATTTAAGAATTTGAACAGAAAACCATTATTTTGAATCCTCGGGAGGATCTGTTTGCTACGATCTCAGTACAGCTAGTCAGTAAAATAATGAAAACGACGTTAACTGTGAAACACTGATTCTTCACTTTGAAGCTTCCGTTCGACACAGAGGTCCATTTCCTTGACATAACAACCGACGTCGCGACGGAAGGCGCCCGTTGCTTGTATGAATTTATACAGATGCCACTAGACCAATCTAACGAGACCTCCATATGACAACTGACTAAAAAACCAATATAAACTGAACTTTCAACTCTTAGACTTAACATACAACATCGAAAGGTATTTCACGCCTATTTTGTTAAAGAGCTCGAGATATAGTTGATGGTACAAAGACACACGTAAGTATGTTATCGCTTCATTTGATTTTATAATAAGCCGGGATCTTTCATTTCTTGATTAGTTTTAAATATGGAAGGAAATGCTATTTGCTTGCTATCGATATTGTTTTGTTTCTTCGCGGTAACTTTGTTTGTAGTATATCAAATGTCAAGACAATTATTTTCTGTTTGAGCATGTTTTGCTTTTTACGGTTATTCAAATTCAGTGAGTTATTGCTTGATAGATTTGAATGAATTGTTTAAGATCTTTTTCAGATTAATCTAAGAGTACTTAATAAAAAGTGTTTTTAATAATAATTATACTAGACATATTTTAAAAATTACCTACTCATAGTTTGTTTTACTAGTAATTTGTAAAATAGGTTTTTTATCAAGGATATTTAATTAAAAACCAAGTTTTAACATATTTTGATTCTGATATTAATTAATATATTCTGTTATACATGTCACGTAAAATATTGTGACATAATCTTTTATTATGATGGAGATGCTCTTTTTTGAGCGACATTTTTCAGAAGTTTAGTTATATTTAAAAAAATATAGTTCGTAAAAAAAAAATCTTCACCACAACAAAGAGATTGTCAGAAACACGCACATCAGTAATTGAGACGAGAAAGTTTCTTGTCATGTAATACAAAATTGTAACAGTTGCAGGTGAAGTATGTACATCACTGAGCTTCACATATTTATCGATATTCAGTCCTGCGCATAAAAATATTTGGTATTTTGGTATGGAAGGTAGGGTCAAGATTCCAAAGCATTTAAATGTGGTCTCGCCGATTGATCGCTGGGTATGCGTACAAGACCGCATTAGTTTATCGAATGAAATGCGCATTTTCTCATATGTCCTATATTGAAATGAATTGAAGCGAAATAGCATCATCGGCTAAATATTACTCCTACATACATACATATCAGCTTTATGCTGATATTCCTATGAATTGCATACGCAGCTGAAAGCCATGAAACGTCATTGTATATACCTTCTTAACTAATAACGGGCTGACGGGCTCGTGGGCCCATTCAGTAGAACACCTGCCGTTCGGATCGATGAGTCGTGAGCGAATCCCACTGGGACGACTTCTTTACAATTTTCAGTAAGCACGTTTTCCCCACGTCTGGTAACTTCGGGCATTGATCGGGTGGGAGGTATCGAAATTCCGACCGGGTAACGAACCACTGTTCATAGATGTTAGTTATTTCGACTATGTATTTGCGTGTTGTTCCCACGAGAATGTAAGTGCGTGCTCCTATTTCACCATGCCTACTGCTGATAGAGGACAAATCTTTTGTAAAACAAAAAATTGGCGATTAAAAAGAGTGTCGAAGAGTTTCTTGCCAGTTCTTCTCTACCGTTCTACGCCCTTGATTTGAGAACTGGCGGTAAATGTAAAATTAGAAGCATTTAATATGTATTTTTTACTGACGTTCATAAGTGTACATTGTGTTACCTAAATGAATAAATGATTTTGAATTTAAATTTGAGATGGAAAAAACGTGAAGTGCACATTGCGAGTTTCGGTTTCAGTCTATGGATTTCCGAATGCGTGATGTAAAACTGTGCAATGCTCGACAGTGCAACATTGAGTGATGTTATATGGTTGAGGCGCTGATTTCGCTGCGCTACCTACCATGAACCTCATGCTCATCAACGATATCTAACATAAAAAAAGCATTTCCATCGATATATACTAATGGGTAAACAATGAGTCTGAAATAGACGAGATGCCGTTCACTGGAGACCAGCCATAGTTACGCAGTTGCCCTTGGAGTTTAAAGTCAACATAAACACATCAAAGAGGTTACTTTCTAAAGCAAGTCGTTGAGTAGAAGTAAAAACTTCTCTGCCAATAAACCAAGAACCACACCACAAGGTCAAAAGCCTTCGCTTGACCACAGCATATAATAGTTACATAATATATTATGTTTAAACGCATTATTGCAATTGCATAAATAATGCGTTTAAAGACTATTCAGAATTTAGTTGTTCTATGCTTTAACCATTCATGGTTGTGTTCAACGGCGAGCTATACGCCACGACAACCTTGCCTCGGATTCGATTGAATTGAAAACGATCGACAGGCTGATTTTACTTAGCTAATACCGTTTTTCATATAACTGTGTTGCTATTTTTTGGATGATATAGTATCAAACTGGACATTAAGTTGCTGGATTTCACATTCAAGTGGTGGATTCAAAATTTGAAGCTTATGATAAATAAAATAAGATATAGAAAGAAGTAAGAACTTCCGCCAAAGAATGATTAAAAAAAACTGCACATGTAAACGACGGGTAGCCGCGCATCCGGACAAGCTCTAATATCCTGTGGAGCAATGTTTATAGACAACAAACAACGAGTCAGAGCAAACAAATCCGTTGAGCCCCGATCCTAACTTCCTCTAATTGTTTGCTGCCCACCAACTTTGTTACGGCTGATACTTTACTTGGCAAGATAAACGCTGTCTTCAAAAAAATATCCCACATGCATATATACAGTGTTACACTGTTCTTATTAAAACTGTTTCGCTACTTACAATAATTGTTATTCTCTAGTTTAGCGTGTGTTTTTAAGAATATTATTAAGTACTTACAAGCACAACAAGTTACAAGGGATAATAACAAATAACACATTTACATTAGAACTAGTTAGAATATGGATAAATATTGGATTTTGTTACCATAAAATATATTAAAAATGACCATTCAAATATAATACTCCTCAATACCTGAAGTATTCTAAAATTGTCAACAAGATCGCTTTTTCACAAAGAGTATATTTGTTAATGGGCAATTTATTTGAGTTGTATAAACACAAGATATCAATTTTGAATTAAAAAATCTAGTGTCGAAGCTACTTCAGAGCATAGCTTAGGTACATAATGTAGACATATTTATAGTCATGAGGTAATTCACGCGAAAAACAGAAGGACATTTATGTATTTATCTATACGTAATGATACCCACTTCCTTACATCAATCATCACAGGGTTGCAAAGAGGTCGGACCAAATGATCAATTTGAAAAATCCCTACGAAATAAAAACGTTGGGGTTGAAAGTTTTAAACAAATTAGGAACGTTGAGCCAAAATCTCTGCCTCGCTGAAAATAACGATTTGATTTAATAAACTCGGTAACATTTAATTTATCTTTGCTCTTTTTGCAAATTTTTTGATAACTGTATATTAAAATGTCGATTTTCTATTTCCATTAATAAAATTACTTTTTTAATGTACTAGAGAGACTATTTATTTTCTACGGGCTCATTGGCGTGTTCGGTAGAACACCTGCCGTGCGCATCGATGAGTCGTGGGTTCGAATCCCCCGGAGACGACATGTTTATAATTTTCTGTAAGCATGTTTTCCCCACGTCTGGTAACTTCGGGCATTGAACGAGTGGGAGGAATATCGAACTGAATCGTTTTCGAAATCGTTTCGGTTTCAGTCTATGGATTTCCATATGCTCTAAATAAAAAAGTAGGTCTACAGTACATCATTGATTGGTAGACATCTGACATAAAAAAGGTATGTGGTATTGTAATGTAAATACTCGAACATATTGGGATAGATAAATTTTCAAACAAGTTATAATATAACAGTTCTGTTTTGAAGAGTTTGTAAAATACCCCTCTATACTTCATTCAAAGCCTTCTTATCAATTTCGCTTTACAGAAATTTTCATCTAAGGAATAGGTAAGGCTTAAAGTAATTGCTAGACTCAATCTCAGACTTAAACCTTTGCGACGAAGAGATTTAATCAAATCCCTTGAAAGCATTTTAAATTGAACCAAAATTGGTTATTGTTGAGCGAAGTATCTTTAATTAGAAAGCTATTAGTTTACTAACGAAATTAAATTATTAGTTTAGCAAAACTTCCACACATATAATGACAAATAAAAAACTTAAAGTTAATCGTGATAATTTCTTGTATACAAAATTATTTCGTAGCAACAATAGATGGCCGCTCAAATGGGTGGTGTCTCAGGCTTCAGCATTTGTTGTATATCAGATAAGCACAGCGTGACCGCCACGAGATATCTCGCGGACGAGAGAAGACAAACTAAGATGTAAGATATCTCGATATATTATATCTCGACATAGACAATTTTGATAGAAGAGATATCTCTATCGACAAATATATCTATTTTTAATATTTAAAGTCGAGTTTTAAGTGAAATTGTCATGTAAGACCCGAAAGAAATAGAGCGATAATCGATTAAATCAAGAGTCGACGTCGACGTAGACAAAGTTTTGTCGCGGTTGTCATGCTAGGCCGGCAGGGCAATGTGAAATTTGGAGTTGCTATTAATATGTAGGTGTAATATATCAGACTACAAGATACCTATTATCCGGGAATCCTGTCTTTAGTATACTAGTCACAAAAAATCTAAGGCATGTTTCATATTGGATCGTTTGACCACTTACCATTAAATGAGATTGTGGTCAGACACTTTTTTCTGTTTTAAAAACATATATAAAATACTTTCAACATGTCCTACTATAAAAATAAACACAGTTGAGTAGTTTTTGAGTTAAATTGTAACAAATAAATATTTCCTCTTTATAATATTAGTATAGATAAAAACTTATTAAAAATATTTTTAGGTAAATTAGATTTTAAAAATTCGTTATAGAGTAACAGAAGTAGTAAGGTAGGGTACCTATAAGTTAGATATGTAAGTAGGTATAAGTATTTATTATAAAAAATGTATCTAGTTGGTAAGCCTTTACTTGATGGTAAGTTATCACCACCTCCCATCCGCGACTCTAATCGCGAGCTGCGTTGTCGGCATTATAAACATTTCAACATTAACCGACATTTTTCCAAATGCTCCGGGTAATAAAGTAGTTCGACAGCGCATTATTGACTGATGTTCTGTGGCTGAGGTATCACCTACCATCAAGTGAACCCCATAATCGTCTGTCGATACGTAAAACTGTGCATATAAAACTCTCAAAAATGATATTTGAATAATTTTTTAATCGGAATAGAGAAATTTGGGCTAAAGAGTGTATAGTTATTTTTAGAGAGCACTAGACAGACACGCCAGTCTTCATTTATTTCAATATATATCACTTCTATATTCAGAGCCCCTCACTTAATTATTCACTCTTTATCTTTATACAGAAATTGTATTATTCATTATCTGTTTCTCTGTGTATATATCTGTTTCTTCCTACTTGAAAAGCTGAGGAACTTTACTTCATTCACCAAGTTGCCTTCAATATTCAGTTCAAAATATACCTACTAATAAGAAAGAATCTTATCCAAAACTAATCATTCACATTATACAACTGAAAAGGACTCATTACGCGCTTCGGTCTCAGTCTATGGATTTCAGAGTGCTTGAAATAAAATATAGGTCAACAGCGCATCATTGGCTGATGCAGATGTTCGGTGGCTGGGGTATTACCTACCATTAAGTTAACCTCATGCTCGTCTGTCGTTATCTAACATAAACAAAATACAAAAATTAAAATACTGACGACCGAATAATTAATATTAAAACTAAATCTGAAAAAAAAAATAGGTTGGTTTGTAAAAATCGGGTTTGATTTCTATATGTCGAAGTGGCGTCGGCTAAATCAAGAAATAAAAAAAATATTATTTACATTGAGTATTACAAGCAAAACATCTAAGATAACACAATGATTGTAAACAATAAAGCAGTAATTACTAGTTGTATAGAATGTGCAATGTACAGTGAACGAAGCGATAAATTCACTTGATGTAATCGTCGCCTGCGGTAAGGAGATTGTAGCAGCTTGATGTCGTGTAAATGGTCGTATTAAGTTGCTTCTTCTGTCTAACACATTTCTATTGGAATAAAATATTTCATTCGAAGAATTATTTAATGTTACTACAATATTGGCAAGGCGGATGCTTTATACTTAAGTCACACTTATAAATGGAAAAACCGTGAAGTATTGAATTGAATTAAGAACACATTGCACGTTTCAGTTTATGGATTGGAAAAAGTAGGTCGACAGCGAATCATTGACAGATGTTCTGTGGCTGAGGTATCATCTACCATCAAGTGAAACTTATGCTCGTCTGTCGATATCTAACGATTGTTACTTTTCCATGGCTAATAAACTTTAAAGAAATTTCGCATGGAGAAAGCTTGAACCCATAAAAACTTTTAAGACCATAAGAACATCACAATTATTTTTTTTATACTGTATAAGGTATAAAAATATTTCCCTATTTTGACATTATTGAATATTGATTTATATTCTCTCAATAAAGTACTTGAAATATGCAACCTTTATTAAACTGTATTTTTAAACTGTGTAACAAATGTATTTATGTTTGTACTATACTCTCGAGATTGTTCTTTTGTTAAATAGTTACTTTTGGATTAAACAAAAAACCTAACATTTGCAATTATACCTAAAATACGCGATTTTATTCACTACCAGTCCTTGCAAGAAACGCGTTCGTGGCGTATCCCCTATAATGATAGATGTCTTTCAGACGTTACAAAACGCAACATTCTTGAAGAGCGTTGACGGTAATTCCACCTCACACTTCGCTACACAGTAATTATGTAGAACTCAGGAAATTACGGAGCAAACTGCAACCAGGCATATAGGTAGGTATATCCTAACGGACCGCAAGTGACGGTAAATTTGCTTGATATACGGTTATACAATGAACTCTCCATTTCAATATGTTGTACTGTCTAGGACCTAGGTGATAGGTACCTAGTACCTACTGAAGGCCTAGCACGAACGACTATCGACAAAGTATTCGAATCGTCAAACTGTCCGTTTTATGAGAAATCATTTAAAATTCAAATGACTGTTCAACGATACGAAGACTTTTTCGATAGTTGTTCGTGGCGAGCACTGGGTTGGTAATTTCTACGCCACTATTTCATTAAGAATACTTATATGAAAGTATATACATTATACATATTTAACATTCTACTTACTAATATAATATACATACACATGTATTTTGTGAAAGTGAATTGTAAAAATTCTCTTAAGAATAAAAAACATATTTAAACATACATGTCTGTAGCTATTATATTGACTCACTAGGGGATGCGAGAATTCACTTTTAAGAAGGAACCGTTGAATATCACATACGGAAAACAAGCAATCAAAATATGTAGTGTACTAATGTTTATGTATTTCCATACTATAAGGTTTTGACGGGCTCGTTGGTGCGTTCGGTAAAACACCTGCCTTGCATCGATGGGTCGTGGGTTCGAAACCCACCGGGATAACATATATTTTTCTGTAAGCATGCTTTCCCCACGGTTATTGATCGGCTGGGAGAAATATCGAAATTCCGACCGGGTAACGAACCACTGTTCATACTTCATTGATAAAAAACCGTGAAGTGCACATAGCGCGTTTCGGTTTCAGTCTATGAATTTCCGAATGCTGGTAGTAAAAATTAGATCGACAGCGTATCATTGACTGATGTTCTGTGGCTGAGGTATCACCTACCATCAAGTGAACCTCATGCTCGTCTGTCGATATCTAACATACAAAATTGAATAATTTTGAATTTGTAGGTACCTACTAGCAACACTGACTAACACGCGAATTAAACTTTAATTACGCCACGTGTAAAATTACGTGTCTAGAACGTGAATAATGTGCATTCAGTTTATAATGAGTAAATTTAAGCACGATCTTGTTGCTAAGACGATGTTCTAAGACACTGCAATAGTGACGCCTCAGTTCGTAGTAATTACAACTTTGAGCTCACCGGAGCTGTGTCATGTACTAAACTTAACCTGTAATTGTTCTGAGAACATGAAATTAAATGGCTTTTATGGAAAAAAAAATCATATTGTTAGTAAAATAATGAATTAAGAAATATTTGATATACTACTGCTTAATTGCGATATCTTTGAAATCTTTATATATATAATTCTTCTGTGAGTGTGTATGTCACTGAACTTCTCTCAAACGACTGGACCGATTTTGATGAAATTTTTTGTGTGTGTTCAAGGGGATCTGGGAATGGTTTAGATTCACAATTTTGTCCGCTGGACAATGTTTTTTTAATTAAAATTGTGGCAGAACAACGTCTGCGGGGTCCACTAGTAATATATAAAACACATTCAATATTATTTCGAAATACATTAATATCTTAATTTTCTGTACTAATAATTTATTCATAAATATATAATTTATTATTAATATTATCTATATCTGTTATCTATACTAATATTATAAAGAGGAAATATTAGTTTGTTTGTTACGATTTAACTCAAAAACCGTGGTTGTGCGAGGCAGGAATTTTCAATTTAAGTTTTCCTACACTGAATTGTTAGTTGTTACATAGTACCGAACCGAATATTTAGGCAACCGTTGACCTTTGTCATCATTTTAAACATTTTGGTTGTTTCGGTCTAACTGCGGATTTTAAAGAAATTCTATATCGATACAGCCTGAAGCCTGAATTGCCTAAAGTATTCGAAGAAGGCTTATAAAAAATAAAAATAAAAGTGCAGCAATGAAAAAATAATACAAGTTTCAAATTTGAAATTATAATTTGACCAATGAGTATGTGGCGACAGTGTAAAAATACATATATGTGTAACTAGCAACGCGCCCCGCTTCACATGGGTGCAATATAGATGTTCTATACACAAACAAAATTTTGTTGCCTTTGTTACTCGCTGATAATGTAGCTTTCTATTGGTGAAATAATTTTAAAATAGGTCCAGTAGTCAATCTTTCCTCTTTAGAATATTAGTATAGTATAGATATGAAATATATACTTGTGACTATTCATACATACAAGCTAAAGTTGCAAGTAACAGAATATCTTGCAATAACTTTCTAAGTTACACATTAAATTGAATGTACTTGGTAGTTAGCTCAGTCCAGTCCTTGCCCACATTAATTTGTAAAGTTTCGAAGTTCAAGCACAATTTATGGTACAAGTATTGAACTAATAAAAAATACTTCGTACTTTGTCACTGCGTTAGTGCAGACTGTGGTACGACATTGGTTCAACTTCAAAATCAAGTTAAGTGATCCCGTTAACTTGATTTGCTGAAGTCCGATAGAATTGGTAACTAACTGTTCCGCTTGATATCTTGTTTGAAAATGTATGAAAGTTATTTTCATTGTGTGAAACTACTCGCAAATTATGAAGGAAATATTAAAATTATCGACTTTATCCTTATATACAAGCAAATAATATTGTGTGGAGCATTACATATTAATTACGAGTGCTTTTAATTTTTATTTATACGTGAATTGACACTCGTTTAGATATACGTATATTTGCAAAAAAGGGAATTTCCGAGCGCCGAGATAATTTTTCTTTACAGGCAAGTAGATCAGTCATCCAACTTTTTTTTACCTGGGGAAACCCTTTTTACAGGCCCCCGCGCCGGGGCCTAGATGGTAAGCTGACGCGAGGAGTGTGGGGGTCGAGTCGAAAGTGATCCAATCAAAACCCTGACCGACTATTTTTTTTCTTATTTTATTTCCCCGGGATTCGAACCCACGATCTCTGGTGTTAAACGCATCGCACTTACTACTGAGCTTCGGAGGTGGTCAATTATTTGAGATGTATTTGGAGGTTAGTAAAGACACAAAGGCTTTTTCCCTGAAATATGGAACGTATGTTATGAAGTAAACCTAATATAATCTCATATTCGAACGTTCTCGAAACAAGTGTCAAATCTTTGTTATTTCTAAAAATTGGACGGCATGTAAAGATGAGTTGTCTTAATAATTCAAGATATTAAACATCCGAATTCAAAATTAAGTTGGTTTTCATTTTTGGGAATTAACATATAAAATTACTCGTAGTTTTTGTGATCATGAAAGTAAATGATTAAAGAACTGTAGCGTGAACAGTTTCACGCTTGTTAAATTTTTACTTCGTTATTGGAAAAATCGGAACGAATCTTTTAGACTCATAAATTGCGTATAGCGCTACACATCAATATGCGTATGATGAAATAAAATAATATATACATTCAGACTACGAGAATAAACAATCATATTGTTTATAAAAACAAAAAAAAATGAAATAGAGTATTTTTAGATACCCTGGTTTAAATTCAGTATAATACAAGTTTTTCTATATGTACGAAAGGAATATACATACATACATGAATCTTATACTAGATCGAACTACATATTTTTTCCGAATGCTCCAAGTAAAAGTAGGATACCTCAGCCACAGAACATTGTTGTCCGATCTTCTGTGGCTATTATTAGGTATCACCATTAAGCGAACCTCATACTCGTCTGTCGATATCTAACATCAAAAACTACCACATAAAAAATACGCCCGATCCTATGTTTAAGTGTATTGAATGAGGCAGCAATTGAAATTTATACCGTTCTTCTTTCAAACTAATGAAGTCTTATTGCACTTCTAGGGTATAATGTGAACGATAAATAAAACAAGTTCAATGTACCGCTAATGTGCGACAGAGCCTTTCGATACTCCACTCCGACAATTTATTAACGCTAATGTATATGCTCCGAAAACACTTAGAGAAATACGTCTTTCTGGCTAATAATAAATGTACTTATTTATTCCATTATACATCAAAATCAAATCAAAGTAACTTTTCAATGTCAATGTACATAATATAAGTAATTATATAATATGTCTAAGCTTCCGTTACGGTTTATGGAAGTTCGACTATGCTAAATAAATAAATATATATTATGCTATATATAATTTATTATTATTACCTGCTTCTGAAATGTATCTGAAAAACTTGTCAACAATAAAGACAAAATTTTAACGTCATCTTCTACTGGAATATTTAAAAATCTCGTATAACGGTGTTTGTGGGCGCACTCCTCCGAAACGGTTCGACCGCTTTTAATGAATTTTTAATGTATATTTGGTAGGTATTAGAATAGGTCTTCAAGAATATTTCATAGCTAGATGATTAGGGTGTCCCTATCCATAATTATTTTTTTCCATTAACTTTTTTTTTTGGCATCAAAACATCGAAGTGGGCCATCAACTAGTATTTTAATAAAAAGTTTTTTATAAACTAAAAATATACTATGACACTATTTTTTTTTATTTTTTTCAAAACACTTTTTCTGGTACCATTTACTGCCTCAAGTCTTATTAATTTAAAATATTGTTTGCGTTATTGCATATCATGCCTAATTAACCCACATACCATGAACTTTATAATAAAAATATGAAAGACTCAATCAACAGAAAAACAATATAAATTCATATTTTGAATTAATAATTCTTAAAAAAGAAATTACTTTTAGATTTCCTTCGAAAGGTCTCGACGAAGACAAATAATTTTCCACCAAACACACACAATTATTCTGTGATAAAGTCTAGTAACTCCATTATAAATACCGTCCGAGTGTTTGCGCCTTGAGTTAGCTTTTAGTTTCTTCGGTAAAGTATATTTTAGTTACAAGAACACACTTTATACTTGAATAATTATTAGATAACTTTAGACGGCTTTCTCACAATATGTAGACCATATTTTTCCACAGTAAAATATGAATTTTTATGGCATACAACTGTGAAATTATGCCAAATAAAGCAATATTAAGATTAAACAAACCCTTCAAAATAAGGTACTAAGGTACATAAAGAATGATGACCTCCATAGAAATTTGTCTCGGCTATAATTATTACAAAATCTGCAGAAGCCCAGCAGAAAAGGCTACAACGTCACGTGACTGTAGAGGCCATCCAGGTCCTTGCTTATACAGATGAAGGCTTAAAACGACAAACCCCTTCGAATTAGTGTATAGTGAGAGTGAAAAAGTTTAGTGCAAATTCAATTTCAAATTATCATTTATTAATTTAGGTAACACAATATACACTTATGAACATCAATAAAAAAATGCTTCTAATTTTACATTTACTGCCAGTCTCAAATCAAGGGCGTAGAACGGATGAGAAGAACTGGCAATAAACTCTCCGCCACTCTTTTTAATCGCCAAGTTTTTTGTTTTACAAAGTATGTGTAAGGAGCTGCAACCATTACACCGTATTGTACAAGGAACATAACAAAATTGTGTCCCCCTATTATAGAGACAATAATAAAAGAGTTAAAGGTATTTTAGGAAGAAAAATATAATTTGCTTATTAGTCTTAAATGTTAGGCTATTTTTTGCTTAGGAAGAATGTGCTTATTGCTTGCATGCATTTTGCAAAAAAAAGCTTTGTTCGTTAGAAATCACTTAAAATATACAGTAGGTACTATCTACTACTGATTAAATGCATGACCAAAATGTATGTATTATTATTGATAAAATAATAATATAGGTAATACAATTTGAAAGAGTGATAAACACATAATACATTTAACTTAACTTAATTAAGATCGCAAGTTATTTAGATGCTGATTAATATCAGAAAATTAAAATAATATTATATTAACAAATGAAAAAAGGACCGTTACGAGTATGTGCTTTGAAGTTTGAAGACGATATTAACCTACCCTTTACTCTTTTATGCTGAATATAACCAACATATCCATGAAAGTAATTACTTACAAAGAAATATTAAACCTCTTCAAAGTGTTCTTGTATAATAATGAGATAAATCCTATGGTAATGGTGCACTGTGTTTAATAGTACAAGTATATGATGTAATACGCACGTAAAGAAAACAATAGTTTTTTTTTTACAATTTTAAAATTCCGAATGCTCGAAGTAAACAGGTCGCTAACATATGATTGACCGATATTCTGTGGCCGTATCCAACAAGCCACAGCGTACACAACAAGTACTACGCAGATTTGTCGACATTAAACATAAAACATACTATGTTATTTTTAACAAAATAAGAAAAGAGAAAAATCCAAACTATGTCACACTAGTCAGATGCACCTCCCAATTAGGTTTTTAGACGCAATTTGGACGAAACCCAGAATAAATTAAATGACAAGGGTGCTTCGCGTAGGTGACATACAATAAGCACCAATTCGTCAACTTGTTTGTCTTAACAAGGCCGTAAGCATAATAAATGGGACTTTAGAGGTTTATACAGCCGCCTACTTCCCAGCTTAACAAAATATTTTCTCATACGTAATTCCATATTTTACTGCCAATATTGCTCGTCTATGTTCTTATCTTTTTGTCAACTTTGCGTATATTGAACAGGGGTTTCGTATGTTTATGTGAAAATCTTGTCGACGCGTGTATATTGATTATATTACAACATTGAGTTACAACGATAAACGAATAATCTGCGATGGAATATAAATAGCCGTGTTATTATTCTCTTATAAGGAGACAGAGGCACGTATTCCAAGACATCACTCAAGCTGAAATCTATTCTTAAGAACTTCTTGAGAATAAATGGTATGCCAAGTCTCAAAACTGGATCCAAACCTGAGTCAAGTCTTGAAATTCAAGCTAGAATCCTTTTTGAGTGAATTAAAAATAAGTAATATAAGAATAAGTTTACGCCGTAAAGCTATTGAACTTCTTACCTATTACTATCAGACTAGCTAGGTACTTCATTAAATTCCTTCAAGACTCTCTTCAAGGTTTTATCAGCTTAATTATTTTTTTCATTTATTTATTAGCACATTTCTGAGTTGTAAACATCTTGGTCTCTTTAATTAAGATTACCCCGGTACATTTGATCAATATCAACAAAATCACAAAAACAACGGATATCATAGAACCATTTTCCTTGTACATTAATTTTCAAAGTATTGGAAAAAATTGAACAACGTTTATTAGGGAGGCTTTTAATTTATTCAAATTAAAAGTGCGAGATTCGGAGTACGTTTGATTACGTGCTCGCGAAGTTAAATCACGGTGTAGGTATATCATAAAATACCATGTTACCCGTCGAACGATTTTATTAACATTGAAATGGCGAGTGAAATTGTTAAGCATTGTATTTAATTAAGCTGCCGGCCCTTTCAACCCTCTTTATATACGACCCGAATTGTTTTATTATGTGTTATTATATCTCGTCCGTAACTAAAAGGTTATGAAAGAATTTAATCAATGTATTCCATATATTGGCGCAGTTATACGGATTAAAATTTAACAAGCATTTAATTTAATAAGCAGTCAATATGTCTATGTAAAGTACCTATTATATTTGAGCATATTTTTATGTCTGACATCGACAGACGAGCATGAGGTTCACTTGATGGTAGGTGATACCTCAGCCACAGAACATCAGTCAATGCTGCGCTGTCGACCTACTTTTTACTTAGAGCATTAATTAAAAATCCATAGATTGAAACCGAAACGCGCAATGTGCACTTCACGGTTATTCCATCTATGAACGGTGCAGGTGGTTCATTACCCGGTCGGGATTTCGATATTCCTCCCAATTACCAGACATGGGGAAAACATACTTACAGAAAATTATAAATATGTTGTTCCGGTGAAATTCGAAGCCACGACCCATCTATGCGCACGGCAGTTGTTCTACCAAACGCGCCAACGAGCCCGTCAAAATTTTAACATATTCTTATTACGTTGGAATGGAATGTTTAAGTTATACGAGATTCAATCAAATCTAGTATTTTATAATTTTAAGCATGTCTTCCCCAAGTCTGGTAACTTCGGGCATTGATCGGGTGGGATATCGAAATTCCTATCCTCGAATACGAATTGATCCTATTAAGGTTCCGTTTTTTGAGCCAATGACCATTAAAACAGATACAAAAATGTATATGTTCTATCCCCATTAGGAGACTCGGAAATTTACTTATATTTTCTGTTGGACAAAGCTTATTATACGATCAATAAGTATCTGAAAGATAATAATGCTCGGAGTGTCGCTGTAGCTCAACAACAGAATATGTTAGTAGCTTAGATTATTTATATGTCAATAATCAAAGGTTAGTAGTTCTTATCCTTTATTTTTTGTGGTTTTCGTTATTTGATATGATATTGTTTTTTTTTTTGTAGACGTAAATATGACACTTATAAGTTTTTATATTAAAAAAAAGGCAACATAAAGACGAATTGAGAACCTCCTGCTTTTTTGAAGTCGGTTAAAAAAACAATAGGCGGCCTTATCGCTTAAAAGCGATAGTATAGATAAGTATGTACGAGTAGTAGTTAAATTATGGTTATCAAGTTGTTCTTTATTCAATTTTAATATAGATTAACAATTTGTTACTCTTCAGCTGGCAAGGCTTCACTGGGGATTATTTATGTAGAATACCGCTTTGTTCTGAACAATTACCTGCATTGGTGCCTTTCTCCCAATAGCCCAAACAATTCAACAACCCACCAATCTAAAATATATTCAGCCAAAATAGTTGAAGAGCGACCTCGTAGCCGTAAAGTTTTGATTTAGTGCTTATAGCTGTCTCAGTCGAGACCCTCTTTAAAGTTTTAGTCGAGTAATAGAATAAAACTGTTCGAACAATGCTTTTGCTGGAGCATTCATATTCAGTAAGGCGTTATAGAAATGTTTTAACATTGCTGGCAATGTTGCCAACGTTCGACCTAATGTTATTCGAACGTATGAATATTCTAAAGCAAATTGGATGTGCTGACCGTACAACTTGGTAGACCTACGTCCCGTAAAAGACAGTCAGCAGTTTTCGGTTACCTCAGGTTGTTTATGATTCTATTTTCTTCCAAACTGCATTTACGGTTCAATTCTAATAAGAATCTTGGAGCGATTTAATTTATTGTTATGACCTCAGATACGATTAGCATATTAGGTCTCAATTTAGCTAAATTATAACGTAATAAAATTTGTAAGCTCATACAAAAATACCATCACAATGATGACTAATGTCCTTTAATTGAATCTCTTGTACTTGTTAGATTAATTAAATTATGAAAAAGTAAATAAAAAAATCATTTATATCAATAACATTAATAAATGCCTATCAAAAAAATACAATTCCTAAATAAGTTTACCTTTTGTGTAAAATAAACAGATTACGTTCCTCGAGGTAGGAACAAATGCGATTAGTTTGAAAAATCTGTAGCAATAACAAAATGGGGGAAGTTGAAAGTGACATCGGACCATTAAACAAGTCTCGCGACTCCAACCATTGCTCGCGCCAAATCCAATGAATCAAAACTTTTCAACACAGAAAATGGAATTTCTTTACAGATTACAGACTGCGGTGTGTTTTCGGATTTCTCTTAGTCATCGCAGTCGATAATTTGTATTTTAAAATTATTGATCGTCTTCAATTATTATTGATGTTTTATTCAGTTAGCTCTTCAAAGGGGTTTTCTGTACGCTGATATTTATACCTACTCGTACTAGCTGGTACCCGTCATGCACTGCAATGCACCTTTTCGGGCATATGCAGAATAACTCACCAAATTTTTTATCAAAATCGGATGAATAGTTTAGGAATGCATAGGGGGCAAAGATACATTGATACATTGATTGAATAAATATAAATAAAAATCGATGTAAAGATAAAAAAAAAACATCAGCGTACTACAATGAACCCGTAAAAAAGTCAATATACCGTTCTGGTAGAGTACAAGTTTACTACTATTCGTCTTACATTACTCTCATTTCCTTTCATTTTTTGAGCCTTGGAAATCAACACATAGAAACTCCTAGTTTGCCCTTCATCTCTACGTATTTTGTAAATCCGAATCGGCTTGCTAGCCTAAAAAAATAAAAGAGATTTTCCTTCCAATAAGTTTTACTTACCTACATTATGTCCAATAGCGAAAAGAGCAATTTATTTAAAAGTAGTCGAGGCAGCTCTTTTGAAATTTAACTTTAACTCCGCTCATCTTTAAACATCTTAATTAGTAGCTAGATATTGAAGATAAACAAATATTTGTTGTTTCTTTTTCGTCTGAAAAGTTCGAATACTGAGCTAGCGGAGTGCAAGTTTTAACGAGGTACTATTGACTTGTCGCTTGATGTTGACTGCGTGTACTTGTTAATCCTTACTGAAGTTAGTTTTATTTTATATATCATTGTTTTTAAACTATTTCTATGTCCCAAAAAGCTAAAGGATAAATAAAAATCTTGCGACTACTTCACTATGAAATTATAAACCATTTTTAATCAATAGTTTATTTATAGATTTTCAAGGCTCTATTCTGCCTACATGAGACTAAAAATAGAAATGCCTGTAGGTAATTCTTGATCTATATTCTATATAAATATAAATTAATGTATGCTTGTCCTCTATGCATTCTTAAACTATTCATCCGAATATGATGGAACTTTGGTTAATTGCTCTGAATATTCCTGGCCTAAACTAAAAAGAACTCGCCATCTTGCGCTACAGAATATCAACTATTCAAATTAATCAAACACTTTTTACCTTACATGTCATTGCAATTTGCAACACATGCCGGGTATAGCCTCGTATTATTCTGATAGAGGACTAATCTTTGTTTTTTTATTTTTTTATTAATATAGCTAATTACTTCAAGATGTCATGTGGAACATAGAGTTATAATTGCAGCTCCTTACAAAATTTTTGTAAAACAAAAATCTTGGATTTAAAAGAGTTGCGGAGTGTTTATTACCAGTTCTTCTCGTCCGTACTGCCCCCTTGATTTGAGAACTGGTAGTAAATGTAAAATTAGAAGCATTTATAATGTTTATTTTATTATTATTGACGTTCATAAGTGAACATTATTATCTAAATGAAGAAATGATTTGAATTTAGAATTATCTATATATATAAAAGAGATTTCCACCTATATAGTCACTCATCACGATATCTCTGGAACCATAAGGCGTAGCGACTTGAAATATGGTAGGAATATTCCTTTCGGCGATTAGAGGTCAGCTAATAACGGATTTTACGAAATTCCACCCACAATCAATTGCTAGTATTCTATAAATAACTTTTCCAGTCAATGCGCAAACAATATTCTTATTAAAAATATACTGTGAATTACAATGAAATTAAAGATACACACAAGAGCTCACATAACGTTACAAATTATAGGAATGCGAACAGAATAATATTTCTATGGGTGCTCATAAAATCCATTATAGATAGTGGATAGCTCATGCTAGTATAAGCTAATAGCGTCGATGCAGAGTTAGCTTTAATAGTCTATAAGCCATTACGGCTAAACGTGAGTATTACGCCGTTGTTAACTGAATACAAGTTATTCAATAGTATAGTAATACTAGCGGACCCGACAGACGTTGTCCTGTCTACACGTCTTTAATTTGAAAATTTCAAATGTTTTTGTGAATCTAAACCATTCCCAGATCCCCTTGAACACACACAAAAAATTTCATCAAAATCGGTCCAGTCGTTTGAGAGAAGTTCAGTGACATACACACTCACAGAAGAATTATATATATAAAGATAAGCAGTGCGAGTTTTCCAGATGTAGATAAGTACAATTCACAGTTCAACAATCGACAACAATTTGATCCTTGCGCACCGTTGGATCGCGGGTTCGAATCCCGCCGGGATGATTTGTTTTCTATAAGCATGTCTTCCCCACGTTTGGTGACTTCGGGCATTAAACGAGTGGAAGGAATATCGAAAATTCCGACCGGGTACCGAACTACTATTCATAGATGGAAAAACCGTGAAGTGGTCATTGCCCGTTTCGGTCTCGGTCTATGGATCTCCGAATGCTCGAGGTAAGAAGTGGGTCGACAGCGCATCATTGACTGATGTACTGTGGCTGAGGTATCACCTAACATCAAGTGAACCTCATGCTCGTCTGAAAATTCCGACCGGGTAACGAACCACCGTTGATAGATGGAAAAACCGTAAAGCGCACATTGCGCGTTTCGGTTTCAGTCTATGGATTTCAGAATGCTCGAAGTAAACATTAGGTCGACCGCGCATCATTGACTGATGTTCTGTGGCTGAGGCTGTCGATATGTGACATAAAAAAAAGTAGATACTTAATAACTGTTTGCGTGTAGCACTTGAAACGGGTTCGAATTCAAGGGAAACATATAATTATAATTAGCAAAAGTATAATTTAAAAATATAATTGTTTCGTTTAGGTTGGGTATAAAAAACTGATCTAAGATTTTATGATCATCTTATCTTGGTTATATGTAAATAAAAATAGTCAGTGAACCAAAATAGTGCCCGAGTAGGGGATTCGGGAATTCGCTTAATTGATAAAATTAATCTATTTATATCTAATAATATTTTTCCTAACATAATAATTTGTCATAACATCCAAAGAAATAATTATGGCGTAATGGTCTGTGATTGGCATCTCTGGAGGGTGTATAAATTAATGTCACACACACAAATACGGCTACTAAATATTCTGTCTTCTCCAATATCACGCCTGTTTTGTCTTTCTTTAACGATACCTTTTAGTATCGAGTTAGAATGTTTTAATTTTTTAAAAATTGTTTTCCTTTATTTTATGTTGTCCCAATCACAAAATTAAGAATATTTATTATTAAATATTATTAATATAAAATATGTATAATAAAAAACTTTACCACAACTAATACATGGGAGGCATCGATAACATAAACTCATCTGTTCCGTTTACTTTCTAGACTTGGTTAATGTGTTGTTGCTATTATACAATAAATAATTCAGACAGTACATTTCACTCGTCTATACTCCAAAACAATTTCCGCCAGGAATGTCTTAATATTAAAAAAATATGAAGCTAAATCCGTCCGATATTAAGGTTCTCCAGTGATCTGTCACCAACATACTATATCTTATACAAGCACTGTGATTGATAGACGGTTTATTAAATAAACCGCAGCAATATTACGTTTCAAACATATCATTTTCTATTAAACAGACAAGATTGATCGGCTCGTATTCATATAGGAAGCGAGGCTTTGATTCGCTCGCTATATTGAAAAGCGATTACACGTTATTTGTTTAAGGGAACCCAGTCTTGGCTGTTTGAATGATAGATATTAGAGAGATGTATCGTTAAAGAAGACGATAAAGTTCGAGAAACCCCTGTAGCGACGCCAACAAACGCCCGACTAATGATAAACTTGTGATTTGTAAGGTCGCGTCTTCCCACAGTGAAGTCAGAAAACAAAGAAATATTTCACTCGTGTAATGGATTGAAGTGCGCTTCAAACTTTTCACATTCAGCAAGTTTTCGAACAAATTTATCTCTAGAGGAGCGAGCGCAAATACATCAAACTTGAAGCAATTTCAGACACTTGTTTCGCGGGAAGGTTTATAAGTCATTGAAATTAATCCAGTTTAGTTGTGTATCTGATATCTTAAAAGTAAATCCATTGTACACCAAGTCGTCATATGCAACTCTTTCGTGCATGACGAGGTTTCCCGGTAGAATTTAATATCAAGATCACGTGCAAGAACAAGTGTGGGTTAGAGTAATAAAAGTTTGAGGACAATAAAGTTGAGTGAAGAAGTGAAGTTGGGGTAGTTGATCTCGAAATGTCGCCGTCTCACGGTGTAATGGTAAAGTTTTGATTTACCACCTCCAAGTTTCCTCTGGATAGTTTCAATTTTATTAAGGACTTCATGAAAGTTATCTAGTTAAATTTTCAATAGAAGAATCCAAATCATATTATTTTATCAGCCCGCCTAGCATGCCCATCAAGAGATATCTCGCGGACGAATGAAAACAAACTAAGATATAAGATATCTCGATATATTATATCTCGACATCAACAATTTTTATAGACAAGATATCTCGATCTACTAATACCTCTATTTTTGACATTATAAGTCGAATTTCAAGTGTGTCATGTTAGACCCGGAAGACATAAAAAGATAATCGATTAAAACACGAGAAAACGGTCGACATTTTTTTCGTGGTTGTCATGCTAGGCCGGCTGAAGGTGTAAACATTTTAAAAACACAACACATACATACATATACATCATGCCTCTTTCCCATTGGGGTAGGTAGAGATCACGGAATTTCAATAACACAACACAAATAGGATAACAGCTCTACATTTTCAATACGAATTATTGTGGGTGTGTATTTAATTCAAATTCAAATTACATTGATATGTACTGATAGGGTTAAGGCGCATTTATATGATGTAGTTTTCTTGTCTGTCGCATACGATTAATTTTAAGCAATAAATAACTTGCATTGTCTAAACAACACGTAACTTGATCTGTTATATAACTTTTGTTTCAATACTTCCTTGGTGTAAACAGCACATAATATCCGCGTGTAAAAGTATTCTTGAATATCAATTATTTAAAAAAAATGCATTCATGCCATTATGTAAATGAGCCTTTAGAATAAAACAGAAATTGCTCTGAATG
Organism: Anthocharis cardamines; assembly: GCA_905404175.1. NCBI lineage: Eukaryota > Metazoa > Arthropoda > Insecta > Lepidoptera > Pieridae > Anthocharis > Anthocharis cardamines. The sequence goes on along the minus strand of FR989957.1, from coordinate 3,859,579 downwards.
TAACTTAAATTTAGAGAGGAAGAGTAAGGATGGCGAAAGGCTAGAAAAACTGATTGATGTTTCGTCATTTATGTGTTATTAATTAAAAAATGTCAGTACGCACATTCTAGAAATATAAAAGATATAAAATATATACAATGTATAATATATAACTATATATATATATATGTATATATATATATATATATATATATATATATAACAATAATACAACAACAATAGCAAACTGTTAATATTTTGGTAAACCTTCGATCATACGAGTATGTAGACAGAAAAAAAATCTTCAATACTTGATGAAAACAGCATCATAATCTGTTATGCATTTAGGAACTAAGCTTTTATGATTACATCTTTGTGTTATAATATTTAGAGGTTGTTCTCTAAAACTAATACATTTACCTACCTACTCTACGTCTAACTAGGATGTCGTTTATAGAATTGCTTGGAAACTGCTATAAAAGTCCCAAAGAAATATCTCCAATATAAAAAATTAATATAATAATAAAATAAAATAATTATTCTTCTAAAATGCAGACTCCTAGATTTGTAGTCCGAGTCCGATTACCCCCTTCCCACAAGCAAATTGCTCCACCGCTGAATTATTATGATCCACTTTAAATTGACTTCTGACTTTACATTCGATTTCCTCGCTTCTATCATTGTATAAAAGGTATCCGGGAAATGGGGGAGTTCTTCTTATGCTGGTCAGATCGAGCCTTATCGACCCACTGAGTTCACAACGCTGTGAGAAATATCTGAGAATCGTAATGATACTGCGTAGGTGAAGACTTAGTTACATAACTTAATTCGTATTAATAAAATTATAATCCTTTTTACAACTTATAAACATTTTTTTTATGTCAGATATCGACAGACGAGCATGAGGTTCACTTGATAGTAGGTGATACCTCTGTCACACAACATAAGTCAATGATGCGCCGTCGACCTGATTTTAACTTCGAGCATTCGGAAATCCATAGACTGAAACCGAAACGCGCAATATGAACTTTACGGTTTTTCAATCTATGAACGGTGGTTCGTTATCCGGTCGGAATTTCGATATTATTCACATCTGTTTAATGTCGAAAGTGACCTGACGTCGGAAAGACATGTTTAAAAACATTACAAATATATGTCGTCCCGGTGGGATTCGAACCCTCGACCCATCGATGCGCACGGTAGGTGTTCTACAGTATACGTCAACGAGCCCGTCTATACATTAACTGTAATACTCATTAACTTAAAACTCACATTAAAAAAATAGCAACCATTTTGGCAATCACAAACATAAAACGGAACAAAAAATTAGTACCACCTGAGAGTCATTGGTTAGCTCGTAATGGTTCGTGTTGTGTATTTGGCTTAAAGCCGGTTCCTCATCAATCACATTGTCCCCAGTTTTTCAGGGCTATCGTTCCCCGAGGATCCTGCATGTGATGTCCCTCGCCGAACCTTTAAAAAACTCTTGTTAGATTCCACTGTTACTGGAATTCGAGTGCCTTTTCTTGTTTTGAACAAGCCTCGTAATTTTAAACTGTTCTTTTTTTTCCCATTCTACTCTGTTTTGTTTTAAAACTATACGGTTAAAACAGGAATGGAATGGTTGATGAAAAAAAAGTGTTTAATTTTTATTTTTATTTTTATTCCTATTTATGTTTATGTCCCTTATTTAAGACGTGCAATAAAACAAACATAATAACGCCGTATAAGACATTGTATAATTCAACGAAAAATAACAAGAATAAAAAAACACTCCGATAATTTGAATATTTTCATGACATGAGAAGTATAAAAATTTAAGACGTGTAATATAACAAACATAATGACGCCGCATAAGACATTGTATAATTCAAAGAAAAATAACTGCAAAATAACAAGAATAAAAAAATCACTCCGATAATTTGAGTGTATATTGTATAAGGATACAATGAGGCCGTCCCCATACGCACATCTTATTATCCTCTCGCCCCGAAACGCAACCAAACTGTCGTCATCAACATTCACCCCACGGTCCGCTACTCATTCACCCCGCAGGCATGCGCCGGGATATGCCATGTGAGGTCAAGTCCTGATACATAATATTGTGTATCTTATAAGATTTTATATTTAGTAAAAAATTGTGAAAAATTCAAAAAAATATATCTCACATAATATTATCATTTAAATACCTTAAAATAATTGAATATACAAGCAAAGTTTATTTTAATATCTTCCTTCCTTTACACCGTTAATATAAAACGAAAATTTTTTATCGGAGCATAATTATTTATAAATAAAAAGAGATTTCTTTTAATATTTATTTTGCCGCCAGTTAAAATAGACGCATGCGCGATCTTAAAACGACCCGCAGTAAAATAACTGGTCACGTGACTCAACGCGGCATTCGCTCGTCGCACATCGGCAGTCCTCGGCGAACCCGCTGCTAGAACGGGTGTGTCTGCGTTAGTTACGTCAAACAAAAAACATAAATGTCAAATTAAACGATCCCGTTAAAAAAAGTGACATGTGAGTTGCTGTGGCGTAAACAAATACAATAGCATTACGTTTTGTAGATCGGTAGTGTTTAAATCGTATGAATAGGGTCATTATACTCGAAATCGTGTGGCAAAGTTCTGAATACGGTTTCTGTTCGCGAACGTGGTATAACTTGATGTTATTCCAGGTGATAAGAGACTGCTAGCTTCAATGATATTTGCTAGGATTGTAAGGATTTGGATAGTGTTGTGTTATTAGTTTTATTTTTGTAGAATGATATTCTAAATCAAAATGGAGCGCGTGAGTGGTGTATGTAGGTTTGGTGGAGTAGTATCGGCGGTAAAAACTAGAACTGGTCGAAGTAAACGACGATCAACAATTTCTCCACCGGTTGTAGAAGACTTACCAGAGCCCCCTAGAAGGGGTCTTGGAGCTATTCTAGTGTTAGCTTGCATACTAGTTTACCACAACTGTTTGTACTGTGGTTTTGTTTTTGATGATATAAGTGCCATTAAAGAAAACAGAGACTTGAGACCTCAGACACCAATATCGAACATATTCCTGAACGATTTCTGGGGAACTCCTATTCATAAGGTAAATATATGTTTTTTTCATCTATGTACACATTCCTTTCGTATCTTTAATAATCCTAGTAAGTAGTTTCTGTCACCATCAAATTGGGATAGCTTTGGGTTTTTGGCGTATTTTTATAATAAGAAATATTTTATTAAAATAATTTACTTATAATATATAAAACGAAAGAAACGCTTCAAATAGGTTACAACTAAACTTCTCTATATTACCTACCTATGTACCAAGACATTGAAGGGAAGATTACTGTTCAATAATGTAAGAAGTAGGTACCTACGTTCCAAATTGGAATCATACACACTTTCTTCATACGAGTAGGTAGGTTACCTACTATAATTGTGATATATTATAATTTTATTTGCTATTACCAATTCCATGTTCAAAAAAACTCAAACGTTCCAGTTGCGTATTATTAGCGTCTATGAAAATAAATAACTAAAGAGTTTATATAAAATATTGTATACCGGATTAAAACGCGATTTATTATTTATATTGTTTAAATTATTTATCCCGACGTAACTAAAGAGTTATCTAATCTGTATAAAATTCTCACAAAATCTATATTCAAACATATTTTGATACCTAACAGCAAACTAACTTATACCTACTTCTGAATCTAAAAACAAAAAAGATCTACTCAAAATTGTTCTTTTCTAGTACCTACAAGATTCAGAACACATTTTCATTAAAAAGTTGATAAGATACAACTTAAAATCAATGTGATTTTGACCTCCTTAAATAACAACAAAATCGTTAAAATTTAGCCCACTTCCCCAGAAATAGGTTTGAATGAAATCAGAATCTCCAGTTATTGGTGTGGATAAAATCCGACGACAGCGAAATCAAGATTGATTACGGCGCGCTATCAGTGAACTAGGTCTGTACACCTTATTGTGAAACAGTTCATAGTGCAACGGGTAAATTGATTTTACGTCTGTTAATAACACCCGGTAAATGTTAATCCCAATGCATTATTCTGTATTAACTAGGCTTATTGGATGAAACAAACGTACATTCCACTAGTTATTTATAAAATTCTGATTAAAATGAAAATCAGGCACGGGTAAATAAAAGTCAATATATCATAGACCTATTAAGTAAAAAGAACCTAAAATGATTTTAATCCATCTAAAAAATATTACGATCTCACGTAACCAATTTGAATATTGCATTTTTGGTAAGAGCATTCGTAAAACGTCACATAAATTATTAAGATCCTTGAATCTTCCCAAGTTTCCTGGACTGTGAAATCCTTCAACTTCCATACTTGTTAGTTGGGAATTTGTATCACACAGAAACGTTGCTAGGATACTTATATGGGATTCCGTTTAATAGCATTTAGCTTCTAGACTCCCAAATAGTTCTCAGTAAGTAATTAAGTTGATGGAAGCGCGAAAAGTATCGTATTTAGTATGTATAAGTATGGGTGTATAAGAGAAATAATGTTTGTTACATACCATAAATTAACATCATATGAAATTTAAGTATTACATATATTTTCGCTGACAGCCCCTGTGGTTCAGTGGTGACCGCGATGCGTACAGCACCGGTTCGAATTCTGGGGTAATAAGATTTAAAAATGTTTCGGGTGGGCAAGCCACAGAAGGCCAAGCAGTGATCACAGAAATGGGTCTGTCCCATGCCCCATGCCCCACTACACAACTACACTAATATTATGAAAAGGTAAAATACAAACTTTACGTTTGTTTGTTGGAAGTAATCTCTGAATTCTGGAACCACTGAACCGAAAAATTATTTTTGAAAATTCTTTCACCAATAGAAAGCTGCATTATTCCTTAGTGTCTAGGCTTTGATTGTGATTTACCTATAATATTTCTAATTGTGAAAAACAATTTATCAATCGATCCCGAGAAAAACGGTATGATGCGTTGATTTATCGGAGTGCGCTGACTAAATGTTTTGAGTTATACCTACTTAGTATTAAGAATCACAAAAGATAATTTAATCACAAGTAAAAATGTAATACGCCTAGCGAAGTCAGCTAGTCTTCGTAAAGGCGTTATTGGTCATTAAAATATTAACCCGACTTAAATATTAATTAGCTCACAGTGTTTCGGCAATATCGTGTTTTGTTATGGAAAGTATATAATCAAAATAATCGTTCTTCTTTCATTGAAATGTGGTCTGCCTGAAGCGTAGTATAAAGAGCGAGGGTGGGAAGGTGGAGTTCACAAATTACTTTGCCGTCTCTTGTTTGATGTGGTTTTATAATAGCAAAAAATAATGATCCCAGAAACAAGACGAATTTGAGGGACTTCAAGAATTTTTACGCTGAAGTGATTTGAGAATTTTTGCTTTTTCTTTCTGTGTTAAACTTCAGCTTTTGTAAAGTTTGGTGTCGCTGATATTAATTTGTTTAACCCCTTCGGGGGCGAAATTTTAATAAGAAAAATCATTGATCTTATTAGTTTGTTTTTTGCGAGTTTTATTTTATTGCAATAAGTAAAAAAAAATATAGTAAGTAAATGTTTACAGAAAAAATATGTCTACTTATGAAAATTCAAAGAAACGTACATGTGGCAATATCCCTGAAGAGGTTTATAACGATTATTCTATTATTATACAATAGATACTCTTTAAGTCTAACCTCGGTAAGTCGAAAAACTCCAGAAGTCGAAAAAATGTTTTGTTCCCTTCCCTTCAAGCTCCAAAACCGTTACTCGAAATCTCAGCCCTCTATAGGTCGAAAGAATCAGTGAGACCCTACAAGCCATTTCAGTACATAATTTCCCTCCATAACTCGAAAAAATAAATTGGTCCTATGTATCTTGAACACAGCAATGTTTGATTTTACAACCTTTACAACTTAGATTATTTATAAATAACACTGGTTTACAGTGTATCTGTTGCCGATACAATTTTTGCTGTTGTCGACTACTTATGATATGCTAGTTACAAATATATAAGTAGATTTTTTTTATCAGCTCTAGTTTATGAGTTCCGGGTAGTTACGGTTAAAAATGAAAATTATAAGAATTTACTAAGAAAAATTATTATTAAAAAACTTAAACAATCGTTGAGTTCCAAAAAACTTCGCTTTAAAGCTCTTCTCTTATGTGTGGACTTAGGGAAGTAACGTATAAGGCACCAGCATTAGTCAGACATCCAAAAAAACTCTGATAATGCTCCTCTATGACACGTAAATCTTGATGCATACGCTCTCCCTGCTCTTCGCTCATGTCTCCTATTTTTTTTTAAAACCTGTCTATATGACTACGGAGGAAGTGGAATTTAATGTTCACATTGCATCTCAGAGTTTTTAATAGTAAAAGCAGGTCTGTAGAAGACAGTATAATTTTCTGAATAGTTCAGTTTTAATTTTCTGACTTTCTGTTTCTGAGAAAGTTCTGCATCATCGATGTCTCGATGATCATCGATATCGATCGCTGTCCATGCTCCTAATTCAAGCTTACTCATAAAATTTATAAATCCAGTATCTTTGGAAGTTGTATGATATTGGGTCTGTCAAAAATACTGGCTTTAATCTTTTCCATAGTGAGCTGAGAAAATTTGTGGCAAATGTAGGAAAAGTAGTTCCCATTTTTATCGAGTACATTAAAAAACTGTTTCATGATTCTCATTTGAATATGAAGTGGCGGCAAAATAATTATATTACGAGCTACTAGTTAGTTTTAAACTAAATATTGCTGCCCACTAACCAAACCATAAGTAACAGTCATTCAGATGATTTCGTGGTTCTACCCAAATGGTTGGAGTTCTAAATTTAAAACTACCTTTTTTTCTGCCTTTCCATAATCTTAAATATTCAACACCCTATTTACAAACACAATCAAGAGCCCAAGACTTGTAATTTTTATCCAGCGATATCCCAAAGTAGAAAAAATTGGAGTTTTTAACGCACTCTGATACACCTTTTCTATATTTTTTAGCACATATTCTCCACATATATAGCAAAAATAATTTTGGTAGATTAAACAACTTCTGCTTGAACCACTCATGTCGCTAAAACTTATGAAATTAATCTTTACACACTGAAACACCCACGTTATTAACGAATAAATTAGCATAAATGGTGAACGTCGAAAACAAAGATATTCGAGCTGCAGAAAATTTTCTGAGGGTATATTTGAAAAGACCATGTCATAAGTAAGCAAAATCACCCACAAAATTCACGGCAACAGCCAAAAAGTTAAATTTTGTAAACTAGTGTAATCAAAGCTTTACAACTAGTGAAATATTTTCTTACACAATCCGCCTAAGTCTTTATCCTTCATAAGTCGAAAACTATAACTCAATTTTTTTATCGTCTCCCTTAAAGTTTGACTTACAGAGTTTCTACTATATTATGATTTAATGTTTCACGCCTTTACAATATGAATCATATATTGTATAGCCTCCTAATAAACGAATCTTTCCTCTTCTATGTGACATTCAGCTGGGTTAAGGGATTAGCATCCGTACAATAGTGTCCCTTTCATCACATTAAGTATTATAGTATAGATATTTTAGTCCTGCGCAATAAACAAACAAACTCTCAAGAGAGCAGATAAAATGAGTGCGGTAAAACATCAGACACTGAGATAAATAGCGTAAAAAGTTTCGCAAGTACGAGCCATCTCAAAGACCATTATTTTAGCAACTTTTAAGAGTATGTTTTCTGAGAATAGCTGTGCTTTAAAGAAGACTAATAAATATCTATATTTATACTAATATTATAAAGAGGGAAGATTTGTATGTTTGAATTTTTATATGTTGTGAATGAACTCAAAAACTACTGAACCGATTTTAAAAATTATTTCACCAATCGAATTTTTTTTTTGTATCGTACATCTACATTGCATCCGTGTGAAGCCGGGGCGCATTGCTAGTATATAATATACAATAATAACGTTTATAGGAGCTCGGCGTTGGTAAGTATACCAGGTTTGCACTCTGATGGATCGCGAGTTCAAAACTCGCTGGGTAACATATGGTTAAAATTTTCAGTAAAATGATTTATTCCCACGTCTGGCCACAGTCCTGTGCAGAGTGCGCGCTTTTTTTTGAAAAATGTTAGAGGTGATGTACACACGATACTTCTGTACTTGGTAAGTTTTCTACCGGTTTTATAAAAATATCACAGACCGGCTATAGTAAAATAGTATCTTAAAATGTCAAAACCAAAATGCGAAGGCGCAAGCAATGAGTATAAAATGAGATATAATTGTATTTGTACAGATTTATATCTTGTATATTTGAGTAATAATGGTAATTAACTTCTGTTTTAAATATTACCGTAACTATTATATATAGCGCTGAATAATAGCAACAAAGGTTATCCAATTTGCCCTCTGCTCAAAAATCCAGTTAGTGTTAGCAAGTTTGCCAACGCTATCCGTCACTGTCAACTGTTTTTCGTTGCATTCTTGTTTAGGCGTCAGTTCGCTATTTTTGTTTAAGCTTTCCACTTTGTTGCATTTACCTTTTCATACATCGTTTACATTGTAGAGAGAAATTTCTGTTTTTTTTTTCTTTTATTTAATATTTCCATAAATGTAGAGGCAGGACTTATATTTTTCTAATGGCAAAACATAGTTAAATTTATTTCCATGACTGTCTGTACTCTGTAGTATGTACATTGTACATGCTTATCTCAGAGACTAATTCGGAATAATTCGGTTACTGATTACTGAACAGACACTGATTTCAGCGAAGTTCAAGGTATGTCTAATGTCATTAATGAATATGCAAACTGTAATATTGTCTTTTATTAACGCGAGTATCACACATTTAAATAAAATACTGTATACCGGATTAAAACGCGATTTATTATTTATATTGTTTAAATTATTTATCCCGACGTTTCGGATGCTTTTCAGCAACCCTGTCTCCCCGCGACCACGGTTGCTGAAAAGCATCCGAAACTTCGGGATAAGTAATTTAAACAATATAAATAATAAATCGCGTTTTAATCCGGTATACAGTATTTTATTTAAATATGCAAATTGGTCAAATTAATTATTTACTTTAAAAATTAGTTCTGAAAATATGGAAATACTTAATTCTTGTAGATATAAAACTGTTAGTTTTTATTTTTTTATTAGCCAGCGTAGCATAGTAATTTATAAACATAATATTGATTTGCCAACCTGAAGTACAAATACCAATTTGCCATCATTATTATTATATTATTTTTAGTATTTTTAACCACTGATTTTGGCTTAAGAAAAATCTATATTAATATTATTAAGAGGAAAGATTTGTTTATTTGTTACAATTTGACTCAAAAACTACTGGACCGATTTTAAAAAATCTTTCACCAATAGAAAGCTACATTATCAGGCATTTTTTGTGTACAATGTAGATGTACTCATCTATATTGCACCCGTGTGAAGCCGGGACGTGTTACTAGTAATATTAATATAAGCTTGATGGTCTCTCAGGATAGGACATCAATGATGCGCATACCTATTTGTTTTAACTCACAAGTATTTCGTACTTCATAGACTAGAATTTGGAAAGCCAACATTGCGCATGTATGAACTCTGAATTTTGGTCTGGGCTGTAGAAAAATGCGATTCTGCTCCGACTGATAAAATACTAGAGAAAATGAGCAATGAATATTCATTCTGAAGCATTGCTTGTGCATGAAATATCAGATTGGAATGAACATTTCGGTAGACAATTACATCCACTCAAATTACCAATTTTATGCGGATACCGGTTCATTTGACTAGTGGTCACACGTTTCGTGTATAAAATGTTAATTGAGTCTGGATTATCGTGCTCCCGTCAACTTTTATATTGTTCCATTGTCCCATTTGTATATATGTATGTGAATACTAGCGGGCCGCCCTGGCTTCGCACGGGTGCAGAGTAGATGTACCTAAAAATATATTTAAAAAAGAGCCTATGTTACTCGCTGATAATGCTTTCTTTAATTTCTATTCTTTAAATCGGTCCAGTGGTTTTTGAGTTAAATCGTAATAAACAAACAAATCTTTCCACTTTAATATATAATAGAACCTATAGATAAACTACCAATGTGATTATATGTCACCGTAAAGCACATATTTTTTATGGAATATGGGGCAAACGTGCTCTGATTTTGATTACCGGCACACATAGACATCTGCAACACCAGAGAACAGATGCGTTGCCGGCCTTTAAGGTACGAGTAGGACCTTTTTTTTGAAGGTTCCTAAGTCGTATCGGTTCAGAAATACCGCTTGCGACAACCGGTTTCTCAGAGTTCTTACTCTGTGCGAGGCAGAAAATTCCTAAGAAAACGCACGGTTGCGGGTTTCCAAGCATCGAGGTGGTGAGAATGAAATTTGGAGGTCATTCGCTTACTAAAGAAGCCGTTTATGAACTGGAAACTTAATATATCTAATAAAATTATTATTTCAAACGGAAAACAGAACATTTCTTTGACGTCAATACATTATAACGGTTATAAGTCCTATTAAAATAACTCTATGCAAAATATTTAACTTTTTATAATAAGAAACAAAGTAATGGGTTCTGCAAAACCGCATTATTATAAGAGTAAGTAGAACTTTGCTCATACAAGTGTCTGTACGTCTTACATACAAGTATTACTTAATATACTATAGGTAAACATATATTTATTCATGAAATTGTGTAGGTAAAATCTCCCCCTCGTTCTTTTATAGCATTCACTAAAACCCTATTTCCCCAATCCTTTTATGGGGATATCTAATAGAATCCAGCTGAGAACGCCAAACAATCTCATCCCCTACATATTCAGACTATATGCGAACTTGGAAAAATTAACAAATATAAGCTCCCCTGCGTCACTCGTCTAAGTGCAAAGCTTTGTTGAAAGTATTGATTACATCCTTGACTGACATCTCCATTCAGTGCCTAGGGTGCTCTCGTTTCGTTTTGCCTCTCTCTTCAATCTCATCACAGATTTCTTTTAAGATGTCTTTTAAGAACTTAGTTTTAATATAAGTCTTATAAAGTCATCCTCATTAACGATCACCTCACACATCACATGATCACCCTTTTCTCTGTAAAGAAATATCAGTGAAGTAGACCCAGAAATGTGTCTACCCCATGCCTCACTAGGGGACTCGGTAATTTCGATTTCGACTCGGCTTTTTTTTCAACTTATATAAAGTATTGTTTTCGATTAACAAGACTTCTGTGTATTATACAATAGAATTAACATTTTTGGTTTGTTTGTAAGCTTTTTTTTTCGTATGTAAAGTTTAGACCAAGGATAATAAATAGGTAATGTAATTTTACTGTATCTATTTTGTGAACCAAGGTATACTCTTGTATAAAACAACTAATACGAGGGTGAGGTGAAAAGTTCTCGGCCTGACAATCAAAGAATCCGATTTTCAGTAAAAAAATGATTTTATATCTCTACATGATCTTCCTTGACTTCAATGCACTTGGTCCAGCACTTCTTCAATATCAGTATTTCTTCCCGGAAATGAAAGTCTGGAAGATTGTGAAAATATCCATCTACGGCCCTCTGAACTTTTTCATTGGATGCAAAGCGCTTCCCAAAAACAAATTTCTTCAAGTTTTTGAATAGATAGAAGTCTGAGAGTACCTGATCAGGAGAATAGAGGCGGTGGCCAAGCAAATCACACCCCAAATTCCGCAGTTTTCCTATCGCCAATGCACCGTTGTGAACAGATGAGTTGTCCTGGTGAAAGATATTTTTTTCTTCTTCAAGCCAGGACTCTTGTCGCGAATTTTGGCATCGAGGTGATACAGAAGGCTAAAGTAATATTCGACTGTAATTGTTTTACCTTTTTCAAGGTAATAAATTAACAAGATCCCTTTCACATCCCAAAATAAGCTGGCCACAATTTCTCCAGCAGATGCGATCGACTTCGCTTTCTTTAGCACTGAACAACAGACTTCCACCCACTGTTTGACTGTTGTTCTGTTTTTGGCGTGTAATGGTGAACCCATGTCTCATCCATGGTGATAAATCGCCGCTCAAAATCGATCGGATCCCTATTAAATCTGTTCAAAGATTGCTGCGAAAAACTTTCGCGCAATCGCTTTTGATCAGCATTCAGCAAATGCGGCACCCTTCTCGCGCAGAGCTTTTGCATGCCTTATTCTGTGTGCAAGATGTTTCATACTATTTCGTCTGGTACGCCACAGTCTCAGCTGTCTCACTCACTTTCACTCTCTTATCGTGTAATACGATATCATGCAGTTTTTCGATGTTTTCCGGTGAGATTGCAGTTTTTGGCCATCCTTCACGTGGATCATCTTCAGGGAACATGTGACCACGTTTATATTCAACTGCCCACTTTTTAGCGGTTTACTGGGAAGAAGAAGAGCCCCGTAAACTTTTATCAACTTTGGGTGAATTTCCTTGGGGGTAAATTCGTCAAAAATGAAGAATTTTCCGACCGCACGATATTCAAAATTATCCGTTTTAACGAAATGCGTGCAAGACGTTTACTGGATCAGTAAGTGTAAAAAAACTACTTGACAGAACAAGTTGAAATTTGTCATAGGAACTACTAAAAGATGCACCTAGGCGAGAAACATAATTTTTTACTGATTGGAACGCCCTCTCTATGTCAGGCCGAGAACTTTTCACCTTGCCCTTGTAACACGCACGGGTGCAATGTATGTAGGTGTACTACCTACTATACAAAAAAAATATGTTACCCGCTGATAATGTAGCTTTCTATTGGTGAAAGAATTTTTAAAATCGGTCGAGAAGATTTTAAGTTAAATCGTAACAATCAAACATATCTTTCCTCTTAAATTGGATGGATGTTTGTTACTTTTTCACGCAAAAACTAATGAGCAGTTTTTTAAGAAAATGTTATGAATAACATATAGGCTATAATTTTAAAGACATTGAGTTATTTGTCAATTAATTCGGTAAAAAATCCTTCTGTCTGAGAGATATTTCGGCGTGCGGTTCATAGACCGTTAGAATAAAAAAGTAAAAAAATACGAAAAAAAATATATATCATGGGTAGGAGCGTATTGCAGTAAGGTAGAAAAGGCCCAAAAACGGATAATAAACGAAGTGTGCGCGGATAGAAGCTAGTGATATATATAGTATATACATATGCATAAGAAATGACATAATTTCATTCGATTTGTCTTTTTTACTTGATCTAGACTTATTTCCACGGCAAACATTCCCTTTAATAATGTTGTTCAATATCATATGAGATATTTCGGCTATCGCGTGACGAGTCTCACGTGAACTCATATTTTCCACGACCTTTCAAGAAATTCATTTGTACACAACCTACACAAGTTATTTATGAGGTCGCGTGGACGCACTTTGGTCTGAAACGGCTAAATTATTTATTGTTATAACGAAGCAGCTTTCACTTAAATGAAATAGCGGATAAAACGCGAAACAGTAATGTTAGCAAATTACAGCAAGTATCAAGTTCGTTGAGAAAATGTCGTAGGTGTGGAAACTTTGTGAAAATTTTCAAATCAAATCGCTGTCACCTTTCAGTCTGCGAGTTATCACGTTTGTTGAAAAGCACTCGATACGTCGGGATAAAAAATATAATGAATAAATTGCGTTTTAAATTCTGTAAAAGTTATTTTAAATATATTATCTATAGTTTTAGTTACATAATAAAAGCCAATGTCAGTATATTGATATTATTTAGATATTTTTAAAATCGGTTCAGTAGATCCAAAGGTTTCACCTTGGGTTACATTATTCAAATTTTAGTAGGGATCCCTAATTATTTCTGGAATAAATATATAAAGCCTAATGTTACTCGATGAAGATGTAGCTTTCAAATGATGAAAGAATTTTTAAAATCGATTGAGGATTTTGAGCGTTTTTGAGTTAAATCGTTTTAAACAAACAAATCTTTCTTCTTTATAATATTACTATAGACAATATTAAGCGGCTTTCATTTAATTTTATAAGAAGAAGTATATGTCGCTCGCTCATGTCACGGAAGATTGACTACCTACTTGCTATTAAGATATGATAGATGAAACAAACACATTTGAATGTGTGTGTATGTGTAATGTATGGAAAGTGTTCCACTAAATGAATGGAGAGGTCACTAATTTAACTAGGCTCAAAAAAGTCTATAAAATGTTTGTTGTAATTTATGAACCTTTCGAAAAGTTGACTGACAATTTCATGTTCGACTCAACGTGTCGTCAATGAAATTATTGTCAACAACATATTGTTGACATCGTGCAACACGGCAACCATTTAACTTTTGTAAATGTTTGTCTTACACATTTTAAATGTGCGATATAAAATGTACTCAATGTATTTGTGATATTACATAAGGTTCTATAAATTATACTGAAAAAATACTCGTGTAATCTAGCCCCAGTTGTCTAGAATACTCTAGTGGTGGAATAAAAAGCACTGGTTACTACGCCCATAGGCAAAATCACATGGTATGCGGGTGCGTTGTTGACCTTTAAAACGTTACGACCAATCGTCAGCTAACTATTAGAAATAAAATAGTAAAAAAACAGTTAATTCGGGAAATATCTAGTTATAACGTTTAAGACTGATTGTTCAAACATCTTTATTAAGTGTTAATTTCCAAAATACGTGTCTGACTGAAGTACCATAATATTAGTTTTAAAGAGTACATGAACTTACCACACTAATGTTTTTGGTAAATATGATTAAAAAAACAAAACCCTTTATTTTTTCGGTTAAACTCCCATAGTAAATTAACCGGTATTCAGTCCCTGGTTAATTTCATTGTTCCATTCTCTTATGATAGAAAGAGCAGCTTTTAATCTTTCATTTTTATCGCGCGAAAATTGTCCAACTGTGCGCTGATAGTCAACAAAAGTTTTTCCAACGCAGAACAAACACATTAAAGGATCGCACCAGCGTCCGGAGGCAAAGCTCGAAGGCGAGATAAAGTGGTATGCTGACGTTGATTTATGTCTCAGTTTGTTTGTCCCGGAGACGGTTGCGAAGTCCCGGGACAACCCGGACACCCGGCAGATAACGTTCCTAATGCACACTGCAAATTAACGGGCAAAATTGCTGTTTACGGAAACGTAGTTTGTGTACGACTTGTACGGGAAATTGTACCGTAACGAATGGTGCTGTCATGTTTGTTGCGAATCTACGTAGCCTCGTAAGCTCTGGATTAATTTGGATTTGCAAATAAGTTGAAGTTCAATTTAAAGCACCTATATTTTGCTAATGACTAAAGAAGACATGTACCAGTAGCAGTATCCGGAAATGCACTCACTGGTTCATTCTTTTATGCCAGATATCGACAGACGATCATGAGGTTCACTTGATGGTAGGTGATACCTCAGCCACAGAACATCAATCAATGATGCGCTGTCGACTTAATTTTTATACTTCGAGCATTCGGAAATCCATAGATTGAAACCGAAACGCGCAATATGCACTTCACGATTTTTCCATTTATGAACAGTGGTTCGTTACGCGGTCGGATTTTCGATATTCCTCCCACCCGTTCAATACCAGAAGTTACAAAGACGTGAGGAAGACATGCTTAAACATGTCGTCGTCGGTGGGATTCTAACCCACGACCCATCAATGCGCACTGCAGGTGTTCTACCGAACGCGCCGACCGCGACGAGCCCGTCAAAATTATTTATTATAGCTTTTATTTACCAGTGTTCGAGAACTACTATACTACATTTTGCATACTAAAAATAATAGGAAGTTATTTGATATATAAGCCACGCCTTTTTCTTGAAAGTGAAAGATTTATAATTCGAATTAATCATCAACGAATAAGCCGATCTAAAAACATGTTTTTCAATATCGTATCAGTATTGATCGTGTACCGATTCATTATTGGTTTAATAAATGGCTGTGGCATGTGTCATTCCAACTACTCGGACTGAAATAGCACACCGAAAGCCTGTTTTTAATGAACGAGGATACAAATGATAGGTTAGTGTTTGTAAAGTGATTTCAAGCTTTGTAATTCCATCCTTTTACATGTGTTTTCCAACAGCTATCTCTTTTTGCACACTTGAAAACTTTGCGAATTTAACATTAACTTTTTAATTAAGCCAATTGTGTGAAAAATATTTTATACAATTTTCTCATATTCTTATTTAATCCGATCCATTTTGATGACTTAATTTTACATATTTAGAAACATTTACATAATTTTAGTTAGTTTAGTTTAATTTGTTAGTTTTTCTGCGTAATGCTCACTTGATTTCGATGATTCCAACGCCCATAGACATCTGCACACCAGATCTGTTGCATGTGCGTTGCCGGCCTTTAAGTAATGAGTAGGCACCTTTCTTGTAAGTTCCTAAATATGTAATTTCGATTGTCTTCTCTGTAATAAAAATAATACTCATTTATCCCTTCCACAAATATAAACAAATAAGTAGATGTGAAACCGTGATGTAGATACAAATTGCGCGTTTCGGTTTCAGTCTATGGATTTCCGAATGCTCGAAGTAAAAAGTAAATCGACAGCGCATCATTGACTGATGATCTGTGGCTGAGGTATCGCCTACCATCAAGTGAACCTCATGCTCGTCTATCGATATCTATTATCTAACATTAAAAAAAAAGTTGTAAAGAAAAATAAAAAAAAGCAATACAGGTATTCTTAACGAACAATATGTATAAAACTGCTGCCGGGCTAGCATGACAAGCGCGACAAAATTTTGTCTACCGTTTTCTCATGTTTTAAACGACTATCGCTTTATTTCTTTCGAGTCTAACATGACAATTACACTTAAAACTCGACTTTTAATATCAAAAATAGATACATTTGTCGATCGAGATATCTTTTCTATCAAAATTGTCGATGTCGAGATCTAATATATCGAGATATTTAACATCTCAGTTTGTCTTCTCTCGCGCGAGATATATCTCGTGGCGGTCATGCTAGCATGCATGCTAGTAGTGGAGAAATGAAATAATCACGAGCTCAAAAAATCTCGCTCTGAAACTGACATGATATTAATTCGCTTTGTTCAAACAACATGTTCAACTATTGTTCAGTGTTCAATCATTGGTCTGCGCCATATTTGCTCCTACTGGTTATTGTTTAAGCCAGTGCACAGGTTTTATTGCAGTCGACTTTGTTTACTTTTCCCAGAGATTTATAGCGAAGGGATAAATGCTTACTGCATAGTTGTTTTTCATTCGTTTGCTTTTTAACAACAGATAGAAGTGTATCTACTTTATTCAATGAAATGAACTATGTGTAATATGTATCAGTGGCGGGACCACCATACAAGCCCAAACGTCTGTTTTTCCTTATTAATGTATTAAAAATAAATATAATAATTTCATTAGTTATATATAACTAATACGATTACGTTATTATATAAGTTATACAAATATATAAACACGTATTATGTTAAAATCGGCAAGACGGGCTTTTGGGCTTGTATGGTAGTCACGCCACTGATATGTATTAGTGTCTACTTTTTTGTCACAATTAATGAAATAAATCTACTCCATACCCCAATAGGGGACTTCGGAATGAACTTTTTTAGGTTTTAAATGGGGAAGAAAATATGTATGATTTATATTTTTCATATTTTTTTTAGGTTATTAAATGAATATGTCAGTTTCGTCTATAACGTGGCTGGATTCTGTGCTAATAACACGAATCAGAAGACTGTTCAATATTGTATTTATTTTATTTTTCTTATTTTTTTAAATTACTGTGGTATGTAATGAACATTTATTTTATTTAATACTAATAAGTGCAAATGCACGAACAACAAAACGAAACAGTGGGTCTATTACGAAAATCGAACGCAACGAACGGATCGAAACGAAAGAACAAACAACTTCGTATTTTAACTTATTAAGAAAACATTTTAAATTATACTTACGATTATTCTTACAATCATAATAATGTCAAACGAAAGACATAATGTTTTATTTCGAAAGACGTGTCTTTCATCGGATTCATAATAGTAAAATGTACGATCCGTCACTTCGTATTTTGTTTTAGTTATAGGCCTCCAGGACGCATTTGATGAAATAATATAAAAATTATGGTGATTTTGGTCTAATATTATCTATACTAATGTTATAAGGAGGATTGATTTGTTTGTTTGTTTATAACGATTTAACTCAAAAACTACTGGACTGATTTTAAAAATTCTTTTACCAATAGAAAGCTACATCATAAGCGAGTAACATAGGCTTACATCATTGTACATTTGAGGAGCCGGGGCATGTTACTAGTTTTAAATATTTTACATTTTCACTGGCAACCAACCTACTTGATTGACATATGTATACCTCAGAACGTCTCTTCTTAAATTATTTATGTTCTATAAACAATTTTCAATTATAATAACCCCTACACAAATCTTACGTAATCGCTAGACCGATATAGTTTCCGCAGTAAACAGCCTATATTTTCTAAAGATCATAAAATCGTCTGGTATAAGCCGGGTGCTATAACCGACAGAGTAAACGATGCAGTTGTTGGCACTTAATAGAAGGCAGCATGGCTGCGGCGCCGTGCCAAGATAGTTTCCGCGTCCCTGCATCACGTCTGCGTCTTCGAGTTATTGTGACAAATGGCGGTCCACTGCTTCGCGATAATAACAGGAAAAATATATTGCTTGATTCGGGCGTGACAGTGTACTCTGTTGCCTTGTATGAATAACAGAGACGTTCATACGTTGACGGGCTTGTTGGCGTGTTCTGTAGAACACTTGCTTGGTAGATGGGTCGTGGGTTCGAATCCTACCGGGGCATGTTTATAATTTTCTGTAAGCATGTCTTCAGCACGTCTGGTAACTTGAGGCATTGAACGGGTGGGAGGAATATTTGAAATTCTGTGGTGAACGATTTCGGTTTCAGTCTATGGATTTTTGAATGCTCGAAGTAAAAAGTAGGTCGCCAACGCATCATTGACTGTTGTTCTGTGGCTGAGGTATCACCTACCATCAAGTGAACCTCATGCTCGTCTGTGGTTGTCTATCATAAAAAAAGAAATAAAATATAGTCTTACAAGGAGGGTTATTTTATCGTATCCCGACAACCTGCGTTAACAAAATTATGTTTTGCAGTTAATAGAAAAGTATCGACTCTCAAAAATAGCGAGGGAGGTGCAGATTTAAGGGGGTAAATTAATTTCTGCAAATCTACGGTGTAATCATTAGCCTACCAAAATTTTTAGATGCACGATGTGCTTATCAGAAAATATTCTACAAGCAAATAAAGTAAAAACTCAAATAACTTCAAGGCAAGACTTTCATGTGCCAACAAGCACATCTGCAACACCAGAGGACTTGCAAAGGCCGGCAACGCATCTGCAAGTCCTCTGGTGTTGCAGATGTTCATGGGCGGCGGTGTTCACTTTCCATCAGGTGAGCCGCAGGCTCGTTTGCCCCCTATATTATAAAAAAAAAGCCAATCTCTCCCAATGAATTCTTAATATAATAATTTATTTTCTTGTTACAGGTATGAGATGCTGCTATAATAAAATAACGGCCTTATTTATAAACGTATTATAAGCTTTGATATAGTTAAAATATGTTTTGTTTCTTTCGTTCTGTAGTATTTTTATATTCGATAGAGCGAGACATAATATATTTTAACTATATCAAGCTTATAATACGTTTATGATTAAGGCCGTAAGTGTTTTCGGTGAGTGTTTTTTTTACACGCTTTATATTTTATTAATATAGTGATAGAGGCATATGAAATGAAAACTAATAATAAAATAAGTATAATACTCATGGATATACTGTATTACCTGTAATTATATTGGGGGATAAAAATATAAACGACATTTAATTTATCATTTGAGCACTGATATCTATTGTAATTAAATGACTGAAACAATTCAACTCAAACTACAGCTTAAAACTTTTAATAACCTTTGTACTGTTAAATTCTTATAATTACTTTGTCAATATTCCAATGTATAACTTTTACTTTTACCACTATGAGAAATGACAAAAAATCTAATACTTTAAAAACAAATTATGTAAATATTTATTATCTTCTAAGCATCCGATTTCGATGAAACAAAGCTTTTATAATATTGCTTCCGATTAATCTTATCCTCTATAGCGTGAACAAACAAAAATGTTAAATATATTATTCATGATATCGGTTAAAATTCTTTTATCGTCCCCTCTCAATTTCTGGTAATTTTCCAGTTTTATTGTTCATATTTAATGTATATTGATATAAATTTTAAATTTAATGAAAAGTCTTCGATTCTATTGTTTTATTATTATATATGTAAAAATTATAGTTACACCGCTAACATGGGTCAATAAGCTTATTCCTGGAGGTGTTGGATTAAAAAAAATAATTCCTCTGAGCGTAGAGCATGGGGTAGACATATTTCTGTGTCTGTTTCACTATTCATTTTTATTTACAGGAAAGTATACCTTTTTTCATGCCCTGCCGGATTATAACAGTTTTATTTAAATCTTGCTTTCCCTGGAATTCGAACCCGGTATCCACGGTGATAAATAGAACGCACACAAGACATACAAGCCAAGGAAACGTAATAGACTCATAAAACATTACGTCGGAAGTAGAACAGAAAAATAATATCTCGAAAAGCTTTAGAAATATTGACTCAACTCTGAGCAAAGGGCAAAAAATATTGTACTGCAAGACAAAGTTACATCGGAAAATTCTTGAAACCTCTGAAGTCGGAATATTGCGCATTTGCTGAGGCCGCGTTGCTGCATCAGTCATTGTCAACAAAGTTTATCACGTTGCTGCCAAACGGAATCGACCAAATGTGTTTACTGTGGTCTCAGGCGCGCCGCCTTTACAAATATAAATCGCATTTGGGAGATGCACTCTGGTTGGTGTTACTCTAGAGTCTAGTGGCTAACTTCGGAAGTGGGAGCTATGGAAGAAACTTCTATACATCTCTATAATCTTATTCAAGAATTCACACAGAAATAAAGTTTAGATAGTTGCTTATATTTGCTTGACAAATTGAAAAATCTTACGTAAGACAATTCTTAGATTTCATTTTAGAAGCAATATTGTTTCACTTGAATTCTTTCCGAATACTCTAAGTAAAAAGTAGGTCGACAGCGCATCAATGAGTGATGTTCTGACAGTGGATGGGGTATCACTTACCATCAAGTGAACCTCATGCTCGTCTGTCGATATTTAACAAAAAAATAGTCTATCATTTTGTTGGTATATCTGGAACCACTGACAATAAAGGCGTATTACCTCGGGACCAAGCGTCTTTAATGATGTAACTCTTTTGTGCTCGATGTTATAAAGCTTTCTTTGAACTAGAGCTATGAAGATATTAAAAAGCAGACTATGATAAGTATCGTTAAAATATTGACACATTGCCTTACTACAATTCATCCGAGAGCTTTTCGGTTTAAATTGTTTGCTGAACAATGATTTAGAACAGAAGAGGGAAGGAAGGAATTCCTTTGCTAAGGACACTGTGCCTAAACTCTTTGCTGGCTGAATTTCAGGACATAGATATCCAAGGAGATTTTCACAGAACAACAATATATATATAGTTCACTCATGGCAAGCTTGTAGTTTGTAGTATGTTTTTACTCTTTTTTAAAGATAAAAATTAAAGAATACTGTAGCTTAGACGGGAAAGTTCCATAATTGTTAATTGTTATAGGTACACATTGGTTATAAATTGTTTATTTTGGTATTTGTTTTACATAATTTGTAAAAAAAAATATTTTCAAAAATGTAACTACCGAGTTTATTGCCAGTCTGTAAATATTTTTTGTAAAATCAAAAATTTTCTTCGCATAATAATTATCAGCTCTCGTAGACATAATATGTACTGTGTAACATAAGCAATTAAACGGTTGTTCTAATAAACATTTAAAAAAATCATATCTTTACGAATTCCAATACCTTAAATTTCTATATATTCAAATCTCCATTTCAAGTAAATACACTAAAGATCGAAATCTAAATCTTACACGCCCACAAGATTCAGTGTCGGCTTGTAATCCTAAAGATTGAGTGTTTTGCGTCTAACTCTATTACTCTAGCCTAAAAGCCTTATTGATAGCGCGAGATTTCGGCGGTTAGAAGCCAAGATACGTATAATCTGAGTCGTTTGTCCTCAAAACAAATTTAACGTAAGCCTTGAATGTATAATGAAGCTATTGGAATTATAAAGCTCGTTTGTGAAATTTACTCGCGATATGTAATTTTAAGCGCAACGTTCGCACAAATGTAACGAAAATTCACCTAATTTTCAACTAATGGCTACTAAACTGTGAAATGTTTTTGGGCAATATTCAGAAATTCGACCATTATATACATTATTATATAATATAAGACCTACATATGCAATTCGTTAGTATAAATATTTTAATAGTTATACTATATTAAGAAGAAAATGAATTTGTTGTTAAAGTGAAATAAGATATTAAAAAATATATCTGTTGACCAAGTTGAAAAAGTGGTATGTAAAGTATGGAATTCCGTGATCCTATGCCTATCCCAATGGAAAAGAAGGGTGATACATACATAATATGTAATATCTATATTTATATAAGCAACTTTTTTGGACCGATCGGCATGATACCATGACCATTCGACGCGGAATTAATTGTAGAAGGTTTTAGGCTATTCATTTTTTGAATTTCATCAACCCTTTACCATTTTTTTTTCAAATTTATGTGGATAGTTTATATTCGTCTATCCTTTACAATTCGCCCAGCGAAGCGGGCGGGCGGGGACGGCTAGTGTATCTATATAATATGTACTAAATCCTAAAGTTCTATCCCGGGTCTGTCCGAAAAATTTAACGTTTGGCCGATATTTTATATAAAAAAGTATTAAAATTTAGAAAATCTAATCGTATTGATAAATCAGGAACATCTTCCAACCCAATCACTTAGGTTTATGATCGTTTGATTATTAAAAAATCTTCTAATTTGAATGATTGAAAATTGATTTGGATTTTGCTTTAATCTTCGCTAAACGCCACCAAAAAAGTCAAGTCACAACTTTGTTAGAAAAATAAAAAAAATAAAAGAATTCCACAGCAACCGTGTAAAGTAAACTGGCGGTTTCCGTATCTCCTCTTTGTTCATTCCACTGCTATATTTTGGACGTAACTCGTAAAATCCAACGTGTTGTACGAACTGGCTACGCATTAATCAAACTCGACTGTAATCCGATAGAATATTCGAATTTCCCTTTTTTATCCTCCATGTCCCCTTTCACATGATTGGAGCATTCAGAAGAGCTACAATAAAATTGTTTTTTTTTTTTCGGAATGGGTCGTGAAATCGTTCGGAATGGTTGTTTTAAATTTATAATGTTGCAAAGTAGTATTTTCCCTTTTTAAAATGTGTACTTCATGCTAATCGAAAGAAGATATAACTGACAAGACGTCCTCAATCCTGACAAATGTGACATCAGTATGGATTGTCACCTTTCAGTGTGCCACTCGAATTAGGATAATGTATCTTATATTTTATTAAAGAAATTGTATTATATACTGTAGTTGTACTAGCAATCCGTCGATACACGAGCCCAAATTAAACCCTATAAATCGAGTTCAATATAAATGAACATTACTTGAACAAAAATACTTTTAATAAAGATTAAAGGAAGAATATAGTACTTATTTTTATTTAATTATTTTTAGTAATTCAATTTTCATTTCATTTTATAGAAAAAGAAGAAAAAAAAACATATTTTATGAATAAATTACTAAATAAAAAATACGTGTGGCCCTCTTTAGGGCTCACTCACCATGTGTTCTAAGTAATGCAATACGACCAAAGAAATTAAGAAGTTATTATGAAGCATATGTTGTCTGGAATAACCAGATAACATATGTATATTTTAAGCGTATATAAATTTAGTGTATGAAAACTTTTGATTTTTTAATAGTAGATAATTAATTAATTTAAACATAAACGTTGGTACATTAGCCTATAATATTGCATCCAACCACATCGTATATTCACCGTACGCATTGTCGCTCATTTCCCAGCTATAATTACGCGATATCCTATTAATGAATAGTGAAATACAATGACACTATAATGAAGTTAAATTGGTTTAATTTCGTTGTTAACATCAATTAGGATGAGGGTAGGTAAATTGTAATTTACGTCAAATGGGAATGGAATTGCGTGCGCATTAGATTAATGTTCAATAATTCTTGTAGGCACGCCTTCAATACTAAATATTAGAATATGGAAGCTAAATTAAATCATTGAATATTAACATACTAAGTGTATGTTAATAGTATGTTCTCTCTTATTAAGGACTTATAATTAGGTGGAAAATGAAAAGGAAAAATTAGGTGCATATTTGTCGGAGATTTTACTACAGATTCTCAACAATAATAAAAATGTCCAAAAACGCATAAAAAACAATGACGAAATCGATGTCTTTTCGCTTTAAAAAGTTAGTCTCTGAAGAGTTTAAAAGCATAAACAGAAATACACATAGATAAGATCTCGATAAAATTTAAAGCTGGTGGAACTCTGAACGTGAAAAAGCGTGCGGTTGAAACCCGCTGAATCAGCACTATTTTATGTTTCACTATATAACGATAGATGTCATAAGACGATCCCTAAGCAATTCGAGATTTCTGCGAAATTGCGAAGCGAATTCACTGTTATTAAACGGTATTCGAGAACAAAAGCTGTCTTTTAATTAGTGAAAATATATAAATCTAATAAGTATATATTTTTCTAAATTGTTCAATTTTAAGAAAAATACCTTTTAACTGAATAAAAGGTGATTTATTCATTATGTTATTTATACGACAGAATGTTTTAACGAAAGCCTGTCATGTATTGTAATCTGTAAAAAGCTTTTTCGCCGCCGTTTTATTTCGTTTTTTTTAATAATTAAGGTTGTGGTGTTTTTTTTGTGAATATTACTTCATTCACCGTATAACTAATGTCCTCTTGTAAGTTTTTTAGCTCTTTCCTTGTATATAAAGAGTATTAAAAATTATTTTTCGTGAACATTCTGCGACTGAACTATCTACGTAATTTAAAACAAAAATTGGAATTATGAAACTAAAGTAAATTTATAAACTTTGCTATGAAAAATTGAAACGGCCTAATTAACTAAAGATAAACACTTAAAAGATAACTTATTTATCTAATATTAACTATTTAAAATAAACGCTTGGGTTTAATAACGACGTCCATTACGCCATACACAACCTCATATACACTTTTCATTTGCGTACTCCAATTAGTATGTTTTTGAGGTAAATCACCCTAAAACTAATTTAAATTAATCTACGTTGTATATAATTTATGAAACGACCTTAATATGTTTTAAAAACAAAAAGATCTCGAACATCTGCAAACATTTCAAAGCGTTTATAAACATACTTGAAATCGTATTGAGCCTAGCCCGAGGCGTTCGCCATTCCTTTCACTGCGTTTATTTTTGTTAGAAACTAAATATTATGATAATTAATGTAGCGTTACGCTGATAGAAGTATAATTAGATTATATTTTTAATGAATTAACATTGAAGGCAGTTTTCTGTAACAGTTTTATATATTATTATGTTATAGGTATTCGTTTATATAATCTATGTACATATACAAAAGGAGGTTTTATGAAAGAAACAAACTCACATAGAAACGCAAAATGGTGATATTTGCAAGTCCGCCATTTTGAATTACGTTTGCCTTATCCACCCAGATTTTCAAAAATCCTAACAATATCTACTTCACACATTTCCACTTTTACCTAATTGTTTGTGTTTGTTTATACAATCAAACTAAAATCATTTTATTAAATGTTTTTGGAAATTGGTTCTTCGATCATATCATTATTTTCGTAGCAATAATGTAATGTCATCGCAATAACATTATAGAACGACGAAATAACACATAAGGAAGCAGTTACGATGTATAAATGCTTTGAGACATGATATTTGATGCTACTTTCTTAACTCTCAAATGCCAAATAATACTACATTCGGATTCGTATGTAGTATATTTTTGGATTTTTCTAGGAAGATAGGAGTTGACCGACTAGCCGACCTTAACATCCAGTGGTTGAATAGTTGTAACCAAGAAACTTCAATACCGTAATTCAATAGCGTAGCAAATGCATCATTTAACAATTAAACACGTTAATCGTATAGTATTTGAAGTACTTTACTCGTGCTAGTGAATCCCGTTTCAAAGTCAAATATCACAAAGTGAAGCCTATTGGAGTGGTGTGTGGCCGAGCAGCTCATTGTTCAGTCGATACGGATTTGCACTAATGGGCACAACCGATTAACACGGCTTGTGTTACGACCTACCCCAATCACTTACCGGAGTAATCGAATCTAGATGTGATACAGATCTCTGCTGTTAATGGAACTCAACGTCTGATATGTATTCTTATTTTGCAAATGTATTCTATAATCAGACAGCCGTCGGCCGCCGACAATAGAGCCTACAACCTCTCATATTCCAGCATTTAAAAAGTATTTACAGTCGAGAATACAAGTAATAAATAATAAAACAAAGGGTGCATCTGTCAAAACTAGACAACGGAAGCGCAGGAAATTACCTACCTTTTCTCGAAGCGTTTCATCGTATTTTTGTACCCTTATAGTTTTAGTCTAGACTCTAGACAATGCTAGAAAGTCCAAATTCTCACGATACTATGTCAGTAGAGTACTTATTAAACATGTCGAACGAAACGGCTCCGCCATACATTTTGACTAATGTGTAGGATTTGTAGAGAACTTAAAACTAGGATTCGCGCAGAACACTATACGATAAGATGAGAGACAGTGTTAGGTTAGGACGTGTAGAGCTAAGAGCTTGGCTCACCGCTCACCATAAGATCGGATAACTATAGTGCAAGTAATATATACCCACTCGTATTGGCGTTACTTTACATTAAAATGTTTTAGTGGGATTCCTTTCCATCATTTTCAATTCATTGTATATTTATTATCATATTTAGTTTAAGTTAGGATTAAGAGTGTAATTATTAAGAATGTAGTGTAAATATTAAGAACGTAATGTTTTGTGTGTGGCATTGAATAAATATTTCTTATTCTTTTAAACAATTTGACATTAGCAGACTAAACAAATCTGCGCTTCACGGCCTTTCTATCTATGAACGGAATTCCGATATTTCTGAAGTAAGCGCATCACTTCTCGTCCTAACAAGTGCTTCAAAACTATTCATTTAAGTACCACACTTCGTAAGTCAGTTTATTTTCTTGACAGCTAATACAATTAAAACCTTACATGCATTCGGAGTGTACACATCAAACAAGCGAATGTAATTACACTATGTGCTAGCTATTATTGTATTACGGTAATTGTTAGTGTCAACACTAATTGACTGCCATTGTGTCTGAATGTGCACTACAATCCTGTAATTTTGTTGACATGAATATGTATTTAACACCATTATAATATTGTTTAAAATCACGTAATATATATAGCTCATTTCACAGACATAAGGGCACCTAGAACATACATACATATACATCACGCCTCTTTCCCATTGGGGTAGGCAGTAATCACGGAATTCCATATGCTCCGATCCTTACATACCACTATCGCTTCTTCCACTTTCATCAATGCTTTTATACACATTCGTCGGTTACGAGTACTTTTGACCTGGGGGCCTAGCACGAACGACTATCGACAAAGTATTCGAACTGTCAGTTGTATGAAAAATTTCATACTGTAAATGATAGTTCGACGATACGAATACTCTTTCGATACTTGTTCGTGCTCACCCCTCTGGCCCTTTTGACGTCCCCGATCTGATCGAGGTACGTTCGCCTAGGTCTTTTTTTTTTCAACATACGTACATATGTATATGTATTTATGTGTTCCGCTTACATTGTCTGATACGGGATTCAAACTAGTAACTTATGAGCTATGGGGAGAAACTAAGATTAAGTATGTAACAACAACCGTACACTTGTACAGTACCAATTTTTCAGAATTCAGATCCGGTCATAACATTCCTTCTTCAAATCACCAGTGTATAGTAATGTACATTTATTTCGATCTTTAATACAGACTTCACTTCTCGTACAAAAATAAATTACCAACACGTGCACACTTTATAAAAAATATATACAGTATATTATTCACTTTGTATAGACGTTAATACATCACGACAGCTTGACAATAATTCTTAGTAATAACTAGAATTTCCGTAGCCAGAATGCCCTTTTTCTTATAGTTACTTAACAGCTGAACATTAGTCGATACAGTTTCGTGACTATGAATGAAAAGAATGAAAACAATGACTTGTCGAATGAATTAAATGAATGACATTACTTTCACAATAATAACAATTAAACGTCTGAATTAAATACACTAAAAAACATTATAAACGATTTCTTTTTTAACACTTAATTTGATTACAATATATGATTAATGATTATGCCTTTTCAATTTACAAATCACAACAAGAAATAGTATTAAAATAAAGTTCACTCACTGTTCTGTATCCATTCTGCGCTCGACGCTCGTTCCGTGCGGTCGTACGGTAATGCGCTCTCTCGCTGAATCGCTCCTTGTTGAGTCATTCGGTGACCGACGCTCGTGCCGTGCGCACGCTCTGTTCGTTCGCTCGCTGAGCAGTGCTCTTATTGTGCGCTGGGTTCGCCTTGCTGCATTGTTTCGTAAATCGATTTACGCGGGTTTACCTGCGGCCGCTCCGGTAGCCACCTAACGGTGCCAAACGGTTATCGGGCGGTTAACGCCTCCGGGCGGGAGTGTTTGTACGGGGTGCAAACGCCGCGCCTTTTTCAAGGCGCGTACAGCCCCGTCCGCTTCCTTCACGTCCCTGTGCGTGCCTGGTGTCCTCCTAGTAGGCACTGCCAAGGGGAGCAGGTACTCCAACTGCTCTCTAGCGACCAGGTGTAATCAGGGTCCACTGTTGGACGGGTCCCATCGCACATCTGTAGGGGTTCCCGCCAAGTTCCCCCCCTACGGGCCGGTTAGGTTGCGATACCTCACCTCTCGCTATCACCAGCGAGAGACACATTTACACACTACATTTTACAGACTGTAGCTTAGGTACTCACACACTGTAGGTGTTAGGTACACAACCGCTCCTACTGGCTTCCAGTATGGAGTGGGAAAATTCCCCGATCTCGTCGTCTATGGACATTGACGACATGCGCAGGTTCCTGAGGTTCTTTGAACTTCGGCACCCTGAGTCCTTTAAGGAGTTCTTAAGCTCCAAAAATCCGCGTTCCGCGTCTCGACCGGCGTTACGTACGCCTCCGCGCTCGCCGACACCGTCGCGTAAATCGTCGCGTTCATCCCGCTCGTCGTCGCGTTCGTCGGTCCGAACCGACTCACCGAACCCCGCGCCGCGTTCCGTCGCCGCAGTTATCGCGCCTCAAGCGCAATTAGAATCAATCGCCGCGCCGTCCACCGCGATCGCCGCCGTCTCACGCGAAAACGTCTCGCGCCCTCCTTCTCGTGCCGACTCCGAAATGTCGGCATACAGCGCGGCCTCAGAGGCACCTAATTCAGAGCCGGAGAGCTCAAGCGACGGTTTCGAAACCGTCACCGGACGCAAGAAGAAGCGTTCGGCGAAAGGCGGACCTCCCGCAAAACGCGCGCAAATAGACGCGGCCCCTCTGGTCGAAGAGCCCATTCCCACGGAAGTCATCCGTGAAATCCCCGCGGAGAAACCAAAAACTCCTCCCCCCGTTTACATTAGGGACAAGGCATGTTGGCCTGCCCTATCGAAGTTCTTGGACTCGAAGTCCATTCAGTTTAAAGCCCAAACAACAAGGGACAATATTAGGGTTCAAGTATACACCCCAGCCCATCACAGGCTACTAACAGCCCATCTCCGCGCCGAAAATATAGGCGGTCACTCTTTCCCGCTCCCGGACGAGCGCGTCCTTCGAGTTGTAATACGCGGCATCCCTAAGGAGCTCGAACCCGAGCTCGTTTTAACAGACCTCCGCGAACAGGATCTGCCTGTAAAAGAGGTCTTTAGAATGATCAATCGGACCAACAAACAGCCGTACGACATGGTTCTAGCGGTTTTAGAACTCTCCCCTAGAGGAAAGAAAGTTTTTAACTTGCGCGAGTGCTGCAAGCTCACTGGGCTCAAAATCGAGACCCCGAATAAACATTCGTTCACGAGACAGTGTCACCGCTGTCAATTGTACGGACACGCCGCGCGAAACTGTTTCGCGAAAGAAAGGTGCGTTAAGTGCCTAGGCGATCATGGGACCGCTGCCTGTGAAAGGCCTTCTCCCTGTGCCGAACCACCCGCTTGCGTGCTGTGCGGGGAAACTGGGCATCCCGCGAATTACCGCGGTTGTACCAGGGCCCCCAAACCACACAAGAGGCCGGTAAGGCGCGGGGGGGCGGCTCGTCCTGGGCAGCGTCCCAAGGTTGTCGAGGAAACTTTCATACCCGCACCTCCACCCACCCACAACGCTTGGAGTAAACCACTCCAAGCCACCAACAAACCCCCTATCCCAGAGGCATCCCAGCCTCCTTCCACCCAGACAATAGGTCCTCAGCCTCTAATGGCTACTCCGGTTTTACCACCGGTCCCTCTTCCGAGCCCTCCGGCTCAGCCTACGAAGGTAACTCGGCCTGTCCAGGCTAAACAGTTACCTACAAAACCAAACACGCCCCACGAGGGACTCGCGACGGACCTTTCCGCCGCGTTGTACCTCGTAAAAGACTTCATTCAGGTACTCAACGTGCCCGAACTTATCGCTTTCGCGCAAAAATTACGCGAAAGCGCTTCTGACCCCCAACTGCGAGTAAACGCAGCATTCGAGCACGCCAACCTAATCGCATCAATCTGGCAGTATCAATTACCCAACACAACGCAATAGATACAGCCACGTGTAGGCTCAAGACAAGATCTTTGTCCTTAGTGACATTCAACGCTAACGGCTTAAAACGACAGATTGACTTAGTAAAGGACTTTGTGACGAGACACCCGGTCGATATCATGCTAGTGCAGGAAACCTTCCTCAAACCTAGCGTTCGAACTCCGCGACTAGCGAATTATAACACTGTAAGAAGTGACCGTGACGGCCGACTCGGTGGCACGGTTATTTATTACAGACGCGCACTGCACTGCATGCCTATCGACCCGCCTACGCTTACTAACTTAGAATGCTCAGTAGTCAGGGTGGCTATGACCGGTCATCAGCCCGTCATAATCGCCTCGGTCTACCTCTCACCCACTAAGAGAGTTTTGGAGAGCGATCTCAGGGCCCTGTTTGCTATGGGAGACTCGGTCATTCTGGCCGGCGACTTCAATAGCAAACACTGGAACTGGAATAGCTCTGCCAACAACCTTAACGGTAACATACTAGACCGACTACAAGACGTACTTAATTTCCAAGTAATAGCTCCCCTTTATCCGACTCACTTCAGTAATATGAGCCTCTCCCGCGGAA
Organism: Anthocharis cardamines; assembly: GCA_905404175.1. Lineage (NCBI taxonomy): Eukaryota > Metazoa > Arthropoda > Insecta > Lepidoptera > Pieridae > Anthocharis > Anthocharis cardamines. The sequence continues at coordinate 3,828,198 of FR989957.1, read as the reverse complement.
ACGTACTCGACGTGGCGATTCTAAGGAACGTTACTCTCCAGTTACGCTCTATAGAAACGTTACATGAACTTGACTCTGACCACCGACCCGTTCTTATAGAATTAGGCCCCCCCGACTGCTTACAAAGACGATACAAGACTATAGTTGACTGGCAAAAGTTAGATGAGGCCCTCAAGCCCATCGACTCGCCTGAGCTAGAGTCTATACCGGAACGACTTGACTCGACGGACCAAGCGTTAGCTGCGGTCTCCTCAGTCACCAGACATATCCAGTCCAAAGTTGAATGCGCGTCCAGGTTGATTCCCGATGATTTTAACCAACGTTGGGAACTTCCTCCGGACGCCAGACAACTACTGACTGAGAAGAACGCAGCTACTCGCGCCTATGACAACGCACCCTCAGACGACAACCGTAGAACGCTTCGTGCCTTACAACGAGAGGTTAAGGCACGTATGCGGGAACTACGTAACGAACGATGGGACCGTTTAACCAGCGAACTTTCACCCTCGCACACGGCCTATTGGTCGCTTGCGAGGAGTCTCAAATCAGAAACGGTCGCGATCATGCCTCCGCTCAAACGGCCCAATCAGACTGACGCTTTTGACGATGCCGACAAAGCCGAATGCTTAGCCCAAAAACTAGAGGAGCAATGCACTCCATATCTAGTTAACACTGACCCAGTTCACGTAGAAACGATCGACCGCGAAGTCGATCGTCGTATTGCACTCCCCGTTTCAGACGAGCCCTTACCACCCACCTCCGTAGACGAAGTGCAGGCTTTGATCAAGGCTTCCCTACCTAGGAAATCCCCAGGTCCTGACACCATCTCGAACAGGGTCCTCAGATCCCTTCCTCCCCAATTGATATGTCTACTTGTGACCATTTTCAATTCCCTCCTTGCCAACTGCGCCTTTCCGACACAGTGGAAGGAGGCAATTGTGATTGGTATCCACAAGCCGGGCAAACCCCGTAACGATCCCAATAGCTATCGACCCATAAGCCTTCTCAATACACTGTGTAAGTTGTATGAGAAGCTAATTAAAAAGCGTCTCTGGGACACTGTCGTCGACAAAGGCCTTCTGCCTGACGAACAGTTTGGTTTCAGACGAGCGCACTCCTGTGTCCATCAAGTCCACCGCATAACGGAACACATCCTTTCCGGTTTAAATAGAAATAGATCCATTCCTACGGGCGCCCTCTTCTTCGATATAGCGAAAGCGTTTGACAAGGTCTGGCACAACGGCTTAATTTTCAAGCTTTACCAACTTAACGTGCCAGACAGACTCGTGCGTATCATACACGATTTCTTGTCAAACCGCTCCTTTCGCTATCGCGTAGAAGGATCGCTCTCCTCTCCCCGTAGTATACGGGCCGGAGTCCCCCAGGGCTCTGTCCTGTCTCCCCTCCTGTTTTCGTTATTCACTAGCGATATTCCTAAAACGCCTAAAGTGCACATTGCGCTTTTCGCGGACGACACTGCCCTTTTCACTTCCCACCGGGATAAAAGGATCATCACAGCGCTTCTCCAGACTGCAACCACCCGCCTCGGTGAGTGGTTCCAGAAATGGGGAATCCAAGTCAACCCGGAAAAGAGTGCGTCAGTACTCTTTGCTCGTGGTCCTCCCGGTAATCCCAGAAATCCATATACTAGGGCCAAATTCCTAATAGACCGAGAGATACAACTCTACGGTAGATCCATTCCCTGGCAGAAATCAGCCAAATACCTAGGTGTTACCCTTGATCGTAGCCTGACCTTCAACAAACACGTTAGAATGGTCCGTAAAAAGGCCTCCTTTGTCCTATCCAGACTCCGTACCCTTTTAGACTCCAAAAATAAAATGTCCCTGAGGCATAAAGTGACACTCTATAAGGCATGCATTCGACCATGCATGACCTATTCGAGTGTTGCCTTTGCTCATATCGCCCCTTCCAATATCCACAAATTACAGTCGGTCCAGAACCGGTTCATTCGAATCGCCACTGGAGCACCGTATTATGTGCGAAATGTCGATCTCCACCACGATCTGGAGCTACCCACTATAGCCCAATGGATGAAGTTAGCGTCGAAACGTTACTTCGACAAGGCTATAAACCACCCCAACCCGTTGGTTCGCAATGCAATCAACTATTACCCCTATCCCGATAAGGCTCTCTGGAGAAGACCCAGACACGTTTTAGAGGATCCTGACGATCCTATCACAGTAGCCAATGCTAGATTAGACTCCGCCCGGGCGGACATTTCACCTCAGACCCGCGTACAGCGCCTTCGACGGCGAAGGCGAGGACCCTTGTTCCGCGCATCCCTCACACGGGTGAGCTACCGTCCAGCCCTTCAGGCTCCCTCCCCTCCTACGGCAGCCCAAGCCGAGGTACGTGTCTCGCAGGAGACGCCCTTAGGCGTGTCGTAGCAAAACCCCTAATTTCAAGGCTGAGCCACAGTGCTCGCCAATCTTGTCCGCGTTGAGCTGCCGAGGCCACTAGGGCCAGCAGCGAGATACCATACAAAAAAAAAAAAAAAAAAAAAAAAAAAAAATGTTCTGTATCACTTCAACTCTTCACTTTTTTTAGATCTTTTAAGATTATATTTACTTTTCCGAAAATTATTATTATATTAAATTTATACCGGATTTTTTCGTATGCTTTTCGACAAAAGCTTTTCAGCTTTTTAAATCGCGTTATAATCCGGTATAAAGTATTTTATTTAAATGTGTGATACTCGCGTGAATAAGATTAACAATAATATTATTTGCTTTAGTTGAATGACCTATAATTATCATGATAAATCGAAGGCAATATAGGGTATATTTAAAGTATTTATCCCGCAGCGTAATCTGCGGACGGATTATGTACGAAGCACTTGTGATTACCTTTGGCTTAGGGAGCGGGGTCAAAGATTCAGGTCAACGCGACGGGCGACGGTAATTTGCTCGGGCTTCTAGACTTTTGATTTTCAGAATATTAAAGTAGTTCACGAATCTTATCTATACTAATATATATATTTTTAATCTTTATTTATAGACCTTTGTCGCTGAGTGACTACGTCGCACTATGTGTTAAGAACCTCGATTTTGTTTCACTTTGTTTTTATTCGAAAATACTATAGTTAATATCATAAAAAACGTCTGAGTAAAACTCCCAATGCGATACAGCTTTTAGTTTTTCTTTAAAATCGTTTCAAAGATTGCCTATATCCGGGTCTAAGAATTTACAAAATAATTTTTTACAGAAAAACCACATGTGGTACTATAAATTTGACTATGCCATTTAATTGTGCATATATAACTATACTCCCCTCATAAAATTTGTCCATTTACTGTGGTGAAATAAAGTGGAAAATGTATTTTTGTCATTTTCGGTCTTATTTGTTTTTCTCAGGTATAATGCCGTATTAGAAGAAGATTTATGTATGAATCGACAGCTTATATAAATTACTATTATGTGTATCAAAATCTTATTCTAATTCCGTGTTATTCAAAAGATAAACGATATTTAAATTTTTATTCAGGGCTGGCACTTTCATATCCGGATAATAATATTTAGTATCTGGATTTACAATTTCCCTCAAATAAATTATTACTTACCTATTTTATGAAGAAGTAAAAATGAACTTAGCTTATTACTATCAGGTTGACGGGAAAGTCTTGCACCAAGATATAAAGATTTAATGAATTTATTGATAACTTTGTTATTAGCAATAACTAATCAGTAATATAAAATAACTCTAATACTCTAGCCTATCTAGTTGGTAGATTGTTGATGCCCTGCGCCCAGAATTCCGGAGGCTGTGTAGAAAAGACATTGTCCACTGCCATTTTGAGATCTTCGTAGTTTTGAAAATTTTCACAAATTAACCAAATCCTCACTAGCGCGCCTTATGAGCTTCGAGAACCTTCTACAATATTCTTACGTATCCCTGATCAATCTATACCAATATTATAAAGAGGAAAGATTTGTATTTTTGTATGTATTGAATAAACTTAAAAACTACTAGACAGATTTCAAAAATTCTTTAACCATAGAAAGCTACATTATCGCTGAGTAACATAGGCTATATTTATTACTAGAAAAAAATAGAGATCCTTTGAAATTCCTACTAAAACCAACCCGAGGTGAAAAACAATTAGCCAAAAAATGTTGTTCGTCGCATGCGCTGGGGAAAGTATTGATGATAGAACAAAAAAAAGTTCTACAATATTATAGAACATATAAATACTTCGCGAGATTTTAATAACATTTCATAAGCACTTTAATGTTTTTTAAAACATAATCGTAACGAAACTAAAATAAAACTGTTACCTAAAACTAAAGAAAATATAATTTGTGTGAACTTGATTTCGACGTTGAAAAATAGCGAGTACGAAATTTGAAAATTTGACGATTGATCATATTCACCAAATGGGTTGATCTTAATGCCACTGTTAATAAATAAAAACTTGATAGCGTTTTAACTTGATTATCTGATTCCCTAAACATCTTATCTAGTATATTGTATTTCTACAAATATATTATCTATAAAAAAAACATTATTAAAATAAAAGGTGATGATATAAAATAATTAGAAAGTATATGAACGATAAAAAACGAATACCGGATGTAATAAAAATTATCTTGATGTGACAACCCTAACAACGAAAAATCCGGATATAACTTTAATTAGTTATAACTTTTGAATAACACGGAATTAGAATAAGATTTTGATACACATAATAGTAATTTTTATAAGCTGTCGATTCATACATAAACCTTCTTCTAATACGGCATTATACCTGAGAAAAACTAATAAGACCGAAAATGACAAAAATACATTTTCCACTTTATTTCACCACAGTAAATGGACAAATTTTATGAGGGGAGTATAGTTATATATGCACAATTAAATGGCATAGTCAAATTTATAGTACCACATTTGGTTTTTCTGCAAAAAATGATTTTGTAAATTCTTAGACCTGGATATAGGCAAACTTTGAAACCATTTTAAAGAAAAACTAAAAGCTGTATCGCATTGGGAGTTTTACTCAGACGTTTTTTATGATATTGACTATAGTATTTTCGAATAAAAACAAAGTGAAACAAAATCGAGGTTCTTAACACATAGTGCGTCGGTCTATAAGTTCTCCATATTTATACAAAATCTTTTTACTATATTATTACAGCATAACAATAACTATGTCTAAATTTAATTGATTAACTTCGAAGCTATTCTGTAAAGTGTTCTAGCATCCGACGACATGGGGAATGCTAGAACACTGATACAAGCCCCTACATTAGAACATTTGAGTCGTATAGAATCAAAGGCTATCTGACTTATGGCTGATTGTTAGCAATTTAAAAAAGAAAACGTTTTTCTCCTTTATTTTTGTATTAGGTATCATTCATTGCATGTTTAAGGTATCTATTAATATTAACTATTAAAGATAAAACCAAATAGGTATATAAAAAATATAACAGTATTAGTCGACAAGAACTTATTTTATTTTGATAGATTGCCGGATCAAAAATGTCAGATAGCCGCCTTTGAATCTATACGACTCATTTATACTCAATATTAAACTTGCGATATTCCATATTCCGAACACTCCACTAAAACGCATACTAATATTATAAAGAGAAAAGATTTGCATTATTTTTATATCGTGATCGTAGAACGACGGTTCTGATTTTATTACGATTTTAGTTCTATTGTATTAGTCATAACACGAAACTCCTTGACAGTTATATATTGTATAATTTAGAACTGTCTAAAAACCCTTTCAACAGAACAAATAAACAAAATGGAGTTTGATAATAATTATTCAGATAGTTTTATGCAATAAAACTAAAACCGTAAAAATCCGAACCGTCGTTTCTGCGATCACGACGATATGTTTGAATTTTTGTATGTTTGTAACGAATAAACTCAAAAACTACTGGACCGATATTCAAAATTATTTCTGCATTATCAGCGAGTACATATTTTTGTATCTACATCTACATTGCACCCGTGTGAAGCCGGGGCGTGTTGCTAGTTTGATATAACAACACAGTAGCATTACCTGAATCATTTTTTGCTCATAAAACGCTTTTAAAAACGAGGGCGGTAGCTTTTAAGCGTCTTATGTAACCATTAGTGCTATTATGGCTGCGATTTGTCGATAAAAATAATATTTCGAATAGCGATTTCAATAGAAACTTATAGAACTTACAATTTATTTTATCCTATCGAGAACAAAAGTTTATTCAATGAGTTTATTTTGTGTTCTTCGCTATCATGAAATATAATTTTTAAATAATACTCGTATATTTTTTATGGATTTGAAATATAATTTTCATGGATTTCCGAATGCTCGAAGTAAAAAAGAGTAGGTCGACATTGCATCATTGACTGATGTTCTGTGGCTGAGGTATCACCTCCTACCATCATGTGAACCTCATGCTACTGTCGATATCTAACATAAAAATAAAAAAATAATAATATGTATAAAAGACAATATTAATAATATGTAGAATCTATAATTTACGTAATGTAAATTGTGTAACAAACAATTACAAGATTGAAATAAACTAACTTTTACCGGATTTAAACACGATTTATTATTTATATTATTCAATATATTCAATTAGACCGTGAGTACGTTTGCTGGAAAGCATTCGAAACGTCGAGATAAATAATATAAATAATAGTTCGCGCTTTACCCCGTTAAAAGTTTTTTATTAAAATGTGTGGTACTCGCATTAATAAAAGACAAATTACAAGATTATTACGGACTAGCAACACGCCCCGGCTTCACACGGGTGCAATGGAAATGTATTATACACACTATGTTACTCGCTGATAATAATATAGGCGAAATAATTTTTAAAATCGATCCAGTACTTTTCGTGTCAAAAAATCAAAATCAAAAGTTTTTTATTTCAAATAGGCCTTTGCAGGCTCTTATGAAACGTCTAGTTGCACGGTTCCAAAAAGTGGGTCTCATGGAGAAGAACCGGCAAGAAACTCCATGGTGTTTAATCATAACTTACAAAAATCCAAAAATACAAATCTTTCCTCTTTATAATATTAATATAGAAGTATAGATAAAACAAAGTGTTTAAATTCGGCAATATTATTCAGAGAGGTACGGTAATAAAGTTGATATTCATTAAAATATCGAAGTCATAAAATATCTGTCGTTTCGCGACGCCTCATAAATGACTTTAATTAATATAATTAAATTTTCATTAGCTTTTGAAATTGGAGAGGATAATACGGACGCGAATTACTTTTCAATAACAACTCAAGATTCAATTTCGTAACTGATGTAATTACGGAAATAAAGACTTTAATTTTATACAAATCAAAAGCGTTACTAATTTAAAAAAATATTAAGTAACTAGCTGATGCCAGTGACTTCGTTCCAGTGCCGGTGTTAGGGCCACTGATGCCCCGGGCAAGAATATTGTGGCGCCCACTTAAGGAAATCAATATCGAATGTTAATTTTCTTCTTACTTGTTTTATACACGGAGTTAATTAGAAAAATCTAATTTGCCAGCGATTACATTTTCAATCGACAGAGTAGCCAAGGTTACGATATCCATTCAGCACAGGGCGTAAAGCATAGGTATTGAGGGTGTGCAGCACGGGAGGCAGGAGAGTCCAGACCTCGGTGCCCCCCAAATTTATCGCCCTGGGCCGTCGCCCCACCGCGCGCCCCTCTATCACCGGCACTGCTTCGTTCGCGTGGGCTTCATCTTAAGTTGAGCTTTTGAGCAAGGTTTCTTCATATGATATATTCATATCTACTATTCCACTTATACATATTGAAAGTGGCGAAATAATCAAACTATTTAATTTCCATATCAAACTGTTATTGACATCTGATAATTCGAAAAAGTTCGACGCGAGGCAGTTTGCATTGCAATTTGTTGATACGGTGATTTTAAAATGATCTTTATATGATGATAACTTTTCTTTCCGACGACCGAAACTGAAACCGAAAGCCTATATGTTGCCCTGGACTTTGCTTAATATATTTGTGAAAATTGCATGAAAATCGGTTCAGTATCTTCGGAGATTAGCCCATACAAACTGACAGAGAAACAAAAAAATAAAAAATCGGGGTTTGTTCTATATCTCTTCTTACATCCCCTCGGTTTTTTTCTATGTACAGACATTTGCATCTACAGTTTTATTATATATGTAAAGATTATAAAATGAATGTTACACAATATACTTATAGCTATAACTTTACACTATTTTTAAATATTTTGTTATACTATAGGTTACCTTAAAAACTTTCGGCCTTATTCATAAACGTATTATAAGCTATAGTTAAAATATCTTTTGTCTCGCTCTATCGAATATAAAAAGATACTGTAGGCCTATTACGAAAAACGAACGCAACGAACGGATCGAAACGAAAGAACAAACAACTTCATATTTTAACTTATTAAGAAAACATTTTTAATTCTATTTACGATTATTCTTACTATCAAAGTAATGTCAAACGAAAGACATAATGTCTTATTGCGAAAGACGTGTCGATCATCAGATTCATAATAGTAAAATTTACGATCCGTCAGCCGAAACTTCGTATTTTGTTTTCGTAATAGGCCTCCTGAACGAAAGAAACAAAACACATTTTAACTTTATCTTCTTATAATACGTTTATGAATAAGGCCATTATTCTATAATATATAGCTATTATTGATATTTAACTACAGTAAACCGGAGGAGACACCTCTGTCAAAATTCAGTAGGTTTAACTGAATACTACCTCGTAAGCTCCTGATATCGGACGAAGTTTCAAGACAGACGCGTATTGTGTTATGTTGAGACGCGAGGGAATAATGGGGAGGTTGGAAGCTTCGGTTAAAATGTAACACCTCAATTAATATTTGGGACGTCTCTATATATTAAATCTTGAGAGCACTCTATTTGAGTAATATAATCATACAAAACTTAAATATATTAATGCTTTTATCATTACCTTACCTCAAATTAACTAAAATCTTGTTGACGTCTCTTTTTTAAAGTTCAAACAACAAAATTTGACTGCTATTCATTTGATGCTACACTTACCATATATTGTCACAACATGCAGTCTGGGATGGAGCATGATCTTTAGCAAGTACCTAATCACATTTGCCTTGAAAAGACCTAGATTGTAAGTTAAAGAGAATTGTAGTCCTTACAAGTTAGGTATTATGAAGGAGTAGGAGAAACGTTTTGTGCGAGTAGGTACGTGAAATATCGATAGTGTAGTGATGGAAACCCAACCGATGCCTGGTGAAACAGTGGTGGAAGGGTGATGCTGGTATTAGGTTGTGCAGCTCTTTTCGCGTCAGGCTCGTTGGCGCGTTCGGTAGAACACCTGCCGTGCGCATCGGTAGATCGTGGGTTCGAATCCCACCGGGATGACCTGTTTATAATTTTCCGTAAGCATATCTTCCCCACGTCTGGTAACTTCGGGCACTGAACGGATGGGAGGAATATCGAAATTCCGACCGGATAACGAACCACCTTTCATATAACTTAAAAAAAAATAACCAAAATTTGCCCTTTAAATTACCGAATATCTAGCAACTGTTCTACGGTGTTCGGTTAAAACTAGTACATAATTTTATAGCCGTCTAAACTCTATACTACAGTAGACTTTTAAAGAAACTGATTTTAAGATGGGTCGTTGAAAATGAGGTATCTTTAAATATTAATAACAACGCGCCCCGGCTTCACACGGGTGCAATGTAGATGTACTATACACAAAACATAGCCTATGTGAAAGAATTTTCTAAATCGGTCCAGTAGTTTTTGAGTTTATTCATAACATACAATAATACAAATCTTTCCTCTTTTTAATATTGGTATAGATATAGATTAGATTGAAGAAGCGAAAATCAATGCTACATTCAATTGTTTAAATAAATACGGTTTAAACCGGATGTGGATAGATGTTCGGATATTGTCACAGTGTCCAAATATGTTCAGGATCTTGCGATGCGCAAAAGACAGGGATAGAACGGTCCATCCCTGTCTCAGACACACAGGTGGGGTGAAATAAATTCACCATTAAGGCAGCGAAGGCACTCGGCGCTTTATCGAAAATAGACTCAACGTCGATTTTTGGGCCTCAAATTGATATGAATATTTATGAGAGGCATTTCTTTCGTGCTTCGACCTCCGCCTGAAACCTGACTTAGATGGCTGATAGACTTTTTTACAAGATTGCTATCAATTAATACCCAATTTGAAACGTTTGTTCTGAGAATAGTAATTTCCTAAAGGTAATCATTATACGAGTAGTAATGACGAAGTAATCAAAATTCAAAAGGTAGATAGATAAAATGTTTATTTACAAACACAAACAAAGCAACATGGCAACTATAACTCGACGGCCTCTAATTATTTCATACTAGCAGCGCGCCCCCGTTTCACACGGGTGCAATGTAGACGTACTATACACAAAACACAACCTATCTTACTCGCTGATAATGTAGCTTTCTAAAATCGGTCGAGTAGTTTTGGAGTTTATTCATAACATACAAAAATCCAAAAATTTTATCTTCTTAGTTGGACATTCTTGACAAAGTGGTCGTGGTTAAGGTGGCACACTGGGGAGCCACTCCTTCATCGTCATTTCTTCCAAGGGCTGCTGCTTGACGTATAATTCTTCTCCAATTCTCGCGGTCACCTGTAGACTGTGTGGCCCCACTAATGTGGTCGGTCCAGCGTGTTGGTGAACGACCACGTGAGCGCTCCTTTCATGTGTAAGGCCATGCTCTTTAAGCCTATCTATTTTATATGTGATCGCTTTTTTGTAATCACCTCTTTTTAATATTAAATTATAACTTGAAGCAAATCCTTATATTCTGTATACGACAGCAAACTGAATATAACATTAATTTTAATATTGAAAGCAATTACATGCTTTTAACAATAAAACAAAATGTTAAAAGAATTTTCTGAGAAGATTCGAAACATTAGCGAACGTATATTTTATGAGAAACACACATTTATAAATGAATAAGTTATATCCCCTGACATCAAGACGTGGAAAATAAAACGTTTCCGAGGCGATTGTCTTTTTCCAGAAATGGGTTAAGGAGGGTTCACTTCTATTATCGTATCTATTTCAATGACTATTTCACTTGTCGAGAAGACAATTGATTATCTTCGAGTAAGGGAGGGGTTAGGAACAAAGATATCTTTAGGATTATTATAAAAATACATAAATAGATGGAAAAACTGTGAAGTGCATATTGCGCGTTTCGGTTTCAGTCTATGGATTTCCGAATACTCGAAGTAAAAAGTAGGCCGACAGCGCATCATTGACTGATGTTCTGTGGCTAAGGTATCACCTACCATCAAGCTCGTCTATCGATATCTAACATAAAAGAAAAATAGAGTTAAAAAGTCTCCCGGATCTTTCCGGAAAAACAATGATTAGATATTTTAATATCATCAATGTCTTCTATTTCTTTACAGCAAATATCAACTCCGTAGGAACAGATGTCATTAGTATGGCAACTTTGTGACATTTCATATCAGAGGGCCTAGCACGAACGACTATCGACAAAGTATTCGAATCGTCAAACTGTCAGTTGTATGAGAAATTTCATACAAATGACAGTTCGACGATACGAATACCTTCTCGATATTTGTTCGTGCTCACCCCCCAGACCACTTTTGCTAGAAAACACTCGTAATCGGATTAAAATCGCGTTTTAATCATGTAAAAGTTAATGTATTTAAATATGTGATACTCGCATTAATAAAAGACAATATTAGTATAGATTTAATAACGTCAAACGAAATAAGCTTAAACTATCAATCCTAGTAATGCAAGTTAATAGCGACTATGAAATTGATACAAAACAATATTATAATAATTATCTTGTAAGATGAGTTATTCTGAAGGCCTCTTTAAGTGCCCCTTCTGGCTTCTGGCTTGTTTGCAATGTAAATATTGTCTTTGTCGTGATGTCGCCATTTCACCTTCTATCATTACATACATAATATGTAATTGTTTGATGAGTCTAATTCCAATTCGCTTTAAAGATGTTATATACATCTATACTAATATTATAAAGAGGGAAGATTTTGTATTTTTGTATGTTATGAATAAACTCAGAAACTACTGGAACAATTTTAAAAATTATTTCGCTTTGCTATTGCAAGCTACATTATCAGCGAGTAACATAGTGTGTATAGTACATCTACATTGCACCCGTGTGAAGCCGGGGAATGTAGTACAATATATACAAATGATACAAATGAAATGATATCAAAATGAGTTCAGTATATACGTAGATGCGTGAACAAACAGACAGAATATTTCAATAAAGAATGTTTAATTCTATTGTTTTATTATAATAAAGTTAAAACCGTTTATGACGACATTGTTAAGAACAACATACCGTCGCGCTGCTCGGTACGGTTTGACGGGCTCGTTGGCACGTTCGGTAAAACACCTGCCGTGCGCATCGATGGGCGATGGATTTCATGTAAGCATGTTTTACCCACGTCTGGTAACTTCGGGCATTGATCGGGTGGGAGGAATATCTAAATTCCGACCGGGTAACGAACCACCTTTCATAGATGGAAACACCGTGAAGTGCATATTGCATATATGCTCGTCTGTCGATATCTAACATAAAAAAAATATCGATCAAAATCAGAGTCCCGACTGTACTTTGTACCTTTAAAGCATCACCGGTTGTTACAACTATCGGTTTTTACGACCAAATATGAGTAGTCCCTTCGATGTCGTTATAACAGATTTTTACTGTATATGGATGTAGAATATGTGGTACAGGGTTATGATCGTGTGTTAATATGTCGTTATTTTATTATATGCAGCGTTGAGAGTTGAAAATGTTATAATTTTAATGAAATTTTCAGAGTTAATAAGATAAGAGTACTCCACCCTATTCTCCTCTAACGGTAAACAAGGCTTAACTTTTGTCGTAAAATAATTATGCAATTATGTTGAAGTTAATATTAGATTGTTGTTACATTAAAAATGTATCCGCTAGTAATGATCAAAGATATGCATTTTGTATAGATCGACGTAAATCAAGTATTAAAAGAATTGGTTGAACGTTGAATTTTTTCTTGAAGAATATTTGCGAAATGCTTTTACAGTTAGATGTGACCGAATGTTATAAAACCGTTTGGAATCAAATTAGCTTCAGATATCTTTTTCATGTCCACAATTACTTAAAATGAATTACTGCTTAAACTTCACGTATGGAATATTTAGAAAAAGAAGTTCCTATTTTAAATCAATTCAAGTAATAACTAAACTATTAAACACACACACGTTTTGATGGGCTCTTTGGCGTGTATGCACACCTTCCTAGCGCTCCGATGGGTCGCGGGTTCGAATCCCGCCAGGACGATATGTTTATAATTTTCTATAAGCATCTCTTCCCCACGTCTGGTCACTTCGAGCATTAAACGGATGGTAGGGATATCTCAACTCCGACCGGTTAACGAACCACCGTTCATAGATAGAAAAACCGTAAAGTGCACATTGCGCGTTTTGGTCTCAATCTATGAATTTCCGAATGCTCAAAGTAAAAAAATAAGTTGACAGCGCATCATTGACTTATGTTCTGTGGCTGGTCCTACCATTAAGTGAACCTCATGTTCGTCTGTCGATATCTAACATAACAATAACCGTACTGACATATCAAGACTTCAAATAAAAATCTTTACAAAATACCTATAATATTGAACTCTTTCAGTTGCCTGCAATGACTACGTTAATATACGTTAATATAATATACTATTCACGTTAATAGAGACTGATACGACGCGCGACGTAATTCAATTGTTTAAAATATAAATTTTCCCATTAAGGTCGTATTAAGAGTTGGCTTATAACAAAAAGCTCTCAAGTCAGCGCACATTTGTTAAGATGTAAATTTATTCCCGTGAACAAAGACCGCGTTCTAAAGTCAATGGTTACACAAAAACTATTTGAGTTTAATGGCAAGAGAGTGTGTTGCATTATCCTGGGAACTTAGCATAATTTTCCTTCAACGAAGTTTATATAAAGTATTTTTAGTTTACTTAAGAACTAGGGATTCCCTCGTATAGAAATGTTAGGGTGTTTACGCGCTTTATATTGCCTTAGGCCTTTTTAAGGTTTAAGCTTTATCCATATTACCTTAATTGCAAAAATCGATCCAGTTGTTTGGATGTCAAAAACTAAGACAGTTTCTTTCGTATTTATAATATTACTAGCGATCTGCCCGGCTTCGCACGGGTGCATTGTATATGCACGAAAAATAGCCTATGTTATTCGCTGATAAAGTAGCTTTCTATTGGTTAAAGAATTTTTAAAAACGGCGAGTAGATTTTGAGTTAAATAATAACAAACAAACAAATCTTTTTTTTATAATATTAGTATGGATATGATATATCCAATAAAGGACAGAAAGAAGAATTTTTCACTTGTTAACAACACTACAAATGGAATATCTACTATATAAAAATAAGTCGGGTTTTCCTTCCTGACGCTATAACTCCAGAACGCACGAACCGATTTCCACGGTTTTGCATTCGTTGGAAAGGGCTCGGGCTCCGTGAGGTTTATAGCAAAGAAAATTCAGGAAAAATTTCAACAGAAAAGCGGGAAAATCTTTTTTCTTTAAGAACAGTTCTGGCAGAACAACGTCTGCGGGGTCCACTAGTTTGTTCTATAACTCTGCTTTATGAGTTTACCTCAGTCACAGAAAATAAAATATTTGGAAATACTTCGACTAAGACCGAAGTAATATGCACTTCATCTAGAGGAGAAGACATTGACATTTTATTTATCTTCGTAAATCTTTTTTCGTTAAATGACAAAAAACTGTTATTTTTCGACAGGTTTGAAGTTATGTGAAAATTTATTTTTATTCCTTGTGCTTTTTACCTACACTTCTTACTTAACCCATATTTATACTTATAATCACTTCAGAGTTAAACAGTGTATATTAAACGTACGTATATAATCAAACTACAGTCATATGTATAAAGTAAATGTACATACCACGAAGCCCTGTTAGCTTCCATCTCAACGTTCCATTTGCGATGTTTTGTCTTTTGTTTCTGAGAACAACGTCCTCTTTGTCTAAACCCAAGCCGTTTGTGGCACATGCAAATATTTACCTAACCGAGGTTTCAGCTTTGACGTCCCTACATAATTTCTTGTCTTCACAACCTTTGCCCTCACGGATTTACAGCCCTTTTAAAATATGAATGTGACCGTTTTCGTTTGCTCTTTCTTTGCATTGCGTTCTTACAAAGATCATATTTTGATCTTCTTCCTGCCCTGTTCCTTTTCTTTAGATCATATTTTGATATCAACATAATATTGTTGGGTTTGTTGATAATGTATTCATCTCTACTAATTCCATGTACTCGTATGAAAAAAATTTCACGTTGTGTTCGATAGTAATAACTTGAAGTTATATTATTAAGGTTATATTTGTCTTAAAACCTCAGCTGTCGTATTTTTTACTTTATCTGCGTTTCTGAACCCTTCAATCTATGAACGGCGTATTCATGTGTCATGTGACAGAGTTTGAACCTGTAGGTCTATTACGAAAATCGAACGCAACGAACGGTACGAAACGAAAGAACAAATAACTTCGTATTTTAACTTATTAAGAAAACATTTTAAATTCTATTTACGATTATTCTTACAATCATAGTAATGTCAAACGAATGACATAATGACTTATTGCGAAAGACGTATCGATCATCGCATTCATAATAGGAAAATATACGATTCGTTATCCGAAACATCGTAGTTTGTTTTGGTAATAGGCCTCCTGAGTGTAGATTTCCAAAATAAAAAATATGTATATGTAGAAAAATAAATAGCTTAGTGATTTACAAATTCCATCACAAGTGAAAAAGATTACGTGAACTCGTACAAAAGCATTCCGAGATCAAGAGTTTCAAACTGTTGTCATTTATGCGAAGTAAATAAATGATCGGTCGTTCGAACCATTCAGGAAGATGAAATTGGTCTCGATATCGGAGCCCATAAATAAAAGGATTCAATACTATATTATGTGTTAGTATTAAATATTACCTATCAAAGGAAACCTTTTTCGTGATTACTTCTTATGCGCTCTCGATACTAACGTAAAACCAATCTTTGCGATGAGAAATCTCAGTTGTCTCTTTATTCAAGCTTAAAGAAAACCTTTGTTTGACTTTAACCTTTTTCAGTGATAATAAAGTGTGGTATGTGTCAAGGTATTGAACTTTATGGACGGAAAAGGATCATAAGTAAAATATTGTAAGCTTATGTGTAGACTACATTGAATTATTATATAATACTAGCGACCCGCCCCGGCTTCGCACGGGTCTAGATTTTTTTGACAAAAAAGCAGGGGTTGTATGTATTTTTTAATGCCACATAATAAAAAAATAAAAACAAAAAAAATCGTCCAAAAATAAAAAAAAAAATTTAAGGGTGAACAACCCTTATCACTTAGGGGTATGAAAAATAGATAGTAGCCGATTCTCAGACCTACTGAATACGCATATAAAATTTGGTAAGAATCGGTCGATCCGTTTCGGAGGAGTATGGCAACGAAAACTGTGACACGAGAATTTTATATATTAGATTGTCTGAAAGTACCTTGTCGCAAGAGAATTGACACACACAAACCAAACTGTGAAATAGCATGAGATACTAATAATTTTGAATTTCACTGAGATTAATTACGACGTCCGCCATGATATATGATATTACAGTAAATAATTTATAATAAGTCTAAGTATATTTGATTCTTTTAAGACATTTTATATGTAATAAAAGCGTAAAAAATTGAATTTGATTAGAAAATCTAAAAATCTGAAAAACCATACATTGAAAAAATGTGTTTACAGAACTGTATAAACACGTAGGTAGGTAGGTAGGAACACGTCCACGAGTATGAATCGCGTTCATAGATGGAAAAACAGTGGAGTGCACATTGCGCGTTTCGGTTTCACTCTATGGATTTTCGAATGCTCGAAGTAAAAAGTAGGACAGCGCATCGTTGACTGATGTTCTGTCGCTGAGGTATCACCTACCATCAAGTGAACCTATGCTCGTCTGTCGATAGCTGACATAAAAAAGAAAAATTAAGAGAGTGCCAGTATTAATATGATATCATATTTCGATATGACATAACCCACGCGACCCCGTCACTCAACAGAGCTTTTTGCCAACATGATTAATGGGTATCGAGGCAGTGTGTCGCGAAGACAGTATTGACGTGACACCGGATCCTTCATACTAAGCTGAATTTCAGACGCCCCGCGAATCCGAATAACCCCTGTTACTGTCTCTAAGTGCCCTATTTTCGACAAGTTCCAGTACCGATCCATCGTTATTTCCATACTATGATCTCTTTTAAATGACTATTTTATGCATTCACTAAGATACGCTTTAGATATTTTTATGCGGTGTCTCTCTTTTGACAGCTTCAAAAAAAGTCATTCAAATATTATATCAGAATATCGTATATAGCAACATGCCCCGGCTTCGAGTGGAATGTAGATGTAATATACACAATAAAATAGCCTATGTTACTCGATGATAAAGTAACTTTCTACTGGTGAAAGAATTTTTAAAATCGGTTGAGTAGTTTTTGAGTTAAATCGTAACAAACAAACAAACAAATCTTTCCCATTCATAATACAATATTAGTTTAGATCGTTCAGATATATAAGTACCAGTATATAACTCAGTAGCATTTACTAAGTTTAATCACAGCGGCGAATGGCACATGATTACAATAGCTGATGGTATACTAATATTTTATTCACCCCGTGTTCTCGGTCAGAATTAATGATAATATGTATTTAGTCACCATCGTGCGAACAAACAGTTTGCTCGTTTGGTTTTGTCCTACAAAAAATCCAGCTTATTCATTTGAGTCACTTATCAAATATGGCAAATCGATTCTCTGTAGAAAACGCTAAAGAAACTAATGATATAGGACTCATATAGACATAATGTCGGTCACGTCCCCAATACTGGCCTTTGTTTCGCTTGATTGATGTCCTCGTGTTTCGTTCGCTGGATTTAAATCACCAAAGAACAGATTCTCCGATGCCTTCCGAAACTTTGTGATTTGTTGATAAAAGAAAACTCCGTAGACATTTATCACTGCGCCATCAAACTGTCCTTAAAGCCAGCGAGAAGTAGATAAATAAGATTCTTTCAGCTTAACAATGGCGATTCAATGTTGTAGGGTCGGAATGGAATAGAAGTGATACAATTTTCCCCACGATATATTTATCGCGGTCATTGGAAACAACTGGGAGATAATGCAATTTTTGTACGATATTTCTGCTTTTAGAGATATTGTTATTGAAAAGTGTTTTGTTTAAAAGCGTAACAAAAGATCCTAGAGCGAAGTTTTACTTTATTATTTATATCTGAGTGTTGATTTGAATAAAGATAAATTATTTTTGGATGAAACGTATTTTATAATGGCATTATAAAATACGTCGAAAGAGGTCGAATTTCGATAATAAAACAACATATTTCGATAATAAATAAGGTTTATTTTATCTCAGTTTGGGGCTCATTAAATTTGCATTATGTTTACAAAAAAATACATAACATATTGTTATTTTAACATTTCCTATTAAGAGGCTTTTATACAATTAAAACCCTTATTTTTAAAGTATAACGAACAGAATTATTCAAGCATACGCATCAACTAAAGAAACCTTTATATTTGACTACCAACACGCCCGGCTTCGCATGGCACGGCTTACAATGTACTATACACTAAAAATAGCCTTACTCGCTGATAATGTTCAAATTCAAATTCAAAAATAATTTATTCATTTAGGTAACACAATGTACACTTATGAACGTCAATAAAAAATACATATTAAATGCTTCTAATTTTACATTAACTGCCAGTTCTCAAATCAATCAATGTAGCTTTCTATTGGTGAAACAATTTTTAAAATTGGTTCAGATAATCTCTGGATTATCCTACAACATCACAAACTACCTCTTTATAATATTAGTATAAGATAAACAATAAACTTCAAATAGGCCAACCAAAGCGTTTCATAAATTCATTAACTAGTTTCTATATGCTTAAGATTTGTTACGAACTTGGCATCGTGTACTCTGAGATAAGTTCATTATTCCCTGACGTGTGAGATTGGAGAGGGGCTAATTAGTTGGTGAGACTTCAGATAAACACAAATACATACAGTTTACATAACTTGACAGTATCATGAATGGGAAGTTACATGTCAGGGTAAATAGACTGAAACATATTACAATATACATCTGTTCTCTACCGCCCGAATGTCTACGCGTTCATGATATGCGTTACGTTTGGGACTAGAGGTCATAGTTTTGAAACCCGGAGAAATAAAACAAAAAAAATTGATTCGGTCGGACACAAAAGACTGATCAGCTACGTTCCTGTAAATAAAAATTATCAGTGAAACGGACACAGAAATGTATCTCTCCCATGTACGAGGGGACTCGGGAATTTACTTTTTCTATTTCCTAAATATCCCGTAAATATATTATGTGGTTTAAAAAAGCTTGATCAATAAAAACAGCGTCAGAGCTTCCCTTTTCGTGGCAGTACTTATTTGCATATTTATTAATTGTTAATTTATATTTTTATAATTTGTGTTATTAGTAATATACTTGTATTTACTTTTGTGCCGTCTCGAATAAATGTATTTCATTTAATTTATTTTTTTATGAAGAAACAGTAAGCATTGGGCCGCAATCCTGCGAGATGATAAGCGGTCTAAATGCAATCATTTCTTAGGAGAAGCCTATTCACTCTAGTTTTAACCATCGAGATTATAAAAACAACATTACTTCCTCTTTCCATTATATTGCTGATAATATGTAGTCGTTGCCAAGTCTACTGTGCCTGGCCGTCTTGGCAAAGAACCACCCGTCTATGCCGGATAAGTTTGTCTTGTAACGACATCGACAATTTATAACTACAATGTATATATAAGAATAACACCAATCCTTATAGAGAGTTTTAGTCGATCAAGTCGTAATTATAAAATTGTAATCTTATATTGTATTTAAATTTAAAATATGTTTTTTGGGTTTGGGTTAATCCCGATACACAAACCGTTCCCCGATCGGCTTGATTCTTTGTCGCTGCGTAGAGATATTGGCTCTCTCTGCATCGTCTATCACATTTATCATGGGGAAGGCTAGGAAGAATTGTTTTAATTCCTATTATATAATCCCGGCCGCTAAACGCTATCGGACAGCGCATCAAAATTACCATGCATATCATCTCGATGTCTGGAAGTCCACAACTGCGCGATATACTCTGTGGAATCAGCTTTCGCCGGTCGCAGCTTTTTTCCGAATACGCCTTGGGAACCTTCAAGAAATGAGCCTACATCATTAAAGGTCGGCAACACACCTGTAAGCCCTCTGGTGATGTGGAAGTCTATGGAATATATATATGAAAAACTGCCCGTTTAACCCTATTCTATTAAAATAGAGTTTAATAAAGGTTTTCTTTTAAACTCGTGATAAGGGTTTTTGACGTCTCTTACGCCCCCGGCTTTGAAATTTAAAGTAACTTTAGATTATTTTTCATATTATAATAATATTTCGCATTCATTGTATACTTTGCAATTATTTTTAAGGTTCGAAGAACACAACAAGAGATAAAAGAAAATAAATTACAAACAAGAAACATTTTATTTTCGCATAAAATAATAATTAGTCCGCCATTTATACCTCGAAACTCGAAGATATTTTTAAAATGAGATGTTTTGCTATTTCACCTACGAAACTATGAAAGGCCTTTGAATACCTACATTCTTGTTTCAAATAGATCCACATTATCTGTAATTTACTAGTAAATATAGAATAGGAATTTATTTATTAAAAAAAAACATAATTAAAAAGAAAACATAAATACTTTTCTTAATAAATTTCTTAATATTGAAAACGTGTAAACCGCTTGACCAAGACAAGGATGAAATTATTTGTTTTTGAGTGGATGGTTTAGATTAACAATTGGATATGGTGGTGCAATAGAGTTCTCGGAATATTTTTTTAGATAATGTTCAGAAATTGTCTATCGGGTCCGCTAGGTGATAGGTATATTCTAATAAATGAAACAAATTTTGCCGAAAGGTTTCTGAGACTCCAATAAGTATTCGTTGTGGCCATGATGGGAACAGCACTTTCAGTGAGTCCCATGCTGAAGAAATAGTAGGTACGTCATTTACATTTTATAACAATTAAGTAAATAAATAATTTTCGCTGATTTAATTACACCAGACTTATTCCTATTGTTTCAATGGCATTAAGCGAGCGCATCTATTGCATTTACTATCTGTGGTTAGTGCTCTGCGGTCATTGACCTCGGATTTAAATGATGAAACGCAAATTGCTTTATTTGAATTCGGGATTATGAGATCGTTATGATAATAACAGTATCATTCATGTGGTTTTTGCTTAATAAAATGTATTTTGTTTGAATTTGATTGCCTCGGGTTTTTTTTTTTTCATATCGTCAGATGAGCATGAGGTTCACTTGATGGTAGGTGATACCTCAGCCACAGGACATCAGTTAATGGTGCGCTGTCGACCTACTTTTTACTTCGAGCATTCGGAAATCCATAGACTGCAACCGAAACGCGCAATGTGCACTTCACGGTTTTTCTATCTGAGAACGGTGGTTCGTTACCCGGTCGGAATTTCGATATTCCTCCCACCCGATCGATGCAAAATCTTAGTGTTATATTATAAAGGATTATATTAATATTTCCTTATAACCTTATATGCTAATAATAACTTTGTAGCGACATCTACAATCTGCGCCCACAAACAGTACAAAGACATCAATAATCCTGAATCGCGCTATCAAAGTTTCTCCGAGGGTCAGTTGTTCGACTGTTCGACGATTCGATTGTGCTATTATGTATGAAAAAGTGGCAAGCATTAGTATACAATCACATTTGGTGGAATATAGTGGAGTGATCAAAGAGAAGACAAATCTTATACAGAACTGATATTATAAAGAGGAAAAATATGTTTGTTACGATTTCACTCAAAAAATACTCGACCGATTTTAAAAATTATTTCACCAATAGAAAGCTACATTATCAGCGATAGGCTTATTTTGTGTATAGTAAATCTACATTGCACCCATGCGAAGCCGGGTGGATCGCTAGTACACTGTGATCGCGGATATAGTGCATGTGATTGAAGGCATACATATATTTAAATATTTTTTGACCGCACTTTGAAATAAATCGAAATATTATAATAACTTTAGCATTGCGGAGTCCTACACTGACGTCAGACTATTCTTTAAAGCAGTGAAGTCGTTTTAAAAGTAAGAATAAAAAAATATTTTAAATAGTATACACATTTCTGAAAATCCTCTTTATTCATAGAAGGCGCCCGTTCTGAATAATTATTATTTTAGTTATAATTAATATATTCAGTACTATTATAATTAATAATACAATACATCTATTGAAACTGAATACCAACCCGAGTTACATTTTGTAACAGGCTTACTTGTTTACTTAACTTTCATGTTCTCGATAACAAAGGCCCTTTATGATTATATATTTGTATGCAATATAAAGAAAGTTACACTTGCTAACATAATTAGGTTAGAAGCAGTGGCCGAGCTGCGACACCGGACAATACTAGCTGCTAGTGATGCGC
Organism: Anthocharis cardamines; assembly: GCA_905404175.1. Lineage (NCBI taxonomy): Eukaryota > Metazoa > Arthropoda > Insecta > Lepidoptera > Pieridae > Anthocharis > Anthocharis cardamines. The sequence continues at coordinate 3,805,530 of FR989957.1, read as the reverse complement.
ATCCTTAAAAATGTATATCCGCGGATACGGTTCCGAATACGGATATTTAGGGTCCTTCAGGTTATTTATTGCGACCATGTTTACTTAACAGTAAGACAAAAGACCACACCGATTGCGTTACTCAACTGATTTTATTCCGAATTGATTCGCGGATACGGATCTTCACTTTCTTACTCAATCGATGTCTATGCGCATGACGTTGAATATATTTATTTATTTTGTTTGCAATATAAAGGTGCCAAATATATGATTAATAATAATCTTAATAGGAATTTAATAGTGTTTCATTGTTACCTAATTAATCACCTATATATAGAATTTCATCTATGTTTTGAAAATTATTATGATAAAAGATTCGCCAAAAAAGTAATGGATTCGGATTTCTTCTCCCTCGGATATCCGCGGATACGGATACGGATATCCGGCACATCACTACTTACTGCTCTCATTTAACTCCACTAACAGAAGCTGCCAACGAGAATACGCCCCCAGAGTCCTTTTTCTAAACATTTTAATTTAATTCCACTCCTGATGCTAGTTCTCCTTCGAACTGCGCATTCCCAATTAACGTCGTTATGAGAATTAAACTTTATCTTTCTTACGCTTTTAAATACTTGAAAACATTGTTTAAAAGTTATTATTTAAATCTTTAGTTAGAATGCTATTCAGGCAACTTCAGAATTACAGTACAATAAAGCTTTTTCAAAATGATTACAGTTTGTCGAAGGAGGAAAGCATTCGACTAATGGAAAAGGCCAAATGTGAAATATTTAGTAACTAGGTACTATTATTAATGACTAGCAACGCGCCCCGGCTTCACACGGCTGCAATGTAGATGTACTATACACAAAAAATAGGCTATGTTACTTACTAATAATGTAGATTTCTAATGGTGAAATATTTTTTAAAATCGGTCCAGTAGTTTTTGAGTTTATTCATAACATACAAAAATACAAATCTTTCCTCTTTATAATATTTAGATATAGATAACTACACGCAATTCTTCATCATATAATAGGCCATATAACTAAGTAATAATATTTACTATGTATATATAATTATATAATTATTCGTCACTATTAAATCACTGCAAAGCAAACACCTCTCATAGTACATAGCATTCATCGTCATTTACCATATCCCTCAAAGTTCAGTTATGTATTACAAAATACATTTGAAGCCATAACCTTGGGAATTCTCTATGACTTAGATAACCTTATAAATAAGGGTCTATTTAAACTTGTTATGATTCAACCCCTATATGGTCGCATGAATTACTCCCGTCTCTATACGTCACTAATTCATGCGAACCCGACCTAAAATATACGAATGGAGGCTTCTATTAGATTTTATACAGCCATCATCGTCACCATTAGGCTCCTTAGAAAGGCCCATACCTTCATTAAGGGTTAGTGTTGTGCTCATAGCCTTTATTCATTATTCTTAAGGGCAAACATTACTTACAGAAACGTTTGCTTGTTAAGATAATTGTAGTTTATGTGTTTGGATACGTTTTGTTTTGTTTCGAGTTGATTGAAGGTTGAATAATTGATGTGCTTGTTTTTATGTTACCGAAGGACTAAAATGAGCTAACATTTCATTGATTCGCTCAAATCTATACTAATACTAGCTGACCCGGCAATCGTTGTTTTGCCATGTAAATCATTTCTAAAAAGCAGGGGTTGATAATAGAAGAGTGAAAATATAGGGTTATATGTATTTACTAATGCTGTATCATAAAAAATATTTTTTTTTATCTAAAATTGAAAAAAAAAATTGGGGTGGATTACCCTTAACATTTAGGGAGATGAAAAATAGATGTTCTCCGATTCTCAGACCTACCCAATATGCACACAAAATTTCATGAGAATCGGGATAGCCGTTTCGGAGGAGTTTAACCACAAACACCGCTACACGAGAATTTTATATATTAGATGTATTATAAAGAGGACAGATTTGTTTGTTTGTTACGATTTAACTCAAAAACTTTTGGACTTATTCTAAAAATTCTTTAACATTGGTACCCGTGCGTGTTACTATTAGTACATACTTTAATAAAATTCGTTGTTAATCCAGAACAAATAGTGCTGATGTAGGCATCTATGTATAAACATACATACATATACATAACGCCTCTTTCCCTTTGGTGTAGGCAGAGATCACGGAATTCCATATGTTCCGATCCTTACACATCACTTTCGCTTCTTCCACTTTCATCAATGCTTTCATACACACTCGAAAAAAAATGAATAAACATATTTACCGAAAGTTTAGTTATAAATATAGACTAGAAACCAAGAACACTGAATTTAAACTCTTACATTACGTTACGGCTTCGGCAAATTCAATTTCTCCACATTTTTAATACTGAAAGAGAATTGTCGCTCTTAAGTTATATCCACAAATTACGTTCGTATATGGAAAATTCTAATAAAATCCATCTATAAATTCAAACGTACGATATTTTAAAGGTAAAATCTGAGCTTATTTCTGATTCACTTGCTCGAACGTCTTATAGCGGTCTATCCTAGAAATTTGCTGAAACGCGACGGTATTCATGGCGTTTTGACGTACGCAGAATGAAATCAACCTCTATGTTATTCAGTGAACGGTGTACAAGGGGAACCATTTATTAAGGGTCGAAAGTGTGGAACATTCCGCCAACCGGAACATAAATTGTGTAACCGCTTATTTTGTAAGTTCTTAACTATATATATCTATACTGAACTACTGTATTTTAATGGTTATATTTTTTTAACGAAAGTGAATTCCTGAGTCCCCTAGTGGGGCCTGGGGCAGACCCATTTCTGTGTCTTTTTCACCAGGCATTTTTTTTTACAGACAAGTAGGTGGTCAGCCTTCCGTTCCTGCTAGACTAAAATATTTTTTAAAGCTGTTTCCCCGGGATTCGAACCTAGAACCTCCGGTGTTAAAGGCATTGTACTTACCACTGAGCCATGGAGGCAGTTTCTTTAATAAGATACTAAATCACGTTTTATTTTGTATTTAGATAAAAAAGACAGTAACTTAACGACAACTTAAATTATTATAATTTGTACCTACTGCTTATAAACAGTAATGCTGTGATACCTTCGTGACACAACACTATCCTGCCAGCCCCCTATGGAAAATAAGGCAGTTGCGCCAATACGATTTGTTCAAATCAAACTAAATTACCAGTGGAGTCAATATGCATATGTATGTACCTATATATGCATTCATGCATAACCTAGCATATTAGGTAAAGTTAAATACTTAAACAAAATATAGCGAAAGGTGAAATAAGAATTGATTTATTATTATATAAATTATAAGACAATATAGTTCATTTAATCTATTTTTTTCAGTTAAGTATTTTAAATAATTTAATAGATAGGTACATAGATACATATATCATGAATGTTGGAAAAATCTCTTATTTCCCTTTAAAATTCGTTATTTAAGTTCTCTTTTGAACAACGTATTGCTTTCCGAGAAACTGGGAAATAAACAGCTCTACGGTAAACAGAGGTGGGTAATGTTGTTCCACTGAGGAAATTACTTAAATCAAAAAGGGAAGTCTTCGAAGAGCAAGCTTTGCCGACAATCGGTGTCAATGTTAAAGAAATTCTGTTACATATGTTCTTTATATTATTAAGACAATACCTTTTGTTAACGCAATCAAACATATAATTAAACTTTTACCGGATTTTTATATTATTCAGTTTTCCTTACTGGATCAACATCTATACTAATATTATAAAGAAGAAATATTTGGATTTTTTATATGTTATGAATAAACTCAAAAACTACTGCACCGATTTTAAAAATTCTGTCACCAATAGAAAGCTACATTATCAGCGAGTATCGTATTTTTTTGTTATAGTACATTGCACCCGTGTGAATCCGGGGCGCGTTCCTAGTTATTAATAAAGCGCGTTTAACATTTGGCTTTACCGTATTATATTAAAGATTTCGGATACCCTTATTGCTAGAATACATTAATTTTCTATTGTATTATATATCGACTTCAATGAAAGTATGTATGTACAGTATATATGTTTATTATCCAAAATTCCTAGATACATTCAGTGTACATACATAGTATAAAACAAAGTCGCTTTCTCTGTCCCTTTGTATGCTTAAATCTTTGAAACGATTTTGATGCGGTTTTTTTAATAGATAGAGTGATTCAAGAGAAAGGTTTATATGTATAATAATAACAGTTTTTCTGTAGTGTATTTAGTATCAGCATTGCACCGGTGCGAAGCCGGGGCTGGTCGCTAGTGTATAATAAAATAAATTTTGAGATTAATTTTATCGTCGTAATTGTATCGGTTTGTTTCCGTGTTAAAGAACTACGTGAAAGTAAAGAAATTAACAACTATCTTACGAGAAACCTTGTCTATCTAACTGATCCAGGCTTAAATTTCGTTCGAGACATTGATACCTTAGGAAAATCTCGTTACAAACTACTTCCCTTTCATTTAACTTGGAGGTATAAAAACGGCGGGATGCGACTTCGCAAATTGACCGTAACTTTTCTGCCGAGTAATATTATGAGAAGACCAAAACGAATCCGGCGAAGTTTAGGATAATTCGCGAAACGTTTTCGAACGAACGCTCGAGTTTGATCGACGGTTATTGGCTATAATTTATTCGCTTTATTCAACGAATCGATCAATGAATTTAAGCTTTATTTTTTATAACCAGTTCAGTCCAACTGATTGTAAAATATTATCAAGATACTCTCTGAAGACAAAACGGACAGCTTATGGCATAGAGAGAGGAAAATTGATATATGGATGATTGAGAAAGTATGGATTGTAGAGCACTCAAAATTGATAAATAATCGGTTCAGCGATTGAGGTTAGTACTTAGTGAGTCTATATGAGGGGGGCAGCTGCCCCTACCTAGTGCTCCCTCTTGGCGACGCCTTTGTCTGAAGCTAAGACGATCTTCGCAATACTCCGCATGTTATTTGGCTCAGACAATAAGAAACAAATATTCAAAATAAGAAATACATAACACTGTCAGCTAAAATAGTAGAAAATGAAAAACATTACCGACATCTCTGTATAAGCCCACCTTTCTACACATATTATATACCAACGAATAAACTAAAAATTACAGGACCGATTTAAAAATAAAAAGCTTCATTATTATCAGCGAGTAACATATGCTATTTTTTGTGAATATTATATCTATATTGCACCCGTGGTGCCGGGGCGTGTTGCTAGAGATAAATATTTAAACAATATATTTAGGTATAATTTTATTCAAATTGCACTAATTCACAATGAGTAGAGCTCTTGTCCGAAACTGGATATGACCGCTGGGTCTTACCTCTATTCAGAGGAATTATCCTTTGTATTAAACTTAACGACATCTCCTAAGGGACTTCTCTCTGCTAGTTTGAATAATAAGCAAGTATCGGTGCTCCCTATTGTAGTCCTCACATGAGTCTATTTACTTCAGACGATCACAGCTTTCAATAGATTCGAGACGTGGACAAAGATATTACATATCAAACGCAAACGACACGTTGCTTATTAGGTTAGACATTGATACACTAGCGTGAGAATAACTTGATAATTGGTGATACAGCCACAGTTTATCAGTTAATGATGCACTTGCGACCTATGTTTTACTTCGAGCATTCGGAAATTCATAAACTGAAACCGAAACGAGGTGCACTTCACAGTTTTTCCCTTCTATGAACGTTGATTCGATACCCGGTCGGAATTTCAATATTGGGTGGGGCCCGTTTAAACTCCTAAGTGGAAACCATGTTTGCAAAAATGTATATACATGTCGTCCCGACGGAACCGAACTCGCGACCCATCGGTGCTCTGTGTAGGTATACTTCCCAACGCGCCAACAAGTCCGTTAAATACATATCTGCCCTTTTCTCTATACGTCGCATCATTATTTCTGAACCAGTTGATTCCAGCGATATTTTGAAACCTTTACGATTGAGGTACTTTCAGTAAAAGCCAACTTCTTCAAGACTGACCGTTTGTCCCTATTCTATCAAAACCATCTAATATATTTTTATTGTATAACATATTGCCTGGATGAGATCACTATATGTGATAAGGCCGCCATTTTTATGTTATATTTTGTTGATGTGTTATAACTAATTAATATAATAGAATTATTAACGTATCCGAATTCACAATTCACTACAAACGAGATTAATTACTTCTTAATTTCTTATCAAAACCTTAAAGGATAGATCATTAAACATCTGACGTCTAAAGATTTCAACAATAATTATGTTAAATATTAAGTACTTCAACCACGTAAAAATATCTAATATATAATACTTCAAAACATCTAAAAGGTGTTGAGGATAAAATTCTGATTGCAACACGTTTAAACAGCATGGTAAACATCTAAATAGTGTTAGAGTACCAATGAGTTTCTCTCTACTCTTTGAAAAAAGATATTTTTTGAATATATGCCATGTTCTTGTGTCATTCTAAAATTCAATAATAATAATAAAATTCATCAACACAAAAATATGTTTTCTATTTAACTTTAATATGGTAGCAGAGCGTGGTTTGCAGATAAATAATTTGGCTAGAAAGACTAATGGAAAATCCACCATACGAATTTCATCGTAAGACGAAACATATACGCCTTAAACACTTCTACATTAGAGAATGTGTTACAGAAGGAAGTGTTAAAATACAACATGTGGCTACACAGGAACAACTAGCAGACCTAATGACTAAGCCTGTCTTTAAGCCTAAACTAATGAAGTTTTCTGAGATGTTTGGCTTGAAAAAAGGAGAGGGCATGTTAGAGTACCAATGAGTTTCTCTCTACTCTTTGAAAAAAGATATTTTTTGAATATATGCCATGTTCTTGTGTCATTCTAAAATTCAATAATAATAATAAAATTCATCAACACAAAAATATGTTCTCTATTTAACTTTAATAAATAGTACCGATAAAATACGGGCGCGTTACACAAACGTGCATAAAGCGTGCAGACGAATAAACTAACCGGTTTGCAGTTTATTTTTATCGCACCAGGTATACTACGAGAAATCCGGTCGGAGCCGCACGTAGATACCACAATAGAGTTAGGTACTGTTGGATATTTTATTCGTAGAATTTTCGAATACAACTATTTTGTAGGAAACCTCGCATTCATCCGTTTGAATACAGATATTAATGTACGTGTTCGCCTAATCTGTGAATAAATCTGTGTGATCAGTAAAGCTTATATTCGAGAGGGGGAAACATTTATTTTATTCGACACTTGCTGTTGCGTGTTTGGACTTCAATGTCTGGTGATGGCAAGGCTTTTATGGCTGTGATGGCCTTTCTCTATGATCAGATTTATGATATGATCAATAAAAACGTAAAGAGTGAGGGTCATTTGGTGGTAGATGATACTCGACCACATCAAGAAGTACGTGGTTATAACACCGCTTCCAAAAACCAGCCTTGCGTTTAACTTATACTAACATCGTTTTGATACTTAATTAGTAATTTAGAGTAAGAATAAGCATCACTTATTTGACACACTCATTTAAAATATCTCTCTCATATCTCTTTAAAAAAAGACGAAAATGTAACTCGTTGATAGTTAGATGTTAAATAGGTCTTCACTCAGTAAAAGTCACGCTTTAATGAATATGGTATATTTTTTAATAATTTAAATAGTTTATTCTTCTCATTTTCTTAAATATTAATAAAACACATCATTTTCAAGCAACCTAGTAGTGCAATCTAGTTTATATTTTTTACTCTCCTGAAAACGTTATCTCTAAGTATTTGTAAGAAAAATTCAACATTACTTTGCATAGTTTTAAATTCTGAACTTTCTTCAGCTGAACAAAAGACTTTAAAGCAACTACAACTAAAAGCTATTTTCGACCTAATTCCATTTTAAGCAACGCAAAAATATCTTGCTTATTCTATCTTATCTTGGTCGCAACTTGGCTTTATTTTCGTTAATCTTACTAGAACACTTGTTTAAAAAGTCAGTAAAGTCATAAACTGGTAGATTATGTTTGGCTTTTTTTACCGAGGGGAAATGGAGTATGTACGCACTCGCTGCGTCGGAGTTGTGCAAGGACGTAGAGAATGGAGCTTATCCTACCTTATCCTACAGGCAGCCGGGTCACAACGAACTACTCATCAAAATCACTCGACCACTATAATGGGGCCCACGGTATCGCTAAGAAATCTCCGGCATCAGCTAGTTATTGTAATATTGGCACTGTTATGCTTTAGTATATTTATTTATTTATTTATTTATTTATTTCGAAAACCTTACAGCTTACTGGAGATTAACAAATTAGTTTATAAAACAAAACGCCAATTACAAGGTTTACAGATTAATCAATAAAAAATAATATTACAGAGAGAATACGTATAGAGTGTATAGTAGGTTTAGAGAGTATGTGTTTGTGTGTGAATGAAGAGGTGTGTGTGCTTCAATAAAATAATATGATACAAAATTGGCATGATTCAGTGATATTAGTTGTTTGATAGTGTTCTAAGGATATTTTCTTTGAAAGAGTTGCGAGAGGAATTGAATATGTCTAATGTTGAAAAATAGTCGTTGTATTGTGCAGGTAACCGATTGAATAATGAGTGTTTAGTGTAGTTGTGAAATGTAGGAGGAACTGAAAGCAGTGGGGTATTTCTAGTCCTTGTCGGAGGAGTATTGAAGGTTATTTTGTTCAGCAGTTGAGGACAGTCGAATTTATTATTAAGGATATCGTATAGGAACATAATGTCAAGGAGTTGACGCCTATCTTCTAAGGTACTGATATTAAAAAAGGAACACGATTCCCGATAATCCGAGCAACATCTTTTTGCTTTGAAATTAAGGTGTTTAATAAAGGTATGTTGTAAACTTTCTAATTTTTTAATGTGCTTTTTATAAAAGGGGCGCCATATAACACTTGCATATTCCAGGATACTCCTAACGTAACAAAAGTATAGTACTTTTAGACATTGTGGGTTTTTAAAAGGTTGAGCTGTACGTAAAATGAAACCGAGAGATTTGTAGGCTTTATTAGTTATATACTCAATATGTGAGTCGAATGAGCACTTATCGTCAATAATAACACCTAAGTCCTTCACCTGTCTCGTTCTGTGAATTGATTCGCCATTTATATTATAATTGAATAATATATTATTTCGTTTACGTGTAAAGCTTATCAATTCACACTTTTTTATGTTTATTGCGATTCTGTTATTTTTATAGTATTCACCTAAACGATTAAGATCAGATTGCAGTAAATAACAGTCTGCGATGTTGCCTATTTTATGGAATACTTTCTTGTCATCCGCATATAGGAGGCAATTTGCGTTTAGGAGACAATAGGTTATATCAAATAAGTATATATTGAACAGCAAGGGAGATATGTGAGATCCTTGGGGAACTCCGGAGGTGACGTTTACAAAGTTTGAACGAGAACTACCTATGACTACTGCCTGACGGCGATTTCTTATATAAGAATCCAGCCATCTGAGTAGATTACCTTTAATACCTACTGCTTTTAACTTAACGGCAAGGATGTTATGGTCTACTCTATCGAATGCCTTTTCGAAATCAGTGTATATAACGTCAATCTGTGCACCATCATTCATGTTAGACAATAGATAATGAGTCAGTTCCGAAAGGTTAGTGTTTACTGAGCGAGATTTAAAAAACCCGTGTTGAGATGTGGGAAGGCATTCTTTACATGCTTTATATACGTAGTCATTAACGATGCTTTCCAACATTTTTCCGAAAATGTTTAGGATTGATATTCCCCTGTAATTACTTATTTCATTTTTTGCACCTTTTTTATGAATGGGTGTAACTCGTGCGGCTTTCCACGTTTTGGGGAAGACTCCTTCATCCAGAGATCTTTGGAAAATAATTTTTAGTGGGATCATGAGCCCTTCTTTACAGTTTTTTACAAATACAGCAGGAATCTCATCTAATCCAGCTCCCTTTTTACTATCCAATTTTTTAAAGGTCATTTCGATATCGTGGGATGTAATTTTAATTGAATTAATAATTTTTGAGTGAGGTGATTCTACGCATTGTATACTGGGGTCTGAATAAGAGGGATTAGCAAAAACACTATGAAAAAAATTATTGAAAGCATTACAGATCTCTTCAACGTTAGAATGGGTAATACCATTGAAAATCATACGACACGGAAAACTACTATTTTCTATTTTTGCTATTTATAAATCTCCAAAATTCCTTAGGGTTTTTAATCATTTCCTGTTCGCATCTATAAGTATATTTATTAAGGCACTCCTCTTGGAGTAGCTTAACCCTAGTCCTTAATAAAGCGAATGAAGCATAATCATTGGGATTTTTATGCTTCTTCCATTTTTTATGTAATTTAGATTTTTCTTTTAAAGCATTAATTAATGATGGAGAGTACCACTTGGGGAAGTGATGACGTCCTGATATTTTAACGGAAGGAACGTGCATATCAATTAATGTATAGAGCTTTTCATAAAAAACGGTTACAGCATCGTCTACGGATCCCACATTAAGAGAGTGTTGCCAATCCATATCGCACAGAGCTGAATTAATTTTAAGAAAGTCAGCTTTGAAGAATTTTCTAACGATTCTGGGTTTATTGCGTAAAGGCTTTACTTTATAGTTTTTAAGATATATGAGTAGTGGGGGGTGGAATTTATCAATACCGACCAATGGTGTATCGGATTGTTGACAAATTAATGTTAAATTAGAAAACACAAGATCAAGAACGTTGCCACAACTATTAGTCAATAAGTTAAACTGTTGAAGTCCCGCTAAGTAAATAGAATTTATAAAATCCGTCGCTGCTTCTGTTAAGAGTCTGTTGCCATTATTTTTGTGTGAATGACCTTCTGGTGTCCATGCAATAAAAGGTAAATTAAAGTCTCCAAGCAACAAAAATAAATCGTTTGAATTAACAGATTGTATGTCCTCGAATGCTTTTTTGAAGTCATACAGCATACTAGGGGCTTTGGAGTTGGGTGGTATATAGACAGCGGCTATATGTAAATCACTGTTATTGTGAGGTTTATCAATAGATAATTTACTTAAGATATTACTGGGAATTGTTATCCAAACACATTCTGTATGGCCGTATCGTAACTCTGGCCGTACGAAAGCAGAGAAACAGCGCTTCACAAAAATTATTACACCACCTCCCTTTGTTTTGGAACCACGGTCACATCGAAATATATCGTAACGACTGTCACACAATTCCGTGTCTAATATTCCATCGCACAGCCAGCTTTCCGTTATTATTATAATGTCAAAATTATTTACTTCAATATTGCGATAAAATTCTGGTAATTTAGTTCTGAGTCCACGAGTGTTCTGATAGTATATATTTAAGAAATCCATCATTAAAGAAACTTATTTAAATATAAATATATATATATATTACGTATATAGCATATACGTAAGTTTTTCCATCGCTGCCTTTATTAAGATATCGCAATACATTAGTATAATATTATCATCCACCTGCGCCCATTCCCAATCAGTTGGGGTCGGTGAATATCTCCGATTTATCCAATTATTTCCTTTCTTTCCATTATTTCATTATATTGAGCAATTTTCTCCTTTATATAAGTTAAGGTATAAGATTTATTGTCTGTGTACATATATATAAATAAATATCAATATATGTTTGTCTTCTATGTACTTCTAAATTATTCATTCGATTATGATGAACGTTTGACGAGTTGTACTGCATACGCCCGCGAAGGTTTCTGAGTCAAATAAATATACGTGGCTTTGCATGCCAGTTGCCGCGTTCAGCTAGAACAGTGCAAAAAATACAAGTAAGATTTTATGAAAAACCTTTCCATTCAACAACGGGAATTCTTAGTGAAACTGCATTTTCATAATGCACTTTATAGAATGGGTGCTCCAGCGTGTGCAATGGTCAAACCACAAAAGCGTCAACGACACGCTGCGACACTTGAACCGTCTGATAGCATCCGAAAAAGGGGAGTTGGCACGCGATTGTTTTGCATTTCTCCACATTCCTCGGTCCCCATTGTTCTGCATTGTTCCAGATAATACTTACTCCGTAATAAGGGAGCATTATTGTCGTGTCGTCGAAACTTTCTTTTAATAATGTAATAGAATAAACATTTATTCATCAGAGGTATGTGTTTCTTTGGCTCTTAGATATTTGTCTGGTTATTGTGTTAGCAATATCCCCGAATTGAGGCAGGTCTTCGTTACAAGTTTTTGCAACGTTTTCTGTGATAAAAGAGTTTTACCTCTATCAACCATATCGGAAGAATTACTACATTTATGTATAAACATACGATGAAAAGACCACTGAACTCAGAAAAAATGTGAAATTTTGGAAAACTCATCACGCTGTTTTTCGGCCATTGCCTAGTAACGCGGATGTTCACACTTCAAACTAATATTTTACATAATGCTTTAGCCTGGAATCGAACCCGCGACCCTTATTTACATAAAGTTTAGGTACTAACCAACGGCCTTCCAAAATTATTATTAGTCACGGGTTTTAGAATTGAATGAATATTTTTTACATTTAGATTTCTATAATCTATACCAATATTATAAAGATAATAATATTATAAAGACGAAAGATTTGTAAGATCAAAAGTACTCGTAACCGTCGAGTGTGTATGAAAGCATTGATGAAAGTAGAAGAAGCGAAAGTGGTATGTAAGGATCGGAGCATATGGAATTCCGTGATCTCTGCCTACCCCAATGGGAAAGAGGCGTGATGTATATGTATGTATGTATGAAAGATTTGTTATTTTTGTATGTTATGAATAAACTCAAAAACTACTGGACCGGTTTTAAAAATTCTTTCACCAATAGAAAGCTACATTATCCGCGAGTAACATAAGCTATTTTTGTATCTACATTGCACCCGTGTGAAGCCGGGGCGCGTTGCTGGTTTGTTTATAAATAAACATTAATAATGTACCTATCTATTCTTTATACAGACTCAAGCTGCAGGTCTTCGTTAACCGTGTTTTAGAAGTTTCATTTTAATTAAAACTTTATAGCGTTGGACGTAAAGGGCGTTAATTTTAGGTGTAAGCGAGCTAGCTCGAGTTAGTTCGCAATATGCAAGTTAGTTGTCGCCTCGCCTTTGTCACCAATGATGGAAGTACATACTAAGTGTTCACACTTGTAGCAATTGTAGTTATTTGACACACTGGCAACAATCTATTTATGAACTCAATACAATATTATAATTCGGTTGTTATGTTGACGTTAGGGAGGTGGTATTTTCGGTATCGGAGTTTCTCGTTTGTCGGAATCGGAGGCAGAGGCAAAAGAGAGATGTGTAATAAAATAAAATAACAAACATTATTCATCGGTTTCATTCATATCAGTTCAAAAAATTAACGATATTTCTTAAATTTTAGACAGTCAAAGCGACACAGTCGCCCATGGCCTTCGACCTTCTATTATGACCTACGATTCTAATTTTTCGGAACCTAAGTCGAAAGGCCGTAACCTTCATGCTACAGACACCAGCGCCCTTCCCACCTTCTTTGGACTCAAACTAAAAACATAATTTTCAAATAAGCTTAAAAAAATCACATTCGGATAGTATTTTTAATATGCCGTCGGAATATTGTATCTAAAAAAAAAACACCAGCAAGATAAAGTCAGTTTATAACTTTATACAAAACTAGTGATCCACCCCGGCTTCGCACGGTTGCAATGTAGATGTACTATACACAAAAAGCCTATGTTACTGGCTGATGATGTAGCTTTCTATAGGTGTTTTTTTTAAATCGGCCAAGTAGTTTTTGAGTTAAATTGTAACAAACAAATCTTTCCTTTTTATATAATAACATTAGTGTATACATGTGAATTTTGGTTGTTTGATCTAGTCGTATACTAATCCTAATAAAGTACCTGTCAATCGGATTCATTCACTGGCAAATATTTATTTGAGGATTAAAATATATTCATTTTAGTATTTCATTTATAAACAAAATTCATTATTATAGTTCTATTTCGATCCCGTGTTTCAAATACGTCAATCATTGTCATGAACGGATGATAATAAACAAAATTAAATACAAGTGTATTTCTTGGACTGGAAATTCGAATGATTCCCTTAATAATACGTATTTTAAATACCTTAGAACAGTTAATGGCTCGGAAATTGATATTAATATTTGATACGTTCAGTTCTTTATTTGATGGTCGTTTGTTTTTCAATTACCCTAATTATAGTCGTGCGTGCGTAATAGGCTTATTGGAATACAAGGCCTAGTATGTAATTTGAATGATTTTTTTTAATGTTAGATATCGACAGACGAGCTTAAGGTTAACTTGATGATAGGTTAAACCTCAGCCACAGAACATCAGTCAATGATGCGCCGTCGACCTACTTTTTACTTCAAGCATTCGGAAATTCATAGACTAAAAACGAAACGCGCAATATACACATCACGGTTTTTCCATCTATATGGATTATTATTTGTTATTTTTTGGTGATAAATTGCGTTTCTACATAGAAATAAGAGTTTTCGAAGTTCAGCTATTGAATACAGTCACTTCACTGAGACAGACCAACATTTTTATACTCGGTTTTATTTTTCATATGAAACAATGTTGATATATCGTTTTCGTTACAATTCGCATAGATCATGTCTAAAGCCCCCGAGTCCAACGAAACTAATTTAACATGACATGCCATCGGATATAAACGATTTATTGCAGTAAAGTTCAGTTGTACTACAATTTTAAATACGGACGTGACTGCATCTAACTTTTCTGCCGTCTAATTGGCATTCTTTTTTTTTATGTTAGATTAGACAGACGAGCTTAAGGTTCACTTGATGATAGGAGATACCTCAGCCACAGAAAATCAATCAATGAAGCGCTGTCGATCTATTTTTTACTTTGAGCATTCGGAAATCCATAGACTAAAACCGAAACACGTCTATGAATGGTGGTTCGTTACCCGGTCGGAATTTCGGTATTCCTCTCACCCGATCAATGCCCGAAGTTGCCAGACAATTTAAAACATGTCGTCCCAGTGGGAATCGAACCCACGACCTATCGATGCGCACGGCAGGTGTATTGATATTTCTTCGCGTACTGTACGTACACATTACAAGAAGCGCCACCTAAATTCTACTTAGCTCATCAACTAAAAGGCATGTAAAATTGAAACAGTTAGAATTTTAAAACACATAAAAAGGAGAACGTGAAAAAGAGTTAATAAAAGAGTGCTTCGGAGTTAGTTTTATTGATAAAAAAGGTATTTGCAGATTTTATAGCAAAAATGCTATCAGTTCTACTCCAACACGGACTATTGCAAGAGTTAAAATTGCGGGTTCGTTCCCTTTTCGTTTTATTTTTGACTATTAAGTTTGCACAAAAAATCCCTATCGAAGTTATGGTTATTACTGGAGTGTGGTTTACTTTTAATCATATTACCAATGTTAATTTATTTATTTATTTATTTATACTTTTACATCGAAAACTTAATCTAAAGAATTAATATAAAGAAAAACAGAAATATAGTAAGGCGGCCTTATTGCTCAAAGCAATTTCTTCCAGGCAACCTGGATAGAAAGGAATTGAAGCTTGAGATATATGTATGAAGATAGGGGGTATATAAAACTATTCAATTATTAATAAAATAATTAAGTACACATAATATAATCACAATAAAAATAAAATAATTAAATAAACATTTAACAGTAACTATGTTGGAAAAGAGAGATAGTGGTCTTTCAGCATTCGTTTGAAAATAGGAAGAGATTGAGCTTTTTTAATAGAAAGAGGTAGGGAATTCCAGAGTTGTATAGCACGAGCAGTAAAGGAATAATGGAAGAAATCAGTGTGATGCAGAGGAATATTTTTTAAATTATAAGAAGAACGAAGAGAAAAAAAGTCAGATTTCGCGAAATTAATCGGTAGCCATTTCAGTCTACTGCGGTATTCAGAAATATGGTCGAATTTTCTAAGACCAAAGACGAACCTAATGCACAAATGTTAATGATTAGGGCTAAATCCATATAAAATAAATATCGAATATCAATTTATAAAAATGTTTGTAAGGTTGATTGAGTCATCTCTTATATAACCATTTTCATAAAAAAATAAGTAAAATTATTTTTCATAAAATGTTTATCGCTATCAGTTTAGCTAAATTTATTGATTGATTTATTTTTTAAGTCACGCATTTAAAAGATTAACGGATTTCTAAAATAAAAAATAAAACAGTATAACTCTCAACAAATGTCAAGTCAAATTATGTTTTTATTTAAATAAATTACATTATACAATTATATGAAACATATTTTACGTCTGCTATACTTCATACTTCAAGAATTGTCAATGTTGCTCTCGCAAATTATATAATATAAGTTATAAGTTACTACACTTATGTCTAGGAATAAGTTTAAGTGACTCTACATTTAATTCGAAAGAGTATTCGAACATGTTTAAACTTAAAAGTTTGTAAACATTTTGAACAAATTCCAGACCATGAAAAACGAAAACCAAATTGGAGTGAACTACATTCAGCATACGCTGAAAATTCAATAAATTGAAAAGTAGACGTCCATTGAAAACGTAAAAGAGGAACGTCGACATCTCATAGCTTTTCAATTTGTCCTGAGACGCAATAAAATATAACGAACATTGACAAAAAATTGAGCTTATTGCACTCACTGTATTCTATAAATTCAAAATGTTGACTGCTGCTTTGTCCGCACTTCGCTTTCATTAATCCCCATTTATCAACGATTTTAATAATTGTTCATATTTATAATGTTGTACCTAAAAACGTACCTCAATAATCGAGGACGTTCTTCAATAGGTACAAAAGTACTCGAAACCAACGAGCGCATATGAACATTGATGAAAGTGGAAGAAACGAATGTGATGCAAGGATCATTTTCCGTGATCTCTGCCTTACCCCAATGGAAAAGAGGCGTGATGTATATTATGTACTAGCGATCCACCCGGCTTCGCACGAGTGCAATGTAGATGTACTATATGTTACT
Organism: Anthocharis cardamines; assembly: GCA_905404175.1. Taxonomy (NCBI): domain Eukaryota; kingdom Metazoa; phylum Arthropoda; class Insecta; order Lepidoptera; family Pieridae; genus Anthocharis; species Anthocharis cardamines. The sequence continues at coordinate 3,788,538 of FR989957.1, read as the reverse complement.
CCCTGATAATGTTACTTTCTATTGGTGATAGAATTTTTAAAACTGGTCCAGTAGTTTTTGAGTTTATTCTTTACATACAAATATACAAAACTTTCCTCTTTATAATATTAGTATAAATACTCGTATACGTTCTGTAACGATTTCAGCGTTTCTTTCCATTGACATAGTATTAAATAGACTTCAGGTCGCATACAAAATTCACGAAAAAAGTGTACCGATTATTTAAGCCTCGTTCCTTGTCAAATTTTGAAAAAATGACACTGCTCAATGGGAACAAAGAAAAGAGTGAAGTTGAAATATGATTTTATTAGTTACCAAAATATATATATATATATATATATATATATATATATATATATATATATATATATATATATATATATTTTTTTTAAATTTATTTATTTATTTGATAAACAATAATATAATGTTTTATATAAATAGTAATTCGTATGTTAAATAATAATATCCGCAAAATGTTCCGAATATATACAGATTGGAATATTTTCTTTTCCGTTTTAGCGTGAAACCGTAACAAACAAAAAAAATAACTTTCGCATTTATAATATTACTACGGATGCTTATTCAATTCAATTCAAATTCAAAAATCATTTATTCATTTAGGTAACACAATGTACACTTATGAACGTCAATAAAAAATACATATTAAATGCTTCTAATTTTACATTTACTGCCAGTTCTCAAATCAAGGGCGTAGAGCGGACGAGAAGAACTGGCAAGAAACTCGCCGCCACTCTTTTTTAATCGCCAAGTTTTTGTTTTACAATTTTTTTGTAAGGAGCTGCAACCATTACACCATGTTCCACATGACATCTTTAAGTATTTAACTATAATAATCGAAAAAATAAAAATAAATAAAAACAAAGATTTGTCCTCTATCAGCAGAATGTATGGTGAAATAGGAGCACTCACTTACATTCTCGTGGGAACAACACGCAAATACATAGACGAAATAACTAATACATTATCCTTAGATAGTAAGAATTATTTTAGTACTAATCTACTCCATGCATCCACTATTCTGTTACACAATAGTTAGCGCATGTGTTGGCCAACCTTAGCCAAACATTTGTAGCTTCATTTAAAACAGATAATTTTGTTCAAATTTTCAATTATTTGTTAGTTTGAAAGCTTAAAATATATCTTATTTTATATGTACTAACCAAAAATAAGACTCCGTCCGTAAAATTGTTTTTTCGGGAATTATTTTCGCAATTTTTGAAGACAAACTGTGTCATTGTGAAACGTCTTAATATTGGCCGTGCTTGAAGAGAACTAAACAAAATAGACTCTCACATTTCAAGTGAGCCGATATTTACCGGCACGGATTTTTTGCGTCGACCCGATATCTAGTATATTGTTGATCGAAGTTTCTTTCAAATATTCTTAGGCTTCTTATGATAGTCTAATTAGACTCCTGTAAACAAGCTGTAAAAAGTGCTTAGTCCTTTGCGCAACTCTTTAATAGATATAGAATAGTAAAGAAATATGTTAGAACAAAATTGAAATATTCATGAAAAGGTAGTCGCATACGAAACCGCTTGTATACTTTAAAATATGTATTCCTTAATTAGGATTTCTTTTTGAAAAATAGTTTTCACCAAAGTTCTGAAAGGTAGCTTTTAGTAAATTCGCAGACAAACTAAACTGTCCGTGTCGCATACTTATACATTTAATTTGCAGAAAAGGCAAAAGGGTAGATTGAGTCTAAATGTTTTCCACGTCCCTACCTATTTACAAGTTGCTATTTACAGAGGGTTTTAAACGAGATTCTCCGCTATTCGGATTCAATTTGCCGTCAAAATGGACGTTAGGCCTCATTTGGTGTCCTATTCCCAAGGCGAAGGGCCTACTAACGACCGGTTAAAAATGGGAAAACACAAATTGAATCTCAATGAGAAATTCATAAAATACGAATTTTTGTATATTTTTTTATAAGCAACCCAGCGCGATGACACTACCGCCTGAATTAATTAAAACATTTAAATCGGTTTTGATAGAAAAGGCCTCACAATCAATTAATAAATATAATGTAGAAGAATAAGAATATTTATTTCACACACATACAAACATACATACAAATAAAAGGAAAAAACGATCAAACAAAATAAAAAAGCAAAATATATACTACATATAATAAGAAAAATGTTGCGATGCAATATCAAATGGGACTCCACTCAGTATATGCTATGGCCATGATGGACACTCATGTTTTATACATGTTACACATTATATTCACTTATAAAATAAATAAATGTATAGCCAATAAGGCACCGCACGCAAGACATGCTGTTCTAGGCGGTATATTTCCGAGTTGTTAGATAACAACCATGTTAGCCCGCTAAAGACACACGGTACAAATATAATTTACAACCTTTATCAGGTCAGGACAGAAATGCTTAAAGCGGTTCATCCAGAAACATATAAAGGAAACAGACAGTTGTTCTTGCAAATCAAAATTTCCTATGATTTTACTATACAATCTGATCCAGGATGAACTTTAACTGTGAATTTATAATATTTTTTACCCACAAATTTTACACAGGTATAACTATATCAATTGACATCTAGAAAACCCAAGACATATATGATAATATTCTTGTCATTTTCCTGGCGTGGCTTTTTGTTGTTACATTAGTAGTTGAGGAATTCCTAAAATTACGGAAGAGTTTGTAAAAGTTTTTGCAACTTGCAAACTATTTCTCATTTCAAAATCGAGAGGGTCTGACTTCTGGTGTTCAGCTCCAAGAAAATTTAATATTTTCAGAAGAAATGATTATGTAAAATATACCTATAGTTTTAATTAGTACATTACTTTTGACATGAATGCTGAATGAAAAAGAAATTCATCATTCACGATCCTCGATCACGATAGACAGGTGATTTTAAATCAATTGTTCAAAAGGCTATGAAGTGCAGATTGAGCGTTTCGGATTCAGTCTGGGTTTCCAACACCCGGGCGGGCTCGTTGGCGCGTTCGGTAGAACACCTGCCGTGCGCATCGATGGGTCGTTGGTTCTAATCCCACCGGGACCACATGTTTATAATTTTCTGTAAACATGTTTTCCCCACGTCTGGTAACTTCGGGCATTAATCGGGTGGGAGGAATATCTAAATTCCGACCGGGTAACGAACCACCGTTCATAAATGGAAAAACCGTGAAGTGCATATTGCGCGTTTCGCTTTCAGTCTATGGATTTCCGAATGCTCGAAGTAAAAAATTAGATCGACAACATATCATTGACTGATGTTATGTGGCTGAGGTATCTACCTAAAAAATCTAACCTACCATCAAGTGAACCTCATGCTCGTCTGTCGATATCTGACATAAAAAAAGCCGATATAAATAAAATAGTTCGTCATTGCATCATTGATCTCCTGTGGGTGAAAGTTAGCTCATATATCCACAACCATCATCAAAAAAGCAATAAACGCAATTTAAAACCATATTTATTACGATTATACGCTGAATGAATGAATATAGATAAACACCTCATAAATTACTATCATAATTGCAACCACTGCAATACAAACATTAAGCTTGTTCCTCATGACATCGAGCTGTGATAAGCCCTGGTCGATACACGTCCGTTATCCCCATAAGTGCCTTTCCATTATCGTATTAAAATATTCACCAACAATTACTACTGGCTAGAACGCTTTATTTCCTGCCTTGAAGCTAGTTCAGTGATAACGAGCTGAAGGGTCGGATATTCGACTGATAGTATCGCAGTTACGTCACGCAATGGCTAAGTAACGAAAGTGCCTGCTTGTTCTTTATTCATCGTGTCTCAAAATCTAAGCCCTAACCGCAAACAAGCTAAGCTCATACATATTAATGTTTTATCTACATTACTTAAAGCGAAAATGACGCCTCGACGCTTTAATGTGTTCGCCGAATTTTCCCCTACGTGTCGAAATTCTGTTATAGTCTGTCTTTTAGAGGTGGGTCATTGACAGTTTTTGTCTTACGAAATGAAACTGTTAATTATAAACTGAAAACCTGTTAAAAAGCAGCTAATTTTATTAGCTGGTTTGCAGTTAGCGACTACGCATTAAATGTTCGTTGAGCTAATCCGCGCGGTGCGAATGAAAATCGTTGAATGAAACAGTTAATATATTTAACGGCTTTTCAGCAGCGAAAAGCAGCTAATTCATTAACATGAGAAAAGCGGTTAAAAAAGCTGCTTGTTAAATTAACACCCACTCCTACTGTCTTTTAAAACCCGTCAAAGATATGAGTTTATAGTTTCTTTAATTAAAGCACGGTTACTCATAAGACTAGTTGATTAATTAATTTCTAATTGGAGACGAAGTCTTGAAAGGTTTTGGAAATGAGGTTGAAGAAGCGCCAGCTATATTAAGTACAAATTAAAAAGTTATTTTTGCTTTTTTTAATTCTAGAAAATATTCTCGTCTATAACCATTTCTTTACAAGTATCGACGTATCCGTAGAATACGTTCGGATGTATGATGCCAAGTGCGACTGCGACTGCTTTTTTATATTTGTAAAGCTTAACTCATTGACATAGTATAGTATATAGTATACTATGTCAATGGCTAAACTGATCTGTTTAATTGAGTAGTAAAACATTTTTTAAAAAAAAAAACAAGATAGCAATCAAATAATGGTCCATGAAGTTAATTTCTCCAAAGCGTAAGGTCAAGTGTAAAGTTGAGCGTTATGCAGACGTAACTTTTTTTGATGAATACGACGATATAATATTACGCTTATATTATAATTCAATACAGCCAGGCCGTAACTGCTATTGGCTTCTATAAGCTATTTGCTTCACAGACTTTTATCGAGACCCGTAGGCTGTAGCCGTCACGTGAACAGAAAAATAGAACGCAATATTGCACGATTCACCTCAACAATTTCGTTTTATATCTTGAAATGGTTCAGACAGTGCAGATGCGCTAGTCGTTTTGTACAAATGCTACACAATATAGATTTTAACTTGAAGCACATAAAAGGCATCGAACACGAAGTTCTAAACAAAACGAGTTCAACTGTAGAAATTAAATTATCTGTCAAGATTCCGTCCTAGATATGTTAACCTTTGAGCGCGAAATTCGGCTATTGGCATTAGAAATAACAATGAATGATTCTGTGCAACAATCTATAATGATTGGGGAAAATATTATTGCCTTTTCATTCGAGAGCGGTTGGACCGCGTGGAATCCATTTATCAAAATCATAAGAAATCGTTAAGTATAATGCCTTTCATCTCGTTTTTGCGGAATATATCTTAATAATTCTCGTTTTTACATACTATTAATACATTAGCTATTTGATTGTTTGAACGCTGACATCTTTCTAACTACACAATAAACTTTGATTAACTATATGTACGAGTATGTATATGTGCTAAACTGCGCTAGTTATGTTTCTTGTGAATAATATCTTGAACTACTGAAGCAATTTAAAATAACTACTTTTAGCGTTTCTATTTCTTTTTTAATTTTACCCAACTCATCCCTTCTTAATGACCTCCTCCGAAACTTACTGGTATGCGCGTTTCTTTTAGCGCAGAAAATCCCGGGGTCTTTTTGTGGCGTCTTTTTCGGGCAGGGTAAAAGATTTAATATAAATTGATAAATTAAATAATAAAATAAATAATTAAAATAGATTAATAAATTAAATAATTAAATATTATAAACTAGTGGACCCCGCAGACGTTGTTCTGCCACAATTTTGGCTTCGAAATTATATTATTATTCTTAAATTTGAATATGCCCATTTACCCACTATAATTGTCTAATATGTCACTAATTTGCAGTGGACATCTGTTATTCCAAAAAAGCTAAGAATGCATGACGTGAGCTGTCAAGATGGCGGAGTTCCGAACCTAATTTATTTTATAATTAATTTTATGCATATATTCTTTTCCTGATTTTTTCCAATATTTTAATAGCCTATATCTTATTCCGGACATAGAGGAATCCAACAAATAAGATATCGTTAAAATCGGTACAGCCGTTCTTGAGTTATAAACGGTGTAACTAACACAACTTTCTTTTATATATAGATAATTAAAATAGATAATAAAATAGATTATTAATTTAAATAGATTCCAAATGTTATTTTGTTTTTTTTCTATGGTCTTACTAAAAACCAGTATTGTGTTATCGATAGATAGCACAACAAAAACTCCGCTGACTCCTTTTTCAAGATACTACTGCCACACATCTCCTAATAAATTAGTTTCTTTTTATTCAGTTGTAATATTTTATCATTAGCTCGTAAGTGTTTGTGTGGATCTTTAAATACTTTTTTTTTTCATTTTATTTAATTTAAATTGAAACAGAAATATGTCTTCCAGTGTCCCGCTAGGAAACTCAGGATTTCACTTACTACTTGTAAACAAAGTAAGTGATACATTCTTGAAAGCTTAGTTTAAAAAATATACAAGAATTTCCTTATCCCTCGTAAATCCTTTGAAGGTCTATTCTGAGATGAATGCTCTAGGATAGCTCATGTATTTACTGCCAGCTATCTATATATCCTTACTTCGGGTCATTGCCATGTAAATAAATTATTGAATTCACTGTACAAGCTTTGCCTTTAGCTTAAAAAGAAAAACAATATTCCGTCGCTTTTCTCCCTGTAACAAAAGTAATTTTAAGGGATGACACATTCATCCATCTCGGCATCTTTGTCCGTAAAATGAAAACTTGTAAAATTATTTTTGGCGGGCTCGCAGCTAGGTTCTTGACAGCTACGAAAAAGATTGCATGTGACAGATTCTCAATTTACGATCTCTCTTTGGATACTCTAGGTTATTTCGTATAATTTAAAGCATGTAGTTATATAATCCTATGTTCTGACTACTAGAAAGCATTATTTCATTTGGGTACGGAACCCTAAAACCATTTCAAAGTTTAAATATGAAATGTGTATTATGTAAATATGTAATACATAAGAGAGATTTAAAAACAATTGAAATATTTAGAATATAAAACATATCAGTATAATTAAATATCTACTTTTTGTCCCTTGTTGGAGCAACTAGGTGGAAAATAATGAAATGAATAAACAAAGTATTTGAAATATTCCTAATTGTCTGGTGATAACCAAATGACTAGCTACTGTGGGTATTCCTCACACATTTTGATCAAAATGATTTAACACATATCCAAAATTATTCCATCTCGAATTACGTAAATAGGGAATGGAAAATTATGGAAGTGTCTTTTAGATTAGAAAAGTACGTTTAGAAACAAATGTATCCAGCTATGGAACTAGGACATAAAGTCGTGGCAAATGCTATTCCTTTATAATTTATATGTATAATGACCTCTAGTTATGTTTTACATCGTGCAGTTTTATTCCATGTAAAAATGCAATAAAAATTAAGCACGACGGCAGAAGTGGGCTTTAAACGTAGCACTACTTAATTTAGCTGAAGCTATAGAAACTAGCGTGCGGAGCTCATAAAATTAATCCTAAGTACACGTAATAATAACATCTACTGTAGCGGTTATGTTGTCACGTAAGATTTTATATAATGAAACAAAGAGTAAGGTTATAGGATCTTATTATGATAAGGTTTAGAGGGTTGAAGTCTTAGAGAGTATCTCACTTAGGTAGGATGTGGCGTCAGAAGAATCATTTTATTTAAAATAATATTGTGAAATTTATAATATAGTTTGTTATATGTGGACTAATTTCATTTAATATAAAACTCAGTAAGGCAGTCCACAAGGACTTCACAAGTCTAAGACTTGGTGGATGTTGAGATAATACTCATGGAACTCAATCTCTAATATATAGAATTCTCGTGGCACAGTGTTTGTAACAAAATTACTCCAAAACGGCTTGACCGATTCTTATGAAATTTCGTGTATATATTTAGTTGGTCTAACAAGGGGAGTGTCAAACTTGGGAATCACAGATTCCCATCACTTTTATATATATATTTTAGGGCAGGGTCCCCTCAATAGATATACGGCAAGACGCCATTCGTTTTTATTTTTGAGAAATTTGAACTCAAAGTTCTATATTAGAAGGAACCTTTTTACCGGTTACAGCAATGGTTCCGTGGCGTAGTGGTAATGCTCTTGCTTACTGAGCGACCGGACGGTTGTTAAAGTCCCGGTTGAGTTCCTTTTTTATATTTTTATAAATTATTTGTATTTGTTAGTCGCTGTGACATTCTATTGGTGAAAGAATTTTGAAAAGCTTAGTAGTTTTTGAGTTAAATCGTAACTAATAAACAAATCTTTCCCTTTATAATATTAGTATACTATATTATCTACTCAATACGGCTCAATAGACAAGAAACTTATCAGCAAAATATCATAGTGTTGACGTATTTTGAGTCATGGTAATGATCGAAAGCGGTCCATTGAGAATCCCTTTGTGGCGTCTCGTCACAGCTGGACGAAGGACGTATTATACAAAGACGTATTATACAGTGCACGGTCGGCCTCGTTTGAATTCGACGGAATAATTCGGAAACTTCCGCATCTTGAGTTATCTTTCAACAAAGAGCTTTTCGAGTGCATACGTCAGATGTATTCGTGTATTTTATGTCTTCGCTCAACAAGGCTTGCTTTTTGGCTGGATTTTTGCAAAAAGATAAAAAATTTCATGTTTGGAACGTTTTCTTTATAAAATGGCGATTTGCTTTTTAGTATTGGAATATTTTAATTTTATTTCAAATATTTTCAATGAAGTGTCGCAATTATTTGAACCGTTCTTTTCATCCGAAGAATTTATTTCGCATGATTGCTTCGTAAAAATACAAGTTTTGGCCTTTGTATAATTATTATGAACACGATTTTTACCAATTATCTGGAGTAGCTTAAGTATTTTTCAAAACATTTACTGAGCTAAATATACCAAAATTGCTCTTCGAATTCCCAATTCTCAAAAAAGCAAATTCCGATATGTTAAAACTAATATTTGAACCAAAAACTGGCCAAGTGTGAAGCAGAATCGCGCACCGAGAGTAGCATACAAACTTTTAATTAAGTAAAGGTTTTCCCAATGAAAAAAAAAAAAAATACGGTTTTCAATGTTTTTCCTTTCCTGGTGCTATATGACATTGCTTCATGCCAAATTTAATGATTCTAGGTCAGTGGGAAGTACATATAGGTTTTGATTCCCTTGCGAGTGTCAATAAATGCGGCATAAAAGTCCGTATATTTTGATTGCGTCGACTTCGAAGTTTTAATTTTTCACTCCTGCAAGGGATTGCAGACGAGTATTTGATATTAAATTCACGTGTTGCTGAGAAAAAGGGTCTTGACAGACGGACAACGAATTGATCCTATAAGGTTTCCGTTTTTGGTACATGGGAATCCTAAAAATTGTATGTTCGCTCCATTGTGAATTGTGAATAATAATCAAAATTATGAGAAATAATTCAGCTACATTTGGCTTTACCTTGTTCAGAAATGAGATGCCTTGTAAGTCATTCGTTCAGCTTTACTTGTGACCCCATTAGTATGGCTTTGGATGTATGCCAAAATGAAGATTGCGAAACCGCTATGCTCCTTAAAATCTTAAGATCTGTGAATTGAAAGTCATACTTATATAATTGAGTTTGTTTAGACTTTGAGAATAATAATAATACGTAAAATTTTGCGAGTACAGTAGACTAATCCAGCCGGGCTAGCATGACAAGCGCGACATAATTTTGTCTACCGTTTTCTCGTGTTTCAATCGACTATCGCTTTATTTCTTTCGGGTCTAACATGACAATTACACTTAAAACTCGACTTTTAATATCAAAAATAGATACATTTGTCGATCGAGATATCTTTTCTTGATAGAATTTTGATAAATTGTCGATGTCGAGATATAATATATTGAGATATTTATCATCTTAGTTTGTCTTCTCTCGTGCGAGATATATCTCGTGGCGGTCATGCTAGCCCGGCTGCGCTATTTAAAACCAGAGGGTGCCGGATTATTGGAATGTTCGGATTAATGGATTTAATATAGAGAATACAACGTATTTGTGTTCATGTTCTTCACGTTTTTTTTATAATTATAGCATATCTCATAATAAACTAATTACATAGTCTTAAAACAGTTATCTGGTTTTGTGCAATTTATATGGGGGAGACGCTGGACTGATGGTGCCGGATTATTGGACGTGTCGGTCTATTGAAGAGCCGGTTTAGTGAGATTCGACTGTATTAAGACAGTGTTAAAATCAAGGATGTCATAAGTCATTTCAATGCATATGATGGAGAAATACATAAAAAAATATTTCTATCTAGCAAGCTACAGACGGCCTAGTTGCCAGTGAAAAAAAATAGGTTAGCTGCATACGAGAAGTAATTATTGCGTCACACATAATAAGAATTATGAAGACTTGCGAAATGGGAACAAGTGTGACATTGTACTCTAGCGAAAAGGCGGGAAGCTCCAATGTTCTAAAAACTCTTTTTTATGTTATATACCTACCGATAGATGAGCGTAAGGCTCACTTGGTGAAAGGGGATATCCTTTAGTAGCCACAGTATATTAGACAATGATGCGCTGTCGACCTATTTTTACTTCAAAACTTCAAACATCCATAGACTGCTACTGAAACGTGCAATATCTACATGAAGGTTTTTCCATCGCTGAACCACCTTTTTAATGCCCGAAGTACCGAAAATTAGAAAAAACATCAGAAAATTAAAACATATCATTCTGGCGGGATATGAACCTGTAACCCATCGGTATGCAAGGCAGGTATACTATTCAACGCGCCCGTCAAAATATAAGAATATTTAATATAGCCCCGGCTTCGCACGGGTGCAATGTAGATGTACTATACACAAATAAAAATTATATGCCTTTGTTACTCGCTGATAATGTAGCTTTGAAATCGATCGAGTAGTTTTTGAGTTGAATCCTAACAAAGAAACAAATCTTTCCTCTTTATAATATTAGTTTAGATAAGTGGTAAAGTCAAAATATAAGAATATTTGAAAGCTCCCGTAGCCCGTAGCCACTCTAATCACAAGAAAACTGAAACTTTAAAATCATAACATTTTCCCGAAATTTGAGGAGAACCGTAATTAAGTATATATTTAAACCTTTCAGTACTGATTTTTAATTAATGTTGTCAGTTGCACAAGCTCATCCAACCAGTGGTTTTGCGTAAAATATTTTAATTACATTCACGATTAATTAGGGTTTCGTATTCACAAGAAGATTTCTTTTAAAATTTCATGTTCGGACTGAGGTTGAAAGCACTCAGGAATAGTATCTTTCAAATAAGATTCTTTTAATACTGAAAGCTAATTTGTTTCGAAAAAAGATTTAATGTTGTTTAATTATACACAAATGATGAACTCATGTACTGGTCTAAAGTAGGTTGTTGGCAAGGAAATATCTACTTTAGTTACTAACTAAGGTACCTGCAACCTAAATTGAAAAAACAAAAGAAAGAACATATCTATACTAATATTATCAAGAGGAAATATTTGTTTGTTTATTACGATTTAACTCAAACTCTTATGGACCTATTTTAAAATATTTTTCACCAATAGAGAGCTACATTATCAGCGAGTAACAGGCTATTTTTTTTTGTGTATAGTACATCTACATTGAACCCATGCGAAGCTATGGCATGTTACAAACTTAATGAACGTAAAAACTTAGTGAGCACACCCCTGCCTAAACGGCCGGCAACACACTCCCCACCCGTGACCCGCTTGCCCTATACTTTAAAAGAGTCAATGTGGTTAAATGTCCCAATTATTCTGTTTCAGACCAAAAGACACTTTAGCATAATTACTTGATACGTGAAACATGACCAGTGAATACTATATGTTGGTAAATAGATCTTGATATTCACTCAGGCAAAGTAAATTATCTTCCTAGAAGGTGAGTATTTACATTTACTATGATAAAACCTTTATTATGAAAGGAAAATTTCTGTAAGCCACCTGCCGAAATACTTATTTACTTTGTTGGCGTCTGTTCGTTACAGCCATTCTGATAAAATTTCTCAACGTTCTTCAGAAATAATTATTTCATTCAAGGGCACCTAGCAACATTCCTTTTTTCTTTATATAGAAATATGTTAAAGGATAGAATTTAATATTAAAATGCTATGTTATAATTACGGTGTTTATACCTAATCTGTTTAGGGATACGGGGAGTGGTTTTCTTTATATTAATTAGTTTAACAAGATTTTTTATGAGATTCACTTGACGGTAGGTTATCAGTCAATGATGCGCTGTTGATTTTTATTTCCTCCGGAAAACCATAGACAGCCACCGCAAAGCGCAGTGTGCACTTCACGGTTTTTCCATCTATGAACGGTTGTTCTTTACCCGGTAAGATATTGTTATTAAATATAAGATACTAGCAACGCGCCCCAGCTTCACACGGGTGCAATGTTGATGTATTATACACAAAATATATGTTACTCGCTGATAATGTAGCTTTCTATTGGTGAAAGAATTTTTAAAATCGGTCGAGTATTTTAGAGTTTATTCATAACATACAAAAATACAAACATTCAAATATACAAATCTTTCCTCTTTATAATATTAGTATAGAAGACAAAGAAACCTTTATTCAAACACATTAATAATCAAACTTATAAAGTACTAGCAACACGCCCTGACTTTGCACGTGTGCAATGTAAATATACTATACACCAAGATTATGTTACTCGCTGATAATGTAGCTTTCTATTGGTGAAAGAATTTATGGGGTGCCAAATACTTTGACCAAGACTGTATCTGTCACAATAATGATATATGAGCAAAGTTAATGATATTATCTATTCATATGTATACTGAATCCTTTCAACTTTCAAACTAACATTAACAGCGTTAATATTTGAAGTCCTTCGCAACATTTCATGTCATGTACAATGTACATACATATATATTTAACACGAGGCAACGCAACAATGCCTTACCCTTGTCACTGTGTCACATATATGTCGGACTTAATTTTAACGCTCCTACAAACCCCTGGAAAGGAAACTAGCCTATTTCGTTTGACCACAGGAAATCATATCGTTTTCACCCAACAAATATTTGAAACAAAGTATCTGATGGCTTTTGTTTATCGTGAAAAAGCAAAAATAATTTTATACGATGTCACAAGTGAGTCAGTTTTCAATATCATAACAAGTATGTATATAGTAAATATTATTTTTGTCGATTTATTTAATGACTCAAGAAATCGGTACGGATTATGTATATATGTATGTGCGTTTGGAATCGGAAGTCACGGGTTCGTATCCCGAGTTTTTTTTTTAATAAAATACTTTCGCCAGGGCACATAAGACCTATCACGTCCTGCTCGTACTTGTCTTTAAAAATATTAGTAAAACAGTCATAGAAATTTGTCTGCCTCTAGTGACTCGCGAGTTCACTTTTATTTTTTCCTTTCTTCTTTTATCTTTATATTTTAAGTATTTAAATAAAATAATTAATTACGAATTATAACGCGATTTATTACTACTTTTCAGCAACTGAAACTTCGACATAAATAATAAATCGTTTTCAATCCGTTATAAAATATTTTATTTAAACGTGTTATAAAAATATCAAACCTACATTTCTACCCCTAAAAATATTTTATAAATTCGGCGCAATAGAGTACGTCAATTGACAATCAATCATCTCTAAGCTATTAATAAAACATTTCATTCACTTATCAATTTTACATCATATTCAAACATGCAGCATATGTAGTGAATTAGACGTTCATATGAATTGAATGAATGTACGTCATATCTACATAAATATGAATTTACAATTTACAGTCGGCATGCACGGGCTTGCTTTTAGTCAAATTGGATTGTATTGGACGTAGACGCATAGCTATGCTAATGTTCTGTGTGCTCTCTTGGTTGAAATGTTTGCGGACTAAATGTATTGATACGCACATTCCCTCTGTGCAATTTGCTTTGATTTGGGTTGATTATGAGTAATAACCTTCTGTATTGTGACATTGTTAGGAATAAATCACTGCAGGTATTGAGGCTGTTTGAATTTATGGTTTACTGCGTTACTAAAACACTCCAAATTCAATTTTTTATAAGAATTACCGGATATTGATTAAGAAGTAAACGAGCTTTACTGAGGACGCCATATCTTAACCTCCCGAAGGGGTCCACATCGATTTTCGATACAAAAAGTTCGATTGAAAAAAAATTGCAGCCAAAAAACGCGTTGTTTTTTTAAATAAACAGATATAACTTTGTCGGTTGGATTTTTTTGCAAATTTTGATCACAGATGCTGAAAGAAAATTTTACTTCGGATATGGCTGTGCCTGATTTTTTTCAGAATAGGTTTCATGGTAGGAACACCGCTGAAAATCGGATATAAAAAGCGTCCGTTTGGGACTAAATGGGTTAATGATGACATCTTCCTTCGTAGAGATCATATAGGCTGGCTAACCTAAGTCTAACATTTCACCCGCTAAGGCTTTTTCTTAAGAACAGGAACCCGAACAGCCAATTTTTAGTTCCAATAAATTTATTATTAAACAATTTTTAAAACAAAAATGAGAATGTTCATTAAAATTATTGTAATTAATTATCTTTCGGATTGTCAACTTTACTATACAGTAACAATCAACCCGAAAATAATGAGAAATAATGAGAACCATAACGTAAATATTCTCTGTGAATGCCGAAGGTCATGAATACAATTAATTCATGGTACATTTTTAATTAAACCATTGTAGAATATTAATTCGCGCCGTAAAAGGAAAAAAGCGTTGAAATCAAAAGCTCGAAGTGTAGTCAAAGCCGATGGGCTTAAATAATGTAGTGGTTATTAACGAGTACTTTGTCACCACCCGCCTTTATCCCGGGGTTTATTTTAATAGGCGAAGTCACTGTTTTTGAGTTTTTGCCTTTCATTCTCATAGGTCGCGGTTTCGAATACCACCGGGACGAAATCTATGCTAATATTATAAAGAGGGAAATTTTGTTTGTTTGTTACGATTTAACTCAAAAACTACTCGACTGGTTTTAAAAAAATTCAGCGTTAGAAAGCTACATCTTCACCGAGTAACATAGGCTATATTTATTTCCAGAAATAATTAGTATCCCTACTAAACCTTGAATAATATAAACCAAGGAGTAAAAAAGGTTGTAGGGAGTAATCTCTGGATCTACTGAACCTTTACTGAATTGAATTACGAAATTTACGAAAAATTATTTTACCAATAGAAAGCTACATTATGAGGGAGTAACATAGGCTATATTTACATTGCACCCGAACGAAGCCGGGGCATGTGTTTTATAATTTTGTTTGCAAACATGTTTCACTTTGGACATTAAAGGCAGGTATATCGAATATCATATACGTTTTCAAAGTGCAAGATTTAAACACAATATCAAATTCAACTAAATATCGTACATTTCGCTCATACAATATGTTAATTTGAACAAAATTTGCATAGTAATGGCTGAATGTAGTGGATTTCACATCTCTATTTTTCGATACAATGTCCCTTTAATTTTAATTACGTATCAATGCAAATTAGACTTTATCACTTTGACAATGTAGTTGAAAGTTTGACTTTTGACAATATAATTTGGTATTAACAACCACGCGCTCATATACGTGTATGTATTTGGGCAGTGACATGAAATCGCTCTTAGTTAATCCCCAAAGAGAGGGGAAGCTTTTTAGTATTATAGTATTTTAACTTGTTAGAATGAAGAATCGTGACAAAAAATGTAAAAACAAAAACGTCACTCCCAGACTGACAACATGTAAAGCTTGATAAAATACAGGTTTGACGAGAGATACAATTTATTTTTTTACATCAAATTCTCTTTTGATATCATTTTGCACGATACGAAAGATAACTTTGTAGTTTTTTTTAAACCTATTTTGATGTGTCGTGATCTGTTTTGAGTTTAATGTTTGTCCGAAGAGTTGATGTTGAATATAAGTTACTAGTATTTATTTAAATATCTAAATTAACACCCCTTACCAGTCTAAAGTTTTGTAATATTATTTCCTTTCGAATTCGCTACCAAGTACTAGAAAGTATGACTTTTGTCGAGTTCTCTAAGGACTGCGCAATTGAGATGGCGTCCGTATTATTAACTCTAATAAAACACAGATCAAAGACTTTGAAGTACCAGGCGCTCAGGAAGGATGTAGAGGTCACAATAAACCGGTGCGGATGGTTCATTGTGATTTTACAATTCTCAATAACAAATTGTTAGGGGCATTCCTAGTTGAACCCGGACAAGGGGTGCGGCAATTTATTTTTCGGTCGCGATCCAATTATTTTTGGGCACGTTAGTGTGGCATAAATCTGTTGGCCCGTGGGCCGAACGCACCCGGGCATCCAACACCCACCTCATAATACTCCCAACTAAGTTATTGCTTAACCGCTGACAGTTGCGAAACATCGTTTACATAAAATCGAGAGTTTATTCTACGTGGGATTTGTAAAATGTTATTGGATTTTCTTTTCAACGGAATGTTTTGTACAATGTTGGTACATTATCTTGTTCTGTTTCTTATTCCCTCAATAATAGTATCTCTAAGGTAAGAAATATGTAGAGAATAAAAAAGTTCTACTTATCTGGATGTTTCTAATTAAAAGTAATTTGACTGAGAATTTATTATGAATTTATTTCTACGCCCTTGATTTGTGAACTGGTAGTAAAAGTAAAATTAGAAGCATTTAATATGTATTATTTTTTATTGACGTTCATAGATGTACATTGTGTTACCTAAATTAATAGATTTTTTTTTTTTAATTTAATTGAATTAAATATGGCAACTTTGTGACATTTCAAATATCAGACAACTGTCATCTTTCTGTCTTCCCGCGACCACGGTTGCTGTAAAGCATCCGAAACGTCGGGATAAATAATTTAAACAATATAAATAATAAATCGCGTTTTAATCCGGTATACAGTATTTTATTTAAAAGTTAGTCATATAGAAAAATACTAATTAATATTCTCTTATTTCAGGTAATCTTCACTATGCAACTTTACTAAACCCAGTTCAATCCAGGCCACCATTTGTAAGTTAAACAAATTTGCATTCATAACACTATACTTCAGGGAAATGCTGTTAAAAAAACTTCAAATGCTTACGTAAATTTTATCCATTTAACTTAATTACAGCGTAGGTAATGGAGTTTATAGCTTCATTATTAATCTTACCCTGTGCTTTCTTCCTCCAGCCTCGGAATATAACTTTAGATGGCCCCTTTTACTCTTTAATTTCGGCAAGCGATTCTAAACCTTATCTCTTAATTTACTCATACACTTAGGGTTAATTTTTGAAAACAAGTAACGCTTATAAAGGGTGGCTGGATAGCGATTACCAAGGCGCCTATCAAAACAATGTCACAAGACATAACCCAAAACTTTGTTGTTTAGTATTTGAATGCTTACAATTTTTTTTATTTCAAATTAAAAAAAAATTATTGACGATTAATATATTTTTTTATTACTAAAATTATATAGGTATAGGCATTTTTATATGTTTAGAGATGACAACTTACTATGCTATCCGGTATCCCCTATTTATATTGTAATTCCCCAATTTGTTGATAAGTTAGTTTTTGTTCATATAAGAATAAATATCTCTTAATTTTTCAATAAAAGTAGGATAGTGAAATAGGCTATCATGGAAAAGTCTCAATTATTGTCTAGCAAAGCCAGTGCAAACACCACTTTCTACTTACATTCCAACTAACAGTAGTACCTACTCATATTTGTTTTATATGTTAGATATCGAAAGACGAGCATGAGGTTCAATTGATGGTAGGTAATACATCAGCAACAGAATATTAGTCAATGATGCGCTGTCGACCTACTTTTACTTCGAGCATTCGGAAATCCATAGACTGAAACCGAAACGCGCAATTTGCACTTCACGGTTCTTTCATCTATGAATAGTAGTTCATTATCCGGTTGAAATTTCGATATTCCTCCTGTTCAAAAGGTCCATCATACTGATTGAATAATTTACTAAAACAGCACCCATCTAAACAGTTGCCACAATAATTTCTACCCGTCCACGCCCCAATAAAATCACAAGGAGTGTTCGAATAAAAACCCCTCAACATAATTAGTGGGTAATGGCCCCAAATGCAATAAATCTCTGGAAAGTTGGGCGAATTGACGGTAAGTCGATAGCTAGGATACGGTTTGTGGTTGGGTACGTTCAACGATAGCAATTAATTTAACAGCCACCGTAACAATTATAGACAAATAGGTCTTAGAATCATAGCAAATAAATCTTTGGCATGTTTTTGAGAGGCTTATTAACGCTTTGGGACACCTTGACATGAGTTGTGTATTTGAATCACGTCTAAGTTAATACTTTTATACGAGGGTGAATCAAAAAATTCTTGGAATCAATATTAAAAAATGCAAAGATTTAAATAATAATATTTTATTTTTCTACATAATCTCCCTCCAATGCAATGCCTAAATGCATTAACGCGTTTCTAACTTCCTTATTCCTTGTGAAAAAAAATTTTTTTCTGAATCTCGAAAAAGTCCTCTACGGCAGCTATAACCGCGTCATTATCGTGAAATTTTGTTCCACGAATTTCCTCTTTTAATTTTGGAAATAAGTGAAAATCACTTGGGGCTAAGTCCGGAGAATATGGTGGGTGGTCAAGGAGATTGAAGCCAGCACAGCGGATTGCGTTGAGCGCAACTTCCGATCGATGAGCAGGAGCGTTATCTTGAAGGAACAACACGCCCAACGACAGTTTTCCACGACGTTTTTCTTTAATCGCTTCACGCACTTTCGGGATTAAATTTGCATAATAGGGTCCAGTAATCGTCTGGCCTTTTGGCATGTAATCAATAAAAAGGATTCCTACTATCCCAGAACACAGAGGCCATAACTTTGCCAGCGGTAGGAGCAACTCGAAATTTCTTGATGGATGGAGAGGATGGTCGTTTCCAAGACATGCTTTGTCTTTTAGTTTCAGGATCAAAATGGTGGACCCACGTTTCATCCATGGTGACAAGACGACGGCAAAAATTATCCGAATCACGCTGGAACATTTCGAGATTACGCTTGGAAATTTCCAAACGTCGCTTTTTGTTTTCGTCGGTTAACATTCGTGGCACCCATCTTGCAGACACTTTTTTGAACCCCAGTGAATCAATTAAAATGGATTGAACGCTACCAAAAGATATCTTTAGGATCTCAGCTATATGTTTTATAGTCATTCTTCTGTCTTCCAAAACCAGATTCTCAACCTTTTTGACATTTTCTTCTGTAACGGAGGTTGAAGGCCGCCCAGAACGCGGGTCATCTTTACAGCTTGATCTACCTCTTTTAAATTCAGCCACCCAGTACGCAACCGTAGAATAGCGTACAGCATCACCCCCTAATGTCTGCTGAATGTCCAAAAAAATTTCCTTCGTAGACATTTTTTTCAAACTGAGATATTTTATCACCGCACGTAACTCACTTTTATCCATAATTTTGACTTTTTAGCAACTCGTTGCACAAAAAAATTTATTACATGCGAACGAACTGACAAAAACAAGTGACAGTCTGCATAAATATAGTGTGATAGACACTCTTTAATTTGAATATCGAACTTGATCCAAAAAGGTTTCATATATATGCACTTCTAAGAACTTTTTGATTCACCCTGGTAATATTCAAACGTCACATCTTACATTATCCGAAGACTTACATTATCAGATATAATACGCAAGTATATTCAAAAAAGATTACAATAAAAAATAACAATATTATATTATTAGACTACATTAAAAATAAATCTATACTAATCTATATCTATACTAATAATATAAAGAGGAAAGATTTGTATTTTGTATGTTATGAATAAACTCAAAAACTACTGCACCGATTTTGAAAATTCTTTCACCAATAGAAAACTACATTATCAGCGAGTAACATAGGCTATGTTTTGTGTATTTACGTAGTACATCTACATTGTACATATATTTTGCTCTAGGGGAACACCCTCGGCATATGCTCCGCCAACAACTTTTTGTCGACGGAGCGACCTCTTGTCAAAACAAAAACCAAAATATGAGAGAAATAATAAAAGATAATAAAATTTAACTTAATGTAATATACCTAATAGATTTTCTGAAGATATGATTTAGCCCGTTTAACAGGCATTAGACCGGTTTAAGGAAATGTCAGTTAGTTAGTAAATATTGTGTGTTTCGATGGGTTCTATATGTTTATAATTTTCTCGTTGTGTGATATGTTTATAATTGTCTGTAAATGTGTTTTACTATCTTAATATTATATTTTCTCATTAAAAATAGTAAAACGCATTTTATTTTGTAAATACGTATTTTATATTATTGCCAGTTCTTTCTAAGCCCTTGATTTGAGAACTGGCAGTAAATTTACAATTAGAAGCATTTAATATGTATTTTGTATTGGTAACATAAGTATACATTGTGTAACCTAAATGAATAAATGATTAATGAATTTTGAATTATATTTCAAACACCATGTCCAAAAGTATTTTATATCTGATATCACAAATACTTCACTTCAAAGTATCGTGTAACTTGTATTTCAGATACTTGTGAGGTATTTTGTACATCTCTGTTTATAATATGATAATCTGAAATCGCTTATCCCTAAGGCTTATACTGCTCTCATGTCATTATCTTTCGTAACCTATTTATGTAGCCCCCAAAGGATGATTCCACTGGGGCTGACTAGTAAGAGCGATGTAATTTGATAGGATTTTCGTATTTAAACGTAGATTCCAGGTAACACTAATTACATTACATTTTCAGGTAATTACTGAATCAATGTAATCACTTCATATTTTAATCCTGTTATATCTGCGATCCTTTTTATATGTGCAGGCTTTCAAATGAAAACCTCTAAAAAGCTATATTAAACACATATATTAAAGTTTCTCAATCAGTTTAGTTGTAAAACCGTAACAGGAAGAGAGATTATTTTTTTAATTAAAGTCTTATTACATTTTATTATGTAAGATATCGACAGACGAATGTGAGGCTCACTAGGTCACCACAAGAATATCAATCAATGATGTGCTGTCGACGTATGTTTTTCGAATTCGGAAATCCATAGACTGAAACCGAAACCACGGTTTTTCATCTGTGAACAGCGGTTCGTTCCCCGGAACTTCGATATTACGAGTGTATTAATAAGAGTGAACAGAAGAATTGATTGCTTGATACAACATCAATGAAAATTATTCAGAGTATAAGCAACCTTAACGATTTACTGAAGCGTATAAGCTTAATGTAATTCAATTCAGGCTTGTTTGATTGAATATAGAAATCTCAGACGTATCCATTCCGCCTCAATTAAGTTACGACGAGGATGTATCGAGGAACATAAGTATAATATTTCGCATTAATCGGGAGTTGAAATGTTTTCTTTTAATACTTGTACTTATTAAAATGATTTATTTGTGACACAAAAACGTAAAGAACATATAACAATAAGATCTTTTGAGGACCACTCATATAATTTTTGAGTTTAAAAGTTTAACTAAAACGTCGAGATAGCCGCCTTAAAGTCCTCTGATGTTGCGGATATTCAAACAAAAAGAAAATCAAGAGAAATTGATCTCTTATGTGGCTCTCTCTCTCTTGTGTGTCTCTAATTTAACAATTCATGGCTTTGCTTGACGAGTTAGGTGTTACTTGTAAATCAGCTTTGAATTGAAGGCGGGGCGATCGATGTACGATGGCTGATTTTGCCTCAATCAATGAGCAAAGCATGAATTAATAACTCGCCGCTGCCGCAGTATTGAACGCAATCGTGTTGCTTAGAGAATAACACTACAGATCGCAGAATAATTAATGCATACGTAATCTGAATAATTTCTAACCATTCGTTCTGATTTTCCCTTTCTATCAGGATTAATTGTCACGCGCGTCTTAACTCGTCAGTCATAACTCTGTAAGGAATGTATCAACGAAGAAAAATGGAAAATTAACTGTGTTTACAGGGGTAAATTATTTGCATAGCATTGGACACATATTTCGTAATAATCAGTGTACATAGAAAAACAAGGCGAAACCTCCTCGTTTTTTCTTCTTGATATTTTTCCGTGATGGTCTAGTTTATATTTTAAAAAAATTCTCGAAATTTAATCGTGATTGACCCTGTTTTCATTATCATTATTAGAATTAATATAATTACATTAATTATAATTAATAATATTATTGATTTTTCTAATTTCTCATACATTATTGTAGATATTGTCATAAATAAATATTCATTGTTATCGTTGCTTCATTTAATATCATAATATTGAAAACTAAACTATTTAAAATCAGAGCAGTTAAATAATACACACGAATCATTTGAAAAAGGCTTTATAAGTCTGAATTCTTCTTAATACTCATTTACTGAAAAATTTATGTGGCAACTGGCAACATTGAAGGTTCCTTCTTTTAAAACTCGAGCTAATTACATTTGAACTAAAACGATTTTTCAAAGACAGCGTAATCAGGGACGGAAGAAAAATCCTCTCGAACGAAAATTGCCAAGTAAAGCGAAATTATGAATAACATTTTTCCTTACAATTAGAAAAATATGACGTCGCTTTCGGAGCGTTATTTTCAGTATTTCGGCCGAGCACAGTCGACCGCTACAACTTTTATGAGCTGGCCACTGTGTTCAGTGTTTTATTCTATTTTTTCAAACGCGACAGAAGCGTTGAAATCCCATTTCTGACCCGCCGATATTTTTCAAATTTCCACGCGAACCCAGTTATAGAAATAGTCTAGGCGTGTGTTTCGTTGACTACTGTAAACGTTTTCTACTGCACGCTGCTTTTTGTATGTTGTATAAACTATATATATTATGCGAAATTTCGATGTCGTTCAACCAACATTTTATGAACATAAAATTACTTAAAGGTTTTGGCATACTTTTTTTTTTTTAAACTGCATTTTGCTATAGTCTCTACTAAGTTAACTTTGAGTAAAACTTTATAATTAGATGATTTATGAGACTTCACTTTGAGGTCCGAATTCCTGATGTGACTCAAGTTTGAATCTAGTTTTAATACAATGTCAAACATTTTTCTCTATAATAGAAATTTGAAATTCTCACCGTCCTCAAATGTTTAATCATATTATCAGTCCTTTTTTATATTTAAGTAGTTGTAGCCGATATCGGTTGCAATGCCACGTGAAGTAGTAAAAATATTTCTCCTTCGCGTGCGTATGCCGAACTTTAAGAGTAGGTACATAGAACACAAACATACATGCATTGAATTTTATTTATACATATATAGATAGATAAGGTTTTATTTTGTAGGCGCGCAGTGATCACGATAATAACAAGTTACTTTTCATACATTATTGTTTTATTCAATTATTATTAGTTTCAGTTGAAATATGATAAAAAACAATTAAAACATTAAATAAAATGAATCTTTAAACATCAGCTGTGCCAAAAAAATTCCTTCACTAAGCCGGCAGCTATTTAGCATAACGTGTTTTGCGATCAGATTCCGAAATGAAAGCTTTGGGAACTAAAACAATACGAATATCTGCTTTGAATTGCAAAAATCTTTCTTGCTTGCTGCCGCGAATCACAGTTTGATATAACTTATTTTAGGAATAAGTTATATCTTATTGTGTTTTTGCTTGATGCAGAAGTTGAATATTGTTGTACAAAAGCGTCGGAGCTTTTTGTTTAGAAACAGTTATTTGTTTATGATGAAATTATAATTGCAATTAAATTGTATTTATTCTTGTTCTGAATAATTAAGTTAGTACGCTGTGGTTAAGGTATTTCTGTTTTTAATTTTATGTACAAGTGTGAACTAGTTCGCAAATAAATTGCAAAAGTAATTAAATTCCCCAAGTCCAAGTCGGGACAAACACATTTCTATGTCTATTTCATTTTATTATGTCCTGTCCGAAACAATTTTGTTTACATTTTATTTCCCGGGATTTGAACCCGGACCACTACTTTGCCAAGATGGTCAAACAAATAATTATCATGACTTTCCCGAAAATACTTTAAGTTATACAAATAAGAAAGACGAATACTGTTGTCGATCGAGATGATTAATTACACTAGTATTCGATATTCAAGAGACCCTCATTTCTTTACTTAACATCCATTAATTGTAATGACTGGCTTTGAATCGCTTAAGTATGAACCAAGGAGTCAAACAAAATTCATAAATCTACAAAGGGAATACGATGAAACTGAAGAGAAGCATCTTGAGAATGCGACCTTAATGATTTGACACTAAATAAAAACTCGCCGTCCGTACGAAATTAAAATTATAATAACTGAATCATTTATTTATAAAGCAGTAGACTTAGCTTTTATGCTCTGTATAAACAGCCACTTAAATGGATCAGTAAAGTGTCATTATTATTACATTTAAAATTCTGATGCTGCGACGCTATTTAATTTCAAACCGGTGTGATACAATAATATGGCACATTTAGAAGACAAGTATTCTATTTTAATCTTGATAAGTAACTGTATTACGATATAAATTCAAATGACTGAATAATCGAACAGTATTTCGAGTAACTTTATTCGTAATATAATTCCTATATAAGTGCGTATAGAAGGGGACAAATTGCGAAAACTTCTCAACACGAACGTACACGAAATTCTAATTACGGATCACGCTATTTATCTTTCAATTACATTATAAAACAGATTCCATACATTAATTATGATGACGTTAATAATGATGTAGCGAACGCTGAAACGGGGAACGGCAAGCACGCGAAAGCACTCACCAAAACAAAAGTGGTATTATTCACGTAACTTTAATACTTCATTACGAATACCATTCCCACCTGCTCCAATTTGACGTACACGGTTGTTTTTACTGATGAGACGCCTTATTGTTCATCAGGCGCATGCTATTGTGGCTGCAGAGGCAAGGGACTATAAAACGCTTCTATATGGACACAATGAGAGTCTTATCTATACCTACTGTAATGTCAGCTTGATTTAATCGATCTGGTTCACCGTCTTTGAATGAATGGTTGATGCAGACGTTAAGTACGGCGTTTGTGGATGAGGTGATAATTTGAAGTGAGAACTTAAAAGGATTTTCTCATTATAAAATGGACAATGTTCTTGCTCTCAAAGTTTTGGGATTAACTCGAAGGCAGACGGAGGAGTTCATAAACGTTCTCTCGCATCGCAAGAGTATCAAGTTGGGGTAAAATTTCCATAAACGATACAAGTGAAATTTACACGCTAACATCATTATAATTGTTAAGAATTGTTATATCGAATATCACATTAATCCTATAAATAAAATTCTATTTTTTCATTAGATAAGTAGTCGAAGTTTTCTTTTAAGATTTGCACGTCGAGAAAATTGAATTTCAAAAAGCGTTAAAAGTTATAAGAGATTTAGCACAGGGCAGTGATAGACTATTATGTTCACTTAAAGCATCCGAACACAAAAAAAAACTTTGAAAGCCTTTTCGAAGATTCAGAAATTCAACTTAAACGAAAAACGAAGCAATTACCATTCTTGGTCGAGAGTAAAGTTTGTTTTACTGGTAGGGAATTAATATTCATTAAAAAATCTTTCTCGGCATCATTCTGTTGAAACTTTGTAATCAGCCCATGTCGACCGAAGCGAGGCACTACGCGTCGGTTTTGTCAGCAAATTTCAGAGTTTTGTGACTTACTAAATGGATTTTTCCTGCTGTTGTAATTCGAACCATTTGGGAGAAAGATATTTGCACATTTTACTGGTTATTTTTTATGGCCAATTTTGTATGTGATGACAGTTATATATCTACGTCCTATGTTTTTATTAAAATTACGCCTCATGTTTTATATTATTGTCATTACTTTTAGTGACTGCCACATTACTGGCTCAGTAATATTAGAGTTGAGTTTGATACCGGAGGTACCGGGTTCGATTTAAGACGGCACTTCGCACAATATAAAAAATCATTGTAAAGCTAAATGATTAGTTGCACGGACACAGAAACCTGTCTGCCCCATGCCCTACTAAGATTTCGGTATAATTTGTACCAAAACTACAAAATAAGAAACAGTATTTCATCTAGGAACGGCAGTTCGTTACCCGGTAGGAATTTCGATACCACCCACCTTTTTTATGCCTGAGTTGACCAGAATTGGGGAAAACATTTCTACCTGAAATTCTCAACACGTCGCGTCGGGATGACATTGTGGGCTATTCGAGCGCGATGTACTAAACCGTCAACGATCTCGTCAAAATATTAATTATTTAGGTCATTGCACTTAATAATTATGATATTAAATGTATAAGCCTTGCTGAAACAAAGGACGTCTGCCGAGTTCCGAGCACGACCGATCAATTTCCCGTACATTCTGTAACATGTAGCCGTGACCGGTCGTACCGCTATATTTCTCTGTCATTATCCCTGACATAAATATATTTGTTACAGTCTTGTTACAGGATTTCGGTATACTCTACAATTTATAGACACATTTTTAACGAAAATCTCTCTTGACCGATTCAATTTACTTTTCTATAACATTTTTACTTTATTTCTTACATGTTCTGTGTGTTCAGTCTAATTTCAGTCACACCATAGAGTACTATACTACTATGTATAATGTATATATATGTATACTATAGAGCAGTACTTCATGTAGCAGTTGTTTCAGCAATTGTTACTGCTTAAGTATTTTTTATTACGTTCATGTTATCATTGGACGGTTTTGTAACAAAGATTTCATTAATGTTAACTACGTGAATGTTTGTTTAAGAGCGGAAACATGTACCAATGTCGTAGATATACTATCAGCTGATCACTATAGATTTAAATAGCTCGGAAAATCATAGTAATAACCCGTTAAAAAAAATACTGTATTGTACTTTACGAATTCAAAAAATTTTTAGCGACAAATACAGTCCCTACAAGTATACGAAGACAAGCTCAAGCCTATTTAATCCATAAAAATACAAATACAATACAGATAAAAGTATATTTAACTAGGTATTTTATGGAAGGAGACCACTCAGCTTGTATTACACTGATGTTTGACATCTAAAATGACAAGATCAAGACAAACTTTCTGCTCAATTACTATACGTACAATTGTTGGACATCAATCCTTATATTCAGTCAGTGGTTACACTGTTAGAGGACCCCTTAAGCTGAAGAGATACACCTTCCTTTGTCTGAAACTTCCTTCCTTTATATAGTTGACTGAAAAGTATATTCAATTAGGAAGTAACTATCTCAAAGACAAAGGGATACATATTGTACCCAATATAACGTTTGAAGATCTTGGATATTCGTAAAAATGGGTAGGAAGGATCAAAAGAATCGTCGTCATAGATTCGTCATTTCCGTACGTTCGTGAGCGCGAATTAAGTTTTTATATTATAGACACTTGAAGGGTTGAAACATTGATGGTCGGATTCGCAAACAGTACATAAAGATCCGGCAATCTCACGGTTTTTCTGAATTAAGCCGTGAAAGGACATCCCGACCCGACCCTTACTCTACCTACTTCCCAGTTCCCAGAGCGTTCCCGCCCGCATTATTAAGTGATTTTGCAGAAACAAATCCACCGGACTTTGAATTACTTTTGGAATATTTTCATCCACATATTTTTCACGGGAAATTCCTTACGCGGCTCGGTTGGACGTCCATACCGCTAGGAGTATTACATAGAACCGAATGTTACCGCATATTCTCCCTTGTTATTTTTTTTTAAATAGGCGGGACAAATGGGTTGTTAACTCCCCTAGGATGGCTTAATCTACACTAATATTGTAAAGAGAAAAGATTTGTACTTTTCTATATTTGTAACGAATAAACTCAAAAACTACAGCACCTATTTTAAAAATGGTCTCGCCAATAGTAAGCTACATTATCAGCCAGTAATATAGGCTATTTCTATGTATAGTACATCTACAGTGCACTCGTGTGATGCCGGGGCGCGTTGCTAGTCAAGGATTATATAGCTCTCTGTTAGTGATACTTCAATCAAACCGGCTCATGATTTCCAAAAATCAACCTAATTTAGGATCTGTAGAATAGATACACGTGTTATCATTTATATAATGAATTAAGCTTTGTAACGACTAGCGTTCATTGTATGAATAATAGCGATTGTAACAGCTAAGTTAGTTGAACAAAACTCCGAATTGCTGCGCCCAAAGGCGTTGGGACTTGGAAGTACTCGGAAACTTATGAGAAACGCTTGTATCAGTGTTCTTTCCCCGAGGCGAGATCCGTTTACATTCAGATTAGCAATCGAACTGTATTCAAGTTTATTATGTATTTATAAAGTTAGCGATATCCTTCTAATTGTGCCTCAGGGCGTAGTTGATGTTTACTCTTCCTATGAGATACTGATGCATTGTTTAATATACCTTGCATGGGTGGATCGATATTTCGATTCCGCCGGGTCTGTCATATTAATACAGAGTGCTTAGTTGAGGAATGCAGGGAATTTAGGAGGGTCGACAGGGTAACAAAAACATATAAGGGTAAAAAAAATATGAATATCGAGGATTTGAACCTGTGACCAAGTTTGAAGTAACGACACAACCTAACGTGCGCGTCCTAACTGACTGATATTTCAATACCCATACAGCCGAAACTACTAAACCTGAAAACAGAAAAGTAACTATTTTTCATACCATAGACATACGGAAGAATTTCGGAAAATTCTACCCCTAAATGGGTTAAATAGGGGGTGGATTAATCATAAATCCCGTCAATACAAGTATGGCTTCCTCAAACTCGTATGCGTGTTCTTATTAGAAATAAGGGATTACTTATATTGTATAAATAATCCCCTCCCATACATAGTAAGCATTTCGCAAAGAAACCGATATTACTCGTCTTATACTCCAGGGCACTCAGATAATGTAATATTTTATTAGCATTGTCGCTGACGTTGGCTGAATATTATAAATGTTGAGTTGGTTTGGGCATGTAGAAAGGATGTATGAAAGTAGGGTAACGAAAAATATATATGAAGCTGGTGTGAGTGGAAGAGTCGAGAGTGGTCGACCTAGGCGAACGTACCTAGATCGGAGATATTCTTCAAAAGGGTTTGGTCAAAAGTACTCTGAAACGACGAGCGTGTATGAAAGTGGAAGAAGCGAAGTGGTATGCAAGGATCGGACCATATGAATTCCGTAATCTCTGTCTACCCCAATGAGAAAGAGGCGTAATGTATATTATGTATGTATCTCTCTTTATTCCACCTCATACAAACACTCTGTGGAACCACCTATCGCCGGCGGTTTTTCCGAAGCGATACGACTTGGAAACCTTCAAAAAACGAGCCCATTAATTCCTTAAAGGTCGGCAACACATCTGCAATTCCTCCGGTGTTGCTGATGTCTATGGGCGGCGGTGATCACTTAACGTCACGTGAGCCAAATACCCGTTTACCCTTTATTTAAAAAATATATTTTAGGCACTGTGTGCCTAGTGAGATTCAATCAGCTTTTAATACCATAGCCAGCGCACATCCTGCGGTTTCAATCAAAATTCTCATTTTCAAATATCCGAACGTTCGAAGTAAAAAAGAGCAACATCGCTTCATTAATAGATTTCCTATAGCTTAGGTCAAGCAAGCTTTGGCAAGCCTCGTCAATTGATGTAAAAAAAACAACTTTAATCAGCTAAGGTTTCGTTTTGCATTAAGTTCAAACAAACATTGTCCTTTGTAAATATTTTAACTAAACCTGTAAATATTTTCATAAATAATAGAGATCATAAAACTTTAAGAGGTCCCATAAATCAAATGTTGTTTATCTTTGTTTTAGATAGAAGGGTAATTTGGTATGTGGAACATTTAGGTCAATTAGGAATATATATATATACGAACTTATTATATGCTATGTTTTGAATTTGCCATCATTAAGTGAATAGTTTTTTAGCCTTTAAATTACTTCAAAGTATATATATATACATATTGTAATTTCTCATTAAGTCTCCCTACTCTCCATGAATAATCTCTCGATTGTAAGTACTCTAAGTATTGAGACGAGGATTTGTTGAGAAATTTGTAAAGAAGATTACTTTCATAAGTATGTAAGTAAGTAATGGTTTGACGAGCGCAATTTCTCACTTCTACTGGCTAATGGTTACCTCCGAATGTTGTGGAAATAAGCATTTATCTATTTAATAAATATTGTAAATACAAAAATTAATATTGTCTTTCATTAACGCGAGCAGCATCCGAAACGTCGGGATAAATAATAAATCGCGTCTTAATCCAGTATAACACATATGTTTTATTTAAATGCAATAATGTATATGAATCAGGGTTAGTCCATAAGAAATTTCAAAATCCACATAGTCACGGGCAAGAGACAGTTGAACATACAAAGTAGAGCAATCTTTAGGCGATATACATACATATAGGCGTGATGTCTCTTTTCCATTGGGGTAAGCATATATCACGGAATTCCATATGCTCTGTAGGCCTATTACGAAAAACGAACGCAACGAACGGATCGAAACGAAAGAACAAACAACTTCGTATTTTAACTTATTAAGAAAACATTGACAATTCTATTTACGATTATTCTTACTATCATAGTAAAGTCAAACCAAAGACATAATGTCTTATTGCGAAAGACGTGTCGATCATCGGATTCATAATATTAAAATGTACGATCCGTCAGCCGAAACTTCGTATTTTGTTTTGGTCATAGGCCTCTTGATCCAAGGATCGAAGGTGGAAGCAAGAAGCATGCATACCATTTTCGCTTCTTCCACTTTCATCATTGCTTTCATACACGCTCGACGAATTCGAGTACTTTTAACCTGACTCTTTTGAAGAACGTCCCCTGAGATTTGATCGAGGTACATTTGGCTTGGTCGACCACTCCCCAATCTTCCACTTACACCACTATAACAGAAATAAAACCGTTTAATATTAGGCGATATTATAGCAATTTTTCTGCATTATTGATAGTATGCGCGTTGCATCTATCATTTCGCCATCAAAACAAAACCACATCACAAAGCCATAATTAACATACATATTACACCATACTTACAAAATAATCGCTTTTATTCTAAAATTAAGTGGAAAAGCTTGAATCGCATTGTATAGCTTCCGGCTATTTCCACTATCTTAAAACTTAATCGCAATCAAAATCACGATATTTTTGTTATAAAGAAAATTGGGGTACGTTTAATTTATATGCTAATTTATTATTGCCAGAATAAGGCGCATGGTCGGTTCCTAATAACCCGTTTCAATTAGCTAAGCTTGCCAACGTGGAATGAAATAAGCATATTTTAATACTAATTGTACATTTGAGCCTTAGTGGGATTTCTTAGAAGTCTGCTTTTATCTGCCGCCCTCTAAAATTATATTTGGTACAAAAAATATCGAAAATCGGCGAATTCTGAGATAGTGAGTTAGAGCTTTCGTGTGTATAAAACAATACTTTCTCTCAATTCAACAGAATTTAATTATTATGGTATTGTTACATAATGATGTTGCTGAATTTTTAAATAGTATTTGAACATACAATCAGGAAGGACAGGGAAAATTGATTGTTCCTTGCTGATCAGGCAGATAAATCTCAATTCAACACCGGGAAAATTGATCAAATTTACTGGTCGCATATTACACGACTACAGATTACATCGATTCAGGTAAAGTAAAAAAAAGCTTATGGAAAATAAGTCGGTGACACATCATTAATGATTTTTTTTTATGTCGCGACCCACGACAGAAAAAACATTTAGAAAAAAGCGTTAAATAAAATAAAAGTGATATTTTAATTAATAGTTTATTTACCATCTTAAACCTTTGAGCAAATTGAGGTCTCCTTTAATAACAAACTCGACCCTGTCAGGGGTCACGTTGAGTAACGATGTTCTATGCGTGTGGCACAGACCCATTTCTGTGTCTATTTCACTGAACATTTTTCTTTATAGACAAGTAGGTGTTCAGCGTTCTATGCCCTGCCTGACCGAAACAATATTTTTAAATCTTGTTTCCCCGGGATTCGAACCCGGGACCTCCGGTGATAAACGCATCTGGCTTACCACTGAGCCACTGAGGCAGTCGATCGGTCGGTCGGTCATATCATATTGTAGCGATATATAATACGTTTTAAAACGCGTCGATCGCTAAACAGTAGCCCGCGATCAATCACTCGTGTCCGTGCCTGGAGCGGTGGAAGAATAAACTGAAATTAATAGCCGCTGTTAAACGTATCAATCTGAATATTTATGTTGAGAAGTATCTTTGACGTGTGGTTTAGCTATGACGTATGATGCTGAAGGTGGATTATATAGCAAAAATATGTTTACAGACCGTAGATAGCTGTTGTCTGGTTACATCCTTATGCATAGTCAAAACCTCTCTAACATGGTAGTTAGTAACATAATTATAACTAGTCTGTAGCATAAGAAATACAAACTAATAATAGTTTGAGACAAGTTATCTAGTAGGCTATTGAAATAGAAATTAAGAATAAGGATAAGAATATGAACATTTATTCGATGCCACACACAAATTTACATAACATTCTTAATATTTACGCTACATTCTTAATAATAACACTCTTAATCCTACACTAAATATGCTGTATGGCGAAAGAAAAGGCCGATGCTCAGCTTGTGCTGTAAACCAGTACTGGCTACAGCGCTGATTTTCAGCATCTGCCTGAGAGAACAAAAGAGAATTTAAAAAGAAAAGAAAAGAAAGAATCATCAAAATAAACTAAATTAAATACAATTATATGCCCGTTGTTAATTTTACGTAGCTTTGATTTTCATCATATTAAAAAAATATTAAAAAATAATATTTAGTATATAGAAAGGAAAATTACAGCCTATGTGGCTCAGTGGTAAGCGCGCAGTACCAAAGGTCCTGGTTTCGCATTCCGGGTCAATAAGATTAAAAAATATTTCGGTCAGGCAGGGCACAGAATACTGATCACCTACTTGCCTGTAAAAAAAAGATTACTGAAACAGACACATAGGTCTGCCCCATGAATACCCAATACCCTTGATTAAGTTAAAATATAACTGTTCATTAGCCTCTATCTATCTAGCTAAGATTACAGTGTTTTCAGAACCAAAAAATAGCCTAAATCGGTAGCTTCAATCAGGGACGTGTCTTGAACCTTATTACGTTAATAAATATTGAAATCACGTTTTTACAACTACTGCAAACGACATCAACGATAATGCATTTCGCATCGCAAAGATTCTACTGAGAAAAAACAAATTAAATTCATTTAGATCATCCATCAAAGTCCATAAGAAGTACGAATTATTTTTCTTTCTACAAAAAGCGCTGGTTTGAAAATGGAATATATTAATGTCTTTTTTAATGTAATTCTGTTTTTGAAATAAAAACATTTTGAATACGAGCATAATGGCCGTGTTTTTGTAGTGATCTTTGGAAGCCTGACAAGCTAGAAGTTTTTTTTTATGTTAGATATCTACAGGCGAGCATGAGGTTCACTTGATGATACCTCGGCCACAGAACATCAGCCAATGATGCGCTGTTGACCTACTTTTTACTTCGAGCATTCGGAAATCCATAGACTAAAACCGAAACGCACAATGTGCACTTCACGGTTTTTCCTTCTATGAACGGTGGTTCGTCCATCTATGAACCTGGTCGGAATTTCGACTCCCACCCGATCAATGCCCGAAGTTACCAGACAAAGGGATTGTGATTAGATTTACATAAACAAATAAAAATAAAAATGCCATATATTTCCTGATTTTTCTTTTTACACACTTTGCTTCTTAAGAATTATTTTAGTATTTTAGTAAGTTTAGTTTTAATTAGTGTGAATCTTAACTATTAGTATATTAGTGGTTTATTATAAATATTAGTTTTAATTAAAAATTAAAAAATTCATCTTCAGGAACACCTTAAGGCCTCCTCCAAAGAAGGAAATCTCTTTGAAGTTTCTCTATCCTGTGCTACTTACATAATGATTGGACGATCTGTATTATTTATGATCGTGATTAGATCTAATAGTAAGAAAAAAGTCTAGAATACAATATATAGTGAGATATATCGATGTGTGACGGATATCCTGTCTGGCTGAGGTGGTTGACCCTGAATGTTTCACTGGATATATGCGACAGCAGAAAGCAGTGGACTGACTATTCAGTTATTTCTCATTCTTTGTTTTCTGTTTGTGTTATTAAAATGCCATCAAAAACATAAATTGTAAAAAAAGCCAAGTCTTGCAACTCAGTTCTTCTATCGTAAAAAGTTGTGAGATCCATATAATACCAAGTCGGTCAATTTATTCAGTCTCTACTGAAGGATCCTTCTGTCTTAAGTAATTACATGATAAGCTAACCTAACAATATCTTATAGTGATCGTATCAATGCCAATATTAAAAATCTTTGATGTTTAAAATAAATAGATTGGCTCGGCTATCGCATGAAATCACAATGTATCTTTTTTTACTTTATAAAAAAATGAAAAATAATGTATCTCACAAGTAATACATATTATATTAAATTAGATTGTTTAGTGCGATTGCCAAGTCAATCTATTTATTTTAAACATCAAAGATTTTTAATATTGGCATTGATACGATCACTATAAGATATTGTTAAGTTAGCTTATCATGTAATTACTTAAGACAGAAGGATCCTTCAGTAGAGACTGAATAAATTGACCGACTTGGTATTATATGGATCTCACAACTTTTTACGATAGAAGAACTGAGTTGCAAGACTTGGCTTTTTTTACAATTTATGTTTTTGATGGCATCTCATTTCTTTTTGTAGATAGTCCTTTTCTTAGTTTATTTGGATAAGAATTAATACAAAGCTATGGATAACATAGTCTGATTTTGATCGGCATTTTTATCAACTTTTTAATGTAAAAAAGTGTTATAGTGACATAACTACAATAGTTGGACATATGGTCTCGTGAAGTTTTTTGTAGATTTTGATATGTTCTATAATATTGTATAACGTTTTTTTGTTCTATCATCAATACTTTCCGCAGCACATGCGGTGAAAGACATTTTATGGCTAATTTTTTTACACCTTGGGTTGTTTTTAGTAGGGATTTCTAAGGATCTCTATTTTTTCTAGTAATAAATACCCTATGTTACTCAGTGATAATGTAGCTTTCTAACGGTAAAAGAATTTTTAAAATCGGTCCAGTAGTTTTTAAGTTATTCATTACATACAGAAATACAAAAAAAAATTGTATATCTAGAAAACTGGACCGAAATTTCAAAATATTGTAGTTTTTCCTTGATTTATAGACTAAACACTAATTGTATTCTAAATTTCAAGTTTCTATGTCTGCTAGAAGTGCCTTAGAGTTTTGATGATCGGTCAGTCAGTGAGTGAGTGACAAATTATCAAACTTTGACTAGTTATAATTCTTAAACTACTGGTTCAAACAGAATGATATTTGAAATATACCGAGTTTATACAATGTCTGCTTAGTGACTGAAAATTCAGGATTCTAGTTTTATCCACAACGAAGTTATAGGGGGTCGAAAATGGCCCGAACTACTTCGAGAAAAGGATAGTACGGCCGTGCCACTTTTTGCTCGACTTGGCGGGGGCACTACCGTGCCCCCAGATTTAGCTTGTTCTTTCAATATGAAATGACAAATAATTATACTAGCGTACAAAGTTCCTATAGAAATGTCATAAAAGTAGCCTAGTGTATCGCCTACATGTGATACACATTCACCCGCATATAAAGTAATTTAAATCCTTCCCTAGGGTTCATGTTTTATGTGTACAAAATTTCATCAAATACTGTTCGATGGTTGTGCCGTTACAGTCGTTTGTTGAGCTTAATCTTAGATGGAAACACCGTGAAGTGCATATTGCGCGTTTCGGTTTCAGTCTATGAATTTCCAAATGCTCTAAGTAAAAATTAGGTCGACAGCGGATCATTGACTGATGTTCTGTGGCTGAGGTATCACCTACTATCAAGTGAACCTCATGCTCGTCTGTCGATATCTGACATAAAAAAGCTATTAACCTTACACCTTACCTTACGTACGAGTATATAAGTATAGATGGATTATTAGGTCTTACTTTACACTGTCAATAATATTCCTACACTTGTTATACGAAGCTAGTCCCCAATTCTCCAACTACACCTTGTTATCAATAAAACGATCCAATTTTCTTGGAATCACTCCGAAGCTGACAATATCGGAAAATTGACACATCGCTACGTGACCAGTCCTTTGACAACTCCGATGTCATCATTTTGTACTCATACAAGGACTTGTTAAGATCAAAGGTATTGTCCTATCTAGATTAGGTTTAGCTCAACGTTTCTTGAACTAAATTAAAACTTCAAATTCCACCTTTATCACGTCGCCAGAAGTCTACTACTGTGCGCTTAACTCCCGCCTAAAAAGCCGGCAACATATTCGCGACTCCTCGTGATCACACCAGGTGACCTGCAGACTCATTTGCCTATCTTCAATAATAAAAAAACTGACTTATATTCATTATTTGAAACTTCAAAGAACTGCGTCATAATATAGACCGAAATGATCCCCAATTTATAAGCGAGCAATAAATATCTACTATTTTAAGGGGTTTGAGCATTTGAAAATGAAAAAATAAAATCCTACAACACGTCAATTAATATATCAACTCGCTTAGATTTAATATACGACCTAAATCCTTTTGGTCGTATATTAAATCTAAGCGAAGTCATGCTAGCAACTTTCCGGGTATTATGCAATTCAATAATAAATCAGCTAATAATGGTTATGAAATTGCAGATTTATTTGCTGACTATTTCTCTTCAACGTATCAATCATCGTCATCTTCGTTATCACGGATCAGTAATACTACCAATGCCATTAAAAGTGATCATAATTTTCATATAAGAAGTGAAGAGATTATATACAAATTAAAATCTCTTGACATAAATAAAGGTGCAGGTATTGATGGAATACCTTCTATATTTTATAAGAATTGTGCAACAGAGTTGGGTCCTCCCTTGACCATTATTTATAATACGTCACTTGATACTGGGATATTTCCAAGTGAGTGGAAAAAAGGTTTGGTGGTGCCAATATTTAAAAAAGGAATTAAAACTGAAGTTAATAATTATAGACCAATCACGATCTTATCTACTCCAGCAAAAATCTTTGAGTCAGTCATATATCCCCACATTTCATGGCACATTAAAGGTCTAATTACTGAGAAGCAACATGGCTTCATCAAAAAGCGTTCAACTCTCTCGAATTTGTTGAATTTTACTAACTCAGTGATAACTGAAATCAGTAGTGGCAACGAAGTTGATGTTATCTATACCGATTTTAGTAAGGCTTTCGACAAGGTCGATCACTCACTTTTGATAACGAAGCTCAGAGATAATTTTTACCTTTCTGAACATATTTTGATGTGGTTACAATCTTACCTGTCTCTTCGCCCGCAAGTAGTTAAACTAAGTGGATATCAATCTAAAATGTTTTATCAGTCATCCGGTGTTCCTCAAGGATCGCATCTGGGACCCTTATTATTTACATTATTTATTGATGATATTACCAAACACATCACAGAATCTAATTATGAGTTGTACGCTGACGATTTAAAAATTTATCGAACAATAAAGTCCTCTCAGGACCAGATAAAACTACAGGACGATATCAGGCGCGTGTCGGTTTGGTGTAAAACTAATTTGATGCAACTTAACATCAGCAAATGTAATTTTATAAAATTCACCAGAAAACGTAACAGGTTTCAAACCAGTTATGATATAGATGGCATAGCACTTAATCAAACTGATGTTATAAAGGACTTAGGTGTAATATTGGACAGTGAGTGTAGATTTGATAAACACATAGATGTGACAGTACGCAAAAGTCTTAAGATGCTTGGTTTCGTCTTTCGTAATACCAAAGATTTCAGGTCCACTCTCTCGCTCAAAATACTATTTAATTCTCTTGTAAGATCCAACCTCGAATATAATTCAGTTGTCTGGTGTCCGTACTATAAAAAATATATAAATCGAATTGAATCAGTTCAAAAAAAATTTATGTCTAGATTAAGTTTTATAAGCAATCGTAACTATCATGACAAAAGCTATACAGAGAAACTAGATGTACATAAAATGAGGTCTTTGGAAATGCGGCGAAATGCTGCACAGTTAATATGTCTATATAAAATATTGAATAATTGTATAGATTGTCCAACCCTTTTGTCCCAGATTGGTTTATGTGTGCCCTCATTTAACTGCCGAATCAGTACTTACACCCCCCTCCACATAAATTGTTCAAGAAACAATTATGGTCTAAATTCCCCCCTGCAACTTTGTTTAATTTTATTTAATAAACTTTTTAAATTAGATAGTACTATTGATAATTTTATTAGATTTAAGGATTTTAAGAAACAAGTGTTTATTATTTTAGATAAGTTAGATTAGTTTTTTTCTCCGTTAGATTATTTTGTACTTTAGAATTAGTAATGTGGTGCCTACCTATAAGTTAGATATATAAATAGTCATAAGTATTAATATTAAGTTAAGTAGTAAGTAAAATTATGTATCTAGTTGGTAAGCCTTAAATAAATAAATAAATAAATAAATAAATAAATATCAATGACTCAGTAATTAATTACTCTCGCTACTCAGCTATTTAAACTTTGACGCAAACCTAATAAGTCAGACATTAAAAGTTAAAACGCGTTATCCAAACATAGACCGTTCAATTAGTTATTTAACTCTGCATTCTGCACTCAAACGATAAAACATTCCGATATCCACCATCCTATTTTATAGTAAAACTTACCTATAACTTAATAGACGAAGTATTGACATATTATTTATACTAATATTAGTTTTTGTGTGAACGTTGATAAGTGCAATTATACTAAGTCGGCATAGAACCTGCAAGTCTTCTATTGTAGCAAATATTTACGGGCGTTGATTAGGGGGCGTCCATAAATTACGTGAGGTGTTTTTTTTAATTTTCTGTACCTCCCTCCCCCCCTGGTGAGATGTCGTGAGATTTTATTCAACCCCCTCCCCCAACCCCCAATCTCACGTGAGATTTTTCAAAATGTGGGTTTCTTACGTAAACGCGTTGGATTGTTATTGTAAAAAGAAAAAAAAATTATAACGTCGAAGTATGAATGAAATTATTTTCTTTCGAACGAATTAGTGAATGATCTTAATCGTATTACGCGATTACGCTCAATATTAAATCTTAAGCATGTACAATCTGGATTAAATAGACCAAAATAGTATAATTTTTTTTTGTTTCAATCAGAAAAAAAATTGCGTGATATTTGCCGAGACCCCCCCTCTCTCCAACGTAAGATTAGATGAGATTTGACTCGACCCCCTCCCCCCCTTAAACACCTCACGTAATTTATGGACGCCCCCTTACTTCCCATCACATGAAGCACCTGCCCATTTGCCGTATAATTCTATAAAAAAAAACTATAAAAACTTGTCTTCCCGCCATCCGATTTGGTTTATCTGTTGTTACAGTCTGGGCTTAATCTACCGATGAAAATTAAGCTTGAACAAAAAAAAAACGATATACTCGTAGCCCAAACAAAAATACCGTTAAAGTATGTACAGTACAGTTATAACTAAAAGGATATTTTAAATTCGATTCGCTTTAGTGTTGTATCGAAATTGTCTCATTCACAAAAGCGATAACACAGATTAACTCTAAAACAAGTAAAACTGCAATCATTTTATTCGTTTCAATTTGATATAAACAAATAAAATACCACATTATTCGAAAAATTTAAAACTATAATTTTCATACTTCTTAAGTATATTGGATCATCTAACGAATTTAGGTTTTTTATATACATACTAGCGATCCTACCAGGCTTCGCACTGGTGCAATGTAGATGTACTATAAACTATGTTGATAATGTAGCTTTCTATTGGTGAAAGAATTATTAAAATCGGTCGAGTTAAATCGTAACAATCAAACAAACAATCTTTCCTCTTTATAATATTAGTATAAATTATTTAGGCATGATATTTGTGTTAGTGTTTAAAAAAAAATAAAAAAAACAATATTCAAAACAAAAATCAGTAAATCCTTTTTATACCAAAGCAAGAGCTTTCAATCTGTGTTAAAAAATATTTAATTCGAATTAGTTTGATATTATTAAAATCCAACAATTGACCTTCAAATCGCTTTCCTGAATAATTATTATACTTAGGCGGTATCTATTTGAAGTCCAATAATATTCCTTTTAAAACCTTTCATGTAAATAAAGTTAGTAAGCGGTCCGCAGTTATATCAAAGTGGAGAATAAAACATGTGAGGTTTTCAACTCAGCGGCCGTGACCAATGAAATTTCGTATGCTTTGTTCTCAACAAATGTGCAGCTACAATCAATATTGCTTGTTATGGAGTTGCGGTCGTTTATGAAACGAGTGGAGAAATAGTTTTAAAAGCAATTTGTTAGAAGCCGTTTGAAGTCTCTTTGCCCTATTAACTTTGGTTTGGAGTATGTTATATACAGTAAAAACGGTAATCAAAGTTTACGACTAGTGTTCCCTAATGTTATAAAGTTAATGGTATGTGTGATATTCTTTAAATTACACGATATTTTTTAATTTTTGAATGTTCGTTTATGATTACAAATGTCAATGTCTCATCATATACTTGTCAATTGTCAAATGTAAAATGTTTTAATTATTGAAAATATACTAAACAGTAGTTTCAGAGATAAGCATGAATAAAGGGATGTTTAGTGATAACTCAGCCATATAACATCAGTCAATGATGCGCTGTTGACCTAACTTTTACTTCTAGCATTTGGAAATCCATAGACTGAAACAGTTTTTTTTTTCATTTAATTCAATTATAAACATGTATCGGCGGGAATAGAACCCGCGTCCCAACGGAACACAGGTTAGATATACCTACCAATGCCAAAACAAGCCCGTCAATAAGTTATGTACGAGTATACTAATTACTCGTTACGTTGAAATTAAGCGTAATGGATTTCTACAGAAATGAATTGCTTTTCTCTTAGCCTAATGGCAATAAAACTCTATCAAGTTGAAAATTGTTCACAATTTACTGTCGGACTAAAAGGTCGCGTCATTTTTCACACGCTCCTATAAATGACCGCTTAGATAAAACATCATATTTTAAACCCTCGCCTATCTTAACGTTACGCGCTAGATAAAGCCTTGCCATGTGACTAATAAATTATTTCATAAAATTTTATTGCACTCCGATTTGATGGATACTCCGATACTGGACCTTAAATAAATGTCACCTCTATGGACTAAGAGGACCATCATTTAAATGGTTCAGATCATACTTAGAAAACCGTTTGCAGTGAGTGGAGATCTCGTTCTGTGATGGTGATTCCCTGAAATCACTGACCATAGACCTATTATTCTATACATGGAAGGGCTGTCACTTTCCAAAACAATCACAACTAAAAAACCTACATTAAACATGATACAATTAAATGAGAAATTAGACCAAAAACCCTGGCTCATACATAATTATTATGAAATAACCGATACTAACCTTGCAACTGAAATCTTTATAAACTCTTTAATTAAATCCATACATGAGTGCACATATTTTAAATCAACTTCAAATAGAAACCATATAATTAAACCCTGGATATCAAGTGGTATTCTCAGGTCTATAAGAAAACGAGATGCACTCCACAAAAAATCCAAAAAGAACCCAAATGATATCGAATTACGTTCTAACTTTACTCGCTATAGAAATACATGTAACAGGATAATCAAAGCTCAAAAAGAACAGTTTTACACTGCCCAATTTCAACGATGTTCTGGTAACATTCGAGGCACATGGAAGGCAATAAAAGAAGTTTGTAATCTACAAAATAACACATCATCGGCTAAAAATTTACTTTCTATACAAGACTCTGAGGACAAGTCACTTAACACTGTAAATGAATTTTTCACTAAAATAGGACAAAGCTTAGCAGATAATATTTTGACATCTACCGCTAAAACTATACCCGACCTTACGAGGAAAGCAACTGATCTTAATGGACCAAGTCACTCCATGACACTTCATCCTACAGATATTTTCGAGGTGACTGATATTATAAGGTCATTGAAAACAAATAGTGCTCCCGGATGGGATGGCATAACGGCACATCTCCTTCAAAAGTTCTGTCATGTACTCGCCGAACCTATAACATACCTCTGTAACCTCAGTCTATGCACTGGAATATTTCCATCACTTCTGAAGAAATCTATTGTTGTCCCTATTTACAAGTCTGGCGATGACTCCGTTCCATCTAACTACCGCCCAATTTCACTGCTTCCGTCGATCTCAAAAGTATTAGAAAAAATTGTCTCCAAAAGGCTAGTCAAATTTCTTCAAAATAATAATACTCTGTCCGAAAACCAGTTTGGATTCCGACCTGGTGTCTCAACTGAACATGCCACCCTTAGGCTCACACAACAGATTTCTTCATTTTTGGATCGTGGAGAAAAGTGCTTAGGAGTTTTTCTCGACCTCCAGAAAGCCTTTGATACTGTCTCCACGAATATCCTATTAGCAAGACTGCAGAATGTCGGGGTCAGGGGTACGGTACTACAGTGGTTCCAGGACTTTCTGAGCAATAGAACGCAGATAGTGAAGGTGGATGATAAGTTGAGCCAGGAATCTACATGCTCCTATGGCGTGCCGCAGGGCAGTACCATTGCGCCAATATTATTTTTAGTGTATATTAACCCCCTTTGTAATATCCACATCCCTGGAGCTGAAATTACCATGTTCGCAGACGATACCGTACTTCTATTTCATGAAAAGTCCTGGTCTGCACTGAAAGCGATCACTGAAAATGGTCTCTCAATAGCCTCTGCGTGGCTGGAAGATAGTCTCTTATCACTAAACGCAAAGAAATCTAACTACATATGCTTCTCTAAAACCAAAGCAAACTCACCTGACAGTAGTTTCCATATTAAGCTTCATACCTTTCCTTGTAACCGCCTACTCCCACATAGTCACTTACCTGAATGCAGCTGCCTATGCATAACCCGTCTTAACCGTGTAAAGTACCTAGGCGTCCAAATAGATGAAAATCTAAAATGGCATGCACACGCCGAATATCTCACTACACGTCTGCGCCGACTTATTTACATATTTAAAAATCTAAGGGAAGTTGCAAACAGACAGGTTATCCAACTCACTTATAAAGCCTTGTGCGAGAGTCTAATCAACTACTGTATCTGTACCTGGGGAGGTATGGCTAAATCTCACCTAATAGAAGTCGAACGTGCGCAGCGTTGTATTATCAAAGTCGCTTTAAAACTCCCGTATAGACATCCAACATCAGAAGTTTACAAAGAATTAAATGTTCTAAGCGTACGGAAAGTATATATTCTAAACTTGCTCCGACGGTACCACCGCTACACAGTTCCCACCTTTAAAGCCACTGATAAACGCGTTCAAAGATGTCCCGTACCATTAGTTAAAAGCCACTTTGCGAGTAGATTTTATGACTGTGCTGCGCCTCGTATTTACAATGTTCTTAATAATAAGCTTAATACTAAGAATCTCAACAACGACGCGTTCAAGAGGCTATTATTATTATTAGAGAGGTTATTTCATGGCTATCTAGCCTCAATTATGAGGGCGTCGAAAACTTAATCAAATCAATATAAATTTAAAATTCATTCACATGTCCACTCACAAACACACCCACACACCCACTAAAACACACACACTAACACACACACACAAACAAACACACACACACACACACAAACAAACACACACACAAACACACGCCCAATACACATAATTATTCTCCTCTGGCTGGCAAAGACCTAAAATTAATAAATTACTTTCTTTTTTCTTTTCATTCTTAATTGCATAAATATAAAAATATCTTATTAACTACATATCCCTTTCAGGCCCAATTTCTTTTATCTTTAAATCTTGGTTAATTTGCATGGGGATAGGATGGAGGATACTAAAGGGTTATGCTAAAATAAATAAAAAAAATCCAAACTACCCCCAGAGCCAGTAACTACCCCTTCACGATCGTGACGTTTGGGCTTTAACCATACCCGTGCACGATCGTGACGTTGTTGGGTTTTTGGTTATTTAGGTATAAAATAAACATTAATTTAGAAAAATCAGCATTTATTCTTAAAGTTAATATTAATTTTAGTGTCTTACAATTATAGGAACAGTATCTATTTATCTAATCACTCTATTGTTCTACAATTAAGATAAAACAAAATGTTATTCTTAATCCGCCTCTATGGTAGCTTCAATCAGACTTAAAATTAGTATTGCCTGCTCTTATTTGGTATGATATGCCATAAAGCAGCTTTGTTTCCTCGTAAGGCACAACTATACATCACATTTTTGGCACCTAATCTTTGATCGACTCTTGTATTTATCCATTCTACATGCGTGAGGACTATCAATGCCTTCAAAGCTTGGAAGGTGATCATAGCCATCGATCCTTTTAGCTTAGAGGGTTGGTTTGATCTCTTAAATAATAGCGTATTCGGTTGTAAATTTTCGACGAACTTATCGTCATCGTCGTCATCACTCTCAGTTCTTCTTTGGCGAATAGGTGTGTTGGTATAGCCAACTGCTACTTGCATCCAAAACTCTAACAAGTCCATCAATTTGTTGCTTGGAATCTCAGCTGCTGCACATTCCAATGTATACAGGCGCCATGCATTGCAATGCGGCGGCTGCTGCTACTGCTGAAATTGTTCAAAAAACTTTA
Organism: Anthocharis cardamines; assembly: GCA_905404175.1. Taxonomy (NCBI): domain Eukaryota; kingdom Metazoa; phylum Arthropoda; class Insecta; order Lepidoptera; family Pieridae; genus Anthocharis; species Anthocharis cardamines. The sequence continues at coordinate 3,743,905 of FR989957.1, read as the reverse complement.
GGTAGGTAGTAATGTTCTTTTTGATAAAATGGTGCCTGTCTCCAGATTCTTCTTCTTACTTCTAAGCGTTCTTGGCTCACATTTATACGTTGACGTGTAGGCTGGGGCACTATTGGGGATGATGCTGTTAGAATTTCGTTGGCAACAGGATCCAATAGTCTTTGGAGCGGCAATTCTTCGTCATCATCCAGTCCTTCTACTTCGGAATCATTGCCATCTCCAAGCAGATGTATAACTAAATCACTTGTGAGCTCTTGCCCTGCCAAAAATAGTAAATACAACCATTAAATTCAACAAATGACAGTCCAAAACTAAATCTGCCTAAAGCGGAGATAGGCCTAAACGTCACGATCGTGACTTTAGGTTTTCAAAGTGCAATTTTGTTTGAGAAACCGTGTTTTTACGAGTAAAAACCAGTTAGAGGAATAAATCATGATTACAGCTACTAAATAACAACAAATACTTGAAGTTTTAGTTATAATTTACACAAAGTATCAGTACTTACGTGCACCGCACCTAACGCCAAAAAACGCCACCATCTTTCTCGCCTCACTGACACCAACTTACTGACGAACCGCGCGAAAATTATTATTTACTACAACGCGTAATTCATGCACGATCGGAAGGACTGGATCTGATCCTATAAAGTTGAAAGATCGCGGCGCGGGAATTTTTTAAATAAATGTGCACGATCGTGTTGGACGGGCCTGAAAGGGATATTTATATTGTCATTGTATAAGGAAGGACTGACTTCTTTAACACAGGATCTCCTAGCAAAGAAGTCAGAGCCACATTTAATATTGTACACGAAAAAAATGGTTAATAAAGAATTTATTATTATTATTATTATTAATTGAAAACCATTAAGTCTAACTACACAAATGGTTTTTTTGTGTACCACAGGGAAGTGTGCTTGGACCTCTCCTGTTTTTATTGTATATAAATGACCTACCAAATGTGACAAATTATAAATGCACAGTCTATGCTGACGATATATCGGTAACAATTACTGATGATAGTACTAATATGACATTTAATAATTTAATCATATTCTTATAAATTATTGTATATACTAATATTATACAGAGGAAAGATTTGTATGTATGTAATAAATAAACTCAAAACCTACTGGACCGTTTTTAAAAATTATTTCACCAATTGAACGCTACAAACGTACAAATAATAACTAAACTTTGAAAAACAACTTTTATATGTATGTCTATATGCCCTATTAGACGTTAGAAATGAATTTCAATGAATGATTTTAATATATCTGATAAATACAATATAATTAGATGATACAATTAATATTTATTTGTGGCATATATTCATATTCCAACTATAAAATAATAAAAACAAAAAAAAAATACAAAAATAATAAATGCCTGATACTATAAAAATATAATAAAAAGATATATTAAATTAACATTCATATTTCCCTACGTACCGTAAATCCAAATGAAACAATACTAATGGAACAGCTAAAACTCGCTAATCACAAAACGTTGCGAACATTTTAAACCCGTACCGAAACAAAGTAATTAGTTATTCGAAATGAACTGTTGAAATTTTATTAGTGCGGTATTAAACACCACAAGACAGGCAATGGCGGACTTACAAATTTTCAAATTCAAATTCAAAAATCATTTATTCATTTAGGTAACACAATGTACACTTATGAACGTCAATAAAAAATACATATTCAATGCTTCTAATTTTACATATTTTACTGCCAGTTCTCAAATCAAGGACGTAGAACGGACGAGAAGAACTGGCAATAAACTCGCCGCCACTCTTTTTAATCGCCAAGTTTTTGTTTTACAAATGTTTTGTGAGGAGCTGCAACCATTACACCATGTTCGACATGACATCTTTAAGGTTTAGACTATTAACTCCCCATTTATGGATATGAGTTTCAAATATGGATATGGATTATGGATAATATCATACCGGTTTCAGGATACTGTACCGGACATGGAACTGTTACGGATATAAGATATTTTAACATAATTTCACAATGACTGACTAGTTATGACTCAACAATATAAATAACAAATAATAATACAAGGGACGTTCGCGGCTAGTGTACCGGCTTGGCTGGGCAACAACAAAAACCTGTCATATCTCATTTAGACTATGAGACCGTATCTTAAATTTTAAGAAACTTATAGAGGATTTGGTTGCGGTCGGATAGATATCATAAATCAGATGGTTTTAGTTTTTTTTAATGCATGAGCATGAGGTTCACTTGTTGGTATGTGATACCTCAGCCACAGAACATCAGCCAATGATGCGCTGTCAACCTACTTTTTACTTCGAGCATTCGGAAATCCATGGACTGAAATCGAAACGCGCAATATGCACTTCACGGTTTTTCCATCTATGAACGGTGGTTCGTTACCCGGTCGGAATTTCGATATTCCTCCCACCCGATGAATGCCCGAAGTTACCTGACGTGGGGAAAACATGCTTACAGAAAATTATAAACATGTGGTCCCGGTGAGACCACGACCCATCGATGCGCACGGCAGGTGTTCTACCGAACGCGTCAATGAGCCCATCAAATATCAAGATACAGTTAGTTACCTCCATAACATCCCTGCCTTTGGTATAAATAACATTGCTAGTGAAATTCTTCCTGTAATTCACACAATGGTAGGTATGACGATGTTAAAACATTACGAAAACTTCTAAACCAAGTTTAAAAGTTTGGTCGATAGTTTCAACGTTTAAAATACAAACTTTTAACAAGATTTTGAAGTTATGTTTAAAACTAACCCACTAAGAAATAACTTATTTAAACTTAGAACAGTTCGAGAAACCACAAGTTTGAGGGGTATCTCAAACACTGAAAAGTAATCAGTGTCATAAATATCCGATCACGCTATTCCTTAAATTATCCTTATAAGGCATAATTACTCTATCATTTCCGCCTCTTATTACCATAATAACCATCTGGTTTCTATCTGGTGTTGGTATTATCTAATAGGTAGAGAATGTTGGTCTAAAACTTGGTAAGGCGAACTCGCAATTCTGCGTTGAAATCCAGACAAATATCTGACGACATCATGATTATGTATTTTTACTTTATTTTGCATTTAAACTCCACATCTTTTTTAACATCAACCGAAAGTAATACTGGTTTTAAACAGTTCAGTTAACAAAATATTACGCAATGACAAATATATGAGAACTATATATTAATACTTCTTACTGCCCTGTTCCATGTGTTTTTTTATTTGCGGTCGACGCAGTATGTTCTCTTCTTTCACTTGTTATATTATTATCAGTCACACACAATCAATCCATCTTTAACATAGATTGTATATTATTATATAAATAGAATATTATATTGTCTTTTATTAACGCGAGTATCACACATTTAAATAAAATACTGTATACCGGATTAAAACGCGATTTATTATTTATATTGTTTAAATTATTTATCCACCACCACCACGGTTGCTGAAAAGCATCCGAAACGTCGGGATAATTAATTTAAACAATATAAATAATAAATCGCGTTTTGATCCGGTATACAGTATTTTATTTAAATAGAATATTATTATAAATAGAATCCTGACCGTCAGATCTTGAAGCACACATAACAAACATTATTGTCAGATTGATATTTTTCATAATAAACTTAGTACATTCAAGGCAAGTGTTAAAATGGTGGAAAGCAAAGAATATATTTTTTTTCTTTATATATATTTCATATTGTAATTTGTAGTTATACTTTTGGTTAATATATCGTTATTTTTTTAGTCTTAATGTTTGTACCGATAAGTATTTTATTTTTGTGAAAATTTTGTGTGTTATAATTGTGAAAACTGTCTTGGCCTATGTATATATCATAATGTCTATGTATATGTATGAAACATGCTGTTTGTTTACCGAAGTTTTACACCGCCATTAGTCTGAATTAGTATCGTTCCGAATTCTGCACCCGAACAAAGAATCAATCTTTCAGAGAATGACCTAGAATCATGCAAGTTTGTCGGATATTTATTAGCACTAGAGCATTGTTGTCGTGACAAATGTTCTCGGCCGAGCCTACCTGACGTGGAATTTCATTTAAAGAAGCACCGTAACGTTAGCTAATTTTGTTCCAACATGAATCAAGTTTATGCGACACCGACATTTTTGTACGTTCAACCGTTCCATAAAGGTGATTTATTCGTTCATACTTCGCGTATTACATGCAGTTGAAATTCATAAGCGTCATTGACTGATTCAGTATTAAATATAATGTAAATGCTATCCTAAAAAACGTATCATTAATCTTAGCAAAATATAATAATGCTATATGGAAAAATACATAAGTTTGAAATGTACTTTAAAATAAGTTAGAATGGTTGTATTTTATATTATACTAGCAACACGCCCCGGCTTCGGACGGGTGCAATGTAGACTGTACACAAAAAATAACTATGTTACGCTGATAATCTAATTCTATTGGTGAAAGAATTTTTTAAATCCATTCAGTAGATCCAGAGATTACACCCTACAGCCTTTTTTAGACCTTGGGTTACAAGTTGGGTTATTCAAGTTTTAGTAGGGATCCCTAATTATTTCTGGAAATAAATATTATAGCCTATGTTACTCGATGGAGTTGTAGCTCTCTAATGGTGAATTTTTAAGATCGGTCGAGTAGTTTTTGAGTTAAATCGTAACAAACATACAAATCTTTCCTATTTATAATACAGATTAGTTGTGTTTATTTTAAATGAAATTTAACGAAGTGGTTAACTATTACAAGACCTGATAAATAAGGCAAAAAATAGTATTACGAATAAATGAGCCGTCTCCATATTTTGTAGCTTTTATCTAACCTTAGATTTTCTTTTCAGGAACAATCTCACAAGTCGTATCGTCCACTAACGGTACTGACCTTCCGATGGAACTACGCGATCCACGGCCTCCAGCCGGCTGGCTACCATCTCGTTAACTTACTGCTGCATGCGCTGGTCTCTCTACTCTACTACAGGTAAGAAGAATCTCAGAAGTCATACCGTTCACTAGCAATGCAAATAATTTATTCATTTAGGTAACACAATGTACACTTATGAACGTCAATAAAAAAAATTATTCTAATTTTAAATTTACTGCCAATTTAAAGGGCGGCAACGCACCTGCAAGCCCTCTGGTGTTGCGGATGTCTATGGGCGGCGGTGATCACTTACCATCACGTGAGCCGTCTGCCCGTTTGCCCCCTATACTATAAAAAAAAAAATACTGCCAGTAGCGTTCAAGGGCGTAGAACGGACGAAAAGAACTGGCAAAAGGAGAGTTTATTCCAATCTTTTTAATCGCCAAGTTTTTTTGTTTTACAACATGTTTATAAGGAGCTGCAACCATTACACCATGCTCCACATGACATATTGAAATAATTATTTATAATAATAAAAAAATAACAAGTAAAAAAACAAAGTTTTGTCCTCTATCAGCAGTAGGCATGGTGAAATAGGAGCACGCTCTTACATTATTGTGGGAACACCACGCAAATACATAATCATAATAACTAATATCACCGCATACACGAATTCAAGTCCGACCAGTCACCACAAGGTGAAAATGAAAATTATATTAGTCTTTTTAAAACTTAAAATATATATCAACACCACTGTAATCAACCTACTTTCCTACAATGTCTGGTACTTGGGCTCATTAGGTGTAGGCCACGAAACTACCTCATTTTTTATTATGAACATATAAGTATATATTTAGATTTTTATTTATTTTGTATGTCACTACTATAGTTTACACATTTTATGTTTCTGCTTCTTTCGGGTTCTTCTGGTATAGGGCCGACTACTGCGTTGTGGCTAGACCATAACAAATGCTGAAACCCAGCCCTTTCATCTGCTCAAAAGTATAATTTTCAATAATATTTTTTTCTCAAAATATATTTTTTATAGTTCTATATAAATAAACAGTATCTATCGAATTTATTCTAAATAAAATGATATATAAATATTATACATTATTTTTAGGTTTTGTAGCTCAAAAAAGGCTACATCAATCAATATTGTGTCAACATTTGATGGTGTAGAGCTGCTTTGTCTCTAATTAACATACTTCTGTTACTCAGTTAAACACCCCGTTAAAAGACATACATAAGTGGTAATCATGAAAATCTTATAACAAACCACTTTCAAAACCTTCAATTAAATTTTACCACTATTAATTTTCATACCACTATTTTAGATAATAATACCTAACCTAACATATATTTTTAGAACAGAAATTAGAAGTTAACAGCAAACATTTATAATTCAAAGCTATGAACCCTCGAAATCGGGAAATTAATAACTATTTAATGGAAATTTTGCCAAGCGTCCAAGTTGTTCAATAGATGCCTCTCATATTTGCGTAAGTTGAAATTAATTAGTATAAAAGCAAGTTCAATCACAGCTGCGTCGTTAACCCTTAATTGTTAATGGATTCAGGGAACTTTTAATTGTGAGGAGTCAATAAATCAGTATTTTCAATGCTGAACTCAAACTCACTAAATCTACCGAACGGTCTAATGATCGCTTTCGAATCTAAATACTCGAAAATACTAAACACAAAAAGCCTTTATAAAATATATAGTTAGTACTAGCGACCCGCCCCGGCTTCGCACGGGTCTAGATTTTTTGACAAAAAAAGCAGGGGTTGAATGTATTTCTTAATGCCACATTATAAAAACAAAAAATTTCGTCCAAAAAATAAAAACAAAAAATTTAGGGGTGGACTACCCCTAACATTTAGGGGGATGAAAAATAGATGTTGGCCGATTCTCAGACCTACTGAATACGCATATAAAATTTGGTAAAAATCGGTCAAGCCGTTTCGGAGGAGTATGGCAACGAAAACTGTGACACGAGAATTTTATATATTAGATTATTAAAATAAAACTAACTATATATTTTACTAGCGATCCGCTCCGGCTTCGCATGGGTGCAATGTAGATGTACAATATATAAAAATATATTACTCGCTGATAATGTAGCTTTCTATTGGTGAAAGAATTTTTAAAATCTGTAGATTTGAGTTAAATCTTACCAAAAAAACAAATCTTTCCTTTTTATAATATTACTAACAACGCGCCCGCGCAACGGCTTCACTGCTGCGGCTGCACAATCTGTGGGAAAATTTATTTAAGGTTATTTTATACAAAAATATTTCAAATCGGCCAAGCAGTTGCTGGATCGCTCACTCCGCTCCAAAAAAACACTAGAACTAGCAACCGGTCAATATGACGTCAAATATAGTTTCAAAAATGCTTCACAAAATTTTTACTTATTATTTTTTAATATGTCATGACTTTTTCTAAACATATAATTTATTGAATAACACCATATATTTCTTTTTTCCCTCTCATCTATATTTCTTGAGTTACCGGTTTGTAAAAATAGGTATACAACAAATGTTGGTAGTTCTAGTGTTAACTATATGTAATTCAGTTGTCAGTTATCTTTAGTTCCTCTTGTTCAGCTCAAAAAGAATTCACAGAAAAAGAAATTCTTAACTCAATGCCAGTTTTAAAATAGCTTCGCGAACATCTTCGCTAATGAGCAATTAAAAACTGTTAATTAATTGATTCTCATCGCATTACAAAAGTTCGAGAGATAATTACCGTACACTGGCTTGCATAGACGTTGTTCTGTGTGTTGCAAGAGCCAAAGTGCTCAAGTTAAGCCATTTTAATCAGGCGACCGTCCGATCCCTTACTTACTGCTAATTACGAGTACTTGCTGTGTCCACCACGAATTTATCCCGAGTTTATGTTCTATATCCAATTTAATCCTATTAGCGTTTTCCAAGATATCATAACTGTTGAATGGTATTTAATACTTTCATAAACCTTTTATTTGAATAGTTCTTTTTTCAAATAAAAGAAAAAAAGTTTGGAAAAATTTAAAACAAACCGGGAAAGATTTTGTATCGTATTGTACTTCTAAGTAAGAATTATACATAGATCTATACTAATAGTATAAAGAGGAAAGATTTGTTTGTTTGTTACGATTTAACTCTAAATCCGATTTAAAAAATTATTTCACCAATAGAAAGATACATTATCAGCGAGTACAAACTACAAAGGCTTTTTTTGTGTTTAGTACATCTACATTGCCCCCGTGCAAAGCCGGGGCGTGTAACTAGTGTTCCATATCGTTTGCGTTTTGTTTTTGGATGCTAGTTGAGGTTTTGATAATATTGGGACGGGCTCGATAGCGCGTTCGGTAGAACACCGCCGTGCGCATCGATGGGTCGTGGGTTCGAATCCACCGGAACGAAATGCTTATAATTTTCTATATGCATGTTTTCCCCACGTCTGGTAACTTTGAGCATTGATCGGAAGGGAGGAATATCGAAACTCCGACTGGGTAACGAACGACCGTTCATAGATGGAAAAACCGTGAAGTGCGCAATGCGCGTTTCGGCTTCAATCTATGGATTTCCGAATGCTCCAAGTAGATCGACAGCGTATCATTAACTGTTCTGTGCCTGAGGTATCACCTAACATCCAGTGAACCTCATGCTCGTCTGTCAATATCTAACATTAAAAAAAAACGTTTGGATATATCGAACTGAAATCTAATACATCTCGCGACTTACGCTCATGAAATTGTCAAACTCATAGTATTTCCTCGTCAAGTCAAGTAACAGCATACATTTAATCGTCAGTAACAGCGTACTACCACAATTGAAGTGGTAACAAACACAAAGGAAAACTATTGTAGCAGGAAATATAAACAATGGGGAAAACCATTTCTAGTTAGATAATATGCAAAATTGTGCGGTCAGCGGTTAACCGTCTCGTAATTTAAGTCTAACTGGTTTTTATATGGAGTTGGGAATATTATCTTTATTACAATGTACATGTAACAAAAGCGTTATTGTTATGTGCCCGAGTAAAATCATTCTAATGTTGGCGTAGTAATATGGTTATAGTAATGTTATTACAATAGTGCAGTTTTTCGGCCGAGCAATCTTCTATTATACATAGTTGCTTGGTAGAAATTACTGTAAGTAATATGGCCGCCCTTTTGTACAAACTTTTCATTCTTCTTTCTGTTTTAATAGTGTAGAATAAAGTATTTTTCATTAATTTAAGATAAGAAATAAAATCTTTAAAAATTAGAAAAAAAGCTTACAAACTAAGTATAAAAATCTATTTACTAATAAAATGTACATTTCGTTCATCATAGTGATTTATGATGAACGAAATGTACATATTATTATTATTATTTATTTTTTTATTTATTTATTTATATTTACATTTATATAATTTTACATTTTACGCAAAAAGGTCTCTCTAAAAAGAAATGGTTCTGTGTCAATCCTTACCCAATCATCACAATTAGTTTAGTGTTTGAGTAATTTATAAATAATACTTTGAATAATAAACTCTTTAAAAAGTTAGGTAACCCCTACTCCATTATTCTAAACGCTTCCTTGTTTCTATTCTAAACGTTTCGAATACAATTTGATGTATAAGTAAAAGCATGGCCGGATATTTTTTCTAACAAATATTTACCTCGTGAGAATCCTAAAAATCTAAAATGCAGGGATGATAGTTGTGTTGAGTTTTGTTGAACATCAATAAAAAAATACATATTAAATGCTTCTAATTTTACATTTACTGCCAGTTTTCAAATCAAGGGCGTAGAACGGACGTGAAGAACTGGCAATAAACTCGCCGCCACTCTTTTTAATCGCCAAGTTGTTTTTGTTTTACAAATATTTTTATAAGGAGCTGCAACCATTACACCATGTTCCACATGACATATATAAGTATATTATATATGTCATGTGGAACATGGTGTAATTATCTATAATATTTCTATATCATTCAAATTTCATTATCTATAATAATTAAAAATAAAATAAAAAACAAAGATGTGTCCTCTATCAGCAGTAGGCATGGTGAAATAGGAGCACGCACTTACATTCTCGTGGGAATAACACTCAAATACATAGTTGAAATAACTAACATCACCGCATACACGAATTCAAGTCCATAGCGACATAGACCATCTTTTTTTAATGTTAGATATCAACAGACGAGCATGAGGTTCACTTGATAGTAGGTGATACCCACAGAACATCAGTCAATGCGCTTTCAACCTACTTTTTACTTCGAGTATTCGATATCCATAGACACCGAAACGTGCAATGTAAATTCGATATTCCTCGATTAAATGCCCGAAGTGACCTGACATGCTTGTTGAAAATTATCTAGTCGTCCCGGCGGAATTCGAACCCGCGACCCATCGGTGCGCAAGGTAGGTGTTCTATCAAACGCGCTAACAAGCTATCAACTGTATTAGAAATTATTTTAAGTTGCATAAAAATACTTGTAATCAAGTACATATTTCCTGCAAGGCCCTTAGTTATGTAATTTGTTATTTTATGTAATTTAAAAGTACATGTTTATTTAGATCACAGTCCAATCACATTAGTGTATCACTCGTATGTCCCAGATCCACATTATTTGCAACCCCGGGATATTTTCACATAACTTCAAAGTTATAATGGAATTACTTTTAAATTCATGACTCCCTGCCGCTTGCATACGGAAACCCTCATTTACGGAATAATCCCTATTAAGGATACAATGTGGCTAATGTTGCACGATTTCAACTCCTTTCTTATCAAGAAAATGGTCTAACTTCTTATTGAATACCGCTATGATACTTTTAATATGAATGTTTGAAATACTATATAACACATGTTATGTTTGAGTACATGTACACTAATATTATTAAGAGGTAAATTTTGTATTTTAGAAATTTTGATTTTCTGTTTGTTTGTAACGAATAAACTCAAAAACTACTGGACCTATTTTAAAAATTATTTCACTACTATTTTTTGAGTATAGTACATCTTCATTGAAACTGCGTGAAGGCGGGGCGTTTTGTTAGTATATATCTGTACTAATATTATCAAAAGAAAGATTTGTATTTTTGTATATTATGAATAAACTCAAAAACTACTGAACCGATTTTAAAAATTCTTTCACCAATAGATAGATTTCTACATTATCAGCAAGTAACATTTGCTGTGTTTGTGTATATTACATCTACATTGCACCCGTGTGAAGGCATTGTGTGAAAAAAATTCAAATAATTTGCTTCTTAAAATAACCTTTTAATATCTTAAGCTATTACATCAAAATAGAAGCGAGCGAAAGAATAGCTTCCAAATTGAATATTAAGAGTTACACTTGAAAGGATTCATGATTTCAATTGAAATCCTTGACAGAAGAAACGAAAATGAAAAGCGCAACTCAGAAGAGTGAATTAATAACCGTTGAAGAAAATCTTCCATCTTCCGAATTGCGTAAATAAGAAAGTTTCTTACCAAAAACAAGTGAGCGGTGAGATCATTGGAGACTTAATGAACCGAAAAAAATCTGTGAGACCGAGCATTGCAGCTCCAGAAAACGACAGGGTTGACACTTGCTAGAAATAATATTTAAAATCGTAATGAAAATCAAATTTCGTGTAATATGAAATGCAAAATACAGTCAAAATCTTTTAAATAAAATACTGTACCTATACCGGATTAAAACGCGATTTATTATTTATATTGTTTAAATTATTTATCCCGACGTTTCGGATGCTTTTCAGCAACCGTGGTCGCGGGGAGACAAAAAGATGACAGTTGTCATGTCATCATGTCGGGATAAATAATTTAAACAATAAATCGCGTTTTAATCCGATATACAGTATTTTATTTAAATGTGTGATACTCGCGTTAATAAAAGACAGTCAAAATCTGTTATAACGACATCGAAGGGACTACTCATATTTGGTCGTAAAAACCGATAGTCGTAACATCCGGTGATGTTTTCAAGGTACAAAGTACAGCCTTTTGTTTTTGGTCGGTATATCGGTATGTTATTTTAAACGATGTCGTCATAAAAGGTTTTAACTGTAGTGTATATTATGCATTTCATAGAAAAAAGGAAGTATAACTATTTAGTGTTTTGCACGGTTGCGGGCGGGGTGGACGCTGTCTCCCCGCGACCACGGTTGCTGTAAAGCATCCGAAACGTCGGGATAAATAATTTAAACTATATAAATAATTGTGGATGAAATAAGTTAAACAACAGTTTTTGATTAAGGTTTGATTGTTATCAATATCCAATTAATATGATCGCTATTTTTATAGGTTATAGTCACAAATACACACTGCAAACACTGAGAGATTATTTAAACAACATTTTATCTCATTTTCTAAAATTGTGATTAAGTAATTTACGCCTACATAAAAAAATTTAAAACAAACTTTTTTATTGAGCGGACAACCCTAAACGATTGCAAGAAATTACAAGTAAATTTAATTTTTATACAATTATAATAATAAAAGCTATTTTATCGTGGCACTTTTGTTTGCGGTCAAAAGGGGAGTTTTAACCGAGTTGAATTAGTTTTTCATTGCTCGAAACACGGTGCTAACGTCATAAGGCTCTTAATTATACCGACCCTTTGTCTTATCTCTAGATTGTATGTCAGTAATTAATTATGCTGCGCAATTAATTTACTTTGAAACAACGAAGGGTTTCATACGCTTTTATAAAATAATTTCTGATAAATGCCATATATTACTGATTTAATAAAACCTTTCAAATGCACTGATTCGTAAGATCATTCATGTGGAAATGTATTATGTAATTTGATGATAACATTATAATAAATTCAGACATTTGTTTTATATTCGAGACAGAGAGGTAAAGCTCAACAATACAAGTGGGGCATGGGGCAGACACATTTCTGTGTCTGTTTCATTGATCAAATTTATCTACACGCAAATAGGTGACTAGTCTTCAATACAAGGACTGAGTTGAGCCCAGACTCCTCAGTCCCCATCTTAAACATGACAATCCGCCCCCAAGACCGCCCTGTAGCGACAGGGTGAGAATCTTAATATTCCCTGAAAGGTAGATATACCGAACAGGGCTATTCAAGATAATACTGTACCCGAACGAACGCCTGGTCATTGACCGGGTTACGAACCACCGTTCATAGATGGAAAAACGGTGAAGTGCACATTGCGCTTTTCGGTTTCAGTCTATGGATTTCCGAATATTCGAAGTAACAAGTAGATCGACAGTGACTGATGTTCTGTGGCTGAGGTATCACCTGCCATCAAGTGAACCTCATGCTCGTCTGTCGATATCTAACATAAAAAAAAACGAATTTTTGTTTCCTCGAGACTCGAACTGCTAATGAAACGCTCATACCTCTGAGCCATCAATCTGTTAATAACTCATAAAAAATGTATGTGGTTTTACAACTAGAAATGATGTAGGGGCCGAGTCGCCGTGATTGATTAGTTGCGGTCAACTAGAACTCCCATCACTACACTGATGTATAATTTATAATGTAGTAGAAATTATTGCTTGTTTTGTAACATAACACTCCTGACGCAAGTTACTTTAATTTTTTATGCATTAAACATTAAGGCAATTAATACTTTAGGACTGTTTTTTGCCAAAATAAATAAAAAAAACTTATAATTCCTTATTCAGTACTCACTCCAGTGTCTAAAGTCAATTTCACTTACGTTACTAAAAATACTTGTAAAACACCAAATTCTAAATCCAAGCGCACTCTTTTTATGCTACTGTTATTTTAAATTTGGTTATTTTTCAAAACTACTTGTACTGAAGGATAGCAGTTGCTACGAAGAGTTTTCAGCTACGAACTTGTTAATTCTACGCTTCGTAGATACAATTTACGTTTTGTAGAATATAATATTCGTAGCGATACTACGAGTAATACGGCTACGTTCTACGCAGCAAATACATGCACATTTTAAAAATATCACACATATATGTACATACATATATCGGAGCTTCATTATCTACACTGTCACTTATTATGGGCGTCATCAGGAATCCGGACAAGAAATACACTCTCGTACTACAATACACAATACAGTTCCTAGGCCAGCGTTACTCTGTGGGCGATCCGTAAGATTATCCATACGATTGTATCTCGATCACCGAATGCACGTTCTTTTATTAACGTTGCCCTCTCCAAATCTAGGCTCTGTATACGTCACTTTGACGTTTGTGTGATGTTGACGATCCATACTCATGACCCGGATGCGACACATATATATTTGGGAAAATGTTTTAAGAAAAATAATTGTGACTACAAACATTCCTAGGCACACCAACATTTACAGCTTCTTTCAGTAAACTACTATATGAATAGCAAATCGAAAATATGTAATAAATCTGCACAGAAAAACAATACAGTTTAATATTCAAGTAAGACGTAGGAAAACACATGTTGACAGACATTTATAAATCTAAATCCAGGGGTTAGAACCCGCGGCACATCGAAATACAAAGCAAATAAAACTCTTTTCAAGTCAACGAATCCGTCGAATCTCAAATTATACTTCTATCTCACATTCAGTAAAGAAACTTCTATTTTAGAAGTACTTGAATATACTTTTATTTGACTGACACCAAAGTGAACGGTTGCGCACCGTTTCACTCCTCATTAATCACAATATGGCGTTGCCATGACAACGAATGGATACTGAAGACAGGTTCAAAGAGGAAGATCTTAAGCATACTTCGTTACACACGATGCGACGTAAAAACGACGTAACGGAAATATTAAAGTGTGAGCGGAAACTTTGAAGTATATGTTTGAAGAGTTCAAAACGAACGTTGAAATTCATCTTTGGTAGGTTTTAGCAAAAACCTAACGTAAAACTTTTATATCTAATGTTCAAGAATTTGCTGTTTTTCTTGAGATAAGACAGCAACTTTCCAGTGCACTTTTATTAGACATTGCGGGAATTTGTAACTTTTTACGATATTTCAACTATCCACATTCCATAAAACAAGTATACAAATATTTAAAAAACTGTTTATAAAGAATCTTGTATCTGCTACCTCTATTTGTCAAGATCAAAATTCATCAACATGGTATTGTTTTATCATTTATTAGCCTGCTATAACCCCTTTCCAGATCAATCATTAAACCAGATCAATGACACTACAAAATGCATTACAAATCCATGCAAATTATCACCCAGTAGATCAAACCTATTAGAACAGAAACCGACCAATTGAAGCTTTATAAAAATTGTACTAGGTAACTTAAAATCATGCATATTTAATGAAAATTATTTTATTTAAATCCAAATTAAATATTCTAACAAATTACTTCAACGATGAATTAATGTAGGTATACAATATCTTAATCTTAGCTGTCTAATCAAAATGTGAGATCAGGTTTAAATCATAGGCTTTACATTATTCAACAAGTAGTAACTAAATATTTATTACATACGGACATTGAATTATTTGAGATATTTTAAAAAGCACATTACGTCCTTAAATTGCATTAACAGATAATAATTGTGCAATCTTTGCGTCCTCATGAGTAGAATTTTACTCAAGTAGTATTAACCTACTACTACAGGTAGTGATACTTCACCAAATAAAAACAATGAAAGCTTATCCGAAAGTTTCACAAGACTCACACTAGCACGCCAGCGAGAACGTATCCAATCGAGGAACTCATTACGTACAAGCTCGTCGAAAACAAACTACGAGTACGTATAAATGTTTCGAAAACTCTGATAGAGATTCTGGCAGTAACACAAAAAGTCACTAACGAGTGCCTTAATTCCGGTCGAAGTTGGACGGTGCACGGACTCAATTAGTGTTCAGGACCTGTGGCAGAATCGAG
Organism: Anthocharis cardamines; assembly: GCA_905404175.1. Classification (NCBI taxonomy): domain Eukaryota; kingdom Metazoa; phylum Arthropoda; class Insecta; order Lepidoptera; family Pieridae; genus Anthocharis; species Anthocharis cardamines. The sequence goes on along the minus strand of FR989957.1, from coordinate 3,728,192 downwards.
GTGTCGACAAACTTGCACGTTTATTGTCACTCGCCTCCTGGCATCCGGCGAGACACGACGTCTCCAGGCGCCTTGGAAGTTAACGATTTACTTCAGTTGAAAATATTTCTAAGCTTAACGAAACTATTGATTGCTTTTCTGTACTAAACATGGACTCATGTTTTGATGTTGATATAACATTTTTCGTTTTTAGATTTTTGAATCGTAAATATATATGAAATAAGTAATCAGCACGCTTTCAAATCGTGTCTTTAGAAATGAACTTTAAATGAAAAAATTTTAGTTGACTTATTATTATTGTATGTATTTACATCTATCAATTATTGTTAGTAAAGTACTATTTCTTATGTTAGTTCACCTAATATATTCTAAATATGTATAAATCTAAGAAAATCACGAGACAATATATGGTCAAACCCGCCGATTTGAATCGACAAGAATTATCGGCCTATGTTTTCAGTCTGTTTCAACTACATCGCACCCTACCGTTCTATTCTATTACGCACTAGCAATACGTCCCGGATTCGCACGGGTGCAATGTAAATGTACTATACACAAAACATAAATAGCCTATGTTACACGCTGATAATATAGCTTTGTATTGGTGAAAGAATTTTTAAAATCGGTCGAGCAGTTTTTGAGTTAAATCGTAACAAACGAACAAGTTTTCCACTTTTTTCCATTAGTTTAGTTTAGTTTACTGCCCAGAAGCCACCTGTATTGACCTGGGAAACAATTCTTTATTTGACAAAAAACAAATTAGTCAACTTTCCAGAAACTGGAATGTTTGAATAAAACTCCCAACATATCTAAATATAGTATCTAATTGTATCAGTGATTATATCTAAATATATAATAGTATCTGTCGCGGCTTCTCACGTCAACGTGACATTTGACGTTTTCGACGCGACGTTAAAATACGTTATTTTTTCACGCATTCAAATCTTGAGACTGACCATCAGCGGTACACATTTTTCTAATATTGTAATTTCACGAATTAAACTAAATCTAAACGCAAAAAGGCCATTTTTCTTCTGCAAGAACCAGCAACAAGAAATCCCGTTCTCCATCTACTACATAATTTGGTCCTTCGTCGCCGAATGTACATAAGTTGGTCCTTCGTCGCCGAATGTACATAATTTGGACCTTCGTCGCCGAATGCAGAAAACGTGCGAGCCAACGACCGTTACGAAACTTGGAGAACAAAGGATTTCATCCGAAGTATCGTTGGACAAGACTGCAGAAGCAATAAATCCACAGAACGCGCGCATTGTGGTACGGCCAGCCAACCTTTTTACCCTAACCTTTCCAAGTGTCTTTTGTTAATCCCGTGGTAAAACTGATTTCAGTGATTGAGACGCCAGGAGCTACCTACTACCATTGGTCACTAGCATCGTGCCGAAGCAAGCACAAGCTGCCATTGTTAACCGTGAGTACTCCACCTTTCACTAATTACCGAGATGAGCACTGAGGTTAGGGCTAGGTCAAAGTCCCCTTGTACAATTACCATTACAGACGACGAAAATGTAAACCAGACAATCCGCGAACTCGTTAAAAAACGAGGGATTGTTAAAGGTCGTCTAACAAGATTTAGTAATCATGTAAATTCATTGTGTAGTGAAACCTTATTATCAGCACAAACCCGCGCAGATCTTAAGCTAAGAATGCGAGGAGCCGCTAGCCTATACACCGAATTTAACGATCTTCAAACAAAATTAGAAGAATGTGTCCTAGAAGTAGACTTAGAGGAGCAACTAACGCAACGAGATTTGTTTGAGGATTGTTATTACGGTACATTGGCTCGTGTAGAATGTATGTTGAGTACTGATGAGATCCCTGCTAGTTCTACAGATGTGATAGCGAATCTATTAGGCTTCCTACAATTTCAGTACCTAACTTTGACGGTTCAAGTGAGCATTGGTTAGAGTTTAGGGATACCTTTGTGTCGTTAGTACATTCATCTCAAATCAGTAGCATACAAAAGTTTCACTATCTCAAATCATCACTAAAAGGCAGCGCAGCACTAGTGATTGATTCTTTAGAATTTAGTGCTAATAACTATTCGATAGCATGGGAACTTCTCCTAAATCGATACAACAATAGACGACTACTCATACAAAATCACGTCCAAGCGTTATTTAATATTCATACACTGACAAAGGAATCACCTGATCTGTTACGCACATTAATTGACACAATTCTGAAGAATTTACGAGCTTTAAAAATTCTAGGTGAACCTGTAGATAATTGGGACACCCTTATTATCTATATAATTGTTTCCAAACTAGATAAATCTACAGAACGCGAGTGGGAACAATTTAAAACTATATTTTTAAAACAGTCAGATGATTCCGAGTCCCGTATGAAAGTAGAAACCATTCTTTCATTCCTAAAAGACAGGGCCGATATGTTAGAAACATTGCAGGTATCTCATAGTTTCACGAAATCAAGCCACAATACACATAACTCGAACACACGCGCGCACACGGGTTATAAATTTAACTGCAATGTTTCTACCAATAAGCCACAACAAAGTAAGAAGCCGTGTTTACTTTGCAATAATAATCATCCACTATACGCGTGTCAAACATTTTTAAACTTAACTTTAGAATCACGAATTAAATGTGTTAAAGACTACAAACTTTGCGAGAACTGTTTACGAGCCGGTCATACGGTTATAGAATGTAAATTAGGTCCATGTCGCAAGTGTGATAACAAACATAATTCACTTATTCATAGGGATACCAATGTTACACACGACAGCGAGCGACTTGGACTAACAACATCTGGCGAGTATAACAAACCAGTTTTGGCACTGCACACGTCCCTCGCCTCGCGCAGCCCCCGCGGCTGCCCCACTAATGACCACTCTTCACACATCGACACATTCAATTCATGTAAACAACCTATTCTTTTGTCAACGGCTTTAATAGAAGTTAAAGATAATAACAATGATTATCATTTAGCTCGCGCGCTTTTAGATTCAGGTAGTGAAAGAAGCATTATAACGCAATCTTTATGTAATTTATTACAATGTCAAGTTATACAGTCCACTCAAAAAATATACGGAGTTGGTAATTCAATAACGCAGTCGACGCAAATCTGTAATATTGAAATTAAATCGCGAATCAACTCATTTACTACACAAATGCAATGTTTTGTGTTACCGCGCATAACATCTACGATGCCGACTATACCTAAACAATACGCGCAGTTTAGGATGCCTGCCCATATACAATTAGCAAATCCGTACTTCAATGAACCTCAAGATATTGACATTTTAATAGGCGCAGATCAATTTTGGGGATTATTGTGTGACGGTAAAATACGATTACCTAACGGACCGTTCGTACAAAATACGCACTTAGGCTGGATAGTTTCAGGTCCCGTACATATTAAAACACGCAGTACACGCCCTATCCAGTGTAATTTTACGCAAGCGATTGACGAGTGGCATACGATTAGGAAACTTGAGGAATTACCCGGGTCATCTGAGACGCACACCGAGGAGGAGAAGGCATGCGATGAACATTTCGTCAAACCAACGAGGCGCAATATTGACGAAAGGTTCATTGTCAACATTCCTGTCAAATCCTCACCAGATGAGCTGGGCGAAACGTTTTCTCAAGCTCATAAACGATATTTCGCGTTAAAAACCCGGTTAAAACATGAACGGGAAAAACAAAAAATATAGGTAGTTATCGAGATTTAGGCGCTTGCACTGATTTGGTTTCGAATCTCTCTAATATTACGACCTATCTGAAATTAATTCTAGTGCATAGTGCAGCTACCATTTTACACACTAACATTTAAAAAACATTACAATTTCCTATTCTAAAATCTCCCAATATGACCGCATGAGACGCGCATTCGCATGTGTTCGGCGTTTTATAATTATATAATACGCGCAATTATAATATTAAGCGTCGACGCAGCGAGCTCACTGTGGACGCATTGAGGGAATTTAGTTAGGTTTAGCGCAATAATGATTAGTAAATTTATACAAAAATTATAATTTAATGTATACCCAATATTCAATTTCTTTAATTTTATCTATTTCAATTATTCAATTTTATTAATCGACCATTCGAGTATATTAGTGCACTGCATTTTAGTTACGATAAGAGTAATCCCTTACTACTTTGCTCACTTGATACAATATGTACATCACGCGCTATATATACATCTTGAGCTAGTAGGTGACCCGTCATTTCATCTCATTCTGGCTCTTGAGTTTTTCATAACGAGTAATTTTATCTAACTATTTTGTAATCTTAAAATCTATATAATATCAGCTTACAGTCCTCATTTCGGTGGTTTGTACGAGAGTGGAGTAAGTCACGCAAGATCACTTAATTTGTACCATGAATAATGTTCATCTCACTATTGAAGTATTTACCACGGTTTTAATTTAAGTCAAATCCATTTTATTTCCAACCTATATCTCCTCTCTCATCCAATCCTAAAGACCTACTTCCACTCAGTCCTAGTTATTCCCTAGTTGGTTAGCCTCCTACAGCGCCAGTCTGCCAGGGAGCATGGAATAACACCGAAGCCAACATAGTTGACAGCTACAAAACGCTAAGTAACTGCGACAACATATCTGGGCGAGGTGGTCTAAGGAATATGTCTCCAAACTCCAATCGATTACAATTATTACCTTCCGACCGCAACACTACAATGACATCAGGACAGCATTAGGCACTGTCAGTCGTGCATTCACCAAGATGACCTTGTTCGACGTCAACGAAGCATGATATCCAGCTTATTTATTGGAACCTGGACCTTCCAAGGCCGGGGGTATGTCGCGGCTTCTCACGTCAACGTGACATTTGACGTTTTCGACGCGACGTTAAAATACGTTATTTTTTCACGCATTCAAATCTTGAGACTGACCATCAGCGGTACACATTTTTCTAATATTGTAATTTCACGAATTAAACTAAATCTAAACGCAAAAAGGCCATTTTTCTTCTGCAAGAACCAGCAACAAGAAATCCCGTTCTCCATCTACTACAGTATCTGTGATTAAAACATAGTTTCCAACTAAATATGTTCCATTTAATCTTTTTTACATGATAACAAGTTTGAAACTAGGCCAAACCCAGAACTAATAAATACATTAAACTATGTATTTGAAATGAAAGCACTCACGGGTATCGTGAGGACTAACGAAAAACTTTTAAATTGCCTTTCAAACGTTTTGTTATAATAATACCATCCGACATTCAACGTTAATGTATGACGATTACTTTATTTATTTTTTACATTCTTGTAACTTAGCATTTATCGTTAAATATCTATTTTAACGATAAATGCATCGCTATTGTTTTACAATAGACATATATATTATAAATATTAAAATAGATATATATATAAATATACGGTATATAACCATATATCTGTAATAAATATAAAGAATGTATGTTTTTAGAAAATCATATGAGACACCGATGTGGGAAATACTTTAGACTAACATAAAACTACATTGTCCTCAATTTATATAGGGTGTATATTATATATTATGATAGCATTTTATTTTTAGTTTGAAATTCTTAAATAAAGACATAAGAAAATGCTCTGTCTGGCGCTTGTATATACAATATACATACATACATGTGATTGAGTTTACGAGAGTCTTGATTATTGAATAAGAGATTTATTCAATTATCAAGGCTGGTATTTACCTTCTAAATTGTATCGTCATAGAGGCTTTGGGCGCGAATAAAGCCTTTAAATTAGTCTATAATATTGTAAAAGATGTATCCTAATAACAAAAAAATACATACAAAACTATAGTTTCCCTTATAAAAAACATTACATAAATAATTAACTAATATCTAATCTTGAAAACTGTACTATGAAAAGTTTCTATTGAATTTTAAATGAATATTTGAATGGTTCGGAAATATAGTACCCAAGTATTGAATATCGAACACTCAGCTGGTTGTACAGGTGTTAGCAACAAGAGAATATCCGTAAAGTAGGTGAAGGAAGCTCTACATGCATATTGCAAACGTGTTGTAAGGTGCTTAGGTAGTAAGATTAGAGGAACCGACCGCCGGCTTAACGATCCAAAATGACTTTGACCTAACCGCCCCTTTACTATTCAGACAATGGGTGTCTCTGTGCATTCAAATATAGTGGAGATTAGTTTACGTATGCTAAGATCTTAGGCAGGCTGATTGAATGTTTCAACTGTTGCACACTTAGATACTGACTTTAGTATAATATTGCGCATGATGGAACTTTTATTTGCGACATGAATGGCAAAGCCAAGGATAGGCCTCTTTAGTCATAGAAAACACTGTAAACTAAAAGTCGTGTTAATTAAACCATTTATAACTGAAGAACGGCTGCACCGATTTTTATGATATTTTATTTGTAGGATTCGTCTATGTTCCGAATAACAGAATAACTATTAAAATATCGGAAAATTTCAGGAAATTAAAAATATTAGGAACTTAATTTAAAAAAAATTAGGTTCGGAACTCCGCCATCTTCCGCAATTGATAGCTCACGTCACGCACACTTATAGCTTTTTTGTAATCATTGATGTCCACTGCAAATCTATATAATAGAAATGGAAAAATAGCATATCAAAATCTAGAAAAATATTGATGTATATAGAAAATACTTGAAATGTAACAAACATGTACAGAATAACGGCTAGGCGGTACGAAGTTCGCCGGGATAGTATCTAGTATACAAAAAAAAACCCTCATGTCTCAACAACAATTTTTTTAACAAAACTATAGGACAATTCCAAATAACAATAGTATGAATAACGATTACAGAATTATCAAAATTACGCTCCAAAAACACAATCATAATTATAATTATATTGACTACTATTAATTAGAACAATGACCTAATTCTGACAAGATATCTCTTTGTTTCAGAGTGTGCGCGATGTTTCTGCCAGAGTTCGCAAGTTTCGTGGCAGCCATCTTGTTCGCCGTACACCCCATACATACAGAAGCTGTAAGTGTTAATTGATCGTCTTATGAATTATGAACCGCTTAATTGATAATGAGATCAACCCAATTCTCTCTAGGGAATCAGAGAGCATGCGATTCGAAAACGATCAAGACCTTTACCTGCCTACTGGAACTTTTTGAACTTTCGATTCTTGTAAATTTTGAATTATTTTTGCGCTAGGCCTACCTAATATTTGATTTGATAAACTTCCAGAATGCTCGATTTTTTATTCATTTTCGAATCAGGAGATGTATAAAAACCAATTTAATAATCTGCCAATTTAACTTTTTCCAATAACATAACTAATTATTGTATATAAATCGAGTAAATAAAAATTATCTGTTTAAGACCGTCTTCATGACTACGATCATCTACGTTGATTTTAGTTTTATTTAATCTCGGGGAAAAATTTTAAAAAGGATTTTTTTAAAATACTAATTAAAAATGTTTTATGACTCATGCCAGGATTTAAAATTAGAAATGATCGCAGCTTCGCAAGTACATAAATATTGAGATGTTTCTCCAGAATGAAATGCCAAACCTTTCTTGTAACAAATTCTTAATCATAAATTAGTATGAATTTATGATTAAGAATTTGCTAATAACTAACTAAATAAAACATAAATAAAATTATTTGCATAGCTTAAATAAAACTCAAAAATACTTCTGCAATATGCGATCCTGTGGGTATTTTTATATTACTTCCAATTTCATTCGACATTGTCATTAAAATGTTGGCGAATCATATGTGACGCCCGATGACTGTTTAAACTGAATGATAGCCTGTTATGTTGTAATCTATAAATAAATAATCGGTTTTATATGAAACTATCGTCCAGGACTCCAGCAAAAATACTTCTTAAAAACATGGTGGTTTAGTCTATCTAGAGATTATTAGCACTGAGACACCACATTAGTATCTACATTGCGCCCGAGCGAAACCGGGGCGGATCGCTAGTAAGAAATAAAAAGCAAATTATTTATCCCACAATACCTTTTTTTCTGTAATAGACTTCTCTTATACATTTTTTATATGTTTTTGTAAGATTTTGAACGATGTGCGAATGTCAGAAGGCGAAAGACACAATCGTTATAACTTTCCCGAATAAACGATTCAAATTTACCATGTGAAACAGATTGTTGTACTTTTTATATTGTTGTCGTTCTTTAAAATATAATCATTTAATTTTTCTGTTTTGTTTCGAACAAATCAAATCAACATAAACCCAGGCGGAATTTTGATACCTGATGGTATTTGAACTTGTCACCTTTCGGATCGTTTGGTAGGTCAGTGGTCTCAAAAATCAAATATGAAGGCGGTAGAATTACCAAGTAAAATCGATATATCGATAAAATCATTTAATCGAAGAAAAAACAAAAAAAAATCAAATCTCTTTATTTTAAACTAGGAATTATATGCAATGAAAATACTATACTCACCATGTTACTCGCTTATAACGTAGCTTTTTATTGGCGAAGGAATTTAAGTTTATTCATTACATACCTACACAAATATTTCTATATAAGTAAAGAAGTATAGGTTACATCATTAAAACTACCGAAAAACCCATAGATACGAGACAACTGTGGTAGGTACATCGCCTATCACACCCAACGATCCTTTCAAATTAATAATGGCTATATGTAGTCCAGATCCTTTGAAGTGTGGCAGACTGTATTGATACCCACATTTCTAATTAATTGGGCCTTTTATGACGGGTTTCCTGCGATTAGGGGCTGACATCTCGAGCCCCTTGCCGACAGCCACTAGAGTAATTAGGGCATAGAGCCATTGATATCGTCCATCAATAATAATATATACTGATAGTAATAGATTAACCAATAGTACTTATATTGACGTATATGTTATAATGGTTAAAACAACAGAAAACGGTACTCACCGTATTTATTCATTTTTAAATATGTTATTGTATCCATCTTCCCGAGTATTTTTATATGTAATACGGGGTTTTTATTAGTTTAGGAGATACACTGCACGGTTTCACCGCCTATCAACGGTGGTTCATAACCCAGTCGGAATTTCGATATTCCTCCTGCCCGTTTAGTGCTCGCAGTAACCAGCCAACTCATCACTTAAATAATCGGATAATTCCGGAAATTAGAACGAAATCTTTTGGTTTTAATTTAACAAGATAAATTATCACAGATACAATTCATTATTTCTGTCTTTTCGTAAAATTATGAAATCTGTTCCCATTTGTCTGATTATACAAGGCATAGTTTATTTACAAATTTTATATAAACATAAAGTACTTTTTTTTACAAGTTTAGTCGAAAGTAGTTGTATATGCAAGCTATCAAAAAACGCTTAAAAGAGATTTGGACAGTATTTTCAGCTTACATGTAGCCTGTTTTTTTGGAATCGTGAATATGATATTTTCAAAACTGCAAATAAGTTTTGACGAGAAGGGTCGTGGATTCGAATCCAACTGGTTTTGGCAAATTTATATATTTTTTTAAACATTTAAACATACTCGTACATCTGGCTACCTCGGGTATCTATCGTGTGGTATGAATATTGAAATTCCAACCGAGTAACGAACCACCATTCATAGATGAAAAAACCTACTGTCAACTGAGCATCACGTTCGTTTGTCAATATTTCACATAAAAAATATTTACAGATATTTGAAATTTTGGGAAAAATTTAACGCATATTAAAACTAATAGATGAAGCATTTCTATTAGTTTTATTTAATCATAATTTGCATAGTGTCATGTGTCCCGCCATTGGTCAATAATATGACGCGCAATATGACACCTGAGGGGCTAGCACGAACAACTATCGATAAAGTATTCGTATCGTCGAACAGTCATTTGTATGTTTCAAATGATTTCTCTTACAACGATAGTTTGACGATTCGAATACTTTAACGAGTCGATCGTGCTAGGCCCTCTGAATACAGATTATTGGAAGTAACAAAGACTACAAATTATCAATAACAATAAACTTATTTAAACAATTTCATGGTGCCAGCCAAATCTGATGATATTACCCCCAAGTCTCAGCAGCTTTTTGTAACATATAGTTTGTTCTGACAAGCCTGCCTAATATTCCGAAACCTTTGAGCCCCATGTCGTAGGAGGGTAAAAAATGTGTATGGATGTCAACCCAAATATGGTCTGTGGATTTGTGGTACTTTCAATCTACACTCCATATATGGGCTGTGGACTAAAAGCTGTCTGTGACCCTTTTAATGTAGCCACAAGTGTGCATCCACAAAGGCCACTATGTACAAATTACTAGAGATTCACCAAATATGCAGGCTAATACGGTATAATCTGGATATATAGTAATTATAAGTTAATCAATATCCAATTTGAAGCGCTATGAAATCTCGCCGTAAGCCTCGAGTGACACATTTAATTGGATAAGCCTAATCGCATAAAGCGGAACCTCGTCAGCCATTCTTAGTTCGCCGTCACCTGGCTTCATACGGCTTTAGCTAAACTATTTGCTTATGCATTATACTATACAATATATATGGGGCCGTCCATTAATCACGTGAGGTCGTTTTTCTCATTTTTTGACCCCCCCCCCTCCCCCCTGATGATATTTGGTGAGGTTTGGGACCACTCCCCCCCCCCCTCCCTCTGGATCACGTGTATTTTTTGGAAGTCTATGTAAAGGCTATTTTTGACTGGAAAAAAATATTTAACAAATGGCGTTTTGATTCGAAAAACATTTATATGTATTTGCAATAAAATTAATGAATAATTAATTAATAAATTTTCGCGCCGTTCAAAATTTCGGTTCATAAATAGCGCTTTTTGACAAAAAATAAATAAAATTAATACACGTGATGTCTAACGAGACCCCCCCCCTCCCCCCTCGTGATGTTTCGTGATGTTTTCCGTACCCCCTCCCCCCCCTTTTGAGCCTCACGTGATTAATGGACGGCCCCTATGTATTGATAGCGATGGAGAGAAGTGGCAAAGAAAACGATTCTGCGCAGACAGATAAGAAAAAAATATATACATATTTTTTACTTGAATAAAAACTTCATTCACTTTAGAATATTATAATAATTCTAACAATAAAAGAATTATATCCGAAAAAGGTTCTTTAAAAAGAGGTCGAAAACATGTATGTCACCGGATTATTGTACGAACTGTTCGTTTATAATTGTATGTAAGTGAACTTATAACCGCCTAAAAAATTTTACACAGATCTTGCAATTTAACGTTCTCATTTGCGATATAACTTTATCAGCCGTGAGTATACAATTTGTTAAGCAAAGTGAAATGATATATACATAGCTAATTGAATCGAAACAATTAGCTTTCAAACTATGTATGTATATGATTGGTATATTGTGTGAAAAGTGTAACACCTTGTTATACACATTTATTTTTATCTTATTTCTTCGGCATACGAACCTTAAACCTACGTTGCGAAACGCAACATGCTTAGCACTGAGCCACAAAGTAAATTTTCACATTTATAATATTAGTTGGATCTTATTTCTATCTGATCCGCTTAAAGTTTAATCCGCTTAAATCATAGATTTATATTTTATTTTATTCACGGCCAAGTTATATTTTATTCACACCACTTCGTGAGCTTCGGCTTAAATCTCCAGAGTTTTGTATTACTCAATAACTAAATTACACAAGTGATTTCTGAGGCTGTATCTTATTTAATCTTATATACTCCATAATACGTAGATAAATAGATTATTTTTATATGTATTGTTTTTCTTTTAGTGCTACAAATAACAAGAACAAAAAGGCATCATCAATGTAATAAGAGAGTAAAAATACTCATGTGCCATAGGAGCAAAAGTATTATTTCCTTTAATCTATCTTTTAATGTTCAAGAGTTTAATAATAATACTAATAATTTGATATACTACTGACAGATTCATGATACGAATACTTTCTCGCAAATCGTATTGGTTTTTTTATGTTAGATATCGACAGATGAGCATGAGGTTCACTTGATGGTAGGTGATACCCCAGCCACAGAACATCAGACAGAAATCCATAGACTGAGACCGAAACGCGCAATCGGCAATGTGCATTTCATAGTTTTTCCATCTGTCAACGGTGGTACGTTATCCGGTCGATATTCCTCCCACTCGTTTAGTCCCCGAAATGACCAGACATGGGGAAGACATGCTTATAAAAAATTATAAACAAGCTATCCCGGCAGGATTCGAACCCGTAACCCATCGTCTCCCAAACCCGCCAACGAGCCCAAAATCTATAATCAATAATTTATTATTATCATTTGTGCTGTACTATAACGTAATACGTATCGAATGTACTAAAAGGTCAAGAAAAGCAGTAATTCTCGTATCAAATGTTGACAGCGCTCCTAGTGTTAAATTCCTAGCTTCGAATGTGTAACTTGTTCCTTAGTAAAACTGTTTGTAATGAAGTCGTGGGACAGCCTGAGGCGCCTGACAGCACTTCGGGCACTAACTATGTTTGCTGTTTTACTCTGCTGGCTTTAAGGCGTGGTTCTTGTTACTGAGGCAATTGGCGTGTGTTTAATTTTGATGTTACGCTGAAATCAGCGTAATTTTATTATTTTAACAAAATATATTATGTTTTGTTAAAGATAAAATTGGCTATAACCCGAGTACAATGAGAAGGAATATATTTATTGTACACCAGATAATTAAAAAAGGATTTTTATTTATCCAATCAAAATTTCAAGTAGTTTTAAGCAAGTCAAAAATGCCGTTTTAATCTGTTAAAAGTTTAATAAAAAATGCGACGATTTCTATCTTATATGCAATAGGATATATATATAGCTATAGCTAAACCTGGATGCTACGATTGCGGTCTAGAGATCCTGGGTTCACCACCAACTTGCCTGTAAAGAAAAATCATCAGTGAAACAGACACAGAAATGGGCCCCATGGCTATAAAATATAAATATGGAACTTGCTAAGTTGCGTAATAGCTAAATCTTTATAGCGTCATATTATGTTAGAAACCATAATGAACTTATTTGAATAACAAGATGCAATTTGTAAGAAGTCTGTGGCTTGCGTCTGAGTTGTCAAATGTAAGTTTTCAGTGTCAAATATCAGTCAGTTTAGTCAGCATTGTATCTCATACGATCTTCAGTTTCACTTGCTCTCGAAACAGGTGTGCGTAGTGCGTACTGAGTGGTAAGAAAAAACAAAATGGAGGACAGCGAAAACGATCACGTGGATACACGTGAACATTAAACCTAAATACAATACTCAATTTAGAATTTTTCTTGCATATTACTCTGAGCGTTGACTTCGAGCTTAATTTTATTCATACTTCGTTGTAACAGTACTGTTTTATACTTTCCAGTTTCCGCGACAGTTTCAATTACAACGTCAATATTTTACGTCGCCAGCAAACGGGCCGCAAGCTATTCGCCATTAAGCAGCGGTCACCTCCATTCTCCTAGACTGAACAGGCTTTCAATATTTTCTCTCGATAATTACCACTAACAAGGAACATTGCAGTTTACTTTTTGTTAACACGCCTTTGTTGAGACTGAATACCGTTTCAAGGAAATTTTACTGAAGCGAAGTTAATTAACGTCACGATTTCATGTTATCGCTTTTTATGTAACAAAAGATTTTTTGAAATAGATTTATCTTATAAATAATAACCAATTAAAAACGGATTTAACAGGGGCTTTTCAAAATATAATAGTCAAAGGGTAAATAATAATTATTATCTTTGAAAAATCTATTTGATAATCCTGAAACATTTTTAAGAAAAAAAACAAAAAAATTTAGATATCGACAGACGAGCATGAGGTTCACTTGATGGTAGGTGATACCTTAGCCACAGAACATCAGTCAATGATTCGCTGTCGACCTACTTTTTACTTCGAGCATTCGGAAATCCATAGACTGAAACCGAAACGCGCAATATGCACTTCACGGTTTTTCCATCTATGAACGGTGGTTCGTTACCAGGTCGGAATTTCGATATTCCTCCCACCCGATCAATGCCCGAAGTTACCAGACGTGGGGAAGACATGGTTACAGAAAATTATAATCATGTCGTCCTGATGGGATTCGAACCCACGACCCATTGATGCGCACGGCAGGTGGTCTACCGAACGCGCCAACGAGCCCGTCAAAAACATTATGGTGATACTTGGATATGAACAACATTATATAATTTTTTGACCCAGGTTGTGGGGGATTATTCATAATTATCAATTAAGTATTATTAGTATATAAACAAACGTTACGAGGTGGGATTATAAACACGTATATATTTTCACACCACAACATCGGACCACAAATTCACCCACATACATTGTTATCCAAACATTAGTTCATCAAAATGCCATTTTGTAAATAATTAATTATCCAATATCATAACAATGCAATTCCTTTCGGCAATATATTTTGTGGTTTCCGATGTCATCATAATATAATGCGGATTTGATGATAAAATTATTTAGGTTGTAAATAGTGCTCGCAGGCATCAATGATTAACGTTACACTTTTTGACGCCTAGAGTATAAGCGACTCATATTTGCCCGTGGCTTCGTTTGCGTGGAAAAATCACAATGTTTTTATGGGTTATAAACTATCAAAGAATCGAATCCTTCCATTATCCTTTTTGTGAGCGGAGGGACAAACACACATTAATTTATAATATTTAATGGATTATTGAGGATTCTTAAGCTTTTATAATAAATCGACCACAAGTCGACGCTTAATTCTATTTTTTCTGAAGGTAATTAAATTATATATGTCGAATACTTCCTTTCAATTATTATTATTATTATTTTTTTTTTTGTTGAAACTGTAAGACTGAAAAACATTGTTATAAGTAACTATAGTTCATATTTATATAAGAAATGTAATTTTGTTTTGTGTAAAATTTGATATGTAGCTGATTTGTATGTGGTCGTCAAATACCTTGATGTTATAAGGCGACCTTAAATAAACAAATAAAAAATAAAAAAAAATCTCCAGCAACCTAGTGGAGCATGGGGCAATTGTAGTTTATTTTTTTATATTGGAAAATATTAAATATCTTTCCTTAAACAAATAGTTTGTGCGAAACCCTCAGTGCGCGTCCGACCATATTTAAAAAAAAATTCAATATTGTCTTAACTCGCCAAAAAAAGCTAAAAACCGACCGCCACACGGGGTCTCAAAGATCCTCCAACTAATAATATAAACTTTGTGTTTGACAGGTGACAGGGGTGGTAGGTCGAGCTGAGATGCTGTCATCGGTGTTCTTCCTCGGAGCACTCTTGTGCTATGCGCGGGCAGCCAGCAGGCGACGATGTACAGGTGAGTTCAAAACCAAACTTTATTAGACTTTGCTTTCTTTCTTGGAACATTGAGGTCCATTGAATTGAATAACAATTGCTTAGGATGCTTGGAATGGAAGAGCGATAACTAGCGATCCGCCCAGGCTTCGCACAGATGCAGTGTAGATGTACTATACACAAAAGCCTATGTTACTCATTGATAATGTAGCTTTCTATTGGTGAAATTATTTTTAAAATCGGTCATGTAGTTTTTGAGTTCAATCGTAACAAACAAACATATATTTCCTGTTTTTAATATCAGTATAGATAGGCAATTGTTTGCCCGCATGTTGCCATTATGATCATAAATCGCAACTGCCTAGAAGGTGCCTCCTAACTATAACTT
Organism: Anthocharis cardamines; assembly: GCA_905404175.1. NCBI lineage: Eukaryota > Metazoa > Arthropoda > Insecta > Lepidoptera > Pieridae > Anthocharis > Anthocharis cardamines. The sequence continues at coordinate 3,712,566 of FR989957.1, read as the reverse complement.
TAAAGAGGTCCAAGTTGTTTGCAAGACAGAAGCAGAGGGGAAATTCTAATCCTTAGCGGTTCCCATTATAAAATATGAGGTGAATCGTTTTGTGCGCAGTGGTGGGATGTCAACCAACCTATTACTGATGCATATAATAGACTTTTTTATTATTTGTCTCTTGGAATTTAATTTAAAAATAAATAATTATAAAAAAGCTTTTATTAATACTTATTAATATTAGATTTAGAATTTAGAAAAAAATCTCGTGATAATGTGGTTACTCCATAACAGTGATCCAATTAATGGTTTTAAAAACATAATCAGCATTATCCTACTTTATAAGAGATAATGAGCATTGGCATGAATCCTAATGTCATATAAATATTTAAAATATCTGAGAAGTGCGCGGTTGCTACTCGCTAACTTGCTTGAGAATTAAATTCAATTCTATATGGAGTGGGAACCCACAAAGTTTCGGAAATGCACCTGACGAGGATGCTTGAAGTCTGAGCGTTTGTACCTGATGGTTGCCAGTTACTATAAAATGTAATTAATATTAATCTCTTCAAATGAGAACACAAATACAAAAATATCAAAATTTTGGCGGCAACTTCGTTTTCCGACAATACCAATAAATATTGGAGATCTTTGCCGCTTCTGTATAACCAATTTTGTTGCTGGTATTATTTAATTTCACAATAATTTATTGATTACACGTATACATTTTAGATTTGGGAATTTCCATCTCCTATTTTTTTTCAGACATCCGTATTTTATGTGTAAACGAAAGGCGTTATATTATACCTATATAATATCGTGATTTACAAATCGGGAGTGCTTTGATAGATCATAAATATAGTACACTAACAAAAAGCAAAAATTTAATTTAACAGCCCTAGCTTATTATAAATTATGAAAATGTTTTAGCTCGAAAATCCCGACGTTACTTTACCTTACAAATTAATTCCGCGCGAAGGGTATAAAACAAATGCGTACTGAAAATAGTTTTCAACAATATAGAAATATATTTTATAACATATAATCAACATCCAAAAAAAATCATTATTATTATTTATTAGCAGTTTTACCTTCCCACTGACGACATCATGTTTCTAGTATTATAATTGGGCTATATGCACCCTCCAAAAAATATAGTTATTAGTGGCAAATTAGTTTGAGTAAGAATTTTCATATAACGACGGTTTCTAACTCAAACTGCAATAATAAGATAAATTTGTTGCTAATGTTTATCATAAAATGAGAAAATAGACAAACTCACCTCTTTTAAAAGCCTTATATTTTGCTTCATTAGTTAAATTTTGTGAGAATATCTACTTAGACTGTTTCTTAATGAGCTGGCTATTATACGCTGTCCACTTTTTTATAAAACGACGCACTCGACACGTTTTTCACTGGATCTTTGCTTCCTTTTCATAAACTTCAACTATGAATAAAGATGTGGAACCTAACCCGTCCCAAATACATATTCTACTTCCTACTAATATTATAGATGTGAAAGTTTATGAGGATGTTTGTTACTCTTTCACGCAAAAACTACTAAACGGATTTTGATGAAACTTTACAGTATTATTGTTTATAATTAATAACGATATTGAGTTTATTCGACAAATTATAATGAAGAGCTAGTTCCTTTTACTTTTTTGTTTGATATTACCTTATGGTTGTAGGTTATGTATCTACAAATCATTATTTAATATTTTATTTATTTAAAATATAAAATGTAACTATTGATCATAATTTTATTTAAGATACAAAATAATGTAATTTATAACAATAATTAAATTCAAACGTACCAATTGTGAACAAAAAAGGAGAGATACGAGTAATTGAAGACATGAGTGGATGAAGGGGATATGATACAATTTGTAAAAGATCGAGAAAATGGGCAAAACAGTATTTAATAACTAAATTTGACAAATAAAATAATTAAACATGTATATATTGCTATGGAGACACAACACCTTCACTCTACGTAAAAAGTAGGAGTTTAAAAAAATGTTACATAGCCCCTTCATCCACTCGTCATTATTATTGTTCTCATAAGTAGATTTTCCTAACCTATAATATTTTTTGTAGCGTAACTTTCTTGCAAACATTAAGAATAGGATAACAGAGGCTATATTCGTTGTAAAGCGTACATTGGGCCCTGTAGTGCGCTTACATAAAGAACAGGCAAGGTCCTTATTGTGTCGTTTAGACCTTGTACATACGCAATAGCCTGCGGTTAAGTAGGTGATAAGCTATCTCTGCGAACTTTGAACCAGAATTATTCGGAACTTGAAAGCAATGGCGTCACTTTTTGTGAAAATATCTACAGTTTATTTATAAAAGATTTTTCTTACTATTGAACGAAGAAGCGAGATTGTTTTTTTTTTTGTTTTTAAAGCCTTAACCAATTGCAGTGTTATCCAGACTATGCTAATGTCAGTTTTGTATATATCACTAGTGCCCGTATCATATACGCGCCCCGGCTTCATACGGGTGCAATGTAGATGTACTGGACACATAAAATATGCTATGTTACTCGCTGGTAATATAGCTTTCTATTGACAATGATTTTTTATAATCGGTCCAGTAGTTTATGAGTTTATAAATACATACAAAAATCCAAAATTGTATTTATATATATATACATATATATATTTCCTCTTTATAATAATAATAATAATTCATTTATTTCGGATCCATCCTGAGATTACATCCATATTTGTTAGTACAATTTGCAAGCTTACAAACTAGTGTTAGTAATAATCTAATATATAAAATTCTCGTGTCACAGTTTTCGTTGCCATACTCCTCCGAAACGGCTTGACCGATTTTGATGATTTTTTTTGTGCTTATCCGATATCTATGAGAATCGGCCAACATCTATTTTTCATCCCCCTAAATGTTAGGGGTAGTCCACCCCTAAATTTTTTTTTATTTTTTAGACAAATTTTTTAATTTCTATTTTTTTATGATACAACATACAAAAATACATACAACCCCTGCTTTTTTTGTCAAAAAATATTGACCCGTGCGAAGCCGGGGCGGGTCGCTAGTATATTTATAATATTAAGTATAGAAGTATAGATTTCACAATAGTCCAAGCTGGAAACAGTTTACTCGTCTATGTCCAAATTTTTATGTACGTAGTTAAAGTTGTAGTTACTCTCATAACTAAGAGTAACTATTATAATAATATTGTCTTTTATTAACGCAAGTATCACACATTTAAATAAAATACTGTATACCGGATTAAAACGCGATTTATTGTTTAAATTATTTATCCCGACGTTTCGGATGCTTTTCAGCAACCGTGGTCGCGGCAGATTATAAATAATTTAAACAATAAATCGCGTTTTAATCCGGTATACAGTATTTTATTTAAACTATTATAATATTTGAAAAAGCAAGTCTTTTCATCACTTTCTTTATTGTTTTCGTAACAGCATAATTACAACTTTTCATATAAAAATTCATTCAAAAGCTTCATTGTTCCAAATGTTTTAATGACTATATTTTTCTCTATTCATTTGAATCTGGGCCGTTCTAGGTACAAACTTCTTTATTATTCTCTGCCGACTCAATCTGCCACTTAGCTCTCATGTTACGGCCTCACGGGGCTGCGATGAAAACAAATGAACGCCTTGAATTATGAATGTAATCATAAAAACTTTAGTACATTTAAACTTTTGCTGCTTCAGCGTGCACTCAAGGTGTAGGGCGTAGGCATGTATTTGTAACTTCCATATTTAATAAGTCATAAAGCCCTCGATAATATATTATCTTTTAAGCTATAATAGAAATCACTACAGATTCAAAATATGGGGCGTTGCATAGAGTATCACTCAGAATATTTGTTTTATACTACATAGGTAAGTAATAAAAAAAGGATAAGATATGAAACAGTTTTCAATTAATAGAAAAGAAATGTATTTTTATTAAAAAACGGAATATATTTCAATACATAGTTAAGTTATGTCGTCTTTTGAAAATAAAAAGGTGTCCCATATTAAGAAGACATTTCTTGGTAATCTGAACTAATATTAAATAAAATATAAATGTACGTATAGCACGATTAATATAAAATCTTGATATGATTGATCTAACAACCGCTGGTAGCTTTTTTATTATAATTCAATTTACTTGAATTCTTTAAACGGCCAACTAATGCGGCCAACCACTGTTCAGTGTATGGAATAGTTTTTCTGAAGCTAATCTTCTAATGATTGTGTACTAAATTGATACTAATTATGGAGAAAAGAAGTTGTGGTTTCCTCCAACCTAAAGGGAGGATCTTTGACCAGTCAAACCACTGTCTGGCCGTGATCAGTGACCTATAGATCTCTGTACTACACTAATATGTAAATTATGGTGAGAACTGAGAAGAATCGCGAAATAAACGCGGCCTATGTTTGTATTAGATTTGATTTTTTCAGTTTTTACTTGAAGATCTACTTAGAAGCTTTGTAATATCCTAAATGTGTTATTTTCAGATTGGCGCTACGTAGCCGCGTGCACAGTTTGCGTTGGGGTCGCCATGCTTTGTAAGGAACAAGGCATTACTGTCACAGCAGTGTGTGTAATTTATGAACTATTCGTAGCACAGAAAGTAAGTGTTTTATTAGAAATATTAAAAAACGAGGTTTGCCCAAGGCTTCATTCCCATTTAAAGATTTTTTTTCAATTATGAAGCTCCTTCAATGCGTGCTGTAAAGACACTTTTGCGTTCATAATATGAATGAATAGAAATGCTAGAAGAGGTAATACAGTAAACCAGGGTTGTCCAAACTAGATGGAATGTAGGGCCAATAAAAATGACTAAATTGGTGGGCCGCAAAATATTTACAATTTACAAAAGCTAATCAAAAAATGTAAAATGCAAATTTTCTCAATTTTGTTATTTAAATAATACAAAATTTAAAAAAGATTTCGCGGGCCGCATAATTCACGCCTTAATATGGTCTACAATAGACAATAACTGAGTTTTTTTAAATACAGTTTCGATGACATTTATCTCTTAATTGTATATTAATAAATGACAGGCAAAATGGTTAATTATAATTCACTATAGAAACAATCACAAAGATCCATGTATGTTTAGAGAGACAGTATATTTCAACGACCCTTCAATAGAGGACATTCATCATAGCGGCGCCAATTAGAGTAGTTTCAAGTGCAGAGACTTAGAACTGTTCTCCATAAAGTTACAGGCCAATTTCCACCCACCTATGCTAGTACAGCCGGCCTAGCATGACAACCGCGACAAAATTTTGTCGACCGTTTTCTCGTGTTTTAATCGATTATCTCTTTATTTCTTCCGGGTCTAACATGACAATTACACTTAAAACTCGAGTTTTAATATCAAAAATAGATATATTTGTCGATCGAGATATCTTTTCTATCAAAATTTATTTATCACAATTCGACATCTTAGTTTGTCTTCTCTCGTCCGGGAGATATCTCGTGGCGGTCATACTAGGCCGGCTGATTGGCGGACTGAAATGGCGCTACTCGTATTTTTTGTCTTATGCCGATATTTTTTTTATTTCAGCGTCGATCAAGTACAGGTCGAAATTGGCTCGAAATATGGGGTAAAGGCGGATGGGGATGCGCTTGCGGCGAAGCGGCTCGAAGGATCACGACAGTTTGTTTCGCGACACTCGCTCTGCTTGCAGCGAGACTACACGTCATGGGTGCCCAGTTGCCAGTTTTCACCAGATTTGACAACCCTGCGGGAGCAGCCCCGCCACCGGCCAGGTTATATCTATTTTCGTTTATTGATTCTATTCACACCAATATTTCCTTCAGTATGAGGAATATTAATAATATCGTAACTCGTAGTTCTCATAAACTTGCCATTTCTAAAGCCAGCACTAATTACGGGAAAAAAGTAATAACTTTCGAGGGAGCACAGCTTTTCAATAAATTACTAAAAAATATTAAAAATGCTAAATCTTTTGGTATGTTTAAGACTGAGCTAGCCAAGCATATTTTAAACGATTATTCCTTATTAAAATGGAGTCTTCTTCTTATATGTATTTTGTCGTACAAAAGTTTTGTGTTAATCTATTTGTATACATTCTTGCATGCATAGTTTTAAGAGCTTTATTTTATATTCAGGTCGCCGTACATTACATAATTTTAAATTTTTTCATGTAAGTGACTGTATTTAGTCTCAATGAAAAATACATTCTTTAAACCTATCTAAAAACAATACAATCTACAGAGATTTTTCTATGGGTTTAATCCTGTTTACAAAAGTACGACCATTTTAGTATTTGCGTTATATAAATGTAACCACTCCGAGATTCCCCCTTGTGGGTGTGAATACCACAAGTCTTCGAATTATTGTTTCTTGGAATTTCCGATTTTGATCTGTGGTAATTTTAGATATCGATATTTACCCTTCAGCACTTACCTCTTACGTACCGAATATAATCTATATCTCCAACGTAAGTTGTGGTAACCAAAACAATTAGTGTTAAACGTTTCATAAACTAAACCATCTGTTTTCATTATGTGAATATTAATCTTTTTTTGTACTTATAATACAAAAAACTTGGTGATTAAAAAGAGTGGCGGATAGTTTATTGCCAGTTCTTCTCGTCCGTTCTACGCCGTATTTGAGAACTGGCACTAAATGTAAAATTTGAAAGCATTTCATTTTTTTATTGACGTTCATAAGTGAACATTATGTTACCTAAATGATGATTTTATTTTATACGTATAAAGATATATTATTATAAAATGATTGAAATCATTAATTTTGTTAGTTACCGCAAATTACATGCGTGGTATCGAATAAATGATACCACCACAGAGCATACATTTCAACTAGCTGATTAATTTCGAAGTAAGAATTACCATCTTGGTAACTTTCAACCTATACGATAATATTATAATAACTTATTTTAGTTGGCCTCTCCTGTCATTTATTCCATTAAATAGTGCTATTTATTTTATTTCCTGTTATTAGTAAGAATTGTGGAATTCAATATGTCATATTATTATAACACCTAGATAAAAAAGGCAGAATTGAGCTTGTAAAAAGAATTTTCAGAATATCAGTATAAAAGAATTATCTTCACCCACGCCCGAAACCTATTGTATCCTAAATAAATTGACAAAAAGCCTACACAATTGACATCAATAGAAAATTAAGTATAATTACATAATATATTATTAATTATACTCAAGTTGCAGCCTCCAAGTCTCAAGCAGGCGTATAATCGGATTGCTTTCTCTACACTTTGTTTTGAAAGTAAACAGTTTAGGTAAAGGAAAATATTTTAGATATCAAATTGTTCGCCTGAATGTTAGTTATATTCACCCTAATGGGTTAACCCCGAGACCCGAATTTATGTTACAATTCCCCCGTAATTACAACACTAGTACTGTAAAGGTATATACTAGTGTTGTTATTAACCCATATGTGCCCAGAACTATAATTTAATTGGCGGTTATAGGCCTCCTGATTCGGCAACTAAAACAAAAGTCGAACCCGAGACTTAAGAGGCAATTGAGAAATAATTTTACTGCATCTAAGTAGATTATCTAACTACGTAGTATATAATTAGCCCTAGGACATATCAACTGTCTAGTGAATTTTTTTCTTTAACTCACATGCTTAATTTATATTTCAGACACCTAACATTCTCATACTTGCCAGCTCTAAACGCTTGGTTACTCACTTTACCCGAAGCCTTGTGTTGCGATTGGACAATGGGTACCGTGGCGTTGCTGAAATCATGGCGGGATCCACGTAATTTGGCAACACTTGCCCTTGCTACATCATTAATAGCGGGAGCCATACATGCCTTGAGAACACGGTCTTCGGCTCTTTCTATGGTAAGTAAATATAGAAATGCTATTAGAAGTTAATTTACCCACAATCTTATTGATGTTACGTCATACACAAGAATTCAAAATCAACAATTTGGGTGCTCTTTTTTATTCCCTGCGAATACTGTACGATTCTTTATGATCATTGAATAAGATAAAAAAGTTAATCTGTATCATGCTCTACTAATGTTTAGGAGAATTCTCAGAATAATATTAGGTTTTTAACAAGTTTAATTTGTTTTTATTATTTTCAGGGTTTGGCGTTACTTGTCCTTCCATTTCTACCGGCCTCAAACCTCTTCTTCCCAGTGGGTTTTGTTGTAGCAGAGAGAGTTTTATATATGCCGTCGATGGGTTGGTGCCTTATAATTGCGCATGGCTGGAGGCTCCTGGCTAAGAAGAGGGCAAAACTAGCTGCCTCCACACTCATTTTCCTTCTGCTAGCCTTTAGTGCCAAAACATACGTTAGGAATTGGGATTGGAAGACTGAGTACTCCATTTTTGCATCTGGACTTAAGGTGCGATGAATTTGTATAACTACCTTTTTACCCAGGTTTCTGATATTATCAAAATTGATCAAGACCGTATACAATATTGTCTTTTATTAACGCGAGTATCACACATTTAAATAAAATACTTTATACCGGATTAAAACCACGTGACCACGGTTGCTGAAAAGCTTCCGAAACGTCCGCGTCGGATTAAATAATAAATCGCGTTTTAATCCGATATAAAGTAAAAGAGAAGTAAGTCATTAATTTAAAAGACCATAGACATAGACATGTCTATGTCTATGTCTATGTCTATTTAAAAGACCATATATATCACCAAAGGACCATAACAACACTCAATCATTCAAATTCTAGTTTTGATGTAAAATTACTTTTTTTCTCATCTATATTGTTTAACAATTTATTCTTCTTATTCAACAAATGAAATATTTATTGACTGATCATTTTAACATTAATTTTATAATTTCAGGTAAATCGTAATAACGCGAAACTCTACAACAACGTAGGTCACGCTTTAGAAGCAGACGGCCGCTACGTTGAAGCGTTAGAATTCTTCAGAACAGCCGTAAACGTTCAACCAGATGATGTCGGAGCCCACATCAATGTCGGTAGAACCTTCAACCATTTAGGAAGGTATCAGGAAGCTGAAGATGCATACGTCCAAGCAAAATCGTTACTACCCAAAGCTAAACCAGGCGAATCGTACCAAGCAAGAATAGCCCCGAATCATTTGAACGTGTTCCTGAATTTGGCTAATTTAATATCGAAGAATGTGACGCGATTGGAGGAAGCGGATATGTTGTACAGACAAGCTATTAGCATGAGAGCTGATTACACCCAAGCGTATATAAATAGAGGGGATATTCTTATTAAGTTGAATAGGACTAAGGAAGCACAGGAAGTATACGAGAGAGCTTTATTGTATGATAGCGGGAATCCGGATATTTATTATAATGTAAGTGTTGATAGATCGTGAATTATTATTAATTAAAAAGCATAGTAATATTATTGTGGAAAATACGAAGGGATTCCGAAAGATCTTATCTAGGTACTTAATCAATTGGGACTGAAATCTCCCAACAAAAAAAAATATGCAGTTCCTGCGATCTCTTTTACTCTGTGATTTTTAGGTTCTTTTTGCCAATATACTCTGTGGGTTGTATGTCAAAATTACAATTCCATGATGAAACCAAGTACTTACATCATAGAGTATTGGTGTCTAAGGTGTTAGGTGCAGTCATCTCCTTCCGGTCCGGTTTCTGGGAGACAGATCATCTAACTGCCCTTTAATATATTTTTTTATAATTTACAAATATTTGGTAGACTTACTTATAGAAAAACTGAGAACCTCTTCTCTTTTTTAAGTCGGTCAAAAAAAGATTTAGTTAAAGAGTATCTAAACTAATATTATTATAAAGAGGAAAGATTTGTTTGTTTGTTACGATTTAACTCAAAAACTACTGGACCGATTTTACTAATTCACCGATAGAAAGCTACATTATCAGTGAGTAATATAGGCTTTTTGTGTATATTATATCTACATTGCACCCGCACCCGCACGAATCCGGGGCGTTTTGCTAGTATATTAAACAGAAGGTCACAGTGTTGCCTCTAAATTCTAATAATTGTCATTGTCCAATAATTCTAGTTGGGCGTAGTGCTTCTGGAGCAAGGCAAAGCTTCCCAAGCGCTGGCCTATTTGGACAAAGCCTTGGAATTGGAGCCAGAGCACGAGCAAGCTCTGCTGAACTCCGCCATCTTGCTGCAAGAGCTTGGTGCTGCAGATCTCAGGCACTTGGCCAGGCAGCGGCTACTGAAGCTACTCGACAAAGATGGTGAGTGAAACAGATGTGTAATTATTTATCGGGCTGGTTTGGTAGAACCGCGCCAGGCGTCTGGTCACTTCTGGCATTGAACGGGTGGAATATCGAAATTCCGACCTTTCATAGAAGAAAAAAACATTGCGCGTTTCGGTTTCAGTCTATTGATTTCCGAATGCTCGAAGTAAAAAGTTGGTCGACCGCGCATTGACTGATGTTCTGTGGCTGAATGAACCTCATGCTCGTATGTCGATATCGAACATAAAAAAATTGCGATGCTGTAACTTTTATACATAGTATAGTATATTTTCTGCATAACCAATAATTACTATACATACCTAACAAATCAATATACGTTGCATAATATAATTTGTACATAGTTGTATAATGTACATGTATTTTTTATTCATTCATTCTAAAGTAATTCATTCATTAATTATTTTTGAATTGCTTTGATTTAACACGATTGATTCAATTAGCATGTTTCCTTCTAGCAACAAACGAACGTGTCCACTTCAACTTAGGCATGGTCTGCATGGATGAGGGAGACGCAGAATGCGCCGAGCGTTGGTTCCGTGCCGCCGTACATTTAAAACCCGACTTCCGATCCGCGCTCTTCAACCTCGCGCTGCTATTGGCTGATAGACGGCGGCCTTTGGAAGCCGCGCCGTTTTTAAAGCAACTAGTTCGACATCACCCGGACCATGTCAAAGCACTTGTTCTGCTGGGCGATATTTACATCAATTCTGTTAAAGATTTAGATGCAGCGGAGAGCGTAAGTAAAACATTTTTTGAAACTGTAACCAAGTGTAAAATAGTAGGTACAATACTAACAACGAAAAATTCAATTCTAATCTCATAGCCTTCCTTTGTCTAAACACTTACTGCAGGACTTCAATTTGGGTAAACCAAAAGAAACATCCGAGGTCTAGGCCTAAAGAAATAAAGGGCGGTTTTAATAACCAAACCTAACCTAATTACTTAATCGGGATTAAAACAAATCTCAGAAATCTGTAACGCACACATAGTACATAATTATATTCACAAATGAATGTATGTCTGGTGCACCCTATTATTTGTATATATATTATATTATTATCCCCATTTAGTTTATCAAAAATTATTATATTATAACAAACATTATCGGTCTTACTTATAAACGTAGTATAAGCTTGATATAGTTAAAATATGTTTTTATTCTTTTGTTCTGTAGTCTTTTGGTATTCAATAGAGCGGGACAAAACATACTTTAACTATATCAAGCTTATACTACGTTTATAAGTAAGACCCTATATGTTTAAAGACACCGCATTGACCGAAGTAAGTAGCCGAACTCGAAATCTCCGAATTACGACACCGGCCAGAAGTCCTCCTTTATAAATATCGATAGTTTATAATATGAGCTCATTATGAGCTACCTCTGACCACAATTACAATGTCATTTTACTTCTAGTGTTACCGCCGCATCCTAGAACTGGAACCCGACAACGTGCAAGCGCTGCATAATCTGTGCGTGGTCGCGGTGGAGCGCGGGAAACTCGCCGTCGCTGAAGAGTGCCTCACGCGCGCTGCCTCGCTCGCGCCGCACGAACACTACATACAGCGCCATCTAGCGGTCGTGCGCGCGCGACGTGCAGCCGTCTCGCCCGCACACGCTAAAGCCAGCCAACCCGGCGCCGAAGTGAAAGCGAGATGGAACTATATCCCGCAACAACCCCCCGACCCGCACGAGATCGACCCCTCATAGCGACAACGGGTAAACTAGGACACCTAAACACCAACGGCCAATGTCTATTTTGCATTTCATCAGGGTATTTGCATTGATTTTTTAACGGGCAACATAATTTTTTTAATCACTCGACCTTCATCTTATATTCTAGAAATCAATATAACCTAAAATGGTATACGTTGTTTTTGTGTATATCGTTTGCATTTCGTGATATTTATTGCATTTAGATTTTGTATAGTATTATGTGGATATCGAAAGGAGCTTTCTTCGTTAGCCTGTATGTGTATACGGTACGGTCTATAAAAATAAAGACGGAATAAGTGTAATCTCTATAATAAATGTCTAGTCACAAACTTTATTTGGCAATTGATTTTAAAATTTATTGTTCATAGCGATAGCTTCATATTACGATGAAATATCTATAAATAATAATATAATTTCTGATTATAACTATATTCCGTGAATTGATTGATTTGTATTCTGAGTCATACTTGTGAAAACCATATATATATTTATTTCTCAGCCTCAGTATCTCAGTATGATGAAAAAATTAAGTATATTACGAAACTGACTGACATACTGATTAATTTCCCATTAATTATATATAATTTATTTCCAAACTATATATTTAGTACGTATGACAATATTATATTTGTTAATTATACCTGATATTTTATTCTAGATATGAAGGAAGTAGTAAATTCAACTGTAACAGTGGTTTTAGCTACAAGCTAATATGGATTATAACTAAATGATTTTCAAATAGAATGTATAAATAAAGTGCATATTGTGTAGTTTGTGTATGATCACCGTTTAGTATTTTTGCATAAATACATTTTTTACTTTTTTAGAAATTTCCCCTAAACGAATAACGTTTAATACTTTGATGTGTGATATAACCTAGTCCTTAACTTATATCCATATGGAAGAAGCCTAAATTTATACGTATAAGATGTTCTTCAAAAAAATTGCAATATTTCACTACACCGGCCTAGATTCCACTATTTGAAATATAAATGTTATGATGTAGATTCTTAAAAATAACAAGATTTTGCCACATTGCTATGAATACATTAAAATGTAATCTTGCCTTTATTTTTCCTACAATGTGAATATTGTATTTGATTCCAATATAGTATCATAACATTTGTATATCTTATAGGCCTTCCTAATGTTTGAACTCGTTTAAAAATACTAATTCATAGTGTTATTTTCATAAAACGCCAATGTTATTATGTAAAATAAAGGTGATCGACCGTTATTAGTATATGTAGATGTGAAAATGTAATGTTGTTAATGTTTTAAGATACAAATACTTTTGTAAAAACGGATTTTTTTACAATGTCTTGAAACATTTCTGGTCGGATCTCCGGCGGGAGTAGAATTCGTAAGGGCCCCGAATATTATAAACTATTTGTCGTCAAAACATTTATTTTTATAAAATAAATGATGTTTCAAATTATTCTGTATTTTCTTTTCTGTCTCCCAACATATAATATGTATTTGATTATTTTTAATGATTGTTTTCTTATATCACTACATAGTATAAAACAAAGTCGCTTTCTCTGTCCCTATGTATGCTTAAATCTTTAAAACTACGCAACGGATTTTGATGCGGTTTTTTTTAATAGATAGAGTGATTGAAGAGGAAGGTTTGATAATAACAGTTTTTCTGTAGTGTATTTAGTATCAGCATTGCACCCGTGCGAAGCCGGGGCGGGTCGCTAGTTTTTTATAAAGGCAGAAATTTGCCCACGTTTCCATCTGATGGTATGTGGAGATGTAAGTAAAAATGATCATAGAGAATAAGAACATTTCCGTTAATAAAAAATAAGTGAGTGTGCTTTAGACCACACAACTGAAGTAAAACAGTTTTTTTATTAATAATTTTCATAATGTTGAAATAAAAATAACAAAATACGAATTTGTTTTCGTTTTGTACAAATCCTACAATGTTACCACAAACATTGACTTGATTGATTGAAATAACAACTTTCGTTCGCCTCGGCCGATCACACTTTTCGTACGTATAGAAATATTACTTCATTTATTAAAAATAGCGAATAAAAAATTGAACTATCAAAAAACAGTATGCAGAGGTTTCTGAATAATAAAGCTTACAACACCCAAATATTAGTTAATTTTGTACTATAATATATTCTGTGACGTGAGCCTTATTCATAGCGTTACTCTCAATTCGCTTAATTTCCGTGGAACCAATAAGAACACATCATTTACTTTTGTTGAAAATTGTATAAGTAATCATTTAGAGTTGGGGAAAAATAACATATCCAATAAGTTTTATTTTATTTCATATATTCGATCAACAAAACAGTAGGACAAAGTATGTACAGAATTTTCTTATATGTAAGTATTAAGTACTATCGTCTGAAAGTCTGAACTTTCGAATGCAAAAATAATATCACTATTGCTTTATTCATAAATGGTCTTTAATACCTTTGATAAAAAAGAAGAATCAAAACGTTTGTCTTTTATGTCCCAAATTCACTTGACAAAGTGAACGTAAACGCTTCGATAATTCAGATAATTTTTCGCAAGAACAACTTACGAAAAAGTGTTCGTATCGTCGAGCTGTCATTTGTATGAAATTGTTTTAAATGATTTCTCATACAACTGACAGATCGACGATTCGAATACTTTTTCGATAGTCGTTCGTGCTAGGCCCCCAGAACACGTTTTAAAATCATTTTTTAAATCAAAGGATATAATATAAAACACTCGAGTATGAAATAGTGAGTTAACATGTTTAGTTCTCATCGTATTTAGACATAGAGCAACACGGGCCACCGGCGAACCGGAGGGGAGTAGCCATAGCGTTCGTTACCGATACCAAACCATCTGTCATTTTTTGCGGGGGGAAACCTGCGCTATGTGTGCGTACTCAAGTTCGCACACACGAGCAATCGTCTGTCACTACGAAACTCACACCGTGACAATTAAAAAATACACTAACAATTTCACACACACATTTAAACATTCCGTGTCATAACAGTATAATTAAATGGCGCAACTACACTGACAAGTCCTTTTAGCCGTAGTTGCAACAACTGTCGATACGCAGTATCGATAATTTCAAGAACTGGGTTTGGGAAATTAGGTTTATAAGTTCGAATTTATTTATTTATTTTAAAGATGGAGTTAATTTATTACGTACTACAATAATAAAAATGAACTTGTCGGGTAATGCGCACGTAGCAGGTCACGGAGAGTGGACCATGAGTTGGTATAGGTATAATAAAATCTTAGAAATAATTTGAAAAATACTTCGTAAATACAAAATATGTTTATTCCATGTATCCCTTAACGGAGATGGAAACGATTACTAACAACTTTGGGCCCCCAATGTAACAATATGAAATTGGTGTGAATTAATAGATTGAGACTTAACAGTCCTTCGTTGAAAATTCTATTAGTTTTGACAATCTGAGAGCCGAGGTATTAGAGTTTTAAGTAGTAAACTGTAAAAGTAAGGTTATGTTACAATCAATAATTGACATATATATCATAAATCTGTGATCAATGATATTTGTAGTTGTCAAATCGTAACAATTCCTAAATGACGACAGTCGGGAAAGCACTCAGACTCAAAACGTAGAAAACACGAAACGAATTAGCACAGAGTAAACAACTGTCATGCGGCATGCCAACGACAGACTAAAATAAAAGATCGATTTTAATCGATAAAAAATCGATAATTATGTATATTAATTTTCTTTAATTAATAATTTATATTTTATTTAATAACATAACTGTAATTATATGCAATATATTGTATTTAAAGTGCATTTAATTACTTTTGAGTTAATTACCTTGTCCAAAGGTTTTTTTTGTGATTGTGTAATCGATTCAATTAATCGAGAATCTCAGGAAAACTATATTTCTCATATTTCTCCTCTCCCAGATTGAGAATTGAGCTGATTTTTTATATTATAAGATTAAAAATATGTCATTTTTCTAGATCATATCGCAATTATTAAATTTGGGTTACACAATTTTCCATATCCTTTGGATTTTTAGGAAATAAAAAAAACATTATGGTTGAAGTTTACACTAAGTGATTTTAATAAATGTGCTAACGCGCGTAAGTATTATATTATATTTTAACAATATAACTATATTATCACAATATAATATTTGAATCAGAAAATTTAATCTCAAAACTGTCTCTGTATAGAAGACTCCTTTGCCATTTTTTTTCGATAACTTAAAACAATCCGACAACAACACTATCGCTCGGTGACAGCGACTTCTCGGAAATAAACTCGGATCAGTCGCTCGACAGATCCGTGTATTGTATGAGGGCTCATACAATACGCGGATCTGTCGAGCGACTGTGTTGGTAAAAAAATCCGAATCAACACGACCGATAATATTGTAATATTTTAAGTTTTAAAGAAGTAAATAGTAATAATATGATTAAAAAATACCTACATATGAAAGATAACGCTATCTTTTTGTAAATTTGAAGTGGCAGATATTTTTTGGCAACAAGAAACACAAACAATTCGGCATTTTTTTAGGAGGTCGATTCGGTCGCGCATCTGGATTTAGTCTAGTGAAAAGTGTGGCTACAACTAGTTTTATTGTACGCATAGGACCATTTGGACTTGTACTTTGACAGAGGGGAACGCCTGCGTATGGCTACTCCCCTCCGGTTCGCCGGTGGCCCGTGTTGCTCTATGTATTTAGATAAAACACGTAACAAAAAAATATCCTGGTTATAATTTAACTAAACAGACTATTTACAATTTTGATAAGTAATAAAATATTTATCCGTTCATTGTATACATTCTACACGACTTAACGTAATCAATGACCCCTAAGTGATTTTCGAACCTCTACAACTAGCTGTCGCTATAGTTACGGTCTTGAGGCAATACAATGCGATAGAATTCGAAATAATACCATCCACAGTGGCGGATTTACCAGCAGGCTGAGTAGGCAGCCTAGGGCGGCTGATTTAAGGGGCGAAAAATTTGGGGGCCAATTTTATTTTTACGTGGAAATCAAAGTGAATTCTGGAGAACGAAGAGGGTGCTGACCAGGCATACGCGCTCGCTGCATGCTAGTGGACAGGATACCCGTTGTAGCCGAAGGTGCTGGCTGTCTGTGACTTGGTTGCTGCTGATTGATGCTGTAGGAAGGAGTGATGACGTCATGCTTCATGATGTACAGAAATAGGTGTTCTTCTGCGGGGTCACCAATGTAGAGGAAGGGAGGTGTGGTCTTCCTCCAAACTAAAGGGAGGATTCTCGATCAGTCGAACCACTGACTGGCCGGTCCTAAGGCCCCAGTGGTTGTAATCGAGATATTGTATATATACTCAGCGCTCGGAAACATTTATATAGCGCGATTCAGGATTAGACGTCTTCGCATTGATTCTAGTAGCAGATCATAGATGTCGCTACAATGTCATTCAACGAAATATCAAACTTGTATATCCTAGAGCTAAACACCCAGTTCGCCGCCCCGAACCAGTAATCGGACTCTAAATATTATATTAATTTAAGAATAGATAATTGCAGACTTTTGTAGTTAATTCTACACCTTGGAAATGTGTAAATCCGCCACTGACCATCCATATAAACACATAGCACCTTAAATGTAATTTAACGTACGTCTATCACAGCAGTCTAAGATGTTATTGTATTAATATGGGCATCGTCTCTGCTCTACCTTAGCTAAAAAGCGTTATTTCAACTGAAATAATTTTTGAGATTGAAATGTCAAGTTTTCACTAACCTTTGAGATGCGAAATATATTTAGGGGTTTTTACTAATATTTAAGGCAAGAGCTCATGTTGGCTTAGCTGAATTGATGCAGACATGTTTTATATGTCATCAACATATCGTCGGCTTAATTATCAAACTTAGTACCTCCATTTGGTCAAACTTTACAGAAGGAGGAAAAACAGGTCAAACATTCCGTGGACATACGTAGTTTTATTTTTTGTAAATACCAAAAAACTAAAAACAATTAGCAGATACAAGGGTTTCCATCGTATTCGTTACGGAACACAAGATGGCATCAAACAACAAATTTGGAGTTTCGAAGTTTGATAATAGGGAATATGCATATTGCTTAAATTTACTTGATATTTTTTCCCTTGAATCTTTATGGCCCAGATATTATGCCTAAACAATTATTTTCTTATTTACTTCGTGTTTTATTGCAAAAAATATTAATTAAAATGTGTAAAATAAGGGAGAGGAATTCAAGTTTGCAAAACGTATCACTATTGGTCGAAACAAAACGTGACGTCACGTTGCACGTTCTGTCATTTATCGGCGTCGGTATTTGTACTGTAAAAAATATTTAACTGGATGTAATTCTTATAGTGTTTTATCCATCGTCTAGTAATTACAATATATAATAATTATGACTGAAATTCGATATAAAATTACTGTAACACTTCAAGTAAACAAACACTGAGTGTGGTCTGTGACGTCATCCAAAGCCCGCGAAATATGGCGGTGTTCAAACTGATCAAATTTTATCGATGTTTTCAAAGTTATTTTAAAAATTAATTTGGACATTGCCAAGAGTATTTATAATTTTTATTAGGTTAGAATGATGTAATAAGTGAATTACAAATAAATAAAAAATGCATGCATATTCCCTATTAGGCCAGCGATATATAACAATGTAAATCGTGAAATGCTTATATAGTTTCATATATAGACATGGGTCTATCTCCTAAAACCTAATTCTAACAAAGCACTGTCGAGTTCAAAATACCATGCATTCGATGTTGCTTCAAACTATACAATGATCGTTGCAACTTACCTTGCTTTCAAGCATTGGATTGAGGCATAAGAAAGTAAAATAAATATTTCTTTTTGAGATACCGCTTTTTGGCTTAAGGCAGTAATAGTCAGTGTCTTAAGACGTTCAAAAACTTGATAGCTATATCAATTGACATGAGCCATACTTTTGCACTTTTTAAATAAAAAAATATTTACGAAGCGTAATTCAATTCATTCATTGGAATCACATGCATATTCCCTATTGCACACAAAATAACAATTATTAGTGTTACAATAAAAACCTTTAAGCAGATATTTTTCCGGTCAAGCTTTACAAGATATTTCACAGTCGCCTTATGTTGCCCAAAGACAATATTCCTTAAAAAGACCAATAGTCAAAACTAGCAATGACTGGCGAATCAACAATTAATTATTAGTAACAAAAATAACATTTTGAAATAATTTATCTTATGATGAGAAAGTCAAAATGGGTCTCAATTAGAAGCCATTTTCGCAATTGCCTCAATTTCAGTCCAGCAATTTGAGTGTGTTTCAGATATAACTATAGAAATCTTAATAATATTCTAATCCGTGTCGCATTTAAAACAGTTTTTAAATAATCGTTTACAAATAACCTATCGATAGGTACTATACTGAATTCAGTGAAATTATATTAACAATACTAAGAATCAATTTTTTACCAATGACATAAGTGCACTTACGCATTATTGCTTCTATTGATTTTGGCAAATAACCGGGATCAGCGGAAAATTAATCGTAAATAATTCATCGAATTACAAATTCATCGAAAAAACAATTCGTCGAATGACAATTCATCGAACGGTAAGTCTCCGAAAAATAATTCGTCGAAAACAATTTGTCGAGAACAATTCATCGAATGACAATACGTCATTCCATGAATGATGACAGTTTTACATTCTATTGAGAAACTACCGAATCCTACCCATCGAAGAATTTCCATTCGACATATTGTCATTCGATGAATTGTTTTTTCGATGAATTGTTTTCGATGAATTTCCGCAAATCATATCCGAATTTTAATAAGACCCAATGTCAATAATTTTGACTTTGATGTCAGATGAGAGTCTCAAATAACCAGACTTTTCATAAGACCCAATGATTTTTTGACGTCAGATGAGATAAAGTCTCAAATGACCGGACTTTTAATAAGACAAAATGATTACTTGATGTTAGATGAGATGAAGTCTTATGATTGATCAGATCTTATAAACAACAATATAAAAATAAATCGTTGCTCAATAAATCACTTCTTAATTTATTACTTTCCTAACATTTTCACAAAGAACCTGTATCAACTACAGACTATAATAATTACATAATAATAGACTTTTTTTTTTCTTCAAATTCAAAACAATAATAAATGAAACAGAATTTGACCCGCGTATCGGAGTAAAAAGATCTAGAAATGGTATATTAATATACACTTAATGATGTAAGCTTTTTATACATAAATAAGAAAAGAGCTTCTCGAAATAAATGCGTCAGTTAATAACAAGGAAGATACCTTGGGTTCAAAAAATCACATCAAAGCATAGATCCTCACAAAAATGAGGAGTAAATCAATTGCTGAAAATCGGCGTTTTTATGAAACAAAAAATAACTACATATCGATTCCTCCTACGTAAACTATATAATCAACGAAGTTTTCTACGTTATTTTACGTTTTTTAAAAATTCAAAAATCATTTATTCATTTAGGTAACACAATGTACACTTATAAACAATACTTTATAATGATACAACCTGAAAAAAGGACCTAAAAAGATTAAATGTTTTTTTTGTACGCAAAATAAATGGAATCAGAGGGAATAATTTTAAAAAACGTAAAACAATTATTATGTTGGTTACCATAACATACGCGTGAGCCATCGAAATTATTATAATGTTGGTATTATAATAATTACGTATAAATAAGTACTTTATCCGTATCTATTTTAGTTTAAACAACAGATTTTTTGGAAATAATTCCACTCTTAAAATATATGTCCGCCGATATATTTTTGTGACGGTTTACACTTTGATGTGAACTACATAAAGTATATTTTTTTGACCCATTAAGGTAACCTTCCTTGTAAGTCACGCACAATTCAATTTGGTCACAGACTTTTTTTTAAGTTGTCATAAACCTATAGGGCATTATTAATCTATGTCATGGTATGTGGTACTGGATAGATCATTTTATTTGAACAAAGAACTGAGCCAATCACGAACGACTTGCTAGAAAGTAATTGTATCGTTAATTTGTCATTTGTATGAATTTTCAACTAAATGAGAAATCCTCATAAAATGACAGATGGACGATACCAGTGTTGCCAATTTGGGGGTTTTTTTTCAGATGAAAAGGGGTTTAGGGGAAAAAAATTAGCGGAAAGTGTTTATTTTCTATTATTTCAATTCATCTCTCAAACAAGATGGATCCTCTATTTTTTAAGATGTTTAGGATTTTTTTAGAAAAAGGGTGATCTTGTTGGCCGATGCCAGGGTTCAGAGGGAAACGGGGGCATTGCAAGATGGTGCTGGGGAGGGGGTTTCTCAGAGTTTGGCAACATTGCGATACGAATACTTTCTCGTAACTCGTATATGCTCGGCCATATGTACGGATAAATACTGATTTACCAAGAAATTTTTGACATCGTAACGTAAAAAAATCCAACTGACACCAACATGACACCAACTCCACTTAAATGAAAACCTATAGTGGCTTCGTAGAGACAAAAAAATGTATAAAAATAAAAAATATATTTTCTTTCACGGGCCAGCTATAACTAATACAACGCGTGACTCGAACTGAGGGCATAGACAAAGTGACACAAACAATAGTTATCACTTCACTTGTACTCATCTTCTGCGTCGAAATCTCCAACGTCTTCCTCGGCTTCAATCTGTAATACTTGTTGTTGCTGTATGGCGAGAGGACCCTTCTTGTACGCGGTCATCTCCTGGAAATCATAATAATAAGCCTTTTTATTTTCCAAATCTCTGGTATAAAGTACAAAATTTAAATCTTATAATATAAATGTTAGTAGTTTGTTATATATCTAGTTTGTTAGTAAATAATAATACATTTATGAGAATTGGATCCCTTCTCGGGTAAAGACCTCCTCCATCTTGTTCCATGACTCTCTATTTTTTCCTGCTTGCATCCAATTATTGCCTGCTATAGGGATAAGGTCATCAGCCCACCGTGTTTTTGGTCTACCAACGTTTCGTTTTCCTAAGTCCGGGAGCCAGGTGCAAATTTGGTTAATTATTTCCTCTCGAGAGATAATTCGTCAGACGCATCAGAGTATAGTATTATAAAGCCTCGTGAACGTCAGCTGGCGCTCGGGTGGGGGGATGAGCAGTTGTAGAAAAAAATACATTCATTCATTTCCTCTCAGCTAAAAATTTGTCAAATTGTAGTTAATCCAATATTTCAAGGAAAAAAAATAATCAGCTGGTTACAACATGGTGTATTATACGTCAGCTGGTGTCTCGAACATGAAAAAAAAAAATATTTTCCGTGATTTCCTCTCAAACAAAAATTTACCTGATGATAGCTTATATGTAACTGTGGATAAATATATAGATCAGCTGGCTGTATCTTGGTGGAAAGACCGTCAGCTGATACATTGAAAGTTTTTTTTTTTTGGTATAAATTTAAATATTTGAAGCCCTATTTATTTATTCGTTTCAAAAATATTGATACTGAATGTTTATTTCAACTCAACTCTCATATTGAAGCGCAATATCGAATCATTAAAGATACGTCATTTCCTCTCAGATGAAAATTTGTGAGCTGATTGTTAATATACTGATGCGATAAATAAAAAAAATCAGCTAGCAATAAGTCGAGGAAAACCTAGTCAGCTGATGCATATAAATTGGCAGTAGATGCTTCTGCCAAACTCCTATGTAATAACTTCCAAAGTATCAGCTGACGGTTTTTCCACCAAGATACAGCCAGCTGATCTATATATTTATCCACAGTTACATATAAGCTATCATCAGGTAAATTTTTGTTTGAGAGGAAATCACGGAAAATAATTTTTTTTTTATTTTCGAGACACCAGCTGACGTATAATACACTATGTTGTAACCAGCTGATTATTTTTTTTCGTTGAAATATTGGATTAACTACAATTTGACAAAATTTTAGCTGAGAGGAAATGAATGAATGTATTTTTTTTTCCTTCGTGCGTGGGAGGCTACAACCGCTCATCCCCCCACCCGAGCGCCAGCTGACGTTCACGAGGCTTCATAATACTATACTCTGATGCATTTTACTAATTACCGCTTGAGAGGAACTTGGTCATGAAAACCTGTTGCTGGCTCCCGGACGGGGTTGGTAATAGAAGAGTGAAAACATAGTGTTGTATGTATTTTTAATGCCACATTATAAAAAAATAAAACCAAAAAATTTCGTCCAAAAATTAAAAAAAAAATTTAAGGGTGAACAACCCTTATCACTTAAGGGTAAGTAAATAGATATTAGCCGATTCTCAGACCTACTGAATACACTCGGTAAAGCCGTTTCGGAGTACGGTAACTAACATTGTGACATGGAATATATTAGAAGATTATGTCTATAGATTTCTGAATGCTCGAAGTAAAAAGTAGATCGACACCGCATCATTGACTGATGTCCTGTGACTGAGGTATCACCTACCATCAAGTGAACCTCATGCTCGTCTGTCAGTATCTAACATAAAAAAAAAGAAAAACTGCTCAAATTAATCCGGGAATTCATTTACCCATGACAGGATAGTATATAGATATAGTTATATATTATAGGGGCCTTCAGAAAAGGAGCCTATTCGTACCGGAAAAGCTGGCAACGCAACTGTAGTCATTTACTCATGACAGAAAAGTGTATAGATATAGTTATATACTATAGGGACCTCCAAAAAAGGAGCCTATTCGTACCGCAAAAGCCGGCAACGCATCTGTAGAACATCTGGTATTGCATGCGTTTGTCCACTTATACTATAAAAACCATATGGTACTCACCCTGTCATACCTCGCCTTGTCCTTCTCACTCAGACCTTCGTACTTGGTTTTGGTTTCGGGGTCGGCCGCCGCCCATCGCCTGCCGAGCTCTTTGGCGATATCCCCCATCGTGTATTCAGGATTATTGGCCTTCACCTTTGACCTCTCATCGCTGCAGAACCAGAAGAACGCTGACCTGTAAACGAAATCATGCTATATTATCATACTAGTATGGTGCTTTTATCTTGTGTGCTTTTTCTATACTGTATTTATTTGTGAAAACTTGTAAATGGCCTTCTGTACCTATATATTCTGTTTAACTTTTTTCTGTTTAGCTGTAAGTTTTCCTAATATTTGTAAAATAAAATAAAAATAAAAATAGCAAGACACCCCGGCTTGGCACAGATATAGTGTAGATGTACTGTACACAAACTATGTTACTCGCTGATAATGTACCTTTCTATTGGAGTATTTTTGAAATTGGTCCAGTAGTTTTTGAGTTTATTTGTCACAAACATACAAAAATATTATTAGTATTATATGAAAATGAAAAATGATTTATAATTCAACAATAAGATTTACATACAATTTTATCGTTGTTGGGACATCCTTTTAAGTAAATTTATACCGGCAAGGATGTCCCACTGTTCCATACAATATTATCGGACGAGGTGGCAGAAGGCAGTTGGAATCATTATTTATTTATTAGGTCACTCAGCAACACAAATAAATAGCACCTTTAAAATTCAACTTAATAAGAAATAAATATGGTTTCTTCATTTTTGACCAATCAGATTAATGAAAATGATTTCTATAAGAACCTTTTGTTTAACGAAATATATGTATAAGTGCCAAATATTTCGTCATGATCGTAGAACAACGACGGTTCTGATTTTTTACGATTTTCGTTTTATTGTATACAAATCTTTAAAAACATGTCAATTTTCAACAGAACAAACAAAAAATTGGAGTTTGATAAAAACAATCAAGTTATTGTCTAGAAAACCAGCGGTTCTGTTTTTACAACGCAGTACAAAAACGCGTATTATACCTTCATTGTACTACGTCGTCCCCTCGGCGTCACCTCACGGTAATGAGTATAAAATTAATATTAAAAAGACACCAAACATAATATTGCCGAGTTTGAACACAAAAAGATTAGCCGTGTTTAAAATATGCATAAAAAACGACTTATCAATCTTTAAAACGCTCTCCTGTAAAGTAGCCGTTTTACAGAACCGCCGTTGTTCTACGATCATGACGATTTGATTTTAACAAATAAAAAATATAAAACCGAATGGCATTTAATAGTTTTTCATTGCTACTTAATCACTTATTTATAGAATTTCATCTATGTATTGAAAATTAATAAAGTAAAAGATCCAACAAAAAGATATGGATTCTCCCTTGGATAGCCGCAGATACAGATATCCGGCACATCAATATACATGTCATTTCTAACACTACCTTTCCCTTCCTTAATCCCCAATTATCTTCATTGCGAGATACTGATAAATAAGACATGTTGTAAATCTCTTATAAATATAGTTGTTTCTTAGAGACATATTACTGATATTTATAGTTTTAGTGTTATTAGAATAGTGCACCAACCTAGCAGTTTTTCGGCCTAGCAATCTCCTATAAATAGTTGCCTGGAAGAAATTACTGTTAGTATTAAGGCCGCCTATTGTACAATTTTTTGTCATTTTACTATATGTTTATTTAATTTCTGGTGTAAGTACAATAAAGTATTTTTCCTTTCATTCATTCAGCTTTTCACTCAGCCAGGCCTACACAGACCTATCTATGTCTCTTGCAATTCTGAACCATTCTGGACCGGTAACTCTTTTGAGAGTAAACTAAGAAATAAAGGTCTATAAATGAGACATTGGGAAGATGACTAAGATTAAATATAGAAGAACTTTTAAATTGTCAAACCCAAAATTATCTTTGAATTGAAAATGAATGAAAATGGACAATATTGTTGTGACTTTATAATTAACTATCTGGGGTTTTTCGTTGTTACATGTTGATGATGTTTGCATTTTGAATAAAACTATGAATATATAACTCTAGTCAAAAAAAATTCGTGACCATAACTCACAGCGATCTTTTCGGTGCATTAGGATCTTTAGCCTGTTGCCGCTTGCGCCCGCGCACCTTCATGTCCTTCGGCGGCACGTAGCTCTTCATCTCGAGGTCGTATCGCTTCTTGTCTTGCTCGGCCATTTCCTGGAATCTTTGCTTCTCTTTTTCTGACATTGTCTGTGAATTCATAAAAAAATACCATTTTAGAAAATATAAGAAAGTTAACTTAAAATTAATATAATGAAATTGACATAGGAAAGCATATTTGCTGTAAGTAGACAAAATACCTAAAGTGACTTTTTAATGTTAGATGCGGCTTTTTTCTGATTCTAATAGTAGTAAAAAGTCACTTTAGGTATTTTGTCTACTTACAAATATGCAAATATGCTTTCCTACATCGAAATGTACAATCCTTTTTTAACACAAAATAATTGTAATATTTATTTTATCTTTTTGTAACTCTTTTATACTAATCTATATTTCTATACTAATATTATAAAGAGGAAAGATTTGTATTTTTGAATTTTTGTATGTTATGAATAAACTCAAAAACTACTGGACCGATTTTAAAAATTCTTTCACCAATAGAAAGCATTATCAGCGAGTAACATAGGCTATAATACATCTTCATTGCACCCGTGTGAAGCCGGAACTTGTTGCTAGTATACAATAAACACATTGAGACAAGCTTAATTCCAAATATAAACTTGAAATGTAGGGAATGGCAGTGATATTATTTTCCTCCAATTATATTACAGTAAGAAATGAATTTGCAAAATAATACTTCAAAAACTAACATTCCACCTCTCAGCACATTTCTTGGAGAACGCAGCGAACACCACATTTTCATCAGGATACTTTTTCTTGTGTTCCTCCCGGCATGTCTGTACGAAGAATGCATAAGCAGTCATCCTGCCCCGCGGCTTGTTGTAGGGTTTTGCCCGTGGCATCCTGGTTTTAGGTTTATTTTGTGATATTAACGCCTGCTGTTGTGCTTGTTGCTGCAGCTCCTGTAACAAATGTATCATATTTCTAATTACTTAGCACATTCAAGATCGAAATGTTCTATAGGTAGGTGTTGTTAAATTAAACAATATTTATGGCTTATTGATTTTTATACACTTCCATGATTCATTATGAAGATCATGAACTGAGTGAGTGTATTTAAATAAAATACTGTATACCGGATTAAAACGCGATTTATTATTTATATTGTTTAAATTATTTATCCTGAAGTTTCGAATGCTTTTCAGCAACTGTGTTCAATAGTTTTAATCCAGTATACAGTATTTTATTTAAATGTGTGATACTCGCGTTAATAAAAGACAATATATGATTGTAACTTAAAAGTACTGCAGACAAACATTTAAATTGTATGGTTAAGATTTTTTTTTCCTATTTCTCTACCTGTAACGTAGCAGACTGCCTTTGCAAAGCAGCTTGAATTTGCTGTTGCTGCACTGCTTGCAAATGCTCTTGCAAGCTCTGTTGTTGCTGCTGCAGTGTTTGAACAACTTGCTGCTGCAAAGCTGCTTGTGCAACCAGCGCTTGAGCTTGAGCCGGTGTCACTTGTATTAAATTCTGCTGACTATTTGGTTGTTCTAATTTATTCTGTTGTGACTGTTGTTGCTGCTGCTGTTGTTGTTGTTGCTGCTGCTGATGCTGTTGCAGTTGCTGCAATTGTTGCTGCTGTTGTTGCTGTAACATTTGCTGCAATGTTTGCTGTTGATTCTGATGTAGTGTCTGCTGCAAATTCTGAGCCTGTTGTATAGCTTGCTGTAAATTCTGATGTTGTTCTAACTGCTGTTGTAACTGGTTCTGTTGTTGTTGTATTTGGTTCTGTTGGCCTTTTTGAGTTTGCTGTTGTAGTGCTTGGTGGTTCTGCTGAATACCATTAGCTTGCTGGTCCTGTTCTGAATCAGGACTCGGCTGGTTCTGAGACTAGAACAATAAAACAATAAATATTTATTAATTCCATCTTCTTATATATATTAAGTATTTTTAAAAAAAGTCTTTCAATTTCTTTTAGTAGGTATTATATAATTGTACAGAGTTGAGCCCATCAACGAGAACCAAATAATTTTAAATGTCATGATTTATGATGAAGGTATATATACCTTCATATAATATGATCATTTAAGATTTAAATATAAAGGTGAGTCAGTTAATCATTAACATTAATTTAACGAATGCGATATGTTTGTGGATGGATGCTCGGCAATTATGTCAAAATGTCTGAGACTGTGTGAATGTGATGTATGAATCTGATTTAAAATAAACTATTGTATTTTTAATTATTTAACTTTTAATATGTTCTAGTGTAATTGTATATAAATTGTAATTTTATAAATTTTTAATTAATGTAATTGGACTTATGTCCGTTTTAATTGAATAAATAAATAAATAAACGAGAGAAAAAATAACTGTATCGCGATATTTCGTCGTATTAATATTCTCCTATTTATTTTAAATAATATAACATAGCGACCCTCAAAATACGAGAATACAAGATAATTATTAAAGATTATTCCAGCTTTTATTGAGTGTCAGCTTTTAATGTAAACTAATGATAAAATAATGCATATTTTAATGCCTACGCTATTATGGGTACGATGTTCAACCTAAAATTGACAAATTATGCTTTGTGATCATAATACTGTTGTTATATTTTCAATAAAAATAATTCACTTTAATTTACACGTAGAAATATCACGTAAATTAAAAATTTACCTGCAAACTTCGCTTAACTTCGCTTTTTGTTAACTTCTCAAGTATGAATTACAATGCTTAGCAGGTTATGAGGTTTAAAAATATTTATATAGGATAAATATTGGGTATTTATTTTTAGGTATACGAAAAATAGGTATTTCTCGTGTATGACTACGATATGAAAGTTTTGGCCATGATGCCTTCTGGCTTCTACGCAGTTAAAATTTTTACCATAGTGTAAAGAACGTCAGTAACAAAAAGGGAAAATAAAGTTGTTATCAAATCACGACTGCAGTAATAATTTATTAGTAAAAATAACAAGTGAAGATTTACATTTTAATATTTTACGACATCGATTCACGGAATTAAATATTAATAAATACCTAGTACGGGAAACGAGACTGACCAATGAGAACGTCTTTGTTTTTTTTTTTGAATTTTACTTTTGTGGGAACAACTTTTAGTCAAGTAATTCTAGTCCAAAAAAATTAGATATAATATTATGATTGCTCCAGTGTATTCTCGGAATAAAAATATAATATCATAGAAAAAAATAATAATTAAGATTTTAATTTTACATTATTTTTTGATATATAGGTAGAAAAAATAAATTATGATATTGAAAAAAAAAATTGTTTGTGTATGTAAATTTTTGAATACACTACATAATTTGCAGTTTCGTTATAATAAAAAAAACTCGTATTTTATAACATAATATGTAGGTAAGTATCATAGATTAACCTTTTTTCTGTTATTAAAAGTTAAATTATTTACGTCTAATCGTTTACATAATTAAAAAACATATTATTATAAAGTGTTGGTCCTATAAGGCGCCAGGTAGGGAAGGTTGGTATGTTGTAATTTCAACTTTATAAGAAGGGTCATTGATCTTAACAACTCTCCGAACTTTATAAATACCTTAACCTTGAAAATAGTTATTGAAAGTGATATTGCTTACTCATATTAAACTTTATATAATAGATTATGACACATTTTACCCGGCATGTGGTGTTTGAAATTTTCTATCATTAAGTATAACTTCCATAATAATTATTATTCGTGTTATTAAATAAAATACCTCTATGAAGGGTCGAAACATAGAGCAACACGGGCCACCGGCGAACCGGAGGGGAGTAGCCATAGCGTTCGTTACCGATACCAAACAATCTGTCATTTTTTGCGGGGGGAAACCTGCGCTATGTGTGCGTACTCAAGTTCGCACACACAAGCAATTGTCTGTCACTACGAAACTCACACCGTGACAATTAAAAAATACACTAACAATTTCACACACACATTTAAACATTCCGTGTCATAACAGTATAATTAAATGGCGCAACTACACTGACAAGTCCTTTTAGCCGTAGTTGCAACAACTGTCGATACGCAGTATCGATAATTTCAAGAACTGGGTTAGGGAAATTAGGTTTATAAGTTCGACTTAATTTATTTATTTTAAAGATGGAGTTAATTTATTACGTACTACAATAATACAAATGAACTTGTCGGGTAATGCGCACGTAGCAGGTCACGGAGAGTGGACCATGAGTTGGTATAGGTATAATAAAATCTTAGAAATAATTTGAAAAATTATTCGTAATTACAAAATATGTTTATTCCATGTATCCCTTAACGATTACAAACAACTTTGGGCCCCCAATGTTACAATATGAAATTGGTGTGAATTAATAGATTGAGACTTAACAGTCCTTCGTTGAAAATTCTATTAGTTTTGACAATCTGAGAGCCGAGTTATTAGAGTTTTAAGTAGTAAACTGTAAAAGTAAGGTTATGTTACAATCAATAATTGACATATATATCATAAATCTGTGATCAATGATATTTGTAGTTGTCAAATCGTAACAATTCCTAAATGACGACAATCGGGAAAGCACTCAGACTCAAAACGTAGAAAACACGAAACGAATTAGCACAGAGTAAACAACTGTCATGCGGCATGCCAACGACAGACTAAAATAAAAGATCGATTTTAATCGATAAAAAATCGATAATTATGTATATTAATTTTCTTTAATTAATAATTTATATTTTATTTAATAACATAACAGTAATTATATGCAATATATTGTATTTAAAGTGCATTTAATTACTTTTGAGTTAATTACCTTGTCCAAAGGTTTTTTTTTGTGATTGTGTAATCGATTCAATTAATCGAGAATCTCAGGAAAACTATATTTCTCATATTTCCCCTCTCCCAGATTGAGAATTGAGCTGATTTTTTATATTATAAGATTAAAAATATGTAATTTTTCTAGATCATATCGCAATTATTAAATTTGGGTTACACAATTTTCCATATCCTTTGGATTTTTAGGAAATAAAAAAAACATTATGGTTGAAGTTTACACTAAGTGATTTTAATAAATGTGCTAACGCGCGTAAGTATTATATTATATTTTAACAATATAACTATATTATCACAATATAATATTTGAATCAGAAAATTTAATCTCAAAACTGTCTCTGTATAGAAGACTCCTTTGCCATTTTTTTCGATAACTTAAAACAATCCGACAACAACACTATCGCTCGGTGACAGCGACTTCTCGGAAATAAACTCGGATCAGTCGCTCGACAGATCCGTGTATTGTATGAGGGCTCATACAATACGCGGATCTGTCGAGCGACTGTGTTGGTAAAAAAATCCGAAACAACACGACCGATAATATTGTAATTTTTTAAGTTTTAAAGAAGTAAATAGTAATAATATGATTAAAAAATACCTACATATGAAAGGTAACGCTATCTTTTTGTAAATTTGACGTGGCAGATATTTTTTGGCAACAAGAAACACAAACAATTCGGCATTTTTTTAGGAGGTCGATTCAGTCGCGCATCTGGATTTAGTCTAGTGAAAAGTGCGGCTACAACTAGTTTTATTATATGCATAGGACCATTTGGACTTGTACTTTGACAGAGGGGAACGCCTGCGTATGGCTACTCCCCTCCGGTTCGCCGGTGGCCCGTGTTGCTCTATGGGTCGAAAGGACATTAGGAT
Organism: Anthocharis cardamines; assembly: GCA_905404175.1. NCBI lineage: Eukaryota > Metazoa > Arthropoda > Insecta > Lepidoptera > Pieridae > Anthocharis > Anthocharis cardamines. The sequence goes on along the minus strand of FR989957.1, from coordinate 3,681,083 downwards.
TTGTTTTATAGATTGCTATACAATATAGTTATCGTATTTTGTTTCGTTGATAAGTAACGTTCCTTCGGGTAAATTGCTTTATATTTTTACTACATTCTTTCCAAAAAGTCATGTGTCTATCTACCTACCTATTCTGTTTTTTTTTTTTGTTTTTTTTTTAAATTACCGTTGGGGAAGAAGTTTGCTGATTTTCAACGGATCCAGAAGCATACCACCAGGGTTGTTGTGGGGATTCCTCTCGAGTACTTGGATTAGTTATAAGACGATAATCAAAATTTGGTGTCGAATTATCTCCACCATTGTTTGTAAATCCTCCAGTCATTTTGTATGTGTATAGTTGATGAGTAGCGGCCGCAGTACTTCTGGCTATTTCTTCATTTATCTGTTGTTGGTGCTGTAGTCCGTCTGAGTCTCCTGACCACCACGAGGCATCGTCGCGCGCACCCCAAGCGCCCCCCGTCGCGCCCCGATCCCCCATATCACGATCCCCGCTTTCGATCAACCAGTTTCTTTATCCTTTCCACTAATTATTATTTCGTTCGGGTCACTTTCAAACCATATCCTCTTGTATTATAGTAGTTCACACTGAAAAGACAACTTGGATTCGTTCACAAAACTACACTTTTCTAGCATACCATTGTAATTTTCATGACAAAGAGTCACTATAATTTCACTAGGCACATGATTTTATACGGTCACACAGTTATTGAACTATGAAAATATACGGAATTTGTGATGTTTTCAAGACAAAAACTACCGGCTTTACGTTCCACTCAACACGCGTACGTTTTGTCTCCGTACCAAAGTCAATACAGTTGGCAACGTCGCGTAACAAGACGCTAAACAAGTATAATATAGTGGCGCCCTCAACGCGCAGCGGCCGTCGTGGAAACATTCGATACCCTAAAGAAAGGGACAGCCTATACACGAAGTATAACAAGCTCGTCCAGCAACCGGTCAATAAGATGATTAGCGCAGCTTCGACTCGGAGTTTGAATTGAAAATATTCTTTGTTTACATTTTTTACTAAACATTATTATTCCTCCATTTTATCCGTGAAATAAATATGTAATAACTGCTATATCGAGTATTAACCATTTTCAAATAGTATGGTAGCAAAAAATAGTTCTCATTAGAAAAGAGAAATTGAAATGCTTATTTTTCTATAAGTCGATTTTGTCGGCAACTTCGTGCGTAGATTTCGAAATGTTTAATTAACCATTATCACATTCATTTCTTATTAAGATGCATATTGAAACAAGTCAAATTCCTAAGTTTCTGACATCAAAGAATTACGTTAAGATCAGTAAATATGTCAGTTTTATTAAAAACTGAATTCATTAAAAAATATAGTAAGTCACGTAAACATTAGGCATTATTTTATAATTATAGAAATTATGACGATTTAAATTATTATCTTCTTAAATAAATAAAACAAAGTCGGGTTAGTTATAACTGAAGAGCGGATGCACCGACTTTAATGGTCTCTTATTTATTGGATTGCTCTCCACCCGAATAGCAAAAAATGCAAATATCAGAAAAATTCACGGACAAAAAATAATACCGAAAATTAATTAGTAGGTATAATAAAATATATGTTTGGAACTCCACACCATCTTCCGTTCGTCACGCACGCTTATAATGTAATAATTTATATCTTCTGCAAATCAAGTGACGTACATTATAGTTATAGAACAGACATAGGAAAATATCATATTCAAATCGCGAAAATTATATATTTTTTAATTTCTGAAGGTACATTCTGGCAGGTAAACATCTGTCGGGTCTGTGAGTACATTAATTACAAAAAGAAAAACCCAAAGCGTTGTATGGTGAACAAGTTTACGCATGGATAATGATTATTCCATATCAGCCTTCAATTGCGCAAAAGAGTCACACTTGAGTCTATTTCCATGTTTATCCAAAACTTATTTGAATGCGTCAAAGATATTTCTGAACCCGTCATTTTTGGATTTTTGCCCTATATGAGGATCGAGAAAATCGTGATCAGTGATCACGCAGTAATAAATGCATTTTTATAGTCATTTGATTAAAGTCATGTTGCAAATCTAATAATTTCTAAATCTATATAAGTTTTCTTTGTCGATTAATGTCAATAATATTTATGGTAAGCCATATTTATATTCATTAAGGCGCATTAGGGCGGATTAACGAGGTGAGGTGGTTTGTTATTCTTAGTGACATAGCTGTCTGGGGCAGAGGGCTCATATCAGGCAGTGTAGGACGAGTTTCATATTCCCTCGACTAAAACATCAGCAACTTCAGCCAGTTATGATGATTCAGGAACCGTAACCGATCTATCAGTAGCAGTATCATTGCCACCGTTGTATGAGAGAATTTAACAGCGGGATAGATCGTGTAAAGTTTTGTCTCGTTCTATAGCTGAAGACTTCCGGTACTGCCCCAAAACTCGTATTTGATGTGTCAGCAGTTTATTCATCCGTCTAAACAGGTTTGGATAATCTGCAAACAGCAAAATAATTCCATCAAATTGAAACAATCTCTTGCTTTAGGATACGGTTGCTGTTAAAATTAGTTTAAAAAGGCAAACGGTAGTAAATATTTAACTAAAAACCAACAATTGTAAGGGAAAGTTTCAAAAAAATATCGACAAAACATATTGATTGATCTAGTTTATAGAAAAAATATATGAACTTTTGAAGTATTTAAAAGCATTCACAAGTTTCACAAGTTTTAAATCAATAGGCATTAATCAAGTAATCATTTTTCGACAAAAATTTGCCGTTTTAAGTAATTTGGCACAGCCTGTTTCACTTTTACTTACCTATCATATTTAAATTAAATGAATTAATCTCGTGCGGTTTGTCTTCGAACATAATTTTTCTAACCTTTTATTCAATTCAAAAATATGATTATGTGATTGATTTGTTTATTGTATAATTGAACTTTTACTACTAATAATTACCTTTAATGAGGCTTCTAGTATTATTAAGCAACGGATGCGATATTCAGTAATAGAAATTTATCTATTATTTATTTTTATATAGTATAATATTAATAATACTCTGGATTTATTTCGCGATAACAATAAACCATATTACACTGCCGACAAAATAAATCCGGACAAATCTGTAATTCATATAAAAGTAAGAAAAAAAAAAATTAAAAGAGAACTTTACTGGCAACCGATCACGAATATAACGAGTACAAAGTGTTCTCTGTAAAACGTTTACTAACCAATTTTTTATTTTATTTTAATATTAATTTCTTTGTTTACGTACTCAGTCGTGTATTTTTATAGACTTTTTTTTCTTATTTTGACTTGGTTACCTATATTAATTGTATTTTAAAATAATTGTTATATTTATTAAAGAGGTATTTTTTTTAAATTCTAGGTAATATCATGAACCTAGTCGAATTTGACAATCTAAATTAATATTTTAATAGCGATAATTGTTTTAACTCATGACAAACTTAGTTTTTATCTCCAAGTGCTCATTGATACTTTTTATACAAAAAAAAGAATTAGTGAAAATTAATTAGCGTTTCTATCAATTAACATTCTTTTTCAATAAATAATCTATACTAATATACTAATTAATATTATATATTATATATTATATAAAATGCAAATGTTCGTACGTGTGTCCACGGTTTTTTCTATCATACGCTACTTTGATCAACTTCCCCTTGGGATGGCGAATACCCCTTGGTCTCTAGGTGTGCATAAGGGAGTTTGGTCGGGGTGGGTGGAAGCGGGTGGTTGTGGGTGGCAAAAATGTGGAATAATATATATCTGTCCCTTTCTAACTAATGTAATCTTCCGTAAAATTCTGAAAATCTCGGAAATGATCTAAAAAGGTCCAGAATGTGTGCAACTGATAAAATCAATCTAGAAAGTTCTAAAACTTTCTGGAATGATCTAGAAAGTTCCAACAAGCCGTGCAATTATTCTAATCGATCTAGAATATTTCAGAAAGTTTCTGGAAAGATCTAGAAAGTTCCAAAATGTGTGCAATCGCTGAAATTGATCCGATCTAGAATGTTTTAAAAAGCTTCTGGAAAGATCTAGAAAGTTCCAAAATGTGTGCAATCGATGAAATTGATCCGAAATGATTCGGAAAATTCTAAAAATTTCTGAAATGATCTAGAAAGTTCTAAAATGGTTTCAATTGTTGTAATCGATTTAGAATGTTTTATACGCTTCTGGAAAGATCTAGAACGTTCCAAAATGTGTGCAATCGCTAAAATTGATCCGAAATAATCTAATAAATTCTAAAAATTTCTGAAATGATCTAGAAAGTTCCAAAATGTGTGCAATCGGTAAAATTGATCCGAAATGATCTAGAAAATTCTTAATATTTCTGAAATGATCTAGAAAGTTCTAAAATGATTTAAATTGTTGTAATCGATCTAGAATGTTTTAAAAAGCTTCTGGAAAGATCTAGAAAGTTCCAAAATGTGTGCAATCGATGAAATTGATCCGAAATGATCTAGAAAATTCTAAAAAATTCTGAAATGATCTAGAAAGTTCTAAAATGATTTCAATTGTTGTAATCGATCTAGAATGTTCTAGAAAGCTTCTGGAAGGATCTAGAAAGTTCCAAAATGTGTGCAATCGCTAAAATTGATCTGTAATGATCTAGAAAGTTATAAAATGGTTTCAATTGTTGTAATCGATTTAGAATGTTTTAAAAAGCTTCTGGAAAGATCTAGAAAGTTCCAAAATGTGTGCAATCGATGAAATTGATCCGAAATAATCTAGAAAATTCTGACATGCGATGTATTTAACCCGAGCAACGCCGGGTTTCGCTGCTAGTTAATATTATAAAGCTTTAGAGTTTGTTTGTTTGAACGCGCTAATATCAGGAAATACTGGATCGAATTGAAAAGTTATTTTTGTGTTGGATAGTTCAATAATCGAGGAAGGCTTTAGGCTATATAACATCATGCTGCGACTAATAGGAGCGGGGAAAATTATCTATATTTGAGGGCTTCCGTTGCGTGCGCTGCGTAAACGGTTCAAGTTACCCAAAAAATATGTATGAAAGAATTATTCCTCTTTAAATTATCTAAAAAAATGTGACAGTATAATATGTCTATCTTTTAAGATTGATTCATTATAACCGTTTTTATGGTAATCAAATTTGGTCGAAATTAATGCATTATTGCCAATTATTTGTCAAAGACTTTTATCAACATAACATTATTATTAATCCATATCCAAATTAAAGAGATTTCTTTTTTATTTTCTTCGTAGGTGTAGTATAAAGCACTATTTATCACTCGGAATAAAGTGCGATTCCAACCAATTTTTGATATACAATGTACTATTTATTTGTCATGTTTTTGACCAGTTAAATACGTGTTTCTGACGCTTTAAAGTATTAAACATATCTCACAGACTTAGGGTGCTAGAGTTACTCATTTTTTTCTCTACGATAATAGGTCGTGACATTAATTTCAGTTAAGAAAAACGTGTATCAATCAATCCGCTGCTTTCATGACGCTTCACATTACCAATATTTTATAGCCAAATATGACTCGAGTCACTTGTAAATCAGAGGACAGAACACTAGTTTTTATGTAAAAAAATTAATATCAGCACGTATTCAAATGCGCTTTGATGTAGTTAAGTCATAACACATAAAATTTTTTATTAGTAAAAATGCACCCTATCGGATTTATACGCCAACTACTAAATCCACCATAAATGATCCACATTGGGGATGCTTTCGCTATGCAGGTGTTTGGTATTCATAGAATCGAGGGAATGCTCGATCAGTCGTTATTACCATTCCAAAATGCAAATGCATTCCAAAATACATGCTATTCCTTCAGGCAAAGGTTTATCTTCTCATAAGGCAACGACCCAAAATTTACTTCTAAGTTTTTCTCAAACTATAATGATAAAGAGTAAAGGAATAAAGTAAAATTAAAAATAATGCTGTGCCCACCTCAACCTCTCCTCTCTTGATTTTAATCCAATTGAATTACTATGGGATGAATTAGATCGGCGAGTGAGGAAGTTAAATCCTTCTTCTCAAGAACAACTATGAGAGTATCTTTAAACATAAATGCCTCGTAAAGTAAGAAGTCTTATCCGTTAAAGGTTTTTTTTCTTTTACGGAAAGAAAGTATGATTAGTAATGGCATATAAAATTCATAAAATTATATAAAATTATTCATGTTTATAAATATAGTGTAGTTAATACGATTTTCACAGATAAAATGTCTGTCTGAATGAAGACTTTCTTTAATAAATATTTTATAGTTTTATTATTTGACGATGTCAATGTCCGGAAACTATTTGTCAGCAGTGTAGGTACATATGTATTTTTCTTAGATTTACGGTTTCATATTCGCATTAATTTTGCGAATGCAAATGTCAAAAACTATACGAATATTCGTTACATCACTATTAACTAGTAATGAGTCCCGAAATTGGTATTAAAAAACTCTTACAAAAAAATATATTATAATCCTTTGTTATTGAGATTTAATTTATGAGATTCTTCAGCAATACTAAGTAAATGAAAAACCTTTCTAAGTTTAAAAATCTGGGTTCCTTTGAAAGCCCAGTAATATTGGTTACACTACATATCACTGTCAATACGTGATTACGAATCATTGGGAATGGTAAAAATTTAATTAAGATAATATAATATAACTCACCCATTTTTGACATAATAATAGGTGTTTTGCGTAACACAAATGGATGTCGCCGCAATATATGTTTGTATGGATATGTAGGGAAGCTGCTAAAACAAATAACTAGGTACTTTTTATTTTTCAAGCGAATAATTCTAACTAAGTTAAATAAAATTTGGCATAGCAAACAGCAATTAATTTCATTATAAGCAATATAATTAAAAAGCAAAGCAAAGTAGTTAAAATTAATTCCTATTGCCTCTAATAAAAGTAGGCTCTTAAAATAATGATAATAAACATATTTTGTGTCGAAATATACTACAACAACATAATACGTACAAAGCACGGACAATTAATATATTAATATTTATGTATAATATTGTCTTTTACAAGCAACAAACTGAATATTTTAAATTTCTTTATATCTGATTAATTTATTACAACTGGAAAACTTCAATAATTATAACAATCTACAGTTTTACCTAGTCTTATAGGATTTGAATATACTATTATAAAGCTTTCAACAATCAAACAATTTTCCATAAGAAAATCGTACCAAAACAACAGAATGAAAGTTTGACATAATACTCACCCACTATTGTACCAACATACTTTTTATGTTTACATTTGTATACATATATAATATATATTTTGTGTAGTGTCACTAATCACTTCGTCACGGCACTCGGCAGCCATTTGCTTATAAAATTAGAACGTAAAACTATAAATACATATCACATCAAACAATATAACCGATTAAGTTAAAATCACAGACACATCACAATTATATTATCATAACATTCGGATGTTTAATAAGATTTTTTTAAGAAGATTAAACTCACCCGAGTCCAATATATTTATTATTATAAAGGAGCACACGATTTCAGCGCTTATTACGTAGGGAACTTCGTGCTGTTCGTCGTAATGAAAACATGAAGAGTCGATGTCACTTGTAGAAGAAAATGATTGGTGCAAATTGAAATGCCCGCCTATTTGCAGCCAATCCTTGCGGGAGTTTCGGCTTTATTTTTTGTTTATACTCAGCTATAAGTACGTTTTCATACATTGAGCTAGAATATATATACATATGCACATTGCACTCACACTAAATGAGAAACCCTGAGCGTATGGTTTATGCACAAAGAAAATAATTATATTATAATATGAACCCTATTGTATTTGTGTGTGAGTATTCTGTGTTGTGAAGTTGTGACTGTGCAGTGTGCGTTATAACGTTTACTTGTGTGAAAATGCGCTATTGCTGTTGCGTTTATTGACGTGACGGGACGTATCGTAATTCGTAACTCATACAATATATGAACACTGTGAAACATCCATTTTGTGTTATTAACGAAATCTTTTAGATCGCCTAAACAATAGCAATAATAATGCTTTAGTAAAGCTTTACGAGTATACTTATAGTGTTATACATTGACTTTGTTTTGAGCTTATATGGAGCCATGGACATTCTATTAAATTCGTAAAACTGCAGTGATTTACTAAATTCTGAGATTAGCCAAATAACTTTATAAGTACTTATTGTGGTTATTTAGACTTGGATAATGTTAATTATTGTGTTATCTAGTGGAAATGATTTGTTTTATTGCATCTCATAACCTCAATCGGGAGGCTTTGTGAATACGTGATAGGATCGACAGATCGTTGTGGAGAGTCAAGTTTAACGAGTTGCTAAATTTACCTGTTATATATGATTCAACGGGAATATCAAATGAACAACGGGTTTAGTACAGGAGAAGAAGATTCTAGAGGTAATTCTGATCAAATATGTTGCCTTGTGGATGACAGTGACCGATGTAGGCGACTTGCTGGCAACGCGTCATATAGCAAGCGTATACAGAAGACTGTAGCTCTTAAGAGGCTCAAACTAAATATTGACCATCAGGTTAGTGCACCATTCAAAAATATTACAACTTTTCATTTATATTTTCATTGTAATTGCCTCTGAATGAATGACATTGGATTACGAAATATAATTTATGTTATATTTTTAGGCACGACACACATACATCTGTGATTATCACAAAACAATGATTCAGTGTGCTCGAACCAAGCAGAGGAGGAATAAAGACTCAGAAGATGACAGCAATGAGGCTGAAACTGATTCTCCTGAAGTAGACTGGTTCCAACTGCAAGTGAACACATTAAGAAGGTACAAGAAACATTACAAGGTACCAACGAGGCCAGGACTCAATAAGTCACAACTAGCTGATGTGAGTAATACCTTTTTTTAATAATTATACCAATAGTTTTTCTTTATAGTCAACTATTCAATGTGTCAATTTTCTTTATGGAAAAGGAGGAATAAAAATGTTTTAAAAACAATATTCACATATATTTCATTTTGATTTCTGTGATACTATTATTTATTATAAAAATATTATTTTTCAGGCTATACAAAAGCACTTCAAATCTCTGCCAGTCAATGAAAAAGAGATTGTTACATACTTTATTTATATGGTGAAAACAAATGGTAACAAGTTAGATCACAAAAATGGAATCAATTCGGACTCTGTGTAAATGGCTATTTATGAATTGTAAACTTAATTTTTGAATTAGATTAGATAATTTCTTGTCTTAAATTTTTAATCTATTTTCTAACTTTCATTTATGACTGTGCCTATGAAATGTATATAATGTTTACCTCATCATAAATATGATTTCCTAAAAAAATGTTTTGTAATTATTGTTAGAGAAGCATACTTATGAATCTCTTCACAAACAAATATTTCTAAATAATATACTCATACATAAAATGGTCTCATTATAAATATTTATTTCAGACTACTTAATACTTCTCTGTTGTTACTACTAAAGTGTCATGATTGTGAATTGACAAGGGAAATGATATGCTAATGTTATTGTAAGTATTGTTAAAGAGATTTAATAATAACAAATTATAAAATGTAATTTTTATTACATTTTCTTCAACACATGTTTTTTATTTTCTCAATTTTCATCTTCTGATTCTGAAGAAATTTCAATCCATGATGAGGTGGCTGTCTTGGCTTTGATTTCTGCTGTTTTAGGCAAAGTTGGGATTACTGTAATGAAAAAGATTAAGTTATATATAAAAATAATATTAAATAGATGAGATTTTTATAGGACCATAGTTACCAACAATACAATTTTGTAAAATAGGGGATGCAACACTTAACATCAAAATAAGTTTTCTATGAAACTATGATATATATTGAAATGAAACTAAAGCGACATGAAAGCTTCTAATTGGATTAATATTATGTATTTTTTCATAATTTTTTAAGAAGGCTGTTGTTTTTAAATATTATAAAAAAATTGGGGTGGTTTTGTACCTTTATCCTCACAAACTTTACCTCTTTATAATATTAATATAGATATATTTAATGTAAGATAATATGAGAATGAAGTTGTATGCACCATCTGTTATAAATATTATATTCACTTACTGATATAATAGGTTCATGACCTTGATTTACTATTAAACTTATTTAATGAACTAGTTCTTAGTTAACTTACCATCATATTTACTAGGCTCGATCTTCACATCTTCCATTTCATCATCACTTCCTATATCTACATCATTCATATTGTAATTCTTTAAACAAATGCTCAGATCCCTTTTAATCAGTGACTGTTTGTGTTCATTTGTTATTATGTCTGCATAATTAATTCTCACTCTCTTTTGCCTGTAAAAAAAAACACCATGGCCATTAATCTATAAGACTTATCATTATAATAATGTATCTTCTATGTATATGGTATTTTATTTTAGGTAGTAAATTGATAAGAAGCCTCAGGACATATTTTGTTGTGGTTTGATATTTTTTATAACATTTCATCATTCTAATGTTTGAATTAAATCACAACTACATCAAACATAAAATGTTAAGTAAATGTTAAATTATTTGAATAACATACAAAATCCTTAATAAAATTTCTCAGGTAAATCTTACCTTAGTGTATCATCACTAATTATAGCCTTCTTCAATAAATCTACGACAAATTTCCCTCTTTCAGCAGCACTGAGAATTGCTTTGTGCACTATATTAACATTACTTATGGCTGCCCCGGTCAAATCTAATAGGCACGGCTCCTTATATTGATTAATGCCAACAACTAATAGTCCACCACCTGCATTTCCTTCTTCTACATTACTCATACATACTGATTCTTCTAAATAACTTGGATCTGACAGTAGAGTACTGTAATGTAAAAAAGTAATAAAATTTGATTACATTGATTCATTTCTTATAAATTTTATTACAATTCACAGACTAGAATATTTTATTTCTACTAAAACATTCGAGAAATGTTGTGATTGTTGGTAAAAATGATTATGCAGTAAACATTAAATTCATAGGTTGAACATATTTTGTGTTCTGCTGTAACTGAAATATAGCAATAAATATGTTGGTAGGCATCTTGCCACTTTTAACATCTAAGATGAAGATGAGAACTGCAATTATGTGCAGATAAGGGTCATAGAACAGATGACAAGCATTGAACTGCAGTTTGGCTTTGGTCAGATTGCACATTATTGGATGTTAAAAGTAAAAATAAAAAATGTGTCAACATCAGATAGCTTGGATATCATGAGACATCATACTGATCCTTATCCTAATCAATAAGTTGCAAAAAATATATTTTCAATGAATGTTAGTATTTACTTACTTGCTTCCAAAAATCGCAAAAGTTAAGCAAACTGGATAATGATACAATACGGTGGGGATGGGATCTTTTTCAGCCACTGTATGGATTATAACTTTGTCTCCTATTCGTGTCACATCAGGGCGTTTGAAGTGTGCTAATGCAGCCAGTGTAGCTATACTGGAACATTCTACGAGGTTTCCTTCGTGATTTAGTATTTTTACATCCACTCTTAATGACCAAACCTGAAGTATAAACCAAAAATTCATTTTTACTCAAGTTACTATAGACAAGTTAGCTACTAGCTCGTTATCCTTTTATAGTAGGCTTTAATATAAAAGTTAGTTATAAAGCTTCAAAGCAATATTACAGCACATGCATGAAACTATAATCAGGCATAAATAATGCCAAATGGTGAATTAGGCCATACCAATAGTACCAACTTTATCTACAAATATTAGAATTTCAAACTGAAGACAAATGTTGAGGAGCCTGTTTCTTAACACACATTAAAGGAAGTTTTTAGGACAAAAAGATTACAAACCTTTTCTTCAACCACAATACATAATGACTCAAGATCGATACATTTGGAGTCCTTATAACATTTTTCCAATAATCTATTGAGATAAACTGTGAGGTCTGTTTGTCTGTTAGCTTCAAACTGTGGTGCAGCCATGGGACTGATTTCTACATTTATATACAAAATTCCTTCATTAGGTCTGATTTGTTTGGGCTGAACAACTTCACATGACACTTGTGCTAAAACTCTGAAATTTAAATCTAGTGATAAACTATCCTATTTACTGTTATATATTATATTTATTTTCAAAGTTACATACTATATCGAAAACACTATCAGGCTGCATATTACTTACTTAGTTTCTCCTAACGAAACAATGCAACTGCCGTAATCGGAGCCAAATGCAATCTGGAGATTTCTAGTTTCATTGTAATTTCTTCCATCTAAACGCTGCAAAGGAAATAAATTTAAAAATAAAAAAAATAGAACTTGTTTTGTTTACTTAATCCATAATCAACTCACATGGCCGCCTGATATTATTTTTTGTACGAATGATTTCTCAGAGTTTGAAAGAATAGTTTCTTTCATATCGACAAATAAGTTATAAGATATGTAAATATAAGATTCAATTAATATGAATGAAAGATTGTGTAAACGTAGGTTTTATTTAAAGTTTTAACTTTTAAGTTTCATATTTGACAATCTGATAACCCGTTTTCACTGACAGTTGACAATGAAAGTTAACACTAAAGACAATAACCTTTTGACCGCCCATGTCGGCTATGCTCGACAAACGCAAGCGTGTGGACGCCGATGTCGGCTATGATCGACAGAAAACAGCTCACAGAAAAATAATGTGTAATTGAGTATATATATTATATATATATATACAACACCTCGACTACAACCACTGGGGCCTTAGAGCCGGCCAGTCAGTGGTTCGACTGGTCAAGGATCCTCCCTTCAAATTGGAGGAAGACCACACCTCCCTTCCTCCACATTGGTGACCCCACAGAAGAACACCTGCTTCTGAACATCATGAAGCATGATGTCATAACTCCTACCTACAACATCAATCAGCAGCAACCAATTCACAGCTAGCCAGCACCTTAGCTACAACGGGTATCCTGTCCACTAGCATGCAGCGAGCGCGTATGCCTGGTCAACACCCTCAACCTTCAGCACAGCACACTGCATTTCGGCCGGTCAGCAAGCAGAGCACATCTCTCCTGGTCGACGCAGCAGCCAGCTTCGAACACTGCAGCACTCCGACTCACTGGAGCCACATGCAGTATCATCGCACTCAGTTCCGAGTTCCGACTCACCGCGAACTATGTGACATCCGATTCCGACCCACTGGAATCTCGGGCAACCTGGCACTGGCAAGCAACACTCAACACACAGCTGTTTCAACAACTCGTTCGACCTCCGGTCTTCGGGGGGGAGAGTTAAAATGATGTCTAGACCTTTTGCATAATAGTTGGTAACTTTCGAAATTCTTGCCGATTCTATTTGTGTTCATACATACCTACTTCGACTGGGTGGATGTGACCACAACCTTTTTTGAGGGCTGGATCCGCGCCTGGCTTTTACCAATTAAATAGATATATTTTTGCATTCTATGTAGCTTCTACTAGGTAGATATATCTTATATACACAGCTCTTTACTAGGATTTATGTCCAATAAAAGCAGTAGTAGCGTGTAGATGAGTTTTTTTTTATGTCAGATATCGACAGACGAGCATGAGGTTCACTTGATGGTAGGTGACACCCCAGCCACAGCTGTCGACCCATTTTTTACTTCAAGCATTCGGAAATACATACACTGAAACCGAAACGCGCAATATGCACTTCACGGGTTTTCCATCTATGAACGATGGTTCGTAAGCCGGTCGGAATTTAGATATTCCTCCCACCCGATCAATGCCCGAAGTTACCAGAAAGCTTACAGAAAATTATAAGCATGTGCCCCTGGTGAGATTCGAACCCACGACCCATCGATGCGCACGGCAGGTGTTTTACCGGACGCGCCAACGAGCCCACCATTGTCAAGTGATTATTTAAAAAAATGCATAGGTACTTTAATCGCAAACAAAGGATTCCAATGATTTACATAATTCTGTCCAATATTAGCAGTAGGTAGTATAATTTTGTGATTATTATCAACCGTTATTTACATATTAAACTGGACCTCACCCTCATTATATACGCATAAAATTGACGAATTGGGAACGTTATCATTATATGGACATCATATTATCTATGTTAAAACAACATTGTGATTTTTTAATTGTGACATAATATCGACGTATTCGAGGAATAAAATTGTAATAGACAAAAGTAAATTTAACACTACGGGCAATATAATGGTTTATATTTTTTTTAAATAATTTCCGGAGAATAAAAATTAAAAATTGTTATAGTTTTATGAATAATTGAAAAAAAAAGATTAGGAGGTATATTGACTTCTAGATGCCGAAAATGCACATTAAAACTGTAGCGACATCTACAATCTGCGACAAGAATCGTCTAATCCGGAATCGCGCTCTATAAATGTTTCCAATCGTTGAGTATAATATATGTATATACAACATCTCGACATCAACCACTGAGGCCTTAGGGCTGGACAGTAAGTGGTTCGACTGGTCGAGGATACTCCCTTAAGGTTAGAGGAAGACCACACCTCCCTTCCTCCACAAAACTATAGGTAATAGTACTTTACGATTTTGTTATATGTGTTAAAATGAGTTTTGGATAAGAACAAATCGCAAACTTTAATAAAGGTGATATTCTTTGTATATCTTAGGTAATTTAATTCATTAACTTTTAAAATTTAATTTATCTTACAACTTTTAATTTCATACTTATTCGGTTTAAGCACTCGATCCTCGATTTGAACATTTTTCAAAAAATAATTTAGTGTACTTTTACCTTAAAGGCCGGGGACGTATCCTCAAGACCTCTGGTGTTGCTGATGACCCTTACCATCAGCCGGGCTAGCATGACGGATGACCGCCACGAGATATATCTCGCGCGAGAGAAGACAAACTAAGATGTTAAATATCTCGATAGACAAATGTATCTATTTTTGATATTAAAAGTCGAGTTTTAAGTGTCATTGTCATGTTAGACCCGAAAGAAATAAAGCGATAGTCGATTAAAACACGAGAAAACGGTAGACAAAATTTTGTCGCGCTTGTCATGCTAGCCCGGCAGATGAGCCAGGAGGCTCACCTTATATCTTTTTCTGCCTGCCCTGTTCCCTTTCTTTTACTTGGGATCGGCGCAGTATGTTCTCTTTTTCCATTCTCTTCTTTCACTCGCCATATCAACCCTACACACCTTTGAGACACATATCATTCTTCACTCAGTCCTTGCCTCTCCTTATAAATATAATGTATATAAAAACACATACGGAATTAATATACCTATTATCCCATTAATGAAACGCTCTAAAACGCACTTCAAATAACTTTTTATGTGTTGGCCTAATTTAAACTTTTCCGGGATTGCCTTGAAGAAAGAATCACTACCTTTTGAACATTTCGCATAATTATGTTATTAAAATTAGATTCATCATTTTAAAAGGTTCAAATTAACCATTGAGAGAATTAGCTAGCTTCTATTTAGCCTATTTAATACAAAATGGGACAAAACGGATTAATTTAAAATCCCAAAAAAGCATTATTATTTTAAAAAATATTGCAAAAAAACCATTTAAGTTTACATTAAGTTTTACATTGCAACGGTACTGAGAATATTCACGTAAAAAATTGTAAAGTCATATCTAGATAAACTTAAGTTAAAATGATTTTTACTTACCCATGGTAAACATAAGCAATAGCTTATTATATTTATGTAAAACATAATACTTATTTGACTATGTGATATGTGAACCTATATCAATATTTGCGACCTAGGTATATTAATGGGGTAAGAGAAATAAAAAGTAGCTTTAGGTAGGAGAGATGAATTACTCAATCATATAAATTATGTAGTAAAGACGGGTCAAGGGTTTAGTGGTTAGAAGTATTGTCGGATTATGCTTTGTTAGATGGCTAAAATAAAATATAAAAAATATATAACAATTAACTAGCGATCCGCCCCGGCTTCGAACGGGTGCAATGTAGTTTTTGACTTAAATCATAACAAACAAACAAATCTTTCCTGTTTTAATATTGGTTTCATCGTTATAATATATTCGAAAATATTCGTATCATCGTATACGAATACTTTCTCGCAAGTAGTCGATGTAAGTGGTCTAACTCTAAGTTAAAAAAAAAACTTGCAATTCTGTTTGTTCTATGCTATACGTCTTTACTTCATTAATCCTTGCAATAATCTACAAATAGATTTATTTTCTCCAATGTCATTCGCTAGTTCAAAATAGTCTAATAGATATTAGCATTATTTATTTTGCTTTAAGCTTAAGTACCGCTTATACTCTGATGGTCATCAATGTCAGGATGTCCCACCGTCGATTACGCCACCCCATGTCACCACCGTCACCCCCAGTGATATTTGTGTAACGGTAATCAGTCTCTACACACGCCATGACATGGGTGGACTAGAACTTATATATTCCACTGTGTGCAACACGACGTTCTGCGAAAGCTTCTATGACAATCCATTGCAAGGTAATTTTAAATTATCTCTTTTTATCTATATGTAATATATAATTATAATCTTAATATATATAAACTACTTAACCAATTTTAAATTAAATTGGCACACCGTGAGCAGTCTGGTCCAACTTAAGATATAGGATAGCTTAGAATTTTTGACCATCTACATTGCACCCGTGCGAAGCCGGGGCGGAGCGCTAGTAATCTATACTAATATTATAAAGAGGAAAGATTTGTATTTTTGTATGTTATAATGGATTTTGTCATGGTTTTGTCCAGATGTGAAACTACCAGTCAAAAAAATTGAAAACTTTGTAAATGGAAAACATTTAAGAATTGGAACGTATAATGTAAGTGTTTCTTCTCTTTGTTTTGTGTTTTTTTTAATTCACGTTTTTTTTCTTATTTTAATTTGTCTTCTCTACCTACAGAGTTTTCCTCTGAACTGGGCGGAAAGAACGGAAAATGGTACATACATTGGGAGAGGAGTTGTATTCGAATTGGTTGACATTTTACAGAAAATATTTAATTTTACTTATGACGTCGTTGTTCCCAAAAGAAACCGTTTATATAGCGACAGCCGACCTGAGGAAACTCTCCTTGGACTCCTTACCACTGGTGTAAGTTATATCAGATGTTTTTAAAGTTTTCTTTTATGAAAAAAATATCTACAATTTTATACCCTACCAGAAAAAAACCTGAAAATGAAAAATATTTAAAAAATTAATAAGAATTACATCAAAGACCTGTTTACTTATAGCAAATTGACATGGCCGCGGCGTTTGTGCCGATTCTCAAGAACTCTGACAAATTTGTAACATTCTCAACCGTAGTGAATGAAGGTGAATGGAGAATGATGTTAAAACGCCCGAATGAATCTGCCGTCGGCTCTGGACTTCTAGCGCCATTTGATGAATACGTTTGGTAAATGGAAACATATTATAGTATTTATCGGCCTAAACCCTTAGATGAAAAAGGACAAAAACCTTTTTTTTTTATTTCTATGTTAAATTTTCTTGTTGGTATTCGAATCCGAGATATCAGTTGCTGTTGAGAATTCTGAGGCGGCTAACTACATATATGGGTAACACAAAACTTTATAAAAAGCTTTAAAAATTCTACTTAAGTCATATTAAACGTTTAGATAAAAAATATCAGCACAACTGAAACAATTTTTATTTTTATAACGAAAAAGTACGTGCATTTATTTTCTAAATTCTTTTACTGTTAAAGTTATTGGTTTTTGGAACTCTTAACCTGTGAATATCAGAAAGGCAGAAACCATTTCTTGTTTTGATTCTCTTGTTAACAAATATTATTTATCTTATTTCATTTTATTATTATTATTATGTTTTTAGTGTTGTTCGTTAATATTTTTTGACAAGCCTTTAATTTATTTTACATATTTCTTTTTAATTTGTAATTATTTTACTTGTTCTGCACAGCCTAAATTTTTTGCCTGTAAGAAATAGCTGTCTTAGCTACAAGACCGCCTTCTGTACTCTCTCTAACGCTGATTTATTAATATTTTTAACTTTTTATATTGTGTGCAATAAAGTATTTACTTGATTAATTATTTCTTAGGATATTAATCCTTCTAGCAGTAATAGTCTATGGTCCATGCGTGACACTGCTTACATGGTTGCGAAGTAAGTTTATGCCAGACGATGAGAGATACATACCCCTTTCTCCTAGCATCTGGTTTGTTTATGGGGCATTTATAAAGCAGGGAACAACACTGTCACCTTCTGCAAGTAAGTACACTAATAATACTAGTCTACATATATATAAGCAACTTTTTTTTTCTTTGTTATCGATAAACTTGAAAACTACTGGACCGATCGGCATGATACCATGACCATTCGACGCGGAATTAATTGTAGAAGGTTTTAGGCTATTCATTGTTTGAATTCCATCGACCCTTTACCATTTTTTTTCAAATTTATGTGGATAGTTCATATTCGTCTATCCTTTACAATTCGCCCAGCAAAGCGGGCGGGCGGGGACGGCTAGTAGGTAATATAATCATTACAGGTTGTGAAAATTGAGTTACAAGTTTATACATTTCTATAAATGTGCTATTGCATATGTCGGACTATGGCATATGGGGATGATAGAACATATTGAGACGGTAGGAATAACGAATAGACGATGATAAAACGCCGTTCAGCCGGCCTAGCATGACCGCCACGAGATATTATGTCGCGGATGAGAGAAGACAAACTAAGATGTAAGATATGGAGATATATCTCGACATCGACAATTTTGATAGAAAAGATATCTCGATCGTCAAATATATCTATTTTTGATATTAAAAGTCGAGTTTTAAGTATAATTGTCATGTTAGACCCGGAAGAAATAAAGAGATAATCGATTAAAACGAGAAAACGGTCGACAAAAATTTGTCGCGGTTGTAATGCTAGGCCGGCATGCAGTAGGTATAAATCGCACGTTGCTCAATGTTAGTAAACATATCATATAGGTACATCCTATCAAAATTCTGACTTCTGGCAATCCTATAATGAAGTGAAAATTTTGATTCTTAGTACGCAAGTGCGTGTGCAGTAATATTACTGAATAATATTAAGTAAGAAAGCACAACGAGGTTACAGTGAAACATAATAATACGATGCCAACGTTAATGGCTAGTCATTTATCACTTAGGGCACCGTTTTCCAACTAGCCCGGCAATTTTATTGACACAGACTGGTAATCACTGCTGATAATATCTACAAAACTATTTTACGACATTTTAGTTTTCGTTCACTCAAGACGAGACATTTTTATTATTTTTTAAAACTAAAAAGCAGCCATTTGTAGGTACAATGCTTTTACATAACAAAGCTTTTAATTATTACATATTAAGAACCTATGAATTATTAATTCCTCATAGACACGACGAGAGTACTCTTTGCGACGTGGTGGCTGTTCATAATTCTTCTATCTGCGTTCTACACGGCCAACTTGACGGCTTTCTTAACTCTATCTAAATTTACTTTGGAGATAGAATCGGTTCAAGACCTGAATAAGAAGAATTACCGCTGGATATCTGAAGAAGGTGGCGCAGTTGAATACGCTATTCAAAATGTACGTAGTATACCTGTTATTATTAAAAAATACAGGTTATGTATTGTTTGTATCTAATTATTTTATATAGTAATAATAATTCATAATTATGACTAATGTATAAACTGAAAGACTAAAGACATCAGAGTTTATATGAATACTGGATAAAAACTCATTTTCCGACTTGGACTATTTTGGATTGGCGATTTATAAAAGTACTTGTAGAATAATTATCATTTTATTTACCAATTCTAAACTGTCCGTTTTAAAATACTGAACTTTATCAATCGAAATCCTCCCCTCTTTATTCATCGCTACAATTTGATTCAAATGTAAAGGGTTTCGGACTTCGGTGCACCGTACGTCGTACAGATGATTAGATAGAGATGTTCATGTTATGATGAAGTGTGTTTAACATAAATCAATTCTTATTTACTCAGCCTGATGAAAGCTTGCATTTCCTAAACAAAATGGTTACCAGTAATCGAGCGAAGTTTCCCACGGTTAAAGAAGACAAAGATTACTTGACTGACGTAAACGAAGGTGCAGTTCTCGTCCACACATCCATCAGCCTTGACTATTTGATGTACAACGACTACCTAAAGAAGACCAGAGAAAACATACCAGAGGCTGAGAGATGTACTTACGTTCTTGCCCCAGGGTATTTCATGAAAATGAGAAGAGCATTAGCATATCAGCGCAATTCAAAGTTAAAACCATTGTTTAATTCTGCGTGAGTACCTTCGGATGGTTTCGGAACTTTCTTTAGATAAGTTTATATTAAAAAATATACATATAAAAAGTTACTGAATCTGAGTACTTTGAGTTATTAATTTTTAGATAAAGGTTATAAGTTCACTCTTGTTCACACTTTGTAAAGCGCAATACACACCATAGCCACTGACCCGCCGACCTATGTTGCCAACTTTTTGACGGCGAGTTAGTTGGCGGCTTTCCTGATTGCAAATCTGAAAACTTTTGTCAGCGGCTCGCCAAAAGGAACTCCATCTTGCAAAGAAATCGAGCACAGCTTGAGTGTCGCCAAGTTGAGGCGTACGAAATGCATGTCGGCGGGCAACAAGCGCGGGCGCAAGTTGCCGTCATGATTCTTTTCTCATATGGTCGTGTCGGCCCACCGCGGCCGGTCTATATCGACGGGTCGGCGACTTTGGTGTGGATTGCGCTTATGAAATACCACACGAGCCAGATAGGGGAAACCCTTTTTTAGTAATATTGCTCTATAGTCTATATCTCTTTGTCTTATCCTGTTTTCAGCATTAAAAAGGTAGTACATTCAGGAATTCTTAGTCACTTAACGCGAAGATTTCTACC
Source organism: Anthocharis cardamines (assembly GCA_905404175.1). NCBI lineage: Eukaryota > Metazoa > Arthropoda > Insecta > Lepidoptera > Pieridae > Anthocharis > Anthocharis cardamines. The sequence goes on along the minus strand of FR989957.1, from coordinate 3,660,260 downwards.
CGACACTAAGATCTGCCCTCTTGACTTGCAATCGAAGGACCGTCAGTTGAGAAATACGGATCTCTTAATGACGTATTATATTATGGCGGTTGGCTTGGCTGCTGCGATAGCAGTTTTTATCGGAGAGGTGATAATTTGTTTAGTATTTTTTTGTTCAGAAGTCGCCAGTGCTGTATTCTTTTTTGTTATTATTCTTCATTTTGAAGCTGTAATCGTCACTCACAGGAGTAATTAAATAAATATCAAAAATATCGAAAAACCAAGGACTAATCCAATATGAATAATAAATAAAAATGCATTATTTCTACTTAAATTGAAATACTTTACAGATGTTATTAACACGCTATCTTTACATAAAACAAGACGAAAAACGATTAAGATTGAGGCAAAAGAAAACTAGAAGAATCAAGCCAATAATCTTTGATGACAGCCGCCCTCCACCATACGAATCCTTATTCGGCAAATCTAAGAAAACGCAGTCTGTTAAAAAAGTTATCAATGGCAGGGAATATTGGGTCATCAATAAAGATAATGGGGAAACTAGGTTAATTCCTGTTAGAACACCGTCTGCACTTCTGTTTCGATAAATTTGCTTAAACTTATCACTTTCTATTTTATATCTTCATGGTAGTTTTCTTTATTGGATTGCATTATGATTCTAATATATGGCCAGGTCAATACTCCTCCTGCGCAATTCTCACCGATATCAGCTATTTCTTTCCATTTAGAATATCATGAATCTAATATATAGGTACGTTATAGAATATCCTGATGTACATGTTGTTTCCCTATATTTTTATTGTGATATTTATAGATTGTGAATTCTAGATTATAAAATAAACGAGTATTCTCGTAAGTTATGGAAATAGCAGTCCTTAAAGTAACATGTTCTTAAATATGAGATAATGTGCATGTCCAAAAACTACATTCGAATGCGCATTTTCTTAAAAAAATAATAAAAGGAGTTTGAAATAAAACCTTGTTTCATTCATATATTTTTATTAACTTCCACAATTACACTAACATTCGAACTGTTAACAACAACAACTGTCATTCAGACTCAAACGCTCCTCACTAAGATTAACTAAATGTCTTGGTTTTCAATATTTTGCAAGTAATTTCAACAAGTAGGTACTTCGATGGTAAAAAAACGTAAAAGTTAAAAACAAACATTAATAAAGACATCCCGCTCTTTCCAGAATTTAAACAACTCAAAAAAACTACAATTTGTTTGGGCATCTTGGGAGTTTGCTCGGGTCAAAAGACTGTTTAACTTTCCTGCATTATTCATAACAAACTTGTATATACTTTTTTAAGATAAGGTATTACCGCGGCCCATGTACATCCACAACAGCAAAGGTTTGAGGATGCATTACTGGCCTTTAAGGTTTTAAGTTAAAATAGGCTCAATTGTTAAGTTCCTAAGTCGTAAAGCTGTTTCCACAAACTTGGCAAAAAGTTCCTTAGAGTTCTCTGCTGGGAACATTTTACCATCTACAGGGTTAGTTTAGAGTGTCCATCAATATAGAATGCGGCCGGAATAGGTGAATTGGATTATTTTCAATTACCGAGATGTCGTATCTGACTCCGATAATAAAGCATTGAACCGCAAACACACCGCTTAATAATATTCTCACAAGATATTGAAAACCACACTATATTATAATCACATAGGCTGTGCCTGTAGTACGCATAATATCAATTATGCATTTATTCTGTATATTAATAAAGTTTTAGTATAAAATTTGAAAGCTTATTCTTCGTCTTAGCTTATTGTTACATCATATTTAACTAGTATCGATCGTAACAGACTGATTTGTTTACTTTCTTAATCTTTTTTCATTCAACCAGAATCGATTTAGGTTATTATAATCTGTATTGATTGTATACAAAACCAAAAACCGCAACTGTTTATACCACAAGTCTAACAATTTAGATTCGAACGGGAAATTCTTTATCTATATATTACTTATACCAAAGAACATAGATGTACATAGAACAGGCCCATACAAACTTTTGGCACAGAAAGAGTAGTTCTAGTTTTGACCTGTAGAGCGCGCGGAAATGTATCGGTGTGACACACACATCTAAGCAGTCCGCTGACTCCTCCCCTCGCGTTGTCTCGCTTGCTCTTACGAGCGCACGGCAATAACGCTCTAAAAGCGGCTTGGTGCGAGAGAGTGCGTGCTATGACTCCAGCGTTAGTGTGCATTCACACGTATACTAGCAGCGCCGCGGTGGCTGAAGAAACCGTGCCAAGCGCGCCTCTGTTCTTCTATGTACATCTATGTTTTTTGCTTATACATATAAAATTTGAGTATTTACGGTTACGAATCACTATAACTTTACTGTTATAATGTCATTTAGGTTCAACCCAAGGCTATAAATACCTTTTTAGGTTCTTCCAAGTCAGTCTGTTACACCGAATTTGAGAAATGCTGTTATTGTTTATATATTATGAACGGATTAACCGATTACCTAAGTATTTCAACTTATTATTCCTATATTATAAAGACGATCACATTTTTTAAGTATAGAAAACAATAACTTCTATATTCGCGTTAATTCATTTATATATGTGTAATAATAACACCTAGTGCAATTTGTGACAATATAATAGGATTAATTAGTTCTGTTTTATTAAACAAGTCATATTTTTATTATAAGTAATAAATGGTGTTCTTCTAAATTCATTATTTTTGAGTCACAAAATAAGACATACATAGATAAATAACATACATTTTATTTTCGCGTCCAATTACATATGTAGTATTTAACCATTTATATGTAAACACGTGACGTCATTAATGTCACAAATTACCCTAAGTTTTTAACAAAATCCGATACAGCCTAGAAATGCACACTATATTTGGTGTGAAAAATATATTTGCTATTATTATCCTATCTAAAATATGTTTGATTTCAAATTAAATAAAAACATTAATAAATGAAATTCATGTATAAAACTTTACAGTCAGTTAACATGTTTAAATCTAGCAATAAACTAATTATTTTATCACCCATCTTTTGTTTAAATTTTAAACATACACTTCAAAAATTATATTATATTGCCATTGCTAAAAATGCCTTTTCCTTAAAAATACTTTAAAAAGAAAAGTCTTAATATATATAAATAAAAAGCACTAACTATTCGTGAAGAGATTAAATTGTGTTATAATATAAAAATAAAAAATAAAAACAAATCTTTTGATTAGTGTTAACACTTTGACTGCTGGTCCAAAAATACAATTATAGAGCTGTGCGGAAAAAACACGTAACATCTTGAATATTGTATAAAAATTCTTCGGCGCACTTTGTTATAATTCTCTCAATGATTGCATTAATAAAATTACCTAAACATTTATTACAAATTATTTTAATTTTTAGTCTTCCTATTTCAAAGATTTAGGGCCAGTCTCACCGGTTCTAAATAAAGTTTCAGTTAGTTATTTGCCATTTAACACTATCTCACAGTTAAAGGTTGCTGATATATTTTTTTTGTTTCACCATCTAACTAATAGATAAATTAACTGGCAAATAAATTTATCCGCCACTTATTATTTGACGGAACGGCAACATCGCATTTTTACGTTTCGATACGACGAGCAAATTATTGCTATTTAAAATCTATTTTGAAAACTTAAATTGTATATTTTTTTTTATTTAAAATGAGATACGTTTACTTTTTTAGTGTTCTCAAATATGATTTTATTATATTATGATGATAATAGACAGTGTATGTAATATAAATAATAAATATTAGTATGATTACAACTTACAAGTTTGTGTACCAAATGTATTTACGTCAAATGGAAACGCAGATGTCATTTGTGACAAGGAATCTGACTTGTTCGAATTATTGACTATATTGTTATTTTATGTTTATTTGAAATGGAAAAATATAAGCGTGAAAGAAGCTTTAATTTTAGTTAAGATGAAACGGATCTAGTAACGCTTACAGACGCAAAAAAACGTGATGCGACTGTGACTTGGTAAAGAAAAAGCCTGGAAGGATCTTGGGACGGTATTTAAAGCATCATCTGGGTCAATATATCGCAATTTCAAACACCTCAAGTTAAAATATGAGGGTGTTAAAAGAGATAACAAGGATATTATACCTACACGAATTACAAAAACAACATCTTCTCAAAATAGAGTTATTAAATAAGAATTTGGGACAAAAGTGAAAAAAAAATCATAAGTTCGAGAGTCAAACTTACAGTGTTTTATTTTTTGTGCAAATTTTAGTATTTAGTCATAAACTTTTTTATCAGGATTCTGTAAGTAGTGCACAGTAGTACAATATAGTATTGATTTTTCACTTGGAAAATAAATGACATATTGTAATAAGAACTTTCTTTATTTTAACAGGTTTTCCTTAAATATTAAATTTGTTAATATTGATTAACTAATAGGGAACCCCCCGCTTCGCACGGGTGCAATCTAGACAAAAAATAATAAAGATAATTGAAATGTCATATATCTAATACTTTATTTACCAATCAGTTGTAATCTTTATATCGCTTTCTATTAATTGTAGAATATTATAAACAGTCATTTTGGTAAGGAATTGAATTCTAAAATCTTTATCGGCGAGTGATTCAAAATAATTTGGTCTACGGCAAATAAAAATTCAAATAAATCTATCTCGTGACTACAGTCTACACTAGTAGAATTTATTATACTGAAAAATATCCCAAAACTATTTCTATTCCCGCCATTTATATGTTATCTTCCAGTTAAAAACTTTAACATCCACTTGAATCGGCTGTTAAGTTACCAGCAACTTTATCTGCCAGATATTTCTATTCAAGACTTGTGAAACCGAAATTTGTAGTTTATCTTGCAGATAAGTTCCGAATAGGCTATTCGGGACTTTATCAGCAAGCGGTGAGACCGGCCCTTAGTACATAAATATATAACCGAAATAGAAATTCAAACATGATTACTTTAGTACATCTTTCCATTAATGTGAAGTTATCTAATGAATTTGAAATTGAACCAAAGACATTTGAAATGCACATGGCAACTATTTATTATTACTATTTTATATACTGCGAGGCTGATATCGTAACCATCTCATATCTTGCGATACTCTTGAAAACTTATATTTTAGATAAGAATCGCGATAAGTCTTTTTATCATTGGTATAAAATCCACGTGAATATTTCAAGTCAACGGCCAACCTTGTAAAGTTAAGATTTATAAATAAACTAGCGACCCGCCCCGGCTTCGCACGGGTCAATATTTTTTGACTAAAAAGCAGGGGTTATATGTATTTTTTAATGCCACATTATAAAAAAATAAAAACAAAAAATTTCGTCCAAAAATTAAAAAAAAAATTAGGGGTGGATTACCCTTAACATTTAGGGGGATGAAAAATAGATGTTGGCCGATTCTCATAGATACCGGATAAGCACAAAAAATTTCATCAAAATCGGTCAAGCCGTTTCGGAGGAGTATGGCAACGAAAACTGTGACACGAGAATTTTATATATTAGAAAAGGAAGGACTGATTCCTTACGTTTGCGAACGAAAAGTAATGAGTTATATACTAGAGATGCAATTGTTTGCATACTATAATCCGTATCCGTAAAATAATATTATTGCTTGAGATAATATATTGTACTTATTGTATTTGCTGAATCTTATCGATTATTGTGTGCATAATTCTAACCTACTTATCATTTATAACTTGTAACTTGTAAGTTACTTTCAATGAATGGACAGTATTGGCCAGACGAACTGCAGTTCTAGTAACTATTAACCCTGAAATAGTTATTATAAAAATTATAAAGATTGAAAGTGGTCATTATAAAGTTTATGACAATATTTCGCAATATTAGTCTAATATTATCCTGTTAAATCGAGGATAATAATAATTTCGTTTATATCGAAAAGATGGCGAAATTACGAAGGGTAGGTTCTGGTATCAACTGAGTGATAAGAATTAACAGAAGTTGGTTCTTTGGTTATCTCATATCTGTGACAAAACTATTTTAAATATACATGAAGAAAGCCGAGACATCTGTATCATATCAATGAATACAGGTATTTTAATTCTGACCAAACTTCAAACTGATATCTAGGTTAATCTGACGATTGAATCTGTTCGTTTTTATTAATTTAATACTTATAACTTTGAATATATACAAAGTGAACATTTGATGTGAAACACTTAAAACTAAGAACACATCGTATTCGCAACCTGTTTCTTCATTATTTGGTAGCATACATTATTAATATTATTTGTGAGGTATGCATATTTTGGTGATAATATAAAAAAGAAATGCAGTTTAGTTAAATCAAGAACTGTGCGTTACCGCTACCATTACTGGCATTAAATCACTTATCAAAGACAAATATAAGTAATATATAAGTGATAATAAGTGATTTCTAAGATATAACGGCGGAATAATATAGTATATAGTAAACAAATTTGAGAGCTACTTAAAATGTTACTGTCTTCTATGTTATGTATATAAATGAAAGTGACAGCAATACTTTTTTTAAGTAAAATCAATTTCGATTAGGGTTTGAGTGTTCGGCCATTTTAACTATATTACCACGGATTACTGAAACGATAATCAAAATTTGAGGGCTTCTTAAAATGTTTCTGTCTTTCATTTTACCTTCGTAATGAAAGGGTTAGAGATACTTTTAAGTACACCTCAATGTTGATTTGCGTTCGAGAATTCGGCCGTTAGTCGCAAAAAAGATGGTCAAAGGAAATACTTCGTGGCTTAAAATATTATAGTCAAATGCATTCTTGAAAGCATTTAAAACGTTTGTATATGAGTAGTTGTTATATGAGTCGTATAAAATCAAACGCTGTGTATTTCAGTATGGTAAATAAGTTAAAATATTATTATCTCAATTCAGTACTTTTTATAACAATATAAGCGTAATCTTGGATTATATGTTACACTTAAACCATTGGCATAACTCAGCCCGCCTAGCATGACCATCACGAGATATCTCGCGGACGAGTGAAGACAAACTGAGAAGATATCTCCATATATCTCGACAACGACAACTTTAATAATCAACATATCTCGATCGACAAATCTCTACTTTTGATATTAGAAGTCGAGTTTTAAGTGTCATATTAGTACCTGAAAACATAAATAGATAATCGATTAAAACACGAGAAAACGGTCGACAAAATTTTGTCGTGGTTGTCATGCTAGGTCAGCAGCGTTCGCTTTGTTAAATGTAATCTAAAAACTGCCACACGCTGTGGACATTATATTACATACAATATATTATATTATACGATATCGATACAATATATTATACGATATCAGCGCACATTGAGGGCTCGAGTGGCCCACGCTCCCGCCAACATTCAGTCTTGTGTTGCACATATGCAATTGCAATTAGTGGCCGCCGTCAGCTACCAGCAGTGGCGGTACCACCATATAAGCCCGAAAGCCTGGCTTACCGGCTTTAACGTAATATATGTTTATATAACTTATATAATGACGTAATTATATAAGTTATATATCGCGGTGTAAGAGTCAGATGGACGTATCTTCATTCTCTCAATTTAAGAGCAAAAATACTGTGACAATCCGCCACTTAAAATGTTACCAGCTTTTTAATACTGATAGTATACAATTGACGATTAAAAAATTTATATCGGTAAATTGGCATAATATAAATGGTTTAAAAAAGTTAATAATTATTTAGTTACATATGAAGATAATCTATTTTTGGGATTTTTGTATTATAGATACGTTCATCCGGTTCTTATACCGCGATATTATATGACATATAATTACGTTAAGGGCATTATTATATTTCTTTTTATATTTTCATTAATAGGGCAAGCCGGGCTTTAAGGTTTGTACGATATTAGCCAGTAGCCATCGGTGGCCACCTTTGATTGATACGACTCATATATAATTTGTGACACAACTAATATGTATTGGGGCGTCAGACCCGGCCGTGTGTTAGGAAGTGGCCGACTGTCAGACCGCCAGCCGATTCTCTCCCATTGGAGATGGCAACAGTGAGCTGAAATATATTAAAATTGTCTTTTATTAACGAGTATCACATATTTAAATAAAATTACTTTTACATCTACATTGTATCCGCTAGTATTGTACAAACACAAATCTTACCCGCACTCCAAGGCATCTAAACTCCTCGCCGTCGGGTTTCCCTGACTGCCGGTACCGAGGTTCGAGTTGAGCGATTCTGTTCGCGAGCCCATATTCCGCTGTCTGCACATATATGGCGTGACTGCGGGCGAAGGTGTACTTTGCTTCTGGAATTACACAAAATTCAGATATATTTGAGACTTATGCGTAATTAATTTCAGTCGATTCTAATTATATGCGATAAGTACTATCATGCTTTCCATAAGTTTTCGTAATGCGATCAAAAAAAAAATCTCAATTACAACGGCATTGCAACGGCAGGGCCGTATTTATGGGAAAAATTTGAAAGATTATTCCGACGAGTAAACAACTTTTTCTCTATTATTATATGCTTTTTACCTTTACCTACTGTACTTTGACTTAAATATTAAAAAAATATTCATTTTATTTGAAAAATAATTTGGGGCCATCCGCTTTGTTGCCATCTAATACCTCTTAATCCAGCCCTGTATACCAGTATTTGTTAACAACAACAGTTAAAGGCTCTCTCCCGCAACACAAAAACTTTGACTTCTATAATATTTTCATCAAATAAAAAATAGCTGTGACTAGAAAATTCGTTCTGTCCCAACACGTAACATTATAACAATCAAAAATGATATCTTTCAAGTGAACATTATTACTGTAAAACATATGAATTTTGATGTATCATACAAAATAATAAATAAATATTTACATTTTGTTGGACCTTTATGTATAATGATTAAAGTGAAACCACAACGGACATAATAACCGTAGTAAACAAAGAACAAAGCCATTTCATAAATTGCTTCATAAAAAATGCATTGAATCGATACATTTGCATTGGTTACCCCCTAAGACTATGTGTGTTTTAGTAAAATCAACATTATAGGTATTCCTAAGTTTAAAACAAAAATATTTTTCTATTTTATATCAAAAACATCCAAACTTCAATAGAGAAGATTGAGACTCCTAAACTGGGTCCGGTAATTAAAAAAAAAACGTTGACTTCGGTTTTTTAAACATACAAAAAAACACGAATTCACTGTAAGCCAGGCATAATATAGACAATTATTACAGCAAGTATCAACTCCGTAGTACCCAATAGATGAAGTTAGTATGGCAACTTTATGAAAATTCAAATCAGACAGCTGTCACCAGTCTGCCCGTAACCACGCCAGCGTAAGTGTTCGTAACGGGATAAATAATATTATTTTATTTATTATAAATCACGTTTTAATTCGCTTATAGGTATTTCATTTAAATATTTAATTTTGTTCTATGTAATCAGCTGTATACTTGAGAAGCGAAATATTTTATATTTTAACAAATCTTAACAATGAATGTACTTAACTGCTGAGTGCTTGTAATTTAATTATTCAACATTTCACAGATAATATTTGTATGAGCTACCAACAAAGCTGCCTTTAAAAAGCAAATTTGTACTCTATTATTTCATGTTCACGGTCGGAAGTACGATGTCATTGTGAAATGTTGATAAAAACTTATAGGTAGGTATTTTATCTGGTAATACTTTGTAAGATTCAGCGTTTAGTAGCCGTTGTTTTCGTAAGATAATGTAACAGTATGGCTTGTCAATTATATATTTGCTTTCTTTTAATTCTCAGTATGTGTAATGTGTTTATATTTTACATCAATGATTATAAATATATATATAGTAAAACTAGCGACCCGCCCCGGCTTCGCACGGGTCAACATTTTTTGACAAAAAAGCAGGGGTTGTATGTATTGTTTAATGCCACATTATAAAAAAATAAAAACAAAAAAATTCGTCCAAAAATTAAAAAAAAATTTGGGGTTGGATTACCCTTAACATTTAGGGGGATGAAAAATAGATGTTGTCCGATTCTCAGACCTACTGAATACGCATATAAAATTTGGTAAGAATCGGTCGAGCCGTTTCGGAGGAGTATGGCAACGAAAACTGTGACACGAGAATTTTATATATTAGATATTAAATGGTAAGTATATAACTATTATTGAAGTGGGTATTATAAAAATATGATTATAAATATTGTTGCAATAGTGTATTATGTGCAGTGGCGTAGCTATCATATGACAAAGTGGTGCAGAGCACCAGGGCCCTGAAGCTGAGAGGGCCCCCTGAGCTTTGGAAAGAGCGGGAGGCAGCTCCTTGTTCTATGCTAAGTAATATTATAAAGAGGAAAGATTCGTTTCTTACGATTTAACTGTTATTGCGATATTTTTTTCCTCTCTGCACCGGGGCCCTCGTCCATCTAGTTACGCCACTGATTATGTGTTTAATAATAATAATAATAAAATCATTTATTGCACACACAACAGCAAGTACTATACAATAAAAATAAACAAAGAAAACAAATAATTTTTATAACACTGCATTTGGTGAGCAATTGGTCCAGGCTCAGCTTTTGTGCTGCGGTTGTGGGTGCCACAACCATACAGCGCTGATTTTCAGCCTGGGCCATTTGTTTGATGTCTACAGCATCAACTATATTAAAAATTAATGTAAAAGAAACCTTAATCTAACTATAAAATTATATCAAAAAAAAAAAACAATATAAATAGCATACAAATATAATAGTTTAGTAACCTGTTATTCAACGTCAGTAAAATGTCATAAAATCAAGATGTATTAAGATTTAAAAGTGTTTATGTTAGCATTGAAAGATGATCAATTAATTCATATGAAGCAAATTTTTATTCTTTTATTCAAATAGTTAGGGTTCCATCATGAGTTAGTCAGTTATAAAAAGTGCAATAAAACTAGGTTAAGTTCAATTCAAAAATTTTACTATTTTTAATACATTTATATAATTAGAACATATTTGGCACATATTAAAATCTATTCACGACCAACATTGGCAACAGTAGAGCTATTAAACATATAACATATGTATATAAACGTTATTATGCGATACAAAAACAACAAGTTTCGTTTATAAAAATGGCTAAAAACAATTTCATAGTAAACTCTTCGAAACGATGTGAAAGACGGCGAGCCCCGACGCTTGCAACTCCTTGATATATATTACCGAACCCTTATTGTTTCTAAACCGTAATACTGTAATTGAAAAAAAGCAAATTTCCACCCACTGCATAATATTTATACTAAAACTAATGAAGATGAACACGCACGCATTCTCTACGGGCGTATACATTATTTGCGTACGAATCATCACACTACTCTATGGATTTTGAATGAAACAGTGAAAAATAGACAAATTCTATATTATTTCTGCTGTAAAGTTAGTAGTGCAACTTTCAGATTAACAAGTGCAAGAATAGAAAATAGATAAAGATTTTGCTACGAACCCACATATACCCCTGATTCGAAAACGAACAAAACCCTTATATGTCTAATAAAACTAATTTGGACTTCAGTATCTTGTAAATTATCCATGTTAGTGCTATGACATAAATTGAAGTAATTCATAAAGGTCGATTTTTTATTCATTTTCGAATCAGCTGCGGCCTAGCATGAGAACCACGACAAAATTTTGTCGACCCGTTTTCTCGTGTTTTAATCGAGTATCTCTTTATGTCTTCCGGGTCTAACATGATACTTACACTTAAAATTCGACTTCTAATGTCAAAAGTTGAGATATTTGTCGATTCGAATATCTAAGTCTATCAAAGTTGTCGATGTCGAGATATAATATATCGAGATATCTTATATCTTAGTTTGTCTTCACTCATCCGCGAGATATGTCGTGGCGGTCATGCTAGGCGGGCAGGAGGCGTTTAAGGGAACAAAATTTTAGTTCTGTGCAAGGGTTAAGAGTGTGAAATTATCATTGAAGCATTCAATAGAAATACAAAGAAGATTTACGTGGAATTATTTAAAAATGGTACCTGTTGATTTGGCCCACAACACGTGGCGTTATGACACAGGTCGTTGGGCGGACAATGTAACGCGCACGGCGCTTCTGCTGACGAACTAATAATCTGTGAACGAAATCATATCAATTGAAATTTCTGAAGTACTTTAATACCATCTTGAAGTTTATGTGGCGGATAATGATGATAGATGGTTCGGTTCTTATGTAATCGTAGTTTCACTAGGTTTTGTATAAAAAAGTACAAATACATAGTGAAACTAGGTGCTGATACCTGATAAACGTAATAAGCTGTTGCTGGAAAGCATCCGAAACGACGGTATAAATAATAAATAGCTTTTTCATCCTTTATAAAGTATTTAATTTAAAAAGGTGGTTTATATTCACCCTCTTATCAAAAATAGTATCAACTTTGGTAAAAGATGTAAGGTGTTCTTTTAAGATATTATATGTATATCTTCTTTATGACTTAAGTGAATTCTCGAGTCCCCTAGTAAGGCATAGGGCAGACACATTTTTGTGCCCATTTTACTGATCATTTTTATTTATTATAAGATTACAATAAAATAATTGCCTGATCAAAATATTGTAAATAATCTAAATTTTATTGTAATCTTGTTTCCTTGGGATTCACAACATATATCTCCGATGCTAAACGCAAAGTGCATTGAGCTGGAAATGAGTGTCAGCGACATCAAGAAGAACATAACCAATTCTGGAAGTATACATTACCTCATTTCCATCTAAGGGCAGTTCTACGAATTCCGGCTGTATCGTCGTAGAGTGGATGCCCTCGTTGTGGAAGAATTCCTTCACCTTTTCTGCTATTTTCATATACTCGGATAAGTTTCTACACCTGGTAAAGAAATGAATAAGAATGAGAAAAAAATATTCCATGCCACACACATCTATACTAAAATTATAAAAAGGAAAGATTTGTTTGTTTGTTTGTTACGATTTAACTCAAAAACTACTCGACCGATTTCAAAAATTCTTTCACCAATAGAAAGCTACATTATCAGCGAGAAACATATATATTCCATATATCCGTGCGAAACCGGGGCGAATCGCTGGTAAATTATAACTTAAACTAAATATGCTGTGTGGTGAAAGAAAAGGCCGATGCTCAGCTATTGCTGTAAACCAGTACTGGCTACAGCGCTGATTTTCAGCATCTGCCTGGGTAACTGAAAAAAACATTGCCAGAAAACACTAAAAGAGAGTTTAAATGAAAAGTCTTTCATTTTGTTATTCCAAATGGCCCAGAAGGATTAAAATCGTTCAGCTGATGAAATGAGGTAAGTTGAAGATACTGTAAAGAGCGACTAGCTGTAGACTATTTTGGAGACTCCCAATAAAAGAGTGTTAGTTTTTCGCACATTCATAGTGGAAAGAGTTATGTGGGCTATCCCATCCCATCCCATCCGACTCAAATAAGGGGGCAATAAATGAAAAAAAAAACTACCGTATATTACACATATATTACGCTTACTTGCGTTTATTTTTTTTTTAATAATTTAAACAACTTCAAGGTAATTTTGCTTATAAAGTTTGAATATTATGATTACTTATAACTGATATATAACAAAGATAATTAATTGCCCATTGTTGCAACTTTTGTATAATAAACAATTCGAAAATAAGATAATTGCTTCATCAGCTGACAGTGCATGAAAAACAAAGAAATTTTCATTAAAGTCTCGTACCCCATTTAAACAAACGTCAACTATTTTAAAATGTGGAACACAGAAACCTTGGTCCGGTTCTCGACAAAAACGTTTTATGCAGTTGACTGAAATTTATTTTAAAGGTTCCCGTCAACTTTAGTTACAATTCTAACGTTACATTGGACTCCTCATAAAATAAAACTATCTATCCTCTATTTTATTCAAAATATTGTAGTATCTCAATTTATTGCATATAGGATTTATAAAAGTAAACAGCAGACGCACTGGTTCACTGACACAAGTTCTGAGACAAAGATACCATCTGGAAGTCTGCCAAATTGAATTTGATTTCAAAAGAGTTTTCGGAAACAACGAGCTAATGGGATTATCTTGTAAAAGATAAAATTGCAAGTCTTTTAGTAACAACTGCAATATACACGATGCGGCATTGTAATTGGTTGGTATAAAATACTGAATACGGTAATGTGGAGTTTGGGTTATATTGAAGATTTTTTAAAAAATCAGAAAACACTAATCATTATTATAACAAAATACATAATACTACAGAGAACTTTATTAAGCCTTAACTTTTTGACCGCCATGTCAAAACGTCATCTCCGTGCCCTGTACGCCGAGCCTGAAAATCGACATTAATTTTGTTGTTTTTTAGTAATCATCAAATATTTGAATAACTAAAATGAAATTTTCTTTGCTTTGTACAATAAAGTAATGATTGGAGATTCAGTTTTTAAGATGTATTAATAAAACACAGTAAAGTAATGATTTAATAGGTTTATTTTGTATTTTTCTGTGAGCTGTTTTCTGTCTTGCTGTCGATCATAGCCGACGTCGGCGTCGAGGGCATGTTTGCGTTTGTCGAGCATAGCCGACATTGGCGGTCAAAAGGTTAATAACCTATTGAAACATATTTTTCGAACAATGATGCGTCACGTCAATAATGTATCACGAAGTTGCATGAAATGTCGAAGAGTAAAAATCTTAATCTTTGTGGAGGTAATGGAGGGTACGTAATATCTGCAAATTTAATAAGCTAAAGGTTAATTAAAGACCATTTCTATTAATATTTAAGATATCGCTATATTATCTAGATATGTAGTAATACCTCGAATGACACCTATCGACCGATATCAAAGAATAATCTTAAACCAATTTCATAGATAAATGAGTACTCTACACTGATAGTCAAGTAGCACGCGTAGCCTATTACATATATACACATTAAACAATATAAATATTATAATATATAAATATGCAAAACATACAACTATAGTTCTAAAAGATTGCTTAAGGCTTGTCTCTCAAAAAAATCAACATTTCCGGCATTTTTGAGACCATACTGCTGTTCTAATATGAAACCTAGGATTCTTATATTTTTACACCTTATTCTCCATTTCATTAAGAACCGAAGCGCCATGACAGTTTTTTGAATACTTATATTTTATTCGATGAAAAAAAATGTCTAAAATACCTTGATTTTAACATATATTTGCCTTCTCCTCTGAAGCCATATGACTTATTGGCTTGATATTTATATGTAAAATATAACAAAGTACGGGCAACATTTTCGCCAGAAAAAATTATGAATTACTTGAACGGAATTCTATATAATTAGAAAAAATACTTTTGGCGCATACGACTTTTACTTTCAAGCAATTGCGGGGCTCTTGCGCGGTGAGAGGGACGTACTGGTGGGCGTGAATCAGTGCCGCTCAGGCTTTACTGGACGACGGACCTGTGCCGCTTCGTACAACCTATCATATATTCAGCATTTTCTAGTATGAGAGACATACATAAAACAAAGTCTTATCATTAACTCAAGACCGTCTGTACCGATTTTAATGATATCTTATTTGTTGGGTTCATTTATGTCCCGAATAACAGAATAACTATTAAAATATTGGAATAATCCAGGATAAAAATATATGCATAAAATTAATTTTAAAATAAATTATGTCAGAACTTCATTTTCTCAATTCATACTCAGTTCACGTCGCGCAAACTTATTATAGCTTATTTGTAATAATTTATGATATATATAATAGAATAATAGAAGTGAAAATATAGCATATTCAAATCTATATAGTTATAAATTTTTTGAAGAACATTCTGGCAGTACAATGTCTGTCAGGTCCGCTAGTCCTGAAATTAAAAATATAGTGATCTAAAGTATTTCGTATTTTTTGTAAAAATAGCATGCCAAGAAAATAGGGTGGATTATTCGTGGTCTTGCCGCCAAAATATATTACGATGCATACGTCTTAGCATTTTATAAAAAAATTATAAGAGAAATAACTATGTTATAAACATTATTTATATTATTCTTATATATTGTTAGACCGCCTCCGTGGTTCAGTGGTAAGCGCAATTCGTTTAGCACCGGAGGTCCTGGGTTCGAATCCCGGGGAAACAAGATTTAAAAAAAAGTCTTTCGGTCAGGTAAGGCACAGAAGGCTGATCACCTACTTACCTATAAAGACAAATGATCAGTGAAACAGACACAAAAATGGGTCTGCCCCATGCCCCATTAGGGGATTCGCGAATTCACTTTTTATATATTATTGTATTTGTCGGGCTCGTTGGCTCTTTCTGTAGAACACCTGCCGTGCGCATCGATGGGTCGTGGGTTCGAATCCCATCGGGACGACTTGTTTATAATTTTCTATAATCATGTCTTTCCCACGTCTGGTAACTTCGGGCATTGATCGGGTGGGAGAAATATCGAAATTTCGACCGGGTAACGAACCACCATTCATAGATGGAAAAACCGCGTATTGCGCGTTTCGGTTCATTTTATAGATTTCCGAATGCTCGTCTGTCGATATGTGACATAAAAAAGAATTCACAGATAAAAGAATTTGTTTGTCTTATTTTGTAATAAAACTCCTCCGAAACGGCTTGACCAATTTTTATGAAATTTTGGGTGTATATTCAGTAGGTCTGAAATAGGGCGTATATTTTATACATACATGTTTCATAGTGTAAGGGTTAAACATGTATGTCTAAAAGTGTCAAGGGTGGTCCACCCCAAAAAATATTTTTTATTGCTGGTCAAAAAAAAATTTTTTTATGTAATTTGGAATGGAACCCTAAATTTTCACTTTTCACATTTTTTGGAGTTGAGATAAAAAGTATTTGTAGGCCCAATTTTAATAAATATTCCTTATTATCGGATACATGCAAATAAAGTCGAGTGAAATAGTTAACAATATATCTATTAGATATAAAAGAATGTCGTGTTAGTAAAACCATTTATAACTCAAGAACGGCTGCACCGATTTTAGTGAAATTTTATTTGTTGGATTCGTCTATCTTCTGAATAACAGAATAACTATTAAAATATTGAAAAAAATTAGGTAAAAATAGATGCAGTAAATTAACTTTAAAATAAATTAGGTTCGGACCTCCGCCATCTTTCACAATGCTTATTATTTTAATTATCATATTATTTCTTTATTTATATTATTATTTCTTATTATAATTGATGTCTACTGCAAATCTATATAATAAAAAATGAAATATATTTTATATTATTCTTATATATTGTTAGAGCGCCTCCGTGGCTCAGTGGTAAGCGCGATGCGTTTAGCACCGGAGGTCCTGGGTTCGAATCCCGGGGAAACAAGATTTTAAAAAAAAGTGTTTCGGTCGGGCAGGGCACAGAAGGCTGATCACCTACTTACCTATAAAGATAAATGATCAGTGAAACAGACACAGAAATGGATCTGCCCCATGCCCCATTAGGGGACTCGCGAATTTACTTTTTATATATTGTTGTATTTGATGGGTTCGTTGGCGCGTTCTGTAGAACACCTGCCGTGCGCATCGATGGGTCGTGGGTTCGAATCCCACCGGGACGACTTGTTTATAATTTTCTATAATCATGTCTTTCCCACGTCTGGTAACTTCGGGCATTGATCGGGTGGGAGAAATTTCGACCGGGTAACGAACCACCATTCATAGATGGAAAAACCGCGTATTGCGCGTTTCGGTTTTATTTTATAGATTTCCGAATGCTCGAAGTAATAATTTGGTCGACAGCGCAACATTGACTGAATTTTGAAGTTTTGAAAAAAAAAACTTTTTTTTATGTAATTTGGAATGGAACCCTAAATTTTCACCATTCTTTAATTGAAACCCCTATTCTTTAATTGAGATTGTATGAACATTTTTGCATGAACAATATCCAAATAATACTGACATCATATCAGTATCTACATTGTATCCGTGCAAAGCCGGGGTGGGTCGCTAGTAATAATATAAAAGTTTTACGTGCCTACTTGTTTTGTACTTTTTATACTGTAATGTGCGACTAGGTAATTCCCTACATACCTAAATAAATTTGTTTGTAAGTTTACTAGTTTAGTAGGTATGGCGTAAGTACTAAGTACCTACTAAACTCAGACGACTGGATCGGGGATTTCAATAGTTTTTGGTGGGGTTGGTAGAGGGGCCCAAGGGTATAACAAGCGCCGCTTATCGTTAAAAATATATAAAAAAATAAAATAAAAATATTAAAAAATTCTTAGTCTTATTCATAAAAAAAAAATTTATGCTGTTAAGTTGTCGTTCTGTAGAATCCTATGTATGTATGTTAGGCTATGGGTTACGTGTAACGTTTGCCAATTTCACCTAATTGTTAAGTACTAAAGCAAAATGATTGTTTTGCGATCGCAGTGGCACGCGACGGAACCAAGTTCAAATCCCAGCTGAAGGAATATCATGTATGTTTATTTTATTTAATTTTAACATAATTTTAATATATTTATTTAAATCTTGTATGTGTTCATACAAGTTTTGATGATTAATAATATTTTAAAGTTTCTTCTAAACTAACATTTATTAATTTATTTTTTTTGAAATTATAGTAGGGATTCTTTGTTATAGCCTAACAAAACGTCCTTTAAAAAACCGACCCACTGAAAAGCTTAATTTTTTTTTAAATACTTACGCCACCCCTATCTCGTCTCTATTCCTACCGCGTAAAGCAAATTTCTGCCAAAAACTAATTAATACCTAGTAAAAAGATAAGAAAATTAATAAATATCTGGATAAGTATTTACTTTAGTTTTTGAAATCGGTGACAAACCAACAAACATAAATCAACTAATACTTTAAATTCACGCTCAAATCACAAGTTAGCCGTAGCCTCGTGGTAGCGTTCTCATCCATCGATCCCATGGTACCGGGTTCGAGACCCAGCAACTATCATTTTTTTTTAAAATATCACAATTTTGCTTAAAATTATTTAATATTTTTACGCTTTTTATGTAAAATTATTATGTTTTTTTCATAATCTTACGCCATATTATGTAATTTTTCATTATTTTATCGATTTGTCCCTCTCTCTCTTTCTCTTAGAGGGCTCTGTGCTAGGCTCGTTGTCAGTTAGAAACCGAAAAGGGTCTGTAGAAGGTTCACGAAGGTTCAGGTATAACGGACGCGTATTTTTTAAGCAACCATCGACAGAATTGGACGTATAGACGACAAAAATCACGAACTTTCAAAAAAATTAACAAAATGATAAAAATTAAAATACGCGTGGTTTGACTCAACATTGTCAGACGAGCGAGTATTATTCGACGTCAACGATATACACATGTATTTCCCGGTTGACATCTACAATCACAATACGAATGGGAAAACAAAATTTTGATAGTTGGAACCGCTGCAGACAATGCCTGTTTTGTGTGTTTTTACGACTAATTTCATCCGAGTGAGGATGATAAAAAAGTCTGAAAATTTTACATTTATACTTACAATAACTATAAATATTGATTTTATCATAAAAAATATATAATATGGCGTAAGTTTATGAAAAAACATAATAATGATACATAAAAAAATTAAATAATTTTATGCAACATTGTGATAATTTGTTAAAAAATGAGGGTTGCCGGGTCTCGAACCCGGTGCCATAGAACGTTTTCTTTGTATTCTGTACACTCGGAATTGGTATATAAATGCCTCGGAATTAGGATTTTTACATCGCAATAAGGTGCTTCGGACTTTTTCATATTTTTACATAATTTAACAAATAAGAAAAATTTTAATTGCCAAATTGTGAGTATATATCAAGAGTCAGATAAATAACAATTCTGATAAATATAGCCAATTCTACAGAAATATATAGATAATACTTAATTTTCAATGTTCTTTTGAGTTATGGTGAAAATACCGCGGAATTAGGTGCCTTTACCTTATATCGTTGACGTCGAATAATACTCGCTCGTCTGACAATGTTGAGTCAAACCACGCGTATTTTAATTTTTATCATTTTGTTAATTTTTTTGAAAGTTTGTGATTTTTGTCGTGTATACGTCCAATTCTGTCGATGGTTGCTCAAAAAATACGCGTCCGTTATACCTGAACCTTCGTGAACCTTCTACAGACCCTTTTCGGTTTCTAACTGACAACGAGCCTAGCACAGAGCCCTCTAAGAGAAAGAGAGAGAGGGACAAATCGATAAAATAATGAAAAATTACATAATATGGCGTAAGATTATGAAAAAAACATAATAATTTTACATAAAAAGCGTAAAAATATTAAATAATTTTAAGCAAAATTGTGATATTTTAAAAAAAAATGATAGTTGCTGGGTCTCGAACCCGGTACCATGGGATCGATGGATGAGAACGCTACCACGAGGCTACGGCTAACTTGTGATTTGAGCGTGAATTTAAAGTATTAGTTGATTTATGTTTGTTGGTTTGTCACCGATTTCAAAAACTAAAGTAAATACTTATCCAGATATTTATTAATTTTCTTATCTTTTTACTAGGTATTAATTAGTTTTTGGCAGAAATTTGCTTTACGCGGTAGGAATAGAGACGAGATAGGGGTGGCGTAAGTATTTAAAAAAAAATTAAGCTTTTCAGTGGGTCGGTTTTTTAAAGGACGTTTTGTTAGGCTATAACAAAGAATCCCTACTATAATTTCAAAAAAAATAAATTAATAAATGTTAGTTTAGAAGAAACTTTAAAATATTATTAATCATCAAAACTTGTATGAACACATACAAGATTTAAATAAATATATTAAAATTATGTTAAAATTAAATAAAATAAACATACATGATATTCCTTCAGCTGGGATTTGAACTTGGTTCCGTCGCGTGCCACTGCGATCGCAAAACAATCATTTTGCTTTAGTACTTAACAATTAGGTGAAATTGGCAAACGTTACACGTAACCCATAGCCTAACATACATACATAGGATTCTACAGAACGACAACTTAACAGCATAAATTTTTTTTTTATGAATAAGACTAAGAATTTTTTAATATTTTTATTTTATTTTTTTATATATTTTTAACGATAAGCGGCGCTTGTTATACCCTTGGGCCCCTCTACCAACCCCACCAAAAACTATTGAAATCCCCGATCCAGTCGTCTGAGTTTAGTAGGTACTTAGTACTTACGCCATACCTACTAAACTAGTAAACTTACAAACAAATTTATTTAGGTATGTAGGGAATTACCTAGTCGCACATTACAGTATAAAAAGTACAAAACAAGTAGGCACGTAAAACTTTTATATTATTACTAGCGACCCACCCCGGCTTTGCACGGATACAATGTAGATACTGATATGATGTCAGTATTATTTGGATATTGTTCATGCAAAAATGTTCATACAATCTCAATTAAAGAATAGGGGTTTCAATTAAAGAATGGTGAAAATTTAGGGTTCCATTCCAAATTACATAAAAAAAAGTTTTTTTTTTCAAAACTTCAAAATTCAGTCAATGTTGCGCTGTCGACCAAATTATTACTTCGAGCATTCGGAAATCTATAAAATAAAACCGAAACGCGCAATACGCGGTTTTTCCATCTATGAATGGTGGTTCGTTACCCGGTCGAAATTTCTCCCACCCGATCAATGCCCGAAGTTACCAGACGTGGGAAAGACATGATTATAGAAAATTATAAACAAGTCGTCCCGGTGGGATTCGAACCCACGACCCATCGATGCGCACGGCAGGTGTTCTACAGAACGCGCCAACGAACCCATCAAATACAACAATATATAAAAAGTAAATTCGCGAGTCCCCTAATGGGGCATGGGGCAGATCCATTTCTGTGTCTGTTTCACTGATCATTTATCTTTATAGGTAAGTAGGTGATCAGCCTTCTGTGCCCTGCCCGACCGAAACACTTTTTTTTAAAATCTTGTTTCCCCGGGATTCGAACCCAGGACCTCCGGTGCTAAACGCATCGCGCTTACCACTGAGCCACGGAGGCGCTCTAACAATATATAAGAATAATATAAAATATATTTCATTTTTTATTATATAGATTTGCAGTAGACATCAATTATAATAAGAAATAATAATATAAATAAAGAAATAATATGATAATTAAAATAATAAGCATTGTGAAAGATGGCGGAGGTCCGAACCTAATTTATTATAAAGTTAATTTACTGCATCTATTTTTACCTAATTTTTTTCAATATTTTAATAGTTATTCTGTTATTCAGAAGATAGACGAATCCAACAAATAAATTTCACTAAAATCGGTGCAGTCGTTCTTGAGTTATAAATGGTTTTACTAACACGACTTTCTTTTATATCTAATAGATATATTGTTAACTATTTCCCTCGACTTTATTTGCATGTATCCGATAATAAGGAATATTTATTCAAATTGGGCCTACAAATACTTTTTATCTCAACTCCAAAATAATTTAAATAAAAAGAAAGGTCAGAATGTGTTGATGTCTGATGAAAAGTAGTCTTATTCTAGTTAGTTTCATTCTTCTATGTCTATGTAGCCCAGGTCCTAAATAGTAAATACTAATTTTTTTAAGAACTACGTGGAATCAAACATACACTACCACTCAAACTTTAGCATTTATAATAAGTATTAGTAAATTTATTATTATCGGTTACATAATTATTAATTACATATTAACAAAACACCGATCAATATTTTTATAATATGTAAATACGTTGTAAACGTTGTTAAATAATACGAAATATACGTTGATCCTACTGTTATCGTTATTCTGTGCCGACAGGACCGCGACGGCGCGGAGCAAGCTAGTTCATTATTCGCCCGCGCCGCCGCGGCCGCGCAGTAAAGTCGCGATATTTTGATGAGGGGGTAGCATGCTTGCGCGGGGAGAAATCGCTCGCTCCGCCTACACTAGCAAGGTCTTTTGCCTTACCCTGCCCCTTAAGGCTTGTACACACAATCAGCAATATTTGCGCAGTAAACATAACTAAAAATAGATTCACTTTTGTCGGAGATATGAAGTGAAAAGTTAATATAACAGCTGAATTCTGAGACTAAAACTCGAAGTGGGACTACAGTTAATTCTCGTAGTGAGGTATGAGGCAGTCACATATTTGTGTTTATTCCCAGGGCACATTGTCAACCGGGCAAATTGTTTTTTATGTTAGATATCGACAGACCAGCATGAGGTTCACTTGATGACCTCAGCCACAGAACATCAGTCAATGATGTGCTGTCGAACTGAAATCGAAACGCGCAATGTGCACTTCACGGTTTTTCGGAATTTCGATATTCCTCCCACCCGATCAATGTCCGAAGTTACCAGACGTGGGGAAAACATGCTTGCAGAAAATTATAAATATGTCGTCCCGGTGGGATTCGAAACCACGACCCATCGATGCGCACGGCAGGTGTTCTACCGAACGCGCCAACGAGCACGTCTTATCTCAAAGAAAAATGATCGGCCAAATAGTCACAAATATTTGTCAATTAAATGTCTCATTCCTAATGGCAAATGGACTAACGTGATGATAAGTGTATCTGCAACAACAGAGGATTTGCAGATGCGTTGCCGAACTTTAAAAATTCGTTCCTCGTCAAACAAATCGAATGCGACCTTGAGAGACAAATGTCCTCACAAAATAAACAAAACCATGTTCAAACCATCAAGTAGTTAAATAGGTATTAAATCACAAAAGAGTACCTCATATACTTAATTACTACACTGACAATAGGTTTGTTGTCATATATCAGTATTCAGTAAACGACATTTCATGAAATCATGTTCTCCGCGAAAGTGTTATCTCAGAAAACTAAGCATTGCCTTATCGAAAATGTCACCATATTATTAACTAAAGAAAGTAGGAGGGCTTTTTGGCGTAGTCGAATTGATGTGCCAGTAGTTTTAGCTATAAGAAGCGCAAGAAAACATAACCCGCTTATTTTTTGCGATACCGCTTTTTAGTTTATTTATTAAACGTTACTTGTCTTGACAGTTGACCCAGTGCGACAAGTAACTTATACATAACTTATACACTACAAATTAAAAAAAACCCAATACAATAAATTAATATAAAAGAACAAAAATCCTAAACCATACAATATCATATCTAATCTATTACTACAACTAAACATAATATGTTACAGTAAATAAAACTAATCTTGTGAGCTCACTCAATGCTACCATAAACACATCTACTCTGTCACAAACTTTATTTATGACAGAAATAGATCTGTTTATGGGCGCTTTCTCTAACAAGTTAGTTGACAGCATTACTTTCAATATCAGTATTATATTTACCTAATATGTGCGCTTGCGATGATCCTGTCTCCAGCCAATTGCCACACGTGGAATTCATGGACGGCGAGCACTCCGTCCACTTCGTCTAACAGACGTCTTTGTATAGCATCCACCTGCACAAATAGCACTGATAAGCCTTGGGCATATTCATTGAGTGCAACTTGTTTAAGAAAAAGGATTATACCAAGACGAGTAGGTTAGGGTGTCCCAGCCTATAAGGGCGAAAAAATTTTTTTTGAATTTAAGTATGCATACCCTTTATATTTTTTCTAATTGACCCCACTGACTAAAATAAAAAATATTATTAGTATCGGACAACGATAACCCGTGCCGACTTGATGTCAAACTTTTAACAAAATGTTTGTATGGAGATTGTAGAGGGCATTTTAAAACTTAATTTTTATTTAATAATTTAAACACTATTTTACATTTATTATATTTTTATTATTATAAAAACGTTAGTTCTTATATTTTCTTTTCAAAGTTTTATTTTTAGAGTCTTGGTATTGCTCTATGTTCATGTGCGCAACGTAGTAAAAATTGCGAACTAGTCGATGTATTCTTGTAAAGTGAACCACAAAGATCTTCTTTCGAGAGGATGTGCATTTGCGCACGTCTATAGCTGGCAACCGTTTTTCATCCCAGTGGACAGTTAAAGTATCCAGCACCTCTTTTTGGAAATCGACTTTAATATCTTCTGCCCGCTCTTTTCGTTTTTCTGTACGAATTCTTTGAATGGAGGTCATCCTTATGGGATATTCGTCAGGGCTGACTTCAAGAACCTCAATAGTATCTTCAGAATTTCTCATACTTACCTGACACTTCTCTATAACTGCCACTAATTTTGGAGTGATATGTTTTTTTTTTCATTGAAGTTTTATGCTCGAATCTGTTTTGTATTTTATTCGCTTTTTTGTAAATATCTAATGTTGTATAGGGTAAATAGTTTCTTAACACAGGTAAAGCTTTAGTCTATATACGGGCCTTTAACGTTTTAAACATATGTAGATTTGCGTTTTCATTGACACTTAAATTCACTTATGAACATTACAAAACAGAACTGACGATACTTCGCATATAGGGTAGTTTTGAACCAGTAATTTTACATCCCCTATTAAAAATATGTCTATTTTAGAACATCGTAATCCCACTGATATCTTGACTTAGCAAAAATAATACGTTTACTAATAAAACCAAGTAATAACAGACACAATATTGTCTTTTATTAACGCGAGTATCACACATTTAAATAAAATACTGTATACCGGATTAAAACGCGATTTATTGTTTAAATTATTTATCCCGACGTTTCGGATGCTTTTCAGCAACCGTGGTCGCGGGAGACTGAAAGATGACAGTTGTCTTATATTTGAAATGTCACAAAGTTGCCATATTTAATTCAATTAAATTAAAAAATAATCTATTAATTTAGGTAACACAATGTACATCTATGAACGTCAATAAAAATAATACATATTAAATTACTAATATTACTAATATTAAATGCTTCTAATTTTACATTTACTACCAGTTCACAAATCAAGGGCGTAGAGCGGACGAGAAGAACTGGCAAGAAACTCGCCGCCACTCTTTTTAATCGCCAAGTTTTTGTTTTACAATTATTACATATTAACGCCATCTATTCCTACGGAGTTGATATTTACTGTAATTTTCTATATTATGACAATATTGACTAACGGTGTCCTCTTGTTTTTTAGTATGTTTGATTTGGGGCTTTAGATTTTTAATAACTGGATCCCAGGTGTTGGAAAGTCTCAAACCATCTTCTCTATTGAAGTTAGGATGTTTTTTAATTTCAATAGCCTCACGTACTAGTCTGGGAAAGAATCTACTTTCTTTAGCAAGGATTTTTGGTTGGTCGAAACGTATGTAATGGTTTGGTTTATCCAGAGTGTGTTCACATACTGCTGATTTAGAGTGACGTCTGTTTTTGATATCCGCAATGTGTTCCTTAAGTCGGTTTGAAATGCTACGTTTAGTTTGCCCAATGTAGGATAAACCACAGTCACAATCCAGTTTATATACACCTGAATCTTGCAAAGGAATATTACTTTTTATTGGTCTCAAGAACTGTTGAATCTTCTTGTGTGGCTTGAAAACTGTATTAATAGAAGCTCGTTTTAAGATTTATGTGAAGGGTGTTACAGACAGGATTGGAAGAATCTTAAAACGAGCTTCTATTAATACAGTTTTCAAGCCACACAAGAAGATTCAACAGTTCTTGAGACCAATAAAAAGTAATATTCCTTTGCAAGATTCAGGTGTATATAAACTGGATTGTGACTGTGGTTTATCCTACATTGGGCAAACTAAACGTAGCATTTCAAACCGACTTAAGGAACACATTGCGGATATCAAAAACAGACGTCACTCTAAATCAGCAGTATGTGAACACACTCTGGATAAACCAAACCATTACATACGTTTCGACCAACCAAAAATCCTTGCTAAAGAAAGTAGATTCTTTCCCAGACTAGTACGTGAGGCTATTGAAATTAAAAAACATCCTAACTTCAATAGAGAAGATGGTTTGAGACTTTCCAACACCTGGGATCCAGTTATTAAAAATCTAAAGCCCCAAATCAAACATACTAAAAAACAAGAGGACACCGTTAGTCAATATTGTCATAATATAGAAAATTACAGTAAATATCAACTCCGTAGGAATAGATGGCGTTAATATGTAATAATTGTAAAACAAAAACTTGGCGATTAAAAAGAGTGGCGGCGAGTTTCTTGCCAGTTCTTCTCGTCCGCTCTACGCCCTTGATTTGTGAACTGGTAGTAAATGTAAAATTAGAAGCATTTAATATTAGTAATATTAGTAATTTAATATGTATTATTTTTATTGACGTTCATAGATGTACATTGTGTTACCTAAATTAATAGATTATTTTTTAATTTAATTGAATTAAATATGGCAACTTTGTGACATTTCAAATATAAGACAACTGTCATCTTTCAGTCTCCCGCGACCACGGTTGCTGAAAAGCATCCGAAACGTCGGGATAAATAATTTAAACAATAAATCGCGTTTTAATCCGGTATACAGTATTTTATTTAAATAACAGACACTTCGATACGATAACTCTGACGCGTCAAAGTAGTAAGTACTGACATCTATCAATGCAAGTCGGCACGGGTTGCTTTGGTTCTAGGTACATGAAATTTTATTTACATGTGTTTTGACACTATTCAAATATAATTAGAGGGTATGCGTTGCAAAAAATAGACTTTGATTTTTTTGGGACACCCTAGAGTAGGTACCTGGTACATATTACTTGCACTGTAAAAAAGTTATCATCTTATGGAGAGCCAAGCTCTTAAGTTTTCTACAAACCCTACACGTCAAAATGTGTCTTATCCATTCCGTTACTCAAAGGATATATCGGTACAAAATTAACGTCTAGTGAATTACTTTCTTTTCAAAAGCCCATAGGAATGTCTGCGTCACTCTTTCGAAACACTGTCCAGACCAAAATTATGCTACAAAAATACGACGAAACGCTTCGAAAAAGGTAGATAGTGCCCTGCGCTTCCGTTGTCTATTGTCTATTGGAGAGAGAATTTTTAAAATAGGTCGAGTACTTTTTGAGTTAAATCGTAACAAAAATATCCTTTTTATAATATTAGTTTATATGTATCTTAAGTAATTTATTATTAGTTACAAAGGACTATGCGACTCTTAGTCGGAATTACTTTTAAAAAAATACTAACAAAGAATTCATTAAACAGTTCAGTGAGATGAAAGTCACCGCAACCGCCAAATGTCAGACGAATCAACTACAACACGTGATGGTGTTTGTAAAGAACATCTTTTTTTTTTTTTCTTTTTTTTTATGTCAGATATCGACAGACGAGCATGAGGTTCACTTGATGGTAGGTGATACCTCAGCCACAGAACATCACTCAATGATGCGCTGTCGACCTAATTTTTTACTTCGAGCATTCGGAAGTCCATAGACTGAAACCGGAACGCGCAATATGCACTTCACGGCTTTTCCATCTATGAACGGTGGTTCGTTACCCGGTCGGAATTTAGATATTCCTCCCACCCGATCAATGCCCGAAGTTACCAGACGTGGGGAAAGCATGCTTACAGAAAATTATAAGCATGTGCTCCCGGTGGGAATCGAACCCACGACCCATCGATGCGCACGGCAGGTGTTCTACCGAACGCGCCAACGAGCCCGTCTGAAAATGTTCTCGTATCAAGTTTGATTGATAAGAGATAAGGTGACCCCATTCATATAACAACCATCGTAGGCCAAACCGACTTTAAGTTTCAGCCTAGCAAAACTTGGCATTCACCAAGTCAATTCATTTAAAAAGAAAGGCTTCAAAGACGAATGTGACATTAAAAAGGCCTTCGCTTCCATTTTTTTCTCGTACAGCAGTCATATATGTTAGTAGCATAGATTCAATATTTGTCCGAAGAAAAAGTTGAGCGAGTGGAAAATTGACGAAAAATAGCTCGACATTACCGACTGTTTCCATTTAGATTTCGAGATGTATGTAGTAAATTCAAGAAATTAAAATGATCCATTTTTAAATGTATAGATACCTATAAGGGTGGATATAAATGGATGGATTGAGTGAAGAAAGGTCTAATTTCTGTAAAGTCGGCTGATAGAGGAAAATGTAATAATAAAATTAAATATGAAACCTCTCTTGATAGTACAAATCAATTTATATAAAAAAACTCATAAATAATTTTAAAAGTTTACTTGTATTTGAAATATCTTATGTATTGACTGCCTATGATTATAAAACTTATTTTAGAAATAGTCTCGAAGCCTATTTTCTCCCGGCAATTTCTCGACCGAACCGAGTCTCGATTTTTTTCTCGGGACTCGTAAATATAACGAGACTAGCGTAAATATAGCTAGACGAAAGCCCTAGTTTCTAGTTTGATATAAAATTAGGTGATTCAAACGCGCAATACGTCCTTTCGTTATCGCTGTTCAAACGCGAGTTATCAATGCAAATATTGTTTGGTTCCCTGCACAAACCACACACGTGCCCAATTTGCCACCGCACATAAACTATTCATATACTTTTGTGTTAACATGATAATTTAGATTTATATTTACATAGTCGCTGCTGCTTTATATACGAGGGGCGGCTGATAAGTCCGCGGCCTGAGGTACTTAGGACTGACTAATTATCTCACTTGTGTTAGTACTAGTTGAGACACTTATTGGTAGTAGAAATATAACCTTCTTTCGATAATAAGGTTATTAGTAAACTATCTGTTGAAGGACAAACATCATCATGTCAGCCGATCCGACAAATTTAAGTAATATTGAACACCGCGCCGTGATAAAGTACTTCGTAAAGAAAGGAAAAACTCTGTAATAAATTTTCAAAGAAATGTCATTAGTTCTTTGGGGATCTGCGCCTTCAAATACCATGCTCAAAACTTGGGCTCGCTTATTAAAACAAGGACGAGAGAGCTGTGAAGATGATCCGAGTCCGGGGCGATCTGTGACGGTAGTGACGGAGGAAAATGTTCGAAAAGTCGAAAAATTTGTACTGGCCGACCTAAGAAGAAAATTATGGCAGATAGCCGAATAGTTGCAGATCAGTAAAAAATGGGTTGGATAAATTATGTACGAGCATTTCAATATGAGAAAATTCAGTGCGCGTTGGGTACCAAAAATAATTTCACTGCTCGATAAGCCGCGGCGACTCGCGACTAGTAAGGATTTTTTAGAGCTAGTCGGGGACAATCTAGACGAAATTTGCGGCCGAATCATAAACATAGATGAAACCTGGGTTCGCCAATGCAATTCTTACCCAAATTGGAGTCCATGCAATTGACGAAAAAAGGAGAAAGGCCGCTGAAGAAATTTAAGGTTAAATAGTCGGCATCAAAGCTTATGGCGACTGTTTTCTAGGACAGCGAAGGTGTTTTGCTGATTGATTACCTACCATAGGGAACTACTATAAATGGACAATACTATGAAAATTTATTGGCTCAGGCGCGAGAGGCAGTCGTTCAGAAACAACGTGGGAATTTAGCACGCGGAGTGCTGTTTTTGCAAGACAAAGCGCGCGCCACATGGCGCGCGTTTCCCGGCTGGTCCTGAAGGACACAGGCTTCTCGGAAATTGACCACTCACCTTACAGTCCAGACCTGGCCCTCAGCTACTATTTCCTTTTTTCCAATTTGAAAAAGGAGTAACGAGATCGTGGATTTGCCGGTGACAATGAAATGTAGACGGTTGTAGAAAGCCAATTTGAGGGCAAAGATAAAATATTTTTTTTTGGAGGTTTAAAAGCGTTGCACGCCGGATTTGTTAAATGTATTTTGCTTGAGGAAGACTATATTGAAAAATAAAAATAAAATACTCATACTTTTCTTTCATTTAATGCCTTAGGCCGCGGACTTATCAGCCGCCCCTCGTACACGCATAACTTACGAACGACTGCACCAATTTGGATAATTATTTTTTTGATTTATTTGTAATTGTCAGGACATTGGTATATAACATGTTTGTAATACATTATGAACAGAATCAGTGCGATAAAATCCCGGAAACCAACGGAATAAATATTTTACGACATAACGAGCTCGTGTTAACGCAAAAAAAATAGTCTCGCGAGATTTGACCGTTTTGTTATTATCTATTCTTATATTATAAAGAGGAAAGATTTGTTTGATTGTTTGTTACGATTTAACTCAAAAACTACTCGACTGATTTTAAAAATTCTTTCACCAAAAAATCAACATTATCAGCGAGTAACATAGGCTATTTATGTTTTGTTTATAGGACATCTACATTGCACCCGTGTGAAGCCGGGGCATGTTGCTAAATATAAGTATAACTCGTCACCTGAATATGCGTAGGAACAGTCTGCAGGAGGATCAGCGCGGACTCTCTCAGGAGCGGCCACACTGAGGCCAGGATTAGAATGACCAGAACTATACTGAGCGCCGGGTCGATGTAGAATCGGTACTCCCATTCCGTCAACCAAACCACCAGCGCTGATGTGACCACTATTAGTGAACCTATAACAAGAACGAGGGTTGTAAAATGTTATGGCTCCTCTTCACAATGGCCCATCAAATGGTCGTCCATCATCGCCACCATGATCGGGCAACTCTCCACACAATCGTGAACGTTCATTTACTGACTGTCTACTGTTGTGATATGACGTCTATTGAAAATGGATACAGAGGTGACCCCGGTTGCGGCAATATTATTACTCAGCTCATATTATCATTTAGGATTTTTAAATAAATGACAAGTAAAAATTATTTACTTTATTACTTAATAGTTTACGCCCATCATGGCCCATTGTGAAGAGGAACATTAACAATGATATTGTAGAACCAATCTATTCCATAGTTGACCACAGATTTTTTTTCATGTTAGATATCGACAGATGAGCACGAGGTTCACTTGATGGTAGGATATCCCAGCCAAAGGACATCCGTCAATGATTCTTTGTCGATCAAGTTCTTTACTTCGATTCGGAAATCCATAGACTTATATACATCTATAGTCTGGATTCCCGATGGATTTCCGAATCGAAGTATTTTCCAAAATACGCATTATTCATGGATTTCGATATTCCACCGGCCATTTACCATTTGACTATATATGTAGTTTCGTGTGTGTAATACGTTCTTACCATTAGGACCTACTAACACCTCGGTCATATTTTGAGTTTATTTTTCACACTACATAATTTAGATAAAGAATTCTTGTCTGTACTATTTATAATTCTTGACTGGCACTATACGATTTAACTTGGCGCCACTTTAGTACACTAAATGAGTTCACATGTCTGATTTAAGTCCGTACTTATGAAAGTAGAGCAAAAAAACAATTTAAAACAATATTACGCCTACTTAAATATATATTTGTCTCGTGCTAAATACAGTCTATTTGTTTTGCTAAAATCCGAGCACGTGAAAATATGTATTGTGTCCTTGAAGCTAGAGTTTTATAAAAAGATTTTCATTCGGTATCAATAGGTTGATGGCCTACTTAGATTGATAAAGCGTGTCTATAAAATAATTACTGATTCCCAATACTATCATAACAGCTACACGATAAGATTGACTGGAAGAAGGTGGCACAAGGTTACTATAATAATTGTTCGCATGTTGTTTATTCCAAAATTAATGTCAATGTCAGTTGAGTCGGTTATCGAACTGTCCGAAGCGGCCTTTTATGCTTTTTTTAGATTCACTGATAAACAAAAGACTAATAAAAAAACTCTTTGTTTTGTTTTTCCGAGTCTTCGGGAATCTGCTTACATATAGGTAATTATCGTGCTGAAAAAAGAATTCAGGACGATAAGTGAGTGCAAGTTCATCACTTGTTTGTAAGGAAGCACGAACGACTTTCGAAAAAGTATTCGGAATTTCATGAAGAAGTAAGCGTTTGACCGCAACTCTGCCAGATCGTAAGCGCGGATCTAAATAATGCTAACAATTCCTATTCAATCTGTCAATTGTATGATAGATTAAAGTTTCATACAAATGACAGATCAAGAATACGATCTCAACGCAAGATGTTCGTCCCTCTGATACAGGAATGTGTCTGCGACATGATTACGAAAACGGGAATTTATTTTCATTTCAATTACGAGAGAAATTGCATAAGTTTTTTTGTTTTAGGCTTTTTAAAGATTTTATGTTCAATGATGCTTTCATTAGTATTCGATATTCAAAATAATTTACCAAAAGAATACCGACAACAAGACTACTTACATTTACTGATAAGCTAGCGGCTATTCCAATATCTACTAAATAATATGATGTGTTTAGTATATTTTGCACACAGATTCGCCTCCATGGGATTATCGGAATATTTATTTTAAAAAAAAATGTTTCAATGTCCTATTTTTTTATCAATGTGTGCCAAAGTTTATCTTAATCCGTTCAGTGTAAACTTGAAACATTCATATTACATATAATATTAGGACGTTTATTTATTTCCATTAGAAGCTAAATATACGTCATTATACTTGGAGAATTGTAAATTTATCTTCTCATTGAAAGTTTAATTAGTTAATGTCGCGAATAATAAAATCATATGAATACACCGGAAACGACCGCTTGCCATTTTAGTTATCCGGAGATGGCTTTAGACAAATTCTCACGCATTAGCATACATAGCGACTTCTACATTCTGCGCCTAAAAATAATAAGAATTTATACATAGGAACGGAGGCTCATCTGATTATAAGTTTCGGCAATACTAGAGGGTATATTGATGTTTTAAGTACCATCTCGATGTCTGGAAGTCCAGCAATTCTTAAGGTACTTCCTGCCTCGCACAACTACTCTATGGAACCAGCTTTTACCGGCGGCTTTTCTGAGCCAATACTACTTGACAACCTTCAAGAAACAAGCAAGCAAGCAAGTCGGTAAGCTCTCTGGTGTTGCGGATGTCTATGGGCGATTGAAATAACACTCGGGACACGAGAAAGCTGTTTTCGTATCAATTCGGAAATACCACTCGGTAACAATTGATTCCGCAGAATGAATTGCGCGATGCAGATATTTCCTATGGAACCGCGTTGGATTGATTCCCATGGACATCAATACAAGCATATGAGATATTCATTGCACAGATCTTCTATTTCAATAAAACTATTGTAGAATGCATACATAATACCTACCTACAGACGAAACTTTCATCTGAATTAATAAATTATAACGGTATATAAAATGAATGCTTTATTGCCACAAATTACTATATGATATTTATTTCTTCTAAAATTTACTCATTACAGATTTGGGGCTCAAACAAAGCAAAGCTTGTATCTTGTTGTGTTATCTATATATCGTACAAAGCGGCCTTTAAAGTAAATAGGAACCTTATAGGCGGTTGTGATTTTTGAGCCTGACCAGATCACTCAGGTTATCCGTTAAGAAATAAAAATAAAACAGCCAAGAAATAATCGGATTTGTGCAGCGCTCATATATCTGTTGGGTAATCTCTAAAGAGTTGGTAAACTTACCTAAAGCATCAGACAGCACGTGCAAAAACACGCCCTTCATGTTCAGATGTCCTGGGTCCGCGTGTTTCGGAGCCTGCTTGTTGTTCGGAAGCTTGTCCGCTTTCGGCGGGACCATTTCGTCGGTCTCCTCTGTGTCAGCGGTCGTTCGCCCTAGGGCCATGTCAGCGTTGCTATTCACCAGCTCTGTTAGATGTCTGACGTTCGATGGAGGCGGGACACCGCCGTGCGTGTGACCGTGACTGCTACCGTGCTCTATAAAGGGAAATATATGATAAAGCTTGTTATACAAAAAACGAATATACTGAGAGGAGGCGAGAAAAATGTGAAATACGTAGTGAAAAATGAAAATGGTAATATGAATAATTGAAAAATAGTGCCCGAAAATAAGAATTTGCTTGAAGGTCTCGTTACCAGGCCATAAAATATTTATCTATACTTCTAAAGTAATCTATATCTATACAATAATACAAATCTTTCCCCTTTATAATATTACTATAGACAAGCTGACAGAACAAATTAACTCTTTTTTCACTCTTACATGAAAAATTAGGCTCTGAAATTATTTCAACATGGAAATAACAAAGAATAATAAAAGTTAAAATAAAAGTTTAACGCCATTGCAATAAGGAATGGCATTGTGAAATTGAATTTTAATTGGATCTAATAGTTTAAGAAGGTTCCTACCCACTGTGAGTTCTTTGGAGATTTAAATTTTTTTTGGTAAACTACGCTCAATGATGGTGAGTCTTATAGTTTTAAAATACTAAAATTAACATGTCGACGACCGGCATCGATATAATTTAAATGGAAAATTTAAAATTCAATGGAATCCATTTAACTTCAACATTAATACACCCGTATAAATCAACATAAAACATTAAAAAAATCGCGCGCAACGAATTTTATGATTTCCAGGAAGAAGTGGCTCTGACAGGGTTGACCTCGAGTGACCTAAGCGTTTTCTTTTTATTTATGTTAAACCGTATCGTATATTAAGCAGACATGATTTACTATATTTTAAATGTTTGAATTTCATCTTTTATTAACGCGAGTATCACATTTGCTCAGCTATCATCTTTCAGTCTGCCGTGACCACGGTTGCTGAAAAGCGTCCGAAAACGCGATTTATTATTTATTTTATTTATCCCCTATAAATAATATAAATAAGAAATCGCGTTTTAATATTTTTAATTTTTGAATTTCTTCATCTTCCTGGCGTATAAATCATTAATATTATCTTTTATTAACGCGAGTATCACACATTTAAATAAAATACTGTGTACCGGATTAAATCATTGTTGGTGGGCAACGTTGGCTCTCAAACAGCGTAAAGAAAAATATTTGTCCGAAGAATGATCGAAAATATAAGCGATCACGGATACACATTTTTGTAGATTACAGAGATTCAACAAAGGCAGTAAGAATTCGTAGGCAATTTCGATATAAGACTAAAAGACGACGAGTCATTTGTGTTGCAAGGTAGTGCCAATTGCTATAGACGTCTAGGGAGATATCGCCACATAGTATGTTCATTGTTCAATCTCGAAGTATTGTAAGGAAGCAGTAAGCAAAAGGGGTCAAGACACGTGAGCGCTAGGCGCGCT
Source organism: Anthocharis cardamines (assembly GCA_905404175.1). Taxonomy (NCBI): domain Eukaryota; kingdom Metazoa; phylum Arthropoda; class Insecta; order Lepidoptera; family Pieridae; genus Anthocharis; species Anthocharis cardamines. The sequence continues at coordinate 3,624,461 of FR989957.1, read as the reverse complement.
AGCATAGCAATTTTGTATGGAAAAACGCTTTATGTGACTCAGTTGTTAACTTCAATATACAAATAATATTGTCTTTTATTAACGCGAGTATCACACATTTAAATAAAATACTGTATACCGGATTAAAACGCGATTTATTATTTATATTGTTTAAATTATTTATCGGAACGTGTATTTCTTCACGCGGCGGAAAAACGGAACCCTGTTTGCGCCAGGAAATGGCATGCAGGGGAATGCGAAAGCATTAATTATTTAATAATTATTTATCCCGACGTTTCGGATGCTTTTCTCTCTCTCCCCCCGACCCCGACCCCGGGTCTCCCCGCGACCACGGTTGCTGAAAAGCATCCGAAACGTATCCGGTATATAGTATTTTATTTAAATTCAATATACAAGTTTTTGACCTAGTGGCCATGGGATACTTCCTATCTAATATTAAATCAGAACTACTTAGAAGGTGCCTGCAAATTTAAGAGTTGTTTATACTGTTAGTAGGAAGGTACCTACCTAGTTCCAAACCCAAACGCATCATGAAGGTGAAAGCAAAACGACTTGTATGTAGTGATAATATAATAAAGTATGGAAAACCACCTTGCGCTTTGATGTCCAATGAAATACCTAAATCTCTTCTCTAAGGCCCATATTCCAAGACATGTCTCAGTTTTGAATCTAGTTTTGAGACTTGTCAAATAACCATTTTTTCTCTATAGTACTTTGACATAGTGACAGTTCTCAAGAATAGATTACGACTTGAGTAACGTCTTGGAATACGGGCCTAAGTCTCACAGCTGTATTGCAAACAGAAAAGCACTTTCCTATATAAAAATTGAGGTCATTGGAACAGAATTTGTTTTAATTATGAAGGCTAAACAAATGCCTGAAAAAAATGTCTTTAGATGAATATAACTCATTCCGTATAGATACGAAAATAATATAAATAAATAAGGTATAATCAATGACACTGAGGTAGGCGCAGACATGTTTCGAAAGCGATTCCTCTTCCTCATGTAGATGCTTTGGCAATATTACACATATATGATTCAAAGCTGATTATCATTGTCATTATATCCGATTGTTCAAAGTTGCAAAATCGGAAGGTACCTTTTGCATTGATAACGTGGAACAATTTCACAAGTCCTGTTATCAGCTATGCCGGTTATTGTTCTATTTCCAATAGCGTTAAAGCGTTAAGTTCAATATAGGCAACAATAAACAAAGCCGCCGACTATTGTTTGGCGAACACACTCAACATTTACCTTTTGTACTGTAATATTGAGTCACCGCTTGTGCCTTGACAATTGGTGAAATAATTGTATTCAAAATCATACACACAAGGCCCTAGAAACGTGATTACGAAATAGCGTATTAAATTGGGATGTTGAAAACACAAAAAAATCGGCCAAGTGCGGGTGGGACTCGCGCATGAAGGGTTCCGTACCATTATCTATAAAAACGACAAAAAATCACGTTTCTTGAATGGGAGCCACTTAATATTTATTTTATTCAGCGGACTAAGACTCCGCTGTTCGTCCGCCCGTCTGTCACTAGACTGTATCTCATGGACCGTTATAGTTAGGCAGTTATATAACTAAACAAAATACTGATAACTGAGGGCCTAGCACGAACGACTATCGAAAAAGTATTCGAATCGTCCATCTGTCAGTTGTATGAGAAATCATTTCAAATTTCATACAAATGACAGCTCGACGATGCGAATACTTTTTCGCAATTTGTTCGTGCTAGTTATCAGTATTTTGTTTAGTTATAAAATTTTAACTGCCTAACTATAACGGTTCATGAGATACAGCCTGGTGACAGACAGACGGGCGGACGGACAGCGGAGTCTTAGTAATAGGGTCCCGTTTACCCTTTGGGTATGGAACCCTAAAAAAGCCGGAAATGACGATGAACGTAACTTACTTTAGCTGAATCATTTACCGATTTGAATTCTTATTTTTTCTTTGAACTACTGACATTTCGACAGGTTTGATGATCATCTGCATATCTTCAGAGATATAAGTCAAATTTTTCAGCAAGCTCCATGTTTTTTTTAAATAAATAATTATTTAAACCAAAGATTAGGCGTTCGCATTTCAATTAAAGCTACTTACGTACGTACAATAATACTATTTATACATGTAATGCTAGGAATATGCGTGAAGTATTTTTTGAAGATATATTCTTTGACGTAGCTAGGGACTTTGTCTAGGGGGGCCGCCATCCAGCTGAACCAACCACAGTCATTTAATGCGAGATTTGACATAGGCCCCTTGCCTCCCTCTAGTTACGCCTCTGTATATATTTTCAATGAACCTGGGGATGATAATAATAATGTCCTAGTAATATAAGAAGTGCATTTAAGTTCAATGTCCGTGGGACTGCATTCATGGCGCAGACTATATTACTCTCTAATGATTTAATGACATTGCCTTTGATCTGTCACGTTCCTTATTGAGAATTGAACGATTGCACCTTTGACGTTATAAAACAAATAATCAAAATAAAGTATATTATCATAACAAAGCCGAAGTTTTGTTATGGCCTGGATCTTCCAATAATATAAACTATAGAAGATAATGTTATTGAATATTGCGCTTAGCTTTGGCAAATTTTAATGAAAACAAGAAACCAGTGTGAACCATGTAGTCATCAGTCATTTTCAATTGCAGTTTTGGAAGCTTCTGACGACTGAACGGCATAATATGTATATTATAGCATTTTTTCAAGACTTATAACTACATATATTGTTTTATTTTTATTTTCTTTATGATATATATTGACAGATGAGTATGACTTTCACTTGATGTTAGGTGATACCTCACCCACAGAACATCAACGCACACGCTCACGCACAATCTAGACTGAACCGACTGAACCGAAACGGTTTTTCCACCTATAAGCGGTGGTTCGTTACCCGATCGAAAGTTCGATATTCCTCCCTACAGAACATTATAATAAACATGTCGTCCATCGGAGCGCAAGGTAGGAAGGTTCTTCCAACGAGCCCGTCAAAACAGTTCATGTAAGTTCAAAAAAGGAATTCACATACCATGGAACAAGAAGAGTCCAACGATGTTCAGAATGAGCCCCAGCGTCCCAACTGCGACGAGGAGCTTCGCGTTATGTATGATCTCGATATTGATGAACCTCTGCACAGCCTCCACTGTGATACTGAAGCACAGCGCGACCAGGAACACAGCGTTCACTAAAGCCCCAAGGACTTCTGCTCGCGCCCACCCGAAAGTATTCTTTGACCATTTCTTTGGGGACATCTGTTGGAGAATAGAAGAGCATTTTCATATACGATATGATAAAAACGAGAAAAAAACTGTGTGTAGCGTATATGCGTGAAGGGCGCCAAGAAAAAGGTCCAGCTTGATTGTAACAGATTGCGTATAATTAGAATAAACTTTACAATTATTTCGATTTCGTATAACGTATATTTTAACAGGAGTATAATGCGAATGACCGTTAGTTTTCGTATGTTCTAATTGACACTTGCTGTCATGTACTTGTATTCGAATTTGTCAATTGTCAATTATGGCCGCGACACTGTGTCTGTTATGTATACGCCCAAACCGCTAAGCTGGTTTTGATGAAATTTTGTAGGGATCTCGGAAAACAATATACATTTTATCTATTTGTTTGCTTACCTTTTCTAAGCTAACCAATGAATACTTTACAGTAATTAAATTATAGCTTCATAATAGGTGAAACATATAATTACGTAATCAGAAACTAATTACGATTTTTATCTAAATCAGAATGTTTATTCGGTTAAGAACTACGTTTTTATTAAGTAAATCGCTAATAAGCGATAAGACCGCCCCATGTATATTAATATATTGTTTGTATATTTATCATTTGTGTTTAGAATTTATTTACCTCACTAATAAGTAATAACCCTAAAATCCTACTATCCTACTAATATTATACACGTGAAAGTTTGTGCGGATATTGTATGGATGTTTGTTACTCTTTCACGCAAAAACTGAACGGATTTTGATGAATCTTTACAGTATTATTGTTTATACATCAGAATAACATAAAGGCTTTAATTTCTTACAATATTTAGCTAATTAACTAAACTATAAAGATGAGTGTCAAGTAAGTCGCAAAAAATCCTGCTATCTAAACCCCTAAGCTACACGAACAAAATATTAGATGGGATTGTTTCTCACAAAAAGGTCGAAAAACCTATATAATCATTTTTGTTAGAGTTCAATTTGTTTAATCGGACGTCGAGAAGACAAAATTATGTTCATTCAAATAGCTTGCTCAGAAACTCAACATGAAGCCCACGCGAGCGAAGTCGCGGGCACCAACTAGTTATTTATAAATAGAAGCAATGCGTATTGGAGTAATAAAGCATATTCAATACTATAATAAAGCTCATTCAATACTTTAAATTTATACGGTTTATTGAATCATCGGCGAGGGGAAAAAACCCTAGTAGGATTTATATACATATATATTTTATTATTACACAAGCTGACTCACTCGTAGTATTTCTCCGTACTCAGGTACTAGATTGTCCGATTTTGACGTCATGCAAGGTCTAATGAAAGATATTCATTCTAAGATTGATTACTTATTCCGAAAATGTCGAACGCGGAAATTGAATTGAGTGACTACAAATGTATGTCTATAAAGGCGGAAGTTAATTACAGATTATGGTTTACCTGTTGTATTCTATCTCACGAAGTCCGTTGGTCTATGAATGTTGCCAGCCGTGCACATATACATACATATTTATTTTTTGAATGTGCGTACGCTTGATAACATTCATAGACCAACGGACTTAGTGAGATAGAATATCTATAGGTAATTAGTAAATTCTCTACACCCCTAGTGGGGCATGACAGACAAATTTATGTGTCCGTTTCACTGGTCAGTTTTCTTTACACGCAAGTATTGTTTCCTCGGGATTCGAACCCGCAACTTCTGGTACTAGATGCATCTCGCATACCCCTGAGCCACAGAGGTGGTACATAATTGTAATTTTTGTAATTGTCTTTCAGAACGGTGCATACTACGAGTCGTACGCATTTGTTTGTATTTCTAATTGATTGTACCCAGGGACTGAAACCGGTTAATTTTTATTTTCCAAAATACGTGTCTGACTGAGATACCATGATATTAGTTTTAAACAGTAATATACACTAAACTTACTAAATGAAAGAATATTAACAAAAACCTTTATTATACCGGTATAACTCCTATAGTAAATTAACCGGTATTCAGTCCCTGATTGTACCTTCCGAGGATCAAAATCTACGTTGCCTGCTAACAATAGTAATGCGAAAATGGCTTAAATTCGTTTTACGCTCTGGATTAGCTCCTGTCCCATAGAGAAAAGAGCTCGAGACGTGTCTCAGGTTTGAATCTAGTTTTAATACTTGACAAATCATTCGCTTTCTATAGAAATTTTACAGTTCTGGAGAATAGATTTGGGTAACGTACGAGTACGACTCTTGGAATACGGATCTGAGTGTAGCCGTCGGAGTGGAGTTGTTAAAAAATGTATTGTCGGATTTACACCATATGGAGAAATAACACGATACAGTCTTATTTTGTAACTCTGTACATATTTAGCATTAAAGGTATACCAAAGTTAAAAGCATTACACGGTAAACCTTATTAACAATGCTATTTTTAAAATTATTGTAATCATATTTTTCTTTAAATACTAAATACTAATGTTACTATAGAAAATGTTTTTTTTAGTAGTTATCTGAAGTATATTTTAAAGTTATTCATATCTTAGTTGATATAATATAATCATTTTTGCATACTCTCATTTCTGAGTATAATAATTAACATAGGTTATAGATAAACACGGCGTATTTGTTGTTCTTATTTGTTTAGATTAATATTACACTCTTAAGAAAATATACAATATAAAAAATAAAAAGCTAATCTATACTAATATTAAAAAGATTTTTGGATTTTTTTCTTATTTATTATTTATTTATTCATAACATATATGAATAAACTCAAAAACTACGGGACCAATTTTAAAAAATCTATCGCCCATAGAAATCTACATTATCAGTGAGTAACATAGTGTGTATAGTACATCTACATTGCACCCGTGTGAAGCAGTGGCATGTTGCTAGTAAAAAAATAAAGAAAGGAAATTCAGGTCATATTGACAGAAGTACACAAAATTTATTATTAGTATCGTGTGGAATTGAGGTTGATTAACACCTCATCCAACAAATGACTTGTTGGTAACAATCAAACTATTAATCTTTATTGTTTAATGAATATATCAAACATTATATTACCTATCACAAAAAATGAAATGATGTGTAAATAAAATAATGGTTTAATTAAACAATTCAATAATATCTATGGTCCCTATGGTACAAAGCGACATTCCAATAAACCATTCTGTAGGGCTGTCAATATAAGTTCCAGTTGGTAGATCTTTTGACAAAAACCATAAGTAAATTTATTTTTACAATCTTATAAATAATTATAATATATTATCAATCCATAATTATATCCCAATATTTATAACTGAAATTTATATATAAAATTCTATGCAGTATACCTGACTGAAATATTAGGAACACCTTTACCATGAAAATCTCTAGAAATATAATATTATGTAGAAATATTTATTAGAACAATTTATGTTTTCCATGACCAAGTCAAAACGCAGGCTCTCAAAAAAATTGAATTTGGTTTTTGTGTGCTTCTGATAATTTACAATGGGCAATATATAGTGAAAGTTAATAATTACCTTAACTGACAAAAAGGCAATGACAAGAGCGGCAACATCACTCAGCATGTGAAAGGAGTCTGCCACTAAAGCCATAGAATTGGTGACATATCCAACAACTAGCTCCACTATAAAAAAACTTCCTGTCAACCATAACATTGATAGTAAGCGGCATTTTTTTCCTGTATACTTTCCCATATTTCCTGTTGACAATGTTTGTAAATTAGATGAGTAAATTTTTTTAAATAAATACATTAAGATTATTAAATCTTATTCTGAAGAAAGTGTTAGAATATAGACTATATTCAAGTTGTAACCATTACTAAACAAGTTCCATAAAGATTTTCATATAGGATATATAATCAAGAAACAATACAACAGCATTTTTAAAGATCACTTTTCTCATGTTTTATGAAAAATATATTTATTTACATTTCTCAGAACAATAATTTTCAATTTTGAAACAGAGCAGGGTCATCATATTTGCATTTCTCATTACTAAAAATTTTTAAAAATATTTTTATTAAATAAAATAATAATTATCCCATAACAAACTTATATAAATAAAACCTACCTTAACAAAAATATTATAGTAGAAAGCTTTCATTACCTATTTATCACAGAGGAGTATACTTACAATTATTATAACAGCATAAAACACTTGAAATATGATAAATAATGTGTTCCCATAAGTAATTCCAATGTCTGTATTTAACTACGTAAAATACGTAAAATCATTTGGTTAGTCACTCCAGTTTATCGATTCAACGTATTATCTACCAAAAAATGTAAAGCACTTGCAATGGCAGGATAGGGTACATGTTTAGTACAATATCGTTATTCGAAAGAAAACTATAGTAATCAAAAATTCCACGATTTTCATGGATCGTTATCCGTAAAAATCTAGTTTCGTGAAAGCTGACGAAATTACAGTAGTAACACTCAAGTCAAGAATTTCGTTTTACACAGTCCACTGGTGAATGAAGTTTGTATCACAGTTTAATAATTGCACTTTAACTAAATCACTATTAATTTTATGAAATAAAGATGCTCACACATTCCTGTAACGCTCAACGACCATCGATGAAATAAATAATTATAATATGTAATCAAGTAGGTATCAAATCAACTATGTATTCGATGTCACGAACTATAGTTTATCTGATATCTGTCCATAGACTGTCAAAATTCTTTCATCTGTCAAAAGTCAGCTCATATTATTATTAAAAAAAAAGTTTTCTAACAGTCTATGAAAACCTGAGAAGAAAACTAACAGAGAAACCAATAAATAGAAATAAGTAGATACCGTAAAACGGGGTGAATAGCGATTGGAATATGAATAGGGAAAAAATCGGTAACGAAGATTTGAAGCTGAATGCAAAAAAATAAAAACCTTCCAGATTCTGTAAAGGTTTATAACATTTAGTAGATCATTGAATCTTTAAAGAGGCAAGACTGAAAGTCTGTAAAGTTTGTACTAGTAGTCAAATCTTTCTTCAAAGCATCGGTTTACAAAACGCTAAATTTCGTGCTCTAAAAACTTCGTTTGTGTTCTGAAATTAAGACAAAACTTGGATAAAAAGTTGTTTTCGCTGAATTATTTACTGTTCTGTGAAGATGTTTAAACCAAAATTAAGTCTTAAATATTACGGATTTCTCTTATTTTGCAAAATATATTCAAAGGACTGATTTTAATTTAGTTAAGAGGTTAATTGACACATTAGAGACACTAAAAAATAACATTAATCTAAAACCAAAAGGACAAAAAAGGTATATTATTATACTAAATATGAAGATAAAATAAGTGATCTCATGAACGATGATGTTGAATAGATTCACTTTAGTCATAGTTCGTTCAGTAATTCATCCTCATTTATATTATATCGCTTAGTAGTAGTAAAAAAAATTAATGTCCTAAAAAAATAATTATTAATATAATCTATAAGAGGCTGGAAAGCCTTTAAAAGAGCTATGTATGATATATTTTTACTGCAACATTGATAAAGAGTGTAAAGTTCGATTTTATACCTATTCACCCCGTTTTACGTATGTAAACTTTTATTTAATAATAATCGGTATTGATATTTCTGCACTTTTAATTTGAAAAGTTTCTTCAAAATTTAAAATTTGAAGGAATATTATATATAATTTAAATGCCTATAGTATTACTAATGAAAAAAGAAGTTACATTTCTACGATCTGTATAATTCAGTATAATTAAAAAATACAAATATTATAAGTTTTTATTAAGTTAAATTATGGATGTACTTATACTATTACTACCTGTTTTTGAAATTTACCTACAAATCTCAGATTAAGTACCTACTACAAATACTACAAATTGTTAATTGACTATTTGAGTCTCCTTGTCATTTTCCAATTTCAATTATAGCATAGAGTAAAGTAATAATACTAGAATTATAGTCAGTTGTCAAATGGTCAGCTGTTAAAAGCTAATTTATTTTTATACTTATCAACCTATTTATTTTTTAAAAATAATAATTATTCATTTGTTGAAGATCAACTGAAGATCGTAGTGATTATTTAATCTTTGACAGTTCCTAATATCAAATTATAACTGCATTTGTAATGAGTTTATAAAAAAATTCAAGTTTCGTTATAAAAATGAAATATTTTTTATCATTTAATCTCTATATTTGGTAGAATATAAATTACTTTAATATACGAGTAAACATAGAAGTCAATTTAAAATTATGCAGAAAAACAAATATTTGAAACATTACCATTTATGTTAAGTTATATATTGAATATATCATTAAAGGGCATTGTTTCATTAGAATCATGGGCTTTACAAGATTCTTAGGAAAGACTTTAGGCTTCGCAGGTTATGCTTTACAATATGCTTGTTTTACTCACTGCACTTTCGAATATGTTGGTGATTTTGTGATGGTACGTACCTACACTACATTATAGGAAACTTGTTACTTTATTTGACTTTATTAAATACAAGTTTCATCTGGCCAGTAAGTGCATCTGCACAATGTGTAAAACAAAGCACTATTATGAAATTCAAAAAAGATTATTTAATTTCTAAAAATAATGAATAACATTATCTTGTTCTTTTTCCAGTGCTCAGGGCCGTCAATGGAGCCTACCTTGGAATCAAATAATATACTTTTCACTGAACATATAACGCCGCGAATGCAAAGATTGCGTCGTGGTGATATAATCATAGCCAGGTGTCCTACAAATCCAAAGCAAAATATCTGCAAAAGAATCACTGGTTTGCCCGGTGACAAAGTGAGAGGACATTTTATGAGGAGTCAGTATGTGCCTAGAGGTCATGTATGGCTAGAAGGTGACAATTCTGGTAATTCCTCTGATTCTAGAGTCTATGGTGCGGTTCCTCAAGGATTAATACGAAGTAGAGTTGTGTGTAGAGTGTGGCCTCTAGATAAAATTAGTACTTTGAGTCAATATTAGTAAGTTTCTGCTACATTTTTAGATTTTGTGCTCAGTTTAAAGCTTGTAAATTTGTAAATAAAACAAAATGTATGAATTTTATATTATTTATTTTCTTAAAAAAAGTCGAGGATTTATTTCTATAGTTTTTATGGATTCAGCTTCTGCAATAAGTTGGATATGTCTGAAAGCGTCAATGTTTATCCGGATATTCATATCAAAAGTATTTCTGTAATGGAATAAATTTAACTTTAATTTTAAATTATAAAAGATTATAAAATACTTTTGTTTTTGAATAAAAGAATGTCGTAATTTATTTCGACTAAAAATGAGATTCAGTTTTGTAACTTACGTATTATGAAGAACTACAATTATATTTCCCTCTGGTGTGATAAAAGCAACATTGGCAATTCTGCCGAATTCTAAAAAGGGGTATGATACAGATATTCGCTGGGAACCCCTTGGTATAAATTTGGAGAAATGACCCATTGCATAGAACATAGGTTGTTTTATAAATTCATCCCTCTCTGGAAAGACCAGTATAGGGGCATCTACAAAGTTGTCTGCCCAGTTAGGTCCACCATTTTCATCTAGGCACAGATTCCAATCTATCCAACCAGCCATATAGTGGTTTAAATCCTGCGAACAATTCATTTGTAAGGAATCATCATAAATAACTATTTGATCAAGAGTCATCCAAAAAAATCTCAATATTCAGTATAAAAGCTGTACAAATGTTAATAAGGCATAGTATATAATAACTAAGTAGCCCTATATTAAAATAAAAAAATATTTAATACGTACTTCAATTATGTTTTTAGTATAACGATATGCCCGTTCCCAAGAACCAATTTTCACTCTCATAACATCCCATGGCATTGGACCTGTAAAGATTAATTACAATAAAGCTTTTGTTATTGCTATTACCAATATATTATAATAGTAACCAATATCGTAAGCAATTTCCATTTCATACAAACTGCTGTGCCAAGGTTCCTATTTCCTAATCAACCTCATCTAAGACGTATCCTTAAAGAAAAAAAATCTCAATTTACCTTCACATGCCTCAGTGGCGAGAAGTATCTTGTTGTATCTATTGTGAAGATCATCTAAAATGGACGGAGGCGCGAAATTTCCATAATAGTGCACTGCTATTCCGTCCATATATTTAATAGAGTTGCTGTCGGCATTTTCCATCTAAAATAATTAAAATAATAATTTACACTTAGTTGCGGGTTATTTTTAGTATATTTATTATTTAAATATAAAATTGATTAAATACCCCCGATAAGTACAAATGTAAGAGGTAACGTTGATCGTCTATACCGAAAATAAGTGTTTTGTTGAATCGAGAATTCCTTATTGTAGGTCCAAGGTTTTGACCTACCCATCGACCCTGTAAAATTAAAAAATATAAATAAGTAATATAGAAAGAAAGGTGTTGATCACGTCTCGGTTACAAATGAGATGATATCTTCCTCCAAACTAAAGATTCTCGAGTAGTCTGAATAAGATTTTGTAAATGGATGGATAAAAATATATTTAAAAACTGAAATGCTTAAATATTACTTTTTTGAGCTGATCTCCAGCAATCAGACTGTCACAATTGTGAGATTCGGGGATAGTTTGCAAGTCGCAAAAACTCATAAAATATTATCTTAGTATATATTTAGACATATAATAAAACTTTAGAGGTCTAATGTCTGTACATAGAAAAAAATGCTTGAAACCGGGTCAGGGGGATGTAAGAAGAGAAATAGAACAAAACCATATTCTTTCAATTTTTTTGTTTCTCTGTTTGTCTGTTTGTCCGGGCTAATCTCCGAAACGGGTGGACCGATTCACATGAAATTTTGCATGATGGTACCTTATATCCAATGTCTTAGATACTTTTCATCCCGGAAAATTAAAGAGTTCCCAGCACATAGGCTTTGTTTCATCGAAATCGGATGTCGAAAAGTTATCATCATGTATGAAGCCCACGCGAACGATGCCGCGGGCATCAGCAAGTGTTATTAAATACTCAAGCTATTTCATTAAGGGCCGGTCATCTGGGCCATTTTAAATATATAAAAAGCATAAAAAATATAAATTTTAGAAATAACAAGCGTTAAGAAATTATTTACGTAAAAAAAATAATATGAGTATGTTAATAATGATTTCATTCACCAGTTCAGCTGGGACGTCACGAAGGGCACGATGCCGTTGATAGGTTCGTTAGTTGTTGTTATCGCCCATATGTCGATCTCCGCTTTCTCATAGAGTTCCATGAACCTGGATGGTTAGTTGAGAAATATAATATTACTCGCGTTAATAAAAGACAATATTATTACAGGACACACATATAATAAAATGGACTACACAAATACATCTAATAAAACTGTAGAGGTCAAATGTCTGTACATAGAAAAAAATGCTAAAAACCGAGTCAGGGGGATGTAAGAAGAGAAATAGAATAGACCCAGTTTTTTTTAATTTTTTTTTTCTATTATGTTTAACTGTTTGTCTGTCTGTTTGTCACAAATATATTAAGCAAAGCCCGGGGCAACATATAGGCTTTTTTTCATCAAATTCGGTTGTCGGAATGAAAAGTTATCATAATTTAAAGATTATTTTAAAGTAAGGCACCATATCAACAAATTGCAATGCAAACTGACTCGCGTCGAACTTTTTCGAATTATCAGTTGTCAATAACAGTTTGATATGTACCTATATGAAATAGTTTGATTATTTCGCCACTTTCAATTGTATTTATCATATGAAGAAACCTTGCTCAAAAGCTCAGCTTAAGCTACGGCCTTAAGCCTACGCGAACGAAGTCGCTGGCATCAGCTAGTTTCTAACAAGAATTGGCATACGACAGCGCTTGTTACCATAAGCATGGTGTGTAATAGAATGGAAACAAAACAAACTTGACATGGTAATCCGCGAAGCTCTGGTAGTACTCTGGCTTGAGCTGTGCGAAACCAGTTATTTTCTCGTTCGTCTTCATCCACACCGGCGGCGACCAAGTGGAAGCCATCACCTTCACCTCCTGTTTCGATACTCGTTGAATATGTTTGATCATTGGAATCTAAAAGTATAACCAGCTGTAAGCTACAAATATCACTTTTGAACTATTTTCTTAGAAATTATTATTTGTTTTATGTTGGATATCGATGATGAGGTTCACTTGATGGTAGGATACCTCAGCCACAGAACATCAGTTAATGATGCGCTGCCGACCTACTTTTTACTTCGAGCATTCGGAAATCCAAACGAGCAATTTGCACTTCACGGTTTTTCTATCTTTGAACGGTGGTTCGTTACCCGGTCGAAATTTCGATATTCCTCCCACCCGATCAATGCTGGAAATTACCAGACGTAGGGAAAAAATGCTTACAGAAAATTATAAACATGTCGTCCCGGTGGGATTCGAATCCACGACCCATCGATACGTACGGCTGGTGTTCTACCGAACGCACCAACGAGCCCGACAAAAAAAATATTATTCAGCCCCCTTGAATACTAGGGGGATTAAATCTCAAAGCTAATCTATATATATAAAAGAGATTCCCACCTATAATATAGTCACTCATCACGATATCTCTGGAACCATAAGGCGTAGCGACTTGAAATATGGTAGGAATATTCCTTTCGCCGAGTAGAGGTCAGCTAAGAACGGATTTTACGAAATTCAACCCACAAGGGGGGTTGGGGGGGCAATTGCTAGTCTATATATATAAAAGAGATTTCCACCTATATAGTCACTCATCACGATATCTCTGGAACCATAAGGCGTAGCGATTTGAAATATGGTAGGTTAGGTTAGGTTAGGTCATATAGAATTAATATTGAAAGTTTTAGTTAACACTAGCAATTGCCCCCGCAACCCCCCTTGTGGGTTGAATTTCGTAAAATCCGTTCTTAGCTGACCTCTACTCGGCGAAAGGAATATTCCTACCATATTTCAAGTCGCTACGCCTTATGGTTCCAAAGATATCGTGATGAGTCAATATATAGGTGGGAATCTCTTTTATATATATAGACTAGCAATTGCCCCCCCAACCCCCCTTGTGGGTTGAATTTCGTAAAATCCGTTCTTAGCTGACCTCTACTCGGCGAAAGGAATATTCCTACCATATTTCAAGTCGCTACGCCTTATGGTTCCAAACACAGAACAGGGAAACTTACTTCTTCTGTTCTGTGGTTCCAAAGATATCGTGATGAGTGATAATATATAGGTGGGAATCTCTTTTATATATATAGATTGTAAACTACTTTTAATAATATTGAAATCGGCTTTGAAGTAGGTACTATTTAGTTATGATGATATTACATTTACCTTCAAAAATATGTCCTCATGTGTAAAAGTATAGTTGGATAATGATGCATCGTTCCATGGGTATTCATTGTAGGTGTAAGGATGTGTTGAGAAGTCGGCACCGCCTATGGGTGTGCGGATCAGATTGTATTCCAGTCCATCTTCGCCAAAGTATGAACTGAAATGTAATTACAATAAAGTTATACTTGTTGCAAATGTATTGTATATATAAAATCGATCGCGCAAACTAGTTTGACGGGCTCGTTTGGGCGTTCGGTAGATCATCTGCCGTGCGCATCGATGAGTCGTGAGTTCGAACCCACCGGGATGACATGATAATTTTCTGTAAGCATTTCTTCACTACGTCTGGTAACTTCGGGAATTGAATATCGAAATGACGATAAGGCACTAGAAGTGACTACTTCTAGTGCCTATCTATCTGACTAGATGTAGGGAGAAATATTATAGAAAAAATAAATGTCAGCTTCGGCGAGATTCGAATTCGCGGCTGATTGAAATACAAGGTAGCTGACCTATGCCTTATAGTATCAACGAATGTAGGTATGTTTTGAGTTTTTGGTTAGCATATATGTATTATAAAAATATAATATCTGCAAAAAAATATGCAAAAAGTGTCACCTAATGAACTTTTCTTTTGTTTGGTCTGACAATTTTATCCAATTATACGCCGCGGCATCGGTAACAGACCCTCCGAATCCTTGTATAGATTGAAACCGTTCATTCTGGTTTAAAACAAGTGTGGTTCTTGTCCAGAAGGGTCCTGAAATAATATTAATTAACGCGAGTAATTTTGTATTTTATTAGGTATATATTTATGATTTAATCCGGTATACAGTATTTTATTTAAATGTCCTGAAATAATATTTTATATTAGCTACTAATTTTGAATAGGTACAGAAATATGTTGTAATATTATCCTTTATTTTATTTTTTTTATTTATTTACCATTTAAAAATACAAATTCTAAAGTTACGTTAAGAATAGCATCAGAAAACCACTAGGGTTTAAACATGTGCTAAAATTAGTCTACGCCTTAACATTAAGTTTTGTAATTAATACAAACTAAACATAATGTAGGAACCAAGTAAGCATAGAAAAAAATAATTAAAAATGATTATTTAATTTAGTTTTAATATTATTATTTGTTACGCTGTTACGTAAATCTAGGGGTAAATTGTTGATAAGCCGTGGGACAAGATATTCAATTGTGCGCTCGCCATAGACATTGTTGGCGATTACTGTTCAATAGATTTTTTTAATTCTTCATTAAAAAAGTTTTCTTTCAAAAGTGAGTGTTTTTAAATAAACTAATGTCATCATTATGATATTAAATTGTTGATTATAGTTTATCATAAGCAGATTACATAAGTATTAATCATTAAGATATTTAAATATCAACGATTATTGTTTGTTATTTAATAATAAGTACTGTCAGAGTTGCAATATTTTTCGGCAAAATGAAATACCTACATATCAAAAGTTTTAATTTGTACTTTTGTGTACTCACGTATATAATTTAAATTTATATTTTAAAGATATATTTTTAAAAATATAAATAAATTGATTTTGGTGTAATAATTCTATATAACGTCATTATAAATACCTACCATTATTTTTGCCTAAATTTCTCCGATCTTCACCACCATCAATCTTAGTGTAGTATTTATTTCTATCAATCCTCGCTGCCTTCCACTGATCGTTGAAACTAGAAAACGTTTGAATTCTTCCGGATGTCTTTTCAAAACGTTTACCCGCCTAAAATAGACAGATAGGAACTTTTTGTATAAGTATGTATTGTTTAGGTTTCAGCGTGAGTTTTTTTTAATATAAAGCTCAATGGTATGCCTGCTGCGTTTAGAACCGGAGGTCCCGTGTTTCAATTCCGGCTGAAAAATTTGTTTCGGTCGACCGGTGTAAATAAGACTGATCACCTACTTGCCTGTAAAGAACAATATTCAGTGAAACGCACTGAGTAATGTGACGAAGCCTATCCCAGTTGATGAAACTCCACTCCTTAAAAATTGAATTGTACAATTCTTCGTTGTGTATAAAGAAAATCTCCGTAAACATTACCTTTAGGCTATACTAACCCTCGATGTAGTATATACTACAAATGTGTTCGGAGTCGGAGAATCACGAGTAATGGTGTCACAGTATTCTGCATTGCAAACACAAACTATAGATCTGCCTTCAATACCCAAATCACGAGCTGCACATGGTTGATCTAAAAAAAATCCAAAAAAAGCCTTTCATTTAAATAAAATACTGTATACCGGATTAAAACGCGATTTATTATTTATATTGTTTTAATTATCATGAATATATCATATTATAATGAAACTCCGGGATAAATAATTTAAACAATATAAATAATAAATCGCGTTTTAATCCGGTATACAGTATTTTATTTAAATGCGTGATACTCGCGTTAATAAAAGACAATATTAAAAGCCTTTCATTTTAAAAGACCCAAGTCCTTAACCTCTAAGACTCATCCATTCTTTTAGACATAGACATACTTTATTCGACACTGGTAACACGGCCTGGCTTCGCAATGTGGATATAAAAAATGTTCCTCGTTGATAATAATGTAGCGTTCTATTGGTGAAAGAATTTTTAAAATCGGTCGAGTAGTTTTTGAGTTAAATCGTAACAAACAAACAAACAAATCTTTCCTCTTTATAATATTAGTATAGATATAGATAAATAAAATTATATTATGTTGTACAATCCGAAAAGGACCCTTCATCAGCATTAGTTGCAGTTATAAACTCTAGTTATCTAAATTCTAAGGGCTATAAGTATCTAAGGGCTTACGCCATCTAGTCCTATTCAAGAGCTCTCGAAGTTGTTAAAAGATTTCTTTAAAAAACTTAATTCTACCAGAAACGTAATAATTATATATCTGTCATTTTATTTATATGCAATTTCAACTGTTTCTGCAGCGCTAGTTGTGGCAATCAAAGAGAACTGAATTAAGGAATTGATTTTGCTGTAATCAAAACTAATGAGCGAAATGAAATTTGTGAATTAATTGCAAATAGTTCTGTGTTAGTGTAATATCTTAATTGGGGGCAAAAAAGTTGTCATGGAATTCGATCAATGATAAGGCGTTGCGTGGTTACCAACGGATGGTATATCTATTATTATCTATTAATTAGATTGGCGGTTGGAAATTTTGTACAATAAAATACTAAATGCAGAAAATTAACCCACAGGCGGTGGACGGTGGCAATATTATGAGCCAGGGTTACCAATGTTGTGATGGACACGAAGTTCTTTTGGCTATGAATGTTGTCAAGCGTGCATTATTTTAGTGTGCGCAATGATTAGCATGCCCTCCTGAGATTAAACACACTTAAAATAAATGTGTAAAGAAGTAAGGTTTTACCACACATTACAATATATTGTACTAGCGACCCACCCCGGCTTCGCACGAATAGTAGATATTTGTTCATCGTAGGGTGACGATCGCGCCAAGCGAGTCCCGTTACATCGGTGTGAAAAACACGCTTGAATTTAAATATTTTCGCGCGAATTATTTTTTGCTATAACTCCTAAGATATTCATTTAATTTATAATATGTTGTAAAATACTATAATAATTTGTATGAAATGCCTAAAATAAGTAACGTATTAATTTAATATATTGGTTAAGTATTCTTAAATTTTCTAATTTTGCGCGCAATTTTCTTAATTTTTTCTTTCATAATAACCTTCTCCTGATAATAACAAACACAACAAAAAAGAATAAGCGAAATCGGTCCAGCAGTTCACGCATGATGCCGTGACCAAGGGAAATAGGGATTCATTTTTATATATGTATAGATGTGTTACATGTGAGTCGGTAGCGTCAACATTGAACAAAAATCAAAAAATATAAAGGTGCCAGGGAAATCTTATAAACTCGTTCAAGAAAACCTGTTGAAACCTTAATGGATCTATAATAATCTAAGATCTTGAATAAAGTTTAAAGGTATATGAAAGACGTCAATAGGGGAGTATGGCTTACATGATGGAAGCTGATCAATCACAGAAAAGAAAAAGAGGAGTCTGTGTAATAAAATTTTAAGTTTTAATGTCATAAAAATGAACACAATAATCTGCTTACCACTTTCAATGAGTGCGATGAAACTAAACACTGAAGCTAATATTAAAACTACATTTTGTGGTTTCGCCATCTCGAAGAAACCTGTAAGATTATTAAAACTTAAGTATGGTATAAATAATGTGAGAGAAAACGTGGTTATTTGTGAACTACTTCCTCTGAAACATCTAGTTTCCATATGAATAAGGTAAAAATTTAAGTGATAATATATTATAATTTACATTAGTATTTAGTCTATTAAAAATTAGTAACCAGCAGTAGCTTGACCACCATACAAGCCCAAAAGCCCGGCTTGCCGACTTTAACGTAATACGTGTAATTACATATTCACATAAGATAAGCTATATATGGCTTATATAATTACGACTAGCGACCCGCTTCGGCTTCGCACGGATCTAGATTTTTTGACAATAAAAAGCAGGGGTTGGTAATAGAAGAGTGAAAATATAGGGTTGTATGTATTTTTTAATGCCACATTATAAAAAAATAAAAACAAAAAATTTCGTACAAAAAAAAATTTAAGGTTGAACAACCCTTATCACATAGGGGTATGAAAAATAGATAGTAGCCGATTCTCAGACCTACTGAATACGCATATAAAATTTGGTAAAAATCGGTAAAGGTTGTGACATGGAAATTTTATATATTAGATAAGAGCATTATTCTTTTTATTTTTATGGTTGTTTAGGGCAATAGTGACCAGCCAGTTAGAACACTTGTTAGAAAACAGGATTTATGAGATTAGAAACCGACAGAAATATTGACATAAATTTAATATCAGATTAAATAATCTGAGAATTTAATATTCAAAATTATTAATTATCAATTTGTATTCCAGAACTTACCTATTTTAAATTTCTTCGACCGACGTGCTTTACACAACACACGCAATGATATTTTTTTTAATACCAATGTTCAGTTGAGCGATACAGTCATGTAGAAAACATTCAATTAATCATTTATCGTATCGCGATTTTATCTACTCTAATATTAACTATGACCGCCTCCGTGGCGCGAGGCGTTTTGTACCGGAGGGCCTGGGTTCGAATCCCGGGGAAACAGGATAAAAATATGTTTCAGTCAGGCAGGGCATAGAAGGCTGATCGCCTACTTGCCCGTAAAGATAAATGATCAGTGAAACGGACACAGATATGGATCTGTACCATGCCCCACTAGGGGACTTGGGAATTCACTACTACTAATATTATCTATGAAGGGGGAATATGTGTTTGTATGTACAACATCCCTGGGATACACAGAACCGGTTCAAAAATATTTGTTCCTAAATAGAAAGCTGTACCCGTGAGTTATTAGTAAAGGTTTAGGATATGTGGAATAAGTTGTATAAAATATTTAATTGATACAAATTTGACTAGATTGGAAGGAATATTTTTCAAGGAAAAACATTCCCAGTTTCATCTAGATATTTATACCGTATTTTTTTATGTCAGATATCGACAGACGAGCATGAGGTTCGCTTGATGACAGAACATCAGTCAATGATGCGCTGTCGACCTACAAATATACGAAGATATGACTCAGGTTTGATCCTAGTTTTAATACTTGTCAAGTCGGCTTGTTGAGCGTTGACGGGCTCGTTTGCGCGGTAGAACATTTGCCCTGCGTTCGAATCCCACCGGAACGACATGTTTATAATGTTATGTAAGAATCTCTTCCCCACGTCTGGTAACTTCCGGCATTGAACGGGTGGGAGGAATATCGAAATTCCGACCGGGTAACGAACCACTGTTCATAGATGGAATAACCGTGAAGTGCATATTGCGCATTTCGGGTTATGCCTATGGCATTTCCGAATGCTCGAAGTAAAAAGTAGGTCGACAGCGCATCATTGACTGATGTTCTGTGGCTGAGGTATCACCTACAATCAAGTAAGTCTATCAACATATTTTGATAATATGTATTAACATTATTAATATAGAATTGAATTAAGAAAGTTGTAATTTATTTGTATGTAGGTATAGATTCAATACCCTGATATGTTATATCACATTTTGTTATCCTTGACTGATGACTGTAATTAATTATTACTTATCATTTGAGTGCAGTGTTTATGAGGGAATTGATATTTTATTTATCGTAAAAAATACATTTTTTTAGGAAGAAACACGGTCAAGGTTATTAAAGATATCAAATACTTTTTGTGTTGTTCTACCAACATGAATATAATATGTATCATTGTCTTGCTCAATAGAATGTAAGAAGTACGACAATATAATATTAAAATCTTCAGATTTATTTCGTACCAGCGGACCCGACAGACGTCCTGCAAGAATGATGGTTTCAAAAATAAAATATACTTTTCTACTTCTATTATATACTTTGCAGTGGACATCAATTATTACAAAAAAATCTGCTTGCGCGCGTGCCGCTTTTAAAATTAATTTTCTGCATATATTTTTTTCCTGAAATTTTCCGATATTTTAATAGTTATTCTGTTTTTCGGGATATAGACGAATCCAATAATTAATAAGATATCGCGATCGTTAAAATCGTTCTTGAGTTATAAAGGTTGTAACTAAGACGATTGAAATTTTATTTTATTACAAAAAGGGCAATGCGGGCTATAAAAGCACGAGACTCTTAGGCACAATAAATATAGACTTTTATAGTGTGAGAAGTGACTGACTAGTACGTAACAGGGACTGAAAACCGGTTAATTTACTATGGGAGTTTCACCGAAATAATAAAGGTTTTTGTTAATATTCTTTCGTTTATTTCCATATTTACTGAAAAGATTAGTGTGTATAATAACTCTTTTATAAATAATATCATGGTATCTGTCAGAGAAGTATTTTGGAAAAAAAAACCGGTTTCAATCCCTGGTATATAATACATGAAAAAAAAACTTAATTTGCCTACTCTTCGGCTTAAGATAGTTCAAAATTATTTTAGGAGTAGTTAAGATTAATGTTAATATATTTTGTTTATGGACTTTTTTTATGTCAGATATCGACAGACGAGCATAAGGTTCACTTGATGGTAGGTGATAACTCAGCCACAGAACATCAGTTAAGGATTCGCTGTCGACTTACTTTTTACTTCGAGCATTCGGACTACTACAGTAGTTCTTAAAATGTTTGTGAGCTAATACGTTCTTATTGAATAATACAATTAAAGGCAGGTGTCCATGTTGTCTCCACCTTTAGGTACAGGATCTAGTTTTTGGGATTTTCGTAAATGATACACATAATTTTAAGAAGACAATATAATTAAATTTTCATACAAATCTTTAACGTAATATTATATTTAAAATACTGTACAATTGTCTGATAGTTTTGAAGGTAATCATTTGTCGATTATATGAGAAGGAGGGATTCGAAGAATGTCAAAATAAACGAAAATTCTTCTACACTAAAAACTAATACAAATGATTCACCCCAAATCTATCGACTATATAATATTTTTTCATATTGATATGGCAGATTGTCGATATGAAAGACTTTCGAAGCAAACAATACTCTTAGAACACTAAAACCGAAAGAAATGCACTAAATTATATATACAACACTATATTATGGACGACTGAACCATGCCAGCCGTCTTCCTACATCGTTAACTAAAAGCAAGAGACAATCTCATTTGAGTACATAAGAATAAATCACAACATTACAGATCTCTTTCGTCCTCTTAGAAATTGACAAAGCAAAAAATATTAAGCTCCACTTAAGTACTAACTCTTACTTTCCGAACGACCATCGCCATATTAGAAAAAAAAATCCGTCCTTATTCTATTCACTTTACAAATTACCTAATATAAATCTATGAAATAAATACAAAAAAAATCTCTTATTGTTTATATAAGATAATATTTTCCTATCGCGTGTCTTCGAACTAAAACTATTTAATGCACAGTTACCGATGTTAAACTTAAGAGCGTATACGACGCTGTTTTTAAAATATTTGACTAAAAGAGAGATCAAATCATTGCCACATATTTTATGTATGGAGAGGGTCGTTATAACGACCGTGCGTTTGTACTTCAGACGTAAATATAGATTAACGAAACAAACACACAGAAATATGCAAGAATTTTTGTTTGCTTTGCAACAAGCGTTCCGAGTATCTAGATATAAAAATGTATCAGCCGTTATTGGTAAATAAAAGTATGTAAGTATTATTTTATAGCTCTTTGATGTAACAAGTAAATAGCGTTGCATAATTATAAGCGAAAAGGTTGCAGAATACTTTATAATTGTAATTATAGAAAATTGTCTTATTGTTCATATCCGATTGGGGGTACAAACTACAAAAGGTTAAGGACAAGCCTTAAAATGAATTATCATTGATAACAATATATTCAAGCAACCTCAATTTGTAATTCAAATTCCTTTAATTATTAAAAAAAAATACTCTCTAGTATTGTCATTTAAGGGGCCAATTATTCAATACCTTTAAAGAAAAATAATTAATATGGACAATGAGTTGGGCATTGGAATAATGCTGAATACTGAAACGATAATCAAATTGAGGGCTTCTCAAAATATCTAATCTTAAATTTTTTGTGTCAATAACAAAGACATCAATATTTTAAGCTCAGATTATATAAAAAAAGATTTTAAGTATAACTAAATATTGATTAGCGTTTGAGTATTCGGCCATGAGAGTCCTATCCATCAAATGAGATGCTTTAAGTAGCGCTTATCTCTACGGAGTTTGAAAATAAATAATATAAGAAAGCTAATTGCATCAAACGTCTGTAATTTCTTGAAACAGGCCGATATAATATTGTCTCATCTGACATTTTGAAAGAGAAAATGAGCTGTCAAATATTTGACAGTTGACATTTCAAGGTAATACTCAAACGGGTGATAGAAGGCGGTATTTTTTTTATATTCATCCGAAATATCTTGAGCTGCTAATTAAGTACTTACATTTTTAACTTAAAGAGCGCATAGACAACGTTCGCCATTTTATTGTCACACAATGATTGCTACGCGAAGGATGCTTGAGTTTAAGAAATTCAGAAAATACATGTATTCTTTTTTTTTTAATCTACACTGTACAGTAAAAACGGTCATATACCTACACGTATAATACAATAGTCGTGTCAACATTATTAACATTTTTTCAATATGTACAATGAATAATGGCAAAGACTTTTCTGGCAAAAAAATCCGCTAAATAAGGGTTATATGTGAATAATGAGGCCCGATAGAGGTAAAATCACTCTAACTATTATATATAATAAGTTATTCTGAGTGATGAATAATGCACAGTGGAAATAGCTAATAAAATTAATCAAAAATCAATTTAAAGGGTTCAATTTGAATTCCCAGGTTAGTTAAGATGGGTCATATCAAATCAGAGTAATAAAGACTGATTTTTATCAATGTCGGCGTCAGGCATATCATTTATAAATTTATCATATAAAATTTCATCTAACCATCGTGTTTTATTAAAAATTTGTATAAAAATTTCTACTAAGAAACTTTAGAAACCTTGTAATTTATAGCAATAATTGTTTAACTGTACAAGAAATTATATCAAAAGTAACGAAAAAATCTGCACCCTTGAAATGTTGATATTTAACTATAGGCTTTCTCTTATTTCTACACTTAACCAATCTATGTATGATTCACGATTCCTACACTAAGTTTTAACCTCTTCACTGCAATATTCCATCTCAGCAACAGTGAAAAGATTAAAAACGCTCAAGTAATTTATGTTAATGTAACATAATTATTAGAGGCACTGTGTGTGTTTCATTTATAATCTTTTAAATCTTGATATTAATTTACACGCGTTTATTCTAGAATCAATATTTCATCCGAGAAAGTATACAAATGAGAATATTCTATTAAAAACAAAAGAGTATAGACAAGTAATGGCTGCCGCTTTTGGGCATAGACAAACGGTTTTTTTATATAAAAATATTCGTAGCATAATAATTATTCTCAGATCACATTTTATTATGAACATTCTGTACAAGATTTTGTCTTTGTTTTGATGAAAAATCGTTAGTATGTACAATTTAATTTTACGCAAATTATTTTGCTGAGTCAATTTATATAAAAACATATATAAAATACTATACAAGTATCACTGATAATATGAAATTTGCAGGATATAAAACGCTTGTTTTGTAAACGTTTAAATTTCATAATTTAAATATATCTATTGCACATTGGTGGCAAATCTGTTGTACAAAACTAAAATTTGTAAATTCATTTTAACATATTTGATAAGGTTCAAAAACTACCCTCAACCAAATCATATTTACGTTATCAAAACTGGAAAAGTAATTAGAATCTCCATTACATCTTTTAATAGCCTGTTTTACAACCTCTTGAGAAAAGGTAGTACCAAAACTTTGCGAGTTTGTAAAATTTAATATATAGTTTATCATAAAAAAGTGGATTCTATGAATACTTTAAAATCACTATCTAAGAGCCATAACGAAAAATGGAGCATTTATAGCTGAATGAAGTCATGTAATTAGAATCGGAATTCAATCTTTAAAATTGACTTAGTTATTGTGACACAGGCACATAAAATGTTTACAAATGTATAGTCGAGTGTTTTGATATAAAAAAATACGTCATTCCAAGTTTTGTACAACAGACTTGCCGCCTCTTTAAAATTTGTAAATAATAAAATAAGAACAATAATGTTCTAAATAAAAATAAAAAAAATCATTCAAAAACCATTATCAATATCATTCAAAAACCATTATCAATATCAATATAATCATAATTAATCAATGCCCTGCAAATATCTCGTATGTAACAATCGTACAATTTTAAAACAATAAAAATACTGGGTAATTTATAATTTTCTTGTCATTATCATCGCACCAGTCGATTTAACTTCAGGTAATACAATCGAGTAATTTATTCAACTGAGTCACAGTTAAATTGTAATATAAATAAATAAAAAATTGTTTTGCGAAATGACTATAAGAAACGTCATTTCAAAGCTGCAAAATTCAATCCAATTTGGGTGATAAATGACTGGAAAAAATCTACATACAATAAAATAGACCTGTTTTCTTTTAACAAACGACCAACTGTTTGAGAATCTGCGATATAGGCCCATATTAAAAACATGATTAGGGGTGAAATCTATTTTTGAGAACTGACTAAATTTGCCTTTGAAGTGATCAATATTTTATGGAACCTTAAAATAATTTTTTTTTGACCTCAGTCACAACCTATATAGGGTACTTTTAATATCGGTGCAGATATTGTGGACACATATTTTTACCTAATAAGTATGTAGTGTTCGCTGACCTTAACAAGAGATATCCCAATTTTAGCTTCATACTTTGATGAGCTTTAAGACATTCTTAATGCAAAAAAAATATTCCTGATTTAATAAATTTTTATTTAAATTCGATATTTTTATTTTATTTTCAATAAGATTAAGATATAGAATCGTAAAAAATATCTGCACTAATATCAAAAGTAACATATTGCATAAAGTGTATCATCATTCGTATCGACCCCATTTCAGGAAACCGTATTTAGTATAGCTACGACAAAAAAAAAAAAAAAGTCCTCAAAACTAGATTTCCCGATACATCTTTGAAAACAGGCCTTAGTGAATAGCACCAGTGCTAAATTCACTTCGCATTAATATAAATAAACGGTATTTGAGTAAAATTTCAATGACCCTAACCGCGGAACACTAAAACAATAATCAAAATTGAGTTTATCTCAAATCTTACATTTTTTGTATGTTAACCATTTGTGCCATGCATTCCGATAGTGTCACCTATTTTAAAACCATTTTCGAGTTTTACGCTGTTTTAAGCCAAATAAGCACTAATTTACAGAGTCGAGTCGAATATTATTTCTGTTATTAATTCTATCAAGTCACCGAATTGAACTTTCTTATTTTTCCAATTTTTATCCGCCATATTGGATCAGACATTTTGAAATTTGGAGTACCCACGAGTAATTTCAAGCCGATTGAACTGAAGGAAAAATGGCACAAAGGGCTAATGATAGAGCAATACTTTTAAGGGTTCAATGTTGATTAGAGTTTGAGTATTCGGCCATAAGTGACCTTAAGTGATGTTTTCAGTCTTTAACCAGCCTGTATATATGATGCTGCGCGCCGTGCTCACTGTTGGACACCTCGAACACGAATGCTGCACATAGTAACGTCTCTTGAGTGTCCCGGTTCGACACAACCTGTGGACAAACATACAAATTTGCATTACATATTTGGTTGTAAAATCATAAATTATTTTACGTATGAAACTTGTTGATGTGCTTGGTAAGTACCTCCGTAAGTACTTAAGTGGAAAAGCGAATTTATGTAATATATGATTCAAATAAACAAAAATGAAAAACTAATAAACTAATGATACTACGACTGATGGTTGCAGGGGTAGCTAGGTTCCATCCATTTAATTTGAACGAGTATCTAGAATTCAACTCTCGAATAGGTGGTGGGATATCATTCCAACATTTTGTTGCTTGAAACCTAAAACTACCCCTAAACGCTGCCGTTCAATTACAATCTTATACAGTTACTAGCGACCCGCCCCGGCTTCGCACGGGTCTAGATTTTTTGACAAATAAAGCCAAGGGTTGGTAATAGAAGAGTGAAAATATAGGGTTGTATGTATTTTTTAATGCCACATAATAAAAAAATGAAAAAAAAAAAAAAATGTGAACACCCCTTAACGCTTAGGGGTTTGAAAGATAGTAGCCGATTCTCAGACTTACTGAATATGCATAAATAAAATTCATAAGAATCGGTCGAGCCGTTTCGGAGGAGTATGGGAACGGACATTGTGACACGAGAATTTTATATATTAGAAGATATAGAACACAAACCTGCAGTATAGTGAAGTTCTCCAGTACACTGTTCATCATGTATTTCTCAGGCAGGTGTTTCAGTTTGTGTATGAAGTTGACCATGTATTCGCACATCGGTGACCGATGGATGCGGTACACGAAGCGGCCGCCTTCGAAGCGCGCGTACTCCGTTTCTACCTTCTCCACTACTTGTTTGCCGAACGAGCACACCTTCGTACTGCACGTTATCGTCATGTTTTCGTTACTCTCATATCTGAAAAAAAAATATTATTTGATATAGTATTAGCACGATCGTCTAAACTTATATCTCAGAGTAACTCTTTCCTGAAACGACTCACTGAGTCATTTCATTCAATTGTTCAACTGATTCGAATCTGTAACATAAATTAAAAATGCATCATTTGAATCTATTGCATCTTGAACTAGAACTCAATCAATCATCACGTGGAGCTTGCTGACGCGATTGAGGTAGTGTTTCATTCACACATTTTTTTTCCTTTAATGTCAGATATCGACAGACGAGCATGAGGTTCACTTGATGGTAGGTGATACGTTGGTTAGGTGGTAGGTCAATGATGCGCTGTCGATTTAATCTTTACTTCGAGCATTCGCAAATCCATAGACTGAAACCGAAACGCGCAATATGCACTTCACGGTTTACATCTATGAACGGTGGTTCGTTACCCGGTCGGAATTTAGATATTCCTCCCACCCGATCAATGCCCGAAGTTACCAGACGTGGGGAAAACATGCTTACAGAATATTATAAGCATGTGCTCCCGGTGGGATTCGAACTCACGACCCATCGATTCGCACGGCAGGTGTTCTACCGAACGGGCCAACGAGCCCGTTAAAATATTGACATATTGAACATTTCATACTAGTAACTCTGATACAGGTAAAGTTTTAGGGAACCGTATTTTTATCATTCTATTTATGTGTGGTGCTCAATAAAGTTTTTTTGTTTGTTTGTTTGTAATTTTCAATTAAACTTAGTCAATTTTAGAATTATGTACTTTCCAACTTTTCACATTCGCATACGAAACATTTTCGCACATGATTCATTGAGAACTGTCACTTATTTCTGAATATTTTAATTATTCTATATTCTTATGTAATATATTGCTAGTAGTCAAATAATACATTTTCAATTCATATATACTTTCATATGATATAAAAGAAAGTTGTATTAGTTACACCATTTATAACTCAAGAACGGCTGCACCGATTTTAACGATATCTTATTTGTTGGGTTTCTCTATGTCCCGAATAACAGAATAGCTATTAAAATATCGGAAAAATTCAAGAAAAAATATATGCAAAAATTAATTTTAAAATAAATTAGGTTCGGAACTCCGCCACCTTGACAGCTCACGTCATGCATTCTTAGCTTTTTTGGAATAACAGATGTCCACTGCAAATCAGTGACTTATTAGACAATTATATAAAAAAAGTGGGCAAATGGGCATATTCAAATCTAAGAATAATTGTATAATTTCGAATCCAACATTGTGGCAGAACAACGTCTACCGGGTCAACTAGTTGTTTAATAAAAAAGGCCACTTACACACTAGTGACGCCATAAAAGGCGGCGGGGTCGTCCAGGTTATTAGTGTTGAGATCCGCCCAGAACTTCACCAGGAAGAATGCATTTCTCGGGCCTTTCTCGTACAACTCCTTGAGACCGCCTTTCTTCTCCGGGAATTTGTCGTTTATTTGTTGTACGTCTACTGACTGGAAATGAACGGTATGCCTGAGTATATTTAAGAAGAAGAAGAAGAAAAATCATTTATTTAAAACACACACACAAATAAAAAGAAATTGAAAACAAAATTAAACAAAAATAAAATAAAAATGTATGTGTGGTATCTAAAAAGGGAGCCACTCAGCAGGTGTTACAACACAGATGTGTTGCAACGCTGATCTTCCGTGGCCCCACGTGACACACGACCTGAAGGGTGACACCTCGCCTAATAGAATTAAAATTAGGTTATTACAACTACAAATAAACTAAATTTAAAACAAGTACAGACATACGGTTTATAAAATGAGATGATAAAACAAACAAAAAACAAAAAAAATAAAAATAAAACAAACAAAAGGCTCCTAGTCTCCTGTTCAAAGAGAGTGTGTTGTGTTCAACAACTTAGGCTGGAATGGCTGGAACACTGGCTTCGTTATTTATATTTCTTTTAATGTTCTATTTAATTGTATTGCACCACCTTATTGTATCTATTTATACAGTATTTCCTCTATCACGAGTTGTCTGGAAGAAATAGCTGTCATAGCTATAAGACCGCCTTCTGTACACATATCTAATGCTGATTATTCTATGTTTACTTTTTTGGTCTACTTTTATTATTTTAAGTCTATTTTAAGTTTTTTTTGTATTTTTTGTGTGCAATAAAGTATTTACTTACTTACTTACTATATTAAGAACGCCATTATGATTCTAACTGATATTATAAATATGTATGTCTGTTTGTCTTTTACCGCTAGATGAAGAACTACAGATACTTCTTCTGTTCTGTGTGAAGAACGGATACGATAAGGTTATTTGTCTGCAGTGAGTCTTTTTTATTAAGTAAATATTTCAAATTCGCTGGCAGAACATTAAAATTGTTTTATTGTGCACGAGTTATTGTATATACGAGGGTGAATCAAAAAATTCTTGGAATCAATATTAAAAAATGCAAAGATTTAAATAATAATATTTTATTTTTCTACATAATCTCCCTCCAATGCAATGCATTTAGAATAACGCGTTTCTAACTTCCTTATTCCTTGTGAAAAAAAATTATTTTCTTGACTCTCGAAAAAGTCCTCTACGGTAGCTATAACCGCGTCATTATCGTGAAATTTTGTTCCACGAATTTCCTCTTTTAATTTTGGAAATAAGTGAAAATCACTTGGGGCTAAGTCCGGAGAATATGGTGGGTGGTCAAGGAGATTGAAGCCAGCACAGCGGATTGCGTTGAGCGCAACTTCCGATCGATGAGCAGGAGCGTTATCTTGAAGGAACAACACGCCCAACGACAGTTTTCCACGACGTTTTTCTTTAATCGCTTCACGCACTTTCGGGATTAAATTTGCATAATAGGGTCCAGTAATCGTCTGGCCTTTTGGCATGTAATCAATAAAAAGGATTCCTTCACTATCCCAGAACACAGAGGCCATAACTTTGCCAGCGGTAGGAGCAACTCGAAATTTCTTGATGGATGGAGAGGATGGTCGTTTCCAAGACATGCTTTGTCTTTTAGTTTCAGGATCAAAATGGTGGACCCACGTTTCATCCATGGTGACAAGACGACGGCAAAAATTATCCGAATCACGCTGGAACATTTCGAGATTACGCTTGGAAATTTCCAAACGTCGCTTTTTGTTTTCGTCGGTTAACATTCGTGGCACCCATCTTGCAGACACTTTTTTGAACCCCAGTGAATCAATTAAAATGGATTGAACGCTACCAAAAGATATCTTTAGGATCTCAGCTATATGTTTTATAGTCATTCTTCTGTCTTCCAAAACCAGATTCTCAACCTTTTTGACATTTTCTTCTGTAACGGAGGTTGAAGGCCGCCCAGAACGCGGGTCATCTTTACAGCTTGATCTACCTCTTTTAAATTCAGCCACCCAGTACGCAACCGTAGAATAGGGTACAGCATCACCCCCTAATGTCTGCTGAATGTCCAAAAAAAATTCCTTCGTAGACATTTTTTTCAAACTGAGATATTTTATCACCGCACGTAACTCACTTTTATCCATAATTTTGACTTTTTAGCAACTCGTTGCACAAAAAAATTTATTACATGCGAACGAACTGACAAAAACAAGTGACAGTCTGCATAAATATAGTGTGATAGACACTCTTTAATTTGAATATCGAACTTGATCCAAAAAGGTTTCATATATATGGACTTCTAAGAACTTTTTGATTCACCCTGGTAATACAAGAAGCAATTACTTATAACTTAAAATACATTTGTTGGGGGAGAATTACTTGATTCTACATTGACATACGTACGATACGAAAAGGCACGATTCAATATTTTTTTTAATCTATCAATTTGAAAAGCATGCCTTAATTACAGTAGAGTGTTTAAACTTAATTTGAATAGTAATATATTATAAGCTTGATATAGTTAAAGTATGTTTTATTTCTTTCGTTCTGTAGTCTTTTTATATTCGATAGAGCGAGACAAAATAGAGTTTAGCTATAAAAATAAAATACTTTATAACGGATTAAAACGCGATTTATTATTTATGCCGACGTTTCGGATGCTTTTCAGCACCCGGGGTCATAATATAAATAATTAATCGCGTTTTGTTCCGTTATAAAGTATTTTATTTAAATGTGTGATACTCGCATTAATTAAAGACAATATTAGAGTTTAGCTATATCAAGCTTATATTAACGTTTATGAATAAGACCGTTAGTTTTTATAATCAACGTATAGTACCTCTAATAAGGGATCCGCATACGTGACAGTACCACCTATATGTACAAAGAGATGCTGCGCCGGCGCCGTGCTCGGTGGATACTGGAATACATGAAAGCTTCGTTACATACAGACACTAGACTAGTTCAATACAATGAATACTATTGGCTATATGCGACGATTTTATTATATGTTACTACCTTTTTTTATATGTTAAATATCGACAGACGAGTATGAGGTTCATTTGATGGTAGGTGATACCTCAGTTACAGAACATCAGTCAATGATGCGCTGTCGACCTACTTTACTTCGAGCATTCGGAAATCCATAGCCTGAAACCGAAACGCGCAATATGCACTTCACGGTTTTTCCATCTATGAATGGTGATTCGTTACTCAGTCGGAATTTCGATATTCCTCCCACCCGTTAAAAGCCCCAAGTTATCAGACGTGGGGAAGACATGCTTACAGAAAATTATACACATTTCGTCCTGGTGGAATTCAAACCCACGACCCATCGATGCGCACGGCATCTACCGAACGCGCCAACGAGCCCGGTAAAATGTTTTTTAAGTAATGATTTGTTACTCACCGTGTCAGGATCTCTGGGGTGTTCTACGAAGGCGGAGAACTCCACCAAGCGTAGTTTGTGTGTGGCTATCGCGCGTCCCTCCCAGGGGGGCGGCGGTGCCACGTCTGTACCACCGGGTACCACGCCACCCACGCCGGGGACACCCTTGTACCCAGCGCCGGGGAAAGGTTTCACACTGAAAACAATAACGGTGACTTTAAGTATCACCAAAGAACATAGATTTACATTGAAGCATAGGCCCGGGCAGTTCCTCTGGGGTAAGAGTAGTTCTTACCCCAGTCACCACGGCGCTGCTATGTATCCGTGTTAACGCACACTCTGACGTTGGATTCATAGCACGTACTCTCTCGCACCAAGCCGCTTTTCCGTGCTTTGGGTAATATTGCGTTCTCACTCGCTCTCTCAAGTTTGGTAATGCTCGCGGTGCTTCGGGTCGGATGCCTAAGACTGTGAGAGAGCTTTAGTGCCGTTCGCTCGTAAGATCAAACGAGATGCGAGTGCGAGGGGCCAGCTGACTGCTTAGATGTGTGTGTCACACCGATACATTGCCGCGCGCTCTACAGGTCAAAAGCAGAACTACTTTTTCTGTGTCAAAAGTTAGTATGGGCATGTGCTCAGCACCCTCAAAACCTCGATGTCGGGCGATCCACAACTGCTCGACTCCTAAGGTACTTTTTGACACACTACTATGTGTAGTTAGCTTTCACCGGCGGAACTTTTCTAAACTTAAAGGCCGGCAACGCATCCTTGAATCCTAGGGTTGTGATTATTTAAGGGCGGCGGTGTTCACTTACCATCCGGTGAGCCGCCTGTCCATTCCTTTTATATCGCGGTATAAGAGTCAGATGGACGCATCTATATTTTCTCAATTTTATAGGAGACTGAGAAATACTGTGACAATCCGCCACTTAAAGAGTTACCAGCTTTTTAATACAGATAGTTTACAATAGGTATAATATTAAAAAAGTTAAGAATTATTTAGTTACGTATAAAGCAAAACTTTTTTTGGGATTTTTGTAGATACGCTCATTTGGTTCTTATACTACGATAAAACAGAAGTATTAGTGCAACAGGACATTGCATGCTGTTGACTAGATTTAGTAAAGATGCAGAATAGAAAAGTATTCCTAATGATTTCTCGAAATCTCTGAATCTTCATTTCCCTGTGACATCGTATTATATTTCGATGTCGGTTATCCCATATTATTACTCGGCCGTGCTAAAATGGTAGCAGTACCTTGCCTTTAGTTTTTGTTATTTATAAAAACCTGAATAGCTTAGACCGTTCATTTCAAAAGGGTAATCGTAGGGCCTAAAAAGGTTTATTGATTTTCGCTACCTATATTGGAATAAATGTCGTTAAACAGGTTGTAATAAAATTGGCAGATGTATCTTCAGATCATAAGCATTTTTAGTACCTTACTGTTTAAATTAACTTCTTGTTATACTTCTTTTTTGTCTCCAATAAATTTATCTGAAGATATAAAAAAAAACATTTTAACGCATACTTACTCTTGTGACGTGCCAGCTTGAAGCCCAGGTTGCCAAAATTGCTGAAATAAGAAAGGAGAAATTATTAAGTTTTCAAAAACAAGAGTAAGATACGAGTACAAAAACAGCTCAATTTTGTTAGATTCAGCAAATTGACTAAACAACTTTAAATCAAAGCGCATAATAACATGAAAGAATCCTAATTTTCGAAATATAATGATTATTGTTAAGAAGCTGACGTATGTAAGAGTCAATGAGTTGTATATGCTCATTTACTGTGCAGTGTTTAATAAGGAAACTGGCAATTAACACTCACTTGCCAATTATATGATACGTGTTTGTATGAACTTTATTGTTTTATAGAAAAAAAAGAAAATCATTTAATACATGTTTTAAAAAAGGAGAGGTTTATAGAAAGCTAGGTAGATATTCCATAACTACTCTTTTTTAAAATACTTATGCAGACCATAATAATAGAGGGAAGTTAGAAAAACGTATAGTTAAGTTCAAGTGTCAAGAATTTCGAACAATTCAAATTTGAAATGACTGGAAATGTGATAAGCGATTCCATGTTCACATTGTTAAAAACTTGCCTAGCTGTTATAAGCTCATGAGAAGACCATCTTTTTCCAAGAGATATGGGAAATATAAAAAAACAGTTCTCCCAAATATAGGGCTGATTCAACTTTGTGAATGAAAACACCGAGTAGCATGAACTTAAAGATTAATCAAATTTCAATGTTGATTAAAATGGAAACAATTTAATCAGATTTCAGCCAGTTATACCATCAAAATTATGGCTTCTTAATTACAGAGAATTTCAAGCAACGTACTTGAAAAACTCAATACTTAGTCTGTTGACTCGAATTTGAATAGTTTAGGGCTCATTTAGAAGACAGGACACGTAAGTTATTATAAGTAAAGCCAATCGATGTTATTTCAGACTATCCTCACTTGCGTGCATGGCGGCATGCCTAGATAGAAGCAACACAGTAAAGGCTATTTTCGTGTGAATTAACACAAAGGCATGCCTTGAAAAATGTACCGTGTGATGGTACGCCGGGTGAGGTAAACCCGCCACTATTTGAGCGCTAGATAGTGTGCTCATTGACTGCATCGCCTTCTCTTTCATCACACCACCGTCCTAGATTATTTATCACGTTTTAAAATGTCTTGCTACATATAAAATTATCTAAAGTTTTGTAATTATAATTCAGCAAAGTTTTTATTGCATAAAAACTTCGCTACTGTGGATTATTATAATTGGCAGTACTTACCACTTTGAGCTTGGCCTGTATTTCTCTAAGTTTCCGCCTAGCTAGAACCTGTATGTGTGAAGATACTTGTTTTCTTGTGCGCGTTTTCCCCGTTCTTAATTTTATATATCTTGCTATAAGTTCGTTTCTTCCTGTAATGTAAAGAAAATAAAATTATTATCGAACATCATGGATGCCTTGTGGTTGAGATTTCACCTATCATTAAAGGAGTCTTACGCCTGATATCTTAGATGAAAATTTTTTGTTAATTTGGTCATTAAAGTTGCAGAAACTACCAGATTTTGCAAATTGCTCCCGTTAGCCGGTAATCGTAAAACGTCCCTTATGTCATTACAACGCCCTTTTAATATAAAGAATCGCAATAATCATAGCGGTTGAAGGCAATCTAGACATAGACATAGACATAGCATTTATTACGAACGAAACACACACACAGAATCACAAAATAATAACAAAAAACATCAAAACAAGGTACAATTTTTAAATTGTGTAAATGTGTGTGTGTTGTGGTTGTAAATGGCCCTGGCTCAGCATTATGCTGTGAAGCAGATGAGTTCCACAGCGCTGGTCATTCTGCCAGAGACCACAATAGTTTGCGCCTCAGACGCAAAAAATAAAATAAAAGAAATAACATAAATAGTATAAAAAATAATAATAGTAAAAAATTAACAGTGAAAGCAAAGAAGTCTTGGAAGATCTGTGTGTATATAGTAAATTTAAAAAATAAAAAATTAAAATAATAAAATAAAATAATATCTGCGCTACGATTGTACCAGCCTACACAGATAAAATAGCTAAAAGTCCATGCATATCCGAAGCATATTCAAAAAAGAATTTGTCACGAAAAGTGGCAATTAATATAACTCGCGAAATATTTTGAATAACGGCTACAACAACTGTATGCGCTCCAACAATGCGATGCAGCACCAGTCCAGGCCGTTATGAAACAATTTTCAAAATATTTTGAATAGCTGTTTTCAATTATTGAAACTGCAGTCGAACTGGAATGCGGGGTGGATTGGCAGAGGGTGAAATATATATTAATATCTATTTTATAAACAAATTTAACGACCTCTTAGTTTTGCAACAAAACATGATGTTTATTAATATTTTAATTGGTTTCAACTTTTATAACAGTAAATTCAATCAAGGTAACACACCACCGATCAGCTAATAAGTAAAGTCATTTATATTTAATTATCTTGTTTATTAAACGGCACAATATAATTTCTAATATAAAAACTAATTACTATTTTATACCCTAATCAATGGTAATTGGTAATGGGTTTCAATTATAAATTGAAGGAATCTAATGAAGCCAGACGAACAATTTAAACGTAGCCAATAAAGTATTAATTTTGTGGACACCATGTAGTGGAAGAGTAGGACTCGCCAAAGTAAATTGAAATCTCATTGAATTCGGGGAATGCGATGCCGTAGAGACGGCTGGTGCGAATTTAATTAACCCCTTGACTGCTCGTTGAGGCAAACGTGCGCTGATACATAATATACCTACCTCGTTAAATTTAATAACTACTATTTTCATTATTAGTTTCATCACACGCTTCTGTCTCTATAAAAGTGTAAAAATAGAGAGAAATTTCTTAAAACTTTAAAATTCCTCAGATTGCTCTGGGTTTATGGAACCATTTCGTAGTTAAAATAGTGGTATAGGATAAAATTAGTGTGGCCACTAGACACATCGTTAACTTGAATAAACACGCCGTGTGTTGTTCGTCGCGGGTGCAGCATAGCATCCACTTAGCGACAACCCCGCGCGAATCCAACATTAGGAGTGCTTTCACCCGAAACGTCGTGTGCACCTCTATAAATAGCCAGGTGCCGAGGATCAAGTCGGAACGTTTCTATTCCGTAGCGAATAGAAAAAAAAGTGATCATTATTTATTAGTTCGTTAGATGGCTAATTTGGTCGAGTGCCAGCGACGCTACGCTCTCGCGACTCCTCGCAGATGAAATTGTGCGTGCACCGGCGTGCAGCTGCCGCATATGAATATTCAGTTTTCTTCGAGAGCCGCGTTGCGAGTGAATCATCTTCGTATTTTATCAATGGATACACGATCTCCAATAATTAATCGCAATACTCGCCGATATTTTAAAAGGCATAAGGATCGGTTTTTAAACGGTGTTTCAGGTATAATTTATTCTACAGCGGAAAGTTATCGAAGATCCATCAGAAATACATTAACGTCCTATCTATCAACCATGACCTTTTAAAAGCTTTAACTGCAAATATATTTCTAGCATGTTCTGTAAAACAAGGCCGTAATATACTTTCCTACATACCTTTTGTTGATCTTGAATTCATGACATAAGGCTAGAAAAAAGTTGCCAAAATTGTTTCAAAATATCCTTGCAAAATTATCGAAACCTGTAGGGTTATTCACGATCATTCGAAAACTTTCCGTTCCGATATTACAAGATTTCGTACCGATATATCAAGCTTTCTATCATTTTATACTAAGATTTTAATCGGAAACTCCCGAAGAATGCCGATGCTCAATCCTATGGGAATTGTGAATACCATTTTCATATCCGCTAAATACGAAAAAACTTTCAGTGGGAGAGCGTAGCTTTCCGGGCGGATCGATTTCGAATGATCGTGAATAGCCCTACTGAAACGGCTAAAACTGGATCGTCGAAAAGTTATTACAAAGCTAAATTAAATGCATTTTAATGTACATAATTTAAATTATATCTGTCCGGTTGCGTACACTGCTGTGTACATATTATGTCAACCGGTGCAATATTGACTAAACAACTTTTTTTAAACCAGCTCACATCATGATACCTTAAATATTATATTAAAAGTTTCTCGTAACAGAGGAAAAAAACGTATCGTTAAATGATTGTGCGACACGAATGATGGCGTCGAGGCAGAATTTCACGCTGACCCAAACAGAAGATATGCTAGTTGAATCTTTAAAGGGTTGAGTTGAGACGGTTCTAAGGAGGATTTCTCGGGAGACAATCGGGAGTTATGCCCAGGGCGGGCGGGGCGCTAAACAACGGGCGCAGAAGCCCGCCCCTTCTTTATATTTTCTTACTGCGTTCGCCGCCTAGCGCGGCCGGGCCCCTTACACGCTCGCTCGCTCACTAATTGCGCATTCTTCGCATAGTTTAGCCCTCCCGGTGAACCCCTCGGCCTCCCCCGGACCACGTGAACCCGTGCGCCGACGAAACTTTCATACTGCCAGGATATTGAGCGGTTTTGAATGTCTTAACTCACGAACGTGCCTGCAGCACCGATGCACGCTTTGAACCGAACTGTTTCCAACAGCGAGCCGCAACATTTCGGTTGCTAAATTACCGCTCACGTGCATCTCCGGTCAGACACGGTAACAATATATTTTGGGAACTATTCCCTTGTTTTCGGTTCAAACAGTTTCAAAGGTTTCTGTGTTTATGTGAGTTGGAAATACATTTCAATTACATGTTAAACGAGCTTGACGAGCTACGGACAAAAGTATGTCCCATGAACTTTGTATGAATATCTTATCTTATTATCTTACTTCTTACTAATATTATAAATGCGAAAGTTTGTGAGGATGGATGGATGTTTGCTACTCTTTCACGCAAAAACTAGCAAACGGATTTTGATGAAAGTTTACAGTAATATAGCTTATATATCAGAATAACACATAGGCTACAATTTATAAACAGTTTTTGTATATTGGCCATAATATAACGATAAGTATCAAGTAACTCGGAAAAATTCCTGCCTTCTGAGGTCTATCTTGTCGTGCGCTGCCTAAACGGTTGGAGTTACAGGAATATAATATATCATGGAATTGTTTGTTTTAAATAGTTCTAAATAAAAGTCCGCGATAGCATATAATATCTATCTTTTATGTGGAAGCCAATATAAATCTAATCCGTAATATTTGATGCAGCGATTTTAAGATTCATTAACCATTCTTTTTGTTAAAAGTTAAAAGAAAAAGCTTACAAATGAACATCGGACAAATTCGTTGACATGTGTAGAGTGTTAGTGGAGTGACGTGAAGACGGTTGCTCAGATTAGGTCTCGAGGGAGCCGAATACGGACAGTGGGGTGGCTCTAGGGTTGGCACATACCGGCAAGGACCTTATTTTTTATTTTTCTTCTTACTATTCTTTAAAATTAAAAGTTTACTATTTGTTGTTTGTATTTTTTGTCAAGTTGACTGAATTTACATATTTTGTTAGATATACGAATAGCTCAGCTCAGGCTGATACAAATACGTGGGACGCCGACATGGATATGAGATGCAGAACATTATTTGACGAAAGATAAAAGAAAGTTATTACAAGCGTAAAGGTCGAAAAGGTTTTTTTTCCTGGAAATACTGTCTTAACGACTCATTGCGCACAGGACAAACTAACAGACAAAAATTTCGGACGTTTAGAAACTGAACTGAAATATTCATTAGGTGAAGGTAAAATGTTTAAAAGGTGTCCCTAGCGAGTGGAAGGTGACAGCCCTAGCTGACCCGTGACGGAGCTAGATTAAGCCGGGCTAGCACGTCCGCGAGTAATGTTCTCATATATTGTCTGGACGAGCGCTCCCGCAATTATGTACATCTTACACACTTCGGCCTTGACAATACGGGACTAGGAGTCGTACAACTTTCATATTACGTTTTTAAATCAACAAATTGAAACGTACCAACAACTCAGTGTCTGTTAATTATTTGCATTTGTTTTGCAAGATAAGATGCTGTATCTTTCGGTTACTGAAGTTATTATAAGTCAATCTATCAATAATAATATATGAGTAGATATATTGGCTACTTCAATGACATAATCTTAATTCAACTTCTGAATCTGGTCGAATTTTTAAAAGTGAGGCTTCTTCAGAATACAATATCTAAATATCAAAAAACCCTTCTATATTAATCTGTATATAAAAATGGATGTTTGTTTATATGAAATCGCTAAACTCCAATGGCGTTCTGATCATCATGAGAAAGGTATCACTCATTTGAATAAAATACTTGATACCTGATTAAAACGCGATTTTTAGTCTGCCCGTGACAACGGTTGCTGGAAAGCATCCGAAACGTCGGAATAAATAATATAAGTAATAAATCGCGTTTTAATCAATTTTATATAAACTGTATAGTATAACTGCAATTTAAAATGTATTTTATTGAAATATCATGAGAAGGTTTTTATCAGCTTTGTTGTAACTTGCCACCAGCCAGCTAATCTACATAAATAAAAATCAATGTATTGTGTGTTTTTCCTTTAAGCACTCCTAAACTATTTATCAATTTATGATTAAACTTTGGTGAGTAGTTATGCATACACCTGAAAGGTTTGAAAAATTAAAAAAATATCTTCTTACTTTACGTAGCATTGCAACGCACGCCTGGACCTGGTACAATTTATAAGTTCGCTAATTTTTGAAGTATTTTTATTTCTTTAAACAATACCATAGCAGATTTAAATATCCTATACGCATAATCTTAATTCAATTATATATAACATTAAGGATTATTTCCGCTTGGGTGATAAGATTTAAATGGCGCATTTCTTTCCATCTATTAAATCACTTGAGGTGGACACATTGCTTGCGGTAGATTTGTTTAGCAATTCCGTCTAGCGGCCGGGCAGTCCTTTAATTAAAAGCGGGATATATTATAATGCCAGACGCTTGACACAAACTTAATGTGCGTCCGGCGAAATGGTGACCTTTTATAGTCCACGTCAATTATACCCCAACGCACGTAAACGTGAAGGGAGAAGAAAATGCATGTTTTACTTTAGCGAGGGATGCAGTGAAAAGCTTTCCTTGACATTGATAATTTATTTGCTCTGAGCGCGATAAAACTATTAGACGGTCAATTGAATGCAATAAAACTAATGATCTTGAATAACCGACCGTGGTATTAGAATATCGGGGATATAACGTGTCTTCACACCAGTGTATTTATGACAATTGTAAGCGTGGATCTCTTAGAGATCGATGTAAGAGCTCTCTATTTTAAAATACTTTTTTCCGTGTGAACATTAATACTATCTAAATATAATGTAACAAGTACTTCTCTTTTATAGGACTCCGTTGAGAAATACAAGCAATTCTCACAAAAGAAAAGCCGACATAATTAACTGTTGAATATAAAAAAGATTTGTTCTGGTTGTTAATTTGCTGTAGGAAGTCAAGAGCGATCGTCACGTCGGCTTAACGAGCTCCCTCACTTAACATTGTAACGTGGAAAAATTCCTCTTGTCTACGAAGATTCCTTCAGCAATTATCTGATTGGAAGAAGAGGAGAGATATGAGGTGAAGTCAATCCATCGGACGCAATGATAGAGTAATAATATAAATCATATATACTATTCCACTCGTATGGAATGTGTTGCTATCCGTCCGGGTTTCCCCGAATTTGTCCTAGTTCCGGGGATAGTCCGGTAACTTGTTCGTTTTTTATAAATAACTTAAAACATATAGGTTCTAAGCTCCAGAGTTAAGGCTCCGTAGTTTTCACGCTTCTTGCACAGATATTAGAGATGATAATCCTACATAGGAGAGTTACTTGTTAATTGCCAAAAACATTGTAAACAAAAATTACTTAATAATGTTTGGCAGCCAAAAGGCCATAGTCTCAGCATTGTGATTAGGTTCTATACTATCTCCTTATATATACAGATCAGCTATGATATAAGTTATCGATATATTATGTACTGTTTCGATTGATATTTTTAATATGCCGTATTAAATGAGGAAATGCATAATTTTGTAGGATTCTAACAATATATCCAAT
Source organism: Anthocharis cardamines (assembly GCA_905404175.1). Taxonomy (NCBI): domain Eukaryota; kingdom Metazoa; phylum Arthropoda; class Insecta; order Lepidoptera; family Pieridae; genus Anthocharis; species Anthocharis cardamines. Next base: position 3,582,523 of record FR989957.1, on the reverse strand, counting down.
TCAAAGATATTTGTGAGGTAAAAAAATCCTAACATAGAATTCTAATAATGCTCTGAGCATAATACTTTGTTCTGTTGTTATTTTCAAATACCTACTTATGGCAATACTTATGGATTTTATCATAGAGCAACACGGGCCACCGGCGAACCGGAGGGGAGTAGCCATAGCGTTCGTTACCGATACCAAACAATCTGTCATTTTTTGCGGGGGGAAACCTGCGCTATGTGTGCGTACTCAAGTTCGCACACACAAGCAATCGTCTGTCACTACGAAACTCACACCGTGACAATTAAAAAATACACTAACAATTTCACACACACATTTAAACATTCCGTGTCATAACAGTATAATTAAATGGCGCAACTACACTGACAAGTCCTTTTAGCCGTAGTTGCAACAACTGTCGATACGCAGTATCGATAATTTCAAGAACTGGGTTTGGAAAATTAGTTTTATAAGTTCGACTTAATTTATTTATTTTAAAGATGGAGTTAATTTATTACGTAATACAAATGAACTTGTCGGGTAATGCGCACGTAGCAGGTCACGGAGAGTGGACCATGAGTTGGTACATAATAAAATCTTAGAAATAATTTGAAAAACGATAACGTAATTATATAAGCTATATAAATATATAAACACATATTATGTTAAAATCGGCAAGACGGGCTTTTGGGCTTGTATGGTAGTCCCGCCACTGAGTAAAAGTAAGGTTATGTTACAATCAATAACTGACATAATATATATCATAAATCTGTGATCAATGATATTTGTAGTTGTCAAATCGTAACAATTCCTAAATGACGACAATCGGAAATGCACTCAGACTCGAACATGAAACGAATTAGCACAGAGTAAACAACTGTCATGCGGCATGCCAACGACAGACTAAAATAAAAGATCGATTTTAATCGATAATCATGCATATTCATTTTCTTTAATTAATAATGTATATTTTATTTAATAACATAACTGTAATTATATGCAATATATTGTATTTAAAGTGCATTTAATTACTTTTGAGTTAATTACCTTGTCCAAAGGTTTTTTTTGTGATTGTGTAATCGATTCAATTAATCGAGAATCTCAGGAAAACTATATTTCTCATATTTCTCCTCTCCCAGATTGAGAATTGAATTGATTTTTTATATGATAAGATTAAAAATATGTCATTTTTTAGATCATATCGCAATTATTAAATTTGGGCCCACAATTTTCCATATCCTTTGGATTTTTAGGAAATAAAAAAAACATTATGGTTGAAGTTTACACTAAGTGATTTTAATAAATGTGCTAACGCGCGTAAGTATTATATTATATTTTAACAATGTATATTATCACAATATAATATTTGAATCAGAAAATTTAATCTCAAAACTGTCTCTGTATAGAAGACTCCTTTGCCATTTTTTTTCGATAACTTAAAACAATCCGACAACAACACTATTGCTCGGTGACAGCGACTTCTCGGAAATAAACTCGGATCAGTCGCTCGACAGATCCGTGTATTGTATGAGGGCTCATACAATACGCGGATCTGTCGAGCGACTGTGTTGGTAAAAAAATCCGAAACAACACGACCGATAATATTGTAATATTTTAAGTTTTAAAGAAGTAAATAGTAATAATATGATTAAAAAATACCTACATATGAAAGGTAACGCTATCTTTTTGTAAATTTGACGTGGCAGATATTTTTTGGCAACAAAAAACACAAACAATTCGGCATTTTTTTAGGAGGTCGATTCAGTCGCGCATCTGGATTTAGTCTAGTGAAAAGTGCGGCTACAACTAGTTTTATTGTACGCATAGGACCATTTGGACTTGTACTTTGACAGAGGGGAACGCCTGCGTATGGCTACTCCCCTCCGGTTCACCGGTGGCCCGTGTTGCTCTATGGATTTTATATCAAACAAAACTAAAAAACAGCATACGTTACTTAGTTTCTGGGAAATGTTCCTTAAATATTGTTGAAACATCCAATTAGCCGATCTCAAATCGCTTAACCCTTCTACAAAACACGAGCGCGAGTTTTTCGCGAATTCAGCGAATAGTAGGAACAAAGTCTTCACTGAGTTCCCCGAAACGGCGACAGTCCGATTCGAAGATAATAATTGTCGGTGTGCTTCCGTGGAATCCTATTGCGCAAACGGCTTTGTCGGCACATCAATACCTTTTGTCTCGACACTCGTGCCATATCCATTGTTCTGTTTAGAAACCTTGATATCGACACATAATTCAATCAAAATGTTATACTCGATTTGAGCTTTGAACTAAATTGAGACAATTGAATATACGTTGACAGAACACTGCATACTGAAGACTTCGGCATCTCTACATATACGTAGTATTAAACAAAGTCGCTTCGCAGTATGTACCCTTAGATCTTTTAAACTACGTATCGGATTTAATAGATACCTTTTTTATGAGGAAGGTTTATATGTATATTAATATTGTTTTGTGTTAATATGACGATAATTGTTCAAGATGTCGGAAAAAATCAAGCCAACTGAAAGCTTTCACCGAAAATGCTTTACATATCGTTTGTCTTTTTTTTCGTGCATAACCGGGGCAAGTAGCTTGTTTTGAATGAATATCACATAGTTGGCACTTTATAAATATAAAAACCAACTAAATGATTTCCCTCTAGTAGTTCTGAACCTGCTCCAGTAGTAGACTAGTTCTGACTTCTCCCGAGTCTTTATTATTAAAAGTAGTTTCTACAATTAAAAATCTGACCCTGAACATCTTACCAATTTGTGATAACTATACTTGATTAATCCTCTATTCTGATACTTGACGAATTTCACATCATACTAAAGAATTGCGGTCTTATTCATAAACGTGGTATAACTTGAAATAGTTAAAATTTTGTCTCGCTCTATCGAAAACTAAATTACTTCAGAACGAAAGAAACAAAACAGAGTACAACTTCCAAGCTTTTCTTTTATAAGTCGTATAATATCAATTTTATTTTGAATCTTCTTTAGGCAAGCACGTGTTCACAAGTTCAAGTGATTCCTCTAGCATGCTTGAACTCACCGTACATCTTGCCCTCGTCCGATAAGATGATCTTTCGTCTCCCGCACGGCGGGTATATCGCGAGCGCTTCCTGGAAGCTTTGCTCGATGTCTGGACTCCATACTCCCTCCGCATCAGCCGCTGACATATCCTGTGAACGGGATAATGATGTCGATTTAATAATCAAAAAGTAAAAAGAAGATTTTTTTTAATGTTAAACGGTCGCCAAACTCCTGCGCAGGCACTTTAGAAGTGCGAAGTTTGTAAGTATGAGCCACAGATGTATGTACTATTATTTATTACATTACAGAGTAAAGTTAATAGCGAATGATTGGATCCATAGAAATGCAATAACTAGTGTAGGTATATAATACTGTATTTTATTAACGCGAGTATCACACATTTATAATAAATGAAAATACTAATAAATACGGTAGAGTTTTAAATTTAAATTAAGTATACACCGTGTTTCATTTATTATTACCACAGCTACAGAATCTGAGTCGTTGATATTCTTCGATCATTTAATACTATGTCAATGTTGATATTGTACTTAAACTTAATAAGCATGACGAGATTCACAGTGCATCTGTAATATTATATAGAATGTACACGATGTTCGAGTCGGAATTTCCATCGAAACCAAGTCAGTTTTGGGCAAAAAAAATATGATAAAATTTGCGTCTTCAGCAAGACTCCGAAAACAATGACCCTGAAATATCCCGTTATTGTTCTGAAAACTCAAAGAAACGTAGATATATAATAGAATTATCGTCACTGTTATGCAATACTGCTATGTGCTTTATGCATAAAATGTAAATCCCACAAACGTACAATGTTGAATCATTTGTACCGATTTTGTAATTTCGATCTATTCTTGTTTTGTTTCCTTTCGAAACCTTGAACTTAACCAGTTACCGCGAGAACTAGTATTGGCGTGCAAATTGAACGCAAATTGGCAAATATTAAGCTTTTGTACAAATTAATTGTTGATGTTTTACTGTGATATAATAATGGCAGTTACAAGTGCGTGCTCCTATTTCACCATGCCTACTGCTGATAGAGGACAAATCTTTGTTTTTTATTTTTTCATTTATATTTTTTTTAAATTATTATAGTTAATTACTTAAAGATGTCATGTGGAACATGGTGTAATGGTTGCAGTTCCTTACAAAACATTTGTAAAGCAAAAACTTGGCGATTAAAAACAGTGGCGGCGAGTTTAGTGCCAGTTCGTCTCGTCAGTTCTACTCCCTTGATTTGAGAAGTGGCAGTAAATGTAAAATTAGAAGCATTTAATATGTATTTTTTATTGGCGTTCATAAGTGTACATTGTGTTACCTAAATGAATAAATGATTTTGATTTTGAATCATTCACTCCTATCTATTAGTGACGACTCTTATAGTTAGTTACTCTTATACTCTTCTTATTAGTTTACTTTAAAATCTTGTAATTTGTCAAAGGTGTGCGGCCTTAACATCAGCATTTATTTCAATATACGACTACTTTCTCGCAAGTTAATCGTGCTTCGGCCTCATATAGTATGATCTGATATATGCGCTAAGATGATAAGAGCATACTTTCATTTATTGACGCGATTTTCAACTGTGTGACAAAGAGATGCACAGTGCTATTTATTGTATTATGAATTATTTTATATGAATCATGTTTATTGCAAATACAGCAAGAATTGTAGCACGTACTTCACATTTTAATTGCAAAATAAATAAACATGTATGTATTATATAAACTAGGTCATCTAGACGGGGCAAGTATTGGCCATGTCATACGAGTTCAAAATTCTTAAATATTTTAATGATTACATAAATACTAGTGATAACAAGTTGTCACAAGTGACGAAATCTTGAGCGTTTAATTAAAATATATACGAAATGTTTTTTTATTAAGTGCATTTTTTGTTATTCTCTATACTGTTTATGTAATATGAGATGCCAGACGCTTGATAGTACAAATAGTTTACCGAAGGTGACAATAAATAAAAATTGTATCTTCAAACGCATACCAATTCGCTTTTGAAATTCGTAATAGTTTTTTCGAAGAATGGCTCGTTGGCATGTTTTGTAGAACACCTTGCGCATCGATGGGTCGCGGGTTCGAATCCCGCCCGGACGACATTTTTATAATTTTCTATAAGCATGTCTTCCCCATCTGGTTACTTCGGGCATTAAACGGGGGGAAGATATATCGAGATTCCGACCGGGTAACGTACCGTTGTTAATAGATGGAAAAACCGTGAAGTATCCCGTTCCAGTCTCAGTCTATGGATTTCCGAATGCTCTAAGTAAAAAGTAGGTCGACAGCGCATGATCGACTGATGATCTGTGGCTGGGGTATCACCTACCATCAAGTGAACCTCATGCTCGTCTGTACATATTCTGTACATATCTAATATAAAAAAAACAAAGACAAAAGAACGTCCATAAATAGCACATAAAATATCAGCTCAGACCTAAAAGCTTTTCAACATCGGAAAACTCCCATTTAAACAAGTATTAACCTTCAATGGACCAGACTGGTTTAAAAATAACTACGGAAACTCCCTTAATCTATCAGTACTGTTATTTCGTAATATATCACCCAGTAAGTACCTACATATTATTTACTGGGTAATATATTATATTAAACTGATTTCCTATATACTTTTAGACTAGTTTCGTTGAAATATTTTTTTTCATATCATATAGTCATATGCCGGCCTAGCATGACAACCGCGACAAAATTTTGTCGACCGTTTTCTCGTGCTTTAATCGATTGTCGCTTAATTTCTTCCGGGTCTAACATGAAAATTACACTTAAAACTCGACTTTAAAATATCAAAAATAGATATATTTGTCGATCGAGATATCTTTTCTATCAAAATTGTCGATGTTGAGATATAATATATTTTAGTTTGTCTTCACTCGTCCGCGAGATATCTCGTGGCGGTCATGCTAGGCCGGATGAGCGTGTCTCGATTCGTGGTAGAATACCTAAACCCACTGAAATAAACGATGCGACTTATTTTTACTTCGAATGACTTTAAAATACTTATGGATTTTCAATTGAATCCATAGGTATTTTAATTTGTTTAATACTAAGACTTGTTATTATTGTGATTTATTGTAACAGCCTAAAATAAAATAAAAAATGCATTTAAAGAACATCAACCAAGTCGATTTATACACTTTCAAATCTGTCAGTCTTTTTTTTAGCTACAGCTTATATCAACATTGACAAAGGTCTAAAAAAAAAACATTCACTGCCTCCGTATAAGCACGATGCATTTAGCAACTGAGGTCTTGAGTTCAAATTCCGGGGTAAAAATAAAAAAAATTTTTAGTATAATACCAATCTAAGAATAATAAAGTGTTAAAGTAATAAATATTTACTCAAATTACAATAGGAAAGGTATTGAATTATTTAAAGCTTTCAATGAAATTCCAACTTCCGAAACCACTGCATACGGTTGGATCAAGCAAAAATTATTGTAAGGCATATGTTTGATGGGTTCGTTGGAGCGTTCCGATGAATGCGGGTTCCAATCTTATCGGTATGACATGTTCACAATTTTCTGTAAAGACTAAAGATGTTTTCCCTACCTCTGGTAACTTGTGACCGACCGAGTCACCACCGTCCATAGGTTTCGGTCTGTAGATTTCCGATTGCTCTAATAAAAAACAGGTTGCATCATTAATCCTGTGGCTGAGGTATCACCTACCATCAAGTGAACCTTATGCTCGTCGATATCTATCATAAAAAAAAAGTACGAATTTAGAACTTAGTCACAATTTTCAGATAATAATTAATTCTATTTCATAATATTCCAAGAAGTCGAAACTATATATTCGTCCGTATCGCGGTAGAGATGCGTCATTCTAATTAATGGAGTCTATTCGGGAGAGAAAATAAAAATAACACTTTAGCTGGCGTCGGAGCAACACATAGTGATTCAGTATTACTTAGAATCACTCGACAGTCGATACGAGGCCATTTTGCATGTTTATATTTTCCTCTCAATAACATCCCGTATACAATGTTTTTAGAATTTGATACAAATAATACAATTTTACTTATACTATAATGTGTAGCGTAGGACTTGAATTCCCGAGTCCCCTAGTGGGGCAGGGGGCAGATACATTTCTGTTTCCCCAGGGTTTAAAACAGAACCAGACCTGAGATACAGATATTAATGAACCACGTAGCCTATGAATGCTTGAAGTAAGCATATACTTATTATGATACTTCGATTACACATCAAATGAGACTCACGAACGTCAGTCGATATGTCAAATAAAAATTAGGTATATAGATATTTAAATGTGTAGTTCGGTAGCATTTTAAATTCTATTGGCCTTATTCATAAACGTATTTTAACTATATCAAATCCAATTAATTAAGTAAATAAGCATATTGAACCCGCGGTCTTAAACTACCTAAAACTTAACCTAACCTAAAGTCTAAAAACATAATTAATCTTGAAAATGACATACCATACCAGGCATTTATTCAAATCTATGAAGGATCGTGGCCAAATAATTTAAAAATTATAAAAAATAAATGTAGAGTAGTATACCTTTTCATCGTCACTGGCATCACCAACGTCGAGGTGCTTGGCATCGGCGCCGCCCGATCCATTTGTGTCGGGCGCGCCGGCCGCCGTGCTCCACGGAGACGCAATGGTGCCGGCTGCGAGCGCGCCGCTCGCTGCAACAATAAAAATCAATTATTTAATTATTTTCTATATAGAAAGAAGCAAACGCCCATAGACATCCGTAACACCAGAGGGCTTGCAAGTGCGTTGCGGACCTTTAAGGAAAATGTAAGCTTAATACGTTGATATAGTTTGACATGGAAATGTGTCCGAACTAAAATAGGAACAATCGAGCGAAAACATAAATAATCACACGGCAGTCTTCATTTCATCAATGATCGTTGGTTAAACCGTCTAAAAACTAGAAAACTAAACTTAAGCAGAGATAGTGTTATTTATTATAGACAGATTGGGGTATATTCTCACGCTAGATGTATCCATCTATCTGAATATTCAATTTAATCAAAACCAGTTTGAAGGTTTGGCCCTATACATGTAACATACAGCCAGCATTTGTAATATTAAGTGCTGATTACGCAGTTCCACACGAACGTCTCTGACGTCAATCTCTGTTTGTTTACAATTTCGGATGCACATTGTAAACTACGGAACGTATTGTGGCAAAGCACTAATAATAACGTTAATGTTAAGTGTTCTTGTTCTGATTACAAGAGAAGTTATGAATCTTTATGTTTATTTAAGGGGAAAAACCGCATTAGGCTCATTTTCACTGATATTTTAGGATCTTTCGTGGCTGGGTAAAAATATTAGAATTCAATCAAATTCTGACATCATTAATATATCGAAATTTAAAAATTTGGTTTCGTGTTCTTGAATAGCTGTTAAGCTAAAGATTAATGTAATAAATATTGATTTTTTAAACCTCCTAATTTACTCACCCTAACACTCTCTTAGTGACTTGTATATAGCTAGTATTTCCCATTGCTCTTGATAAAACGATTATACCTGGTGAATATATATTTTTTTTAACAGAACGGAAATCGTAAATGGATCCATTTCGAAAAAAGGTCAAATAAATAAACATTATTTTAATAAAACTATTACAAACAAAATTTAAAAATATTAAGAGTTAAATTCTATAAAAACCTTGTCAATTCGATCATGTTACACGCAAAACATTTAATTGGATCGGTATCAAAAATTAGAGGAAGTCATTATATCAGAAGCACAGCTCTACAGTATTTTTCAGACATTTATTACAGAGTATAAAACAAAAAAAAACGTTCAAGGATATCCATTTAAAATTTCTTTATACTTATCGAGTAAATAAGCTTTGTAATAAGACGTCGGGTGGATCTCGTAGGAATTCTTGAAATTTTCATATTTACCGTTTAGAAACATGCAGGTACGAAATGTTAACAATATAAATATAATATCAAAACGAAGAAGAATTTCGTTATGAAGATCGGATCGGCGAAGAGAGTAAAAGTATGCAGTCTTGCGAAGCGGCGCGCCGACCGTGTCCTACTCTTTCATCATATATTTCCTATATATTTTGTAAAGCTACTCTTCATTTTTCATTGATGCAGTAAAAATACCTTTAAAAATATGTAAAGCTTAATATTATGCGTTATGTAAAGACGTTTTGTTAGTTTGATCGTAGTTGAATCGACTCAATAAATCATTGGTTTTGGTATGGATATAAAAAAAATATTTCATTTTATAGTAATCATATCTTCAGGTAAACAGTAACTGTGTAAAGAAAATTAATTAATATGCCTACTACCAACTGTAAAGTCTGCGGCAAATTCGTTTCTATTAGTAGCACCAAATGCTGTAAATGCATGTCTTCGTGCCACCGAGAGTGTGCCGTTAAATCTGCTTCTATTTCTGGAAAACCGATACGCTGGATATGCAGAAGTTGTAATGTCAAAGATCCGACAAACACTCAGTCTCCGGTTTTGAAGAATACCACTGATACATCTGACAAACTCACAGAAAACTCGGGTTCTCCGTTAACACAAGATCGAGAGGAAAAGCATGGGAAAGAGAGGGGTCGCATCCGGCCCCAACGTATGCTGAGTGGTCTTCCATTTCGGAGGTCACCAATTATTAAAGTAAAAAATGTTTAGTTTGTATTTTTGAAATTGTTACAATTATAATGTATTTTGGTGACTTATTGAATAAATATTTCTATTTATTCTATATCTAACCTTTAATCTTATTTCACCCGACGTCTTTTATTTCACCATTAGACAGAACAACCTCTTAGAGCGATTTAAATAGCAAATCAAAGTAGCGTCTTATAGAAAAGTATGATAAGATAATATATTTTTCATTCGTTTTTCTCATCTATACTTTTATACTAATAATATTATAAAGAGGAAAGATATGTATTTTTGTATGTTAAATAAACTCAAAAACTACTGGACAGATTTTAAAAAATCTTTCAACAATAGAAAGCTACATTATCAGCAAGTAACATAGGCTATTTGTGCATCTACATTGCACCCGTGTGAAGCCGGGGCACGTTGCTAATAATAAATAAAAAGTTAGTGCAACTTAAGTATAAAAAGACAACACTGCTTCTTTAAGCATTCTTCTTCTAACTCAATATAGACATATTACTAAGCAAACCGGTAGGTACTTCATCTATAATTTAAAATAAATCAATCAATTTCCCACGACATTATTGACGGAACCACTTGAAACATGAGCATTGAATTACACTTTTTATAATTATAATAAGAATTATACCATTATATCCTTGTATGGCCTGGCTTATTCATTGAAATGATTGATCAGTGTGCAGACAAATATGTATTGGAATGAATCGATAAATTCCTTTGTATCCACACCACATTGTATCGAAAACAAATAAACTGCAACAAGTGTGCTTGATAGAATATTTTTACTCAAAAGTCCCGGAGCACACATACAACATCAATAAAGAGAGCTTAATCTGGACGACAAGTTCAATTTTCCACATTTTCGCGATTATACATTCTCATATCATAAATCAGAATGTCCTTCTGTGTGTTACGTCGTAAGGGCTTGTTGCCGGAAGCTTAAGTTTTACTGTGTGTCAAGAAATAATAACTTTTTTATTCTTACACTAATCAATTAATACCTCAGTATGGGAAAAGCTCTACGATCATGTTTAAATCTAATATATAAAATTCTCGTGTCACAGTTTTCGTTGCCATACTCCTCCGAAACGGCTTGACCGATTTTGATGAAATTTTTTATGCTTATCCGGTATCTATGAGAATCGGCCAACATCTATTTTTCATCCCCCTAAATGTTAGGGGTAGTCCACCCCTAAATTATATTTTTTAATTTTTGGACGATTTTTTTTGTTTTTATTTTTTTATAATGTGGCATTAAAAAATACATACAACCCCTGCTTTTTTTGTCAAAAATCTTGACCCGTGCGAAGCCGGGGCGAGTCGCTAGTATAAATCTAAAAGTCCTTCAAAATGAGAAGTGAAATTAATGAATTTTTGACGAATTGATGAATCAAAGTAACAAAGCACCAACAATGTTTATTTACTGTTAAACGCGACCGAAAACGCGATATTGATGTTTGTATTTGACAATTAATAATATAAACACGAGTACATTACAAGTGGAGTATCTCCATAAAATCATATTTATATTAGAAAAAAAAGTAAAGAAAACATTTCTTATCATAACTATTTTTTTTCAGCTATAATTATTACTGAACTTACTTGACATTGACGCTATTACTTGTTTCGTAAACTATCTAATTTCATTCACAGTTCAAAGTTGTTTATCAAAATACAATCAATGACTGGCAACTTATCTATCAATGCACAGCTCAAACGAGTGATATGTGCCTTGTATTTGACACCAGATATCCCGTGTCTCAATAAAACACATTTTTTTCGGTCGGGCAGGTAACAAACTACTGTTTGTAAATAAAAATGTTCAGTGAAGCAGAAACAATAACGTATTCCATGCATTACTACTAGTGGACTCTGGAATTATTTTTCTAAATCTACATATACTCTATATATTATAAAGAGGAAAGATTTGTATTTTTGTATGTAATGAATAAACTTAAAAAAATACTGCACCGATTTTAAAAATTCTTTCACCAATAGAAAGCTACATTATCAGTATCAGTAACTTCTCTGTGTATTACATCTTCATTGCACCCGTGTGAAGCCGGGCGGGTTTCTAGTTATTAATAAATTCGGGTTTCACTGTCATTTTAAGGTCAACAGGTTATTTAAATCCAGATAAAGCTAAAAATAAGCTATGTATAAGCCTAATAAGTAGCAAGCAAGCTCGAGTGCGTTCAATTAGTACAATCGAGAGACTAATTTGTGTCGAAAGCCGCGGCGGCTGACAAAGGGCGTCGTGAATGTGCAATAATTAAAATAATAAAGCATCGTCCCCTCATTGCTGATATGACAAGTGTCCGCAATAACCGGGACCCTACAGAGGGTCGCAACTGGTTTGTGCCCTTATGAACGGGATTTTATATCGTGCCAAATATTTGGACGTAATAATCTTTCGAGTGCTTGAATTTCCTCAATAAAATACTAGTTCTAAATATTTGAAAATACCGAGTATTATAATTGTAAGAAGTAATTAAGTTTAATACGTTTTAAGCATGACTTAGCGACTCGGATTAATTGTCATATTCTATTAGACGAATAAAGTATAAGGTTATAAAAAGAATATGAATTATTTTAAAGCTAATGCGACCTATTTTCAGACGTGTTTATATAAAATAGGGGGCAACCGGGAAGGCGGCTTATCTGGTTATTCGCCGCTGCCCATAAACATCTGCAACATCAGAAATCATCAATGCCAGCTGTGCATTACTGGCATTTAAATGTATAGGCTCAGTTCCCAAATAGTATCATTGTCGTATTTGGTGGTAGGTACCTCACATGACATCAACCCGTAGTACGCTGTTAACTTATTTTTATTTCAATCACTAGGAAATGTACAAGCTGAAAACGAAACGCGTAATTTGCACTTCACGGCTCTTCCGGACGGAATTTCGTAATCATGACGTAGAGAATAATACATTTTTACAAATAAGAATATTGATTTAAAACGATGTTGCACGCGATGGAGATCGAACGACCCATGGCCCAGGGCATGTGTTCAACCATTTTACCATCGAGCTCGTCAAAAGACAATACAAGAATGATCACCACAAATAAAAAAAAATGCAATTTTTAAGGAGTCCATTTTTTGGGCTTGCCCTATATTACAACCTTAGGCATGCCACTGAGGCTACATAAAATAAATCTACCAACACTGATTATTGTCTATAAATCATTTTGTATAAACTATTAATTTTATGTTATAATTAGTTCGATGTTCAGTGCATCAAGTAGATCGTAGCTAAATAATTATGCCAGCACTTAGTTCGGAGTCAGTGTGGGAGACTTGAGTCTTGAACGACGTTCATTATTATCTACACGATTCAATATCGCTTATAACTTTGATGGCAATATTAACGTTTGTAACTAATTTCATACTTGGGGTTCAAACTATGCTACTGATTTGTAATTTTGTGAAGTTAATTTGTAATAAATGCATAAAATATAATTACATCGATAACTGATTTTAATAACATATCCACAGGAGAAGAGGAAAAAAAGCACCTAACAGCTAGTGAAAAAGCCTAGTTAAAAGAAAGTATTCGTATCGATAAACTGTTATTTGTATGCAATTTGCAATAGAAATAATTGATTGTCAGATTTAGAATCGACTATTTGTTTACATCGATCATAACTCCGCCCCTAATCATCGTACAGAGCTCCATAAAAAATCAAATTAAAGCTGATCGAATTGCCCAAAAGAGTTTTATGGTCGCATTTTGAAAACGAGCAAAAATTGAGAGATTTTTTTTTCTTTGGTTTTCTGATGACGAATTGAAAACCGCCAACGATACAAAAAATTACAGCCCACATCTGAAAACTTGACACTTGAAGCTACAATTTTCTTTTTTTTATTTTATGTACGACCATTTTCTCCGAGTTATCCGTTGTTCAAAATCTTAAAATTTGTATTTTTTTTCCAATATCCCTTAATTTTTGTGGGGAGTTTATTTATGTCAAGAGAAATTGTAGAATCGGATGATTATCAATTGATTTTAGTAACAAACCACAACCACTGGCATGCCCTTAAACCGCTTAAACCCTTGTCTATTATATATGGGGTCGACAACGATATAGTACAGTAAGAAATTCAAATCTTTCTATGAGAAAATTACTACCAGCAATCAAATACAAATTTGATTTTCATGAATTTGTAACAATATTAAATAAGTAGGAGTAACAAAAAACAGGGCAAAGGGTCTCAAACATTTTGGGGTTCTACGTTTTACATAATATTTTCTCAATCCATACCACAATTATTTATTCAGTCTTAGAAAAAAATATATTTTATCAGCTAAGTTGAACAAGTGTTAATTACTAATGTAAACATGAATTGATGACGAAATATGCCATATTGACATAGTATTTCATTCATACTAATTTTATACGTGATAAATTACAACTATCTATCGTATTCGCGGTTTTAATAAAATTTGGTATGGTGAGCTTGAGCCTTGAACCCTGGGAAAGAACCGTTTTTCAATTCAAATGAAGCCGTGAACAAATTATATTGGTTATATTATAATGACTACAATTATTTATCTATACAATATTATTTTATAATCTTTGTTTCTAGTTCTCTAAACAATTTAAACAAACAGGCAGGCATTTAGGCTGGCTACACATCTGCAGATCTTCTGTTCCTTCGATAATTCATTGGCGAATATCCACTATCTTATGGAGCCGTATCATCCTTTACGTATGTTATGATGTAGAAAAAAATCTTCATTTAAATAAAATACTGTATACCGGATTAAAACGCGAACAGAAACAGACTGAGTCTCCCGCGACCACGGTTGCTGAAAAGCATCCGAAACGTCGGGATAAATAATTTAAACAATAAATCGCGTTTTAATCCGGTATACAGTATTTTATTTAAATGTGTGATACTCGCGTTAATAAAAGACAATATTAAAAAATCTTCATTTTCATGTAAAATTGTTTTCAGGGTTATACCAGCTTAAGCGAACATTGAATGGCAGTGACCACCACAAACCGCAACCTTTAATGTCAATGAACATACTCGTACCAACTACAACTAATAATTTGAGTATTTGTTGATTGATATCAGGACGAGTCCCAGTGTAGATTGATCATGCCTGAACGTAAACTATCGTTACAGTAGTTACAAAGTCCCTAATACGCATACACAACAAAATAGCGAATATCGTTTACAAGATCCATATACATTATACATAATGTATATTGAATGAAAATAATAAATTCTTTAGAGTATTTTAAATTATAATAATTAACGCGGTTATTTAATGACATAAAAAACGATAAAATTAGATAATGAAATGGTCAAGAGTTTTGGTCTAAAACATTTCTATTAATGTACAAATAATAAGAAGTGCATGCAAACGTAAACGTAGAATGCTGTTAGTACCGATTTTTAAGTGAATTAAAAGCACATGAAATGAAAAAGGCTCGTGTCATTCGCTGAAACAGCAGCACGCGATTCCTTTAAATGGAATGCATTTAATACCAAAGTACGGAATTATTCTGGTAATTTAGTGCCGTTTAGACTCTATCGCGTGTACTCTGTAGGGGTTTGGTAATAAAACGCTTTTTTCACAGCTCGCCGTCTCTAATCAATCTTTATTTAAATACGCAATTATACATACCTAAGGACTATTATAATTTTTATAAAACAATAGATGTAAAAATTCCGTAAATACCACAACAAAGATAATAAGTCATTTGAATTTTATTTTATATTATTTGCATCAGAAAGCTATTAATCTGTAGAGTTATTTATGATTTTTTAACTGACTTTTATGGTTGGGTAACGATTGTAATGAACGCATGTGCATTGTGCAAGGGGTCTAGAAAATAGGGGATGAAGCATCGGTATAACCAAATAAAAAAAAACTGAATGCAATATTGTTTCATGATTAAACTTATTTTTTTTTATTAATTTATTAACTTAAAACATCATTATTGATTATTATAGATTATTCTATTACTATTTTATTAGTTCGTAATAGATAGCCTACTTCATATTAAAATTCAATCTTTATGAAAAAAGTATAGTATCTAATTGAATGAATAAGTAAATAGAGTGGATTGTTAAATATTTATTAATGGGTATTATAATTTAAGTTAAGGAGTGGTACCTAGGTCAAAGGTGTTTTACTTGACATTTAAACGCGACAGTATCGAAGATAATATTAGGATAGCGGTAGGAAGCGATAAAATTATTATGAATTGGAAACTCTGATGCCTCTATCGAGGGTATAGTGCAAAAATGCAATAAGTAGGAAATTTGGTAAATCTATCGAACCACGGCTGCAGCCCAAAAGTGGTCCAATTTTTTTTAATGCTTTTTATCACTAATATAAATGTGGAATATCATGGTGGGGGTCGCCAAAATCCCATAGAAAAGAAAAAATACAGTATAATCTCCTTATCGTATATAGGTACGTTCCGTAAATATGACGCGAATACAGAAACTGTGAATGTGGAATGCTCACTTGGGATTCAATGGGATACGTTCCTAGGTGTCAAAATCGATTTAATGAAAGTTTTTAACAATATTGATTAATCAATTATTATCATTAAGCAAGGGTTCAAAGAACTTTTAATGTTTTTATCCGCGATAAAGGAAACGTGAATAAGGAGCTTTTACTGTTCTGTATGTGTTATCTAATACATAATATTTCTTCTTGTATCTCTGAAATATCTAGATAAACTAGTTTAGTAATCGTCAACATAGTTTAACAAAATTTTCCACGATGTTTTATAACAGGGGTAGGCAGGTATTATTAATTACAAATATTTGGTTTTAAACCATATAAATGTGTAAAGTAATTAAAGTAGAGAATACATGACAGTAATTATTATTTGTAAGTAATTTTGAAATTGTTTCACCGTAATCAGTGTCTTGATTTTTGGAAGAATCCTAATTTGGTTAAACAAGGCTGATTCGAATTACGGATTAATTACAACACATAAAGTAAAATAGGTCACGGTTAATACTTTTACAATTTGCATAGAGCTTACAAGTAACAAGTCTTTATTCAGACTCGTATGAAATATTTCATTAAATTAATATTTAACATTCCTCTGTCGGTTTTTATAATTAAAATATTACACATTCGAGCTCTCCTAAAGTTTCCTGTATATAACCTGCTTAGTACCACCTATACATTCATATATGGAAAAACCGTGAAGCGCACATTGCGCGTTTCGGTTTCAGTCTATGGATTTATACCTACTAATATTATAAAGAGGAAATATTTGTTTATTACGATTTAACTAAAAAGTACTCGACCGATTTTGAAAATTCTTTCAACAATTGAAAGCTACATTATGAGCGAGTAATATAGGCTTTTTGTGTTAGTACATTATGAGTATAAAGACTCTTCTTATCTGTAATGTAAAGTTGGTTACATAATAATAACATATTAAAAAAACGTATCACCAACCCCACAAATATACGGTTTCATTTTTAATATTATTATAATAGATTACCATAGCAACGTTTCACTACTGACAAATAAAAACATGTTGCTATGGTAATCAATGTATGATCACCTGTTACAAGGTATAGAGGTTAATATATTAAAAACCCGTGCCAATATTATAAAAGTGGAAACACGCCTGCTTCGAAGCATAACCGTTATTTCTTACATATAATACGCATCTATCATATTAGTATGAGATAATTTTGCGAAAAGAATGAAGACTAAAAACAACCCTTTAATCGTAATATATTACATCAAACAAACATGCAACCTATTCCAATTTTTAAGCATCCTTTTCCAGTATTTGACCAACCTCTTCCAATTTTGAATATTATTTAAAATGAATATTCCATTTTTGAATGATTCCCGTCGAGTTCGAGGACACTACGCACATCAAATAAACTGCACGTTGCAAGGGGGAAAATGGAGGAATAATACCCGTATCGACGGGAGCGGAGGTGGGTGGTCACCTGTTAGGTTGCGCACTAAAGTATGTTAATTAATTTTCGGTCATAGAGCAACACGGGCCACCGGCGAACCGGAGGGGAGTAGCCATAGCGTTCGTTACCGATACCAAACAATCTGTCATTTTTTGCGGGGGGAAACCTGCGCTATGTGTGCGTACTCAAGTTCGCACACACAAGCAATCGTCTGTCACTACGAAACTCACACCGTGACAATTAAAAAATACACTAACAATTTCACACACACATTTAAACATTCCGTGTCATAACAGTATAATTAAATGGCGCAACTACACTGACAAGTCCTTTTAGCCGTAGTTGCAACAACTGTCGATACGCAGTATCGATAATTTCAAGAACTGGGTTTGGAAAATTAGTTTTATAAGTTCGACTTAATTTATTACGTAATACAAATGAACTTGTCGGGTAATGCGTACGTAGCAGGTCACGGAGAGTGGACCATGAGTTGGTACATAATAAAATCTTAGAAATAATTTGAAAAACGATAACGTAATTATATAAGCTATATAAATATATAAACACATATTATGTTAAAATCGGCAAGACGGGCTTTTGGGCTTGTATGGTAGTCCCGCCACTGAGTAAAAGTAAGGTTATGTTACAATCAATAACTGACATATTATATATCATGATCAATGATATTTGTAGTTGTCAAATCGTAACAATTCCTAAATGACGACAATCGGAAAAGCACTCAGACTCAAAACGTAGAAAACATGAAACGAATTAGCACAGAGTAAACAATTGTCATGCGGCATGCCAACGACAGACTAAAATAAAAGATCGATTTTAATTGATAATCATGCATATTCATTTTCTTTAATTAATAATTAATATTTTATTTAATAACATAACTGTAATTATATGCAATATATTGTATTTAAAGTGCATTTAATTACTTTTGAGTTAATTACCTTGTCCAAAGGTTTTTTTTGTGATTGTGTAATCGATTCAATTAATCGAGAATCTCAGGAAAACTATATTTCTCATATTTCTCCTCTCCCAGATTGAGAATTGAGTTGATTTTTTATATGATAAGATTAAAAATATGTCATTTTTTAGATCATATCGCAATTATTAAATTTGGGCCCACAATTTTCCATATCCTTTGGATTTTTAGGAAATAAAAAAAACATTATGGTTGAAGTTTACACTAAGTGATTTTAATAAATGTGCTAACGCGCGTAAGTATTATATTATATTTTAACAATGTATATTATCACAATATAATATTTGAATCAGAAAATTTAATCTCAAAACTGTCTCTGTATAGAAGACTCCTTTGTCATTTTTTTTCGATAACTTAAAACAATCCGACAACAACACTATTGCTCGGTGACAGCGACTTCTCGGAAATAAACTCGGATCAGTCGCTCGACAGATCCGTGTATTGTATGAGAGCTCATACAATACGCGGATCTGTCGAGCGACTGTGTTGGTAAAAAAATCCGAAACAACACGACCGATAATATTGTAATATTTTAAGTTTTAAAGAAGTAAATAGTAATAATATGATTAAAAAATACCTACATATGAAAGGTAACGCTATCTTTTTGTAAATTTGACGTGGCAGATATTTTTTGGCAACAAGAAACACAAACAATTCGGCATTTTTTTAGGAGGTCGATTCAGTCGCGCATCTGGATTTAGTCTAGTGAAAAGTGCGGCTACAACTAGTTTTATTGTACGCATAGGACCATTTGGACTTGTACTTTGACAGAGGGGAACGCCTGCGTATGGCTACTCCCCTCCGGTTCACCGGTGGCCCGTGTTGCTCTATGTTTTCGGTTGACCGTTCAACGCTCGCTCAAATCGCCCCTGCGGTTTGCCCACGCTTTCATATAACAAAGGACCGCTTAATGATTTACATTAATAAGTAGATTGTTAGAAATGCATCATGTTTGTTGAGGTTATGAGTTATGTATCTATGACGTGGTTTTTCATTCGTCAGGTGACTTTTTATGCATAATAATAGCGTATGAATGAATGTGACAAATGGCAATTTTACGCTTTCTATGGGCGATTGATATATGGTAATGGAAAAATTAGGCCTTCGAGAAAGGTGAAAAGCTCTAAGGCAATATAGTACATATTTACCCCTAAGGGATTTCATATTAATTAGTACTTTATTTCTGCAGTAAGAACTAAATTTTGTGTACCGAAAATAAAGGTTCAGATATGCCAAGATTATTTCATAAGAATACTTTGATTTCGTGTCTTCAGTAAGTTCGGCTAAACTATAACATACTCAGTATAAAGAACATTATCTGCTGTTTATTGAAAAAACTTAAGTAAAATAACACAAGCCACATCAAAGCAAATCAATAACGCACGTGACTTGAATAGGAACTATTCTATTCATTATTCAACGACATAACTGTTAGGTCACTTCGATAATACTGCGATCTAATAATAATTTTCCCAGTTCCAAATATATTCAAAAAGCTAAAAAGAATGGATGTATGTCCATGAAATTAATTGAATATGAATATAAAACAGGACAAGAAAAGATCTCGTCCTATCATTTGTGTATCTACCAAACCCGATCTAATTCTTATTTTCCTTACTTAATATAAATAATGTTATAATAATACCTCTTTTCTATTTAAGTAGGCAGAGATCATGGATTTCCATATGCTCTGATCCTTATAACAGTATAACACTATACTTTATAGAAAAGCTGTAGTAAAAATGTTGATAACTAATAAATCTCAACCAGCAAAAGTTTAAAAGCCAACAACGCATCTGTTTGGCCGACGTTGCAGATGTTCATAGGCGGTAGCGATCACGTTCCACTATGTGATCGCTTCAATATTATGTATTTTGACGGGCTCGTTGGCGCGTTCGGTAGAACACCTGTCGTGCGCATCGATGGGTCGTGGGTTCGAATCCCACCGGGAGCACATGCTTATAATTTTCTGTAACCATGTTTTCCCTACGTCTGGTAACTTCGGGCATTGATTGGGTGGGAGGAATATGTAAATTCCGGCCGGGTAACAAACCACCGTTCATAGATGGAAAAGCCTTAAGTGCATATTGCGCGTTTCGGTTTCAGTCTATGGATTTCCGAATGCTCGAAGTAAAAATTAGGTCGACAGCGCATCATTGACTGATGTTCACCTACCATCACGTGAACCTCATGCTCGTCTGTCGATAACTGACATTAATTTTTTTTTTTTAAAAAGAAACAATGTTTCCATTATATTTTTAATCTGTTTATTATTTCAAACTTTACACGATTTCAATACTATTTTAACGGCAATGATTAAAAATGAAGTTTCATTTTATTTACAGATATCCAAGTCTTAATTTTATCTGCATGCATAATATTATAAACATCTGAAACTACAGTGTGTAATTACACCGACACGCTGTATCTAGTTTATAGTCTATTATATTGTCATTTGCGACTCTTATACAGTCTTATCGAATGAGAAAAACATAGAAAAATCTACTTATCTCGAGTCTACAACAGCCTGAATTACCTATACATACCGACTCTTCTTGTAAGATTTTTTTATGTCAGATACTGTCAGACGAGCGTGAGAATGACATGCTGATAGGTGCTACTCCTATACTACCTCACAGGACATCAATAAATGCACCTCGGCCTATTTTTTACATCGCGCATTCATCCAGACTGAAACACAAACGTGCAATTCACTTCACGCTTTTTCCATTATTGATATACGCATATTAATACGAGAATTTAATTTTCTAACCTTATATTTAAAAACTACACTGTATTGTTGTTATACATGCAGTATTCAGTGGAAGCGTGCAGATTAACAAATATGTTTATCTTGTTGTGTGAATGTTTACAAACTGGTCAGATTTGCACAAAGCCGATGCACACGTGGCGTTCCAAGCACTTGCCTTTAAGAGATACTATTGCCTACCGCACACTACAACGCGTAGTACACACTACGCAGGCACAGGTGTACATGTAGTTGGACGTCAGCACTTGGCTCAATAACAATAGTAACAGAATGGATACGATAATGCTTATTTACAGTTTTAAAGTTTTAGATATTTGGATTTATGCTCTTGTTTCGACGATAGAATGTGTTAGAAACGGAGGCGAATTTCGAGCACGTAATAGGTACCTATCGCACCAGAGGGCCTAGCACGAACGACTATCGAAAAAGTATACGAATCGTCCATCTGTCAGTTGTATGAGAAATCATTTGAAATTTCATACAAATGACAGCTCGACGATACGAATACTTTTTCGCTAGGCCCTAAATAGAAAATACCTAACTAAAGAACGCTCATAATACTATTTTAAGATAAGAGAGACGGTAATAATAAAACTATAAAGCATGTGTGAATGGCGGATGCAATTAAAAACTCGGCTTTTCTACAGATTCTAATGAGCCATTAGAGAAATCTGATCCCTATCGCTTCCCATTTTTTGTGTATACGGTGCCAATTTTTTCGACGATAATCATGGGAGCGCAGTTCTGACTCACGTTTACTATTGCCAAGTAGCTACTAGCAATTGAAATGCCGTATGTATACACTTTTTGACATGCAAATTGCCACTCTATATCAAGATCTCGCAAATAAGAATACGGTATGTACTCTCCTCGACGTAGACTACAATGAATCATGCCTCGATTCACCAGCTGCGAATTTAGATTCAGATTGCAGTGTTCTCAGTGAATATCGCTACTCGCCTTACAATATCAAACGCAATAAACTATGTACATATACATTATACTTACACCATACATTATAGCTGCCCATATAATTTCTCGTATATCAAAGCTTCGGTACATTGGTTTTCACACGCGTCTCTTTTTTTTATCTTAAACATCAAATTATAACAAATTTAACTCCAGTGCTCCGAATCAAAATGGATCGGAGGCGATCGAGTACTAATAGTCGATAGATATTTACCAAATCGAGTGTAACCGAGTGAATTTTATGAGATCGGTCAATGACCTCGTTAGAAGTTTTGCAAAGATACAAAAAATAGACGAAAAAAGCCTTAAACTACAAACGCGAAATTGAGAACAATTTCAATGATGGCACGCTACGTTACATAAATAATTACCAATTTTCTTCGAAAAAGCTATCCCGGATATATTTTAGTATCGATGATCATGGTGTGAATTCTGTAGTACTGTAGTGGGGCACGGGGCAGACCCATTTCTGAGTCTGTTTCATTGATTATTTTTCTTTACCGTAGGTCAGCCTTCTATGCCTTGCCCAACTGAAACATTTTTTTTAAATTTTGTTTCCTTGGGATTCGAACCCAGGACATCCGGTGCTAAACACATCGCGCTTACCGATCGATAATCATATTAACTAAGAAAAGTTAATGAAGAATATTAAAAGAAACGATGTATCTAAAAGTTTAATAATGCCGGTTATATGAAATATTAAGGTATCTAGAACCTATAACAAAAGATACTTATGAAATTAAGGTGATAAATCAGTGCGAACGGGCCGGGAACAACGGCTTATAATATGGAAATAATGTCGTACGACTCCCGGTGCTTTGCATACTAAAAATAAAAATGTATAGACATAAAACACAGCAATTGATCGGTAATAATAACCGTCCCCATAATAAAGGTTAATAAGAATTTTGATTAGCCAGTAACAAGAAATAACTTAAATATGACGTGAATTGAATAAGTGATGTATTTTTTGTTATACCTACTAGAAGTACCACATACGGCTTTTGAAGGGCTAATGGGTAATAAAAAATATAATAAAAGGGTAATTACCACCTTATATTTCGTTTCAATGGGTCGCGGATTCGAATCCCACCGGGTCTGACAAGTTTATAATTTCCTGTAATCAGGTAGAGACCTGGCCAACTCGGGTACTGAACGGGAAGTGCAGATTTCATATTTCGATTTCAGTCTGTCGTTCCCAATTTTGGAAGTAAAAATAAGATAGGCAAATAAATAATCGTTGAGTCATGTCATGTGGCTGGAGCATCATGCTCGTCTTTTGACATATTACAATCGCGGCTTTTCCCAAAAAGCGTCCATAATTTTTTTATCAATAAATTATTAATCCAAATGGACCCAAAAGTTATTTAAGGGGGAAGGCAAAAAAATAAATAAAAAGATTAGGTTAGGTTATGTTAGTATTGTCACCGCGCACGAGTCGAGCGAGCGAAGCGAACGGTGCCGCGGCAGCGGCCGACGAGTGCCAGAACCGAATTCTACTCATATCACTTGGAAAACTTTTTTCTAAAAATAAATTTAATTTATTTTTGCCTTCCCCCTCTGCGAAATAACTTATGGAACCATTTTTTATTGATAAATAAAAATTAGGACACTTTGGGAAAAGCCGCAATTGTAAATATTTACCCAAGAAAAAGCTACTTATTTTTGCCGTGAAAGTCTTATCTAGTTATTATGAGCTACATATATAAATTATAAATAACAAGATCAGTCAGTCTCTGACAATATTTTATGCATGCAGTACGTACATCAGTGTATTTTGTAAAACGGATGTAGAGATCACTTAGTTAAATGGAGGCGTCAGAGCGAAACAGTCCATACAGATAAGAAACCACAGTGGGCGGACCGCGCGAGCCACCGGGCACGAAATTCCACTTTGTTATAATAGTCTATACTCTATACTGAAGCCACGAGTCAAATTGTGCTGATTTAGCTAATACGGTCTGCACCAATTATGTTAGCAAAAAGACACTAACTTGCCTTAAATATTAATAAAAACCGCTTCTTGTTTCGTATTGCGATCTGATCCGCGATATCTGCGATACTTCTGAACCGATACAACTTCAAATGACTTCTCATACAACTGAGGGGTGAGCACGAACAACTATCGAAAAAGTATTCGTATACAACTGACAGATGGACGATACGAATACTTTCTCGATAGTCGTTCGTGCTCACCCCTCTGACAGATGAACGATTAGATAGTCTCGATAGTCGTTCGTGGTTGGCCTTCTGATCATCTACCATTTTTTTTTACCAGTAAAGAAAAATTATCAAGCCGCTACATGGTATTTATAGTTTGGAAACTTTGGAGCCATAAAAAACTTAAAACATACCAATTACCATACTTCCGTTTACTTTACACTTAATGCTTCGTTTCATTACATACACTAAACTATACCAATATCTTAATATCATACACACAAAAACCAATTAACATGAAATTAAGCAAAGCATTAAACACTTATTAACTCTTACATACACAAACAGAGTTACGAACAACTAGAAACATCTTGCAAGTGGCGTTACGGTGGCCGGTCATGACGTAAGAGGTACGACAGCGGGCATCAGGCCACACTACATTGAATATGTAGGTCCGATGCGGCCTGCTCTCTTGTTCCGATGAATATTAAGTACCGATCATTTGTTAATTACACGCTTTTACCTTATAGAAAGAAATGGAATAGTTTTTTTTTGTCTTTTATTAGCACGAGTTAAAACGTAAATTAATTATATTATTTATCCCAATGTTCTGAATGCTTTGCGTGGTTACGGATAGTCCAGTTCAGATATTTTTTTAGTATCGAATTGAAGCTTGTCTATACAAACGAGACAAACTAGTCTACAATGATAAGCATCGCCGACAACAATTGCAGTGCGCCATAGAAATTTGAGACACAAACGTTACACCTGTGGATGTACATATGTATATCACTTTCATTAGACTACTAGTTTTAAAAAGTTAACCCATAAACTGTATATTATAGAAATAACAGCATTTTCTTTACTTCGTCTACGTAGATCTCATATTTCCATATTTCCTAGTACCACACATTCGTATCCTAGTAGCTAATAACACATAAGTCTAGCAACGTGCTCCGGCTTCACATGGGTGCAATGTAGATGTACTATACACTAAAATATATGATATATAAAATATATGTTACTCGCTGATAATGTAGCTTTCTATAAAGAATTTTTAAAATCGGTCCTGTAGTTTTTTAGCTTTATAATATTAAGTATAGGTAAATTCTCATTTACTTTAACGTTAATTACTCAGGTTCTGTTAATAGGGACATTGTCATTAAACTAATAGGACACTTTAAATTCTACTCATTAAAACACCGTATGATGTCCCAATCTTTACACTGCCCTGAATTTCTCAGTAAATTTAACATTCACCTCCCTTAAAAATATCTGTGAGATTCAGTAACGCCTTTCGCTACTTCTTTACGCAGAACTGTTTCGGCACCAATTTACTTGTTTTGAAATTGGGCACATTGATAAAAACAGTAACCAGATACCTAAAATATATTTTTCTCAAGCGTCTTACACGGTTCGTATTTTTTTTAAAATATATAATGTGACTTTCAGCAACTTTTTATTTTCACTATTTTATAAAAATTGTGTAAAAAAATAACATCTTGTTTACTGTATCTATTATTTTTATTATCGATTTTAAACTTATTTTGTTATACAATCAGTATGTAATAAATTGTTACCTTATACCTAGCTACGTTTGTTTTAATAGGCCATAAATAAATGAATAATAAACTGGTGATTCAATTTTTACTGACAACGAGCTCGAACGTAGAACGTAACTCAAACTTCGCAAGAAATATAAAAACAAATTTCTGAAAGTATTGATATTTTTGTTTCATAGCTTTCAAGTAAGTATAACTGTAAAGTTTTGTTTTAACTTGGTGAAAGTATTAAGCAAGTCTGATTAAAGCCTTAACTGGTTCTTGCAAAGTATAAACGCTTTGGACAGAGTACTTTTACCTACCTGATAACTAAATATACTTGGGACTAACATATTTTCACTTTGCAAATATCCAATACTCTGTTTCAAGATACGAAACGTCCGCAGTTAGTACTTAAGCATTCATCGCATAAATATGTATGTAAGAATTCCAAAAACTCGACCCATTCAATGTTTGAACTTTAATATTCCTGTGTCGTTGTATCTACGTGATCTGAAGCCTTTCCTCGTGGTTCAATATCACACTGTGCCTTAAAAATAATGAATTCACGACCAACTTCTAGTGATGCTCGCGAGTTCCCTACAAACGATCACTAATTGAAATGGGCTTAATTTTGGAAGAAAGTAAATGTTTAAGTGATAGGTTCTGGTATCAAATAACTGCTATATATTTTTGACTGTAAATAATACCTAAATGTATTACCTACCTATACTATCCTAACGCCATCTATACCTCCATAGATATAGATAGCGTTAAAATGGCAATTTTGTGATATTTCAAATGAAACAGCTGTCACCTTTTAGTCTGCCGTGACCACGGTTGCTGAAAAGCATCCGAAACCGCGTCGGCATAAACAATATAAATAATAAATCACGTTTAAATCCGTTATAAAGTAATTTATTTAAATGTGTGATATTCGTGTTTATAAAAGACAATATTATGGTACATCTATTCATACATACAATAATTTAAAATGTCAGATGAAATCTCGGGAAAATAAGATATTCAATTTAAATGTAGATATCGCAGTTTGAATGATATAAACGGAAATTGTAAGATTATATTATAGCATACCTTATAAACCTAGAAACCATATAATTGACATACTTAAAGCCACGCCAGGACATTACTCTGCAGTCCTACATAAATAGCCCGTGTACTGGCATTAGATTATTAATTAGATTTATTGATAAGTACCTGTTCCTGCGACAACGCACACAACAGTATTATAAGAGTGTGTATAAATAAATACACGCAGTGATCATTCAATGTAGTAATCTCAGTATGAATCATTTTTATAGATGGGAATACTATTAATATTAAAAGTGTATAAATCAAATATAATAATCATTCATTACAAACACGACATGTAACGTAGTCGAAGATTTGTATAAGCATGTTATATGAAATCACGTAGCGCTGCTACGAACTGGTTTTTAGGTAGAGTATTAGAATCGGAATCGATTTGTTTCTTTTCATTGTTTTGCTTTTGCGTCGTGTCTTATTAACATTACTATAAACATATACCTATTTTATAACGTTTTGTCACCCCGAGTTTTGGACGGGAGGAATACCAAATTGATATCCGGATAACAATCCACCGATCATTGGTAATAAATTGCGAATTGCAGATAACGCGTTTCGGCTTAGTGGATATTGATTATATGGATTTCCGAAATCTTAAAGTAAAAAATTGATCGGCAGCGCATCATTGACATCAAGTCCTTGCTAACGTACATGGCGTACGACATAAGGTACGATACATTTTACATAAAAAGTATCCTATAATTATTCGCTTAGAAGAGTCGTTTAGACTCAACATAGAAAAAGATCTACACTGCTACGGTGTTGACTATAGTTACCAAGTAATCAATAGCTTTCATCATCACGATACGTGAACCCATGTAAAGCACATAATATGACTAAGGATGTAATATCGTACAAAGACATGTAATTACTGGAGCACATGGCGGTAATCCAATTAAGCAAAGCCGGTACACCTAGTTTCATTATGGTTACCGACGGTACTATGTGTAATGAAGGGAATCTGAGTGCTTTAGAGATCGAGGTGCGCTGATAATCGAATTAATTCGAACTGCAGTGAAGCCGACAAGGGTTTAACTTAGTTTATGAGTATGCTCTTAGCGTGCAACAAGTTTGTGCGAGCGTCTTGAGTGCTTTGAAATCGGTTAAGCCATATAGCACCGTTCAAACAAGAATGCTACGTAGTTATCGACGCTTTATGATTAACCTATGTTGGTGAATAGAATAGGTGAAAGTGACAGATAGTTATTTATAATTGTAAGACATTAGTAAACGCCATTCCATATTTTACGAAGATTTACACTTTGGTTCAATCAATTTAGCAAGTAAAAAAATTATACACAATATTTTACATAGTCATACATTCACAAAACACGAGACTTATGAAGTTAATTATTACCATATACAAAATGTTATTTACTATCATACATCCGAGAGTAATTCTTTCTCTACGTTTGTACAGTCGAACCACAAAATAGACTATAATTTAATAAGACACAGATGCTTATACTTTGGGGAAGGATGAGGCTTTTTCTCGTTAGTTTTAAAAAAGTCTATAGATAATAATTAATGCAGTAAAAATGTCGCACTTAGAACTTGTTGCGGACGTGTGTCATAAAGGGCCATAAAATAATGTAACTGTCGCAATTAGCGTTAACGGTTGTCGGCTGATCCCCACGGGAGCAGCTTGCGAGACAATTGCAGTGGACAATTCGCGAAGTTCAATGACCAGCGAGCTAAGATACCTAGATGACATCAATCTGGTTACTATGAAAAGAAACTATATTGTATGGATTTAAACAAAATAACTTTTACCGGATCAAAAGGCGATTTATTATTTCAATTATGTATATCCCGACGACGTTTCGAATGATTCGAGCAATTATGTACGAATTATTAGGTCCAGGTCCTATATCCTATATAATATCATTTTGCTGTGTCCGTAATAAATTTCATCTTATTGATTTTGGTAGATCCGTTAGCATAAAATACCAAAAATACATGAGACCGCTTTCGTGGTTCGCGTATATGCCTCAGTGTTAAGCGCGTAGCGTTTAGCACCAGAGGTCCCAAGTTCAAATCCCGGGGAAAAAATATTTAAAAGGCTTCATAAGGCAGAGCACAGAAGTATCACCTTCTTGCCTGGAAAGAAAAACAATCAGTGAAACGGACATAGAAAGGTCATGTCGAGTCTGGCATGAGGGATGGTGACTCGAAATTTAACTTTTTTATGCATTTTCAAAAAAAAAACAACGCTTTAACCAACGCCTAAGATTAAGTGTAATATATCCATACAACAAAGTGTACCAATAAGAATTCAATAAATACTTAACTATATAGATTGGTTATATGTATATTACCCATTATAAGTAGTTGGCAGCTATTAGTGTCTATATAAGTATAATGTTATTAACATTCAGAGCCCCACAATAGCACGAATAATAACCATAAGATTCTCACAGTAATTACATTGCAGTAAATATGTTATATATTCCTTATCGTATATAATTGGATCGCAATGCGTATATCTATGCGGAAGAACGCAGGCAGAGTCCGGTTACATTCTATCTCTTATTCTTAGAAGATCATGGGAATCGTAAGGTGAATCTTGAAAAACATTGAACTGCGAATCCGACCCGAATGCACTGTGATTTATAGGGTCATAGATAACAGAGACGAAACGATTTCTGTATATTAACATAAAGTATCACTACAATGTTGACGGGATGTTGGCGCGTTCGGTAGAACACCTGCCGTGCGCATCGATGGGTCGTGGGTTCGAATCCTACCGGGACGACATGTTTATAATTTTCTGTAAGCATGTTTTTCCCACTTCTGGTGACTTCGGGCATTGATGAAGTGGGAGGAATATCGAAATTCCGACCGAGTAACGAACCACCGTTCATAGATGGAAAAGTCGTGTTTCGGTTGCAGTCTATGGATTTCCGAATGCTCAAAGTAAATAAAAATTAGGTCGACAGCACATCATTGACTGATGTTCTGTGGTTGAGGTATCACCTATCATCAAGTGAACCTCATGCTCATCTGTCGATATTTAACATAAAGAAATGACCTTTTAGACTAAGTACGACTTTTGTTGCGGTAAAAATAAATGCCCGTGGCGCTTAGAGAGTATGCACGCATGACCTTTGACATATGAATTTATAATACAATTAAAAGTAATAATGATTGTTGTGGCTCGCCTTTTTCTACCTTAATGTATACGAGGTCTGAAATAACTAGTGTGACCTCACGGCTAATTGAAATACCTTAATTAGAAACAATAAAATATATTTTACTTTCATGACTGGCTCTCCAAGTAGCTGGAAATAATTTTGCAAAAGCTTGACATTTCTAAGGCCAATTAGCCCGAATACGTGGGCTTACTTAAATAATATATATTTTAAATATTTATAACGAGTTTGATAACTTTCATTTTGTACTAAACATCAAATAAAAGTGTAATTTTAGATACTACTAAAAATATTACTACATAGTTATATACTTTAGAATCCTCTGTGGACATAATTATGTGATTCTAAAAAACTCTAGCGGTATTTAATGAAGGTAGACTAAAATGTGTATAACAAAGTTCTTTTTATTCTATTTTATTTTAAGGATTGTTCAATTTTGTCCTATAGAACCTTAATATACCACTGAACAAATTTAAATTCTTAATTGGTAAATCTATAACAGCTGAGTGTTTTGAGTGTGGTATTATAGAGGATGTCACACACGTTTTGGTGGAGTGTGTTCGGAATATGGAATATCGCAAGAAATGTAATATTGAGTATAAATGTTCTAATGTAGGGTCTTGTAACAGTGTTCTAGCATTCCCCATGTCGTCGGATGCTAGAACACTTTACAGAATAGCTTCGAAGTTAATCAATTAAATTTAGACATAGTTATTGTTATGCTGTAATAATATAGTAAAAATAATATAGTAAAGACAAAGGTCTATAAATAAAGATTAAAAAAAAAAAAAAAAAAAAACCTTAATATAATCAATACATAAATATATTTAAATCCATTACTAAAACTGATTATATAATTTGTAATATATTCCATCGCAAAATATAACAGTTATAGGTGGAAAATACTCATAAGAAATAAGTATAAAAGGCGTCTTGTACCGAAGCGAAATAAAACCATCTAAATTAGTTATTTCGTCTATGTATTTGCGTGTTGTTCCCACGAGAATGTAAGTGAGTGCTCCTATTTCACCATACATTCTGCTGATAGAGGACAAATCTTTGTTTTTATTTATTTTTATTTTTTCGTTTATATATATATTTTTCGATTATTATAGTTAATTACTTAAAGATGTCATGTGGAACATGGTGTAATGGTTGCAGCTCCTTACAAAACATTTGTAAAACAAAAACTTGGCGATTAAAAAAGAGTGGCGGCGAGTTTCTTGCCAGTTCTTCTCGTCCGCTCTACGCCCTTGATTTGAGAACTGGCAGTAAATGTAAAACTAGAAGCATTTAATATGTATTTTTTATTGACGTTCATAAGTGTACATTGTGTTACCTAAATGAATAAATGATTTTTGAATTTGAATTTGAATATATCTGTTAAGTGAAAAGCGGGAACAAAGGCGTTGTTTGGCGCTGTTTAGTATGCATTTGGAAAGGTAGAGGCGAGAGCAATAAGTTTAAGTCGCGATTTGCATAGATTGTAGCGTACGGCGCGGCGCTCTGTTCGGTGATTTACTGACTCAGCGCGTGGGCGACGCGACCCGCTAACACTTGCTAGACCACAGTTCACCAGCTAACGTAATATGACGGACACAGGAATGTCTAGAAATTCTCGTTTCTGCGGCAATTTTTCTGTCAAACCTTTTTATTTCTTCAGTTTTAGATTTCAACCCTTTGCGGTATAGTGGATTAGAGGAGTTATCAACGATCACAAAAAACTGAAATACAAATTATTATAGCCCGTCATATTGACAATCAGGGTCGTTATCTGCTCTCCCTAAAATCCCTGTATACGAAGTTTCCGGATACGAATACGGATAGATCTTAATTTTCTTACTCAATCAGTGTCGATGCTTGATTTATATTTACTTAGTTTGCAATATAAAGGTGCCAAATATTTACGAAATAAAAAATATTCTGCATAGAATTTAATAGTTTTTCATTGCTACCTAATTTAATAAATATATAGAATTTCACTTATCTATTGAAATTTAATAAGGTAAAAATATCCGGAAAATATCCACCAAAAAGTATCGGATACGGATATTCGGCACATCACTAGTTGTAATGTAAGCAATGAGGACAGGTATGAGAAATAAAAAGATAATATTCTGACACTTTCAGTATCACCTTGCGACGTTAACCTTGTCAAGAGGGATGAAAGCAATGCAGTTGAAAATGCCATATAAGGTTTAAGTTTACTTGGACCGAAGTAGTTATAGACAAATGGATCCTCGTTAGTGTAAAAAAATACATATAGATTTTTGTTATACACAGAATATGACTGCGCAATAAGTAGCGCACTATTTACATTTTTCTATTACTGCTGTCTATTCTGATAATTATTTCTAACTCAGCATTCTTAACGTATCTGTGTTACATCGAGGACCTTATTTGGACTCCCTACTGTAAGTTCTATGCACTATAGCACAACCCGTCTTGCAGTTTTGCTAATAGGTCTGACCCATTCTAGGATTACGAAATTAGTGAATACAAACCTACTCTTTGTAGAGGTTTATTTAAAATTACCGTGCAGATATTCGAGTCAAGATATCAGCAGGATATTATCTGATAATTTTATACAATATCGTCTTTTATTAACGCAAGCGTCACACGTAACTTTTACCCGATTAAAAAGCGATGTATTAATTATCTTATTTATTCCGACGTTTCGAATGCTTTTCAGCGAGGTGGTCTCGGCCAGACACTTACTAATATAAATGTGAAAGTAATATTTAGTAAAAAAATCACTCGATTTTTTCCTATATCCTCAATTGAATCTGAAACCTGAAGGACTAATTACTTTTAGCATTCGGAAATCCATACACTGAAACCGAAACGCGCAATGTACACTTCACGGTTTTTCCATCTATGAACGGTGGTTCGTTACCCGGTCGGAATTTCAATGGATCTATGGATCAATGCCCGAAGTTACCAGACGTGGGGAAAACATACTTACATGAAATTATAATCATGTGGTCTCGGTGGGATTCCAACCCACGACCCATCGATGCGCACGGCAGGTTCTACCGAAGGCGCCAACGAGCCCGTTTTACTTTTCGACGAGTAAATAAACTATAGGTATATAAAGCACTGTAACTGCAAACGCTTATTTTCCTTCCCTAGTCAGAATTAACTATTGATTCCTTCACCTACCTACTAAGAAGGTTGGCCATTTTGAATTGCGTTCGCTTAACAACCAACCTAACTACATACGTGGTATTTGCAAAATGTTGCAGGCCACGATTAGCAGAATTCCTCTCCCGCAAAAGAACATGTAGAGGCTAAAAAACCGCTTGCGACACATATGTATGTATGCACGCAGTCTTGATTCTCCGTATATGTATATGATTGGTTTGCCTGACGCATCTACCACCATGCGAGTTAATGCTCTTTTTATGTTCATGGCGTTTTTTAATTGCTCGTTTTATACCTAATACCTACTCTGCCTATAACCACACTAGGTCCTAGTTAATATTAATTCGTTTTTATTATCTGTTTCAATAGATTATTTGTACTGTTTTCATACTACGAACAAATAAGATGGAGTTAAACATGTGGAGGTAAGTATTTAAAAAAATTCAATACCAATATAAGTTACGATG
The DNA here is from genome assembly GCA_905404175.1 of Anthocharis cardamines. NCBI lineage: Eukaryota > Metazoa > Arthropoda > Insecta > Lepidoptera > Pieridae > Anthocharis > Anthocharis cardamines. The sequence goes on along the minus strand of FR989957.1, from coordinate 3,548,589 downwards.
AGATGATATTATAAAGGAGATTCGAATGGTGAAATTGATAAAAAATGAGTGTTTTAGGAAATAACGACAGTTGAAAGAGCAAGAAGCCACAGTCACATAATATAATTATTAATAATGCTCTATCGACCAATTTTATTTTTGTGCGAGCAATTCTATAGATTGAAACCGAAACGTGCAATTTTCACTTCAAGACACCGCATGTTCTCGAAGCATGGAAGGGATTCGAACTCACGACTCGGCGAGCTCCATCTGGCGCCAACGAGCCCATCGAAATACTAGAGTTAAGCAATCGCTTAATACAATTGGTTATATTAGAAAATGAGTAGTTGTCGTAGCACGACTGCAGTTACCACACAATCAGTGAGCCTTATTATGCGGGTTATTATAACCACGATTGCATTCATAAAGAATAGTTGACGTTTTTCATGTTTGCATAACTATACACCGTATTTGATTGTTAATTACCTAAACAAATACGTTTTTTAAAGTCCTCCTCTTTTTATAGACTCATTGTCGTGCTTTCGAGACAAATGATTAGGCGACAATCATTAAGAAAAATTAAAAATCAAACAGTTTAAATAAAAGGAATTTTAGGAACATTGCATATTGTGTAAGTTTTTTATTTTTAATTTAAAACTGAAACTGCATTTATTTGCAACTTACGATCATATGTATAATGTATATCTATATATCATATCAGCACAATACAAAGAAATTCCTAATTATTGTCAACAGACTTACTCAAGGAAAATTATGTTTGCGTCATAATTACGCTAATTTCATTAAGATGATATTCTATGGCGTATTTGTGGTAACCTGCAGTTGTAATAATCAGGAAAATACTTATTAACATTGGTACAAATACGGTCAGATGGCCTTTCCCGATTCCTATAATCTTCATTCTGAATATTTTCAAGCCGAGATTGAATAGGCTTACTTATGAAGATTAAGTAAGAATATTTAAAAAAACGTGTTTTCTTGTGTTATTTTGACACTAAATCAATTTATTTGGACCGTAAATAGAAATTGCTAAATAAGTATTGTTGGGGTTGAATACGCTGGTACTGGGTTCGAGGATTGACAAAAATGTTAAAAATTCGGAAAATACGTGTAATCGTTTTAGATCAGTGACAAGAAGACAAAATAAAATCTAAACAAAGAACTACTATAATAAAAAGTATAAAAATGACATTATGAACAAAGGAGTTTTTAATAAGTAGGGTAGACTGGGTACGGTTGAAACATTTTAGCATTTATCGTCCATTGCATCGGTATTAGTTAAGCGAGCGATGACGTAAATATATTAAATAAAAGACCATATATCTGTCTACTATTGGGTAATGTTATTTGAGAACACTTAATTGTATTTTATGTGTAAAATCAAATTTAAAAAAAAATGTAATGTGTTTCAACCGTCCCCATGCCAGGGTCGGTTGAAACAGTGCCTGGGGTCAATTGAAAAACATGAAAATAATACAAAATATAATAAATTAACATGTTTTATTTATCATCTAATAACATTTAACGACTCACAAGTCTTTCACGATACTTATTATCTAACATTATTTTTAAACAGCCTTCAAAGGTTTACATATTCTAAATTGAAATTATAATATAATAATCAGATGTTGGTGACAATTATTCTTTTTGTAATTTTTGTGTTTTTGTAATTCTCATAATTCAAAAACATTAATTAACTGTGGCATATTATTTACATTTTGTTGTTGTACATAAAGAGCTGCATCAGAAAGCTCCTCCGACTATTCTGGTGGTTCGAGAGTTAAAATAGAAGGTGATGGTGTTGACTTTTTATCCTCAGGTGTACTAGTATTCTTGAATATCCTCAGTTGCCTCAATTGTTGTTACAGGATTTGGCCTAGGTATCTGTCACAAATGCAGGTGCAAAATCGAGTTCAGTAAACAAATGCCGATTAAATGTAACAATCCCAGTCCATTCTTTTCTGCTGCTGTTCTTAATGAAGATCCAGCTTGTATATCTACATAATATCTTCCTTTGGCGTACCCTTGACATCTAAGAAACAAGAAATTTAAATAAATAAACTGTTTCAACCGTACCCACAAAAAATGTTTCAACTGTCCCCAACCCCTCTTCTAGGTATAAAACGGTTCACAGTAAGTATGATAGTAAATTTGAATGAAAATTAATCATACAGCCATATTCCACAATCTTCAATTAAAACGATACAAAACTCTCAATACTCTAACTTTAATAAAACCATAATAATTGCAAAAAAGATACGAACAAAAAAACTTACTTTTCCATCAAAAAACACAATGGGGCTTCCTATACACAAACACAACACACGAAGACCGACCAACACTAAAATTCGTGTTTCGAATTGTCGTCCGCTTCGTTCTCTCCTGGCACCCCTCACCACATCACGCACAGTGTCGAGATATTCGCTTTGTTTCAACCGTCCACCGTTTCAACCGTACCCAGTCTACCCTATAGTTAAAAAAAAAATAGTCATCACGTATTCATCAACACCAACCGATGTTCTGATTGGCGCCAGGTTTGGTTAATTTTGCATAGCAACAAGTACGTGGGCGATGGAAATAAGGAGGATAGATTTTTAATTCTATTGCACACAATAGTGTAGGTCACGTGTAAATGCGTCACAACTCAGTCTGTGGTTAGCTGACGTAAACACTGTATCTTTCAATGTTTTGTTATTATCATGCGTGAAGTTATACAAGTTATTATTATTATAACCATTACTTTCAATCTTAGGACACGTGCAATGCATTTCTTTGTTTTCATCGACATTTTACTATATTCCAATTTGTGTTCTGTGTATTAAAAGGGGAGATGAATGGCAAATTTTGAGCTCGGATAACTAAAAAGGGCATTTTGTGTCCTAGGTTGAACAATGTTACATAGCATGACACTAAGCCATCTGAACTAATAACCATTAAAATATAATGGATATATGTAGACAAATATATATATTACGTCATTATCAAATACTAGCGGTCCACCCAGACTTCGCACGGGTGCAATGTAGATGTACTATAAAAAAAAACAAAAATATAGTCTACATATGTTACTCGCTGATAATCTAGCTCACTATTGGCGAGCTTAAAGCTTAAAATCGGTTTGTTTTTCGAGTTATATTGTAACAAACAAACAAATATTTCCTCTTTATATTATTAGTATAGATCACAATACAATTAGCTGTAAGCTTATTGATTTGCAATCTGTTCTCCAAAGTTCGTAAAAAAAATGATTATGTCAAACGTTGATACTCTCGGATTTTCCTAGGCGCTTGACGAGCTTCAATCATCTCAAATGTTTCAGTGGTCACGGGCACGCTGCCAACAACCAGCCAGTTCTCGGATCATTTCCGCGACGCCAGCACACGACTGACAACTCGTTATACGACAATCTAATAATAATCGCCTTTAAACTTTGTTGTAAGTTGCTACAAACCATTTACAGCGTTAGAGTCGTTTCAATTTTGATTAGATTTAAAGCAATTAGGTACTGGTTCAGTGATAGCATCTTTAAGAATTAAGGGTTATTTTGTAGACCAGAAACCTCTTAAACGCATTAAAAGTTATTAATTGTATTATATAAATGTAAAATTACGTTTAGAGTGACTATCGAGATTCTTACCGGTCTCTTCAAGGTAGATGCAATATTCCGAAGCAGTGGTAATTTTATAAAATAAATAAAAACGTGCTTTTCTTTAAGATTATTTGAAGATACTTTGAGTTTGGTTCTAAGTATATTCTAGACCTTCCTTAGGTGAACAGAATAAGACACGGCATTCGATAAGAAATAGAGATATTACAAGCTGTTAATTCATCATAAGTAGGTCGAATCGATCACGCATCAATTCAGTTTTTTACTGTCCAATTATAGATATATAGATGATTTCAACTCTCACCTCACTAATTGTACTTCTCTGCTTATTTACGCTCAATATGGTAGTATTATTTATATTTTACGAGGTGATAATATCCCTGGATAATATGAGCGAGATGGTAAGTACTCAGTAGCGTTTCGGGATTTAACAGTGACTCGCTAACAGGTTCAACTTCACTTCCAGGTTAAGATTTGTATGAAATCGTTTTGTAATTCAAATCAGGGACGGAGGCAAACTTGTAGAACAAGTTTCTCGATGTGAATGAGTAACAGACTTTCATTGAGGCCGGTCAAGAGGATGATCTATCTCCGCTGAGGCTTAGAATTATAGTAATAAATACGCTTAAGACAGTCGATCGTGTTAAACGTGGGGAACATGGCGTTAGTACAAAGGGTGCAGGCGTCCAAGTTGTCAAACGAGAAGTTTTTATCGGTCGGCCTGTCGTCGGCGTTGAATAGAAATGAGTCTTGAATTATGCATGTGTGCTCTCCCCTCTCCCTCCTCCACCAAACTGATTTGCTGCTAGCGATGTTGCCACAAAACTATCTACAACTGGTTCCCTGATACCGTTGTAAATAAACAGATATTAAAACATTTGTAGCAATTTGTATTTATGGCGTTTTTTTATTGTGCTTTTCTGTGTTAATTTATTTCTATCAACAGCGAAGTATACATAGAGCAAAGATATGTATTTTTTAGAATACAGTTTTGTTTTACTGGTTTCTTAAGATAGTTAAAAAATTATCGATTGTTAAAAAGGTAATCGATTAAATAATGAGAATGATACGGAATAGCAAGTTACATTATCTTAATGACAGTTCTCGTAAATGATATAGTAAGAATAATTAGTAAACATTCGCCGATAGTAAATAAGCCGTATTCTTATTGCATAAAGATAAAACAAAAACACAAAATGGTAAACAGTAATACATTATTCAATTAAACTTGACCTTTTGTAGACAGATTTTAAGTAGCGATAATTTTATACTTTTCATAATATTTTTTCATTACTTCTGATAGTTAACTGATTGTGAATGTGAGACGGAAGCGTAGTTATAGCGCTTACAACAGTTTGAAGATAAAATATTCGCATCAATAATCTTTATAGCCATTCCTTACAGAATCAGACATAAACATATTATGATAAATTAACTTGCGCTCTACATTGGAACACGGCTTAAGTATTTAACTCTAACTCTACTTTTTTATACCTTTTGAGGATTATTTATTCCTAAGCCCACTCCGTGGGTAGTGTAAAGCGGAGGTACTCTGGTCTACCTGCGACTCTGCTAACCAGAGAATCTGCAGACCCATACCCACTAAAACCCCTCTTGACCCACAGGTTCCGTTGTGGGGCTCACGGGTTTACTTGCGCAATACATACTATGGCCCCAAACTCAGGGAATTATAAATGTAAAATATAGTACATAACACGTGTCGAGTGTTTGTAACGGAACATTAACAGATTGCAATCAAAATGTATATGAAGCGGCCCATTTATGGCACTACTCTATTTTCATCCAAGATGCAGTGTTTCATGCGAGCCAACGCACTCAAGGTTTAATTAAATAAACTGTATGTTGGTAATTTACCTTTAATAGGCAATTGATATTGTTTTAATATCTTTAACCATAGCAGTTTAATGATAAATTATAACTCTATCTTTGTATGTAACAGTTTACGAATATTATATGAGCCATTCAGTGCACAAAACGGTAAACTCCACTTTTTGACAAATACTTGGTTTTGTAATAACTTTTATATTTCATCGCATTTCTATTTTTTTTTGTTTTATGGAGCTCTCATCTCATATTATGTAACTTGATCTAATAAACTCTATGGAGTACTATACTGTGTTATAAAGAAAAAATGGCGTTCCTGCGGAAAAAATGCGATTATTCCATTTTTTACGGATATTGATTCTAAATCAATATCGGAAAAAATCAGATACGTCTTATTTCCTCATGACGACAGCATTAGATGACTAACGACTTATTAGATGACAGCTGCATTAGTAAGATCCCGATTCCCTAGTGGGGTTAGGGCAGACCCATTTCTGTGTCTGTTTCAACGCATTGCGCTTATTACTGCAGTCAAAACATTGGCGGTATTTTAATCTCCTAAATTTTATCTTTCTACATTCTCATTATACTTGTGAATTTATGCATCTTCATTCTGAAGTTTATGAATTATGTACACAAAACACTTGATGCGTAAAGAATCAAGGTTGCTACCGAAATTTCGCTCAATGTATGATATTTTTGATACTTCGCATTTCAAGCTGGTTAGGCCAGTGGCAAAGGGTGAAAATTTTCAAAAGGTAAATCGTTCCACAAAATCCACACCATGTTTATCTATACTAATCTATATCTATTATCTATACTTACTTCTATACATATTGTAAAGAGGAAAGATTTGTATTTTTGTATGCAACGAATAAACTTCCAAACTATTGTACTGAATTTAAAATTTCTTTCACCAACAGAATGCTATTATACATTATCAGCTAGTAACATAGGCTAATGCTTCGAAGCCGGACGTGTTGCTAGTTGGTGTATAAAGAGAAGCGGGTAGCAATCGGCTTGTTAGGACCCCAGACACTGATATTTACACATTTAACATTAGCTCGCTTTTATCCCAAAACATGATCTTAGTAAAAAAGTGTATTATGTAATGACATATAGCATAAAATGTTCATGAACTTGAACTTCAACTATAAGAATATGTTTGAACACTTACGTAGTCATTAGAATACAGTTAACAATACATGTGAATTGCGATAAACGCTTCTATTATGAACTGACTAACTATAAATAGCTTCAACACGTTAGTTTATAACAAACATTAAACGGCACATTTAGATTGGTGTAAAAAGTTGAATTAAAAATTATCAATTTTTAGAATTATTTCTTCTTTTTCTTCCTGCCCTGTTCCCATTTTTTATTTGTGATCGGCGCAATATGTTCTCTACTTTCTTCATTAGTTATTAATATTATTCTAATATTTTTTTGAATTATTTAGATTACAAAATATAGCTTTCCCGTGCAGGTTTGCTTGCTAATTCTTTTTTTTTCTTCGTATTTGATTTTTTTCTGAATCATTTGGTCAGTTTCATGAATCAACGACAAACTTGTCGCTCATATATTTATACCATTTTTTGTTCGTTTATTCCGAACTTCAAATTACCTTTTTGTAGTTGTGGAATAGCTGTTGTCCCTATTTGGCTGTTAGTTATCAATGTATGAAGGGAAGCCGATAGGAATCGTTGTGAGAACTCCTTGCTACTGATAATTAGAGTATTTTAAATAATCAAGTCAGTACTATCATCATGCATTTCCCTTATACATTAACTATAAAGTTAACCTCTTACATAATATTGTTGCTGTTTCTGAATTAAAATAATATTCCAAAAGTACACATTTAAGTCACGAAGTCGCTTTTAAATTGTCGACATCGTGGATTTAGTGCCGTAATATACATTAATTAGCTGGAGAAAACATAGTATGAGATTATACAAGAAGAAACGTGAATGTTATGTTTTGAACAACACTATAATCCTTACATGACGAATTTTTCATACTTAGACCTAAAAATTGCATTAAGAAAAGTAACAAAAAGACATTGTATCACTTATGATACGTGTCAAAATATATTTAGCGAATATAACATTCTTTTTTTTAAATAGTTGTGAGTTGGTTTTGATAAAGATTTGATTTTAAAAAAATCGTGCAGATTATATAGGGCAACGATGAATAATAAAAACATTTAAAGGTCTCGAAAGGAGAACGGATGATTACAAACAATTGCACGGTAAGGAACTGAGAAAGCTTTTAGCTGAGTAGTGTGCGCGGTGCGCCAGCGCACAATACGTTTGCGACATCAGCGTCAACCCCACGAAAGGTTACCAAGCAAATATCAGCATTACTGGGCCATACCGCCTCATCGTAAATTAATATTATAGAACGAGAAAAGCTATCTATATATATATTTATATATAATAAAATATACATATAATAAAAGAGTAGGATCGAATTACGCTTCACTAAATATTTTTACCAGAAATTAAGAGGGGTGATAAAAGAAGTGTAGCAGAATGCATAAATGCAATTTTTAAGATTCTTGTCTGTCTGTCTATCTGTTTGTTCACGCTAATCTCCGAAGATACTGAAACGATTTTAAAACAAATATATTAAGGAAAGCCCGGGGAAACATATAGGCTTTGTTTTATCGAAATCGGTTATCGGAAAGAAAAGTTATCATCATTTAAATATTATTTTAAAGGCACCATATCACCAAATTCCAATGCAAACTGACTCGCGTTGAACTTTTTCGAATTGTCAGATGTCAATCACAGTCTGATATGTAAATGAAATAGTTTGATTATTTCGCCATTTCCAATATGTATTCGTAGAATAGTGGATATGCAGTACCATAGCGTAGCTTCTGATGCGAGTTCGAATCTGAAGTTGAAATGAAAGAAATATTTTTTTGTATTTATTTATTTTTTGAAAGAACTATATTATAACAAAAATAGAAAATGTATTATTGAAATATTATATGAAAAGTAATTCTTATGAGATCATTTATTTCACCTTTTCATCAATCCTTTCTCTTAAACAGAATTACGATTATTCGACATTGCTTTTTTGCTTCCGTATCTTAGAGGTTTCCGCATTTAGCGGGCTCGTTGGCGCGTTCGGTAGGACACCTGCCGTGCGCATCGATGGGTCGTGGGTTCGAATCCCACCGGGACCACATGTTTATAATTTTCTGTAAGCATGTTTTCCCCACGTCTGGTTACTTCGGGCATTGATCGGGTGGGAGGAATATCTAAATTCCGACCGGGTAACGAACCACCGTTCATAGATGGAAAAACCGTGAAGTGCATATTGCGCGTTTCGGTTTCAGTCTATGGATTTCCGAATGCTCGAAGTAAAAATTAGGTCGACAGCGCATCATTGACTGATGTTCTGTGGCTGAGGTATCACCTACCATCAAGTGAACCTCATGCTCGTCTGTCGATATCTGACATAAAAAAAAAAATTTAGCACCGGAAAACGGACAGGAATCCCGGGAATTTAAAAAAAATTTCCGAAAATGAAAATGACCAATTAAATGAACGCACGCATCTATTTAAGACAGAAAATGCATTGAATCCAATCTTCGATTCAGAGATTAGTAGAAAAAAGACATATCTGGATTTTGGTCACGTAAAATTTAATTAATATAAATCTTCCTAAAGTTTCTTTAAAGTCAGGTTAATTATTTCAACTATTGAATTTCAAATCATCTTTCGAACCCCAATCTCAACCACCATTAAACATGTCGATAACATGATGCAAAAGCAACCGTCAATGACTAATTTGATAGCTCTTTCCCAAAAGAAATCACCAAGTACAGGGGGTGGAGGAGGATATGTCATTTGAAGAAAGCTTGCTCAAAAGCTCAGCTTAAAGTGAACCCCACGCGAACGAAGTCGCGGGCATCAGCTAGTACAAAATATATTGCGCTAAAGTAAGACAATTTTTATGAAGAATAAGTAAGCATTTGACCGCAATGCTGCCTGTGAAATGGGAGCATGCTTACTAAGAAGAAGCCTATTCACTCTGGTTTTAAAGACATCGAGATTGTAGGAATTGGGAAAGACAGGTCCAGGTAGAGAATTCCATTTCTTAGCGGTTCGGAAGATAAAGGACTACCTAAGCGTAAATTATAGAGTTCGCGATATAAACTTGCATTTACATCGAAGCATATTGGTGAATTGTCGATGACCACGGTAGAATTTAGCTAGCTCAAATCATTTTCTGATTTCAATCATTGTCTGTTTGACTGTCAGTATGATAACATCAATTTGACAGATACTCGATAGAGATCAAGTGCAAGAAAAGATTTGAGAGCTTTGTAAATTAATTGTTGATGTACATGTGGTTATAATAAGTTACCAAATACATCAACAATAAATTTACAAGAACATCGTTTAAGTTTAGTTATTATTGACTAAAGTACAAACAATTACGATTATATCAAAATAATATAATGGATAAATGAACACAATACAGATACCTATTAGAAATGCAAACCACAAATACGTCTTTTTAGTAAAGTATGAATAATTCGTGTAAACAAATAACACTGGTCTACAAATTGTAACTTTAAAAAAGTATTCTTCATGAAAAGTAGTTTTTTTTATTTATTTGTACGTACTGAATACAAAAATATTAAATATACATTAAAATTAGTTTTCCTTTTTTAGAAAAAATTAATAAATTATTTTTGCAATAATTAACAGAAATCATACAGTTTTTTTCTTCATTAGTAGAATAAAGATATAGTTAATTCGCTACCCTCTTGTATTCTGCTTCTATAACATATCGACAAACAGTCCAGCAATAATCTGCCAACATTGACATTTTGATCCAATGGCCTTCATACCGGTTTTCCATGCTTGCGATGTCCTGGTAGACGCGCTCCCGTTGTTCATCGCTGAAAGCCCCACAATTATCCGGAAAGAAGTTCAAATGAAAACATAGAAAGTGCATTTTCAAGGACATGTTACATTTTAAGACATAATAAAAGTCACACTACTTTCAAGGTTCCATTGTTGCAGTCTCGAGCCTAGTAGTACTGTTTTGTTCTTGGACAATTCTAAGTCCCGTACAAGATCATTTTATTCAGTTTGTGTTATTCTGTATGGCTATGATGATTTACTAGATATTTAATATTCTGACATTGAAGAAATTGATGATGAAGTAAATGTAATTTCATCTTCGTCAATCTTAGGACGTTTCGGAATCGGGTGAAGATTGCTGTGCGGCAGAGGATTAGTAACCAACAGTAGATTTGACGATATTCTTCTTTTTTTAAAAAAAACACCATTGCCTTTCCAAATACACGAGTTGCTAGGCAGAAATAATAATCAGTTGCATTTTTTTTCAATTCTCGGCACTGCAAAATGAAATGACTTTTTTTTTCCACACGGCCAATCTTTTAAACCTGTGGATTGCACAGCAGCAGAAATGTGGAACCAAGCTATTATCCTGGTGTTTTATGTTTTCGTTAAAATAGTAACAATAGGCATTTTCATTATAGGTGATACAGAACACCTTTGTTTACTAAATATCACCTCACCACAAATGTAAAAAAAAATGTAGAGTTTATTCACACATTTTCGAAACATTTTGATTTAAAATATAATTATTTCTTCATGTTTAACACTTTTATCACTTAGTAATACAGAACAGAGCACTAAAACACAATATTTTTAACATCCGATGCCTATTAACTAAGTAAATATGAACATAGTCAAGTTAAATCAGGGTAGAATAATTAAATTTAGAAAATGTCAAGTATCGCAAAAATTCAAACTAATAAATGAATTTTACTTATCAACTAGTATTCAGCATGGATAGACAAATAAAAATTAGTTTAAATTATTTCGAATACTTTTTTACTGTAGACCAGTGTAATATGTACTCTTATTCATCTATTCACATAAAACATTAAGCATGATATTAAAATAGCTCTCAAATTATATGTATATTGTATATGTATAATTAATAAAATATTCAGAGCATTATTTTCTACTCAGATGAAAAATAGCAATGTATAACAAAGTAAACTTACTTTTTACAGGCTAAACTTAAAAAAATACAAACGAGATTAGAATACACAGATACGAGTCTTTATAAGTTACGAATAATGCAACCAAAACAACAATAACACTAATATTCCTTTGAAGCGGTAGTAGCTTAAACGTTTTACAATCTTTTGTCATATCATAAAAGTGGCGTCAGGGACAACAGAACGCTCGGAAATGAATAGAGGGCTAACAGAATGAACCGTTAAATTACTGGCGACAGATAAAGATGAATAGAAAGTTTAAAACGATAGCAAAGTCAAGGTTTGAACAAACGTTTCAAATACACCTCTGCACATAAAACAGGTAAGGTAAATATCGTTTTGATGCATATAAAGGAGCCGGCCCTTCAATAAATGCGGGTAAAGGTAAATAAAAAGATACTTTTGATAATAAGATCTTAATGAATAGTGATTGAGTCTATAATATGGGCTTAGAACTTATCTTACTTTTAATCAATTCAGTTTTTCAGTTTCAATATACATTCTGTTTTTTTTATTATGAGATAATAAACCTCTACGGAAATAAACACTTCAAATTCTTAATACATACAATAATGATTAATAGATATTAGTTCAAATTATGATAAGTTAATATTAATCTTTAGTTACAGATACAAGTTATTGACTGTGTTGATACTACAGTAGAAAGAAAAAGTCAGCGCGGATAGAACGGGCATAATAAGCCCGGCCCACGCGTCGATGAATCATGCGCCCGCGCCGTTGCAGCAATACAACACGAACAGCAAAAACATTACCTACTTTTGAATAAGTTCCCTTTCTCTTTCTACACCTCCGAGTGCTACACGCCGCCGGGGCCATTCATTACGTCAATAATAACAAGAATCAAACAAGATAATGTAACTTTCGATGACAGAGAATGAAAAAAAATAAAAGCAAACATTCAAATCTATTTGCTCTTCAGTGGCTGTTAAACTTTAACGAGCATAAAACGATGTGCAGTCAAGAAATAAAAAAAACAACAGAATTACGTGTACAAAACGGTGCAAATGTTTTAAATAAAGTCACGAAGTAGCGAGAATGTTTTGTTTATACGCGAACACGCCAAGTGGCACATAAACACTTATAAAGCAGTAAATTGGTGATGAGTTAATGGCAAATAAAATACTCCTACACATGACACCACGATTAGAAAATATAATAAAACTCACTTGCCTAATATTATATTCATAAGATACCATAATCTAGATTAATTTATTAAGAAAATTATAATACGTAATTCTAGTTTTTATAATTTCCTAAAAAAGCTATAAAATATAGTTAATTTAGAATGCTTGCTAATTATGTTAAAAGACGGATTAAATATCGTGACTGCGCACACTAAAACTGAGACGCACACACCGTGAACTTATTATAAATCAGTTGTACACTTTGTAATTATGAGCAATTAATAATTTGAACATTAGTATATTGTCGCATAATGTTATCATTGAATATGAAGCGTGACGAGTGACCATGAAGTGCGTAGAGTGGCTGCCCGTCGGCAAGATACGTAAAAACAGTGAGTCACAAAGAGGGAGATTAAACGCTGGCACTCCTGTGATAGAAAGGGACATACAATCCATGAAAACCAGTTTGAGATTTCGAGTTTCAATCCGATATGCTCCTGTCTGTGTCAAGTCAACTTTGCTTGAGTAGACTTCTTGCACAGCCACTCACTAAACCCCGGGATTGATGTCTACTTTTTACGCTTTTTACACTTCAACCTTGGATCCATAAAGAGACATTTTTACGGTTGAATCAGCAATTAAACCGAATCACGTCGGCTTCCTGGATCACTTTTTATCAATGTACACCTACAATTGAATATTTAACAACCACGCATTGTTTTATGTAAGCTGAATAATATCTTATCTGTCAAAGATTATTACCCACTGAACGCTTTCTTTATCGAGACACGGTCTCTGAAGCGATGATGTCATCCACCACTCAGTTCTTATCTTGTCTTTGATAAAACAAGAGCTAAGAATGTTCTGTAAAGTTTGAATAAGAATCGCACGCGCCGGTTACCTCTATATATCATATTATTAATTAGTTAGAAGCCGAATGGTGAAAAATGTATTGTGCAATATTCTATAAATATGCGCGTAAATAAATACGCGGTTTGCGTGTTAAGATTATCAACCCGAACCGCGATCGCTGAAGAAAGTCTTGTTAGATTACAGGAATTTTCCGATTGGATGGAAACGATCGCCTCACGGTGAATCATTAGATGTTTTTTTGCCCCTAGCTAGCAGAGAAAATCTTGTCAGCTTGTCATAAAATTAAATGTCGATATTGTATAAATTTGCAATGTAAAACTTGTTTATTACTCTTTCATGCACATCCATACCGGCTTTTCGTACAAAGTACTGACATAAACATATCGCTTTTTTATTGTGTAAAATGTAAACAAATTAAAATGATTTTATTTTTATACATTTAAGTTAATTGGAGCTAGCTATCCTTGGCGGTTTCATGATGTTTACAACTATGAGGTACACTAAAAATTATATACAATTATGGAATATTTGCGCCACGCAAACGGAAAACAAAAATTTAAATATGCACGTGTCGATCCATTCGTCATGCATGCTAGAGCGCTAGCCGTAACAAATTTGGGCAAAAATAATATTTTATTATTAAATAAACTGGTAATATTGATATAGAATTATCATATAATGATGTAGAACAGTGAGTAAAAGGTGGAAGACATGAGGTAGACACGTTATGAAGGCACAACAGGGTATAATTTTATTGTGCGCCAACAATCGTTAAGGCTACTGTTAGAGCCGGGCCAACCGGTTAAACCACTTCTCTGCCGAAACGGCGCCAATCATAGCCAACGCTCCTTACACTAAACATACACTTTACTACTTGTTAATCTTATTACTTTCTCTGCTTCAATTAATTTCTGAAGTTCTTATAGCATTTTGATTTTGAATAAGAGACTATCACGATTTCAATTAGATCTAAATTCATCATTTAGTTATTGCTATGTACTTACATTGAACTATTATACTATAGTAAAAGATTTTATTTAAAAAAATGAACTTGTTTTCCCTTAATAATGTTAAACAAATATTATTTTAAGAATTTGATAAACACGAAATTGTAACATCGAGAAATTCTATATTAAAAAGTTCGCAAAAATAAATGCATGTAGTCATTTTTATATGACAGCGGAGTCATAAAACGTAATGCCACTTAATGATTCACTGAAGTATATTGAATTAATGTTAAAGAAGAAAATTTATGTGCATCGGTGTGTAGCAGTTGGTGCCAAGAGATTAAGCTTCCTTACAATAATACGAATTTGTTGTCACATATCCAAAAAGCAATTGAAGTCAGGATTTATTGAGGGTCTTTAAAATGTGTCATTGATGTTCTTTTAAAACTCTTTAAACGTACGGGTAATTGGAGTATTGTGAATATTTGAATAGAAGAGATTTAAAGCTATTATTAAGCATTCCCCAACCTATCTCTAAATAATATCTAATTGCTTCTCTATTCTAGTATATAATTAATATTTAAAAAACAGCTGACATAAATTGCATTATTTAAAAATGACAACGTACTCAATAATTGAATATAAAACATGCACTTACTTGATACATACATAATTTGTAAACTTTATCAAGCATGAAATTAAACTGATTATTCAATCATTGGCAAAGAGCAATGAGTCTTTTTATATGCATGCCGAAATTATCGCATGCGCTAGTGCCAAAGCGAGTGTGATTGATGTGTGATCGCTCATCTGGATAAACGATCAGCTACAATCTCACGCAAATATATGCTAATTCAGTTAAAAGCCAATTTTTAAACAGCGATTTCCCGTCGAGTCGAAATTGGCAAGAATTTCGCAGCATCAGCCACCGAAAATTATCAGTAGCGTGCTTAAAATTGCACTGAATTTAGAAGTGGGTAATTGCCGTCGATATTTAATGCTTGAGGGTGCGCACCTGCGGGCGCCGCGATTCATTCATGAGAGCGAAGCAAAACGCCAATAGGTCGAGAACAATCCGCGGCGGATAATAACAGTTGGCATTTCTTAGAAACAGTACGGCGTGGAGGCTTCAGCGGAGGCAAACAAGCTGTCTCGCTTACTCTTTAGGCGAGGGAGCGAGAGGGAGTGGGCGGGGCGTGCGGTATTATGTCACGTCAGGTTTGATAGAGGCGTCCAAAGTCAAAGCTTGAACGCTGCATTCGCTGCATCTGTTGCACTTTCTGAGTTTTCATTAGTATCAATTAGGTTTATTTGAAGTTGATTCATAAAATGATAATCAAATCAGTAATTTAATTACTTAACTTTCAATGGACAACAATTTTCAATGGAAACTTTTTTAAACCATTTTCTTGTAAGAGAAATAAATCACGATTCACGAAACCTATTAAAATAGCCCAAAAATAAAATACAGAAAAATATTCCACTAACATATTCAGAAATGCGATTGAATGACATTCATGCTTATAATTTAGCGGAATAACCTATCATGTCTGAATACAAACGATCATTTTAACGGTATATGTTTGAGAAAAATAAACGTTGAATATAATCAGGGAAACTGAATTTGTCTACGTTGTCTAAGGTGTTATAAATTGGGCTGATCAGATACTTTGAAGATCTGGGGAGATTAGTGGCGTGTAATTGGCCAATCAATCGTTTCTCGCAAACATCTCCAGGGGCAATTAGCCCCGTGCAAATGTACTCAAATTGCTACCCATTTGTAAGCTCATGAAATGGAGAGCAAATTCAATCGTCTTTATAGCGGACTCTTTCATTTCTCTTGGCAATGATAATTTGTATTAAGCATTTCAATCTTTATAAATGAACAAGCTGACTGGTGGCGAATAAGTACAAAGCGGATAGCATAAAACCTTCTCTATGAAAAAATACATATACGTGAAAATTTTCATGGTGATCGGTAAAATGCCATTGGAGTGTAGCATATTTCATATATAGACACTTCCAGTTTAATATATACACTTTAATTATTATGAAAGTCGAACTCTTGCTTACTTAAATTGTGTGTTAGTTAAGTAATTTAATTGTATCATTCTCATAATATAAGCTTTTATTAATACAGACAAAACTAAAGTCCAAACACAGAGTGAAAATTGACCCAAGCTTTTAAAATGTCTTTCATCATCATCTATTGTGGATATAAAAGAATCTTCAGAAACTTAACTAAAAGCATCATAACATTGGCATTTGGTGGCAATGCACTAGATATTTAAATATGGAACGTGCAGATTTCATAAATAGAAGTAGATACAATAAATGCAAATACCATCAAAAGTGTACTTTAGGTTGAGAATGTAATAAATAATCTAAGAATGTAACATAATAATATTCAACTTGAATGTGTCTTAGGTACATACGCTTTAAAAAAACATGTTATTCATTTGGTATCAATAAAATAATTTGTTGTAATTCTTTTGAGTTCAAACCGTAAACCGTACGTGTACTTTAATATTAGGCAAAATCACTTAATAACATCTAAATCTTAATTTTTAAGCTAAGATTAAAGGATTAGTATTTATTAGTGGAGATTCTTATAGAGGATAGCTTGCTGTAACCCACGATTTTACACTCTTCAAATACAAATGCTATAGTACTCTAGCGGTTAGTAGCCGTTACCTTAACCGTAACTGTTGCGCAGAAGTTAAGATGTAATACTTAATACTTACGAGTATATCCAATAATTCAAACTACATAATATAATGAAATCTTGTCCTTTGATATCGAAACACTCTACTTTTTTTTTAAAACATCAAAATCCATTTAATTTAGTTTAAGCATGATAATTGGGCAAACAAAAACGTTTTTAGCCATGGTTCAGAATTCAATATATTTTTTAGGTAACTTTAATATCCAGACACCATCAATTGACAGTGTTTCTAATATAGGTATAGAAGCACAGAGTAGGAATTAGATATGTAAAATAGACCATTTAAAAAATAATAAATATACCTACACGTTATAAGTAATCAATTTCAAGATAGTAATTATCTACAAAGGTATTATGTTTGTTTTTATCTATATTTTTCAATATATAATTAATTTTAATTTTATATTGGTTTAAAATAAAATTATAATAGATTAATATTCGCAGTCGTAAAAGGTGGAGACCATCCCAAGTAGGTACAGCAACACTTTCACTGTAAAAAGTTTTGCGATTCCAAAAAGAGCCAAGTCGCTATTTATTAAAACTTATACTTTTTAATTTCAATCACGTGGCTTCATCGTCTCTTTGAAACAAAAATGCTTTAATGAGCAATTTTTTAAGAGCTAATAAACCAATTTCCTCTAAATTTCCCCGATTAAAAAAAAGGGCAAACTGCTCTACTTTAGCTGTGTTAGTATCGTGATCCCTATCATTTGTGATTCGTAATATATTGTATGTTAAACACAATACTGCCTTAAAACAATACTTAAAACTTTCTGACGACAATATATGAAATATACTAAATATTTAAATTCAGTAAACAGATAAGTAAAAGCAGGAAACAACAAGCACCATATTCTATTAAATTTAACATAATGCCAATTACTTGATATAAAAATAAGGACCCGTTTCCCAGGGACACTTGCAACGCTTAATTAAGAAGTGAAAGTCTGACACTGGTTCAATATACTGGCTCGTTTCGATGTTTATAAGTTTTACAGAGGTATAATACTGAATTGAAAAGTATCGGAACTTTCTGACAAAAATATAAGAGTTAAGTTTGTTCTACAGAAAATTAAGTTTCGATACCGAATCTGTCTCGATTTCAACGCAACAGTTACATTGAACGTTATTAAAATATATGTAGTTTAAAGAGGTGTTGTAACCGAAAATCAGTTTTTAGAACACATATACCCAATGTACATAAAATATATATAATCTAAGCTGTAAAACATGCATATTCCCTATTGCGATATTCTTTGTATATGTTAGGTAATTTTGCTAAACAATTTAAAATTTAAATTTCATACCTACTTAATGGGTTTCAGCACTATAGCCTCGATATGGCGCTAAAATTTTATGAACTTTTTTCGCTTAAATATTTGATTTAATTTCTTACCTAAGCACCTATTCCATGGTTTGTATTTAAAGTCGTGAGCACAATAAAGTATACATAGAATTAAAAGAAACTCCAATGTTTGTTTACTTATTACTAATACACTATATCTTTATAACCAGATAATAATATCCAAGTGATGTCATAAATCCTTCAGACACGACTTCTTTCGCGAAAATAATATGATAAGATAGTGATGAAATAATCATAATTTTAATGGAAAATTAGGAAGCCGGCAGAATGCTCTTTTCTACTATGATATTTTTTAATAATTACAAGTTTCACGTATGAAGAGATACTATAAAGATGTCGATATTAAGAATTAAGATGACGTTCTGTTTAAGACTGGGAATAATCATCATTATACAATACCACAAATTTCTGAACCGACTTTTCAAGCTAAGCGAAAACTTCGCACAACCTCAATATTCGTATGTGTAAACGTAAGACGCAAAACAGACGTGTATTCCCAGTTTTTTAGTGTATATTTTGGCATTCTTACCAAGGTTTGCGTAGTATCCCGCTGGGTGCATCATGAGTGTATCGATCACCGGGTTAAACTTTCCATTTGTCACTTACCTAAAATAAAATAAAGAGCACATAAAACTCAAAGCATCATTAATCGAATTAAATACTTTGACTGTTGACACTCTCACACATTTTAGAATCAATAAAATAATTACAGAAAAGTAAACGTCAATTTGTAACATTAGCTCATTTTTGTCTAGTAAACGATTAGAGCATTAATTATAAATAATAGTCCATTAAATATAATATAAAACTCATATTACTAAACCCACCAAAAAGTATTATAAATTACGACCTGAAATCAACTTTCCACTATATTTCAAGAGAAGGCACAAATAAGTACATACATTTCTATGCGTAAGGCTAGACATTCAGTTATCGCACATTTCATTCGACCGATACATTTCTCGGCAACATTAACCGATGTGCATGGAATATTCCGAATAGGGGCCAAAATTCAAGCAGCAAGGGTTGCATATTCAGCCTGAGGCATGCGGAGGCGAGCACACGTGGCTGCCGTGGCTGCCTGCCTCGGAATCTGACCAAATGCCCATCGAAGCTCGATTGTTCGCTAAATAGCTATGGCTTATTTATGAGCTGCACTGTTTGCGGAAACAATGCTAGCTGGTGAGAGAGGAATTTTTCCTGTAGTGAACAAATCCGACGTTTCGAGTACATAATCCGTTGGTTGCATGCGTCGCGCCGTATAGCCGCCGCGTTTAAGAATGGATAATCCTCATAAATAGCAATTTGCTCATGACAAACGATCTGCAATGCACGGTTCGGTTTGGAAATCGCATATAATACCACTATTGTTAATTATGTACACAAGTCACCGCGCCGCTAAGCATACGATTTATTATCGTTTAACTAGAACAGTGATACATCTAGCGTGAGATTTGTACGACAATTTCGCAACTAGATGAATGATTTGCTTTGAAAAGTTATATGAGAGAAACGAACTGCTATCTGAAGATGGCATTACAACGAAAACGTACTCTAATATGTAATAGATATTATTTCCAATTCTTGCTCTTAACTCTCCTATATTGTATTGTAAAATTAAATAATTCATATGTAAGTAAATTGCAATGTTTTATGACGTCATAAAATTAAAAAAACATATTTTTAATTTCAATAAAGTACTTTATTTTTTAAAGCTGCAGATTTAATATTATAATATTGTAAAATTCAACCGAATGTGAAAACATAAAATGGTTTAGTGCAAGTTTGCTGTAATCATCTGTCATACTCTTCAGACAATCGCCCTATACCCAAACGATTAAAATAATAAACTTTATTTAAATAATAACTAAAATCATTTTTCATTCAAAATAAAGCAACTAAACAAGTGCACCATATCAGTACCTTGGAGGTATGTGGGTGAAATTTTACGGAATGTTTCTTTGAACAATATTTTATTAGCTCCTGTCAGTTAGTTAGTTGAAAAATCGACATATTTTACTCTTCAAATGAATCCTTTGCCTGTCAGAGATCGAAGATACGTTCAATCTGATAAGAAATCTGGGCGCTTCTTAGGTGGAAAACGCCGACAACACTGCTCCTTACATAACATTATACTTTTAACGGAAACTTATCAAATCTAAAGCGGAGCGATTAAGAAACAATGGAACGTTAATAAAAAATGCTAGATGCATCGAAGCATTTGAGCATAAACATGTTCCGTTTCTATCGATTTCGACGCTTGCGTTACAATAAATACAATATTATTTTTTTATCCAAACCAGCATGACAACCGCGACAAAATTTTGTCAACCGTTTTCTCGTGTTTTAATCTTCCGGGTCTAACATGACAATTACACTCAATACTTGACTTTTAATATACAAAATTAGATATATTTGTCGATCGAGATATCTTTTCTATCAAAATTCTCGATGTCGAGATATAATAAATCGAGGTATCTTACATCTTAGTTTGTCTTCTCTCGTCCGCGACATATCTCGTGGCGGTCATGCTAGGCCGGCAGAACAGATAAAAGCTCGCCCATATGTACTAAACGAGACTCTTTTTACTATTGTAGGTAAGCACTTCTTCACTAAAGAAAAATCGAGGTCTTCCTAATAGTTGCTTTTTATTAATTACCGCTTACGAGCACCCTAAGCATTACTCTGTTCCTGTAAAACTTCAAAGGTTTCTTCTTAATCTCATTATAAGTACAGTCGTTAATAAATACTTAATATAATTAATGACCATTTGTATGTCCAGTCACGAATAATAGGTTTTGTTAGCGATGCGTTGCTAGATGAAAAAGTCAGTCGAGGTCCGACGAGAGGAATGCGTGGAATGGCAGGGGCATCCGGGCGGCAGCGATTGTTACCAGTTATCACTGAATGTTTTCCACTGAAGTATTTTGTGTCGCCACAAAAAACCACATAAAGGGCAGGCGCGGTTCGTTTGAGACACCGCCCCTGTGGGAAAATCGTCGCCAGAAAACTGCGACGCAAATAAATTATAAACTCTCTCACATGGAACGCGATACGCTTTTATTTGTACGAAACTCATAAACGAGGCTGAGTTGCAATTGGGAACATTTAACTTGCCTGCAGAACCGAATAGTGATGTGCTCACAACATTGACTCCATATTTTGACGAAATATAAATAATCAATTTAAAAATAGTAAGATTGGTACAGTAAATGTTATAAGAGTTGAGGAGACAAATAGTAAGAATGAACCTGTTGTAGGCATATGATCTGAGGACGAAGAATCATTAGCGAAAGCGTCCCGGAATAGAACTGACAGCGAAACGATTGCACTGTCCGTGATGGATGACGGGAGTCGGGCGAGTTATTACCGCGGGCTTAATATCCACGCCTCTTCTGAATTAGAGAATAATGGAAAAATCTAGCTGACGACTATTGACATTCGACATGCCACGGAAAACGGTTTTATCTACTATTCGTTGAAATGACTTCGAATTGTTTTATTTTATTGATTTACTTAGTGTATTTTAACATTTCTTCTTCAAATATGTTATAGACATCTATTCTAATATTATAATGAGGAAAGATTTGTATTTTATGAATAAACTCAAGAACTACTGGACCGATTTTAAAAATTCATTCACCAAAGAAAGCTATGATTTGTGTATATACATTGCACCCATGTGAAGCCGGGTAGTATGTAATTAGAGTTTAGAATAGAATATGTACCTATTCATGTTTAAAAGTTAACTATTTTAGAGAAAATAACTATGTAATCACAAGGAAAGACCAACATTAATTAATAATTATGTATAGATTAATGTTCAGTCCATAAAGCTGTAAATGTAACATCATCAAGTCTTAAAAAATAACAAATTCAGTAGAACGTCACTAGACGTGCACACTTCAAAGCCACGCTCATGTCGCTCGCATTGAAAACTTGCAGAAAATGCATCGGCGATAAGAAAAAATTCAGTGCGTCCGAGTGCATAAGTACCAGTACGGTGATGGTGACATTCCACGGGGAATACTTCGCATATCGAGACTTAAAGTAACCATTTACCGATTGCAGATAGGTACGCCATGGCCGGAGTAATCTCGTCGGATCGCTTCGACTGCATACTTGTTGCTACATATAATGCTTAACCTAAATAAGTTGTATATATTATTTATTTTTATGATGTTTTTATTACGTGTGTCTAAAGATTAATTCGTTTGTAAGCTGGCATCATAATTTTAGATTTTGCTCTGTTTGTATACTTGGTCAGTGAAATCTTAAATGTTCCCGCTTATTTGAAAGTATTTACCATAATGACAATTTTTTTAATGTCGCAAGTTTTTAATAGTACTTATATAATATGATATATTATTTACTAATATTATAAAGAGGAAAGGCTTGTTTGTTTGTAACTCAAAAATTACTCGACCGATTTTAATTTCACCAATAGAACATTATCGGCGAGTAACATAGGCTAGGTAGATATTATTTTTTGTGTACACCTACATTGCACCCGTGCGAAGCCGGGGCGGATCGCTAGTATAATATAAAATCTTGTATTTATTAATAGTAACTACATATTAAGAAATAATTAGTTAATTAGTTAAAATGTGAACTTTAAAGGTACTCGCTGCTAAGCCTAATCTGCTGTCGTCATTAAGAAAAGAAGCGGATAACGGTTGCCTTCGTCGTGGAATAATAAAAAAGCAGTCCTTTCGTAACGCGTCTATCTACATCCCTACATCCTTGTCTCACTTTGATTCTCTATATAGGTACGAGCGGGATGGTAGCATAGCTTCATTATTCGCCTTTTAATATGAGTTGCGTTTAATTTATCGCGCGACAGCCGCGCTCCTTCCAAGTAGCTGTGGAAGCAACGGAACATCAATCTTCTGGATTGAGAATTGAGGCTAAAACACTCAACAACTCCCTCGAATGTAAATCAAAAGGGCCGATAGTAAAATCACAATTTATCGAGATTACTACAATAAATTATCGCCCACTTAATTGCCATTAATAAGACCTACTAAGGCCCATATTCTAGGACGTTACTTAAGTCAATATTCATTATTTTTCTGTTTTATAAATTGTTTGACAAATCTCAAAACTAGATTCAATCTTGAGTCATGTCTTGGAATAAGGGCCTGAGACTTGCAATATCTTTCATGGACTAGAAAATGATGTCAACATGGCATGAAGTTACTTTTTTGCCATATAAGCTGCAGTTCAATAAGGTTTTCAACGATTCAATAATAAATAATTATAGACCTTATAGTTTTTAATACCTCATATTAAATACATTTTTTTATGTATTGAGTACTAGCGATCCGCCCCGGCTTCGCACGGGTGCAATGTATATGTACTATACACAAACGCCTATGTTACTCACTGATAATATAGCTTTCTATTGGTAAAATAATTCTTAAAATCAGTGCAGTAGTTTTGAGTTTATTCGTTACAAACAAACAAAGCTTTCCTCTTTATCATATTAGTAGAGATAATATGAGTCAGTTAACGGATTTGTCGACAGTTTACCGAGGTTGGATATAATTTCGGTAATTGGAGTCTATTATTAAAAGCCATGATGGCAGGACAGGTATGGGCGGAGACATGTGAAAATCAATATACATACCCGCCTGTCCTGTGCCATATCACTGATATAATTTCAATTTAATACCGCTATTAATACTGCCGTAAAATCTTGCTTGATAAATATCGAGTTGGTATTAGTTACGGTGTTTGGAACACGTGTAACACTTACAGTTGTTATAAATAACTACTCAATAAGTATATAATTTAAGATACTAGTTATCATTAATACTACTATTAAATGAAGACGTTTTTCTTGCTATCTGACTGTTACCATTTTGATAATCGTTAGGATTTCAGATAATCCTGGCGAAAACCAAAAGAAACGCTAGACTTTTTTGACCCCAAAATATGTGGATGAAGTCGCGGCCAAATACTAGTTAAACTTTTAGAAGAATTGTAAGATTGTGATCTATATAGTAAAATTATTTTTCTACAATTTTTACAGTAAATATGACCAATTTACACAGACAGATAAGCCTTGCGGAATGGATTCACGATTATTGAAATTAGATAGAACATAAATAACTTGAAACTCTTCAACACTCTGATGTTGTCCATCCATTAATCTATATCTACATATACTAATATTATAAAGAGGAAAGATTTGTTTATTTGTATGTTATGAATAAACTCAAAAACAACTGCACCGATTTTAAGAATTCTTTCATCAATAGATAGCTACATTATCAGCGAGTAACAATATTCGGCAAACAATATTTTTGTATATTACATTTACATTGCACCCGTATGAAGCCCCAACTTCACACGGGTGCAATACTAGTAGGTGCTGCTAATAAAAAGTAAAAATCATGACACACTAAAAACAAAAGACTGCACTTAGACAGAATTGTCAAATCTAAGGAATTACAGCAAGTATGAAACACAGTACAATAAGAATAGATAAAATGCATGTTTGATCCATTTATTATATTATTTTATAAATATTATATTCATGATATATTGTATTTTTTGTTAATATTTTATTTTATGAACACACTAATGTAGAGTAGAATTATTAGTGTTATAACGAACGTAAATTGCCTATTTATTTATTATGTTCAATGATACATTTATGTTAATGTGCTTATGATTACGTGTCATTAACTAAAATAAAAAATTGTGAATATCATAGTATTTTATATCTCCATTATTCATCAACAGAATGTGTTATGTTATTATCCAAGAATCCGAATTGCATTATAATAAAGGGACTTAACTCGCGAACTAACTCAATAAATGCCAATTGATCAGTGTAATTTACTATACATTATTTAATTATATTGTATTTATGAGATTAAATATTAAGCCGTTCTTTCTAATAACTTTTTGGTTTGCCATACAATCCAGTTAGGTACATATAATCTACACTAATATTATAAAGAGAAATGATTTGTATTTTTGTAACGAATAAACTCAAAATCTACTAGACCGATTTTGTAAAATACTTTCACCAATAGAAATATAATACATCTACATTGCACCCGTGTGAAGCCGGGGCGTGTTGCTAGTCAGTAATAAACTTATTGAAGGCGAATATTTTAAAATTACCATTGAGCAGTTCAAACATCGATATTCTATAACCTTATAATTAGTCGTCTAACAAATACCGAAAACCCACTCTTGTAATATTTAACAACAATGGAAGTTAGTTAGAAATTCACTGCACAGTAGACAAAAGGCACCTAGGTAAGGCTCACAGAACGGACAATCAAAGCGAACTCAGCGCACAATTCAGAAATAAAACGTACAAATAACAAGTTTAATTAAATCGCCAAGAACGGCTACCAACGGAGAACAATTCCAACTATAACGATAGTTTAACAAGTGAACTGGGCTTCATATCGAACCTGCACTACGCGCAATGTGAACTCAATCGTGAATTTTTGCAAACTTCTATTAAACTATTTTATATGTAAATGTTTGACGTAGATACCGAATGCAAAATAGGATCAGAGTTGAAAGGAGTTAAAACTGTTACTAAAGTTCATCAGTAACATGTTATGCAACATGTATGACATAAACGATTACACGTGTCTTTAAGTATATACTCGTACTATGAAAAGTGATACAGTTTACTAAGAAAACTGACTTCAACGATAGCGAATTGCTGAATCGATGTTTTGAAAAGTTCTACGTAAAGATAAATAGAATTAATACATTTATTGTTTATGTACGTGAGAACTGTTAAGTGTTCACGTTGCATGTGATTTGAAGCCTCATCCTCTATAAATTATTTCAAGAAATGAAGATCAATAAGAATCAAGGAGTGAACCCTTATATTCTCGTGAAAATTATTGGTCACGGTTAGGTCTTCCTAAATTTGTACTTTCTAGTCTTATTATTAAGATACATATTGTGAGAACAACGGTGATGGTTCAACGCGGGAATAATCCACAAATAGGAGTCCGAGAATAGAGCGAGGCTACTGGACAGACGTCGCAATTATATGTATCTCCAGACTGCAAAAAAATTATAGGATTCGTTTACTGACTATCCCGGCAGTAAATAATATATGACAATTTTGTACTATACATAAATCATCAAGTATTTTTCATATATTTAATTAAATCCCAACGAATACTGAAGATCTTTCAAGCAATGTATAACAGATTAGATATTAATTAATAATAATAATTATTAATGATACCTATAAGAATGTAAAAATATTCAGAAACAATAATCCTATTCCCCTGAACTATTAATCCGTTTCTAATGGAGATTATGTTGCAATGTATAATGGGTATCCCTTAATGGCTTTGATGCGTGGTTGAAGACTATCTTTTGAGATTAGGGTGTTAACCTTATAGGTGCAGGTCATTAAAGCAGGTAGCGTAACCTGAATTGCTGTCGCTATACATCCTTTAAGTTTCTACATTTCTTCGCATTAAAATTATGTTTTTATCGTTTTATCGACTGTTTTGAATTGATTCGAAGAGAATGCTTAAGTAAGACTACATCCGGCACGCTGGCTCTTCAATTAAGGGAACGTAATTCATCCTCCCTAAGCAATCACGCACACGTTATTACATCCGATTTGCATACATTTCTAAAATTGCATATGTTTGAACCTTTAGATGGTTTTTTTTTTGTATAACAATTACACTAAAGCAATAATGTTTGATAACATTCAATTTTCGCTTCAAGATCGTGATATCTTTTAAGATTATCCATTAGACGAAGGCGCGTGAGGGCTGGAAGTGTCAGCAGTTTACACGTCTTATTGCTTGTCGGATGACTGTCGAGTCTTCAGCGTCGCGACGCGCAATAAAAACATCAACCATATTGACCAAAATAACTCTTGGCAGTCTTTCGAGAGTCGGACAGATACGTAAGTGAATCGCCTTACAATATGAAGAACTGCAGATACAGTTTCCCGCTCAAACTCTTTTCTAGGTTTTGCTAATGGATTTATTGGAATTGCTTACATTAATAATCAAATAAAGATAATAAAGCTAGTGGTCATAATATATAATGTATACAATAATAAACCTTTAAGTCTATCGATTATTAAATAATGATGAATCATAAGCATAAGTTTGCGATTTAGCATTAACGCCGTGTCTATTATTTTTGAACTGATTTGTTGATTTAATAATAAAATGATTTAATTATTGTTCTCAATGAAAACATTATCCATACACAAAATCGAAGGAAATAAAATATTTGAGTCAGTTAGATACTTAATACTTATACATCTTAGGGGAATTAACTGAGTCGTTTTTTAAACTCTGTTAACTTTTGGCAAATAGGTATAAAACATTTATATATTCTGCTAAAGATGATCGGGAAAAGTAAGCTAAATTAAATATTTTCAAACTTAAGTCTTAAAAATTACCTGTATACTTAATTATAAAATATTATTTTAAAAAATGTACATACTGATGGACAAAGCCACATCAAAATTAGTAATTAGTGAGCAAAAACCAACCAAAAAATGTTTTACAAAATAAATTAAATTTATAATTGGAAAACAAATATAATTAATTATTTATAGAACATGATCCTAAAGTACAATATTTATTTATTTGAAAGAACAACACGGTAAAACCGGAGAAATATTCGGAGAACTTCAGGAATTTTGTTTGTTTGTTTTCGCTAACTGGATAAATACTCACGCCTTGGATAAAATTTTGAATAATAGCAGTCCATGACACTAACAATTTCACTGCATCAATATAATTTCACTTACAAATTGTTTACTGTTAATTTCACTCGCGAATTGCATCTAAAACAATTGACATTTCATAAATTAACCTCACAAGTGTCATCACCGCGCGCGGAATACGTCAAATCACATAAAGCCACCAACGCGACTGAAGTGTATCGCGGTCGAACCATACCGCGTCTTTCGAAAATTGCGCCATCTCAGTAAGCAATCGAGCAAAATTAACAACACAAAAACACCTTGAGCACACTTCATGCCCTTCAGAGCTTTCCCAAATATTCAATTCCTAATACTAGATAATGTTTACATCGCGAAATGCCGACACCCGAACGACCGGAAGTCGAAACCAAGCAAACACGACAACTATGTAAAATATTGCAGGATCGCGATCGCATTGTTGACATTCCCGAATAAAAATCACGAAAATCTCGAGTTAATTGTATGAAAAACCGATAAAAAGTAATTTTCACTTACCTAGTATGATCTTAGAAGGTGAGGTGAAGGGGCGAATTTTGATTAGATGTCTATTTAGGAGTAATTTAAAAGAATATACTCTTATTGGTATGCGAAGAATGGCACAAAGAATCCCGACAACGCACGCGACGAATGCGCACCTCGTTTGCGCATATGCTGACAGAACTTCACGGACGTTTCTCCCCTCGCCCCGCATACACCCGGTAAAATTAGGGTGTGTGCGTGTCTAGAGTGGTCAAACGTGAAATTTTGTGTTGGTATAAACGCACACATAGATATATTATACCTGCGTAGCTCCCATTCGCCGCCATCTTTGTTACGAAACACTACGAACGAGTAGTCACCTACTATTTATTATAGAAAGGTCTATAGATTGTGTTGATATTACAACGATGATGTTTCTACTGCCATCTAGTGAATGATTTAAGTACTTTTCTTTTATCGCGAGAGGGCATTGTTGTGGAAAGAGACTACGGGATACATTAACAGATTTTAATCCAAAGTACATAAATAGGTATCTAAACGGTAATGATATTATTAAATAATATAAGACAAATGGCTTAGCTATAAATTTGAAATCTTGATATATTCATTACTATACTAATAAGACAAATTCTTACCAGCATTATAAAATAGCTACGTATTATTACAATAACGTGAAAATAATTACCACATTATTATTTACTGATTCCCGTAATTTCTAAATGCAATAGGCATACCTTAGATGACATATAAATAATCAAAGAGGCATACCTACTTGTCCAACATTTGTATAATTTCTAACGCATAAAAACGCCTTGCTAGGAAATAAAAAAACACACCGATTATTTCGAAACAATTTATTGTAATTGATTATGATAAAGAACATTGTAATTTATTCAAATAATTATTTCGTCACCCTTATTAAAACTTAAACAGGTTTAAAAAATCAGTCTAAACTCTAAAGTGAACCCACGGTCTCTGTCAAAATTCGTAATAACTGTCAAACATATTGCCATTTTATTTTACATTGAAAAATATTAGGTAGATTATAATGTATTATTATAAGTAAATTAAAATGCAATAAAATAAAAAAAAAAAAATTACATAATATAACAACAAAAGTAAATTACACGGAAATAATATTTAAAAATACTTAAGTATATATATGAGATAATTATTAACATTTAATTTAATTGTTATTTTTTAAATGACGCAGTCATGTGTTTACGTAAAATTAGTTTTTATTTTGTTATCATACATCTAAAACAATAAAAACACCCATAATACTGTTTATTAACCGATAGCACTCAGAAGGGGACTATAAGTTTGTAATATTTAAAAAAAGACTTCCATAAATACTCCTTTGAAAAACTATTAAATATTCATCAGCTTAGATTTCCAGCAAAAGGGAAACAGCTAATCGATTTTTCTACAACTATTTTGGTTGAACATAACATTAAGATAAAGATTTTCCACTGTCATAATTTACTTTTAAGTAAGCTGTAAAAGAATAGGTAAAAAGTACGTAAAAGTATTAAAAGTATTTTGTGCGCATAATAAGGATAATAATATTATATCAACCACTGCTATTTAATAATATATACCAATATAAATAAATAACACGCTTCAGATTTTTCAATAAAATTTAAACACGCTTTATAGGTAATATTTTTATTTTTCCTTCAATAATTCTATAAATCGAAATGCAAATTGTGAATGAGTGTGGAGGAAAGTCACGTCATAATATTTTGTAAACAATTTTGTACACATGTTCATGTGAACATACTATGTATATTCTATTGATAAAGTATACGCCATCAATAATTACAAACAGTAAATAAAATTACCTCAATATTTCGTATTACACTTAAATTAATAATAAATATATGTATTCATTAAATAATATAGCATACAATACTATAGTTTGTAATATATTGTGTGTAGTTAACTATTAATTACATAGCAGCTAATAGTTTTAATATTATGATTTTTTAAACACTTTATTAAAAGAAATAAACAGAGTGCAGTACTATAACACTCAAAATGTGCAGCTGTAAACAATCATACTAAATTTAAATAAAATACTGTATACCGGATTAAAACGCGATTTATTATTTAAATTATTTATCCCGACGTTTCGGATGCTTTCCAGCAACCGTGGTCGCGGGAGACTGGCGACCACGGTTGCTGGAAAGCATCCGAAACGTCGGGATAAATAATTTAAATAATAAATCGCGTTTTAATCCGGTATACAGTATTTTATTTAAATGTGTGATACTCGCGTTAATAAAAGACAATATTATAATCATACTAAAGTTCAAATAAAAATTGATAGTTGAAGAATATTAATTCGTCTTGTAGTGTTCAGGGTAGACGACTTTTACTTGATGTAGAGGCAGGTCTCGCACAACAATGGCATGGAAAATCATGTTCGTTGTCGCCAAAATATACTCACAGACCGAGAACCATGTAAAAGCTAGAAACAGAAAAAACCTTTTGATTAATATTTTAAATTATTACCAGTGATGCCAACTTGGAGGTTTTCCCCCAAAATTTAGGGAGAATCAAGATATCCAGGGGGTTTTTTATGGGGTACATTTATTTATGTGTGCCACAGGTATTATTATTATCATCGACACTTTTAACGTTGAAATAAGAAGGCCATATATTTTATAATAGTGTTTTTAAGTCATGAATGTTCTTACCAAGTGGTTTACACAGCAGGCGGTGTCTTAAGAAAAAAAAAATAAGTCCAGTTGTAGCAGCTACAGCTATGAAGAATAGACTCCATACAAGTCTATTGGTCCGAACTGGCTCTAGAACGTCGCTGGCGATACATCCAATCCGAGCTCTACATAGCATGTGTAAAAGGGAAGCCACCATAAAAACTATGAAGATTTTTTCGTGGATAACTGAAAAAACAAAATCCTATAAAGTCGCTAAAGATTTCTGAATTTTAAATTTTTACTATTTGATCAGCCGGCCTAACATGACAACCACGACAAAATTTTGTTGACCCGTTTTAATCGATTATCTCTTTATGTATACTATGGACCGGGTCTAACATGACACTTACACTAAAAACTCGACTTCTTAAAGTCTAAAGTAGAGATATTTCTCATATCTTATATTTTAGTTTATCTTGACTCGTCCGCGAGATATCTCTTGTGATGGTCATACTAGGTGGGCTGATCGAATAATCGTGAATCCATACTTTTGTGTTATAGTACCTAATTAATAATTTATTTATTAGAGTATAATAAGTACGAAGTTTCAATATATCATGTACCTAACTATTATTTACCAATTGATGGTATTGATTTACTAAAAGTTTGTAAAAATATTTATTATTTCTTAATTCTTTAAGAAAAATAGTGCAGAAATTTTGACAGTGTTTTAAAAAGACCTAACTGTATATTTTGAAATTAAATCCCAGGTTCATTTTAACAGCGCAGCCTTTGTTTACAATTTATTGACGTCTGTAACATTAAAATTTCAAATGTCACAATTCCAGCCAACCATTAAGTTACAAGTAGGTCAGCGTAAAATCTTTAGATTTTTGGTGCTATGTACTTCGATCAACTATAATACTATGTCAATGGCTATGTAGGAAAAAAACAAAATGTGACAATAATATCGATTCAACATTAAGAACTTATTAAGAATTAATAAACACTTCTTATTTTCTTTATCCAAATATGTACTTTCGAACTGAAAAGTAATTACAATGAATTTATCGGCATTTACTGTAGGTACTACAGGAATTTCAGAAAATTAACCTTCAGGTGGGTAAATTTAGAGTTAAAAAGTTTACCTTAAGGAATCATAGCTCGTAGCATATACTTACAATAATTTTCTCTGTTAGAAACATACGTAACTCCAGTAAGAGCAAACAGCTCGACCAAATTTAACCAATAGCAAGCTGTTCCCAATTTAGTAGCCTTGAGATGCATCTTAAATAAAAATAATAATATATTTTTAAAAAACAAATAAAATTATTAACAATGTGTACATAACTATGGTACATAACATAATAAGAGTGTACCTACTTAATTCGATGAAATTAATGAACAAGTTTTACTTCGCTCTTAATTTTTACCTAGTCTTTTACCGGAAAATTAAGAACGAATAGAAAGATACCATTTTTTATTATTAATATTTTGTTATTTTGATTTCTGTTTTAATTTATTTCACATATTTTATTTATCAAAAAGGCGCGGCATTAATATCGCCCGCAACGCATGCACAGGTACTTACACGTAACAAGGTAACGCTTACAAAAGAATAAAATTGAATATCGGACAAAATATAAATGGAATCTATTTCTTGCTAGATTATATTTTTAAAAAGATTTAAAAATAAAAATCTTCCATCACTCTTTCGTTATTTATTAAAACTAAGCAATGATATTTATTTAAATTCTAAAGGTGTCATTGGACTTTAATAAAATCGCAATCTAAAAATAAATTTAAAAAGATACATTCATACCTGTTCATCCCTTATATGAGAGGTGCGTTCTTTATGGAAGTTATAATAAAGAGATCCTATCAATAATCTTGGTCCTAAATGATAGGCTATGCATATCCTCCAAACATACCTTTGTGGGCTGATCCCAGTAATTGCACTTATTGATGGAACTACGTTATATACCTGTGAATAAAAAGATAAGATGGTAACACTATTCCACAGTGTAGAAACTAAAACAGTAGGCAATAACAACAAAAATGTATAATTTTTCATACAATAATTAATCTTTCCCTTGATTTTTTCCCCTATTTTTAATTATAACTTATAGTCTATACTCATATTATAAACAGAAAATATTTTTTTGTTATGGTTGTTACGATTTAACTCAAAAATCTACTACATTATCAGCGAGTAACATAGGCTATTTTTTTTGTAGATCTACATTGGCGAATTGCTAGTATAACATAATAAAATAATAAAGACACTATATAACAGAAACTTAAATATATAGTCCCGTACATACCCTACAGTGGGTTTCATGTATGTCATCTGCCTGGAACAAAGATGCTGTCACGTAACAAAATATTAATGCGCCTAGTGGAAGCCAGAGGGCAGTCAAACAAAGTTTTTTGAGAGCACATGTCCACAAATCACCCTAAAAATTAAATTTAAAAATTTTATTCGTAACAACGTCACAAAAAAATACGCGTAATATTTTAATTACCTTATGCTCTACAATAATTAATGCACTGTTCACATTTTCTGATTTATTTATGAGGCAATTTCGTGTTAAAGATTGTGCTGACTCTTCCTGTGCGTCATTTAACATTTTCTTTCTCTCACTCACTTTTGCATCATTTTATTCATATTAAAATACAAATTAATACATTCGATACATTTTGAGTTCGTTCGTATTGATCTTCTTCGGCACCATCTTAAAACTATTATACTTCATAAACAGGATATTTTTTTGGATTGTTTGACATTTTTAATGTATACATTACAGAATTAAATTTGATTTCGAACAATCTGTATGAAGAGTTGGTTGAACACTTTGTTAAAAATTACAATTTCCACTAAAATTGATGACTTGCGTAGATGTATAGAGGTTCGTTGGACTTGCGCATTTCATGCCATAAAGTATCAAAAATGTACCTTTGTTAAGCTAGGCGTTAATTATCAGATTTTTGTTTTATTAAAATATTAATTTACATCTTAATTTAAGTATATTAATATGCAACTTATCAATATATTATTATAAAGCATTCACTTGACATTTTATACCGACGGTCTTATTTATATTTACAATTATTATACATTTCGTAAATATTAATATGAATGAGTTTTGATAAAACATGCATAAATGAGTAACAAGATATATTTTATTAATGAAAAATATAAAATTATTTAATAAATCTGCGTATCACAGACTAGTGAGTAGGTTTACTAAACTTAGAATGACTTTTGTTTAGTCTAGGTACATGTAAAATATTGATTTTATGACAATGACATTTGAGTTATGACAGATATTTCACTGTAGAAGTGGTTTATGTCAAAATATTTCAGAAATCCTTATTAGTAAAAATCAGAATTCACTCATGCCTATGTAAATTGTAATTTTAAAACAACAATTAATAAATAACATTGTGGTTACATAGTGTTTTCTTATCTCTGATATTACAATAAGCTTATATTGTGAAGTTTATAACGAAATATTATGTTTTATTAAGATAATTTTGAATCATTACGTTGAAATAATGAATTCGAGTGTTTGGTGTATTTCTCTCTATATTTTGGTAATATGTACTGGGAATTTGGAAGCGTCGTCCCACTGGATGGTGACTGAAAGTGGGTTAATTCAGCCAAGGGTAAGACGTATGTACATTATAGTGTTAGCTGGACCCCGCGTTTTTTTTGTACGCGGTCGGCGGTATACGAATATGGATATGTATGTCTCCATAATTAAGGCTTCTTTATTTCCTACACCTATCAAAATCGGTTCAGTATCAATATAAGTTATTTATTAATAAAATATAATATTCATAAATGTTAAGATACTATTAAAAACTCATTAAAAATCTTTTAGCTCGAATCTCCTTTTGAAATGGCGCGACCTTATGACTTGTTATCATTTTTAAAACAAGAATCTCGCTGGGATGAAATTATTAGTTTATACCATGAACTATCTAAAAAACAAGAACTCCTTCGTTTACTCTGGACTGATATAGAAAAAGAAACAGATTTGGGAGTGGATGTTGGGAAAAATGAGAATTGTATGCGGGCTGGACCTCTGAACATGATAGATTGGTATCATACTCCATTAGAAGATGGTTCTATTAAGAATATTCCAGAAGAGGAATTTTTGCTCCCAAGTCATTATGGTCCAAGCACTGATGTACCAGATTGTAAGAAAATATCATCCCTGACTTTCAGTATGTTTGCTTTTGAACATTTAAATGTGAGTTTCATTACCTTTTAATTTAAATCTTTGCACCTGAACCATTCTTAGTATGAGTTGAAGTAAAGAGTAGGATATCGCCTGAGAGGCGCTGTCGGGTGCAAAGGGTTTTGTGTTTAAGGGAAATACCATTTCGACGTATCCGTAGAACAAAGTCAGATATGATTATGATACCAAGTCCCCTTTTTGTATTTGTACGACTAAACTGACCGATATAATTTACTAGTAAAATCAAAATCACAACTTGTTTTCGAAGATAACAGTCAAATAATGGTTCATAAAGTTAATTTCACCAAAAAATAAGGTCAAATGTAAAATAGAGCGTCTTGCAGATGTAATGTTGTTCTACGGACAAGTTGATTTTTTGAGTTATTGTAAATAAACAAAAAAAGCGTTATATATTGACTTAATCTCTTGTATATATAATATTTCAGAGCATGATTAAGAGAAATAATAATTCCATAACACCAGAATATCCATCACTAGACATAATATCTCCTGTGGCATCAGTGGAACAGTTTGGTCACTGGCTTGCTGGAGTTTTGCGAAAGAACAGTTCTTCCTGGTTGCATTATAATTTAGCAGCACTATTTTGGAGAATAAAAGGAAATGCGTCGAAAGCATTGGAATGTTGTCGTCGAGCTGTACATTATGCCCCTCGGTAAATATAATTTATTTATAACTAGTGGACCCTGCAGACGTTGTTCTGCCACAATTTTGGCTTTGAAGTTATATAATTATTCTTAAATTTGAATATGCCCATTTGCCCACTTTTTTATATAATAGTCTAATATGTCGCTGATTTGCAGTGGACATCTGTTATTCCAAAAAATCTAAGAATGCATGACGTGAGCTGTCAAGATGGCAGAGTTCCGAATCTAATATTTTATAATTAATTTTATGCATATATTTTTTCCTGATTTTTTCCAATATTTTAATAGCTGATATCTTATTCCTGATATAGAGGAATCCAACAAATAAGATATCTGATATATCTGATATATAGGCCGTTCTTGAGTTATAAACGGTGTAACTAACACAACTTTCTTTTATATATATAGATTTATAATTATTTGAATCAAACTAAATTATTTTCAACACTAGTCTCAAGTATCAAGATTAAGAAGTAAACTAATTCTGTTAACCACTATTATTTTCAGGCAATATAAAGATATAGCTATGTTAAACTTAGGATCAGTACTATACCGTGCAAAAAAATATGCAGATGCAATCATAGTACTGAATAGTGCCATTGATCATGATTCTCATAATTCCATAGCCCACTTTGTCCTGGGTAATGTTTATACATATTTGGGAGAGTTTAATGTATCATTGGCACATTATAAGATATCCTTAGGAATTAATCCCAAAATGGATATTACTAAGAAACATAAATATGCTACTTTATGCCATGTGCATTTGGGAGAGAGGATACAAAATTTAAAAGTGTAAGTATTTTAAGCTTTTGATTATAACTATGGCAAATACATGCCATGTTTATAATATGTTTAAACAAATATCTATTTTCATCTTTTATATCACAAATAAAATATTTTATTGAAAAAAAAATAAAAAGTTTATTTTCATACAATTTTGTTGCTTTTTTTTTTCAGTAAAATAGACAAACTTCGTGAGGAATTAAGTGACTATAGTTCTAAAGAAACATCATGGATTAAAACACAAAGTGAATTTTTAAAAACCATGAAACCTATTGATGGATATGGTAAATATTTTCTTCTTAAACAAGTGTTTGTTTGTGTGTATATTTTAAAATTTTGTAATTTTATATTTCCAGATTACAAAGATGTGGAAAATAATTGTGCAAAACTTTCTGAATTGACTGGTTTAAAGATAAGTCAATTAAAAATATCGGGTGATAGATTCTCTTTGATTAAATACTTCTTTGACGGACCAATATATAATGACAAGTTGATGGAAGTGACTCTCAGTATTTCAAATTTAGACACTATTTACACTCTGCAGAGGATTGTAAGTCACATACAGAGGCATGCCACTATGGCACCAGAGATATATTTTCATTTGAACAAAGTCACTATTAGTGATAATGATCCCGAGGAAACAATATCACCAGAGGACTTTAGCAGTAAGTCTTTATCTTATAAATAAAAAAATAGAATAATAAACTTAAGGTGACACTAGTCGACATTTTTTCCATACAAATTTCGGGGGGGTATTACTCCACTATTTAGCACTGTACATGCAAAGTTAAACATGATATTGTTTTGTCTCATT
Organism: Anthocharis cardamines; assembly: GCA_905404175.1. Classification (NCBI taxonomy): domain Eukaryota; kingdom Metazoa; phylum Arthropoda; class Insecta; order Lepidoptera; family Pieridae; genus Anthocharis; species Anthocharis cardamines. The sequence continues at coordinate 3,510,635 of FR989957.1, read as the reverse complement.
ATTAATTTTGTCTGTACGGAAACAGAATGGTAAAATAAAAAACCATTAAAAAGTTACGAGCTACCAAAGATTCGTTTTTATTGCCATTTTTTAACACAACTTTGGGCTTAAATTAGTAATAAAAGAAGTATCAAATTTTCAAAACAAAGTCGGTACCGACAAAGCACGATTATCGAAGAATACAATAACTTTTATTTGTTATTGATTTATGCAGTGGTTTTTTCATAAAACTCGATTTTCCAAAGGCTTTTTCGTATTTTTTTAGACGCCCCCTTTACTATGAATTATCGTGCATCTCACTTAATAATGACTGCCCCGGTGCGGTGCGGGAGAACAGCATGCTTTTTGGCGACGCCCACCAGTGAGTTCGAGCCCGCGACTTGTGTAACCTTAAGCTACAACACAATTCATTCTTTATTTAAGCCTTTATTATAATTCCACCAGTGTAGTCAATGCATTATTTATTTATGTTCTGTTTCTGAGATACTATCAAGTGAACGTCACACTCGTCTATTGATATATTATCATATAAGTAATTTGTTCAGCAAGGTGCAGAAAACTAGTTATGGTTATATAACTATTTCAATGGATTAAACAAATTTATTTCTCAAAATATTTACATTACTTTGCCCGATACATGCCTGTAAACAGACACAGAAATGTGCCTTATAAGGGGCTCAGCAATTTGCCTTAACAACTCCAATAACTATTTCTTTGAAACTCACAGACCTGACCCGTTCTGCCAGAATGTTGGCTTCAAAATTAAAAAATAAATTCTAGATTTGATTTTATTACCCCTATTCTATTATTATTACTATTCTATAAGTGTGACGTGAGTTGTCAGTTGGGCAAGGTGGGGTAATTTCGAACCTAATTTCTTTTAAAATTAATTTTCTGCATAATTTTATTTATGTTCGTTATATTTCCGATAATTTATTAGCTGTTCTGTTATTCAGTACATAGACGAATCCAACAAATACGATATCATTAAAATCGGTGAAGCCGTTCTTGATTTATAAATGGTGTAACTAACACAACTTTCTTTTATATATATAGATATACTTTTGACAGCATTATTTTCTTTCAGATAAGCCGCAGCAAACTTCTCCGGTGGAAAGCAAGCAAGAAGCCAAACCGCATGAGCCTGAAAAGAAGACCAGCTCAATGGAGGATCAGTTTTCGGAATTTGAAACAGGAATATTTTTGTAAGATTTTCGTACATAGATTTTATCTACAATAGCCTGTAAAAATCTTTCTAAAAAACTAAATTTAATTCAAAAAATTTTTTTTTTGTAAAAATGAGGCAATTAGGCAGGTGGCTTACGACCGCTGTTGTCTTCTTGAGAAATTACGCGGTTGTGGACTTCCAGACATCGAGATGATATCTAATATTACAATATTGAATTGATTAATCTGTACATTGAATATTACATTGAACATAAATTAAGGGCAACGGAATTCATCAAAATAATTTTTTTGCGTGTCGCTCTGTTCGCCTTCATTTTGAAAGGATTTTAATGCTGTTTTCACAGGTAGATATTTCGTGTGCAATAAAGAGTTCTAAATATACGTATGAATAATGCATAAAATAGATGTTGCGCTGTTGAATCTTTGTATCGTTCAAATTGGATGTCGGGAACAAAAGTTATCGTTATGTAAGATAATTTCAAATTCGCATAGATTTCACATTAGCCTATGTCAGTGGTCAGCAAACTTATTAGCCAAAGAGCCAAATATGAATATTACGACAATTTAAAAAAAAATGTTAGCCAAATCTGCTTATTTAGTGAACTTTTATTACACTAAATAAGTGTACTTCTTATAAACTAAATTTCATACTTAAAAAATAAGTTTTTTTTAAATGAAAATATTATTGCACCTTCCGTGGATATTTGTGCCAGAGCCGCACTGAAGGAGCCAAAGAGCCACATGCGGCTCTGGAACCACACTTTGCTGATCACTGGCCTATGTGAACGAATCGCGGGAATTGGGTAGTTTGTAATGTATCTGTGTGGTATATACTTATTTTTATAATTCGAAATCGTTTCTCTATTTGTCAACATGAGGCATTAATTAATCCTAGGTATCCGGCTACATTAAATATCAAAAGAAATGAAGAAGACTTCGATAGAGAGCACCATTGGCCTTCAGATGCGATGTGCACTCAGACCGCTCATACCTTTCCCGATAAGGTCGAAGCAATGTACCCAGTGTTTCTGCCATTTGAGAATAAAGGAATAAGGTAATGTAAATTGGTCTTATATCATTATTAATTAAGTTTATTTTCGTTTGTATAATAGTTATAAATAAAGTTAATATTTTGGTAAATTATATTATATAATAGCCACAGAATAAGTAAAATAAGTAGAAGTGCGAAGTAGGCGTGACACGCGTGTTACAATTTAGCACAGTGGCACTATATTGAGCACAGTGGCGCTATATTGATCACAGTCAGCCAAAATCATCCTTATATCTTTCACATAAAGTTTAGTTTAGTAATTATATATTAGTTTGTTTTAATATTACAAAACGTCATATGTACTTTGTGCGCTAAACCAAAGTAACCGTTATCGCGAAGCACTAAGATATATTATCAATTGTAGGACCAGTGTGATTTAGCTAGTTTTGAGTTAAATAAAAACAACGAATCGAAAAAAAATTTTAACTGTGTGCAGTGTTAAATACTCCATTCATTTGTGTGAATTTGGCGACAGTCGAACCGGTACAAATTATGACACATTGCACTTCTTTCTGATCTGTGATTATAACTGAAGATATTACAAACATTTGAAAAACCCATTAACACACCTCGATTTTTTTAAATTTATTTATTTTGAATTAACTCGTACGATTCTATTGTGACAAATATAATATAAAAGCCCTAGGGAACAGGCTAGTTATTATTTTAAAGTTTCAATTTACATGCATTTAGTTACCAAATCAATTAAATTCTTAGATATCTGTAGAACTAAAAATACTTTTTTCCAAGAGTTATTTATTTATAAAATCGACGTGTCCATAGAACAACGTTACTTCCATTTGAACTTATTCTTTGGAGAAATTAACTTCATGAACTATTATTTGACTGCTATCGTCGAAAAAATGTTGTGTTGTTTAAAATTTTGATTTTACTAGTAAATTATATAGGTCAATTTAGTCCTACAAATACAAAAAAATGACTTGGTATTATAATCATATCCGACTTTGTTCTACGGATACGTGGAAATGTTGAGCAAATATTTTAATACAATAAAAAGGACATGTATTTAAAAAGGTTTCTTTATTTTTTTAAATTTTGACAGATTTTTTTTATTATCAAAAATATGTGATTTTTTCGTTTACATTTTAGTTTGTTTTGTTTTATTTTTATTTATGTTTTTAAACGACGCTTTACATTGATATAGGCGCCCCTTACAGAGTGAAGGCACTGCTCACGGATAAAATTGGGGTCCCTCTGGGTGAGGAACATGAGTTGCCTTGGCACCCACCTGTGTGCCCTGCTGAAGGAAAGAAGTCATACAAGTGAGTCAGTGCTTTTTAAAGAAAAAAGGGCTCGTTGGCCTGTTCGGTAGAACACCTGCCGTGCGCATCGATGGGTCGTGGGTTCGAATCCTATCGGGACATGTTTATAATTTTCTGTAAGCATGTCTTCTAACTTCGGGCTTTGAACGGTCGGGAGGAATATCGAAATTCCGACCGGATAACGAACCACCGTCCATAGATGGAAAAACCCTGAAGTGTATATTGCGCGTTGCGAAAAATCGTTGAGCCATTTTGAATTAGTACGACTACAAACACCGTGAAACGATATATAGTTTTTATATATACATATATACGAAATAATAACAATATTTTATAATATATATAAGGAATATATAAAATATTATAGACATTTAATGATTGTGTCAGGCAACAGCTGATCGTGGAAGTGGTAGAAACGGATTACTTGAAGCAGAAATTACTCGAGTACGTGGGGGACGGAGATGTGGAGAAAGCGGAACGAATGCAGGACGCTGAAATTGGACACAGGATCTATGCCGCTATGAAGAAGGTGGGTTTGGCGCAATCGATGTGGGAATAGTTTAGTTTGCCACATAATCGTACTAAAAGCCGTAAACTTTATTAACAAACTGTATATAACACCTTTGTAGCATTATGTTTAGCAATAAGTTTGAGTTTTGTTCTAAACCATGTCACAGCCCACGAAAAAGATAGTTAAGTCGAAGTATAAAAAGAAAAGCTTTACGACTCGTTAACTATCAAATGATAAATAATATCTAAATAAATAAATCTTTTAATTAAGTTTATTTATTTGTTTAAACTTTAAAGGCACATTATTTTACGATTCAAACCTTCAAATACAGCCCTATAAAATTATAGGGCACAGTTTCCCAAACTCTTTCAGTTCAAGACGCTCTAACAGGATTAGTACGTGTCGTTGATCTAGTTAGTAGAATAGGGTTCAATGATACTAAGTAGATAGGCACATACTGGAAATCATGCGACACATGAAGCTGAGTTTTATCTATACTAATCTATACTTCTTCTAGACTATAAAGAGGAAAGATTTGTATTTTTGTATGTTATGAATAAACTCAAAAACTACTCGCACATTTTGGAAACTTCTGTTTTAGGGTATTCTTTAACATATGACTATTATGAATTGGATGCTGATAAGCAAAACACTATCAACCCTCATGGTTGACATTTTGAGAAAATTGAGTTTCAAGTTTTTATTAAATTTCTTTTGAAAAATAACAGAAATAATAGAGATTTTGTAATTATTATTATTACACTAAATGTATATCGTTTTCCTTGGTAGCAATCAAAGTAATTGAATTTAGTGCATTATTGTTAAATATTCTAAACATTCGTTAGGGTTTCGTGCCCTATAGTCTTTTCAATATTTTTGCTATTAAAACGATTTAAATGGTATATATCTCTTTTGAAATATGTACTCCGGCTCATAAGGAAGCGATCGGTATCAATTTTTTCATCATTTTGTGGGTTGACACTGTATTGCTTAACAGCGTCCAATTAAGACTACAATTTCAACAATGATTTTTTTTGTTCTAATTTTTTTTTTTTTTTTTGAAGAAATTCGCTCCCAAATGGATACCCCAAGTGCTGGCGTCGCTCTACTGGCGCGTGCGAGGGAACAGGGTGAACGCCCTCCACTGCCTGCAAGCGGCGCTCAAGTCCGTTCAGCCCAAGTACAAGGAGATTGTGCTCGTGTCGCTCGGCTCGGTCTATATTGAGATGGGATGCTTTCAGGAGGCAGTTTCCGCTACTGAGGAAGCGTTCAAGATGAATTTGTATGAGGTAATAATTTTTATTTATGTTAGATATCGACAGACGAGCATGAGGTTCACTTGATGGTAGGTGATATCTCAGACACAGATACTCAGATACTTTTCGATGGGCTCGGTGGCGCATTCGGACGAACACCTGCTGGGCGCATCGATGGCTCGTGGGTTCGAATCCCACCGGGACAGCATATTTATAATTGTCTGTAAGCATGTTTTCCCCACGTCTGGTAACTTCTGGTGGGAGGAATATCGAAATTGCGACCTGGTAACGAACCACGGTTCATAGATGGAAACACCGTGAAGTGCACATTGCGCGTTTCGGTTTCAGTCGATGAATTTCAGACTGCTCGAAGTAAAAAGTAGGTCGACAGCGTATCATTGACTGATGTTCTGTGGAGGTATCCTGCCATCAAGTGAACATCATGCTCGTCTGTCGATATCTTACATTGAAAACGGAAAGACTGAGTAATATTTGTATGAACAAGAGGGAAGATAAAAGATGTATTGTTCTTTAAGCCGGCAACAAACTTCCTGCTAGCAGAGTTGAACATGATAAAGCGTCACCGTCAGACGCACATGTTCCACCTGAAGCAGGTGATAAGGGTGGAGCCGGGCTACATGAAGGGCCTCGCCCGGAACCTGCTCAACGCCTGGGCCTGCATCATGAAGCAGGTCAATAAGTTTAAAGAGATTGGTAAGTGATTAGAGTTTTTTTTTAATAAGGACATTGTCTATGACAAACGGATTTTGGATAACGTCGTTGCGCCTGCCAAATTCCATATGTGCATTTTTTTTATTTTTGGTTTTTGCACAAAAAATAATCTTCGTTTTATTCTCTATGTGTTACTAAAATCCTTTTTGTGATATTCGAACTGGAAACGATTTAAACTAATTCCATATGTGTTTTGACCGTTAAGAAAAACTCCGTATGTGAATCAATAATACGTTTTTCGTTGTTTCCCAAAACTATACAAAAATCACAAATGGAACTTGTCAGGCGCAGCGACGATAAGCTCTTTGGCGCGTTTGGTAGAACCTACCTACGTAGCGCGCCGATTGATCGAGGATTCGAATTTCGCCGGGACGACATGTTTATAATTTTCTAGACTAGAATCATGCCTTCCCCATGTCTGGTCACTTCGAGCATTAAACGGGTGGAAGGAATATAGGAATTATATAGATTTATTTTAAAGCAAATTGTGTACTTTCGTAAGTATGAATTTTTTTTTCTATATTTATTAGTTTATACCTTGCATATCAACGGATTTATAATTTTCCATTAAAAGATAGACGTTTATTCATCGAAGTCGAGTAACAATAACTTTCAAAAGATAATATTTTTGAGACAAAGAATGAGTTTGTATGAAGTATTTATAATATGTTGTAGTCTAGCCATAATGCCGATATTCTGCCAAAAGGTAATATTATGTTTTTCTTATATTCCGTTTCTGCAGTGGTATTAGCATAAAATACTGATTTATCTTCCTAGCATATAATAATGTCGTAATAATTGTTCTGTTGTTTTCTAAGTACTTATGTTAATATTATTTTTCTCAAATAGTGAACATTCTTCGAGAAAATAAATTCTTTAAACCCAACCTCATGTTAAGATTTCAGCGAAGGAGACATTTGCACTCAAGTGGAGCCTGGAATCAACATGGTGTGTGAGAAGGGCGGGGAGAACTGTCACATGACCAACATACAGTGTTTCAGTAAAAAAGAGAGGGGTTAGTATATCTTAGTCTAACGGGTATTTCGCTGCTTTGCATGAATAATCACAATCCATTTTCCATTTTACAGGATAGCCGTTTGAAAATTAAACAAAATATTTGTTCTATCATCTTTATTTTTAAATTAAGTACTTGTCGTGCAATCCCGAATAAATATTTCAATAACAATATTAATATTATATATGTGAAATTTTGTGAAAATGTTTGTTACTCTTTCACGCAAAAACTACTGAACGGATTTTGTTGAAACTTTACTGTATTATTGTTATAATTTATAACGATACTAAGTTTACTGGCCAAATTATAACGGTAGGTGTCAAAAAAAAAATCCTAGAGGTACACGAAAAAATATATGGTGGGATAAGGGTGTATTGTAGTAAGTAAAAGGCCCAAAAACAGATGATAATCGCAATCTTCGCAGACAAAGTTGCGGGTAGAAGCTAGTAATCTGTATCGCGTGGTATGGTCTATTATTCAGCACTTATTGTTTGAATATCAATAATTAAATTGGTACACAATATTTTAGCCGACACAAGCATGATCGTGAAGCTTCTGGAACAAAACGACAACACATACGAAGCTAAGGATACAATGAATGAGAAATTCTTCGAGTTCGTAATACGCAACACGCCGACAGACAGGAGCGACCGGCTCTCGCACCAAGCTAATTACGACCATATGATGAAAGCCGTAGAGACTGCATTGCAGGGATGTGGCCCCTTGGGATGCAAAAGTAAGTAGCTAAGGCTCTGCGAAAATCTGGACACTTGTGTCTTGTGTCGGATACAAGCTACCAATTAATATTTTATTTCTATAGAACCAGTTGACCGCCTCCGTGGCTCAGTGGTAAGCGCCATGCGTTTAGCGCCGGAGGTCCTGGGTTCGAATCCCGGGGAAACAAGATTAAAAAAAAAAATGTTTCGGTCGGGCAGGGCACAGAAGGCTGATCACCTACTTGCCTGTAAAGAAAAATGATCAGTGAAACAGACACATAAATGGGTCTGCCCCATGCCCCACTAGGGGACTCGGGAATTCACTATAGAACCAGTTTGAAATCAACCACTCCCTGCGCACGTAAACATTTTTTGTGTACATAAGGCATTCGATAGACACTATATATGAGGCCATTGGTGGCGACCAAAAAATGCGATTACTAGACGCCAATCGTGTACACCAATTTATATTGTTTCTCCGGGAGTCGAACCCAGGATTTTTGATAATAATCAGTATTCTTATCCAGTCGTTAGTCAACTTTAGTGTGATTGCGAAAGTAAATACAAACCAGACTTATATAATACTAGCTGTATCCGGTATGCTTCGCAATGCTATGTATAGCAAAAAAGTGTTGTAAAAAACAGCACTTTTTTGAAGTACCTTTGCCTGTGGTGCCTGTAGAACAACAACAAAGTTTCATCATAATCGGATATATAGTTTAGGAGTGCATAGACGACAATCATACATTGATTTTTATTTATTAAATATTTTAATAAAATTTTATATCTAAAATTGCTAATCCATCCTGAATGGTCAACTAGTGTAAAAGCGACGGTAAATAAAAATACAGATATTTTTCAGAATATTTATTTTAATACATATATGACAGTGTAAATTGCTTGATAGCAAAAGAGATACAATATAATATAAAATTTTAAAGGTTTGCAGGCAGAAGACCTTGCTCTGACGCAGGAGGAGTGTACGCACCACCACATACAGATGGGCTACTGGCTTCATATCGTCAGTTTCAAACAACTGCTCACCGATACTAACTTCATGTGAGTGTAATGCAGTATTTGTATATTAAAAAATATGTTTATCCCATATTATATGGGATCAAAAAAATATAACAAATGTTTATCGTAATTTCAAATAGCTGTCTCTTTGTTATAAATGGCCGTATCGGAGTAATTATTAATTAATTAATATAGTGAGGATTATTTTTCTGTTTTTCGTTTTGGTCTACTATTACATATACAGTTATTTGAAAAAGCCCTAAAATATTTGGATTTTAATTTTGAATGTTTCCACTAATGTATAAAATAAAAAGGAAACTAACCATTACATATCTAATATAATCTATTGCTAAAATATAAGATAAAAGAATAAAAAAATCCTGGTGTTAGATACCTCCATTTTGGAACTCAGTGTTACCGCAACGTAAGCCCAATAATATATATCGTAGGCTTAATTATATATCAACCTTCGTATCTCCATTTGGTCAAACTACAGAAGTAGTAAAAAACTACAAACAGGTCAAATATTCCGTGGATATACGTAGTTTTAGTTTTTGTAATACCAAAAAAACTAAAAACAATAAGCAGATAAGTGATTCCATTGTAGTGTGTAAGCGTCATACAATAGGTGTATTATGTCAATGTGTGTCTTAATATATAAGTTAAAATCGTAAGAATAAAGTTAGTTATAATCATGCAGTCAGAGTTTAATACGAACCAATCCCAACATCACACATCGTATTCTTTACGGTATTTTACACAAGATGGCATCAAAAAACAAAAATCGGAAATTTTGTAGTTACGGAGTTGATAATTAGACCAGCGATATTGAACTTCAGGCTGCCATCGGAGATAGTCACAATGACACCGTCGAACAAGAAAATCCCGGACTGCAAGCTCACGATGGAGCCCCTGGACGACTTCTACCTTGAGCGGCTGAGTCGGGTGGACTCCGAGGGCTGGCAGCCCATCATGACGCTCACGCACCAGTTCGCGGAACTCTTCCACTTCTTTGACTACGTCACGCTCGGAGCCAAGATCGCCAGATATGTGGACACTGTAAGTTTATTTATTTATTTATTCATACTTTTTTTAAACAAATTACAGATTACATTACGATGCCATTACAGATCATAAAAATCCAATTCGAATGTGCAGTAAGAAAATTAACAATAATAATTATAAATTAACCTAAACTAAACTATAGCAAATAACATGTGTCGTCACTATTGCGAAATATATCTATACATATAATAAAACTGTAGAGGTCAAATGTCTGTACATAAAAAAAATGCTATAAACCGAGTCAGGGGGATGTAAGAAGAGAAATAGAACAAACCCAGATTTATTTTAATTTTTTTGTTTCTCTGTCTGTTTGTCAGTTTGTTTGTTTGTACGGGCTAATCTCCGAAGATACTGAACAAATTTTCATACAGTTTTCACAAATATATTAAGCAAAGCCCGGGGCAACATATAGACTTTGTTTCATCAAAATCGGTTGTCGGAAAGAAAAGTTATCATCATTTAAAGATTATTTCAAAGGCACCATATCAACAAATTGCAGTGCAAACTAACTCGCGTCGAACTTTTTCGAATTATCAGATGTCAATAACAGTTTGATATGTAAATGAAATAGTTTGATTATTTCGTCACTTTACTATTTACGTGAAGCCTACGCGAACGTAGTCGCTGGCATCAGCTAGTATAATCTATATATATATATAAAAGAAAGTAGTGTTAGTTACACCGTTTATAACTCAAGAACGGCTTCACCGATTTTAACGATATCTTATTTGTTGGATTCCTCTATGTCCGGAATAAGATATAAGCTATTAAAATATTGGAAAAAATCAGGAAAAAAATATTTCGGAACTCCGCCATCTAGACAGCTCACGTCATTTTGGAATAACAGATGTCCACTGCAAAACAGTGACATATTAGACAATTATATAATTATATAAAATAGTGGGCAAATGGGCATATTCAAATTTAAGAATAATTATATAATTTCGAAGCCAAAATTGTGGCAGAACAACGTCTGCGGGGTCCACTAGTATAATATATTATATAAGTAGAATCTAAGTGGAACGTGTGTGTGTGTAGCGGCCGACGTCGTGGGTGGGCGCGCTGAGCGCGAGCTGGTGGTGCGGCGCGGGCGGGCACGGCGCGTGCGCGGTGCGCTGCGCGGCGCTGGCGCACTCGCTGGCGCCGCCGCCCTACGCGGCGCACGCGCTGCGCTCGCTCACGGCGCTGCTGCACATGTGAGTTGGGCTGTGCTGTTGAATTCAAATAATAAGAAAAAAGCGTATACAATTCAAGACTGTGTTGACGATAAAGATGTATGGTGCTAATTCATCTCTGCATGTGCGGCTTCCCTGGCAACTTGCGCTGTGCAATTATCTCACTTTACACTAATAGTAAAAACTCAATTTTCTTTTGCATTGTATAGAATCTCTGTATACCTTGCATTATATAAACTTCTCAGCCGATTATTACTATTGTAACCGAGTCTTTGTAAGCTAAACCATTCTTGAAAAGAGTGTCCATGGAGTTTCTTGCCGGTTCTTCTCCATGAGACCCACTTTTTGGAACCGTGCAACTAGACGTTTCATAAGAGCCTGCAAAGGCATGTTTGAAATAAAAAACTTTTGATTTGATTTGATTTTGAAATTCAAAATCATTTATTGATATAGGTAACATAATGTACACTTATTAACGTCAATAATAATATACATCGACAAGCCATCGGCCCTCTCGCCATATTTTAGGGAGTATGGATGGAGATAAGGAGGAATCTCTCATATGGGGCTTTACTTTCAAAAGTGTCCATGATAAGCTGTTAGATTATAGTTCCAAAACCAACTAAAAACTTAAAAAGGCGCTGATGACCACTGATGGTTCGATGTGAATTTGGCGATTATTAATGAAGTGAAGTATGCGAAACGGAAACAGTAAAGTACAGAAGTAGTTGTACTGAATAGAGTAGTTTATAAAAATAAAGTAAATGACTATGCAATTGAAAACGTCATTATTCAAAAGAATTCTGAAATTTTTAAAATTATTGGTATTTATTTAATGAATTACATTACATTTACCAATAAAAAAATACAAATGTATCGTCTATCTCATTCGCTCTAGTTACGTAACATATAATCCCCTCACTCTCGCCATATAAAAAAAGAATTGCGCGCCGATACACTGCATTACGTCTGATTTCACCTACGCGATGAGCACGTTGTTCAGCTTGTATGTCATCTCATTCTCACCCGTAGATGAACGGATGATGCCGCCTTGTCTTTCTGCTGTAAAATAAATAAATTTCAACATAGTGCTGGACACCCAATACACAAACAGAAACCATTTATATATGCACTATATCAATATATAATATTTAATTCTTATATTAAAATACGATGCACATCTGTAGTTGCGTAACATCGGAATTCTTTTGTTTTCAATTTAAGACACCAGCCGGCCTAGCATGACAAGCGCGACAAAATTTTGTCTAGCGTTTTCTCGTGTTTTAATCGACTATCGCTCTATTTCTTTCGGGTCTAACATGACAATTACACTTAAAACTCGACTTTTAATATCAAAAATAGATATATTTGTCGATCGAGATATCTTTTCTGTCAAAATTGCCGATGTCGAGATATAATATATCGATATATCTTACATCTTAGTTTGTCTTCTCTCGTCCGCGACATATCTCGTGGCGGTCATGCTTAATATTGTCGCTTGCTACTTAATTTTGATACCCTGCACACCTAGCGGCGTGCGTAGCCGCTTACGCCTATCGTGAATTATTTATATTATTATTAATTTGTTTTGCTTTACTTTCAACTTCAGTTTTAATTTAATGAATTTTGTTGAGCAATGTATTATATAAATTAAACTGTGATTGACTTTATAATCATCAAACACACATGCACATTTTTATTATACAATGGGTCCAAACGGGCAGGCTCACGAGATAGTAAGTGATTACTGCCCATAGACAACCGCAACAGCAGAGGGCTTGCAGGTGCGTTCCCGACCATTATGGAATGAATGATAGGTATCTTGAAGGTTTCCAAGTCGTATCGGCTCGGAAATACCGCTGGCGAACGTTTGAACCGCGAGGCATAGAGTGTCTCGTTTGATGGAAATTAGGTATAGAGAAAATGTAAAATTTTTAGTCAACAATGTATAGATACAATCATTTTACGATATTTTCATGTTTATTCTATTTTACAGGCACTCGAAACAGCAGGATGCTAAAGACGTAGCGTATCTCTCTTTCTACATGTCGCCAAAAAGTAAAATTGAGTCATTTCTGGTTGCTGTTTCTCATACTTATCTCGTAAGTAGCTATATCACCGCACCATTTAGTAAATTGAGTATCCGAATTATATTTAACTCATAATTTATATTAATCATTTATTAATGTATTCTAAAATACTCCACACGTATCATTTTAGCGGTAAGAAATTTGAAAAAAAAAAATGCCTTCATGACTTAAAACTTGTTTTGTTTTGTAAGTATAATGAGCAAGTTATGTGTTATCATCTATATTTTTAAAACTATATTTTATTCTAGTAAAAATATAAAAAAATCAATAAGATTTAATTTATTTATTGCAAAGACAGAAAATAAATGAAAACAGTATAGTTTGAAAACACAGGAAAAATAAGTAGAAGTGCGAAGTAGGCGTGGCACGCGTGGCACAATTAAGCATGGTGACGCTAAATCGAACACAGTTAGCCAAAATCATCCTTATATCTATCACATAAATTTTAGTTTAGTAATTATATATGTTTGTTTTAATATTACAAAACGTCGTATGTGCTTTGTGCGCTAAGCCAAAGTAACCGTTATCGCCAAGCACTAAGATATATTATCAATTGTAGGACCAGTGTGATTTAGGTAGTTTTGAGTTAAATAAAAAATGGTAACTGTGTGCAGTATTAAATACTCTTTCATTTGTGTGGATTTGGCGACAGTCGATCCGGTACAAATTATGACACATTGCACTTCTACTTACTTCGTCTGTTCTGTGGTAAACGTTTTTTTTTTTTTATGTCAGATATCGACAGACGAGCATGAGGTTCACTTGATGGTAGGTGATACCTCAGCCACAGAATATCAGTCAATGATGCGCTGTCGACCTAATTTTTACTTCGAGCATTCGGAAATCCATAGACTGAAACCGAAACGCGCAATATGCACTTCACGGTTTTTCCATCTATGAACGGTGGTTCGTTACCCGGTCGGAATTTAGATATTCCTCCCACCCGATCAATGCCCGAAGTTACCAGACGTGGGGAAAACATGCTTACAGAAAATTATAAGCATGTGCTCCCGGTGGGATTCGAACCCACGACCCATCGATGCGCACGGCAGGTGTTCTACCGAACGCGCCAACGAGCCCGTCTAAAACACTATGTATGTAAAAAAAATGAGTTCATATTGAGATTTACTTTAAAGTATTGCTGTCATTTTAATTTAATTAATTTAATAAATATATTTTTTCAATATAACAGGAGGAATTCGACCAAGCGGTGTGGATGTACCGGTACGCCCTAAGTTTCGACGAAAACTTCAAACCGGCCAAAGCCTGTCTACACGCCACTATGTGTATCATGCTGTTTGGGGATGGGAGTTAGGAAAAGACGCAATGTATAACGAACAAACGATAATATTAGTTTTGAAATGAGGCTTACATTTATATAGTATATTGTTAAAAACAGAAATATTCAATCGTCTGATTAATCTTCAAAACATTTATCATAATAATATTGTATTTAATTAACGCGAGTATCACACGTTTAAATCAAATAACTTTACCGGATTAAAACGTGATTTATTATTTATCCTGTTTCGATGGCTTTTCAGCAAACTTGATTTGAATTTTCACAAAGTTACATATTAACGCCATCTATTCCTACGGAGTTGATATTTACTGTAATTTTCTATATTATGACAATATTGACTAACGGTGTCCTCTTGTTTTAATTATGTTTAACTTGGGGTTATAGATTTTTAATTATTGTATCCCAGGTGTTGGAAAGTCTCAAACCATCTTCTCTATTGAAGTTAGGATGTTTTTTAATTATTTCAATAGCCTCGCGTACTAGTCTGGGAAAGAATCTAATTTCTCTTGCAAGGATTGGTCAGCTGTCACCTATCAATCTCCCCGTGACCACGATTGCTGAAAAGCATTCGAAACGTCGGCATAAATAACATAAATAGTAAATCAAGTTTTAATCCGATTAAAGTTATTTTTTAAACATTAATATTTTATCAGTGGTTTCGAACAGATGAACGGATTTACGCTTCTATATATAGATTTTACACAATATGTAATTTGTGGTACTTTAGAATTAAGAAATAAATACTTCGATACCCACCTACAGTTGTTACTGGAATACAGCCATCCTTAGATACCAAGTAATGCTTAAAGTTGCTGTCTCAGTTCAGGGGCGTAGTACCCTTCATGGGCCCTGTATCTAAAAATTTGGTGGGGGGCCCCCCACTTGGGCGGGCCCCCTTGGGACCCCTTCCTAACTGCGACGAAGCCCTGTAGCTTGGGGGCCCCGTATCTTTTATACGGCTGATACGGAAGTAGCTACGCCCCTGTCTCCGTTGTTTGAAGGAATATAGAAAGAGACAGAGTGTTAATGAATAATTGAGTGATTTCAAGGATGGCCGTTAGCTTTCTGTAAGTTCTTTTTTATTTTCAATATAAAGTTTACGCATTTTGTTAACATATTTTACCATTTTTTGACGTTTTTATTGTTAATTGTTTTTGTTTTGTACCAAACTGCGATGTTGTTTGGATAGTTATGCCAATGTGTTCATATTCATTGCTTGAAAACCCCTAAAGAATATCAGAATCTTGTTATCGGAAAGTATTTGTAGTTACGTCGCTAAAGAGATTTTGTGGCGGTAAAAAAACCTTATTCCGAAATACATATAAAATATGATCAAGCACATTTAATATATTATAATATATTGTTCTTATTAATAATTTTCCTGTCAGAAGTATTTATATGTTATACGAGCTTTTTTAATATCAGTACTAACATTTGTTAGAAACTTTCATGTAGTACAATTTTTTTATGTTTTTTATACATAATTTTCTGTGTATCAATTATCTACCAAACTATTGCCGTCTTTCTCTTATTGTATAGTAATGAGCGAGATAACAATAGCTTTAATTTTTTTATAAATCGCCGTATAATAATCCATTCCAATTAATGTTTCTTCAACTTTAATAATAATCAAACTATGAAATATATCAAAACTTAATCTAGTTGCGTAATGAATCAAATATTGATGTCTAAATTAAATAAAGGAAGCATTTGTAATTACAGTATTTTTATTTCTACTCCATTTTAGTATAAATTTTATCCAAAATCCTGAATACTAAAACTACCACTATTGAACAAATCTGATGGACCGTGAAACTATATAGTGGTAAGAAGATGTCATAAATTTCTTACTAGACAATCTAAAGCACGAACGACTAGCATTTATTCATTTAGGTAAAACAATGTACACTTATGAACGTCAATAAAAATATATATAAAATGCTTCTAATTTTACATTTGCCGCCAATTCTCAAATCAAGGGCGTAGAACGGAAGAGAAGAACTGACAAGAAACTCTCCGCCACTCTTATTAATCGCCAAGTTTCTGTTTAACAAAATATTTCTATGGCGCTGCAATAATAAAAAATATAAACGAGAAAAAAAAATATACATATACCTACATATCGTCAGTCATTTGTATACATATCGTCAGTCATTTGTGTATACATACCGTCAGTCATTTGTATACATATTAGAGGTGGGCCGAAATTCGTTTCACATTTCATCATTCGTTTAACCGAATTTCGGCATGTTCAACCGAACTTCGTCATTCGGCCGAAATTCGGTTCAAGTGCCGGTACAAGAAAATATTGAACCATTTTCGCTACATTCATAAACCAAACACTTCATAATTATAGTAATTTATGTGTGTAATATAATAATAACGAATTTTCTGTCATGTTTTTGTGCTAAAGCAGCAAAATTTAATTTTGTCATCTAATTTTCTAATTCATCACACCCGAAAACATAAAGAAACTCATCTTTGATTTACTACTTTAAAAAATGGGCTCATACGTTTCTCCTAAAATTAATATTATAAAAAGAGAATGAAAAAATAAATAACATACATTGTTCAAGTTTTGTTTTATCGTTTTTAAGTGCCTAAATTTTTTTTCGAAATTATTAATATTTTTTGAACTGAATGAAATGTTTAATTTATCAATTACCATCAAAAAACTTAAATTTTTATGCATTAATAAATTATAATAAATAAATAACTACTACTTTTCTGCCTTCGAGAAAAGCCGCTCAGAATATATGAGTATTCGCGCTAAAAAATCCAATGTAAGGAAGAGACAAAGAAAGCGCCTATCTCATCTTTTAGTGACAAATACTCGAAAAAGTGTTGTGAAAATAACCGAAATTTAATTTTTTATAATAAAAATGAGATATCACGCGTACCTACTTAGTTTTAAACCAAACAGCAACGCGTAGCCTTGTACTTAAAGATAATATTCTGGAAAATTCAATATACTTTGTACTAAATAAATACACGTGATTTTGGCTCAGGGAGGGGGTAGTCTAAAACCTCACAAAATATCACCAAGTTGTGTTGTGAGTGCGAGTGAAAAGGAGGTTAAAAAGTTGCTAAAAACATCACATGATTAATAGACGACCTCTAAGTACTTACGACGCTGCTAAATATTTAATATGTATATGGTTAAACATAGATCCCTTATGAGAAGTGTTCGCAGTCTTGCAGCGTAGATTATGAAGCACCCACAATAACTATTGGAACACGCACAAGAGTATAATAGGATTACTAGTCCTGTGCAGTGACCAATAGTTGTTTTGGGCTTCATCATGACGTCTTCACCAAGGAAATTCGTGTGGGCTGAAATTAAACAACGTATTAGTTTAAGGAAAATAAATAAAATGTGCAAAAAGTAAAAAAAAATATAGGTAGAAATTGTTAATTATTTTAAAATAAACAATATTAAAAGAAATTTTAAATTCAGAAACAACAAACAAATGAAAATAACGTATATGTGGTACGAAAAATAAGAAAAAATAAACAAAAGGTTACTGATAAAACACATAAAACAATCATTATTTCTTATTTCTTAACAATGCTTAAAAGTTTATTATTTGATTTCGAACTAGTTAAAAAATACAACAGTTCTAGACAAAACATCAACAATGATCAGAAAATGCGATATCTTTTAAGTACACTATTTTGTCTTAACTTACATAAATAAATAAACAGTTACACAATAGTAAAACATACACTTTTCTTTTATCTTAAGTTAAAATACGAGTAGAATATACAGAACAGGTGTATGAATATTTCACGAAAGAATTCCTCTTAAATACTGTTGTAACGAACGTGAATGCGACGAATTTAAAATAATATCTTTGCATACGAAATCTTTCGTGAAACAACATTTAAGTACATAAATACAACTGAGTAATTTCAGTGCAATACCGAATTATATAAATTCTGAATCAAAACTTAAAGTTGAACAGGATACATTTTTTCATGAAAGCTTAGTTCAGTCATAAAAAGGCATACATTGAAAATACTCGATGGTATTAGTTTTTCAGGTCGTAAATATTTATTTATTAAAATAAAATTATAATTATTTCTACGAGATTCCCAAAATACGTCTGTAAATACTTTGTTATTTTATATTTTCAATTTTGTGCGGTGACACCCGCGACTAACGGTAGCGATTTTAACATAAAACGTAGAATAGTGTTGATTTTTGTATAGATTTATCTCAGAGAAATATTTCTGAAATGTTTTACTTTCATATAAGCATTGTTTAGTCACCGCACGCTCCTTTAGCCACTAGGTACTCCTGTATTTTCTTCATTTAGAAGTAATTTCGAACTGAACTAAACATTATCAAATGCTAATGCATAGGCTAGGTATTTGATCAGGGATTGCGTAGTTTCCTATTCGTAAAATATATTTTTTATAGTTTTCGTTTGATTTTTCCCCTCTGTAAAGAAACAGGCAAAAAATCCCTAATTATTATACTAGTGCAGATCAAAAGATAAGACCAGCCAATGTGATCTATTCGGCATTTCAACCTAAAATATACTCGTTTTATTTGCTGACGAGTAATACTTTCGTATTTGATAGTAACATACTATATATAGATGGGTTCCTACAAACATATTAATCATATTGAACAAATTAGGTTTAAAATATTAAAATCATTAAAAAAGTCTCTTATTATTAATAATAGAATATGTAAATTATTTTCTATACTTCATTATAATCTTAATAAGTATGGATCATCAGATTCAAATATAATTATCAAGTGAAAATAAAAATAAGAACTGATCTGAATCAATCTTTAACTCTTATTTATTAATATCATTCTAGAAAATTCTAAAAAAACAGTAAAAACGTAAACGTAATTATTTCGTCAATATTATTTAAACACCTCTTGAAATGCGCATGTCATGTAAAATATTGAAATAGAACTGTTATATTGAAAGAGAAAAATATACCAGTTTATTTGTATAAGATTCGACGATGTTTTTAAATTAAAATAAAACAATGAAATAAGCAAGTAACAGCGTTCAAAATATTATCTGAAAGGATCAAGAAACAATAGCAAAGTGAGTGAAAACAGTTTGTTTAAAATTTCCTAAGCAAATTTATTTATTTATTGTTCTAACAACTCTCTTTTTATAAGACAAATGCGATAATCCACTCACTTCGCTGTAGTTTTATCATCATAAAATAAATATAAGATTTTGATCTCTGTTATTAATGAATAACCAGTGTTCTTGGAGTTGAAGATCCTCCATTTTTGTAGTTGAGTGGGAGTCCTCGTTCGCAGGTTTTGAAAGACCCGCAATAGCCGCTGTCACACGCACAAGAGTATACGAAACTAATCTTGTGCCGTGGCCAGCAGCTGCTTTGGGCTTCATTACATTGTCTTCAATCGTGGAAAAATAACGAAGCAATGGATGTTGTCTGCTTCAGGCTAGGAAGCTTAAGTAATAAGTAATTTACAAAAGTAGTAACAAGTTCTATTTGAGTGTCAGTATTATAATACGCAAATACTCGTAAGTAGTTTGTTACGAGATATCTTAAATTTTAAAAAAAATCAAGAGTCCGTATACTTAGTGAATATTAGTATTATATTGATTATTTTTGGTTATATTCAATAAAAAAATATATAATATTTGATTATTGAAAAAATCATGTTATTATATTTGTTATACGAGTATATTAATCGTTGCGAAAAACAAATTCGTTTCACCCTTGGCCCGCGGTTTCTAAGTGAGCAATAACCAAGCACAGATCCTGGCTGACTCTACGGGAGAACAAAGAGCTAACAACTTCCTCACCCAGTATATGAATATAAGATTCAGCGAGGAAGGAGTACCTGTAGTACCTAAGATGTACCAAGGAGCGATCTTTTTAATTAATTTAATATTATTTAAATTCTTCTCCCTGCAACGTTCCATTTTCATTTGAAGTCGGGACAATTGTATGTTTATCAATAGTAATATTTTTAATTTATACTGTTATCTTAAAGTAAGTATTATCGTGTAAACATTTAAATAGGTAAGTATTTATTTTTTGTTACATTCATTCTTCTCGTTATTCGATATTATGTAGGAAGGATTGCAATTTAAATGAAATTTAATATTATTTACATGTTCGGAACGGATGGGGTAAAAAAGGCAAAGTATCGGATGACAGGGCGAAGCCAGTAAGGTTCAGAAACCATATTACCGGCTTAAGCTCCATAATACTTTGTGACAATATAATTAGCGATGCGTAATGTCGGTGTGTTTTTTTTTTTAATTTACATGTTTAAATAGGAATCTGATTATTTTCGTTAATAAAGTCAAAATTTGTATTGATATCGTAAGTTATTATTGCTTATTTAAGTAAATTTTATAATTTTCTAACATATTTTTTAAGAAGTACGAAAGAAGGGAGTTTTTAAAATATACATAAATAAAAAGAAAGAAAAAAAGGAAAATTAACGAAAAAATACTTACAAACAACACAAGCAATAAAGAGAGCACAAAAGCAAACACTGGCAGAACTAGACTTCATATTAAAAACTTATTTGAATTAAAATACTATATAAAATAAAATAGACGTGTATCTCCGGAGTCGGTCGGACTGCGAATGGTCACTAGACATCGTCACAACTTCAGCTACCTTATAAGTTACTTAACAGGTGCATGGAGTGATACCACCCTTAATTGGCTGTGACTTTGTCACAAGCGAGAGCGTATAATATTTATACTCCATAAAATATTAGGATATTTATATATCCTTGAAACGTACTTTGTCATTTTAAGAAAGTTTTTATTGCTCATAACAGACTACGGTTAGTCGTACGGAATACTGAAACGAAAATCAAAACTTGAGGGCTTCTTAAAAAGTTTCTGTCTTTCATTTCACCTTCAGGTAACCTAGCCATTTTATTCCTTAATGAAAGGGTTAGATATACTTTTAAGAACACCTCAATGTTGATTAGTGTTCGAGAATTCGGCCATAAGGCCCGTATTCCAAGACGTCACTCAAGTCGTAATCAAGGACTTTATATATATTAAAGTCCTTGGTCGTAATTATATAAAGTCCTTGGTCGTAATCTATTCCTGAGAACTGTCAATATGTCAAAATTCTGTAGAGAAAAAAACGGTTTGACAAGTCTCAAAACTAGATTCAAAACTGAGACACGTCTTGGCAATTGGCAAATGGGCCTTAGACTATATGTCAATACCTGAATAAATAATAATAATTATCATAGTACTTTTCATTTTTCTCCCTTCAAGAGGGGTAAAGTTACCTCTGTTACGGGATTTGGTGAAGAAAGATAAAGAAGAGATAAAAGATAAGAAGAGATATTTGATGAAATATTTTTTTTCTTGTGATGTGGCATGTATTTAAAATAGTGACCATCAGCTGTAGTAGATAGCTGATATTATCCGGTATTTGAAGTGTTTGTAAGTTATGTGTTTTTTTTGGTACAATTCTAGTCGAAGATAAGACTATGGGTATTATGTGAACGTTATGTACTACTGTTTTATTTCCAGGTTTCGATATTTTACAAGTTTTTCTGAGATTCTTTACATTTTTCCTTGATTTGGTTGCCTGCGATTGTGATGGAACATAATAAGGCCAAGAATTCAAATTTAACGCCTATGACTTGGACCATTTTGTATACAAAAGTCATCTTTAGTAGGTTTCTAATAATAATTGAATTACCTACTCGATGTGATATTTATCTTAATATATATTATAAAACCATATAAATTACTTTATAATAAATATTAATAGTTATACTACATAGGACGATGTATATATAGAGAAGATACCAAATATATATGTACCTATACTTTTTCTATAAATTCGGAGTAAACCGTCTAACGACACACACTTACGATTTTAAAAAAGATTATTATTATTATCTTAAAGATAATTAACAATCGAAAGTCTCTGCAATTCTCAAACTCTATTTTTCTCTATTTAAATTTAATGTTTTTTTTTATTACAAATTAAAAAATATAAATAGGCTGGAATGTAGGAGGACACCGGAAGCCGTAGTAAGGAGGTCGGCGCCACCCTCCTTACAGGATTATAGAGAAACCACCACAAAGATTTAAACCTGCCCTATGTTTCCACACTACCACGATAAGTACCGTTATTCTACCATTATTATGTGTAGTATTTTTTATGTTATATATCGACAGACGAGCATGAGCTTAACTTGATGGTAAGTGATACCTCAGCCGCAGAACATCATTCAATGATGCGCTGTCAACCTACTTTTTGCTTCAGGCAAGGCTGAAATCGTAACGCACAATATGCACTTCACGGCTTTTCCATCTATGTTCGCTGGTGGTTCGTTACCCGGTCGGCATTTCGATATTCCTCCCACTCGTTCAATGCCCGAAGTTACCAGACGTGGGGAAGACATGCTTACAGAAAATTATAAACATGTCGTCCCGAAATCATCGAAAGCGCCAACGAGCCCGTCAATTTTTAATATTTTATATTGAAAATATAAACTATTTATTTTATAAAGGGATTTATAGGAAATTAACTGACGTCGTGTGACACCAAATATCGTATCGTATGCAACAATGTTCAACACCGATCAGCTGTTAGTAACAGACACGTCCGTGATGAGTTTGCGTGTGATGTCACCGCGAACACCTACCATACAAACTCTGACTGAAGATATTGGTATCATTATTTTATTAAAAATATATATCTTTTTGATCATTTTCCCTATCAAAAAAACGCTCCGAGTTTGCTCAACTTTAAAATTTTTATTCTAATAATTTTCCCTGCGCATGACTCAATCAGTACCTAGCAGCTATCTGAAGGACTGATCTACTATCCATATTAGATAGAGTTTTATCTTGTTAAAAACCTAATGGTTTATTTAATAGGGATATAATATTCTGAATGGACGGTATGTTCCTTTTTCTACCAATATGATAAATCTTAAGTTAATTCATGTTGTTTACTAGACATAACAGACAGACATAACAATAGACATAAAGATTTGTTTGTTTGTTACGATTTAACTCAAAAACTACTACCGATTCTTTTTTATGATTTAGGACCTTTTTCTTTTTTGTGTACATTGCACCCGTGCGAAGCCGGGGCGTGTTAATAGTTAATTATATTATCAATCCTAAAGTAAAACTTAAGTTTGGTCACAGGTAGGCAGTTTGTTTTTGTTTTTGGAATATAGTCTTTATAATATAGAGTCTTTACATTGAAATTTTAAAGATATGCAAGAAATGATTAATTTTGAAATTGTCTGATTATCGATACTAAAAAATATTATTTTATATAGTTTCATGATTTCTTATATAGCTCTACATTATTTTCGGATACATTATCTTTGACCTGTTAGTTCTGATATTAGACAGTCAAGTTGACTTCCTCATTGTCGAGTCGGTTAACAGGAAGCCGGAGGGATGGCTAGTTATAATAAAAAAGCCTCCCCACGTGAGCTGTATCGCTAGACATTACGTATGGGTGGAGCGTATCGGATGGCCGGACATATCAGCACGGCTTCTGGCTCATATGTCTAATCTATTACCTGCCACATTGCCTTGGGTTCTGTACTCAAAATAGAAAACGTTTAATAGTTAAATTGCTACTGTTACGTATACACGGTGAAAAGTATGTAAGAATAAAAATAAAAATTGAACGTAAGTTATTTTGTATATAATTATAATTTTGTAAGAAATGTCAAACAAAGGAATAGGAGGCACTAAGTGGAATGTTATCCATACTAATATTATAAGTAGGGAAGATTTGTTTGTTTGTTACGATTAAACTCAAAAACTACTAGACCGATTTTGAAAATTCTTTTTTTGAGTTTTATTTTGTAAAGTAGTAGTCATACGGGAACCAGTCTCATTTGTTAATCTAGCGAATTCACCTGCTTTTATATTGATATATTGTGAGGGTTTGGAATATTTTTTGTATCCAAATCAAAAATTTTAGCCATCGTATGTATATGACAATAAAATAAAAATTAATATGCTTAATATTACTTATTTTATGCTTCATTAGATAATATATATAATATAATATTGTTTATATCCTCAATGTAAAACAAAAGTCTTAGGAACCATCCATAAAGTACCTACGTCACACGATAAGGGGGGAGGGGAACGACGAAGTGTGACAATGGGTGGGAGGAGTCCTAAGTTTCGTTATGTCACATTTCAAAATCGACATCTAAGTGTTAAAATACCAAATTTGTATATTAAGGAAAAACTTAAAAATATTTTCAACGCGTAGCGTAATGAATATATGTAAAATTGCAAAGTATGTGATGTCACACTAGGGAGGGGGAGGTCTCACAAATGGGACCAACTGTGACAAGGACGGGGGAGGGGCAAAAAATCACGAAATTTGTGTGACGTACTTTATGGATGACCCCTTATATAATAATACCATAACGTCGAAAGGTAATTGAGAATAACAATTATTTGCAATTACAAATCGCAAAAGGTTAGGTTAGTATGGAAGGTTAGGATGGAATATAAAATATGTAAAAAAAAAAAACATTTAAAAAAATGCCACCAAACTTGAACTTGAAGCTTAACTTAGCTTAAGCTTCTTAGATTTACTACAATAAAATCATTCTTCTGTGTATATTTTGTAAAAAACAATCACTTTATAGTCGAGGTTTTTCGTTGACGTCGTGGTAACAGACTTAAAAACAGGTAATTTTGATTACAATAAACAATAAAATGTTATATTTTCTTTTAAATGAATATTAGAAGTCATCGTACGTTGAAGAATTTTCCGCAGTAAATAGAAAATTAATTATTTTAAAATATTTTAATTTTATACGGCGACTGAATATTTACCTAACTTTCTATTAAATAAACGGGTGTAGTTCTGAAAAGGTCATACCGATTGTAATGAAATTTGACACAGACATTCCATTTGACTATCTAAGAGTTTTAGTTGAGTTTGAGTTTTTAAGGGATGAATCGACTTTTGGCGACTCGCAATATTTTTGAGTAGCTGTTTAGCACGCTTGAGTATATCTACCTATGTATTTTATGACGAAATTCGGTATACATTTTTCTGAAGTTTATAATGGTTTTATATAAAAAAAAATATGAAAATGCTTTAAATTGTATAATCTACAATTTTTGTACAGAACATTTTCCTCTAAGATCTATATTTATTGATATAACATAGAAAAACCTGTTAAAAATTAGTTTTTTGACCTTGAAAATTGAATTTGCACAAATTTTAATTAATCATCATATTCGTGATCAGCGAGTCAAAATAAGTAGGTATACAAAATTTCAAGAAAAGAAGCCGTATGACCATTTCGAAACTTTATCCAAATAACTAACATGCCAGATCACTAGGAGCTTATAAATAAATAAACAATATTATAAAAATGTAATAAGGTACCTACCTTGTTAGTTCAGGTCACAGGGATACAAACAAGGTTCTTAAATTATGTATTTATTGGTTATTATTATTTTGTTGTACATATAAAAACAAAATAATCTTTTTCATAATAACACTGCGAAATCAATTAGGTAAATATCTCTTTAAAGTATAAAAATAATCTATCCATCAGTGATGTGCTGTCAACCTCATTGTTATTCCTTCGGATATTCGAAAATTAATGTAAAAAAATTATTCACACACTTATTCTGTGGTGGTGTGTATCAGTTGCGCGGTATTTCTGAGCCGATACGATTTAGGAAAGGACTTAAAAAAGGAGCTTACTCTTTTCTTAAAGGTCGGCAAAGCAAGTTAACATTGCAGAATTGCAGATGTGTATGGTCGCCGGTGATCATTAACCATCAGGTAAGCCGAGAGCCCGTTTGTCTCCTTTTCCATAAAAAATACAGAATATCAAATATCTATATAGATTTATATAGATATTTGATAATTTTAAGCAAAAAACAAAAACCGACTTCATAACTACTAACTTAAACTAAAAAATATATATTATAATTACTTCAAAGCAAGAGCCTTAAAGGACAATCAACAACATTATTGGTACTTATATATACTCTATATTTAATATTTATTAACAGTTATTTTTGAAGTCGATGCCACCCAACCGATGCTGCTCATTACCATTCGAAAATTTGTTGCAAAAGCAGGATTAAACTGTCCTTCTTGGTTGGCTAAAAAAAAGCAACATACAGACGAATTAAGAACCTCCTCCTTTTTTGAAGTCGGTTAAAAATTACAAATAATGTCATTTCCGATGGGATTCAACGACGAAGACTCAACAATCTGCAGGTGCTCTTTCGAAGATGTTAGTTACGAAGAATATAATTATTTGTCAAAGGTCGTTCCTGGTAATTAATAAAATCTTGAATTCTTAATTAATTTTGTATGGAGATATTTTGTGTTTGTCTGCAATACTTTGTTATATAAATGTTGATACAAACAATCACTCCTTCCTATGGAAACCTATTAAACCCTTATTTTTTGCTTAAATTAAAATATTTAATTCAGAAAATACCTCATTTATATTGTATTTTTTAGATATCCATAACCCATATTTTCCTCAATTAAAAATCAACTTCTTCCATAGCTAGAAGGTACATTATGTTGTACGACTACTAAGTTACTATAAAATCAGTTTTAGTATGTTAATACAGCACTTATTGCTTGTAGTTAAAAAACTAATAATTTTAATTAGAAAAGTGATTATGATTAATTACAACAAAAGCAAAGCAGAGCATCAAATTCTCCCTCGCGACAACTTCTATAAATAATCGACCTTCAGATAAAAATAGACGCCGATCCCAAGCGACCGAGGTCGGGAAACTGGGTCAAATCACCCTCTTTTTCCCTCTTCCTGATTCGCTTTGGTTAGACAAGGACAGGTGGAGCATGCAGAGCGCGTCACGAAGCCCGTTCATTGAATTTTATAGGTACAAGGAAGCTTATCTTTGGTGCATTCATAACTATTTTTGTAGTCCATTGCGCGTGAAATTTGGTTGTTTCTGTATGTATATTATAGTTGTTATCGTTTTCATTATAACCTTTAAATACAAACGATGACATGAGAGGAATGATAAATAAAGTAAAAGATACGTACAACTTGGAAGCTTTTGGAAAATTTTAATAAATTATTTACTTGTAACGTTTAAGTATTCGTAGTACAGTTCATATTCACACATAGTACTACATACATATATTGTCTTTGTTAAACTGCATACACCTAAGAAATGTATCGAATTTAAAGTGTGATGACGTCAAATAGAGGGTGTGGTACAGAGCAATGACGTCACAGGAAGACTCTGACGTCAAACCCCCTTCCCTTCGCCACACCTCCGTCCTCTCATACTGCTTATGATTATTGTTTCTTTGTGATTTATAGGGATAACACTTAAACATATCGAAAATAACATATTGTACATCCTAGGTCTAATTCTTCCATTGTCGAAAATATTTAGAAATAGAAAAAAAATCAAAAATTAGGTTTTAATTCAAATGGACCTTATTAATGATTAATTAGATTTTGTTCATTTAGTGTAGTTAGAGCTACTCTGAACTAATCTTAGTGAGCTTTGAGATTCTAAGAAGACTTTTATACTACTGTTTGAAGGCAGCACATCTCATAGCAGCCATGAAACGGGGATATGCATTGTGTATTTGTAATAAATTAGTATGGGGAATTCTGATATTAATGAAATAGAGAAACTAGTTTGAAAGAAATTAAGATGTTATTTAAGATTCAAGGATATTTCATTCATACATTTTCTCAACTAATACATCGACTAGAATTTTTTCCAATAAAAAATGTTCAAAAACAATTGAAGTTATCTTAATTCATTATATGAAAAAAAAAATACTCCGGGATTACAAAACTGAGTTAATTAAAACCGTGAATTTTCGTATCAAGGTCATCATATATTTTTTCGTGAACCCTATTATTGTTTCGACGGAAGTTAATCTTACTGTTTTATTAACTAAATATCAGCAATGAAATGATATGAATCATATACATACATTTATTTTATTAAGTAAGTTTATATGCAGTTTGTTCGTTAATATTGACTATCAAAAAGTTTTCTCTTCATATAGGTAATTTGATATTATACACGTTTACTTAATTTGATATAAGAATGAATTTTAGACTTCTGAATGCGTTGTGAAGTTCGCGTCATGTAAACGTTCCTTTATCAAGTTCTATTACGAAGTACTACTACTTCATGTCAAGGACATTACTTGTTAAACATTACCTATATATTGAACTTAAAGTTTATAGAAACTACCATGGGAGTACGTAAGTTGCTTTGTCGTGAAACTTTATATAGCTATGTGCAGTATTTTTTCTTATAAGTGTGGTACACTCGATACAAATAATTTATAACTCTTTAATTTGATTAATTAGGTTTTTCTAGGTCACTAATTTAATGTTAGCGTCTTAGCACAATTTTTTCTGTAAAGCGTTTTTAAATATAGTAACATAACATGACATTGATGCAAGATTTTTAGAAAGTGTAGTAAGAAAGAAAAAATAATTGATAGTTTTGAGTAAGACCCTTTGTATCATACTAGATTTTTTTTAAAATTTGAATGATTATAGACGTAATGACTGATAACTGTCTTTTTAATAAGTTGGAGAATCAAGTACAGTCATATGCAACCTATTTTTCGTGAAGTGTTCGCATTTCAATAGTAAGGACTACGGGCTAAGTTCGTAAAGATAATATAAGTTTAGCTGTAGCTGGCAGACGCGTGGGCGAGTCTACGGCGCTACGAGCTTGGAGCTACGAACGAGACACCGCGTAGGCGTAGCGTAGATATTACGTAGCACGTGGAAGCTTTATGTTAAGAGCTACACAACTTTTTGAAACATTTATGTTTAATTTCGTTCCATATATGATTCTGCATTATTTTCTTAACTTAAATTTACGCCTTACCCTTTTCAGTATCATCCATGTCCGAAAGTATAATTGTCAACGAACTAATGGTAAGTATTAAAAGTACAGCACATATTAACTTAAACTTCCCGTTTCCCGTGAGCTTATCACACGGTGGTCCACCGTCGACTGGAGCTGAAACTAAGTTCCCTTCAGGAGATGGGCTTGAATGGATCCGTGTTGCGATTGGTCGGTGCCGTGTGACGTCATCGCGAAAATCATGTGGCCTCAAGATGGGTGTGTGCGTGAGGTTGAGCCATGAATGGGCGCCGGGACCGCGCCCGCGCCTTGCCCCCTGACGTCATCAACACATGCATTATGCAACTCAACCCTTATACACTGCTCATTTCAAAGACATTCTTTGAGAATTTCCTGAAATATGGCTGGACATGTCAATTCTCCACTAAAGCTTTAAAGTGTATATTGTTCTTTGTTTACGTTAAAAACACGAGCTTTGCACATTGAGTTGTACTATAATTAGTTTCAATATTAAAACAACTTCTGCAGGTTCAAATTAAAGTAATTCGGGTTGTACGTGTCTAATATTTTACGGATGTATTTTTTGATAAATACATAAGTATTGTTAATATTTGCAATTATTTTAAGTTGTAAACATATGTATTCACTATAAGTATATTAAATTATTTGTTACGTAAGTTTTATTTGATGTGAATAACATAAAGTTCTATTTTTTACCGAAGAATATGTTTGTAATTTAGCATTTTGTTTACTCAATTAAATAAGCGCTTCTATTTAGAAAAATAACTATTACATAACAAATTTAATTATTATAGATATTTTAAAATACATAGGTATGCAAAAAGGATCAACAAAAATTCTTTAATTATAGTGTTTAAAATATAATGTTTAGAATATAGTGAAATATTAGTCTCCGCCTATATTATACAAAAAAAATTATGAATTCTCGATTTGCAAGGATTTGACCTTCGAACTTTGGCTATGCAGGTTCCTGGAGCGGGCGCGGGTCGATGAACTCGCTTTGACCCGGTTATCAGCAACAAGTGTATTGGATGCCCGTTTGACATTTAACTGAGCTGAACACCTCGCCTAGGCATCTAGCAGGTTCGCACGTCCTTCCTTTATAATTGCACTCTGATATTTATAATTATTGGTTCAATGATTGATACATATCACAGGTTAGAATATAATAGGCCAAAAGCATCTTATTGTCACACACGTACTCGTACATAAATTACATAAACAAGCATTATTTTTTTCAGTAATATAAATTGAAGTTTTTCTTTTAATTTTAAAATTTTTAGTTATAATACAAGAATACGTTTTTACACAGGTATACAATAACTTAAAATGATGTACCAACAAAGATAAAATTGTATGTAAAAAAACTTATTGTTGAATGATAAATCATTTTTCATTTTCTTTAGCTTAGGTACACCATCAAATGAGCATCATATTTTTTATAAAAAATTGTGATCGTTGTATTCGTATCGTCAAGCTTTCATATATATATGCAATTAAAAATTCTTTGTCTTACAAGAGATAGACTGACGGTACTAATATTATCCCGCCAATTGTTCATGTTGAACGCTTTTAAAGGCCTTTGATATAGGTAAAAAGTCTAAAGCAATTATAAAAATTAATAAAATGTAGCTTAATAGAATTGAGCTGATTACTAGGTAGCTAGGAGCTCAATTCGAGGGTAGGTATTTGCTAAAACCCAATTATTATGAAATTTCAAAATTAAGTCAAATTTGATTTAAAAATTTTTGAATTACCTAAGGTAGCAAAGGTAACGAAGAAATTGTCGATATTAATAATTGGATTTATTCTAAGTATTATTTAACTAAAATTGTATCACAAAGCAATAAAGAGTAAAAAATCTCTCATTGGGTCACGTTTTCTAGGATAAAAAGCAGTCATGTTATGCTCTACATCTCCAACTGTCTGCAAAGTATCATTAATATTTGTGACTTCCATTTTTCTTTAAAAAATGCTTAATCAAATATTCTTCTTCTTCTTCCTGTCCTGTTCCCTTTTTTATTTGGGGTCAGCGCAGCATGTTCTCTTTTTCCATTCTCTCCTTTCACTCGCCATATAATCAGTCACACCTCTTAAACACATATCATTCTTCACAAAATCAATCCAAGTTTTTTGGCCTCCCTCTTCTCCTATACCTAATAATAACGAATAAAATATTAAGGCTTGGATTTTCAATAATAAAAAAATAAAAGTTAAACTTTATCAAACGAATCTTCCAAATACAAATCTAATATATAAAATTCTCGTGTCACAGTTTTCGTTGCCATACACCTCCGAAACGGCTTGACTGATTCTCATGAATTTTTGTGTGCATACTGGGTAGGACTGAGAATAGGACAACATCTATTTTTCATCCCCCTAAGTGATAAGGGTTGTTCACCCTTAAATTTTTTTTTTTTAATATTTGTACGGAATTTTTTGTTTTTATTTTTTTATAATGTGGCATTAAAAAATACATACAACCCCTGCTTTTTTTGTCAAAAAATCTTGACCCGTGCGAAGCCGAGGCGGGTCGCTAGTATAAAATAAAATTGTTTATTGAATTGTTACTTGTTACGAGTTATTTTATGCTACGCCACTTACATCATTTTTGGTTTATTGGAGTCAAAATTCCGGATGCGATCGTCACTTTTTATTATATTGGTGAGCTCATTTTTGCATACATAGTTTGCCTGGTATTTTAAAGGAATTTTAAATTAACTTATTTCAAACTAATAATCCTGACAGAAAACTCTTCTTTATATTGAAACGAAGAAGAGAGAGAGTACTTAGATAAGTCTGTTTCTTATCTTGAAGCAAAGGCATTTGATAATAATTGGGTGAACAGGGATGTAACTTTGAAACGTGGCTGTCCATTAACAGCCTCAAGGCAGCCGCGGCGTGCGTCAAACTCCAAGGACTTGGCCTCCTCAACGACCTTACAATGTAGCTTGAGAGATCAAAATAAATAAGAAATTTCTTATGGGCAATTTGGCACTTTTTATATGCCCTGTCATTTTAGCAGAGCACTTTTTTCACTTAAAAAAATAGGCTTCTCATTAAGACAAAGAATATGATTTAACTTTTTGATTTGTTGTTTAGGTACTAGAGAATAATAATTACTTTATATATAAATTTTATTGTTTTTTATTCCAAGATTGGCTTAGAATTATTTATTAACTAGGCTGAACATTATTAATTTAGATGTACGAGTATATTATTGTATGTAAATTGGCTAATATGTATAGACCCTGGGTAAAGGATCAAACTAAACTTACAATTTTGTGATAAGAAAAAAAAAAAAATCTCATGGTGATTGTTTTGTAATTTTATTTTTTAGTATCAGTAGCATTAATCTTGCAAGCGAAAATAATAAACGTACATACCATTTGCATCATTAAAATTAATTATTAACTCTCTTACTTAAGTTTTTGATAAAAGTTATTTTTCAACTCTTACTCTAAAAAGTTGTCGTGGTACTTTATTTGGACATCCTGTTCTCGGCTAGACCGTGTTTGTGTTTGTTACGTTTTAAGTTACACCAGAAATAGCTTCAGGGTTGTACGAGTATGATATCTATCCTACATCGCTTAGTTTTTATACAATAGTTTTATTTCCGTCAAAGTAATAAGTTTCTATGTGAATAATTTTTTACGTTTTATGTAGAGTTAATTGATATCAAGAAAACCAAGATCTAACATGTATATTTTTTCTATATACTTGTCATTGCTTATTCTGTCTATCTAAAGAATAACATGGGTAGCTAATGCTTAGGAGATCAAAAACGCATCTTTGTTCAACACTGAATCACATATTTACCTGTCGATAACTGATAAAACATAGTTTTCCGTCACTCGCATAATCACTTGACTTGTCATAAGAGTGAAAGAAGGAGAAAAATAACGATACAGCCATAACTGTTTTAGTGTACCCTGAGATCTCTATACATAATGTATAAGGACTCGTTTGAATTTATAAGGCTTTGACTCATACCTACTATAAAATAGTAGACAAACTACCGATTTTTTTTATGTCAGATATCCACCAGACTTCCGCGGAGAACCGAGAAAGAGCGTTTCCCTTGATGGTCCTTGATTTCCTTGATGGACCTGAGCCACAGGGTATAAATAAGTGATGTGATGATCTATAACTTTGAGTATACATAATTCATAGGCTGAAGTCTAAGGCTAAGTTTTATGGTTAAATAAATGTATTATTATAATTCATTAATTAATATAAAAGATGGATTGCACGTTTGGATGATAAGTTAAAAGGATGTACAAAACGCTGTTATTTAATTTTATTTTTGTTATAGTTGTACTCCTTGGGCGAGTTGTCTTTTGCTACTGTCATATGAATAGAGATATACTATACAACTATATCTATTGTAGTATATAGGTTTCTCTTTTAATTGCATTTACAGTTTATCAAAGCCAGCCTAGATTACATGACTATTTATATAATGTACAGTTGCAAGTAGGCTTAGCGTAATTTAATTACTTGTAAGCCGATACGTAAGTTTTCTAAAAACATATAGGTACGTAAGTAATTGCGTACATTGTTATTATTAGTTTTAACCTTTTTTTATTTAATCTGAGGTTTTAAAATACAAAGTTTTTAGCCTCACAAAATAAGTATTACGTATTCAACAAAACATATTGAGAAATGATCGAAAAAATAATAAAAAATGTACTATCAAAACATTCATTATCGGCAAGATGGAATCAAAAAGTTTTGCCTATTTCGCCATTTTTTTAATATATCTCTTCATAAATATGAATTACGGCCATATTATTTGTATATATCAGGTAATTTTGTCCCTAACCTTTTAAAATTGAATTGCATTAATGATGCAATACTAAAAATTCGAACCATAAAACATAATTATTGATAACAATTTTCAGTCTTGATTTTAAAAGAAAACATAAAAAAAATACACGCATCCCAGGAGTTCCCAATCCTACTCTTGATGTTTGGTCAAAAATTATTTTTTCTTGGTTGTAATAGAAAATTCATGCGTACTTATATATGGTGGCCTCGACTTCGAAGAACAAGAACCTAAGTATGAACGGGCGTGCGTCACCCTGCGCGTTTCGATTCATGAATAGCGACTTGCAACCCGGGATGACCCAGTTTTGAATTCATATAGAACGCTTGCAAAACCGAAACGTTATATGTGCTTCCACTGTCACTGAATCATTATCGCTTTTATTGTGTGTTGCTTAAAATCTATATTGGCGTGTTAAACAAAACTAGGATATGCATTTATACTTCTGAGACTTGGTATGACGTCAGACGGAGGAGTGAGGGGTTGCAGTACAGGAATTAGGTCAGTTTCATTCTGAAACAAGTTCGGGTGAGAAGGGTGGGGGGATTGGATGCCATTAATGATTAGATGTCATGGCAGTTGCGATAAGATTTAAGTTAATTTAAAAAATATATACTACAAACCGATATTTTGAGGGATATATGAAAATTTTGTTAATATATGCAATCAAATGAAAGATATTTGTTCACATTATATTTCTAATCAATATATAAATACATAAATATACTTAACAATTATCTCCTATTAAATAAATTATTGTTTTTAATAATAGTTCTATTGTAATTCGGTTAATTTTATTGTTATAATATTCTAAATAAATCTTCTATCTATTATGAAACTACGATTACTTTGCAATGAAATTTAACTTGGATACCAGAATTAGGATGGATTTGTAATAAAATCTATGATTTATAGAATAGAGATAGAGTGTTATTATGACAATTTTTAGCATTTAAAGATTATAAAGTTAAGTTATTCCATAGAAGACATATTTTAAGTAAGGACACAGTAGCTAAGTAATTAGCTTTATTAGCAGTGTATTTGTTTAAATTACGAAAATATATCTATTTATACAGTTAATTATACAAAAATAAATTTGGTGGTAAAGGAAGACCTAGATAACACGATCGATCAAACACCATTACTTATATGAAGTTACGTATGCGTTGGCGGTTCCTTAAGGAAAAGAGTGACAGAGATGAGGCACAAAGGAATAGGGCACATTTAGGGAATTAAATAAGTATCTAAATGTTTCGTGAACTAAGTACAGGTTGTTGGTAGAGAGTAGCTACAAATTTTATTTATTTAAATATTTTGATTTGGCAGTGTTATATACTGTTATATAATATATTTTAGGGTTATATTATTGATCATAAAGTAGAGTTAAATAAAATACTGTATACCGGATTTATTATTTATATTGTTTAAATTATTTATCCCGACGTTTCGGATGCTTTACAGCAACCGTGGTCGCGGGAGACAGAAAGATGACAGTTGTCTGATATTTGAAATGCCTGAAAATTTGAAGTTGCCATATTTTAATCCGGTATACAGTATTTTATTTAAATGTGTGATACTCGCGTTAATAAAAGACAATATTATTACATAAGCAAACATAACCTATAGAATAATACTTAATAAATTACATAAACAATACAAATACAATAAGGCGGCTTTATTTCTACAATGCAACCTAGAGAGAAATAAATTATGTTAAGATTTAAGTGTAGCATACCAGCTCTGGATAAAGTTGTAATAAGTTTATGGGTGAAATGTTTGCACGCTCTCTATCTTTTAACTAATTACACGCCCCGTCTTCGAACGGGTGCAATATACATATACTGTACACAAAAATAAAATGTAACTCGTTGATAATGTAGCTTTTTATTGGTGAAAGAATTTTTAAAATTGGTTCAGTAGAACCAGATATTACTCCCTACAACCGTTTTTACAGTAGGGATCCCAAATTATTTCCAGAAATAAATATGTTACTCGGTGAAAATGGTAGAATTGGTCGAGTAGTTTTTGAGTTAAATCATAACAAGCAAACAAACATAAAAATCTTTCTTCTTTATAATATTAGTACCTATAGATTACCATTTTATTATTAAAAAGTTATTAATTACTAATACTGAGTGCCAATGTTGGAGGTAAAATACTTATAACAAAGAAGGTTATCTTATAGTACCCAACCCAGGCTGGGGGGAAGAAATATTTATGTATTGTTGTTTTTTAACGATATCTTAGAAAATAAAATTGACATAGTAATAGTTTCCATTGCAAAGCTATTAATTTTTCAGTGTTCTAAACCTAATAAAAAATAAAAAAAATATATATGTTTTTTTTATATTTTACACAAAAAAAAAACATATTGTTCTTTGTAAAAATTAGAGCGGATATGAAAGGATACTACTAACAAGTTGAGTGAAATGTAAAGGATAGTGTTATTAATATCCATCATCAAACATAAAGATAAAAAAACCTGATTAATATAGAAATACAATCTATCTCGATTTCGCTCTAGAAATAAACGATTCTATTTTTAGATCCTATCATTTGACGTTAAGTGCATCCTAAAATAGGTGACCCCGATGTTGAGGCGTTGCTACGAATACGCAGGCTAGAAGTGTGACGTCATTCACCCCTTCCCCTCTGACACACCCCTTGTCATGCTGCACGCTGGACTATGCATTGAACTGTAAAAAATATATAATGGAAATTACGTCCTTTGAACTGTGAAAAATGATAAGGATGGCAATAATGATAGGAACAGAGTAGTTGTATGACTTATTTTAGTTATAATGTGTTAAGGATCCGTATCAGTAGATGTCCAATAACAAATCAACACGGGTTGATATTTAAAACATTAATATACATACGAGAAGGTATATTATTTTTATTATGTTATATATTTACTTCAAGCATTCCGAAAACAATAGACTGAAACTGAAATGCGCAAAAATTCATGGTTTTTCAATCTATGAACGATAGTTACAAACACGGTCGGATTTTCGAGATCCCATCCGATCAATGCCTGAAGTGACCAGACGTTGGGAAAACATGTTTACAGAAAATTATAAAAAAAGTTATCCTGGTAGACCTCGAACTCACGACCTA
Source organism: Anthocharis cardamines (assembly GCA_905404175.1). Lineage (NCBI taxonomy): Eukaryota > Metazoa > Arthropoda > Insecta > Lepidoptera > Pieridae > Anthocharis > Anthocharis cardamines. The sequence goes on along the minus strand of FR989957.1, from coordinate 3,473,409 downwards.
TTGAAACACGAGGTAGGTGTTCCCAATGCCCGTCAAAAGAATACGCATATAGATAAATTTTTTTACAATGGCATCTGTGAAACGTGATCACCATCAAGCATACGATAGCTAGTTGTTAACCATTATTCATGTCGTTCTTCTTTATAAAACTTTCTCGTTTATGTACTTCTCTGTTACTATTATAGATGTAGCTATTTAAAAAAAATGGAGTTTCTGAATATGTGACATCTAGCGGAATTTTCCAGAAGCTTAATGTCCACTTTCTCACATTTAATGTGAGCTTTTCTACGTAGTTGCTTTTCTTGTTGAGTTGCCAAAATGTTCGTCTAGATGTCATAGTTCTGTCAGATTTAGCGAAAAAATGTATTTTGTTTTCCTAGTAAGTTCTGCTATAATAATAAGTTCTGTATGTATAGTAGGTAGGTACTTACTTTACGGGAATAAATTGTGATTAGATTATTTTATTTTATTATTAAAGTAGTAAATATAGTATAAAATTAAATATTATAATATATTTCAGGGTTATATTATTAATCATAAATTAGAGTAAAAGGAATCTTTTTCAATTTTCGATCAAGACGTATTTGTAAGGGTTATCAGTATGCGATCGTAATAATATCAAAGCCGCTGCAAAAATCAAAACTTATTCGTGAGAACTATCATAACTGATTTCTATAGTGAGGAAACCATTTTAAACCTAAATCATGTCACAGGTCTGGAATTTTTGCTTTACAGCCGAAAGAGTTATTTATCTATAAAAACCTATTATTTTAAATATATCATGTTCCTTTGAAGTCGCTAGTCATAAATCGTTGGTTCAAAAGCAAAACTCACTAAGTGACATTTTAAGATTAAACCTACGGTTAGAAAGAAGAGCTAATTAAGTATTCTGGTCCATAACTAAACAATGAAGCGCAATACATACAAGACATGGGTGATCTCAGGTCAAACATGATATCTGTTCTACCTGTGATTGCTACTCAATAATCACAGATAAAAATATCTGTTCTTAAATAACAGTCTGTTATTGACACAGATACTAAAGGAATTACGGATAATACGATCTAATTTAGGAGTAACTTTTCAATGTGATTTCCTTTCTGTGAAATGTCCAGTTGTATTTTGTTGGATAATAAATACTAGGTGCATCTCGTTTTATCACGCGACAATCATATATGTTTAACTGAGACAGGTAACAATCACAGTTATTTTGTATTGCCTTGATCATTACTAGTATTTGTTGAACAGTAGTTATTTAGTATTGCATGATATTTTCAATAACATATATTTCACAATCGCAGGAACAACTGTTATCTGTTATCGTTGAATACCTGTGATTAATATCTGTGACGATAAATACGCCTCATTCCTAATACACACTCATTTATTTGTTCTTATCGTAAATGTACGCTTAAAATTACTCTTAGTGAGTTTTATCTTTGAACCAACGAAATACTAGAGTTGAATAAATAATGATTCGTTGAAACCATACGAGTATATCGAATGAAACAAAAACATTTATCAGTCAATACGGTGAATAATAATAAACTCAAAGTGTACAGTGTTTCGTAGGAATTTAATTCAGTTTATATCAAATGTTTATTGAACTTGTTACAGCTGGATTAGACAGCTATTATATACTGATTTTTACATTGTTATCCTATTTAAAAAAAATCTTATACCTCTTCGTAAAATATTTTGATAAGTAGGTAAATAAAAAAAAACAAAAGAGTAACAAGTAATATACCGTAATTTCCGAGCGATTTTTTTTTAGAATCTTGTTTTTTTGTATTTTTTGGTAATTCACATTTTTTTATATTTTCTTTCTCCGGGATTCGAACTCGGTACTTGCGATGCTAAACATAGAGTATACTAGTTACCTATGGAGGGGATCGATGTCGTTATTGCGTTAGTTATTATTCGTCTCATTTGAAATTTAAGCAGGTGGATCAGATATAAGGTTAATATCATCCCATCCCATCCCAAGGCCCATTTATATGATGCCATTTTCTTGTACATACAAGAGCAATATGTGAATGCAAAAATTGAAGCGCAGTGTGCAGATGTATACACCAAAAAAAGTATTTAAGCTATTGAAGAATATTAAATCTGTCGATATCAGACATATTTTTTTTTTGTATTCCACAGATAAGATACTTACATAATGTAAATAATCCTTTTGTCTACGAATTTCCGAAACTAACGAAAATAATATATCTTAATATAATATATTAAGATATATTATTTTCGTATTTATTTCGTATTATAATATTATTATATAAAATGCAAATGTTCGTACGTGTGTCCACGGTTTTTTCTATCATACGCTACTTTGATCAACTTCCCCTTGGGATGGCGAATACCCCTTGGTCTCTAGGTGTGCATAAGGGAGTTTGGTAGGGGTGGGTGAAAGTGGGTGGTTGTGGGTGGCAAAAATGTGGAATAATATATATCTGTCCTTTTCTAACTAATGTAATCTTCCGTAAAATTCTGAAAATCTCGGATCTAAAAAGTTCCAGAATGTGTGCAACTGATAAAATCAATCAAGAAAGTTCTAAAACTTTCTGGAAAGATCTAGAAAGTTCCAAAATGTTTGCAATCGCTAAAATTGATCTGAAATGATCCAGAAAATTCTAAAAATATCTGAAATGATCTAGAAAGTTCTAAAATGGTTTCAATTGTTGTAATCGATTTAGAATGTCTTAGAAAGCTTCTGGAAAGATTTAGAAAGTTCCAAAATGTGTGCAATCGGTAAAATTGATCCTCAATGATCTAGAAAACTAAATATTTCTGAAATGATCTAGAAAGTTCTAAAATGGTTTCAATTGTTGTAATCGATTTAGAATGTTTTAAAAGGCTTCTGGAAAGATCTAGAAAGTTCCAATATGTGTGCAATCAATGAAATTGATCCGAAATGATCTAGAAAATTCTAAAAATTTCTGAAATGATGTAGAAAGTTTTGAAATGGTTTTAATTGTTGTAATCGATTTAGAATGTTTTAAAAAGCTTCTGGAAAGATCTAGAAAGTCCAAAATGTGTGCAACTGATAAAATCAATCACGAAAGTTCTAAAACATTCTGGAAAGATCTAGAAAGTTCCAAAATGTGTGCAATCGCTAAAATTGATTCAAAATGATCTAGAAAATTCTAAAAATTTCTGAAATGATCTAGAAAGTTCTAAAATGATTTCAATTGTTGTAATCGATCTAGAATGTTCTAGAAAGCTTCTGGAAAGATCTAGAAAGTTCCAAAATATGTGCAATCGCTAAAATTGATCTGAAATGATCTAGAAAATTCTAAAAATTTCTGAAATGATCTAGAAAGTTTTAAAATGGTTTCAATTGTTGTAATCGATTTAGAATGTCTTAGAAAGCTTATGGAAAGATCTAGAAAGTTCCAAAATGTGTGCAATCGGTGAAATTGATCCTCAATGATATAGAAAATTCTAAAATGGTCTAGAAACTTCCAAGATGCTTACAACTTGAAGATCATTCAAAGTACGAGCGAACAGTAATTAAACAAATGCAAGTAATTTCGAGAAACGAAAACGACCGAACTATTTGAATATTCTAGAATGTTTTGTTACTAAAAATTTCGATAATTGACGATATACATATAAACCGAAATCCAGTGACTTTTCGTCAGTTTTATCGTGTTCTTAGTCCAGTGAAGATCATTGAAAGTACGAGTGAAAAGTAATTGAACAAATTCACGTAATTTCGAGAAACGATAACGACCGAACTATTTGAATATTCTAGAAAGTTTTGTTTCTAAAAATTTCTATATTTGACGATATATAAACTGAAATCCAGTGACCTTTCGTCAGTTTTATCGTGTTTTCAGTCCAGTGAAGATCATTGAAAGTACGAGTGAACAGTAATTAAACAAATTCACGTAATTTCGAGAAACGATAACGATCGAACTATTTTAGAGAGTTTTGGAATAATAATAATATGTAATGTGGATATGTGTTTGTCATATGTAATATGTAATGTCAAACATAATATTTAATTGTGTAAATAAAATATAAATTTACTATTTATTAAACTGCATTTGGATTCGATAATTAGTTAATTAATTTGATACACTTTACACCGTATGTTAAATGGTCCAATAAGTGTCTTATTATTTAAGATAGAAATCTAAAATATTTATCTTCTTTAGAAAATGTATCCTTAAATATTTCTTATACCATTAAACATGCGATGTATTTTAACCCGAGCAACGCCGGGTTTCGCTGCTAGTATACACTATATATACACAACCTAGCCTCTAATCGAACCTCTACTATGACTGTCGAAATAGAGCATAGTTCCCTCGAGTTCTTCACAAGTACGTACATATATGTAAATACAAAGTATAAACAAGTGATATTATTGTAGTATAAACTAGCAACACGCCCTGCCTTCGCACGGATGTAATATACTAGTAAATGTAGGTACTATGTACATAAGAAATAGCCGATTCTAATGGTGAAGGTATTTTTGACGTGTTGAAAACGGGCTTATAGAAAATTATAAACATGTTGTATTACTACATAAAAAATAGCCGATTCTAATGGTGAAGGTATTTTTAAAATCATTCAGTACTTTTTGAATTTATTCGTTTGTAACATACAAAAATACAAATATTTCCGCTATATTATTGACTGTTTTAGTCACTAATATAGCGGTGGGACGTTTAACTACAAAATAATTACGGTTTAACTTTGTAAATCAAATTGTTCAATTCAATTAACTTACGAGGGGCTTGAACGATACTAAAATGTACTTAAACGGCAGTTTAAATTTACGAGCCGGTCCTTCGATGAGAGAACTTTATCTTAACGTCGCGTCGACAAGGCCCCCATAAAACGGACTCATTAAGACAGCCAACCTCTTTAAAAATGTTGCGTGGCCTTAATAATTGTGGGGTTGGCAATATAAAAGGGTACATTTTTTTTATAACCGTAAGTCAAAATGTGGAGGTCCTTATGGAAAATAATTATGGCATTGTTCAACACCAAGTGAATCAGGGATGTTATTTTTATGTTAGATATCGACGAGCTTGAGGTTTACTTGATGATAGGTGATACCCCAGCCACAGAACTTGAACGATGCGGTGTTGATCTAATTTTTACTTCAAACATTGGGAAATCCACAGACTGAGACCGAAACGCGCAATGTGCAATTCGCGGTTTTTCCATCTATAAAAGGTAGTTCGTTACCCGGTCGGAATTTCGATATTCTTTCCACTCGTTTAGTCCGAAAAGACTAGATGTGTTGAAAACAGGCTTATAAAAAATTATAAACATGTCTCCCGACGAGATTTAAACCCGCGACCAAAAACCCGCTATTTCAACGCGTGTACGTGTTGTACCAAACGCGCCAACGAGCCCGACCAAATCATGGATGTGTTTCGGGTTGGGATGGGCTGTGCTTTTCTTGAATGTCACCAAAGTTGACAGTTTTGTTTGTAAATCTGGAAGAAATATTCTTTGATTGTTAAAAAATCATGATTCTCAGGTTTGAATGGTCAAAAATCAATTTCTTTGATTTTAATAGTACAAATACAATACGATGCACCATTCTATTGTAAATGTCCAGAGTAAATGCTCTCACTAACCAATTTCATAAATACTATAATTTATATCGGCAGTCTGCCGCGACCACGGTGGCTGAAAAGCATCCGAAATGACGGCATAAATAATATAAATTATAAATCGTGTTTTAATCCGTTATAAAGTATTTTATTTAAATGTGTGATACTCGCGTTAATAAAAGACAATATTACTATAATATCGTAATTTTTCTAGTGAAATTATATTTACGAAATATAGTAGATTGTACTACACACACATACACGTAGGTATATGTATTTGCTGAGATTGGTTCCACTTCAAAAAACACATTCTTGCTATAAACCTAATAAATACTTAAAGTAAGTTATTATTAGGTCTTCATCGATATTAATTAGTTCGGCATTATTTACTTTCTAAGAAAGTAGATATGGTTAACATTTAGCATAGGGTCGGTGTCTGTTTGTAACAATATATATACATAATTTTAACTTTTCATAATAAAAAGGTTTTCAATGTTCAATAAACAATTATAAAGTATTATAATACTATTCATAGCTCTCAAATACGGGTTGTATTGTCAAATACTGTATAAATCAAATTAAGTGAATAATTGGCATAAAATCAAACCTAACCACGTTTCCAAATATTATATAATTGAATGAATTAATTTATAATCATTTGAATGAATTATAACGTATACCTAATGGCTAAATATTGGAATTTGAATGAAAATTGATAGTTATCTAAAACTCTGTTATCAGTCAATGAAAGTACAAAAGTGAATTCTCTAGTGACAGCCCTCTATGCCCTGCCTGAATTAAATATTTTTTAAATCTTGTTTACTTACTTACTACTGCGCTACGGAGGCGATGAAAGTAAGAAAACAAATATTCATTAGCGTTATAAAATCCAGGCATAACACAGATATTAGTAATATTAATGAAGAAAAAGATAACAAGATTAAAAACAAATATTAAGTAAGTATAATTATTAAAGATATTAAAGATTCTCTAGGATTTTTGAAGATCTACAGTTCGCTAGAACATTATTATAATGTATCTCATAATACAAGTAAGCTTAAGCCATTTAATTCGACTTATTGGTGAATTGTTTATGAAACATAAAAAAAATCTTAAAACAAAATCAGAATGTTTACAAGTATATTGTACATAAAAAACTTTAAATAATATAATATGGAAATGACAGTGAAAACCGTATCTAAATCTGTTGAGCGGTTTAGAAGAAGTGAACGTTGAAACAGACGCGGTGAGCGATTTTGTTTTATACTAGAGGTATTTAGAGAACAACTTTATAAATCATTATATATTCTGTGGTAACGGCCCCATTCTTTTGCAGACGCTATTTTTAACGACGAAAGTATTTTATCGGACACCGTCTAACGAATGAACCGAGTTATAATGATTGCAGTAAATTTGAATTATGATGGCAATATGGCGTAAACGCAACTACGATTTCTTTATCTTTATTTTAATCAAAAGCCCAAGAACGAAATTTAATTAATCATACTTATATGGTGGAATTTAATACAAACTTCGACACCTTATTAATTCCTTAAGGATGAAATTTATAAAAAATCTCCCATAGAGGTAGTCTACGGTATGATACCTACCCACTATCATATATTTTAGTTATAGGCCTTTGTATTAGGCTGTGCTACGATAGATCAATAAATCAGTTAGTTTCTATTATTTTATTTAGGTAGCAACACAAACAAATCATAAATATAATTATACTAATTAAAAGAATTTAGCTGATAGTGAGTGCTAAAATAATGTCTAACCACGAGAAATGATATACAACTGAGATGGAAAAACCGTGAAGTGCACATTGCGCGTTTTGGTCTCAGTCTATGGATTTCTGAATCCTCGAAGTAAAATGTAGGTTTGATTAATGTTCTGTGGCTGGGGCATCACCTATCATCAAGTGAACCTCATGCTCATTCGAAGTCATAGAAGAAAGATAAAGAAGATATGAGTCAATGAAAGGTCTGTCGATATCTAACATAGAAGAAAAAACTATATTTATATAGGTATTATATTAACTAGTATTTATTTTGTATCAGATAGATCAGATCAGATAGGCTTATTAATTCATAATTATTGATGAGATTCCATGATGCATTGTTTGTAAATGAATATATTATGTAACGTACATATTTCGTCGACCAGAAAATGAATGAATATGTTAATTTGTACCTTTGACAATTACTTTAAAATTTCGATCTATTGGTACACTGGATATTGTTCATGTTTTTATTTACTTGAATAGATTAAATATAGTCAAAGAATATTAAGTAGGCAGTAAGGTCTTTAAATAAAATGTCACCACATTGAAACGCGTTTAGTTCATTATATTATTTATCTCGACGTTCGAATGCTTTCCAGCCGCGCGGCCTTCCATCACAACCACGACAAAATGTCGACCGTTTTCTTGTGTTTTAATCGATTATCTCTTCATGTCTTCCGGGTCTAACATGACACACTTAAAACTCGACTTCTAATGTCAAAAGTAGAAATATTTTTCGAACGAGACATCTCGTCTATCGAAGTTGTCGATGTCGAGATATAATATATCGAGATATCTTAGTTTGTCTTCACTCGTCCACGAAATACATATCTTGTTAGACGTGGTCACAGACAGACTGAAATGTGACAACTGTCCGATTTGAATTTTCACAAAATTGCCATTATAGTAACGCCATTTATTCCTATGGAGTTGATACTTGCTGTAATTTTCTATATTGCGACAATATTAGCTAACACAGACATCTTGTTTTTTAGTATGTTTGACTTGGGGTATAAATTGTGAAACAATATTAGAGGCCTAACCTACACATGAATAGGTGTAATAATGAACTTTGAAAAATTATTAAGTTTTGACACGTGATTTGTTCGCAATTATTCACCCAAACTCATACTCAAACTACATATAAAATCGCACTAAATTCTTACCAATAAAGTTGTAGCTGTATTTATATAAATGATTCTTGTAGCGAAGTGCAAAAGTAGTTTGTTAGTAAGAGCTAGCTTTAATTAAAGCTGTGGAAACTCGCTGGAGCGGCTGGCCATCGGTTTTCAAGAAATTCGAATCGATTTTTCGTTCTTTTCTATTCTCTGGGGTGAGATTTACTACTTTTGAACCGGACTCTTTGTTAAATTGCTTATGGCTTGTAACGGTCTGTGGAAAATCAATTATCGGTTCTGTTCCTTTAAACTTTTCTGTTTAACTTCAATATGAGAAAAGTTTTAAACCTGTGATGATTGCTTTCATACTCAATTTAAGTTTTATGGTGTTCATAAATGTTATAGTGTGAGTTTTCATTTGTTTATTTAATTATTGTAAAAGTATAATAAAATCACCGTTGTATAGTCCAAACATATCTACATTCATATATTTGTATCTTCAATACAGACTTCTAAAATATAGACATTCTACTTTGTATATACACGATTTATTACGATACTATAATATTACTAGTTGCTTGATCCGGCTTCGCACGGCTATACTAATGAAGAAAATGAAACCCAATCAAATAAATGTCAAAAAATCAAGATAGGATCCTGATCCTGATACATCCTAATCACCAAGCGGTATGAAATAATGCTTTACGACCTATTCTCATACCTACCCAATATACATAAAAAGTTCATGAAAATCGGTCGAGCCGTTTAGGAGGAGTGCGACCATAAACATTGTAACATACGCGGTGCTAGTGTCTATGTTTTAGTTTTAATCTGATAGGTTGGTATAACCAGTGATATTTTCCTTAAATATTTTAAGGATTTATATATAACTGAAATCGTTCGAAGATTATAATTTAAATGATTAACCTTTCGGTAAATTGAAATAAGAAAAACAAGTAAATAAATATGATTGAATCGATAGCATTCATTAATTAAATCTATATTATCGATTGGAATTTACTACTGCCAGTAATGCATGTTTAAATATAAATAACAAAACATAAATAGCATTGCATACTACTGCATACACTGCTAGGTTAACATTCCAGATCTCTCCAGTACCTAAGTACGTATAATATAATTTTTATAGATTAAAGCCGTTGATATAGAAATTGTATTGGCAAACCAGTGGAAAAAGGGACTTTCAAAATAATTATATAGAGCTTTATTTGATATCGAACTATTGGGCGAAAAGTTTTGGTGCTAGTTGTAGCTTCACTCTTACTAGGTAATAATGGAATAATAATATAATAATTAAAAATAAAGAATAGATAATCATATTTTTTTATAATAAAATACTTTAATTTGTTGTCGACCTTACTTTGACATTTAGTTAATCCAATTCATTTAGAGATAATATAGGTATCGAATATTGTATGTCTACATTTATTTTATTATATCCATTCTTATTTATCATAGAACTACGAGTATATGTTTATGTTTATGTAAATGTTTCCTAAAATTATTAAAATGATTATGAATGAAAAATCACTCCAAATTTGCTAAACAACATTATTATTTTTTGCGTATCCATCAATTGATTTCTCTTACTTTATGAGGTTTATTGAAATTATATCTATTCGAATATTATATAGAAGAAAGATATGTTTGTTTGTTACGATTTTACACAAAAACTATTAGACCGATTTTAAAAATTCTTTCACCGTTGGGTAGCTACATCTTCACCGAGTAACATAGGCATATATTTATTTCAAGAAATGTTTAGGGGTCCCTACTAAAACTTGAATAATGTAACCCAAGGTTCTCTGGATCTACTACTGAAAATATATTTTACGAATAGAAAGCTACATTATAAGAGTAACACAGGCTATATTTTTTGTGTTTAGTACATCCACATTGTACCCATGCGAAGCCGGAGCGTGTTACTAGTGTGATATATGTATGTATGTGGTTTAGTGTAATCAACAAAAATATAGATTTGCACGCATTGTACAGTAGCCATGTGTATAATGATGTAAAAGTAGCGTGGACGCAATGTTTACTCGGCATCTCAGTTTCAGACTGGATCCTAAATGTTATTTCGGTGTTGGTGTCAAAACGACACTGCTCTAAAAATGTCTGAGAGGTGCAAGGGGTAGCGGGGGGTTGGGGAGCTGCCGATGTACATATAGTTACGGGCGCGGGGAGCTGCGCCCACGCACGGCCCGCCGCGTCTTGCCGCCCGCCCAACGCCAGTCAGCAACTGTGGCTCGTGTTGGCTGAACCATCGTAGGGCCATCTCCTTTTTCTTACCGTAGGTGAGTTCCAGTGAATTTATTCTAACCGTCTAGTTAGCAAAAAGTGCATTAGTGAAGTGATTTATCAACGTCAGCGGTAAGGACATCGATGCGAGTTGTGTCAGCGATAAGATTAACGGAAATGTCGAGTTTCAGTGGTTGAAGTTTTCAGTAAATTTAGTTGACGAAAATATAAGCTTTGCTATGGAGATTATTCTATGACGTCATAAATATAGATGACCTATAGATAGTTCGGTGAAATTGTAGGATGTGCCAGAACGGAAATTGACATTGAACTGAACATTATTTCATCAATGACATTCAAATATTTATTATAACACTTCTTCATGGCTTAAGTTATTAATATTAATAAGTTATTAATTGAAACCATTAATTCTCTTTTCATTTATTGAATAAAAGTTAATTTATTCATCATTATTAAATTTACTTTAGTAAAACATTAATACATTCATATTGTAAGATTAATGGAAATGTATAACATCATAAGTATCATGTTACCAAATTTGAATAGATCACAATCAAGTATTTTCCGTTGGCAGAAATCTATAAAATTTCTAATTGACGTCTACACCGTGTCATGTCGCAATTCATGTAACCGAAGAAGCGTGTTCGCGACCAAATTAGGATGCGCGGGAGTGGATATGCTAGACCTATTTCAGTCTCGCGCGTTCGTACCGAAGTTAGCCGAGGTGAACCGAAGCTTGGAGCTTTCGAGTAGCGGGTTTTTCTCACGGTCCGAACGGAAAATGACTACTTTTCCCTATAGTCGTTGAAATTATTTTTAAGCGTGACCTAATTTAGGCGGATGAAGCATGCTAGAAATTATGCAATTTAAAATAATTTGCAAATTTTAATTTCCCTCAATGCCCGATAAATTATTTCATAAAATATTTTGTTTTAAATATCTGTATCGAATATCATACCCACTGGGCAGGCATCCAAATTCTTTATTTACTTTTTACAATATCATGAGTTCAGCAAATAATTCCTAATTCTTAACATTGTTTTATTAAACAATATTTAATAAAATAGCGATACATTTTTATCTCTCGTCTTATATTATAAAGAAGGCTTCGAACGAACGCCATGAAAAATGGATGAAACGTGATTGATTAAATTGACCTTGATTGCTTGATAAATGAACAATTTCGTTTAAGATATTAAGGAGTTTGGAAGGTTTTGTTATTATCCATTCGAGACAAATAAAATAGTTAGAAAGATTATTTTGAAATACACGTAAGAAACTTAAAAAATGAATTACATATTATTTGAAATTTAAATCATTACTTTTTGTAAATAAAGGTTTTGACTTACTTTTTTCTTGTTCTGATCATTGATAGATAGACAGGTATATCTTATGGATGAGTAGCAGTACGCGTTTTATTCAAATATATTTACACATTTTTTTAAAAGTATTTATTTTATTAAATAATAATTTATCATTTTATTACAGACTCCAAATTCAACACATTCACAATGGCGGATGATGATGTAAGGTAATGTACAAACTTGACAAGTAAAATGTTTATTGTAAGCATCCTAAGATTAGAGAAGTAGAAAATATTTATTCTCCCCTAATACAGGAGACTACTGCAGACACTGCTTCCGTTTAGACATGGGTAACTCAGCGAAATTCCCTGCGCCAACTCAGCAACTCAGGCGCAGTGTAGTGTGTCGGCTCCTTGAGTCAACTCAAAATTGCGCCACGACGCAGTAAAAATGGTACGCGCAAGGCGAGCAGTGAAACCTCCGAAACGCACGCAACCCCATGCTCATAGTTCACTCAGTGAGTGGGTACTGCGCCGTGCGCCGACACATTATGAATGTGTGAGCTGACTCACCCTGCGCAGTGAAGCGTGCCGGCGCAATTGCGCGGCGCAGCGCAGTGTTACCCATGTCTACTTCCGTTGCTCAATAGTATGCACGCGTATATCTGATTCGTATAACCGACGCAGAAATGTATTTGCCTAAGTTGAGAATTAACTACTACAACGAAGACTGATAACATGACACTCCGAATGCTCGAAGTAAATAGGTCGACAGCGCATCATTGACTGATGTTCTGTGGCTGAGGTATCACCTACCATCAAGTGAACCTCATGCTCGTCTGTCGATATCTGACATAAAAAAAATAACAATAGTACAACTGATCAGCCGACCTAGCATGACAACTGCGACAAAATTTTGTCGACCGTTTTCTCGTGTTTTAATCGATTATCTCTTTATTTCTTCCGGAGACTAACGTGACAATTACACTTAAAACTCGACTTTTAATATCAAAAATATATGTATTTGTCGATCGAGATATCTTTTCTATCAAAATTGTCGATGTCGAGATATCTTACATCTTAGTTTGTCTTCACTCGTCCGCGAGATATCTCGTGGCGGTCATGCTAGGCCGGCAGTAAAGGAGAAACGAAACGTGTATCAATCCCATTAACTATACATATACATACTTGAACTTTGAAGTTTTTAGTTGGTACGTTGGGGTCATACCTTGCGCTCCCATGAGTCAAGGGTTCGATTCCGCCGCGATAACTTGTTTACATTTCTTTTGGAAAGGATATATTATTATTTCCGACTGGATATCGAACCTCTGTTGTTCATAGATGATAAAACCGTGTCGTGCATATATAACGCATTTCGGTGTCAGCCTATGAATTTCCGAACGCTTGAAGTAATACATATATGAATTGACAGCGAATTATTGACTGATGTACCTACTACAATGTTTGAGGCAAGGACTTTATATATAAAGTCCTTGGTTCGAGGTTACTTATCATCACGTGAGCCTCTCTCGTCAGTCGAAATCTTAAACATAGAAAAGAAATAAAAAAAAAATCATAAAATTATCCTGCAACTTTTGATTTGATAAACACATTTTATAACTTCCGTTGACTGCAGCCAGTTTAAATATTCATCACAAAGCACTTTACATACAATTTAAGTATGTCAGTGTCCTTTATCCATATTAAAATCTCCATTCGGTAAATAAACTTTGATGTCTCGAGTAATGGATATGACATTGTATTTTATTAAAGTTCGGAGATTTCACTATATTTCAAACAATTATAATTTACATTTTTGTAACCTTTTATTATTACGTAAAAATATTCATAAAATTTTTTAATATTATATATTCGTCTAAAATTAGTTCAATATAATCAATATTTAGGTTACAAAAAAAGTAAATTCTAATTGTAAATTATAGTTGACTAGCAAAGCGCCCCGGCTTCACACGGGTGCAATGTAGAGTACTAAACACAAAATATATCCTATGTTACTCGCTGATAATGTAGCTTTCTATTGGTGAAAGAATTTTTAAAATCGGTTCAGTAGTTTTAAAGTTTATTAATAACATACAAAAATACAAAAATACAAATCTTTCCTCTTTATAATATTAAGTATAGATTTAAATATATGTACATAAATACTCTATGTGTAGGTAATAACTGCTCGTCAATAATATTTTATCAAATATATCGGATGAATTATGTTTCATCTAGTTATCAAGTAAGGAGAAATAGAAGAGTTTTGAAAGATGATGCTTACATCCAATGTGCTACTGTATTCCAGAAGTCAGACTAATAGGTATTTCTTTTTCTATGTTCCATGTTCCATTTCAACCTGGTATTGCCTGACATCGTGCTTCATGTTGAACGACCATAGTATTGAGTACCGTATCTCCTTGAGACTAAGGTAATCCTAATTAACTTACATGCACTGACATATTATACGAGGGTGAATCAAAAAATTCTTGGAATCAATATTAAAAAATGCAAAGATTTAAATAATAATATTTTATTTTTCTACATAATCTCCCTCCAATGCAATGCATTTAGAATAACGCGTTTCTAACTTCCTTATTCCTTGTGAAAAAAAATTATTTTCTTGACTCTCGAAAAAGTCCTCTACGGCAGCTATAACCGCGTCATTATCGTGAAATTTTGTTCCACGAATTTCCTCTTTTAATTTTGGAAATAAGTGAAAATCACTTGGGGCTAAGTCCGGAGAATATGGTGGGTGGTCAAGGAGATTGAATCCAGCACAGCGGATTGCGTTGAGCGCAACTTCCGATCGATGAGCAGGAGCGTTATCTTGAAGGAACAACACGCCCAACGACAGTTTTCCACGACGTTTTTCTTTAATCGCTTCACGCACTTTCGGGATTAAATTTGCATAATAGGGTCCAGTAATCGTCTGGCCTTTTGGCATGTAATCAATAAAAAGGATTCCTTCACTATCCCAGAACACAGAGGCCATAACTTTGCCAGCGGTAGGAGCAACTCGAAATTTCTTGATGGATGGAGAGGATGGTCTTTTCCAAGACATGCTTTGTCTTTTAGTTTCAGGATCAAAATGGTGGACCCACGTTTCATCCATGGTGACAAGACGACGGCAAAAATTATCCGAATCACGCTGGAACATTTCGAGATTACGCTTGGAAATTTCCAAACGTCGCTTTCTGTTTTCGTCGGTTAACATTCGTGGCACCCATCTTGCAGACACTTTTTTGAACCCCAGTGAATCAATTTAAATGGATTGAACGCTACCAAAAGATATCTTTAGGATCTCAGCTATATGTTTTATAGTCATTCTTCTGTCTTCCAAAACCAGATTCTCAACCTTTTTGACATTTTCTTCTGTAACGGAGGTTGAAGGCCGCCCACAACGCGGGTCATCTTTACAGCTTGATCTACCTCTTTTAAATTCAGCCACCCAGTACGCAACCATAGAATAGGGTACAGCATCACCCCCTAATGTCTGCTGAATGTCCAAAAAAATTTCCTTCGTAGACATTTTTTTCAAACTGAGATATTTTATCACCGCACGTAACTCACTTTTATCCATAATTTTGACTTTTTAGCAACTCGTTGCACAAAAAAAATTATTACATGCGAACGAACTGACAAAAACAAGTGACAGTCTGCATAAATATAGTGTGATAGACACTCTTTAATTTGAATATCGAACTTGATCCAAAAAGGTATCATATATATGCACTTCTAAGAACTTTTTGATTCACCCTGGTACACAACATTATAATAATTTCATAAACTGACGTACAAAAAAAGAACACTTCAAATACGTATTTAAACGCTATTAAACATGTTGTTGAACTCTGCATTGACAAAACATTGAACACTTTGTACTTTTGGCAAATTAAACAAACTAAACAAAACGAAAACAAGAATACTATATAATTAAGCTTAAATTGTTACTATAAATATTATATCTCACGAAGTCCGTTTGCCTATGAAGGTTGTTAGGCATGCACATATAGATACATTGTTTTGAGTGTGCGTTATGTAATGCGTAAAAATTATAGTATGCTAGCGACCCGCCCCGGCTTCGCACGGGTCTAGATTTTTTGACAAAAAAAGGGGTTGGTGATAAAAAAGTATAAAAGTAAAAATTTAGTATTTTTTAATGCCATATTATAAAAAAAAAATTTTTTTAGACGACATTTTTTGTTCATCACACTTAAATGTGAACAACCCTTATCACTTAGGGGTATGAAAAATAGATAGTAGCCGCTTCTCAGACTTACTGAATACGAATGTAAAATTTGGTAAAAATCGGTAAAGCCGTTTCGGAGGAGAACGGTAACTAACATTGTGACATGGAAATTTTGTATATTAGAGGTGCACGCTTGACAATATTCATAGCCAAACGGACTTTATGATATAAAATATCTATAATACAGTAAATCTCTGGGTATAATTTGTATATCATTATTTTCAAAACAACATAAAATGTATTACAACATATGCAACTTCTTAAAGTAAACCTACTTCTACAAACAAACAAAATTCAGCAACACTATACAATATCGTAAGTACAGGAAGATAACATTCAAATATGTATATCCATCGACTACTTCATTAACAGATTAGTAATGGTCATTATAATACAACACCCAATATTAGCACATGACTTTACTTGCCACACTAATTAAAGATCAAATTTTTACACAAAACCATTTAAATAGTATATACTAATATCGATATGTTCCTTTTTCTTAAACATGTTTTTTTTTTATTTTTTACAGAAAAAGCGTCTCGAGGAGGTAAAGTAGAGAAGACCTCAGCAGGATTCAGAAACATAATCTCTCATTTGCCATAACATTTAATTTTATTTAAAAAAGAAACATACTATAATACAAATGAATGTAAAATTTAATTAATGTCAATGTTTTCATTTTTAACTTTATATTATTTCTTGTAATTCATAAAATAATATATCACATTGTTTGTCTATAAATAATATACGTGAGGAAAAAACGAAAGTAAATGTGTAATTAATGAATAATTAACATAACGTTTTGAAGAAAATACGATAAACGACATTACTTGATTATCGTAATTTCTTCAATACACTATTAAAAACACATATTATTTTGAAATACGCTGTCTTCAGGCGAAGAAGGCCAAACAGGCCGAGATCGACCGCAAGCGCGCTGAGGTGCGCAAGCGCATGGAGGAAGCCTCCAAAGCTAAGAAGGCCAAGAAGGGTTTCATGACACCAGAGAGGAAGAAGAAACTTAGGGTGAGTATTCGGAAAATGTAGATTCTATTAATAATATTTCTATTAACTGCAATATCTGCCACATTTTTAGAAAAAAAAAATAATTTACATCAAAATAAAATAAATACCATTTAGCACTTAGAGCAAAATTAATTTTTGTCGGT
Organism: Anthocharis cardamines; assembly: GCA_905404175.1. Classification (NCBI taxonomy): domain Eukaryota; kingdom Metazoa; phylum Arthropoda; class Insecta; order Lepidoptera; family Pieridae; genus Anthocharis; species Anthocharis cardamines. The sequence goes on along the minus strand of FR989957.1, from coordinate 3,455,916 downwards.
GAAAAAATTTATAAAATAATATCAATAGTTTTAGAAAATAATAGAAACATACAAAGCCATGAAATATGCAAAGTACGTATAATGTATACGTATAATATACAGAGAGTGTCTCAGGATGTCATGATTTTTATAAAATATATTGTTCTAAATCATGGGAATTAAATGATATCTTCCAAAACAGTTGCTTCTGCGTAAGAAAGCCGCTGAGGAATTGAAAAAGGAACAGGAACGCAAAGCAGCAGAGAGGAGGCGTATCATTGAAGAGAGGTGCGGTAGACCCAAAAACATTGATGATGCAAACGAAGGTAAATACTACGTGTTTCAATTTAGTAATAAATACATTTGATACAAATTCCCCTACACTATTGGCAACATTAAAAGTGATCATCATATCAGTGTTGAATTCAAATTCCTTTAACATTACAATTTACTGTTCATACCACTTATCAGCAATTACATTTAGTGATTGCCTACCCTGTTTACCAATATAAACGATCTCTGTCGCGTTATAGATGCTATTTCGAGGGTTTGCAAAGAATATCACAACCGCATCGCCAAGCTCGAAGATGAAAAATTCGATCTGGAATACATCGTTAAACGAAAAGATATGGAGGTAGCGAAATCAGCCACGATGAAGGCGCTCACCTATAACATAACTTATATAATATCTTCTATTTTTGAACTGTTTATTTGTCGAAGTAACGTGACGTCTCTTTCAGTCTGTTAACAATATTTAAGCCACTATCTTCAACCGGCCTTATAATTTCTAATGCGTATTCTTTTTAAGCTAAAAACAAACTATAACTTTCGCGTGAACTCACTCACTTTAATTTCTTGAAACTGTTTCTTGACTCTTTTGCTGTTGAAGCCCTGTCCTTATATCTACTGCCGAGCGACTATCAATAGGTGAGCAAGGGTAGGAAAGTGGGAGTAACCATTCGTTGATGTTATAGCCGCTCTCACGAGCATCATTACGGGTTATCACCAGCGTATCGCCAAACTTGAAGAGGAGAAATACGATCACGAGATGGAAGTGGCCCGCAGACAACTTGAGGTCTGAAATGTTTTGGGCACATCGACATTAATCAAACGCTAATTGCGTAGTTCATGCAAGCGCCGATAATGTGACTAGTAGAAGTTATTGTTTTTGTTTTCGCAGTCAACTCATTCTTACCATCTACGAAGCTAAAAAAATTAATTTAACTTATGTGGATAACAATTTTTTAATTGCTGCAATAACAATGTCCCATGTTGCAATCGTCGGAGCTGCAATGATGTGACTATGTAGATATCATCGCGACATAGAAAACGCATAGTAGTAACAAACGTTACGTATTTTACTTAAAAATATTATACCATGTAGCTTCGCTTTCGCTTCCAGTAGATGAAATATACTCTCGTAGAAACGTACACTGTCTACATAAATATAACCTGCCAGGCTGAGAAGACTACGACAATATTAAAATATTTCCTTAAATGCAATTGTATTTTTCTTTAGCGGAACTGCAGACGATTTGTCAAATGTACTGGCAAAGAATATACAACCTTGAGGGGGATAAATGGGATGTAGAACGAGCAATCGCAGTTAGGAAAATGGAGGTAAACTGCATATTAGGATTGGAAATGCATATGACATGATATGATTTGATCTAAAAATATAGATGTGACAATATATCATGATAGTTGTACGGCTCATAGCACACATGCACACGTCGCTCCCATCACCAGAACAGGTCACTCACACAGATGTCCATGCCCCTTTTGCAGGCTAAATAATTTGTATTTCCTTTTTCTCTAGAAATGCTCAAGAGAATAATCCAGGAGTATTATGACCGCGTATATGTGTGTGAGGGCCAGAAGTGGGATTTGGAACACGAAGTCAGGAAAAGAGATTTCGAGGTATTGATCAATAATTTAAGACCACTGTGAATATCATCGATATTATGTTATAACCGTGCCCATGGAAAGTCATTGATAATACGTATTATGTATAATGCTTTGGAAGTTTTCGGAAGTTTGCTGTTGAATTTGTAAATAATGGTCAGGCGCGAATAAGTAGTGTACTCGTAGCATATCTGTGCATAAATAGGTTGTCGCGTCGCGTACGAACTCGGCCAAGGTTGCCATGTAGTATGACGGTGCAAAATCGAAGAGTCATCCGCTATGGAGCTTACACTTTAACTACACTAACGAATGCAACTATCATCAACGTGTAAACACTGTAAATCATCTAGCCGATGCGAGCCCGCTGCATGATTATGTAACCTATCATTATTTGGATTCTTACGATGATCCTCCTTCATGATTAATATCCATTAAGCTACTGGTATCATCAACAGGTGTTTCAAACATACGGTCTTCAGATTTTGACAATCAGTCCATTGTAATGGCCTTTAATATATCGTAAAACCTTTGATCTTTGCATGATGTAATAAACTAGTAGAATGCTTAAGAGTCCTCATTAATATATCCTTGATAGTATGGCACTTTAAAATCCGAGGAAGATGCGAGCGACAACAATGATCGAGTACCTGCCAAATACTACCGCAATGGCATTCGTGTGACGCTTATTGTGTGCGGTTAGTGGCACTACCTTATTTTGTTAGCAAGTAGAGTTACCGAAACAATATTTGGAACGTTAGACTAGTTCTTTTATTAGCACACACAAGTGCCGAGCTTATAAAACTTCTTGTTCCAAATCTCAACCATCCATGAATGCGAAACAGAGTGATTGTTTGCGAGTTCGATTGCTGAAAACCTTATTATACCTTTTACGATATCCGTTGACACTTCGACACCAAATGATTGAAGTAAAAGTGCCATGCTCCGGTCGTTACCTATTCCTACTCCCGATTATTCCAATACAGTGATTGCTCCATGAATACTTCATCTGGTTTATAGAGTAGGTCTACAATTTCACATGTATCAACAAAAAAAACGTGATGAATTTGGATACCTAGATCGATCGATTTTGCACCGCCACTTTGTTGAAACACACAATATTTGCGACAACGTAATTATACAATTATGGAAAATTGGATGTCAAAGTGTAGTAGATGTAGTCGGTTATTTTTCCACCTGGAATTTGTTTCTCACAGTGTAATGGCGCACAATATAGTACAACTTCGAGCACTGGTACCAAGATCATATTATAATTATTTGTATATATGTGCCAAATGAAATCGAGGATGTAAAATATTGTACACGCAGAATATTTATTTATTGCACATGTATATTCTGCACTTATTGTATAGCTGTCAGGTACTGCGTTGACCAGCTACCCTTGCGAAGCACAATGCACGTGTGCAGCACTTAGGATTATAAGAAATTGTACATACATTTAAGGAAGAACAAAGGTTACGCACAAAGTAGGTCTTGGGACATCGTTTTCTACAGATCTTCACCATAATGTAAACTGTACTTCAGCTAGCTAATAACACTGCCTAATCTATGTTCAGACTTCCATTTATTTTCTGCTTGTGTTCTACTGCTGCTTGTAATAACGTGAGATCTTTTATAAGCTTTCCTCTAATTTTATCTTCAAGCTTTATATGTTCTTCATTTTCTTAGTTGTGTATTGCATGAGCTTTTTCTTGAACTTCTACTTTCATAATAAGTAGTAATTTTAAGATTTTGAGACTTGAATGAAATAGTAATTGAAGACTTTTTAATATTGTGTGTAGATACATCAAAATTGTGTAGAAAGAGTTATTTTTGTAACTTACTTATTTTGTCCCTTTTCAAAATACCTTGTGTTTTTATAATTATTTGAATGATATACATAATATTCCCCCAATTTCCAAGTAGTTTGTCTTAGATTCCATTCATAAGAGATTTCAATCAGAATTTTCATTCAATGTATAGTTTAAAAGTATTTATGTTTAAATGAAACTGAATGCTATGTTATGTTATTAGATCTCCGACCTGAACAATCAAGTCAATGACCTTAGAGGAAAATTGTAAGTATTACTTGAAACATATTTTTACAATATATAACTGTATATTTATTATTATTTATTCACTTTTCATCTATAGAACACATATATATAATTTTTCTTGGTGTTTTAATGAAACCAAATTTAATATAATCATCATTGACCGCCTCCGTGGCTCAGTGGTAAGCACGGTACGTTTATCACCGGAGGTTCTGGGTTCGAATCCCGGGGAAACAAGATATACAAAATTGTTTCTTTCGGGTAAATTCGTCGGGCTGATCACCTACTTGCCTGTAAATGAAAAATGATCAGTGAAACAGACACAGAATTGCCTCATGCCCCACTAGGGGACTCGGGAATTTACTTTTTATTCTTGGTTCATACTGGAGCCATAATTATATGTATGTATTTCTAATAACAGAATGAACTTTTTACGTACGTTTTAATTTATAATAAATTTATTTAAAGCCATGTCTATCACTCTTATCGTTCGAGTTAAGAAAATGGATGTAACTCAAAATAATGAGATTCAGGCGCTGAGCGCACTTAACTGCACTTCAGTTAAGAGACTTGTATTCTGAATCGATTTTTTAATTATGCACCGCGAAACACTTACAATATAATAGCTTTGTTATTTCGATTGTTTAAGCGACTCGATTTTACCGTTTAAGTAAGCACAAAATTCATATCTGTTGTTAAGTTACTATCTGATTTGTTTTAAAAATATTAGGTATTTCTAAATTTGTTTTGTAAAATTTGATTATATGAATATGTACATCTAACTATCTCTGTTTTGTGAAAAAGATGCCTACAAATACTTTACGATTAATTTTACAGCGTCAAACCAACACTGAAAAAGGTGTCCAAATACGAAAACAAATTCGCCAAGCTTCAGAAGAAGGCTGCCGAATTCAACTTCCGTAACCAACTCAAGGTTGTCAAAAAGAAGGAATTCACCCTTGAAGAAGAAGACAAAGAGGTAAATGATTTTATATAACAAAAGACCCTTGATATTTCTTTGACTCAGTAATTTTCTACATACAATCATTAATACAATATTATAACTTACAGTAATTAAGGCTGTGCTACTATATAACTTTATGATACAAAAAAATCTGTTTTTAAAAGAAATTTAGTTCTAATTTTTGTATTAGATTCTAATATAAATACGGATATATTCAACATATAAGAGATACAATAAGCACTAACATTCCAACAGGCTAAGAAGGCAGAGAAGGCAGACTGGGCCATTGGGAAGAAGTGATCCTTACCCCGTTATCAAGTCTTACATTTAATTCCTTTACATCACCAAGATGATTTATTTATAAATAATTACTGATTAAATTTTAATAAAATATATCTTAACTACTCGATTTTTAAAATTCTAAATGAAAATTACCGATCCCGTAACATCGAGGTGAGACAGTTTGGGACGCGTAAATAGCTTCTGTATTGGCAGATCCTACTCTCTTTGTAAATAACTCGATATAATCAACACAAGCTTTGTTTTACTTGGAAAACTTTGGAGTTCACCTGCAAAGCTTAAGACACCTCTATAATATATATCCTCCGACGTTTGAAAACAGTGACTAACTTATTATATCTAATGCAATATATTTAATCTTAATATACAGATAGGTTTGAATTACAGAGTTGCATTGAAAAATTGCCAAAAACCTATGGAGGTGATTTAGGAAGGTGTCTTTGTATATTTTAAGTTCTGTACATCCGATGATAAAAGGGAACCTTTTCAGTATGAGTCGCGGGTTTGGCTATTTGCTAACAGTAAGACAAAATGAGGAAAACATAATTTTATAAAAATCTGATTGTTATTTTATCATAGAATCATCGACAGTAAAAGTAAAAAATTAAAACTAAACTAAAAAGTATTTTCTTTTTTGAATTTATAATAAATAGATCAAATTTGCTAGGGTGAGCGACTTACATGTACTTATACTATAAGAGTAAACAATCGCTTTAAACATAACCGTATTTACCTTAGATTAAAATAAATCCCAGTTATTGAGATCATTTTCTGTATCACTTTAGTAGTTATTAGATTTTAATTAAAATACATAGAAATCAATTTTTTGTTACAAGACCATCAAATCAATGTTTAATGATAATATTTAATATATAAAGTATAGCTCTTGTTAGATTTTTACATATATTTATAGCTAACCTAAAAGTTTGCCGACAAAACGGAATATCTAGATAATATTTTAGAGGAATAAAAAAAGTCTACATACATTCATAGGTTTTGGAACTTTTTCAATGTAACTCTGTGTACTTAACAATGATCACATGATGGAAGAATATAATAATTATTATCGCACATTTCCTTCTGCCATGATTCCGGCATTTAAGTAATTAGCAGCAATTGTTGTTTTTCAATGTTATAAACATGTTTCACAGGGTGCCGCTGCAACCAAGGTAACACTCCAACGGCTGTAAATAATATGTTTAGGTAGTGATTTTATTAGGCATGACTCTTAGCAGCGACTACAGTTTACTGATAGACCAGTATGGTTCAGTCTTTCTCTTCTCTGATTTATTTCTACAAGAACTAGAACAATTCGAGATATTGTATATATTGCTTCGACACGTGTGTTTCGTGTCATGGGTGACACTAGGTCTATACATACCTTCTTGGCAACTTCCTAAGTGCCTATTTTTAGTCTAAATGCCTCTCAACAACTAAGAACGTTGGCATTTATTTTTGACAGCTACGAGTTTTCATAGCGTTTAGAAGGTGTTATTGTTTGTATCTATCTGATTACTGCTTATCGGTTTCTAGTTTGACTTGCTTTGAATACCTTTTCTATTTACAGTTTATACGTAAGTCTGGTTGACATTGAAGAGTTTGGTTTAAGTTAGTGTGTAATTCCTTTAAGGTTTTCTTCCCTTGCATATTTTTTTTAAATATAGATGTCGGAAAAGCTGGCTGATTCTCCCTGGCACCTGCTTTAATTTTTGAATAGTGAAGCACTTTGAAATCGTAGGAATTCTAATGTACTTAAAACAAACTTTTAATAATTGTACTATTTATTAGTTTACTGCTTTAAAATTAGCATTTTAATTATTTTAAGTACAATAGAATTTGTATCAATATATTAGGTATCAAATACACATGTTTTAAGCTTATGGAAACAAATGACTATTTTTAACCAATTACGAGTAATTTACTTTTGGTTCAAATGTACGTCCTCGTAAAGATTGTTATTTTAAATTTCATTTAACAGTACGTCAATGCAGTCTACGATAATTTTAAATAACGCTATACAAATGAGAGATCATAGATGGAAAAACCGTGAAGTGCACATTGCGCGTTTCGGTTTCAGTCTATGGATTTCCGAATGCTCGTAGTAAAAAGTAGTTCGACAGCGCATCATTAACTGATGTTCTGTGGCTGAGGTATCACCATCAAGTGAACCTCATGCTCGTCTGTCGATATCTAACATAAAAAAAATATTATAATATCATCTTATTTGAATAGAAACTAGCCCTTGATAGAAATGAACATTCAGAAAGATTCAAGATTAACTTGAAGGTTAATATTGATTATATTCAAAGTAGTTCTAATAGAATCCCTATGAATACATAATGCTACCGTGGAGATAGGTATATAATGGTCGTTAGTGTTCGGACGTGTATTGATGGCCGAGCGGTGCAAGTTTGCCGCGGCAGTCATTTGTTTTCAAACTTCCCATGCATCTGCAACTACAGCGAAAATTAGAATTGTATCATAGAAAAACGTGCCATATTGTAATGCCTAAATAATTAATAGATTGCGTAAAGAAAATTATGATTTGTAGTTACAGATACATTAAGAATCATGTATCACAAAAATAATAAAGTAGCGTGTATATAAATGTGCTTCACGTAGGCATTGTTTAAGAAATTAAATTAATCTTCAATGTTTTTTTACAGAAAAAACCAGACTGGTCCAAGGGCAAGCCTGGAGATCAGAAGGTAAAGGAGGAAGAAGTCGAAGCATGAAGTGTTAACCTTCTCCCCTTGGCCCTTTATATTAAGAACCGTTGCCATTTGAGACCATTTTCCATTCCACACGGAGCATGGTTCCTCATGTACCTTGGCGTATTCCTTCATATGATATGTATTAAGTGACTACACAGCCAAGTCAATAACAATTTATATTATTTATTAAAGTTTTTGTAAGTAAATAATTTAATAAAAATAATTTCTGTATTTATATAACCTATGATGTCATTTTCCTACCCCTACCCTACCTAAAAGTGTTGATATTATTTATGGATGTTATTTGTGACGCAATTTTTGTAATGTAATTTTATAGGTATGTATTCGTGTATCACCTCTGAAGCACAGTGGTAAGAACGTTGCTTTTTAGTAGTCCCGGGTTCGAATCCCAGGGAAACAAGATTAAATAAATAATTAGTGAAACAGACACAGAAATGTGTCTAATCCGAGGATTCATTTCATTCATTTTATGTATATCCTTAATCCATATATTATAATTTGAAGCTCTGAAATCGAACCCGGTAAATCGTTAGGACTGATTTTTCCAATTGTCAAATATGTAAGAAATAAATTTTGCGTTTGTCAGATTTATCAATAGGAGAATTGTTAGAAATTGAAAAAAATACCTTAATGAAAAGATGTAAAACTATTGAAAAGTTAGCTCTTATTTTAATAATTTAAAATATTAAGAAATACTTAATTGAAGTAATTCGAAACTATTAATAGGATATCCAAAATGTTGTCATATTCATTTCCTAATCGACAGAAATTCTAAGTCATCTAGATCAACAATATAATATAATCTAATTTTTATTTTAAATCTGACTGACTCATCAACACCTAGCAAGAGGTTCCTTTTATAATGTAGACAAAAGAAAAGGCTTCGATTTCGAAATTCAACTCCTAAGGGGTTAAAATAATGGATGAGAGTTTGTATGTAAATCCGTCATTTCTAAAGTAAAATCCATAAAAATTGGTATTTGAACTTTCGGTTAGAAGTTGACTACACTTTAGGTGGTATAAAGTGGTTTTCCTTCAGGGCCCATTGATTTTTTTTCCACCATGTATACTTTTTTTGTTAGAGTTCAATTTGTTAAATCGGATGTTTTCATTTTAACATGTAGCGAAGCGAGTGAACTCGCGGGCACCAGTTAGTTGATACTTACAATTATAAAAGGAGTTGGTTTAAAACAAAATCAATAGATATATTTATTTATCAGTAATTTGTAATTCAATGTATGAAAAGTCCCTCAAAGGAGACACGGAGAGGAGTTATTGAAATTAAAATGTTTTTTAATATTCATAATGACTAATGAGAATGATTAATTAATACAAATTCTAAGTAAATATTATAATAGAACTGGTATGTAAGGACATGGTATGGTTAATAATAAGGGGGCTAAGAATAGATTGTTGTTGATAAACACTTGGGTCAAACACCATACCCAAAGTCAATTTATCTAATAATTTATGGCGTCTTCCGTCTGTCTCACATTGACAAAATAGCAGGAGAATGGTGGAGACATCACATACATTACGGGTACGAAATTGGCAATTTGCTACTGTGTCGGAGAACGTTGTTTGACCAGTAAGTAAAGGGTTAGTGATATATTGCTTAAACATTCGCTTATAGTCAATGGGTAAAATCATAGTTGGGAAAATCGAATACCAAACGCTTAAAACTGATTTGTTTCTGTTCATTATTTAATTTTATTAAGAGACTTTTCACGAAATACTCAAACGTTAATCAATATTGAGAGTTACTCAAAAGTTTTGCGGTCACTTTCAATAGACATTAGACTAACGATCCGCCCCGGCTTCGCACGGGTGTAATGTAGATGTACTATACACAAAAATAGCCTATTTACTTCCTGATAATATAGCTTTCTATTGGTGAAAGAATTTAAAGAAGAATTAAAAAACAAACAAATATTACCACTTTATAATATTAGAATAGATGAGACAGAAACATTTTAAGTAGCTCTCAACTTTGTTAATCAGTATTTCGCCCTTTAATTGCGGCTCAAGTAAAATTGCTAATCGCTTGAAATTACTCAAATAACGCATAGTATCTCATGAGCGCCATTACGTATGTAGACTTGTCATAACTTATATCCCTTCCATATATAATGATATTTTTATTTGACAGGCGGAGGCTGAGGCAGCCCCAGCGACGCCAGGTAAATGTTTCACTGTTTTTATATGATTAGATTGACGCGTTCATTGATGATAATTTAAACTGTGGCCGAAATCACTGGAAATATAAAAGGAGCTATTAAATATAGAAAGACCTAACCTCCTATATGGCTCACGCTATACGCTTTACGTTATATAGATAAAAAATATATCAATCTATATAGATAAAAAATATATCAATCAGGAAGGGCACAGAAGACAGATCATCTTCTTGCTTGTAAAGAAAAATGATCTGTGAAACAGGCACTAAAATATGTTGCTCCATGTCTCACTGGGGGACTCAGGAATTCATTATATAATATTTTTTTTCTATCTATTAGAGAAAGCCTTCGGATTCATATACAAATATTTACAACTAGCAATCCGCTCCGGCTTCGCACGGGTGCGGCTTACTCGCTGATAATGTAGCTTTCTATTGGTGAAAGAATGTTTTCAAATATTTCCTCTTTATAAAATTAGTATAGATATTCAAATGGGCTTAAAGGAAGATTTGTAATGATTTTTCTTCTATTTCAGCTCCTGCACCAGCAGCAGGTAATTAAATATATAAATAATAATACAAAGAAGACTCAAGAAAATAAATAACCTTTTCTGTTTCTCTATCTCACTCTCGCTAATAACCTAATTTGGTATAATACAAAGAAATAACTAGACAAGTATTAAAATATTTTATTCAGAATTTTAGCGAAAGTTAGCTCCAAGTGTACTTTACTTAACTTGAATGATACAGTGATTGTTTCCGAGCAATATTAAACTTGCGTGTCTATTCGCTATAAAGCTTAAGAGTTATGTCGTACAACTTTAAGATTTATTGGAGAGATGATATAACGTTACGTATGTATTATAATATACGTTGTTAGTTTTGTAGGATCTATAGATGCATCTCTCAATTAAACAAAGATTATTGTAATATAATCGGATTTATTTCTGATCGTTATAATCGTTAAAATTCGAATGGGTAAGATGACCCATTCGAAAGCTTTACTTCTAAAATGAAAAAAACGCAACTCATAATGTTGCCATAGTTAATAATCTTTCGATACAATTAAATCATCGGTAATTGTTAATATTTTGAAAGGTTAATATTTCATCAGTAATAAAATATTAACAAATTAATAATCTCTTTGGTTTTTTACAACCTACCGTGACTCATATCTTTGAGTTAGCACTGGAGGTCTCGGGTCCGAATCCTGATAATATTTTAAAAAATTGTTTCACTCGGAGCGATGTTTTATCACCTAGTTGCCAGTAAAGAAAAATATCAGTGAAACAGACACAGCAACGTGTCTGTCCCACAAGGCAATGGGAGCATTCATAATCTCTAGTGTTCTTGGATGGCGATGACCATTTACCTTCAGCGCGTTTGCTTAATACCTACTTTTTTTTTACTTTAATCGTATCACCATATAATTTCTTTTTTCAGCGACTTAAGAGGCTAATTTATAAGCTTATTTTACAAAAAACCACCTTGGCAAGACTCCGGCGCACCGCTTCCCGCGTCTCTCCGTTAATTAATATTATATTATTTGTTAATTTTTAAATATAATTTTGGAAATAAAATAAAATTTATCATTCTTAATCATGTATGTTTTATTTAATAAGTATATTCTTGAAATAAGAAATTAATAGGTCAAGTATTTAAGATTATCTTTGGGCGTTACACCTTATACCTACCAATACCTGTAAGTTATAAACATCGATTACCAAATTCATTACATAAATGGAATGCCTAAATTCCTAAGGATTTTCTCAATTATTGGAAAAAGCTTACTGGCTTATCGAGTGTTAGTAGGTTAAGGAATTATCAGAAGCAGACCCCAAGTGAGACGGGCTTTTATTAGAGACCTCTCTTATGCCTTCCGTTTAAATGTGCAATGGTAATTGGTATTAATAAGTTTAAGGATTATTCAAAGCTTGAGTTAGAAATTCAGTCACGGTGAAAAATCACCGTTAATAGAACAGCCGTGAAGTGCGGATTTCACATTATGGCATGAGTTTCAATTCTGAATGCTTGAAATAAAGTACTTTTACAGATTTGTTGTAGTATATCTTTTTGAAGTACTTAAACCTCACTCTCATCAGTCGAGATACATTAAAAGAGTCTCAATTCCTTCGTTATGATCTTAGTTATAATAGCAAAAAAAAAAAAAATTATATACCTACCTACCTACTATATTTACATCAAAACTAAAATTAATTAAATTAAAAAAGCAAAAAGGTAGCGGAGTATGCAATTCCTTATTTTTATTAAAATATATTAATCAGTATCAATTTATTGACACATAATATAAAATTCAATATTTACAAAATTTTAAAATTAAATATGTCGTTTTATTTCGAGTTTTTTTTTTATCACAAAAGTGATACCCACTTGCTCCATTATTCTATGTATTTGGTCTGTAATTTCTGAACTCCTTACAGAGGACCTTATTAAAAGTAAATTATCCCTCACAAAACTTCTGAAACAATGTAACTCGGAAGGGACTGCGACATGAATGGATGATTTAAGAGGTTCACAGAACAAAAAGTAACTTGTTGTGTACAGCAATTATATGGGGATCGAGTAACTAAGCGCGCAGTTTGAATTAATTTTGCTTTATACAAGAACGCATTAGTTTTGAACAAATTGACGTATTGTTGTTATGTTTGGAGTGTAGCCAATGTGGTCAAATTAGATTTTAAGGAGAGCTGATATTATGCGATTCCGACGACCGATGAGTTTGAGGTGTTAAGTTCTTAAGTTATAAATTAAAATATCTTATGTTACGTTGTGAAGCCATTTTTAATAAGACAATCTAAAGCCAAATTAAAGCATTTTATTGGCGGTAAATATTTCCAACGCGGTTTTTCCCAAAAAGCAGCCTAAGTCATGGGAAACAGATAGTTATCAATAAAAAACGGTCCAACAACTTATTTTGGAGAGGGGGAAGGCAAAAAATCAAAAAGAAATACGGCCTTTCCTGTACGCTACAGTTTAATGGTGGCAATGGGCGGCTGTATGTGGTGGCTGGTGGGTTAGGTTATGTTGGTATGGTGACCACCGTGCACGAGTCGAGCAAGAAAAGCAAGCGGTGCAGCGGCCGACAAATGCCAGAACCGAATCCTACTTATTCACTTGGAAAACGTTTTTCTAAAAGAAAATTTAATCATATTTTTCCCCCTCTCCGAAATAACTTTTTGGGACCGTTTTTTATTGATAACTATCTGTTACCCGCGACTTAGGACCCTTTTTAAGAAAAGCCGCGATTGTAAATATTTACCTTATTGGCTTTAATATAAAAAACAGACAAGTAAATAATTTTCGTATAAGGTTATATTAATACATATTATACGTATACGTACGCTGCCTATAAACGTGCAATATAAACAAAAATCTCCACATTTAATTAATGAAATGAATACTTAATATTATTAAAATAAAATAATGTCCTCTCAAAACAAAGTTGATCTAAATAGCTAAATTAGGCATTCTGCTTTTTATATATTGATAACATAACCAAGCATATACTCTGAAAGAAGTCTAGAAAACATATGATTTCTAGAAATAACCTGCATTATGGTTCCATTTATTTTTCATTAACTCTGATCGAGTATTTAAGAAAAATATTGTGAACTTAACATAACTCGAATGTAACTGTGAATCCATTACGTCTTATTGGGCCATCGTTGTTGATAATAGTCATCCTTCGTTTCAAATAGAAATATTAGTGTATTCCAATATTTTCTAAAAGAAGTGTGTGTTTTAATAATGGATCAATTTCTTTAAACATAATTTATAAAGAGATTAGTGGAATAGCAATCAAAGGCACTCAAGTGCAGCGCATTAAGGACCCAAAGCGAAAGGGGATGACCTCAGCTTCCGAGTGAAATCTCGGGGATAAAACTGCCCTTATAATCATCCACCATTATCTTTATCTAAAATCCTGCGACGTAACTAATGGGAGCATTAAGTTTAATTAAAATCGCCTGTGCTTTTTAATTTTGCAATCTTTGTAATAGCTTCCTTTCCCATTTTTAGGGAAATTAAATAATGCTTGCGCTTTTGTCAGACTGTTAGGAATGTTTTAGGGGATATGATGATATTTTGATATGCTGTGTCTAACTAAATAGAAGTGATTGTCCTTACTCTACTATGTTTATAAAAGCATGGGCAGATGTCTATTATATATGAGTATTTTGATAATTTGGACTCTTGCAGTGAATTTATTGAAAACCTATTTTAAAGTCAACTTCAAACACCTTGAAAATACAGATATCAAGCTAAACTTAAGTAATACAATACGATTACAATTAACAATAAGATTGTATTCACGTCACTAGCAGGTTTCCAAATCACTTTGAAGTTATTCAGTAGATATCATTATTTAACAGTGAATTTATGATAATGCTCGATGATTTTTGGAAACAAACTCTATATATTGTATTAGAAGCTGAAAACCAGCCTGTGTGCTCGAGATTGATAACATAACGAATAAATAGTTTTAATACGACAATTTTTTCATTATAATGTTTTGATAAAATAAAATATTAATAGAACATTGTCGAAATGGTTTTAACTTATAATGAGTATCCTTTAAACTTAAATCAGATTGATTATGGAATATAAAATAAACTACCGCCATTATAATAATATTAAAATTACTTTTCGGTGTACGCAACCCAAATTAATACCTACTTTTTGCGAAACGAATAGACAAATAGCATTTTCTTTTTATTTTTATCCAGCAATATATTATTATTTAGTTATCGCGGTTGAAAAATAATAATAAGATAATTCTGCATCATTTTTTCCAGTAATTGGTGTTGTTCGGTTGATGGATGAATATAATCACGAAACTGTTTCATTTCCTATTTCTGAGTGGATGAAGTTACACCCCGGGGATGATGTCGGAATGATGAATGCTACATCAAGTTTATTTAAGATACAAAATGAGTATTACATTCTGCTTTAATATTAATTATTTTCGAAATATATATGCGTGCCAGTATTATTTATTACATCATATTAATATATAAATAGCAATATTAAGATTTGAAATCTCGTGTAGTGGCAAACTAGAATTATCATTTCAATAGCTGTGACTTCTTTTTAATTAATATACCTACCTTTCGTTTTATTCTTAATTCTAAAAGAAAGTTTTTGGTTACTAACAATTATGTATAACAAAATAAAAACTTTTCAGTTATGTTCACTGAAAATTCATTGCAGTGGGGATAGTTATGTATTTTATCTACTTGTACGATAGCTTTTATGCGGGTTTGACGGTATTTAACTATTTGCAGTATTCAGCTTTCTTTAGACGGTATAGAGGTTGGACATTTTAATTAAATTCATTTATATATTTACTACTAAACATATAAGCTTAGTAATTAAGTTTACTGAATTTTATCTGTTTTTTTTTAATTAAATAGCTTTGGAACTTTATATTCGAAAACCAAGTAAAAAAGACTTCACGCCGGTTTTTCTACTTACGATAATGTTATTCAGGGGTATTAAATATGTCATGTTAATTACGATAAAGTACTATAATATAATTTAACTTTTAGTATGTACTATTCAAAGATAATTAAATAACAATAACATACATAAACATTTCCCCGATATTGAATAATATTTCCTCTGAAGCGAAGATGCGGGCACAATCTAGTTTATTACTCAGATAACACAATAACAATATATTGCTATTGCGTGACTTTTAGGCGCTTTCCGGACATTCGTATTATAGTATGAGGTAGGCTCGAAACATGTAAAATCAAAAAAAAAAAAATAAATAAATAAATAAATAAAATCACAGACAAAAGTAATATTACGCATAATTAGGCTAATTTTAATAATATTTGACAATTATCTAGAGATAACAACATAATAATGTTGGTATCAATATATTATATTATTCACTACATTTTGAGTTTTTTTATATCATAATATTATAAAAACTCTAATAAATTGGATATTTTTTTAATTTATTCTTTTCTAAGTTTGTGTCAGCGAGCGAGAAACTGGATTTTTACTATAAAAAATTATTTGTTATAAAGAATAATTAACACACAGTAGATTTGGGACCCAAACTAAGCACACATCGCTTATCCAAACTTCCCGCGTTTTTCTCTTCGTCCATAGATTAAAAATAAGTTATTTGCATTGTCAATAGCTGTCT
Source organism: Anthocharis cardamines (assembly GCA_905404175.1). Taxonomy (NCBI): domain Eukaryota; kingdom Metazoa; phylum Arthropoda; class Insecta; order Lepidoptera; family Pieridae; genus Anthocharis; species Anthocharis cardamines. The sequence continues at coordinate 3,439,628 of FR989957.1, read as the reverse complement.
TCGACACTACCTACTGATACTGTTTTACTATAGTTACTTTTATTATTTTTAATGACAATATTTCACAAAAAAATATCGTTAAGTAATGCTTAAATATACAATACAACGAATATAAAAAGGAAAAAATTATTAATACGGAATGTTAATAACAATAATTAAGAATGACTTGAACATAATATATTGTTATTGAAGTACTCTTTTTTATACAATTCGAGCGTTTAAATCAATCAATACGCACTACTGAGGTTTGAAGTGCTGTGAATAGTAAAATTTAATAATTCAGTTATCCAGTAAAAGTTATTTCATTTGAATATAAGTTAGTTGTTTTTTTAATAGTACAAGAGTTCACTATTTAAAAGGTCACCAGCTGACCTTGAAGAAAACTGTTTACAACTGAAAAGTGAAAATATTTTTTAATATGTGCTTCATTTTCGTTTTAAAACTCTAAATTCGGTACAACGATATTACTGTATGCGCTTGAATAAGCGAACAATAAGACGAAATTATTAAAGGTTTTCAGAGAAAACCTTGACACGCCGCAAGATATTTGCATACAAGATAAATAACAATTCACTGTAAGAGGCAAGAGCACGTTCGAATCCCGCTGAGATGACTTCTTTATAATTTTATGCAATAACTAGCAACACACCTCGGCTTTGCACGGGTGTAATAGATAACGTGTATACAAACACCGATTTTAAAATCGGTCCACTAGATTTCGAATTTTTTCGTTACAAACATAAAAAAATACAAATCTCTCCTCTTTATAAAATTGGTGTAGATTAATAAATTATTAAACGACTGGGGCTAATATCGTAATTCCGACCGTGTAAAAAACCACTGTTCATAGATGGAAAAACGGTGAAGTGCATGATGCGTCTTTTGGTTTCAATCTATGGGTTTCCGAATTCTTCAGTGTAAAAATAAATCGATTTTGTGCATAGACAACGTATCATTGACGGTGTCCTGGGGCTGAAATTTCACCAAGTGGTAAGTTCGTCGACATCTTACATAAAAGCCGACACTTAAGATTAGTGAAGCCAGTTACGTATTGTGATCTTGATCACTTAGGCCCGTATTCCACGACGTTACTAACGTCGTAATCTATTCTTGAGTACTGTCAATATGTCAAAATTCTATAGAGAAAAAATGGTTTGACAAGTCTCAAAACTAGATTCAAAACTGAGACACGTCTTGGAATATGGGCCTTAGTGTCTCAAAAATGGACTGTCAGTTTCTTCAGATAATGCGATTAGAATGTCTTTGGTTCTGCGCCGTTGACAAGATATCAGGGACGCTACTTTTATTCGTAGTATGTATTATGTATAACGTAGAAGCCATCAGTTGATGCCTACAAATATACCAACACACTGCAATATGCCATGTAGTCGTCGGTAGATTGTAGCAAAGTAACAAATTACTCCACGAATTCACCACAATACTATTTGTACCATATTCTACGTTAGAATCCCCTTTCAAATCTACTTTTCCTGTTATCTTTATTGAGGTTGAGTCTAAATGTTAGATGATAAGAGCTCTTTTTCCAATACAATGAATATAAATGTGTTACAATGGGTTTTATTTCTCGCGAACTTGGATATGTTTTGATTAGAATCATCTATAAAACTATAAATGTGTTTTTTTCAACTGTTTCACGTTATAGCTTCCTTTTTTAATCCTTTAAGTCTTTGGATATGAGTTGTTACTCAAACGAGTGTATTCTTTAGTCACATACACTAAATTTCTTTGCTATTATGGACATCATATGGCAGTACATTTTTTCATATAAAAATGACAATCGTTTCATGGCGCAACGATGTGAAACGACACAAAAAATTACTCAGTATTTTTTGTGTAGTTTCATATGATACTGTAAGAATAAGATATTGATCACAATATGAGAGTAGATTTTCTTCATAAAACCTACATGAAAAATCCTGTCGAATTATCCTCACGACGTAATTACAACTCTTAAAGACGGTAACTCGTCATTTGACGTACAGTCGTGCTGAAACAATTTATTTTCCCGTATTTCTCCATTGAAAAAAAAAAGTTATTAATCATGTTACTAACAACACGAATGATGCAAATCTCTTCGTCTTTTTGGGCACTATAGGTCTGTTGTTTAGGAAATGTGTTTTTATTAATAACAATTATGTGTAAATGTTTGTTAACAAAATAAAAAATAATATCCAAATGGAAAATTGACCCGTTATTCAATTTTCAGTCGTGCTGAAACATTTTACTTTTTCCGCCTAATGACGTATTGTCAGCTAATTTGTTAGGGGTATAATCACCTCAATATGTCTCCATGAAGCTTACGCATTGTAGGGACATACAATTTACATATCTTTCTAAATCCCAGCCCCTACATCTAACAGATTGGACCTTTCTTTTGAACTAGGTATTTTATTTTGATAAATAATCATAAATTTGGACTAAAAATAATCAAATTCGTTCATAAACACCACCAATTAAAACTTAAAACGTGCCTTGCTTTACATTTTACTGATTTTTATAAAAAATAGCATGTACGTTAAATTACAAATACGGTAAAAAAATAAATTGCATAGGTACTAAAAAGACAAAGAGACGTAACGTAACTTATAAGCAATAATAAAAATTAATTTTAAAATATTTATAACTTAAAAAAAGCTAGATATTAAGTGCACAATTAAATACAAAGCCCTGTCCATTTTATTTTTACTATTTTAAATCTCCACATTGCTAATGACATTTATTTTGGAAGCGTATCTCAAAATTCGCAGAATATTCGTCGCATATGTGAGCTGAGTGCTACTCAGTATGTGGGGTCTAAGCGTACAACGTAGATTCAATTATATTAAAAAATATAATTTTAATACAAAGCGAGAATGCATTCGCAAACGACAAAAAAGACAAATTGAATTTTAAAGAATTGGTTCATATTTGAATTTCGATGGATCACAGGATCAAATCACATTATTTACAATTTATATAAAATAAATCGTAACATTGTCATGTATAACATTATCAATTATATTTTGAGTGTGAGGAGTATTTACTAGTTGCTACTAGTTTGTTTCCGCCAGGCTCCGTCAATACAAGAAAGCAGTACGAATTTTTTTTCGTTATCCAAATGATTAAGAAAGGAGTGTTATGAGAAATTGGTCCTCCGGAAGCCTCCTGAGCGAAACGCACCAGTAGGTCAATTACGAAAATCGAACAGAACGAACGGAAAAAAACAACTTCATATTTTAAATTATTAAGAAAATATTTTGAATTCTATTTACGATGATAGTAATGTCAAACGAAAAACATAATGTCTAATTGCGAATGACGGATCGATCATCGGATTCAAAAGAGGAAAATGTACGATCCGACAGCCGAAACTTCGTATTTTGTTTATGTTATGGTAGGTACTCTATTCGGCGAACTTGCGGTCCAAACGAATATATAATTAACTATGTATTGAGTGACATTATCAAAACTTATTTCTAAAATAAACGTATAATACTCGTATTGTAAAATCGTACGTAAAATATTGCGTAAATCTAAATTTTCAATAAAAAGCAATAAAAGAAAATTAGAGCAAGTATTAACTTCAAAGGAATAGATGGCGTTACTAATCAAATCAGCTGTCACCTTTCAGTCTGCCGGTGTTCCTGGCAAGTAAAAAAAAAGTTTTAATCCGGTAAAAGTTATTTTATTTAAATAAACAATCATTACATTAAAAAATTAAGGTTAAATATTTACTAAATCTCCAATTAGCCCTTTTATCTAGATTTACGTAAGTATATAACTTTAGAAAAAGATTAGTTGATTTCATAGCAGGCTTTTTAACAGTATTCAAATATCAATAATTATCTTATAGTCTATAAATAAAATCGTTCTCATTTGGGTATAAATAAGTTATTCCGCAATGCTTAAACCGAACAACCGCGCTGTGGTTGACTTTGATTAAGTAGCTTTATTTTCTCCCCACTTAAATATTAAGGATTTTACTTTAATAATAATCAAAAGAGTAATGGATAAATTATTTTAATTTTTATAATAATATTTTAAATCGCATAACCATCGCAAATTGTTGTGGAAAATAATTCTTCTTTTCCATCTTCCTACTTCAGTACCATTAATATTGGCAACGACGGATTCTTTAGCGTGTTGGGTAGTGGCGTGGTCATGTTTATAATTTTCTATAAAAAATGTTTTTCCCGACGTCAGACCACTTTGGACACTAAAAATATTGAAGTACCGGCCGAGCAACGAACCACCGTTCATAGATGAATACGCCATGAAGTGCAAATTGAGAAATTCAGAAACTGCATGTCGACTTTTAAAAAAAAAACTTTTTATCTTTTCACATAACCTATACTTTTCGTCAGGAACGAAAAGTATAGGTTATGTGTATTGTTTCTATCCAATTAATACCTAACTTTCTTGGTCACACAGTTTTTATCCATCCACATAACAAGCAACAGCAATATAAACAATTACCGATGCTATTTAATATCATCTTCTTTTACATTCGTTTCTTATAAAGAACTGTACTAAAATGTCAAATCTATATATATAAAAGAGATTCCCACCTATATATTGACTCATCACGATATCTCTGGAACCATAAGGCGTAGCGACTTGAAATATGGTAGGAATATTCCTTTCGCCGAGTAGAGGTCAGCTAAGAACGAATTTTACGAAATTCCACCCACAAATCAATTGCTAGTAAAATATAATATAGGTAAATTAGATTTATTCCCAACTAAATGATACTTTTCATAGTAATAAAAAAAATTGTAACCTTTTTTGAAAATCCCAATCATTTTAAACTACGTATTATATACAATTATACAATTATAAATATACTGATGAGTAATACACTTTTGCTCTACATTTATAACACAACTATGTTTATTTTTTTTATACTTGACTCGTAATCTAAGTCATGCATATGACACATAATATATTTCTTTTCCCGAAAAGATTTATCAGAAGCTCGTAGGGGCTGAGATATGAGTGAAAGGAAAATCGTATTCATCTCGATGTTGAAAGGTGCGAATATTTCAGGAGGAAATGTTTTTGTTTCATAATTCTAAAAGAAAAGGTTTGCCTTACCTTATAATTATATATTTTAAGAAATCCGGCAAATATTGTTTTATAATTATAAAATTATTTTTAAATCGCTTACTTATAAAAATTGTATAAACATTGTTTTGTTTTCGTTCGAAAATAATGAATTAGATCAAAGTGAAAAAAACTGTGTGTTAATGTAAATAAGCTTAAACAGCATTTATTGCTAAGCTAGATAAGCTAAGCTAATATAATTTATAAGCTTGTTTTTAAGAAAAGACATCTGTATGTGTTACGATTAATTTCATTTACATCCACAGAACAGAAGAAGTTTTAAATCTATATAAATAAAAACAATGTAAGTATAAATATCTGTGCACTCCTAAACCAATTCACCGATTTTGATAAAATTTTGATGAGTTGTTCTGCACCCGCCCGCGAAGACCCTGGCATGTTTTTTATTTTTCGTGTTATTGCAACGCATGCTGGGTACAGCTAGTTTGATATCAAAAAAGCTTCAACTTAAAAATGTTTAGGTTCAAGCTGGGTCCAATGGTGAAATGTTTTATGCATGGAAATCCTATAATGAGATGAAATTCCCTTTGAGAAAAATTACAAAATTATTACATTTGTAATAGAAAACGGTAAAATATTTAAAATACCATTATTTCAATCCGGACAAATTTTATGACATCCGAAAGAACCCTTTATTTCAAAGTCGTTACAAAACTTGGTATCTCATTCAGATAAAATTAATGAAACAAGTGACCAGAGATGGAACTTCCCAGTCGTATTTTCATACTGTTGATAGTAAGATAACCCGTCACTAACTATACAATTTTAGCACATAATACTAGATCCATTGTATTTTGTTATCCATTACTGTTTAAGAAACAAACTTTTGTCGATTGAGTTGAAGTTGTAAGCAATGTATTACTTGCAATGCGAAGAAATTGTTTTGTGAAGTATTTAAGGTCACAGATTTTGCGCCAGACGCGATACTCGGTACGGTAGAGTCAGTACGTTGATATCTTGGATAGAGAATCTACGTGTTTTCGGGAAATGGAAATGAATTTACGATGGTAACGTTTCGTGATAATAATTTCGGGACGTGTATTTAGAACTATAACGAGTTTTAGAGGATAACTGTTGTGGAAAGTGAAGTTTAATAGTGTATAAGTAATTTTCTGAAAGTGAAGTTGTTTCAACTTTGAACTTTGATAACGATCTTTGATATCGGAATAAACATTGGTATTTGATAACAGATCGCATCGCTATTGATTCACAGGTAAGCAGAAAAATATAGAGAAATGTTTTTAATTTCTTTTTTAAATTTGAAATATTTTTTTTTATATTTGAGAAGGCGAACGGGCAGGTGGCATATTGATGCCGCTGGCGATTGACATCCGCAACATGGTAAATTATATGAGTTTGGACATAATATCCTGAGATGTCCCACAATTACAATTCTCTTCAGCAGAAAACTTAAAAATTAAGGAATATATCCAAAATAATTAAATTGTTCATAAATATTCTTGTCATTATTTTGATAGTGACTTTGACTCTATGTTTAATTTTAATCAGACGAACAAGGTTGTAATATTTTTATAAACATTGGAACTTCGTTGGCTTGCATCCCAACTATTATTTGAGTGAAGACTCTCAGAATATCTCAGTATTACGTATAGATGTTTGAAATAATTATTAAATAAACAGTGTTTAACTGAAGAGTTCTTCAATTTGAACTCTCTCGACTCTGCTATACACAGCAGACAGCCTTCAAAATATTATTTATTTATATACGTATTATTATTATAAAAATATATATATTCACATTGCACTAGGGTTTTGATTCAGAAGTGGAATAGGGCACTATAACATAAAACAGCAAACGTATGACAACAGTAATATAAATGCAAATAAACATGTTAATAATAATGTAAGAGTTTTTCTTATCTATAGTTGAAAGGCTTATAATTCCAATAAAATATAAATACTCCAAACTATAATATGTATGCCATTGTTTAATTATATTATAAGTATCGATATATTTTATCGTAGTGACCCATCCATATTATAACCGCAATAAATGTTGCTTACCATTTAATATTTAATCTTTGAATTAACAGCAGTAAAACATTGAAATTACATAAATAATGGTATAATGACAGTTCTATTGTCTTTTTTTTCTGGTAGCACGATTAATAACCAGTCATGAGGCGGTAGTTATAGGTAGTTAGAAATATGTAATGTTTTACAATATTCATATGCGATATTAATAAACGTATGTAAAATGCCACAATTGTTTTGTATTAAGCTTTAAACCCAATACACTTAAGAATATACAATTGGGTTGTGTTACAAGCGACCTTGGCTGCTTTGTCCAAGAGTAAATTACGATTCTGATAAGAAATTCTAACATAAACGATTACGTCATACGAACGTGTAAAAAAGTATGAACCATGTTGAACAAAAAATATACATACCTGAATAACGAATACATATTTAACTTATTTGTATTATTATATATAGACTCTTTTACGTTCAACAACGTCCTACTTCTTCGTTATTTTCTAAGATATTAAATTTATAATATATTTAGACTTAAATTAAATTAAGCACTGTAATAACAATAATGGATTAACGTAATCTGTCAAAGAAAAACAATTAATAATAAAAATAAGTTCCCTGTAGACATGGAAAATGAGCAATTACTCTTCTTGTCCCATCTAGTACTGACAGCGGCTTCAACAGAAATATTCACCTTAAAGCATCCAATCAGAAATTCCTTATCATCTATTTCATTCATAAAAGTTTTTCTTTTTATCTTCGCATCGCATCGCATCTTAAATAAGTGGTTTAATTAATTTTTTGCTCATATTAGTTTTGTTATTTTTTTATGAAAAATTTATGTTAAAAATTGATTGCACATGTAATTTTCCTTTTGTAATAGTAGTTACCTATAAATACATATAATACGACCATAAAAAATGTTACGGACGTTAGTAAATCAAATAAATGACTACAAAAATAAAAGAAAAAAAAGAAAAATCTTTACAGTACTCTACATAAATAATTTAGATATAAAAATTCGACCTTACTCTTAGACTATACTAGGTCAGAGTCGTGAAGGTGCCGTCATGGCCTGCCTATAAACGGCTTGACAGCTCACTAGTAAACAAATTAGCATCTATTCGCAACTATTTAGTTATGTTTTACTCAATGCTAGGTGCATACTGCATATAATATATATCTATACTAATATTATAAAGAGGAAAGATGTGTTTGTTTGTTTGTAACGATTTAACTCAAAAACTACTGATTTAAAAAAAAACAGTTTAGTTGCCAGCTCTTCTCGGTAGAAGTTATCTGAATCTATCTTTGGACCCTTTATTGTTTAAAGCCTTTCATCATTACAATAAATCAATAACAAATATGCACAAATATATATTTTATAAATACATATATTACTCGTAAATATTTACAGCCTTCGCTATATCATATGCAATTTAATCATAAGTAAAGTAATAATGAAACTGCGTATAGAGATACGTTTAAATTGAGATTTAAGTTGCTAATATATTCCATAGGGACAGTGGCGTAGTTAGGTGGATAGGGGCCCCGGTGCAGAGAAAAAATCGCAATCCTCCCCTCCGGCTGAATTTCAGCAACTGCAAAAAATGAATTATTTGCAAATGATTACTAATCAAGGTTGCTCGGTGTGTCTTTTATCGGCGTTGTAAATGCTCATATAAAATCTTGAAAAAATTAAATTTCTGCGAGATTTTTTCTAGCTTCAAGAGCTGCGACCCAGGGGGCCCTCTCAGCTTCAGGGCCCTGGTTCACTGCACCACTTTGCCCTATGATAGCTACGCCACTGCTTAGGGACAAAAATAATAAAATATTACATCAAAAATCTCTTGACGAAAAGACGTAACCTTGGCCTTAATATTTTGAAGTTTATCTTAAATTTATGAATTAATTTTGTGACTGGGTCATCGAGATAACTTCACTTGCAAGATATCATGTTTTTTAATTGTTTACATAGTTTTTATTAGATATTATAAATCGAGAAAATTGCTAAGCAAATTTATCGTATCTCTTTACTTTGTAATATAATACATAATTGTGCAAATAGTTTTAGTATTATCTACACTAATAATATAAAGAGGAAAGATTAATATTTTTGTGTTTGTAACGAATAAACTCAAAAACTGCGGGACCGATTTCTTTCACCCTTATTACCTATCCGTGAGTATCATAATATGTTATATTTTTTACTATTTTTTTTGTGAATAGTAGGTACATCTAGTAAATTGCACCCTTGCGAAGCCGGGCCGTGTTGCTAGTATCATATTTAATAAAAACTTTTAATGTATTCTACTCATGTGTATCAAAATTGCTATATTATCCTCAATAGATAAATACATTACAGATGATTAAGCAAAGGCTCGTTGGCGCGTTCGATAGAACACCTGCCTTGCGCATTGATGGGTAGTGGGTTTGAATCCCACCGGGACCACATGTTTATAATTTTCTGTAAACTGTAAACATGTTACCAAACGTGGGGCGTTTGGTAACTTCGGGCATTGATCGGGTGGGCGGAATATGGAAATTCCGACCGTACCCGGTGAACCACCGTTCATAGATGTATAAACCGTGAAGTGCACATTGCGCGTTTCGGTTTCAGTCTATGGATTTTCGAATGCTCGAAGTAAAAAGTAGGTCGGCATCGCATTATTGACTGATGTTCTGTGGCTGGGGTATCACCTACTATCAAGTGAACCTCATGTTCGTCTGTCGATATCTAACATAAAAAAGGTCTCTAGGCCGTTAGAGACGATTGCCCGATTCATAAGCACTTTTTAGTTTATTTATATTTTAAAACACTATGTGTGACTAAGATAACTGCGATAGCTGATATATGAACTTATTAAGCCAGAGGTTATAGGTTCGATGCCTGGGTACAAAAATAAAATCTATTTTTAAATAAAATACTGTATACCGGATTAAAACGCGATATATTATTTATATTGTTTAAATTATTTATCTCGACGTTGGATGCTTTTCAGCATCCATGGTCACGGGCAGACGGGACAAAATCTATTTTTATCTATTTATAGCACATAAGTAAATTAATAATCGATAAACATGTCATATTTCTTCCCCGCATCCAACTGGAATAATGGTAAACCATTTATTTGTCGATTAAAGGAAATAAGTATTACACTATAATGGGAAACACGTAAATATTTCTTCTAAAATATATTTGTTTGCCCCAAGGAAGGCTCACGTCAAACTGTGCTAAAGCGTGTCCCCGTGAGAGATAATGGTTGTATCTTGAATAATACAGTAGCGCTTGACGGGAAACTCCGGTGACGTTAAAGAACGGTCACTGGGTTAAGGTCCATAGATAAGATTTCCACTTTATTTAAGACACATAACGGTTTAAAAATATGCTCTTATCAATCGTGATTTTGGTTAGCGGATTGCGTATCACGTTAATTTAAACACACTTCGATCAAGAAATAAGTTATTATCAATCGTGATTATGATTAGTAGGTTTCGTATAACTTCAAACAAGTGTTCTAGGTTCTAATAATATTAGATCATTTTATTGTACATATGTTTTTGTTTTTGCTAACTGAAACTGCGGTAAATTTTAATATACAAACGTACCTGTCCTTTCTTTTAAGCTGCACGTAAGCTATTTATTTAGGTATTTTTGATAAATCGAGACTTTGACGTAATATCAACTATACAACATAATATGATTGTAAAATGCGAAGCTATGTCTGTCCGTCACGTTTTTATGAATAATACACGGAATCGATTACATATAGTATATACAATATGGAGAATGCAAAATTTTGTTTTCTTTTCGAACTAGGATTTTTAGTCCGGCTAAAAATTCGGGAAAACCATACAACAATACCATTCCTGAACGAAGTCACAGATAAACCATTTTAAAATGTGCAAATTATATATTTCAACGAAAATTCATTATGTACCTAATTATTTACGAGCATCTTGGCTGTACGACATCATTATGGAGCCATTTGTAAACTGTATATGTACGAGTTTTTCAGACAAGCGATGCGTGAACCGCGAATGCATTATGAATTTCTCACCCTGAGCACTCAAATCATATTATGATGAACCTTCACGAGTAAAATAATACGTACGTATGTATATTTTCTTTATGTTTACTTACCTTGCAAAGCAGTATCACAATTATTGTCTTAATCTGAAGACTATCTTCAACGTGGAAACTCGTAGAAAAGGCCAAGACTCATAAAGATTTTTCATTTTATTTCTTCTTTTTATTACCAGTCGCAGTACTTCGTGGCCCTTGGATGGAATGTTAAATATCTACTTTTCAATAAAATAAATAAACACTTCACGTTGGAGTTCGTAAATTCTATGCGCGAATAATAAAGACGAGGCTGGTACGATTTTCAATGATCTGTTATTTTAAAAACCGAATGAAAAACGTAAATTCTATCTAATATTAATTATAATTTTAAGCTTGGATAAAATAAATTCTAAAAAATGAGCCACCAGCCTATTTATCATATCTGATATTAAAAAAAACAAACATTGTTTTAGAAAGAATAAGAGACTAAACTGATATTAGTGTTGATTTTTTTAAGCTGAGCATTCTATCTATTAAAAAAAACCGCATCAAAATCCGTTGCGTAGTTTCAAAGATTTAAGCATACAAAGGGACAGAGAAAGCAACTGTTTTATACTATAATGATTAATGAGTTGATCACTATATATTATATTATATATAATGATCAGCTACAGGACCAATTTTAAAAATTCATTCACCAATAGAAAGCTACATTATCAGCGAGTAACATAGACTTTTGTGTATAGTACATCTACATCGAACCAACAAAAAACTGCTCTCCATGTTGCTAAAGCAGACAATGGACATTACATAAAAACTTTAGACAATTTTATATTAAAATTCGGCCGTGAGACAAGCGGTAGAACTTTAATTCGTGAAGCGGAAGTTGGAAAGTTCTCCGAATATAATTTAGCGTTCCGATGATCAATGGACTGAGTTATATTCTCTTGAAATATATTTATAGTCTTGACTACCGCTGTTAGTTAGCCATGTGTATTTTATAAGTGGTAATCAATTGAAATCTATGACTAAAATAAAATCAATTTAATCAAAGATATATTTAATCTGTTGAATTCCGCTATGGTAATATGATAGTAAGTATAATAAAGGATGGTTTAGGGCCAAAACAAAGGCATTGGCAGATGTTTATGGACGGCGGTGTTAGCTTAACATCAGAGCTCCATTCTCATTTGAACCCTAGTTTAATGAATAATTTTACTAATATTATAAAGAGGAAAGATTTATTTGTTTGTTTGTTACGATTTAACTCAAAAACTACTCGACCGATTTTAAAAATTAATTTACCTCATTATCAGTATCAAAGGCTGTACTCGCTTAATGTGGCTTTAAATAGCAGTAAATGTACAATTAGAAGCATTTAATATAGTATATATATATATTTTTTATTTTTATTTATTTACATTCATAAATGTACCTACATTGTGTTACCTAAATGAATATAATATGATTTTTGAATGTAAATCGTATCGCTTGGCCTTGATAACGCGGTAAAGGAGAGACAAAAAATATCTCGCTCTAGCTAGACATAGAAAACCGAGTTTATCACCTACTTGTCGAAAACTATATGAGAAAAAGTATATACGGATTGCTTCTTTTAAAATTTTACACTTACGGGACATAAGCTGAAACCTTCAAAATATATTGCTCGGTTACAAAGTGTTTGAACTGCAACAGATTCTAGAAGAAAGTAAAGAAACTACATATACTACTCACACTATATTCGGAAATTTTCGTATACTGTGGCTGATCTGTTAAAATTTCATATAGTAATTCATAGATAATAAATCTAAAATATATAATATTTCTAATAACCTTGAAATATATATATAAAAGATTTCATGAGATCCATAATGTTAAAAGTGGGATTAAAACCCGCAATCTATGACATATACGAATATATAACCACGTATTATTCACATAACAAAGTATATGTTTATTATTATAAGTAAATTATATTGGTCTTCTACGTTTTGATTATATGAAAACCTTAAAATAGATGGCGCCGGGCACCGCCAGGAAGTAAAATTTCTATAAATATGCAACATGTACGTAGTAATAATTATTTGCGGTCATCGTGCATGAAATCTACAGATAATATTTATATAAGTTTGACTATAGGTTATGATGGGCTCGTTGGCGATTTTGGTAGAATATCTGACGCATCGATTATTAATGGTTCGAATCCCGCCGGGACGATGTATTTATAATTTTCTATAGGGTTATCTGTACGTCTGGTTAAACGGGCGAGGAGCATTAAACGGGTGGGAGGAATATCGAAATTAACACTAGAAAGACTGAAATTTCGGGCAATAAAGGTATACCAAATACATATCAGTTTTACAGAGGGGAGGAAGTTGAATTAAACTGTTAACATGCCTTATTCATTTGGTGTATATAAAGTCAAACACAAAATAGCAAAAAAAAATAGCTTATAAATTGTATCATAATAAATATGAATACATTTTTATTTCAACGAAATTGAAAAGCAGTCAAAATGACTGCTTTAGGCAATCTAGTGTTAAACAAACTAAATAAATATCTACCCGATATTAATAATAATTAATTAAAATCGGGAAGATATTTTAGATGGACCATAGTAAAGCTCCGTTAATAAAGCTTTAGAAACAATTTATATAAATTCAAATAATTGATAACATCATCTTAAAAGGGTGAAGTAAAAATACCTTCGACTTCGCATGGATGCAATGTAAATGTACATGTATTAAAATCGGTCCAGAAGTTTTTGAGTTTATTCGTTTAAAAACACAAAAATATAAATCTTCCCTCTTTAGTGTATTAAGATAAATATTATTCTCATAGTTAAGTTATATTAATTGACCTGGAATTAAATATTTGGCTGTGTGTGAGTGAGTTTTCCTTTTTATATAAAATACTCTTATTTAATTTTAAATCTGAAAAACAGTGGTAAAACATAATTTTACCAACATGACCGATATTATGCCGACTGTGATATACTAGCGCATTTAAGTCAATCGTTAAGACATCATAGCACACACTCCTCATTGGAACGAACCCAAGTGAATCCATAAACCGACAAGTCTGGGATTTCATTTGCTCTGTGGAAGTGACATTTGGCAATTTAGATGCAATTTCAACAGAGTATCATACTCTTGGCGGCTACATTAAGTAATGCAACTGTGCTTTTGACAGAATTTGGAGCAACTTTGTATACTCGGCTCTATTATAGCTGAATTAAAATGATTTTTAATAGAATTGGTACAAATTTCTAAGTGAGAGCATAGAGCAAATCATATTAGCTATTTCTTACTAATCTATAATCATCTTGCATAGAACGTAGTAGCGTAAATCCTCTATAATTGTGTATGCAAAAAATAGATAGGTAAACACAGAAAAAGAATTCAAGTGAAAATTAATAACATAAAAATACTTTTTTTAAAAGTGACGACAAATTGCCATTTCATGAATTCAATTAAAAGTGTGAATATGGGTTTTTGTTTCGAGCAACGAAGTTTTTGAAATGTCATTCCCAAAGCATGAATGAATAAATGAATAAAAGTAAGTGTAAAATATTATCACAAATTTATTATAGAATTTTTTATTTTATACCAATATATTACTTTATTAATAATTCCCATATTTAAGTTGTATAAATTGATTGATATTTGTTAAGTTATTGCATAGATTTAGCTCCTGTAACATCTATGTTTACGGTGGTGTATATGTACAATGTATAGAGAGAGCTTTGAGAACTCTGAACCACGCTTATGAAACTAATTAAAATTTACTTTAAAAATTAAAAGTTATTTTAGATTCTGTTTAAATTTCCTTTAATACACGAAGAACACGTTCTGTCAATATTTATCGAATCAGAAGATATTAAAAAAATATAGACAAGGACGAGATTCTTTTGAGGAGTAAGGAGAAATGAGCAGTCATTGTAACTAAAAACAAAATAATAATCAATTTCCTTTGTTTATGAAACTATGTTCTTTCCATTGACTCGATAATGACCAAGCTCTTTGCGATCGGCGTGACTCTAGCGTTACTTGCGTTAGGGCATTTATCAAAAGGAGTACTCATAGCCAAATTGTACTGGCTTGAAAATCGATTGCGGTGCACTTAATGCGCACGCACAACTTCGTTGCAGAAGCAGTTGTCGCTGGCAATGCTGGACTGAATATACTTGGTGACATTGAAAACTTTGAGAGTCTGATTATACGTAGCTCAAAGGCCAAATTCATCTTGCATATCTTCTTATTTTACGTGTTTCATGAGTAGCCATATTGAAATTTCTGCTTGTTTATTAATATGCTCGATTGCTACTCTATTAAAAAACAAATCACCTTAATGAGAGTGTAATCAGAAAAGGTTTATGGTTATGTTATTCCAAAGCAAAGCTTTTAAAGGACAAATTTTAGTTGTGCAACTTTTAACAAAGTTTGCGCGGATATTGAAAGTTTTACAAAATAATTTACAGCAGTCTATTCAAACGGTTTTATTGTTTGCTGGACTTTAATATAGTTAAAACATTGGGCTGTATCGAAATAGAAGTTTTGCTTATTTTCACAACATACTACCGAATCTATTCAAATAGTTCTGAACGTGTTAACAACTATTAAGTAATACAATTACAAGTCTACCGTGCTGTGCGCTTTACATGAAATTTCAGTCAGGTACAACATCTGGAATTAGATGCAGGAGTATTCAAATTAGACCGCTTGAGTCTTAACTTTAGTAATTTCCTAAAATAAATTACCATATTATGTCGATGAAAAAAAGTAAATTTTATCGTGATACGATTTTGAGAGAGATTTATAATAATATTAAATAATGCTAAAGACACACGCACTGATCACAGCCACTCATAAAAAAACTACATATTGTGTGAATTCTCAAATTTCCAAGAGGGCATGAGGCTAACACAATTCTGTGTATGGGTCACTGATTATTTTTCTTAATAGGCAAGCAGGTGAGCTTTTTATGTCCGGCCCGACCCACATTTTTATTTTTTTTATTCCCCGGAATTCGAACTCCGATCGGTGGCCGATTTGCTGTAGTTTTCAAAAATACTAAAGATAATTTGTTTTCGGTTCAGCGGCGCCAGGGTAAGGGCAATAAAGTAGGAAAAATATCGTAAAAGATATCGCACTGTTTTATCAAGGATCATAAAACCGCATGCAAATACTAACATAAAAAAATTCAAATTCGCATAAACGTGTGCTGACCCAAATAAGCTGTAAAACATGTTTACGGCTGAAATTGGTTTTGATATTTTTTTCACGTAATTTTTATAGAAAAATATTTTTTAAATAAGTATAATAATTTTCACGTAATAAATTTTGACATTTATTTTTTAATCTTAAAATATGTGTATTTTCCGAATTTCCGTAACTAAACTAACTTTTCTCGTTGTCGCGTTCGGTAGAACACCTGCCGTGCGCATCGATGGGTCGTGGGTTCGAATCCCACCAGGACCACATGTTTATAATTTTCTGTAAGCATGTTTTCCCCACGTCTGGTAACTTCGGGCATTGATCGGGTGGGAGATATCTAAATTCCGACCGGGTAACGGACGGTTCATAGATGGAAAAAAACCGTGAAGTGCATATTGCGCGTTTCGGTTAAATTAAAAGAAGTAAAAATTTGGTCGACAGCGCATCATTGACTGATGTTCTTTGGCTGAGGTATCACCATCAAGTGAACCTCATGCTCGTCTGTCGATATCTGACATAAAAAAAAACTATTGAACATTATTTTTAAGAGTTATTATCAGGTGTTTAAAATTAAAAGTACACCGAGGTAAATTCCGAAATCAATTTTTTATATAATTTTCTATATAATTATAGCACTAAGAGTAATTTGGAACAAGTGACACAACATAACAAAGGCAAACAAAGATATTTAATACGATCCACAGCATCAATTAAGGGATCTCCTCTAGTTCATTAGTCACAATATCAAAATATCATGTTCAAAGAAACTCTTTAATAATTAAGGTATCAAAGGAAGAGGTACCGCGGTATCAAATTCTTGTGTGTTGTTATCCATCACACTTTACGACTCGTCTGAGCCTCGCACTCAGCACCTATTACCTTTATTTATTACCCCTAAGCTGAAATTTACTATACGTGGTTTTCGGATCTTATCCACACGACTAGCATATTGGTTTTGAGGCTTTAAAAACTCATCTACTCTTAGCGCTTATCCAGTGCTAGCAACCATAATATATAGTATAAAATAATATGCCCAACTATATATTATATACTAGCGGTAAGGCTATACAAATGCAGAAAATGAGACCACATCTCCCCTTTAGTAGTATTATAGTCATGAAAATCAATCTGTCAATGTTTAAAAATTCTTTTTTCTATACAGATGTATATACTCAAATTTTTCATAATCCCGTAAGATATTTAAATATTTTCTTTCGTACTAACCTTGTTTTGACAATTACAAATAAAACAAAGTAAAAAAGAATTATCCAATTTGTTGCAGTCATTCAGAAGTTATGCTATGTAAAGGTTACCGAATGCTTTATAGTAAAAAATAGATTGATTGAGCGCATCATTGATTGCTCAGGTATATAACCTACGTATATATAAATAGTATATGAGATACATATCCAATATTTATGTCAAGTATATCATTATTACGCGGAATTACAAATATCCAAACTACTATACTTCAATATAAAATACCTCACGTGAAGTCTCAATTCTCTCTCAAACTCAACTCAAGAAAGTATTTTTTTTTATACTAGAAGTGTACATTTTTTTTTCAGTAAGTTGTTTCATTCAACCAGCAAGGAGCTAGTATAATAGTATCATCATAGTAAAGAAGATAATAAAGAATAATTATTAAGAATCTAGTAGAAAAGAAGAAGAATAATTATTTAATATATATAATCATTATTATATCGTAGTACTAAAACAAAAAATAATAGAATGCATCCCATAATATGGTTTTGGGTAGTCTATGAGAAACAAAACTTGAGAACCTCCGAACTAAAGAGTATCGCAGTATTCTCAAAGTAAATTTACTTCTGCATTTTAGAGACATTTTCAATCCACTAAAATTATACGACAGCAGCGCAGACTTTTCTTAGATTTTTATCATGTTTTCTGGATCCTTGAATAATAGAGATATTTAATTTTGCAACTAAGTTGCGATTTTATTTATGGAAATGTTTTCATGAAGATCTACATATTATATATTACTAGCGACCCGCCCTGGCTTCGCACGGGTCTAGATTTTTTGACAAAAAAAACAGGAGTGAAAACATAGGTTTGTATGTATTTTTTAATGCCACATTATAAAAAAATAAAAACAAAAAATTTCGTCAAAAAATTAAAAAAAAAATTTAGGGGTGGACTACCCCTAACATTTAGGGGGATGAAAAATAGATGTTGGCCGATTCTCATAGATACCGGATAAGCACAAAAAATTTCATCAAAATCGGTCAAGCCGTTTCGGAGGAGTATGGCAACGAAAACTGTGACACGAGAATTTTATATATTAGAAGATAGTAGCTTCTGGATAGATCGTAGATTATTTTATTTGAAAAAGGTCAGAGCAATATTATTACAAAGTAATGCGTTTGATATTACGTAAGTACCTGCGCTCTAAAATATCCTAACGAACTACGTCTAATAAAACTAAAATATAATTCTAATAAACTAAAATTATATCACAGTGACTTATCATATCGTATCCGTAGAAAGTCGGATACGATATGATACCAAGTCGCTTTTTTGTATTTGTAAGGCTAATCGGACCTATACAATTTACTAGTAAAATCAAAAATTCGAAAAAACACAACATGTTTTCGTAGATAGCAGTCGAATAATGCAAATTTATATCTAAATAAACTAGCAAATAGGGTTTTGTCAATGTTTTGTTCATTTTTTGTCCGCAGATTAAAAAAAAAACTACAAAATATCTTTGGTAATCTGCTCTCCAATATGCCACTGTGAAGCGTTATGGCAATGACAATTTAGTATATTATATTGTATCATTTTGTATGACCATTAAAATTAATAATAGTTAACGGATATACGTATTTCTAAAATATCACCCCACCGCCCAGTCTGAATTTTGATTGCGCTATAAACAACTTAAGACTGATTTTTAACTGAATATTATACATAAAGATATATCAAAACTCATTTTGGTATAAATCTGGTCATAGTCTGGTTTAGATTTAAAGATGATAATTTGTATAAGTTTTAATTAGTTCGAATTGAAGAGACGTTAGATAAAACCCAAAACAGAGCTCCATCGAGGCATTTGGTAGAAGCGTAGACCAAATCGCGGTGAAACTCTTTAACGACACATAAAATATCTAGAATTATGGAAGATGTGAAAGCAAAATTTTATGTTACATTTTGTTAGATATCGAGAGATGAGAAGATTAATCGATGGTAGGTCACACCTCAGCCTCACGACATCAAACTCTTAATGTCAACCTAATTTTTAATTCAAGCTTTCAGAATTCCATATCCTGAAACTAACGTGAAATCTACATTACACAGTTGTGCCAAGTACGGTACTTCGTTATACGGTCTTAGTTACGGCTTTTTCCACCCGTATTTCGCCCAAAGTGGCCAAAAAGTTTACAGAAAATTATAAGTCCCGGTAGGATTTGTGGCATCCAACGCTTCATTGAGCCCGTCAATCTTTTAACGTTTAAATTGAAATAATTTTGATGAAACTACGAAATGACATAGGCTGATATGAAATAAACAATTGGTAATAAATACAATATTGACGTAGCAAGCGTAGTCACAGGTGTCTTTTCATACATTATTGAAATTAATGTTCATTAATGAAGCTTATTATCTGAGAGTAATAGCCGTATCCTTTTGTGGCAGATACACTCCTATATAAGCTGGCTTATTGTTTTTGCGAGTAGTTGATCAGATGTTCCACGGTCTCACTGAGACAATATGTTTGTATGATCAGCAATAGAAGTCGCTGTTTGTTATTTTTATTATTTAAATATTGAAAAAACTCTTTGTTCTTTTAAATTAAATTTGAAAGTGCTTTTTCAACAACTGCGAAAAGACGACGTTTGTGTTCGCCGAAATCGAAAATTTGGACGCTTTTAAGCAATACAATTTTTTAAAGCAATAATATTGAAAAAACTAATGGGCACGAAAACCTAACATGCTTAGAATATTTAACAATAAGTAATAGAATACTTTGATTGGTACCAAGAAAAACAATATACCTACATTTATTGCAATAATAATAATTACAACAAAATCTATTAGTTCTGTTAGTGTAGAAATTTAATAAAACCTAATTTAAACTTCAAACTCCATTTTCTTAAAATGGCAACTAGATTTGGAGACTAGATTTAACTTATTATAGTAAACGCAATAACGCGGTATAAACTCTTTTTTAATATTTGTATAGGTGTTGAATAAAGTTGCCTAAAAGTATAGCTGTTCCATGTGCTTCTAATAGCTTGTTGAAAGTTAGAGCATTAAGCTTGTTAATGTTATTTGAATTCTAAGCAAAACACAACGAAACAAAATGTTTATTCTGTTACAAATTTCTTTATATTTTTTTATGAATCGATTTTAAACGTTACTCTGCGAATATTCTAAAGATTTATCTGAAAGTTTGTTGAATGAAATGTTTTTGAACGATGATTATACTTTAAGAATCTTCTAAAAATAATTAACTTGTTCTTATTTGCGAATTATTAATCACCAATTAAATTGACCTTAAATATTTAAAGTCTCTAGAACTAAAAGTAAAGATATCGAAAAAAATCGTTTTTGATGGGCTCGTTGGCGCGTTTGGTAGAACACCTGCCGTGCGCATCGATGGGTCGTGGGTTCGAATCCCACCGGGAGCACATGCCTATAATTTTCTGTAAGCATGTTTTCCCCACGTCTGGTAACTTCAGGCATTGATCGGGTGGGAGGAATATCTAAATTCCGAACGGGTAACGAACCACCGTTCATAGATGGAAAAACCGTGAAGTGCATATTGCGCATTACGGTTTCAGCGCATCATTGACTGATGTTCTGTGGCTGAGGTATCACCTACCTTCAAGTGAACCTCATGCTCGTCTGTCGATATCTGACATAAAAAAAAACCTTGACTCAAATGTTTTATCGGAAAATTATTGTTTATGGAAATTATAGTATCACTCCTGTTATTGAGTAAGTATAGTTTTGACCACAGGCTTGGACTTTTTAACCTATTCCTTGACTTATATTAGTTGATATGGCTCAGGTAAAATTCCTCAAACTCATACAAGCGTATTGTCCAAGAACAGAGTTGGCAAGAATTTTACTGATTAATAATGCCATAATTAAACCCTGAAGCATATGTAAAATCAGTGAAGTACGGATGCTCGTTTGGTTTCAGTTAACGAATGCTACGAAGTAAAAAATAGGTTCATTGATGTCCGAAAATATATTAAAACTAGCGACCCGCCCCGGCTTCGCACGGGTGTAGATTTTTTGACAAAAAAAAGCAGGGGTTGTATGTATATTTTAATGCAACATTATAAAAAAATAAAATCAAAAAAAATCGTCCAAAAATTAAAAAAAAAAATTTAAGGGTGAACAACCCTTATCACTTAGGGGTATGAAAAATAGATGTTAGCCGATTCTCAGACCTACCCAATATGCTTACCAAATTTCAGAGGAATCGGTCAAGCCGTTTCGGAGGAGTATGCAGACTAACATTGTGACACGAGAATTTTATATATAAGATATACAAAATCCATTAAATTTGCTATGAGTTATTGGGGAAATACAATTATTTATCGTGAGGCCTGTTTTAGGAGTGACTTTTACTTCATTTTCATTTCACATGACACGATAACTTGTATTACAGTGGTAACATTGCTTCGTGAAAAAAGCGGCAAAATGTCATCGCCATGTTCCATAGAGAAGATTTAAAAAGTCAAGTCTGGTTGCTTGTTATATTGGCACGGTGCCACACGGTCAACCACATCTTGAGTTTCATATAAAATAGTCTTTACACGTTGTACCTGGAGAATCAAGTTATATTTTTAAAAATCGTATTTCGTACTGAAGTATCTTACCTGCGTCTTGTTTTTATTTTAAATCTAACGATATATTTAGTTAAGTTTCCTCAACAATTACTTAATTGTTATAAAATTATGTTTAAGGATATTATTCTGTAATATTTTGTTAAGCAATTGAATCTCTCACCTAAACAATTTCTATGGTAAAATAAAGTTAATTGTTATGTTTTTTGTGAATTTACTATAAGGAATATATTCTGACGTAGGACATATATTACTCAATTTTTGTAAACGATTCTAATTAATACGAAGTATATTACTTTTGTTGAAAAAATAACTCATTGTCTGATAATTTTTTCAGGGCTGAAGCACGGAAAAGTCAAAGTCCGTAACAGCTCCTAGGTTGATAGGTCATAATATGTATAGTGTTTGTTTCTATTATTATCTATAAAATAATTATTTCTTAACTATTTCTGAACCGTAATAATGTACCATAAGCTGTGACGTCATTTACGTAGTCGAGCCGAGATAAATCTCAATTAGAGGCTGATAGTATCATTGAATATGAGACGTACGTGATGACTGTGATTAGTCTGAATACTAGGGGTGGCCTCCATACTCTTGAGAAATATTTCTTTAGTAGCTAGTTAGTATTGTTTAAAAAGTAGATTTCTTTGTTACCTCAGCTATGTTCACTAATAAACCGGACAGTCAGTTTCTTCCATTGTATTAAAAGAGATATTATATCCACTGTAGTTAGATTTTTGATTGAAGTTTAGCTCGGAGGTACCCAGACTTTATTGCCATGTTTTTGACTTATGAATACAGGGTCGAATTTAGAGGTCTTGAAGCCCTGGGGCAACAAAGTGTGGAGGCCCCCTGGCCCCAAATTATTTTCCAAATAAAATGAACATTTTTTTTAATACAACTGTTTGTACAATATTCAGTAGGTAAAGTTAAAACAGCGAAAATATCAAAGAAAATGTGGTTTACTAGTGTTTACTAGTAAACCACATTTTCTTATCGGAACAAAAAAACCTTCAAATGTATTTTTTTTTTCCGAAATCTCTTTTGTGGAGAACCCGGGGCTGTTGCCCTGGATGGTCTCCCCTAAATATCACGTGTATATTTGATAGCTGGTATTAGTACTTTTCGCTTAAAAATATTGAAACTCTACCTGTAGCTGTATAGCCTGTATCAATGTTCCCTAGGGGTCGATGTAAACCACTTTGATTAAGCGATTTAGATATATAGACTAGAAACTTGTAAAATAGAACAAAAGCCCACAAATGCAGTCAATAAATCAGCGAGGCTCGTACACCACTCTAGCGGTACCTCGATCGATAGTAGCTACGAGTGCATTATTTTCCGATGTCACGTAGCCAGCGGTTTTAGCGGTGTTACAATGAAACTGTGGCTTCAAAATTGTGACTGACTCCTTAATTGAATACGACGGGCTCGTTGGCGCGTTCGGTAGACCTGTCGTGCGGGTCGTGGGTTCGAATCGTTCGAATTGTTTATAATTTTCTGTAAGCATGTTTTCCTCACATCTGCTAACTTCGGGCATGGATCGGGTGATAGGAATATCTAAATTTCAACCAGGTAACGAACCACCGTTCATAGACGGAAAAACCGTGAAGTGTACATAGTGCGTTTCGGTTTCAGTCTATGGATTTCCGAATGCTCGAAGTAAAAAGTAGGTCGACAGCGCATCATTGACTGATATTCTGTAGCTGAGGTACCACCTACCATCAAGTGAACCTCATGCTTGTCTGTCGATATCTAACATAAAAAAAATACGATGTGAACCGGATATTCTTTGTTTGAATTTTAAATAATACACTGACTATTCTACTTAGACTATATCCATTTCATATTTGATGAATCATGTAATATTTTATTCAAATTTAGTATTTCTTTTTCTATAGTAATGATATTTTAAATACCAAAGTAACTCTTTTAGTTCAGGTGAAACAGATGTTTTTAACGACGAAACCGGAACAATTTAATATTTTTAAAAACCTAGTAGGTATAATATACGTAGTATTCGTTTTGGCAAACATATTTTGTTTTTTTTTTCATCTTTGAAAGGTAGTTCTTGAATCCCGCCTGATGGTAAATGATGATGCGATCAGAGTGGTAAATCACAACTGCCTAGAAGTGGTGGTGCAAGTTAACACTAGATATAAAGAGGCCCAAATTGTAAATTGTTCAGAGAAAACAGTCAGAGGGAGTTCCGATCTTTAGAGGTTCGCATGATGAAGGAGGAAGCAAAACTAAATAATCATTTTCATTTTTAATAAAAAAAAATCTATAATTACTTGGCTCCTACATTATGTTTTTATATTTTTTTATTATTATAGTTAATTACATAATGATGTCATGTGGAACATGGTGTAATGGTTGCAGCGCCTTACAAATATTTTGTAAAACAAAAATTTGGCGATTAAAAAGAGTGACGAAGAGTTTCTTGCTAGTTCTTCTCTTCCGTTCTACGCCCTTGATTTGAGAACTGGCGTAAATGTAAAATTAGAAGCATTTAATATGTATTTTTTACTGACGTTCATAAGTATACATTGTGTTACCTAAATGAATAAATGATTTTGAATTTGAATTTGTGTTTAGTTTGTATTAATTACAAAACTTAATGTTAAGGCGTAGACTAATTTTAGCACATGTTTGAACCCTAGTGGTTTTTTGATGCTATTCTTAACGTAACTTTTGAATTTGTATTTTTGAATGGAAAATAAAAAAAAATGTTCTAGAAAAGGACGTAGGTATAATGCTTTCCATTCCAATTTTTCCATGACATGTTAAATTGACTTGCCTATCCTGTGTATGACTAATGTACGCAATACGTCATATGGGATGGGTTATCGTGAGCATAGAATAACATACTGTAATATTCTCATTAATTATAAGGGTGTGGTTCGACCTTACATGTTTTACAGGAAAAATATTATACTAATGTTTATTTATCGTGCTTATTAAAATTCAAGGTTTAGACGTTATTTGCGAAATAACGTGCTAAAAATGTTTTTATATTATTGAATATGTCAAAATTTCATTAAATAAGTAAGCCAAGTATTACGGGGTAGTTATCAGTTATTTTTCAAATTCAAAATAATTGGAATTATTCTCTTAAATCTATTAAAATATTATTAATACACGGAAAAGAGGATTTGTTATAGGGATTATAAGATCTTATAAATTATTAGAGAAAAAAAACAAACAAAATATTCCTTGTATTTTTTGTTCAGGTATGCCTCAAAGACATCACTTGAGATCGATTAGGTCCCCTATTTTCTATATATTAAAGTTATTTTGCAAAGAGTGCTAAATAAAATATAAATAATATTTGAATTTGAAAATTACATTATACTTAAATTTATTATTGTAGTAAGGTTAGGCAGAACTTAGAACAACATGAGGCAGAATGCACGTGCAGCAGCCATATTAATTGAGTTCAAAACTAACTCCGACCACTAAACTAAGCGAGATTCAATAAGTAACGACCACGACTACATCGGTATTTGGAATCAATATAGTGATAGATAATAAATAACACATCTCTATCTATTAAAAACAAAGTCGTTTAAGTTACACAAATTATAAGTGAAGAATGGCTGCTCCGATTTTGATGATATATTATTTGTTGGATTCTATATAACAGAATAACAATTAAAATATTGGAAAATATCAGTAGAATCAGTAGAAAAAATATATGCTGGAAATTAACTTTAAAATAAATTAGGTTCGAAACTCCACCATCAATTGACAGTTCACGTCACGCTCGCTTACAGATTTTTTTTAATAATTGATGTCCACTGCAAATCTAAATAAGAAGCCGGAAAATAGCATTTGATCTAGTAATATTTCAAAATTCTGGCAGGACGTCTGTCGGGTCCACTAGTTAAATAATAAAAAAAATATTATTGATACAAAAGTAATAATTACATCTATATAATATATAAAACAAGTTGTGTTAGTTACACCGTTTATACCTCAAGAACGGCTGTACCGATTTTAAAGATATCTTATTTGTTGGATTCCTCTATGTCGGGAATAAGATATAGGCTATTAAAATATTGGAAAAAATCAGGAAAAAATATATGTGCATAAAATTAATTATAAAATAAATTAGATTCGAAACTCCGCCATCTTGACAGCTCACGTCATGCATTCTTAGCTTTTTTGGAATAACAGATGTCTACTGCAAATCAGTGACAATTATAGTGGGTAAATGGGCATATTCAAATTTAAGAATAATTTTATAATTTCGAAGCCAAAATTGTGGCAGAACAACGTCTGCGGGGTCCACTAGTATTATATAAATTTAAAGAATCCCCTAAGTTAGCTTAGACCACTTGTAGCTTAAACTTTTGCATTTATAAGTCGTATGTTGACCCGAGCGGTAGCGTGTCACCCTCGGGGGTGGAAAGTTCCTTTCGACAAACTTTTAAAACTCTATGAGAAAAACTGAGCGAATAAAACTTCACAAGTACTGTTTATTTTGGTTAGTTTCCTACAAACTTAATAATAGAACTAAGAAAATGTTACTACGCAGTTTTTCTATAAGATTTAGTGTACTCTCGAACTATGGGTAATGGCAATGTTTTGAAAAATTTTTCAAAGTAATGTTGCGTAACTTTCATACTTTCTGCCTTAGAATTTCCATTGAATATCAGTAATTAACGTGTCTATATCAGATAGGTAGTTTAAATGTATACCAACTATAATAAAAACGATCAAATGAGAATCGATCCAGATTTTAAATGTGATAAATATTGAATCATTCATGAGCTTTCTAATGATTTTATTTTCAGATATACCATCATAAAATATCGCTTTTTATCGTGTATTTCAAAAATTCGCCTTTGTTATACACACAATCATAATGGCCAACACATAATCCTATAAACTCCCTTTTTTTCAGGACATCAATATCTAACCTATCTAAGCCGGGCTTTTGGGCTTGTATGGTGGTCCCGCCACTGTTCCCCACGTTTGTTAACTTCGGGCATTGAACGGGTGGGAGGAATATCGAAATTCAGACCGGTTCACAGATAGTATATGAATTTCCGAATGCTCGAAGTAAAAAGTTCGACAGCGCATCATTGATTGATGTTTTGTGGCTGAGGTTCTGTCGCTATTTAACATAAAAATAATAAAAATAAATATTAGATGTAGAGATTATTTTTTTGTGGATTCAAACTAAGTTTCAAGTACTAGCTATCCACTATCTTCAGACTAAACAGACCATAAGCGTTAACTACAAAATAGAACGATCTCGTAGAAAGTCTTACCGCTCCTTTATGGGTCATCGGATATCTAACGGGATACCCAACACCTTGTTACACAAATTTATCACTCTGAAGATGTTTCGATCGAACACTGTATAACCAAATTTGTAGTGTCGGCTTCTAACATTATTATATTATGTTGGCACAAATTGGTAGTGGGTTTAATTTTTTTTTTATATCAGAGCGGACAACAGAGCAGGTGGGTTACCTGATGGTAAGTAATCACCACCGCCCATGGACATCCGTGGCTCAAGGGTCTTAGATGCGTTGTCGGCCTTTTAAAAATTTATAGGCTCGTTTTTTAAAAGTAACGAGGTCGTAATCGGATGGATACACTGATGCTGGTAGTTCATTCCACAGTTTAGTTGTACGTGGAATGAAGTTGCGCGTCAACCGTATCGTGCTCGACTTCCATTCATCGAGGTGATGAGGGTAATATAACATTAGCTAGTATTTTCTTTGTCGGCGGATGAACGTAAGGTTCTTTGAATAGGTAGATGATACCTCGGTTATAGACGATTAATCGATGATGCGCTGTTAATCTTTGATTTCATTTCGAGATTTGGAAATACATGAACTGCATCAAAACGCACAAGCTGTTATACAATGTAATCTTTCACGTAAACCACCCTCCTATTGATTGTGAATTATTTGTTTATTTTTTTACAGAATATATTACGCCTGTATGTATCCATGTTATGTATATTATATATTACATTATTTAAAAACGAGCGGAACTAATGAAATAACCACTAAATATAAAACATTAAATATTCTTAAATAAAATACTGTATACCGGATTAAAACGCGATTTATTATTTATATTGTTTAAATTATTTATCCCGACGTTTCGGATGCTTTTCAGCAACCGTGGTCGCGCAATAATTTAAACAATATAAATAATAAATCGCGTTTTAATCCGATATACAGTATTTTATTTAAATGTGTGATACTCGCGTTAATAAAAGACAATATTATTAAATATTCTGTTTACGTAATACTATCGGGAGAGTTGGTCAATGAGGTTCCCTATTTATAAAATAACATCACTAAAAAATTCAAAGCAACTTATAATAAAACAGAGTGCGAATCTAAACTTTGTAATAAAAGTTAAAGAAATTAAAAGAGTGTTCGGTCATCGACCTTAACTTAAAATCGAAAACAACTTAGTAATTTTTTATGAGAAAAACATTATACCCTCCAGGTGAATCCCACACAGGGATGTATAAATATTGACGATAGAGTGAACATCAAAGAGCGTTCAGAATAACCTTTTTCACTTTAAAATCATCTACAGACACGATGTTTTGAGAATAAAATTTGTATTTTATACCGCATTACATTTTTGTAGAATATTAACGGCTGGAGTTTACAGACAAATATAACATTAGAATTATCACATGTAAGTTATTTAAAGTACTTACCACGTATTATTTTTAAAATTACTTGTAAGTAATATTATTAGCCACAATTAAGTTATAAAGACAAATGTTATTTTGCGATACAGTAATTTATTTATGTTTTTAAATTTAAATTGGTAGTATTATCATCATAATGTGGACAATGGACAAAATATCAGTCTTGTAAATATACGTAATGAAGCCACTCCAATTAAAGGATATAATATATACTAGCTTATATTAATAAGATTTCATCGTCAAGGACAACCACTACGAACGCTGCTAAAAATTACTAGATATATAATTACCAACCACCAGTGGCGGGAGATATATTGTAGAAAGAGCACATTTTCCATCTACCAAACAAGCAATAGACGGAATTAACGACTTGCAAAAAATATTAGTTATTGTTTTTTTATTTATTTATAGTTTAATGAAAAATACATGAATATTATTAATTAAAGACATTGCAAAAACTACTTAGGTTTACAGTGGATCTTCACGTAAACAGACTGAGTTTTAGCTATAACTATAAAAACACATACTTTGTGTTTTCAGCAGTCAGTGTTAAATAAAAAATTATACTTATAAAATCGTATCTAGGTTGCATCCTTAAAATAATTATTTTAAATGTATATATAGGTAGAAAGGATAATATTGTTGCAACATGATATGGAAATGCAAAGGTTTTTAATCCACCCATCACTTTTCACGAACCTGATCACGTACGAGATTGGTAACCTCGTTGTCATGATGGTAAATCCAATTAGTTTCTTTGAATTTTCTATTCTCAACCCAATTACAATAATATTACGATGCAAAATTGCTCGTAACATTTATCGGGATATATTTGAACAATTAAATGCAACAATTCATTACAAAAGGGCGAGGAAAATTAAATGTTTGCTTAATCGTTATTCATTAATCTTTGAAATAACAGTAGTTTTGAGAAGTTATAAAATTTAATATAAAGAAAAAATATTAAGAGATGTCTTTTATTTAATATTGATTAACTCTTTTTGTATAAATGTTACTTCA
This sequence comes from Anthocharis cardamines, assembly GCA_905404175.1. Lineage (NCBI taxonomy): Eukaryota > Metazoa > Arthropoda > Insecta > Lepidoptera > Pieridae > Anthocharis > Anthocharis cardamines. Next base: position 3,409,688 of record FR989957.1, on the reverse strand, counting down.
TAAGATTCAGAACTTTGGAAAATTATACTATTTTAAGTCTTTAAGAAGTTATCGTTAACTTGTAGGAGTTGACACGGTATCTGCAGCATATTGGCAAGCCGTAAAGATGAGTAATGTCTTCCGGATTATAGATGGGCACGGCTCAACGCTCGGCTTCATCTATATTCCGATGTCTCCAGACATTATGGTTCCAACATCTGTTGCAGATGACTGACCGCCCGATAATATGGTATATATTACAGTATTTCCCTTTAAACATTGAAGTTGTGCTTCTGACCGCTGTATATATAGTCACTAAACTTAAATAAAATTAATTATTTCTATATATGTTTCTATAATTAATAAAAAACAAAGAAAACCTTAAGTTTACACACTTATGTATTCAAAAATGACAGAATATCACTAAACCGATTCAATAAATATTAAGAAATTAAACTGAAAATCAAATATTGCACACAGAGTTAGAAGTAAACTTCAATCTATACATATGATAAAACTGTAGAGGTCAAATGTCTGTACATTGAAAATAAATGGTAAAAACCGAGTCAGGGGGATGTAACTAGAACAAATCCAGATTTTTTAAAAATTTTTGTTTATCTGTTGTACGGGCTTATCTCCGAAGATACTGAATCGATTTAATAGTAATTTACACAAATATATTAAGCAAAGCCCGGGGCAACATATAGAATTGTTTCATCGAAATCGGTTGTCGGAAAGAAAAGTTATAATCATTTAAAGCCATGGTGCCAACAAATGGCAATACAAACTGAATAGCGTTGAACTTTTTCGAATTATTATCAGATGTCATAAACAGTTTGATATGTAAATGAAATAGTTTGATTATTTCGCCGCCTTCAATATGTATTCGTGGAATAGTGGATATAAATATACAATACCATATGAAGAAACCTTGCTCAAAAGCTTAAGATGAAGCCCACGCGAACGAAGTCGCTGGCATCAGCTAGTATGTATATAAAATAAAGTAAAAAATCATACAAAGACATTTCAGCCTTGGCCATTGGTTAGAAGTTTGTGACCTGAAAACGATGTACCTTAGATATCGAAATTGCTACGTTTTAATTTAAACGCAGCTGACACTAAATGGGACTGCTAGACACTGATAAAGTACTCTCGTTAGTGTACCTGAACCAGTGTTTAGTTTCATTATAATCTTGCTACAAAACTTTGCACACTCATCATAGGAGTAAGTGTCTAATGATAGCGCCAGATTAATTTACGGATTGTTAGATTAATTAGATAATTTAAAAAGCTTTATTTTTACGTGCAATTACTTTCATTTCAAGCGAGCGCAGATCATTAATCATCAAGCGAACGATTTGTTAGCTCGATACAATAAAGCACAGCTTGTAAAAAAACACACTTACGTAAATTACATCGGCCCGGTGTCGCATTGCTTTTTAATATAGAATTTCATGTTCGTACGTACATAGGTCGTAGAGCGCTTTGTATAAATTATAATATTGTTTTGTATTTTAGCCCGTACGGCGAGAGAACGTGACTTCTACTCTAAACGTAGCTCTGCGCCAAGTTTCGTTTTGAAATAATAACACACAGTACCTACAGTTGAATTATTATTTAAAATAAAAACATTGTTTAAAAACTTTAAGATGTTAATCGTACTTGGAAATTTCTTTCTTATTATTTATTTATTATTATCTTATTCTTGTGTGTTTGTTCTGAATATATCTATGTAAAATACATGGTATGTATGTATGTATATATGCGCATTTCTGAAACACCGAAGTTCTCGGGTTCAAAACAAATAAAAACACTATTATCCTTTCGGTTCGGTAAAAGACTAATTACTTACTTGTCCGTAAAGAAAAAATATCAGTGAAAGAGACACATAATTAATGTCCCGTGCTCCACTAGGGGATTCGGGAATTCACTTACGTGCATTTTTCACGAGGCTTCGATTATTACATGTCGACATCGAAGATCGAACAAGTGAGAAGAATAACAAAATTCCGTCCGGGTTATGGTCGCTGTTCATAATTGAAAAACCCGTGCACAGCATACTTCGGTTAAGGTTTATATGTATGAATTGAAAATACTCTAAGTATAACAAAATAGGTTGACAAGGCATTATTGATGTCCTGTTCTATTTAACATAAGTTCCACATCAATAATATAACATAGAATAATAATGTGATAGCAGAAGACGGAGAGTTTGGTCTAGTTTGGATAGTCAGAACAGGTGGCCTAACAACTGGAGATATCCATAAACGTTGCGCTCCATAAAAAAAACAAAAGAAGCTCCAGAAAACTCTGAGGAACCTACAGTTATGTAGAACTAACATTTTTTGGTATTGATATTAGACTTACCTGTAAAAGGTATGCCATCAAAAACATAAACTGTAAAAAAACCAAGTCATGCAACTCAGTTCTTCTATCGTAAAAAGTTTGTGAGATCCATATATCCAATATATTATCAAGTCGGTAAATTTATTCAGTCTCAATTTAAGGATGCTTCTCTCGTAAGTTATTACGTAATTAGCTAACCTAACAACATCTTAATAGTGACCATATCAATATCAATATTAAAAATCTTTGATGTTTTAAATAAATAGATTGACCCCCAGATAATACGCTCTATCCAATATTTTCAGCCAGCTTTATTTATCTCTTTTGAATACGAATATTTTAATTACACACACACAATTCAATAAGTATATTTCACACGTTATTAAACCGTTAAAAAATCGTTGTGGAATAATCTGTCTAAACGTCGAACCACTGTTCGTGTTTCTGTAGGCATAAACTTTTTAAAAATTTAACCTAGTGCGAATCTGTCAACATTTGGCTTAACTTAATATTCAGTTATTTTCTCTAATAACGTATTATGTATTTATCTGCTTAAGTCAGCATTTCCCAATAAATCAATTGCCTTTACCATTAAACGAAAAAAAATATATTGTCTTTTATTAACGCGAGTATCACACATTTAAATAAAATACTGTATACCGGATTAAAACGCGATTTATTATTTAATTTATTTATCCCGACGTTTCGGATGCTTTTCAGCATCCCGCGACCACGGTTGCTGAAAAGCATCCGAAACGTCGGGATAAATAATTTAAATAATAAATCGCGTTTTAATCCGGTATACAGTATTTTATTTAAAAACGAAAAAAATATTTTTATCCAATCGTTTTAAAAGATACCAATACACAATCCGCTAACCAACGAAATTGGACGCCGCAATTATGTAAAACGACAGAACTAAAGTAGCAATAACGTTATATGAGAGCTCCACCATTTATGTTTATTTTCGAGTTTTGTTGTTATAGATCAGTCTTTCTCAAAGTGGGCAATAACGTCCCCTTACGACGACGCTGGTGGGCGTTAAAGTTTCTGAAGAAAATTGGGGATGTTCAAGTGGTTTAGAAGGGCGAGGGGTAATTTGTGTTTTTCTTCTACTTTAAACCTTCACTCTAGGCCAAAATTTCCGTAATATAAAGTTGCGTTTTAATTTCTTCCATTAGTTAGAAAGCATCAGAACGAAACAGGGTAAAACTTAAATGGCACAGAATAATTAAATGAAAGTTATGATTTTTAAGATGTTTTAAAGAAAGATGTTTCGCTATAAAGTCATTTTAATTCTCAAAGTGGGTACAAAAAATAGGTAAGTTTGAGAACCTCTGTTATATAGGTCGTTACGAGATTCCATGATATTGTTATGTACTGGGCCACTGAACGCGTAATCCGAAAATCGGATTAAGTTGTTTTCCAGTATTTTCTGGTAACATTTATTAAATTGTGTATCAGAGTTTTATTGCCAGTGAAGGAGACTACGTACAAAATACTTACAATGATATTTCGATTGTATACATAAAATTCGCAAGGATGCAGTGTAGATGTAGGTACCTACTGTACACAAAAAATATATGCTGATAATGTAGCTTTCTATTGGTGAAAGAATTTTTAAAATAGGTCGTGTAGTTTTTGAGTTAAATCGTAACAAACAAACAAATAAATATTTCCTCTTTATAATATTAGTATAGATAGAGAAGGGCAATTTATTTACATCATACAATTGGTAATACTTCATTGACCTGAATTCGTATAAGAGCAAAAGTAGAAAGGTATAGGAATCAGCATTATTTGGTTAACTTATCTATTACTATCCCTAAGGAGATTGAATATAGGATCTAAGTTTCTACGGAAGTCCGCTATTTTTGTAATAAGAATACAAAATATTTGAATATGAAGATTTAATTATATGAGGATTTTGGAAATTCTATTCCTAATATTGTCTTTTATTAACGCGAGTATCACACATTAAAATAAAATACTGTATACCGGATTAAAACGCGATTTATTGTTTAAATTATTTATCCCGACATTTCGGATGCTTTTCAGCAACCGTGGTCGCGGGAGACTAGTCCGAAATGTCGGGATAAATAATTTAAACAATAAATCGCGTTTTAATCCGGTATACAGTATTTTATTTTAATTCTATTCCTAAAAGTAGGTGGAATTTTTGTTTTCCCCGCATATGAACCCAGAACCTCCGGTGCTCCGGTGCAACAACACACATAGTACTGAGTCACGGAAGCGATCAGTTGTTTATGACGTTGTTCTGTGTGAATGTTGGTTATAAGCGTCCGTGACGTCACGGACTGGACGGATGGCGGAGTTCCGAACCTAATCACCTAATTAATATTCTGCTTAATATTTTTTTCGTAGTACTGCCGATATTTAAATAGTTATTCTGTTATTCTGGACAATTCATTCATAAATTCAAAATCATTTATTCATTTAGCTAACACAATGTATACTTATGAACGTCAATAAAAAAATACATATTTAATGCTTCTAATTTTACATTTACTGCCAGTTCTCCTTGCTTAGAACGGACGAGAAGAACTGGCAAAAAACTCTGGACATATATGAATCCAACAAATAAGAGATCATTTGAATCGGTTACCATTATTGAGCTATAAATGGTGTAACTAACACGACTACGATAGATGAATAAATTGAGTTTTAATTCAGTTAACGTAATTTCATTGAAATATATCAATCACGCCTCTTTCCCATTGGGGTAGGCAGAGTTCACGGAATTCCATATGCTCCGATCCTTGCATTGTCCACCACTTTCGCTTCTTCTATTTTCATCAATGCGCGCGTAGTCATATATCACGTTATTACAAAATGAAAATGTATCAGAATATTTATGTAAAACCCATGGGTATGATTGTAGCGCAATAAGTATGTTAGGTAGGTATACATATGTTACTTCTCACTCACCAGCCCATCAAGCTAATGTATTGGAAACTTACCAGACGTGAGGAAAGCTCAACAAATTAAATACTTCGAACGATCCATTCCAATCGGTTTTTAATTAAGATAATGGCCTACATTATTTAGTAATATAGTTTTTTTTAATAGTTTGTGTTCTCATTTGTCTCACTACTATTTTGTAACAGTATACAATAAAGAGTTAAAATCATTGAAATTAAATTGATAATTTATGTTTATGTATGTATAGTAAGTAGTCTAATGTAATTTGATTGGTATCGAACCCATTACTATTTAAAAGTAAAACACGTTAAATTAAAATAAGTTAATTTAATCTATACTAATATTATAAAGCTGAAGAGTTTGTTTGTTTGAACGCGCTAATCTCAGGAACTACTGGTTCGAATTGAAAAATTATTTTTGTGAGCGAAGCATCAGTGAAAAATGTTGCAAAAACGGGGAAAATTATCGATAATTGAGGGCTTCCGTTGCGTGCGCTGCTTTACGCAGTTCAAGTTACCTAAAAAATATGTATGAAATAATTATTCCTCTTTATATGATTGACGCGGGCAACAGCTAGTGCATAATAATATTAGGTTTGATTAAAACTCCATTCATTCGAAATAAAATGAATTGGGAACAAGAACGGATCTTCAAAGTTAAAAATGTAAAAATTAAATGTAATTTAGAAAGTTAAAAGTGTGAAAGTGAAAAGACAAAGTATTTCCGTAATACGTTGGATTCATTTCGTGGCGTATAATTTCACCGAAGTGCCTCCGAGAGGCGAGCGGCAGAAAAGAGACCAATTTCAAAAATTAAATAATTTTCACTCCCTTATAATACGGATGTTGCCATGCGACGAATAAATTAAATATAGGAGAAGTTACTATGGTTGGTTTTGTTAGTATCTGCTCTTTATGGAATTCTTAAAGGTTTTAAATTATGATAAGAAAAACCATTATACTATAAACATATTACGTATCAAAACTTATAATCTACTAGCAACACGCCCCGGATTCACCAAGTGCAATGTAGATGTACTATACACACCACAGAACAGGAAAAATTCTTCTGTTTTGTGATACACACTATGTTACTCGCTGATAATCTAGCTTTCTATTGGCCAAAGAATTTAAAAAATCGGTCCAATAGTTTTTGAGTTTATTCATAACATACAAAAATCCAAAAATATTAATCTTAACACGATGAATTTTAGACAAATCTCCCATACAGAATTTATGATGTGAATTAATATTTGTAACCTTATTTCTTCTGTTCTGTGTTTGTAACCATTGAATAATAATCACCCCTTAAGATAAATCTTCGATTAAATAGTATCTAAAGGCGGATATTTATATTTTATGAGTCTTTTGTTACAGAAAATTAAAATATTTTCCAAGTAATAAGATGTAATTAATTCAGCCTGAGTTAGCACAGATTCTTGCTACGACTCTTGAGAATTGCAATTGCTCTTAAACGAGCTGACACTATTTGTCCGAGGGCTATTACGAGACTCTTAATACAAATGTAACCAGACTCCATTTTACAAGCATTTTTTTATTTTAAAAGTTTTGCCAAGCATTTAGCGAAATGGACTCATGATTCACAGCACTGCAATGGTCACAATGTTTCTAAAATGGGTAAAATATATGACGATATAACTCTTATATCCTTTATTATGCTTATTGTTAAGGTTGTATAAGTCGTAATCCATGATATTTAACTTAATTTACTTATATTGTCTTAAATTAATGCCAGTAAAAATAAAAATATTGTAAAAACTAAAACGCAATTTATTCACTATTTTCTTATGCCGACGCATAATTGGAGGTAAACTATTTGTTTTATTGTTCTTATAGAGATAGTTATTTCATATAAGTATACTTAGTTACGAAACTTATAAAATTAATGAAATAGGACAAGTATTCTGCGGCATATTCACGAGAATCGCGTGTCACAAACAATGTCAAATTTCGCTGAAAGTTTAGGAGCTTCATAGTAACTTATCTATTGCCTGCCTCAGGCAAATAGCAGAATCGACAACAAAAGCGAATGAATGAGAAGCAACTAAAATATAACTTACGCCAGCCGGCCTAGCATGACATCCGCGACAACATTTTGTCGACCGTTTTCTAGTGTTTTAATCGATTATCTCTATATTTCCTCCGGGTCTAACATGACAATTACAACTCGACTTTTATATCAAAAATAGATATATTTGTCGATTGAGATATCTTTTCTATCAAAATTGTCGATGTCGAGATATAATATATCGAAATATCTTACATCTTAGTTAGTCTTCTCTCGTCCGCGACATATCTCGTGGCGGTCATGCTAGGCCGGCTGAACATAATATAATAAGTACTTACTGCCTAAAGGAAAACGGGAAATAAATGTGGCAGAAGGCTTATATTGTGCTATTTACCGCATTTTTCTTTATATACGGCACTCACGTTATTAAATAATATTACACTAAGGGACAAAAGCAAACGCCTTTGACTAACCTTTTATTAACGACACTGTATTATACAAGTTTCCTTAATTTTTTATCACAAATAGAAAAGAAAAATTATTATTAATAACGTGTTTGGATAGACTTGCTCATTGTTTGTTTCATTAATTATACTGCCACTGTCTATGTAACTTTTCTAAATCATAACTGAGCCGATTCAATGAAACACACTATTTGTTCTATTACTAACAAGGAGACGACAAGGGTGTGGGGTTCTCAAATCAAACGGAGGTTTCGCGTGTAGTTAGCACTCAGTGAGTGTATTCATACACTCAAACCCTAGAACGCACTACTTAGCCATTGCCGAGAAAAAAAAATCCTAGAGTTTAAAAAAAAAAAAAATTGGTATTAAAATTTAACAAATCGTTATAAACAACTCCTATTGAACTTTTTGATGAGAGGAAATAGTGAGATAGATCAGGTACAAGACATAAATCAATGATTCACTATCGACCCTATCTAAAAGAATAAGCAATCTGTACTTTAGAGTTGTTCAATATTTGTTGTTTAATCGGGCGTACGGTATTCTTCACCCGTTCTACATATACTCGAAATAGCCTAACGTAGGTAAAACATCTGATTACAAAATATAAACATGATTGGAAACCCTAACACAAACGACTTGCAAGAAAGTATTCGTATCGTTGATCTGTTGTTGTATAAGAAATTAATTGAAATTACAGACAAATGACAGCCCGATTATTGTCCGTTAGCCCCCTAATCTATACTAATACTAGCTGACCCGGCAAACGTTGATTTGCCATGTAAATAATTTCTAAAAAGCAGTGGTTGGTGATAAAAAACGAAATAATTTAGGGTTGTATGTATTTTTTAATGCCACATTATAAAAAATAAACAAAAAAATATGGTTGAACTGAACAACCCTTATCACTTAGGGATATGAAAAATAGATAGTAGCCGAATCTCAGACCTACTGAATACGCATATAAAATTTGGTAAAAATCAGTTAAGCCGTTACGGTAACTAACATTGTGACATGGAAATTTTATATATTAGATTATAAAGAGGAAAGATTTGTGTGTTTGTGACTATTTAACCTCAAAACTAGTCGACCGATTTTAAAAAATCTTTCACCAATTCTATATTATAAGCGTGTAACATTGACATTTTTTGTGTATAGTAGGTACATCCACATTGCATCCGTGCGAATCCGGGGCGTGTTATTAGTCCTATAAAAAAAGAAAACTTTCTCGCAAGTTGCTCACGCTATGCCCTCAGATAGAAACTAAATCTGTGACATCAAAATGCTGACTCAGTATTTTACCGTTTCCAGAATAATTTATACCCCGTCCTGGATCTAAGAAAAATATTATGAATCTAAGAAAAAATATATTTCTTTAAGATCGTTCGTGACGTTAATTACGATAATGCAGGTCTGTGACAAAATAATTGTCTCGCGACATTCGGACATTCTTAATTATTTTCCTTTGTTCCGAATGTCTCCCGACATCAGTTGTGTCATCCGCCTTGTGTTCATCGCACAGATTACCAACATTCATAAATAACACAGAATTGGATATTTTCTTTGAAAGATGTTTTTATATTGTTATTATATCATTGTTAAGTATTGTTTTTTAAAGAAATATTTTAACGTAGACGGTTAATCATCACTTTAAATACGGATAATAATTAATAATTCGATCATATGGAAGTACCTACATGAGTAAAATACTATAATTTCATATTAACGGTTTCGATTTCGATTAGAAAAATCAGTTGGGTCATGGTAAGTTATTATACATATTATCTATGAAAATATATTAATATTAACTTTTAATGTCGAGTGGCTGAAATATCACGGAAATATTATTTTTATATTCCACAAAAGTTTATACGTAGTATGTCACTTTATCGAAAGGTCAGCGATGCAATATAACCTAAAAAAACGTAACTAGCTATAGGACATGACCTATAAGCATTGAGAATTACCTATAAAACTATATTATTATAATATAATAATATAATCCTTCAATGCACAATCTGCCTTTTCTTTCGCCACACTTAATTTCTATACCATAAATCTGATTAATTTTAGTTTTAATGTTTTTATTATTTATGTAAATTAAATTTATTTGAAAATATCATTATAGGTTCAAAGGAACAATAGTGGGAATGCATTAATAATAAATATTTTATTTAACAAAAGAGGTCACGAAATTTTTACAGCGCTTTATGATATGTGGTTTTACCGAACAAGAAATAATTTAAATATGATTCTTTGATTGCATTTAGCTCATCGTAATTCTGTAGGTGACTGGCTCATAGACTTAATCGGTTCTCAAATTATGCAAGAGTTTAGGAAATGCTACGGAATTTTTCGATTAAGCTCGCCACTCCGGCATCTTCAGATAGATTCGACGTCTATCTTGGCACTCAGTGACTCAACACATTTAAAATATTCATTTCCGTTTAATATTTGCATTTAGAAGATTTATAAATTGAACGCAGTTTTTATTCATAAAATCGATTTTGTTTTCAAACACAAAAGTAATGACAGTTTATATTGAAATCTTATCTTAGATCGCTTTTTAATCACAAGTTTAGTCTCCAAGGCATTGGGCATCAATTTTTCTGTGACTGTTTAACTAATTATTTTTCTTTGATGATAATAAATTGAAATAAAATACTGTATACCGGATTAAAACGCGATTTATTGTTTAAATTATTTATCCCGACGTTTCGGATGCTTTTCAGCAACCGTGGTCGCGGGAGACTGAAAGATGACAGTTGTCTTATATTTGAAATGTCACAAAGTTGCCATATTTAATTCAATTAAATTAAAAATAATCTATTAATTTAGGTAACACAATGTACATCTATGAACGTCAATAAAAAATAATACATATTAAATTACTAATATTACTAATATTAAATGCTTCTAATTTTACATTTACTACCAGTTCACAAATCAAGGGCGTAGAGCGGACGAGAAGAACTGGCAAGAAACTCGCCGCCACTCTTTTTAGTCGCCAAGTTTTTGTTTTACAATTATTACATATTAACGCCATCTATTCCTACGGAGTTGATATTTACTGTAATTTTCTATATTATGACAATATTGACTAACGGTTGTCATAATATAGAAAATTACAGTAAATATCAACTCCGTAGGAATAGATGGCGTTAATATGTAATAATTGTAAAACAAAAACTTGGCGACTAAAAAGAGTGGCGGCGAGTTTCTTGCCAGTTCTTCTCGTCCGCTCTACGCCCTTGATTTGTGAACTGGTAGTAAATGTAAAATTAGAAGCATTTAATATTAGTAATATTAGTAATTTAATATGTATTATTTTTTATTGACGTTCATAGATGTACATTGTGTTACCTAAATTAATAGATTATTTTTAATTTAATTGAATTAAATATGGCAACTTTGTGACATTTCAAATATAAGACAACTGTCATCTTTCAGTCTCCCGCGACCACGGTTGCTGAAAAGCATCCGAAACGTCGGGATAAATAATTTAAACAATAAATCGCGTTTTAATCCGGTATACAGTATTTTATTTAAATGTGTGATACTCGCGTTAATAAAAGACAATATAATAAATTGATTTAATAATAAGTTAAAAAGTCATCAGTCTTCTATACCCTGCCGGTTTTTGTATCTTATTTCAACGGGATTTAAACCCAGGACCTCAACTACAATGTATCGCGAAAATCATTGAGACTCGAAGGTTTCTTAGGTATGGCTTTAACGAATATAATTTATCAATTATTCATGGATCCGATAACAGAGCCAGTACACTCCTTTATCTGGTTGTTAGGTTGGAGATTTGCCAAACAATTTCTTTATATTTGCAAATACATTTGTAGCGCTTGGATAAACGTGTTAACTTTCAAGAGGAGACATTTACTGTATGTTATAGTTACTTCAGAACATAGAAGAGAATATACTTTATTGTACACAAAATACAAACCATAAAAACTAAAGCCAAACAAAAAAATTGTATAAGAAGATGGCCTTACCGCAATATGCGATCTTCTGAAAAGGAAATAAAATAGAGTAGAAGGTGCAGCAAGAATAAATCTATACTATTATAATATTAGTATAGATTTATTCTAGAGGAAAGATTTGTATTTTTGTATGTTATAAATAAACTCAAAAACTACTGAAAATTCTTTCACCAATAGAAAGCTACATTCAGCGAGTATACATAGGCTATTTTTTGTGTATAGTTCATCTACATTGCACCAGTGAGGAGCCGGGGCGTGTTGCTAGTATAAAAATATACATATACATTATACATATTCTGTCAAAAAGAAGTGCATCTCAGAAGGGCGTGTCTCAATGCGTGAATCTTGAGAAAAAAACAATTGTTACTCAAATGCTTAAACTTCACCTCAAGTAAGCTTACTCTTCATAGAAGAAAATAAAAATATAACCAAAGATTCATCGTATCCTTTTTATTAATTACCTACTTACTAGCTGTACATACATGCGATTGCAGTGCCAAGTAAAATAGTGTTTTTTTTTGGAAATCAGGAACTTTCTCTGTACAACTCACTAACAGTTTTATCATAATCGGGTTAGTTTAGTTGTGCATAGAGGACACACATTATACACATTGATTTTTGTATTTACTTATTATTATATATATGAAACGTTATTTTATTTCTTATAATTTGTAACTAAAATATTATCAATATTACCATTTTCATGGAATATAAATATATTTTCTTTGATGCTGTACTTATACACATGCGAGGTTCCCATAAAATAATATATTATTTTTACACGACCGATATTTATTAAATAGCGCGCTGTTAGAGGGGTATTGACTTACAATATATATAAATCCGTTTATACTATTCCCCATAAGAAAATAGAGACTTTTGTAAATGTATTTATTAAATAAAAGACAAACTAAATTCAACCAAGTCTTTGTAATTTTAGAGAGAGTCTCATACTTATTAACAGCTTTTAAATGTAAAGGTACTTGTTATTATTAGTATATTTTTGTGTGTCCAAACTTGCACAGTAATCGATTGATTTATTATGTTGCCTGTTCAAAATTTTTACTCTGAATATATTAACAAATTAAAACACATACTTCGATTTTTTTATTAAAATAAAATAATATTTAACTTTTTTACTTATGAATCACCATTTTTCTCATCATATTTTCCGACTAAATCATGAATCACCATTTTAATCAATCATATTTTCCGATTAAAGCCCAGCAAAAAGTATATATTATGTACTCTCAATATGAGTTTTAAATATACTATGTTTTTATTAATATTAAAAAAATATGATTTCTCTCCTTATCTGTTAAACCACTTAGATTTAAGATGGATTTAAGCAAACAAATGAAATGTACGATCTTACTCATAGCTTTTATATTCTTTAAATTCCACGAAATTCGAAACATATACACCTACTGCGTGTCTGACTCGAACTTAACCAGTTTTTATGGCTCATTACTGAGTTTTTACTACTGTAAACTACATTTTACTATACACTATCGTTTTCGATAACCTCTTCTTTGAGTAGGTAGTTCAAGGGCATAGTATAAGCCTTTTTGCTCCAGTGCATTGATGACTTGATTTGTAGAGAGACGTGTTGATCGTGTTTTATATCGATATTATACGTTGTTCACAATTATTTATAGTCGATGTTTACGTGTGTTGTGCTTGTTTCTGGAAATGTGAATCTATTTAAATTCAGTATAAATTAACTGAGTAAGTACCTACTCATAAAATGTTAGCGCATTTTTTTGCCGCGAAATAAATAATACATATTTTTTTTGATGTTAATTGCTAAATCATTTTCTATAGAATAAAACAAACGGCCTCTCGGTTCAGGTGTGTTGACGGCCTTTAGGAAAGGAGTAGGATTTTTTACCTTGTTAATATGAAGTCACTACCTTTCCATTTTACACAATTATTTATTATTATAACATTGCGATAACTTAAGTATTCGAAAATCTATCCGCTTGTAATTAATATACATGAGATATTGATCATAACTTCTCGAGCTACAGATGCAGTTAGACAATTCAGAGTAGTCGACCTTGTACATAGTGTCATTAACAAGCATGTGTGACATGTACATTATCGGTTTTATTGATTTTACATCGAAGTTGGATAGTTTGAGATAACTTATCATAATTCTATTGAATTCAATCTCGATGCTGTCCCAGTCAGCGCTTTGTCTATGTCGAGTGGTTGATGGGGTAACTCCTATTTTAGTGGAATAACAATACCAATGGTTATTGTATGTGAAATTGAATTTCAGAAGGACGGTGACAGGTTTCCTAAGAAGGAGCGACTAGGTACTGAAATAACTATACCTACATATACAGAGATACTTTAATTGATTTTTGACAGTTGATTTCATTAAAAATACTTATTTAACTGCCTATTTGTAAATATCCTTGAAGTTATAAAATTCAGAATAATCTAGAAGTAGCTCCATTCTTATTATAATATATTGTTAACAATTTTTTCTTGTCTGTTTGTGATTAGGTTTTTTAAAATTTAAAGTACCTAGATATTAAATCAATCGACTTAGTAAAGTTCTCATTACTAGAATAGACTAGTGTACATAGATTTTATAATTTAATATTAAAGGTCAAATGATAAAAAATAATTACACTAATTAGTAAACAGTAAAAATATCTACTACACTATAACAATATTTTATTTCATTCGACCGCAAATATTCAACCACAACAACTTTGAATGCCCTACAACGTAGTTCGGGAAATGTTGATGCTTCCTTTAACTGAAAAAAATGTCTCTTATAAGTCATACGGCCGAATTCTCGAACGCTAATCAACATTCAGGTGTACCTAAAAGTATCTCTAACCCTTTCATTACGAGGGTAAAATGAAAGACAGAAACATTTTAAGAAGCCCTCAAATTTTGATTAACGTTTCAGTATTCTGCGGATAATGTTTAACTTCGTTCTCCTCGCTTTAATTTATGTCTAAGTTCAGTCCGTAACCCGCCTGTCTCCTTTTGGGCCTGGAAGTTCCGCGATTCCAGGCTTCAAGTTGATTTGAATAAAAAATTGTAACCTTTAATTACGCGTTGTATTCGTCGGAAATGTTACGTCTACTTTATATTAAATCTGATCGTCTCGATGAAGATTTTAAATTATTTAAGCGAACACGGAAGTGACATAGTGGTCAAAAATGCAAGCTATTTCCGATAGATCTTGGTATCTAATCCAGGCTGGATAAGATTTATTCATATATAGAATGACATACATATATGATTACTGGTAGCTTGCGTGGATGTTTCACTGGGATTGTTTTCTTTTACTCTCCTACAATAAACCAAAACCATATGTAAATAAATGTTCATGTACTTCAGACCTACTTAAATATACATGTATAGAAAACTTAACCCACTAACCTATGTTAGTTATACATACATGTATGTGCATTGTGCATGGATATATGACTTACGTAACTGTCACATTAAATACATATTAATAAAAACATAAGGTTCTATTTATAACATCAATAGTTTTTAATCATTACTGCTCGGAATATTGGAGAAATACATCACAAATATATGTGGAAAAGTGAACTATTGCATGATCTTGAATATATTGAGAGTAGATGCGAAAGTGGAAAGTCTCTACCTACTCATATGAGAAAAGTCTTGACTTTAGGTATTTTAAGTAGGACAGGTGGATTATGTGTCTTAAACCAAAGGTGATCGGTATTTACAGTGAAGGTCATACAAGATATGGGTGGTCGCAAACCCTTCAAATAGTTGAAAGCTCAGGTATTTTGAAATATCCCAGGCTATCTCCAAATAAGGGTCTAGCGACGATAATCCCAGTGAATATTAAGGAATTTTACCCCAACCCTTGTATATTACGTAACTTAACTCGGTGTTTTCAATTCATTAGACTTCATATTCTCTATGTATAAACTCAAGATTATCAAAGTATTATTTTATAATAGTTAAAATAAAATTTGACCTTTGTACCATTTTTAATAACAGACATGCCTACGTCAACTTTTTTCTAAAAGGGCTAGATATTCTGATAAAATTAGAGTATTTTAGGCAAAGCGTTTTGTTTTTATAACTTCCAATTATAGTTTTGAAGTAAAACTTCTATACGCTGGGCGTCACTCATACTCATTACTCAGGAATTAATCTACAGTAGAACTCCAATTATCCGAACTCCGACTATCCGAATCGCCGATTATCCGAATCGAATCGAAATCGCAAAACAGCTTACATTAACGGAGATGTTTAAAAAACAATGATTTTTATTTCTAAACTTGTACATAAGTACATTTTATTTATGTTTCTTTCATTTAATTCAATAAAAAAATAGTGCAATATCAAAACGTACCTTTTATTCTCTCCAATGGCAATTTTTTAAAAAAAAATCCGATTATCCGAATATTTGATTATCCGAATGGGTCCCGGTCCCCATTAATTCGGATAATTGGAGTTCTACTGTATTTGTATAGTCAACCTTTTGTTCGAAAGAGTGTACTTGCGATTAAGTTCTATACATATTTCCTGATGAAAGTTCGAGAAGAACGAATATACTGAATAGCTCCAATTACGAAAAATTACGAAAGTTACTAAGTACCTACTAACTAAGAAATTACCTATATTAATCGATTATTGCAATAATTTTTCGCTTTGGAGGAACTTTTGTATTTGGAAGAGTAGGTATACCTTCATATTTATCACAAATTAATTTGATAAATATTTTCCTCAACGAGCAACAGTAGCTTTCAGTTCACCAAAAAATATCAAATTATTAGCCCTATTTTGCTTCCATGTACTGAAAACAAGAACTAGTTCAAGTTTATTAACTTAGTTTAATATTAAAAAACATACCTATTTCTTAATTTAAAATTATTTCAATCTGTAAATCTTCGGTTGTAATTTTGCTACTGTTTCAAATTTTAAGAGTTATTCTAGGATCAGAACAAATCATTAAGTATTGCCCTTCATAATTTTACTAACCGAACCGACGATATAGTGTTACCATATATAGTATGAATGAACAAGAATGAGTCAGTAGCGTCGACAAATCCGTTTTTGAACAATCGTTTAATTGCATCTGGCGTGGGCACGTGTGTTACTAAAATAACTGGCACTACTCGAGCCAAACAGTCAAGGATTTTACTATCTTTCCGTATTTAGTAACTAAGAAAACTTGAAGATAATATGATTTATCTTTAAAATCACCAGTACTTTATGTTAGATATCGACAGACGAGCATGAGATTCACTCGATGGTAGGTGATACCTCAGCCATCAACACCAATATCAGTCAATGATGCGCTGTCGACCTACTTTTTACTTCGAGCATTCGGAAATCCATAGACTGCAACCGAAACGTGCACTTCATGGTTTTTCCATCTATGAACGGTGGTTCGTTACCCGGTCGGAATTTCGATATTCCTCCCACCCGATCAATGCCCGAAGTGACATTGACCAGACGTGAGGAAAACATGCTTACAGAAAATTATAAACATGTGGTCCCGGTGGGATTCGAACCCACGACCCATCGATGCGCACGGCAGGTGTTCTACCGAACGCGCCAACGAGCCCGTCAAATTTAAGTATCCAAATGCATTACATAATGTGAAAACTATGCAAAATATGCCTAGATATTTTTTTACTGATTAGCGACTCTACATTATCAGTAACTAACCCACCAACATTGCGATTCTCCTTGTTTCAAAGGATATATTTTGCAAATAATTATGAGAAACATTAAGAACTTAGTAATTATAATTTTATCATTTATTAATAAACTTATTTCATTCATAAATTCAAATCATTTATTAGTTAAAGATTCTTATCTAAAAACGAATATTGTAATTTAGGTTTAGAGTAGTTTTCTGTTAAAAAATATAAACAAATTCTCCCTCCGGCCATTAAATAATAGCAATGACCTAAATAAGTAGATGTATATTTGAACTAAAAAAACCCTTTCAATGTTTTTAATTGCAGGTGAACACTTTATACTGAAATTTTAATTTCGCCAAATACTTTGAATACGTAGTCCAACAATCCGACGCCAATAAAACACTCTGAAAATATTCATAAAATTCCATCAAAATGATAAATCATCTTTAATAAGGAATTTCTCTTTAAAAATTGCTTTTTAAATTTAGCGAACATTTTCAAAATATGATAATTAAAAAAATTCACCGAATTTTCACTAATATAATAAAAATGAGGTTTATCTGTAGATGATAATAAAAAAAATATTGCAATTTTACATAGCCCTACTTAAGTGGTTGAATGTTTTAAATATATAACATATAAACTTTATTCAACACCTTATTTTATTTGTTATAACTTTTAAGTAAAAATGCCGGGTGCTAATGCAATTAATACTACTGTTTGATTGATGTTTTAATGTACAATAGTATAAACGGTAATACTATAAATGTTAAATATGTTTTAAGGTTTAAGATTTTGTGCTGAGCTTCAAATAATATCCTATAATTATCTGAAATAATAATGTTTAAAGAAATTATTAATACAGTACTATTCATATTATTTAGTACTAGCGACATGTCCCGGCTTCGCACGGGTCCAATGTAGATGATACTATACATAAAAAAATAATAAATATATATATTGTAGCTTTCTATTGATGAAAGAATTTTTAAAATCGGTTCAGGAGAGATTACCCCCTACAACCTCACAAACTTTATCTCTTTATAATATAAGTATAGATTAAAATCAGCGACGTCAAAAATTTGATTTTTATTTCAATTGTTGTGTAGTATCACCCAGATTCCCGATAATATAGTGTTAAGTGTCTTAACTTTATAAAAATACAGTGTCAAAATAAGATACATTTTTGTTTCCTCTGTATTCGTAAATTGGTACACTCGAACCCCGCAGGGACGTAAAAGTTGCGTATTTCAGTTCATTCATTCCGTGCCTTGATTTCGCGCGCCTCTTTGAGCAATCTACATCGACCCTAATTTCCGATGAAAAAACTCAACAGAGAATCTTCTTTAAGGATTAGATGAGACATTTCGTGCGATAAGAGTCGAAAGATACTGTACAATAATTCAGTGAAACAATAGCCATGTTATTCCCCCTCGTCAATTACTTTTTTTGATTAAATTCTAATTACAAGTAGTCTAAGCCACGACGCGGACGCTTGAATTATGAATAACAATGCACTGTCAAACGTTTTTAGTCTAGAAAAGTCTAGTTAATTCAAGCAGTCACGATTAATTAACTTAAGCATTAATTATCATTACATCTATCTCTTTCGAAATTATTATAATTAACGGAGCATTAACACAGACATAAGAACGACAAAATAGCTTAAAGCATACTTAAAAACTTTGACGACTACGAGTGTTTGCCGTCTCATTTCGTCAGTATATCATTCAAACAAAATAGATAAGTTGAAATTATATTATTATATTATATAAATTCACTAGCGATCCGCCCCGCCTTCGCACGGGTGCAATGTAGATGTAAAAAAAAATATATATAATAAAATAAAATATGCCTATGTTACTCGCTGATAATGTAGCTTTCTATTGGTTAAAAAATTTTTTTAAATCGGTCCAGTAGTTTTTAAGTTTATTCGTTACATATAAATATAAAAATATTTCCTCTTAATAATAATAGTATAGAAGATTTAATATTTTCAAGATTTTTCGAATGGTACTCAATCTTAAAAACAAAAATAAACATTTACGAATTTTTAATTATTTAACATTAATGGAACTGTTTCGCTAAGCTAAAGTACTCCATGTGTTTTCATAGTCATTCACTGTGGAATAGGTCATATCTAATAGATTTCTTAAATTTAGACAAAAGAAGGTGATACCTTAGACAAAGGAACGTGACATATATCTCCAGGGATTTTATTATGAAAACGTATTCTAAATCCATTTTATTTTAAAATGGAGACAATTTCCACACAGGTGCTCCAAATCTCAAGCAACTGATAACGCCGAACTGAAGCTTTCAGAAATTTTATAAAATGTACTCTTTTCTTGTGTTATTCAAGATTTAAAAGCTTTCTATCTAGCACATTATAATTGAATCATTGTTCCAAAAAAAAAATTACACCGAACTAGGCTGTGAATAAAGTATACCTACATATATAGATTTCGTTTCCGTTTTTATAAGCGTTAATTGAGGAAACTTAAAAAAAAAGCACTTAATTTTCTATTTTTTCAATTTATTATAATAGTCAGCTAAGCGTTCATGAGCATGGTGGAGTAGACGGTCTGTAAGAATGTCTTCTTTTGGAAACTTTTGGAGATAGGGTGTATCAGGTGTGTTTAACAGTGCAATTAATTTCTATTTAGATGGACATGAGATGTATTGCAACAGGGCCACCCTGGACAATGCTTTCCGTTGCTACAAAAATACTTGTTATAATGTAAAAGATGGGCTCATAGGCGCGTTCGGTAGAACACCTGCCATGCGCACCGATGGGTTGTGGGTTCCACGACAACATGTTTATAGTTTTCTGTGAGCATGTTTTCCCTACGTCTGGTAACTTCGGGCATTGATCGGGTGGGAGGAATATCGAAATTCCGACCGGGTAACAAACCACCGTTCGTAGATGGAAAAACCGTGAAGTGCACATTGCGCGTTTCGGTTTAACAAAATCGAAGTAAAAAAGTAAGTCGACAGCGCAAAATTGACTAATGTCCTATGGCTGAGGCATCACCTACCATCACGTGATCCTCATGCTAGTCTGTCGATATCTAACATTAAAAAAAACTTGTAGTATCATCAGCATAACCAAGTTTAAATAATTACAATATTATATGCTTATACCGCTCGTCACCATCACGTTGTCACTATATCAGCTCATTGCTGTTTTAATCCCATAGTAATTACTTTAGCCCTATCTTTGAAACTGAAACAGTACTTGGATATTGGTGATATGTATGATACCATCCAGATAGTCGAGAAAAAAATGGCATAAAAATATAATGTTATTTTACACAATAACAAGTATAATTAATTATCAGACTCAATTTTCTTAAGTGCTTTTCAAGGAGCTAACTCACTTCATATTACAGCGTATACGTAAATAATTTCCAATGTTTACTCATAAATATCCAATACTACGTCGTATGGGAGAGGGTCGTAAATTGTTCGATTACGAGACATGTTTACTTTACTGTGCATTAATGGTAAACAGACTCAGAAGTTTCAAGGTTAGGAACGCGAAGTTCTTTTTATGGTACGTGTCAACAGACCAGCATACATCTTTTGTTACTTTAGAGCAGATATCTGAGCTCTGAGCAGGTGGACTACCTGATAGTAAGTAATCACGACTGACCACGGACATTTTTGACTTGAACGTTGTTGCAACTCCAAATAACGTACGCATATACATTAAATATGGCGCTAACCATCATGAATTAGAAAATAATCTATTTTTTACTTCAAGCCTTCGTAAATCTGAAACCGAAATGCGCAAAATATACTTCATATGTTTTCATATTATGGAATACAACTGTGGGGTTGCGCCAAACAAAGTTATATCAAGATTAACAAATTTTAAAATAAGGGAAATTATAAGTGCTCCTTGATACGTAAGGTATGACGACCACGATATAAATCTATATAAAAAAGGTGGAGTTTCTCGTCAATAATAAGGACAACTGCCGAAGCCCAGGAGAGGTTACATCATCAAATGCATCGAAATAGGCGTTAGTCTAAGATCAAATGGATGTAGAGGCAATCCAGCTGCTTAACGCTATAGACTTGCGAAAGCTTCAGGGGCAGAACCTTTAGTAAAAATGCTTGCTGTACATTCGATTTACAGGTCAAACAAAATGGTCAGGTCTTTTTTCGAGTTAAAGATATGTGTACTAAAGAAGTATGTATAATAGTTTGTGAAGATTGAATTATAATTTATTTATATTAAGAACTGTTTGCGCTGTTGTACAGCACAAACAGTAACAATAAAAATCCTTAAAAAATAGCTCTTAGCGTTCAATTCAATAGTCAACCCTACATATTTAATCACTAGTTCTTGTCAAATTTTATGGACAAGAATAAGATAAGATAGTTAAGAAGTAGGATAGGAAATCGCAAAGATAAACGTGTCGTTATATAAAAATAAAGTTCGTACGATGCGACGTTGTCGTAAAGCAAAATTTCAGCTCAAATCGCATATCCTAAGCTCATATAAGCGTCTTGAAAAAAATAAATCACATCGGAGGGTTGCAATAAATTGCCGTAATAAGCGGTCGGAGCGGCAAGGTCAGGGATAGTCGTAAAAACATAACGTCTCTCCGACACCACATCCAGTTCATCAAATCCACGTAAGGCCCACCGCAAGCACGCTATATTTATTCTCTTTAAATTGGGTTAAAACGTGGTAATATTATGCGAAAGTGTAATTGTATAACGCTATTAAAATATTTTTTGTATGTTAGAATAGATTCTGACGAGCATAAAGTTAAAATGGTAGATGATACCTCAGCCACAGCGCATCATTTTTGCTTCGAGCATTCGGAAATCGATAGACTGAGACCGAAACGCGCAATGGACACTTCACGGTTTTTCCATCTATGAACATTTAAGATATAAGCCATCGCCTTAAAAATGGCGTATCTAATGCTTAAGTTTTTACGTCTATACTCCAAACTTTTCAATGTTCTAGAACAAATACCGCGTCTTTGGGAGCCCTTATATAACCCATTTTCGTGGAGTTTGGTTAATGTAGTGTATAACAGTTTTCAGTTGAACCCAAGTGAAAGCCTAAAGCCGTCCTCAGACAAATTTTCAAGAATTATGTCTAAAAAATATTACACGTATACGTGTAATATTTTTTTCACACTTCACGTATACGTGCATCCGTTCTGGTATTATGCACTGCAATGGTTGAACCACTATACAAGCCCAAAAGCCCGGCTTGCCGGATTTAACCTAATGAGTGTTTATATTTAACTTATATAATAACGTAATCATATAATTTTTACATATATATTACTCATAAAGCTACGTTAAGGTTATTAATATTTTTCATTTTATGGTTGCATTAATAGGGCAGCCGGGCTTTTGGGCTTCTATAGTGGTCCCGCCACTGATTCTGTCAATATATACAACCCCGAGAATTATTTCTGCGTATGTTTCATTGATAATTTATCTTTACAGTCAAGTAAGAGATCCTTTTTCTAAGCCATACCCGAACTAAACAATTGTTTTTTTATCTTGTTTTCCCGGATTTCGAACCCGGGAGTTCCAGTTCTAAAGCGCGCACTACTAAGTTAAGGGCGTTAAAGACAAAATACTTAGGTTTATTTAAAATTCTATAACACTTATGAAATCAAAGCTAATAAACTATAATACCTACTTATAATGTATAAGGAAACTTACCTTATGGAAAGCTGGAATAAATTGAAAATAGGTTTATAATGGCCGTTTAATGCACGCTTGAATAGCATTAGTACTCAAAGAGTTTAGATGGCACACGAACTACAATTATTATAAAACGTAACTCAAATCCAAATCTATACTTTTTTTTAATAATTCACTTCATATACAATGGGTACTTACAATCTAATGAAAATCAAAAATTCTTAAAAAAAACATAAAGACTTCCAGCTTCAGCCGAAGTCGGTAAATGCTTTCAATGATCTAAAATCAAAATCAAAAGTTTTTTATTTCAAATAGGCCTTTGCAGGCTCTTATGAAACGTCTAGTTGCACGGTTCCAAAAAGTGGGTCTCATGGAGAAGAACCGCAAGAAACTCCATGGACACTCTTTTCATCTCAACATCATACAAATAAATGTTTAAATTCCTAAGCAGAAATTATTAATATAATACATTTCAACATCAAGTGTAGTAAATCTCCTACTAAGTCTCACAATTCGGGGATGTAATTAAGTAATTTCATCGTCTATGTATTTAAATTTTTTACATGGACTGTGTCCTGCCGGCCTACCATGACCGCCACGAGATATGTCGCGGACGAGAGAAGACAAACTAAGATGTAAGATATGGAGATATATTATGTCTCGACATCGACAATTTTGATAGAAAAGATATCTCGATCGACAAATATATCTATTTATGATATTAAAGTCGAGTTTTAAGTGTAATTGTCATGTTAGACCCGAAAGAAATAAAGCGATATTCGATTAAAACACGAGAAAACGGTCGACAAAATTTTGTCGCGCTTGTCATGCTAGGCCGGCTGATCGAACATGTCGTCACGGTGGGATTCAAACCCACGACCCATCGGAGCGCACGGCAGGTGTTCTACCAAATGCGCTACTAAATTATGTTTATTTCTGAGTCACGTCTTGGAATAATTAACGAATAAAAAATTTAAACGCTCTAAAAATATTTTGCTGTTGAGCTTATGAAATAAAATAATTCGAAGTGGCGTTGAGTGAGTGCTACTTAAGAACGCTTGCGCATTCCGACATAACAAATGTATAGGATAAAAGAAACGTAACAAAAGCTTACAAAACTTTAACCATACTTACAAAAAGTTTTATGAAAGTGTTAACTATTTCATTCTGAGCTCGCCAACTGGAAAGCTGAAAGCTCGCTATTCGTATTATTTCTAGTGTGTACCATAAACGATACCATCTAACGCATTCGGTTAAAACTAATATTTCATTCAATTTACTTTCAAACTTGATTTTTTAGCAAGACAGTTTTATAAAAACAGTAGGTTCACTTGATATTTATTATATTTACATTTCAGATCCTATATCTATTTTATAAACGTATCTAGCATAACATGCCTCCAATCTGTGCTTGAACAGCAAACTCGAGAGAGGATTTAACAAGTTTTGAGAACATATTCTGAAAACCGGCTAAAATTAATCCCTCAAATTTCTATTCTGAGCTCATTATAATGCAATATTCAGCAGATAATCGGTGGCAAGTGTTGGGTATTCTCGCTACATTTTGCACCAGATATTCTAGATTAGAATCCTATAGATATACCAATGTCTTGATATTAAATTATAATCAGTATTTTATTATATTATATAAGCAGTAATCACCAACTTCAGTAATTTAATAATGTAATTGAAAGAGACACAGAAATATATTATATGTTCTCTCATCTTGTCCCAACATAATATGGAAAAGGTACACTTTGAACAAGGATCGAATATAGAAATTCGTGATCTTGAGGTAGCCAGTCCAATGGAAAAGAGGAGATGAACTATGTATGTTCAACCTTTCCTTACGTAATTTAATATCAATTCATTGTATGTTATGTATTCTAACAATAAATACAATGTAATAATATTGTTAAATAAATCAATAATTACCTAAAGAAATTAAATTTGTGTATCGGATTTTTATTTAGTATTTATATGCGGATATATAAACAAATTTAAATAATAAGATTTATTATTTATATTGTATAATATATAGTATAATATAAACAAAAACTATTTGTAAAACACCTTAAATGAAAAATACCTTTAAATCTTTATGCAAGTGTATAAACTATATACTCAAATCCTTCGGATAAGATTCAATCTAAAAACATATTTTTACTTTAGTTATCAAAGTTAGTATAGTCAGCATCTTACATTTACTTTAAAGGAAATTCTTAAAAACTACACTTAGTTTCAGCACTTCCAGCTGTAAAGGCGAGTAAAGCAGGTGTTTCCTTCGGCAAGTTCTCTTGAAACTAATTGTGGCTACGACCGAGTGTTCTTGTACTAAGTTAGCTGACCCAGATGTGGTTTTATTATATATTTTTATTCTTTACCACATTATTTATTGCTGATAGCGAAATTTTAATATAACGAGACACAATAGTAGAAAATTATATCAACTAAATTAATTTTAATCATTATGACGGAAATCAGAGATCGGCAAACTTTTTGACGGGTTCGTTAACGCGTTGTATCAAACTCACCCTCGCATGTTCATGGGTCGCAAGTTAACATTCCGCCGATATTGACATATTTTTGTAAATATTTTTTTTATGTTAGATATCGACAGACGAGCATGAGGTTCACTTGACGGTAGGTGATACCTCAGCCACAGAACATCAGTCAATGATGCGCTGTCGACTTACTTTTCGGAAATTCGGAATTCGAAAAGACATAGACTGAAACCGAAACGCGCAATGTGCACTTTTTTCCATCCATGTGGATTTCCATGCAGGGGAAAAGCGTATCAATGATTAATGTCCTCGCTGAGGCTCGCATACCATCAAATGAGCCTCGTGGGTCTGTTCAATAAAAAAATGAGATAAATTAATAACTCTCTGTGGACAAGGGCTATAGAATAAATACTGCAAGAGAAATACGTATATTCTAATAGACACATAAATGTTTATCTGTTACGCTTTAAAGATGTTACATAACAGTTAAAAGGCTTAACCACTTTATATGAATTTTGGTATGGAGACGTTCTTTAGTAAAGTAAATGTTCTTTAGTAAGTAAGGTAAAGTCTCAATATTTCTGGTTATAACTTTAGGATCAGATCGTATGGAATTCCGTGACATCTGGCTACCACAATGGGAAAGAAGCGTGACGTATACATATATATTATATATATACATATTACATATGTATGTATAACTTTAGATTATAGTCTACAATAGGGCTCCCTCATATTGCTGATGTAGCTGCTAAAGTTAGATCTGCGGCCTATGCTATCCGGGAAATAAGACATAATATGATATAAAGAGACTAGAATGGTATATTTTATTTATTTAAATAGTATAATGACTTATGGAAGTATTCTATGGGGTGAGGCAGCTGACATTGAAACATTCGTGCTTGTGGTCGTACTCCTCCGAAACGCCTCGACTGTTTTTATGATATTTTATTTTTATTAGTATATTTAATAGGTCATAAAGTATATATTTATTAACGCTAGGTGTCCCTATGTAGAAATTGTTTATTTGACAAAAATTTGATTCGGTCTCATTTTCTTTATAAGTATAGCCGTGCGAAGCCGGGTCGGCAGCTAGTATTCTATAAAAAAAAAGGTAGTGAGACCCAGTTGTGAGCACTATCTAAACCTACTAAAAGTACAAGCTTTTATGCATTTTCCTCTATTAGTGTGTTCGATCATTAAATGGAGATGCGAAACTCCTCTCAATGGAAGCTTAATTTAATAAAAAGACCAGAAGCACATGTTACAGGAAATATTATCTTGCCATTAAGGACTACGTTCAGTTCCACAACGTTCTAATTACGCGATCTTTTGAAGTTGTTAGGTCAATTAGTTCTTATATAAAATGCACTGCCTTCGTTGTAGAACAAGATTAATGATAAGTTTTTATTTAAAGAATATGCCTAAAATATAATATAATGATTGATTCTAGTATGTAGTAAAAAAGGGAAGCCCTTACATACATGAAAGGATACTAGCGATAATACAACAAAGACGGATCTAACTTTTTTTGGAAATTGAGATAAAATAAATTAATTTATTATAATATATTATTTATATGACTCGTTTTAAGGTGTCGTAACGAAGCCAAGCATTTTTTTCTAGATTCATAGATCGAAAATACATCTAAAATATTTGAGTCGCACGTGTATGGCTAAAAAAAAAATCATTGGATTTTTGAAAATTGTTTTTCAAAAATCCAATGATTATTAGTTTTCATAGAAATTGGACTTGAGACACTTTTGAGCACTTTTCGCTATTCATCATAGTTTCGGATTCGGCCATACACGCTCAATAGAAAAATTCACCCTGTATTGTTGAGATTTCAAGATTGCAATGTAATTGCAACAATTTATATATTCACTAGCGGACCCCATAGACGATGTCCTGCCAAGATATCAGCTGCAAAAAAAGTTTGAGGTTAGATTAGTAGATTGGAATAATATGCTATTATCCCACTTCTATTCTTTAATGTCTAGTCATTGTAACACTGATAGCAACACGACCGGCCCGCCCTATGTTACTCGATGATAATGTAGCTTTCTGTGGATGAAAGAATTTTTAAAATCGGTCGAGTTGTTTTTGAGTTAAATCGTAATAAGAAAATATTTCCTCTTTATAATATTAAGTTTAAAGCGGTGGACATCAATTATTACAATAAAGTGTGCGTGACGTGAGCTATCAATTGCGGAAGATGGCGGAGTTCCGAACCTAATTTATTTGACTTCATTATATTTTTTTCTTGATTTTTTTTCGTCATTTTAATAATTATTCTGTTATTCGGGACATAAAAAAGGGAACAGGGCAGGATTCGTTCTTCGGAAGAAGAAGAAGATTCGGGACAAACAAAAAACAGACGAATCCAACAAATAAAAGATCTTATAAATCAGTGCAACCGTTTTTTATTTATAAATTGTATAACTAACACGACTTTGTTTTATACAATATAGATATATAAATAACAGTATGGGTGTTATCTTATATAATGTCAGAAGTTCAAAGGATAGTTTATAAGAGAGGCCATGATTAAAAGGAATTGAAAGGCAGTGTCCGATTGAAGAGATTCATATCCAGTATTCGATAAAATAAAAACTCAACGTTATTTGACAAACGCAACGAGCTAAAAGCACACATTAGCGGCTAACCGTTTCCAAACTGGGCGGACATGGAAAAGTTAGTTGCCAAAGTAATTTGTGTCCCATTCACCTGAAAATGCTATTACTTCCCACACTAATGTAAATTTTGCTCAACTCCAACGTTTAGCGTGACACAGATTCCCATATTAAAACGTATTTTTCAGTACAGTTTTATCAGAAATCTAAACTTCTAAAAGCCAAGAGGTATTTAATTATTTTCCATTCTTATCAATACTATAATATTATAAAAAGAAAAGTTTATTTTTTTGATTTTGTATTTTTGTATATTAAGAATAAACTCGAAAACTACTACACCAATTTTAAAATTCTTTCACCAATAGAAAGCTACATTATCAGCGAGTAACAAAGGCTACGTGTATAGTACAATACATTGCACCCGTGTGAAGCCGGGGCACGTTGCTAGTAATATTATAAAGAGGAAAGATTTGTATTTTTGTATGTAAGGAATAAACTTAACACTTGGACCGATTTTAAAAATTATTTCACCAATAGAAAACTACATTATCAGCATTTTTTTAAAATTGTTTGGACATCTACATTGCACCCGTGCGAAGCTGGGGCGGATAGCTAGTATCATATAAAATATGTAGTAAAATCACAGCACACTTAAGAGAGAAAAGGAAGTGTGTCTCTTATCACCATCGAGTGACTTCACGCTCTCGACTTTTGACGTTAGACGTGAAAAAAAAACATAAATAAACACCTCATAAACTTTAAAGGGATTATGCGCATGACTAAGCATTAATAACCGTAACCGTTAACAAAATTTTGTAATTCTTATAAGATTATAGGCACATCTGTTGACCACACTGAACATTAAGTTCGGAGCGGTCAGTCGGTCGACACTAATTGCTACCACTTGCAGACGGCGGCTTGTAAATCTTACGGACGAGGATAAAGGGATACTCGTAGGCTTCCTTATAACTAAACGTTGTTTTAATTTGATATAGATTCCCTTTAATTATTACATACACAAGATATACTTATAAGAAAGAGTGAAAAATATTTATTCGCTGTCTAAAACAGAAGAAAAATAAATTACAATATTTAATAAAAATGTAAAATTAGTATGGAAATGACAGTGAAAAACGGCAGAGGACTCAGACACAATATTATTGAATATTACGATATTTTAACACACATACTTGAATAATATTAAAATAATTATTTTTATGTCGGAATTAGACAGACTTAGGCTTATTTTATGGAATCAACGATGTGCTGCCTGTTTTTACTCCATATAAAAAGAAATCCATCGAATGAAATATAAATGTGCAATATACACTTCATAGTTTTCCATCTATAAATGGTGATTCATTACTCATTCGGAATTTCGATATTCTTGCCAACCGTGTGTTGGTCACATAAGGAAATACCAAATACTTGAAATAAGCGAACCACTCCTTTATTATAAAATGGTTTTACTTAAGTCACGGGTAAGATTAAGAGCACGTCAAAACATAAGCCAAATTACAATGAATAACAAACGTCTTGTAGCTATCCAGTTGAGATATAAAAAAAAATTGAGGAAAAATAAGATTTCTGGTATTGGAATACTCGTACTGTCTTTTTATGACTATACGAGAATTTACAGACAGTGTAAAAGACAGTTATGAAGCTATTAACGGCTTGAATCGGTGCTAATCGGTTGGACCACTAGCGCTTATTTATTCCTCACTACGAAACTCTGGCTAGTAAAACGTGTGGCACAATGCATATAAGTGAATTTAACACTGCCTTGGTGTACGTTTTATATACACATGATCACACGCACATATTACATGTTTTATATAACATACTAGTGGACCCGACAGACGTTATTCTGCCACAATGTTGGCTTCCAAATTTCAATCTGAATATGCCCATTTGCCCACTTTTTTATATAATTGTCTAATATGTCACTGATTTGCAGTGGACATCTGTTATTCCAAAAAAGCTAAGAATGCATGACGTGAGCTGTCAAGATGGCGGAGTTCCGAACCTAATTTATTTTAAAATTAAATTTTGCATATATTTTTTTTTAATTTTTCCGATATTTTAATAGCTATTATCTTATTCGGGATATAGACGAATCCAACAAAAAAGAGATCATTAAAATCAGTGCAACCGTTCTTGAGTTATAAATGGTGTAACTAACACAACTTCCTTTTATATATATGGATTTTTATATTATATACTTAACTTATTTTCTAGTAACTTTCTGTTATACTTATTATAGTATTTTGTTAACGCGATGATCGCACAATTAAATTACTTTTGACCGGATAACAACGTGCTATATTTATTACTCTTATTACTCTCAGTCGGCTTGATTTCTTCCGACATGTTGAAAAATTATCGTCATATTTAAATAAAATACTGTATACCGGATTAAAACGCGATTTATTATTTATATTGTTTAAATTATTTATCCCGACGTTTCGGATGCTTTTCAGCAACCGTGGTCGCGGGGAGACAGTCTCACGGTTGCTGAAAAGCATCCGAAACGTCGGGATAAATAATTTAAACAATATAAATAATAAATCGCGTTTTAATCCGGTATACAGTATTTTATTTAAATGTGTGATACTCGCGTTAATAAAAGACAATATTAATTATCGTCATATTTCAACAAATTAACACAAAACAATATTAAACTAAACCACCTTTCTCTTGAATTACTCTATCTATCTGAAAATCGCATTAAAATCCGTTGCGTAGTTTAAAAGATCTAAGCGTAAGAGAGACATACGGAGAGCGAATTTGTTTTTTATACTATGTAGAGGTATTAATTATCCCGACGTTTCGAGTGCTTTCCAGCAAGGATAGTTGTTAGAATTGACAATTCATAGTTGAAAAAGTTGATAAAATGCAATGGTATCTCCACCTGTTTAAAAATCGATGTTTGTGAAACTCGTTATAAATCTCGAGCTCACTTCTCATTAAAAGATGAATTCGCTACAGTCAGATGCAAGTTTTAACAAGAATTAAAACTTGGAAAAATGTGCAGTGCAGTTCGCTAGACCTCAACATATTAGAGATTATTAGGTAAATTATGTGATTTAAATTTAAAAAGGGAATGTTATCTTTCAGTTTATAAAAATAACAACTTACAAACATTCCAATATTATAAAAAACTTAGAAGTTTGTGATTTTTCATTAGAAAACATAGTAGAACCTTAATAGAAATGGTTTAAATATACTATTATATATCACTGATATATACTACAATATTATAAAGACGAAAGATTTGTTTGTTTGTTACGATTTGACTCAAAACTATTAGACCAAAAACACTTTCACCAATAGAAAGCTACATTATCAAAGAGTAACATAGGCTATTTTGTTCTTTTTGGGTACATCTACATTGCACCCGTACAAAGCCGGGGCGGATCGCTAGATCATCATAATATAAGCAAACCATTAGTGCATAATTATATATGTACGTTGGTGTTGAAAACCAATACCTACTTTAAAACACAGATATGTTTCTGAACGAACATGGAAACTCTTTTAAAAGCTGGAGCTTTAATGTGATGAATTCGTTTTCCGAAAAGCTTTCTCAGTTTTATTGCAAAGTCAAAGCATCAGTTTGGAATCGAAGTAAAGCCTTAGAGTGAACCAAGTTTTCTATTAGAATATGAATTACCCTTTTCTGATCTAAAGTATCTACTGCTAAGTAAATATTAAATAACTCACTTAATTATAATACTTTACACCGTCCTTTCTTTCACCTAATTATTATAGTAAATATGTCGGAACTTTGAAAATAATCTAATTTAATTCCTCCCTTATTTTACAAAGGAAACTAATTAAAGTCCAACCTTTGTGAAAATTTGAAGTAAGCACGCAGTCTCATTTAATGTTCCTCGGTGGTATTTCGAAGGTACTTCAAGCCGGTAACTGACGGCCGCCTTGTATTAAAATAACAACGTTCAAATTTACACCAAGTAAAATTTACCACACTTGTCTTTGAACCCTTTTTAGTAAAAAAAGCTACTGTAGTCACCGTAATAAAATGTTATTTGGACGCTGTTAAGCAAAACAAACAGTGACAAACAGTTGACAGTGTAAACCCACAAAATGACAAAAATTTAAATTTTGATACCAATTGCCTCCTTATGAGCTGGACAACATATTTCGAAAGAGATACATATCATTTAAATCGTTTTAATAGCAAAAATATTGAAAAAACTAATGGACACGAAAACCTAAAATAATTAAAATATTTAACAATAATGCACTAAATTCAATTATTTTGATTGTTACGAAGAAAACGATACGCATTTTTTTTTAATAATAATAAATTTTACAAAAAATATATTGTTTCTGTTATTTTTAAAAGAAATTTTATAAAAACTGATTTCAACTTCAAACTCAATTTTCTCAAAATGGCAACCGTGTTGACACTGTATTGCTTAACAGCATCCATTTTATGTTAGATATCGGCAGACGAGCATGAGGCTTACTTGATGTAGATATAGCAACACGCTTCGGCTTCGCACTGGTGCACTGTAGATACAGTACAGCCGGGCTAGCATGACCGCCACGAGATATATCTCGCGCGAGAGAAGACAAACTAAGATGTTAAATATCTCGATATATTATATCTCGACATCGACAATTTTGATAGAAAAGATATCTCGATCGACAAATGTATCTATTTTTGATATTAAAAGTCGAGTTTTAAGTGTAATTGTCATGATAGACCCGAAAGAAATAAAGCGATAGTCGATTAAAACACGAGAAAACGGTATACAAAATTTTGTCGCGCTTGTCATGCTAGCCCGGCTGAATATAAAGAATTGTGTTACTCGCTGATAAAGTAGCTTTTTATTGGTGAAAGAATTTTTAAAATCGGTCGAGTAGTTTTTGAGTTAAATCGTAACAAACAAACAAATCTTTGCTCTTTATAATATTAGTATAGACAAAGCCAGAACATCAGTCAGTGATGTTTTAACTTCGAGCATTCGAAAATTACACATTACATGAGGTGACTTGGATCATCATCAAAATCATCAGTAGGTAACTATAACAGTTTCAGAATAAAATTTTACATCACAATTGCTGTCAACATAGACAATATTATATAAGGTGAACGGTTAACAGCTAATATAGCAGTCAGTGTAACATGTAATAACTTGAAGGCAGACATGCAGAAAAGTGCAGCTGCCGCCTCTCGACGTTATGTGAGAAAATCTTTGAGAAAATTCAAGAATATTGCGAGATGTCTTGAATTTTCAGTTATGTTATTGCTTTTCTCAACTATTTTTATTAATTTCAACTGATTTATCTTTGGAAATCGCGTAATATAAACTGATATGAAAGTTTCTGTAGTTCTGATGTGACTTATACATTTGATCTAATTAAATAATTATAATATCTAAATATTGCACTTGTTTAAATATTATAATCGGATATAATTATCATAGATTGTTATAAATACTCGTATATAAAAGTTTGTAAAAGTGAGAGTTATAGAATAGCATTGGCTATTTAAAAAACTGGGAGAAAGCAATACGTTTCGAGCTTTTGGTGAATAAAAATTCAGATATAAATTCGCAAATCATTTTTTTCCATAATTAGTTACTAATGTAAATATTACTATGTTATATCCGCATAGTTCTAGGTCTAGTCAGTGATCAAATAATTCACTTCATTCCAGCTAATCAATACTTGGTATTTTCAATTAGAGGACTTCTAATAATAATAGTAACCCAAAGATGACTAGTATACCTACAAATCAAAAATTATGCCTACTTCTTTATTTTTTTTTTTTCAAATTGAAACGTAATTTCTATTAAAATGAAAACTATTGGTTTTGCTTGACTCTGCTGCCGTTGCACCTTTCTCAAGATTTTATGTTTTCGAAGCACGGCAACATTACTTAAATCAAACGAGCAAAGAGGAAAAATGTATCACATCATATTATGCCAATCAGTTATCTACATACTACTTAGTAAGTATATTAATTTAAAAACTGTATGATAAAAAGGCAAGTTAAAGGAACATTTTAGGCGCATACTTCTGTTAGCCGAGGGTCTATACTACATATTATCTGCAATTTATTACACGCATATTTCACTGTGTGCTATTGACACGTGCATTACTGAAACAAATGAGGCCTTAAAGCCGGCACCCGACCGTAAACCACGTGTTGAATGCCAATACTATTATAAATAGCTTCCATATTGGATACAGAGCTACCGCTTCTAGTCCAGATATGGTCTGCTCTATTGTATGCACTACACGTATTGAGTTTCAATTAATAACGTCACTGTTCTAGTTTCTTATTGTTATTGTTTTAACGTACTAACCGTGAGTAGGTACGTTTAAAGTAGCAGATTCGTCGTTTCAGCCATAGGACGTCCACTGCTGAACATAGGCCTCCCCCAAAGACTTCCAGTACGGCCGATCACTTGCGGCCTGCATCCAGCGGCTCCCTGCCACCTTCGTCAGGTCGTCTGTCCATCTTGTGGGAGGCCGTCCTACGCTTCGTCGTCCGAGTCGTGGTCTCCACTCGAGAACCTTTTTGCCCCAACGGCCATCGGTTCTGCGAGCTATATGCCCAGCCCATTACCACTTCAGTTTGCTCATTCGCAAGACTACGTCGGTAACTTTGGTTCTACTACGGATCTCCTCATTTCTGATTCGATCACGCAGAGAAACACCGAGCATAGCCCTTTCCATAGCTCGCTGAGCGACTCTGAGCCTTTGTGCGAGGCCCATCGTGACAGACCACGTTTCGAAGTACACGTTCAAAGTAGCAGATTGCTAAACATTAAACATAAAAGCGATAAATAACTGAAGGTATGATATGATATTTATTGTAAAGGGCTTTTCCAACACATTTGTTTCAAGAGAGGAAAATAATCCGATTTTATTAAAAAGGAACGTATTGCTATATTCAGAATATATTCAGAACAATTCCTCTATTTAATTTATTTTCAAGGCAATTCTTACTCAGTCCTTAGTTTAGGTAATTTTAAAAGAGAAAGAAATAGAAAGAGAGCGAGAGACGTTCCCATAATTAATTATAATTAAAAGAAAACTAAATTATACATAAACAATTTAAATTTAATTAAAAGTATTTTTTTTTTAACAGCACTGGTGTCTTTGTAATATTGTTAAATCACAAAAGAACCACTCCACTAAATATCTGATGAATATGAAAACAACTTTTTTATTATTCTAGCGCTAGAATAATAAATAATGTTATGGAAGTTGTAAAAAGTTTTTCGGGAAACTATATCTTATAAATAACCTAAGAGAAAAGTTGTATAGTCGTATAAGGCAGCACTTGAGAAATGTCGATATGACTTCAAAGGAAGTACGAGTAAGTAGACACTTTCACTCCTTACAACTTAATAGACATTTATTTTTATTACTTATACGATCTTTGAATCGTAATAAAAAACTTTCGATGCTGTGTAAGCCTATTTCCAGCGTCGCATATTTTAACATTTATCAAGATAATGGATCTGATAAAGGGCATTTTTTATCAAAATGTGGTCGCAGGACAGTAACAATTACAGTTTTTTTTACTGTTTACAGTTTAAAAGTAATAGCACTGATGAGTGATCGAAAAAATGTCAAAATTATCTACTATGAGAATTTTTTTGTCAGATATCGACAGACGAGCATGAGGTGAACCTCACGTTTTTTCCCCACGTCTGGTAACTTCGGGCATTGATCGGGTGGGAGGAATATCTAAATTCCGACCGGGTAACGAACCACCGTTCATAGATGGAAAAACCGTGAAGTGCATATTGCGCATTTCGGTTTCAGTCTATGGATTTCCGAATGCTCGAAGTAAAAATTAGGTCAACAGCGCGTCATTGTCTGATGTTCTGTGGCTGAGGTATCACCTACCATCAAGTGAACCTCATGCTCGTCTGTCGATATCTAACATAAAAAAAAAAAGACTGCCTGGCTTTTCCAGGCAATCTATATTTAGACTGCTCTATCAAAACACGTTAACTAACAGCATATCGCCTTTCACGTAATGTCAACGTTTTTCATGTAAGTCCCGGAGTTTCAACTGTCTTTTCTGTCTTTAACCTATTTTACCTCTCCTCTTTCTTTTGAAAGTACCTACTGCCTACTCATCCATAATTCTTTATGGATATCCAAAAGCAATACAATAGCTAACACCTGGTATTCATATCACATATTTATATGTTATCCATATAATCGACCACGGCCTCATTTGAAAGCGAACAAAAGAGATTAAATTTACGTTAGAGTTCGAGAGAAAAGAAAATTGTTCTATTTCAAACATGAATATAATATATCGATTTCAAAAAATTGCCGATATCGGATTTTATTGATAATATTCGTTGCCAAATTTTTTTGCGGGGTCTAAATGAAAGTAACAAGACTTCTTTACATAAGGAAAACATTACCTTAATAGCAAGATAATAAGTAAGAAAGGAAAATCATAATATATTTTGAGAAAACAGTTAAAATAACATCGCTAAAAACACTTTCATATTTCGCCTACGAAATTGAAACTGTTTTGAGACATATACTCATACATAATGTATGATACGTTTTCGATAAAATATACTTAACATGTTACTAATACTCATTTTTATAAGTGGTTTTTACAAAGAATGTACCTACAAAAATATCAAAATTTTTAATAGATAGAAAAGGATTTATTACCATTCATAACAACGGTATATTATGTACGTTAAGTTTCATTAAACTTAGCTTTTGTGCTGTGCTTACTAATTCTTACTTAATTGATTTCATTTTCATATATAACGTACATATGTACATGTTATGCTACCATGCTTATATAAAAAATCGTTAAGATTTTTTGTATATAAAGAGTATTTCTATACTTATTCGTACATTCCTTTTTGTAAATCCTTTTAAGTGCATACTAAAATAACTTTTTATTTTCTTACTGCCAAATCTCTAAACCAATTTTCGGTTTCCAATTAGCGAGTACGCGGATGAACCCTATCTCTAAATAAAGAAAGAGATAATGAACTAAATATCGCACAAAATAAAGCCCATAAATTATTTAGCAGCGTATCTACAGAGCGTTATTACCTTCGCGTGCACGTACAGACGGACTACAGGAGGTTTACCAACAAATGTACAGGATTTCCTCTTTGATAGGGGCTTTATTCTGTGCTGGCTTTAACGTTTACTGCATATCAGTTGTATTTCAGCCTCGAATATTCGTATACATATATGTTACGCTGCTCAATTTATTTTTTTGAAAAACGCGTCTAGTTTTTTTATTGATAGTGAATAACACAATGAAAGCTATATCCGTATTCACCAACGACAGGCTTATTTTTTTATTTTACATATCTATGGACGAGCGTGAAGCCCACTCGATGGTTGATGAATTGTTAGTCAAAGAATATCAGTGATGCGCTTTCGACATCGAAAAATTCGGAAATCCATAGAATGGAACCGAACCGCGCGAATGCGCTTCACGGTTTGTCTATTTATAAAGGGTGATTCGTTACCCGGTCAGAATTCCAATAATCCTCCCAACTGTTTAATGTCGAAATTAATCAAACATAAACGAAACATGTTTACAGAAAATTATAGATTTTATTGTTATATTTTCGATTGAAATCGATCGATCGATTCGATCCCAGTGAAACAGTCATGATCTTAGAGTAATTTCTTAATATTTTACTCCTTACTTACATTAAAACATAAAAGGGAAAATTAAATCTCTGTCTAATGTAACGTGAACTGTTAAAGGTATCCTATAGGATATGATAGTGTCACAAAAGCACAATAAAATTCTTCCTTTAAACTATATTCTCATACTACTTGCGTATGTATTAAAAAACTTATACACAGCATAAAGTTAATATTATTTTTAAGAACATCATTCAATACTAGGTTATTAAAATAACTATTTTTTATTTTCAGAAAAAACGTCTTTGAAGATCATCATTGGAACAATACAGCTTATAGAAACTAAGGTAAGGTTTTCAACGAATATGCATACTCAGTTATTCTTAGAGTGTGTACTAGCTTCTAGTCTGACCTGTCGTATGAAGTATATTGTTGTCTAAGTTTCTTAATATGATAAGGCTGTAACACCAGCACTTTAACTAAACTTTTAGCATTAAAACTACGATATTACTTGCAAAATCCTGCTTTAGAATGGTTTTCAAGTGTACATATTTCTGCCTTGACTACATTCATGGGATTTACGTAATACTAGTCTGTTTAGTACAATCAAATTTTAATTATTTCGTAAGTTTCTTTGTGATGATTTCATCAGCGAGCCCTCTTATATAAATCAACCCCGCGGCGTATTTATGCGTCGAAACAACAACCTTTTTAGCCACTTCAATACAAAAGACATAATTAACATCTAATGATCTTGTATCGCTATTTTTATATATAATATATTTTTAATTTATACCTAAACTCAGCCGTTCACTCAGCCCCAAAGCCGCCAAACAGCACATATTTATTTACATTTGTGGAAAAAAGCTGTTGGATTGACCGTGTGAAGAATGATATGTGTTTGAGAGGTGTTTGTCTAAGCAAATGTCATTTATCTCGGTGATTGGAGATACCTACGACCCGAGACTCGGAACTGGAGAGGGCAATTCCCCGAATTGCGCCTGCGACCACATGTGTCTGTGGAATAAGGACGCTAAAATAGTTCGGCTCGGCACCTTGGGACAATCGGACCCTTTCGGAACTTCGGCGGTTATTTTATTATTTGGTGTTAATTTCGGTTTGAACTTTTTATTATTAAGACAAATACAGATCAAGAACTATATAAGATTCGTGTGCAGTATTCGGTCCAGTCGAGGTAAGTGGTACTTTGATTACCTTGATATTTGATATTTGCTATTGGGAATACATACCGTAGCGAATTGGCAGATAAAACATTACCAGCGGTCTAGCTCAAACTGAGCAGAAATATCGGAGCTTTACTCAAACACAGCTTGGTCCTTCGAGCCGGATTGTTATATATTCGGTCGGTTTTATTTTAAATAAAAAAATATATACATAATCTATATTAGATATCTTTTTCTTGGTCTGTTTTAATTTTTGTCTCAAGGTTATATTCGGTTATCTACGGTTTCGGTTATAGTACGGTTTTACTTATTTAAGTATTTTTCGGTTTATATACTTACGTTAAAACTAATAGTTTTATTTTCGGTCATTCGGTATTTGGTTTTCGGTATTATTTCGGTCTTACAACTATTAGCGTTCGGTTATTAGCAATAGTTTTTTATTTTAAAAATGGTTTCTAAAGCATTTGAAATTAAATTTAAGTTAGAATGTGACTGGTTTCAATATTCGGTTGAAATGTTAAATTCATCGGATATAAGTAGTAGTATTATATCGGCACGGTTACGTAAATTAGAGTCACATTTTGAAAATTTAACGACGGCATATGAAGAGATACTTGGGGTCTTAACAGACGAAACTTTAATTACGGATTATGATCGGCGCTACGCTAAAGTTAATTTACAATATGACACCTTGGGGGCTAAGTCAATCGATTTCTCCAACTCCCATGAAAAATCGTCTGTTAGTGCATCACCTGCGGCTCGGTTACCTCAAATAAATCTAACAACATTTAACGGGGATTTATTTAACTGGTGTAGCTTCATAAGTTTGTTTAATTCATTAGTTTTGTCACGGAATGATATTTCTAAAACGGAAAAATATCATTATTTATTTTCACACATTCAAAATGAACCTAGGTCAATGATACAGCATTTACCTATGGTTGACGGCTCTTTGGATATGGCGTTAGATATACTCAAGGGTAGGTATGAAAACAAACGGTTATTAGCGGACACTCATATATCTAGAATACTTCACCTACCAATAATTCACAAAGCAACGGGCTTGCGGTCACAGATTCTAAACCCATTGTTA
This sequence comes from Anthocharis cardamines, assembly GCA_905404175.1. Lineage (NCBI taxonomy): Eukaryota > Metazoa > Arthropoda > Insecta > Lepidoptera > Pieridae > Anthocharis > Anthocharis cardamines. Next base: position 3,369,529 of record FR989957.1, on the reverse strand, counting down.
GAATCAACTAGGGCTTTAAAAAATCTAGATTTACCAACGGAGGAATGGAGTTACATCTTACTTCACATAAGTTTGACAAAACTGCCATTAGAAATAAAAACTAGATTTGAACAAAGTCACGGCGGCAATAATTCGGCGTTACCTACATTTGATCAATTAATAAACTTTTTACAACATGAATGTAGGTTACTAGATACGGCATCGGGAGAATACAATATAGTAAACGGGGTAGGACGTAGGCCTACACGTAATATACATAATATACAAAACTTAAATAGTTCTCAAGGAAACAATAATTCAATTCAGAAGAGCTGCACTTATTGCAACAATATGGGGCACCCAATTGAAGAGTGTCATAAATTTAACAACTTAACGAACCATGGTCGTAAATACTGGGCTAAACAAAAAATGGTTTGTTTTAAATGTTTCGGCAATCATCTGGCATCGTTATGCAAAAGTAATATTCAATGTTCACAATGTGGGCATAGCGGTCATAATGCATTAATTTGTTACAAAAATAACGATAATTCTAACACGCCAATAAAAAATCGACATCATACAGTGCGAGAAATGCTTGCGTCAAGGGGCAATAAAGTCAACAAATTTATTGGACGTCAACTGCCAGCATCTCAACACATGTTATCGGATCACTTGAATAGAAGTGAAAAAATGTTTGTACCTGCTTCGGGTACAGGGTCTTCGGGACGGCGTCAGTCGCAATAGCAATTAATGAAATTAATTAACAAAAATTATAATTGTAATGTTGCTTCTATGCCTCAATTAGCGGATAATGTAATTTTACCTACGGTTATTGTTGACGTAAAGTCGGTACACGGTCATTTTGTTAAGGCACGGGCCTTATTGGATCTCGGTTCGCAAGTCACTATTATTAAGAGTGATTTGGTTTCAAGTTTAGGATTAAAGCGACACTATTCATTAACTCCTATAACGGGTATCGGTGGAATACAGAATAATGAATGTCAACATATTGTTAAGTTTTACTTTAAACCTGAAAATTCGGATCAACCAATTTTGTCGGTTTCGGCGGTTGTTATGAAAAAACTTACTAGTTATTTAAAGCAACAATTAGTTTATACTAACCATACAATAAAGTTATCGGATAATGGGTTCTATTGTAGTCAAATAGATATTATTTTCGGTTGTGATATTTTAGGGAAAATACTAAACGGTGAAAAGGTAGACTTAGGGTCAAACGGTCCCTATGCGATGGGAACAATTTTTAATTTTGCGGTTTTCGGTTCGGTACCATCATATAATAATGATAATTCGGTGATAAATAATAAACCACTTTATTCAGGTCTTAATTTAGTGGATGTAGTAGAAAGATTTTGGCGGTCTGAGGAACCCCCTAGGAATAAAATTAGGGATCCTGCAGAAATAGAATGTGAACAATTATTCACATCAACTACGGTTCGCGGTTCGGATGGTAAATATATTGTTCGGTTACCAATTATATCGGGTCACCAACGGATTGGCGACAGCAGGCAGACGGCACTTAAGCGTTTTTTGTCTATTGAACGAAGAATGCAACGGCAAAAGGATTTTCGGGATAAATATGTACAGTTTATGTCGGAATACATAGAACTCGGTCACATGAAGGTTTCCAGTCAAGTCATTAATAGTGACGAGGAATGTTATTTTCTAGCACATCACGGAGTGTTTAAGAAATCGGGATTTCTAAAAGTGTTAGGTATTCAATGGAATCCACAAGAGGATAGTTTTACATATAGGATAAATTTATATAATAATACGGACAGTACAATTACACGGCGTACAATATTGTCTATAGCGGCTAGGTTATACGACCCTCTCGGTTGGGTATGTCCGGTGGTTTTTAGAATTAAATTATTATTACAAAAGCTATTAACCAGTAATGATGGTTCTCGGAAAATTGAGTGGGATACTCCGGCTCCCCAAAATATAGCAAACGAATGGCGGAACATTTTATCGGATCTATCAGCTTTAGAACGGTTATCTATATCTAGATGTTTAAAACAAGGAAGTTGTGAACGGTACTCATTGCATGGTTTCTGTGATGGGTCGTTATTAGGTTATGCGGCGGCGGTATATATACGTTCGGAGGATACAGATGGAAATGTAATTATTAAATTGGTAATTGCTAAATCCCGAGTAGCTCCTCTCAGAACAAAACAGACTATTCCTAAGTTGGAACTTAACGGCGCGGCTTTGTTAACAACGTTAATTAATCATGTTGTTTGTTCGATGCATGAAAACATCGTATTTGATAAAATAATAGGCTGGTGTGACAGTACTATTGTGTTGGCATGGTTGCGGACGCCACCACATAGGTTACAGGTATTTGAAGGGAATCGGGTCTCAGAGATAATATCATCTAAGGTTCCAATAACTTGGAAACACGTACCTGGGGAATTGAATTGTGCGGATATAGCGTCGCGCGGTGCGACTGCTTCGGATTTGCTACACCACCCGCTGTGGTGGGGGCCTAGTTGGCTACGAGATATGGATTCTTGGCCACGAGAATGTTCTGATTTCCCTTTGGATACGTTACCAGGTCTACGAGCTAATTTTATAAATATAGTAAACATAGATACGGATTTAGATTTTTTACAACGGTATAGTTCATTTGATAAATTAGTTAATGTTACGGCTTTTATGTTAAGATTTATATATAATACTAGAAATAAAATAAGAAGAACTGGAGTTCTTACGGTATTGGAACGGCGTAATGCTATTATGCATTTAATTAGAATAGTTCAGGAGTCACATTTTAGTGATGAAATTATGTTGATTAATACGAAACAACCTATTAGATCATCATTACGTCGCTTAAATATATTTATTGATAAGAATAACTTGATGCATGTCGGCGGTCGAATTAGCGCTTCAAAGTTACCATACGATGCACGGCATCCTATATTACTACCTGGGAAGGGTACGTTTACAGATATGCTAGTTCGTCATTATCACAAGGTGTACTGCCATGTTGGAGCAAACACACTTGCGGCTATTTTATCACGGTCTTATTGGATAATTTCGGTGCGACGTATCACACGGCATATCACTTTCAAATGTGTCCAGTGCTATCGGTGTAAAGCGCGGCCCACACAACCTTTTATGTCGGATTTGCCAGCGGATCGCGTAAGATGTGCACGACCTTTTTTGGGAGTTGGTACGTACTTCGCGGGTCCCTTTTATATTAAGTCAAGTTCAATAAGAAATGCTAAAATATTGAAATGTTATTTGTGTGTGTTCGTTTGCTTAGCCACCAAGGCGGTTCATTTAGAAATCGTTGCGGATCTTTCTGTTGAAGCTTTTATAGCTTGTTTTACTCGGTTTGTTTCGCGTCGTGGATTGCCGTCTTTAATTCGTTCGGATTGTGGAACTAATTTTACGGGTACGGATAAATATTTAAAGGAATTATATATCTTTATGCAAAGGCATCGGTCGGATATAAACAAACATTTGGTAAAGGATAGCATTACGTGGTTGTTTAACGCACCAGCTAGTCCAAATCATGGCGGTTTATTTGAGGCAGCGGTTAAATCTGCGAAAACTCACGCTCGGCGCGTGCTTGGTGAGACTCGGCTCACATTTGAGGAACTTACTACATTTTTTACAAAGGTGGAGGCGGTTATGAACTCCCGACCTTTGTGTCCTTTAAGTTCGGATACATCTGATTTAGAAGTATTGACACCTGGTCATTTTCTTATTGGTCAACCATTAGTAGCTCTACCGGAATATTCTTATGAGAATTTAAAAATTACTCGGCTTTCTCGGTATCAACAAATTCAAAAATTGTCACAACATTTTTGGTCTAGATGGAAAACAGAGTATTTGCATACTCTACAACAACGTTACAAATGGAATTCAAAGTCGGAACCTCCACAAATAGATGATCTCGTATTAATAAAAGATGATAATTTACCTCCTCTACAATGGAAACGCGGTCGGTTAGTTAAATTATTGCCCGGTAAGGATGGAATTGTTCGGATTGCGGAAGTTAGGACACAGAATGGGACGCTAATGAGGCCCATTTCTAAGTTGTGTAGATTGCCAATCGGAAATTAGGAACCAAGGCAGGCCTTGGTTAGGGGGGGGGATGTCTAAGCAAATGTCATTTATCTCGGTGATTGGAGATACCTACGACCCGAGACTCGGAACTGGAGAGGGCAATTCCCCGAATTGCGCCTGCGACCACATGTGTCTGTGGAATAAGGACGCTAAAATAGTTCGGCTCGGCACCTTGGGACAATCGGACCCTTTCGGAACTTCGGCGGTTATTTTATTATTTGGTGTTAATTTCGGTTTGAACTTTTTATTATTAAGACAAATACAGATCAAGAACTATATAAGATTCGTGTGCAGTATTCGGTCCAGTCGAGGTAAGTGGTACTTTGATTACCTTGATATTTGATATTTGCTATTGGGAATACATACCGTAGCGAATTGGCAGATAAAACATTACCAGCGGTCTAGCTCAAACTGAGCAGAAATATCGGAGCTTTACTCAAACAGTGTTACTGATGATATGGCGAGTGAAAGAAGAGAATGAAAAAGAGAATATACTGCGCCGACCCCAAGTAAAAAAAGGGGACATGGCAGGAAGAAGTATGTAAATAAATTCAGACGAAAATGTCAACATTTTTAGATATCAAAATATAGGCTCTTGCAAGAAACTATTCGTGCATATCAATAATTGTATGAGAGATTAATTTAACATACTCGTAGTTTAGCAAAAAGGATCTAACCTCCAAAGAACTCAATGAGGGTTGGGACCTTTTCGCTAAACTTCAACAACTTGTTCTTGCTAGTTCTCTGATGCAGTTTTATGGCTTGTCGTAAATTCTTACAAAACTATTCAATAAAGTTTCTCGTCCTCACTCTGCTCTTATCCGCTCCACTATACACAGGTTTGTTCCTATTTCTTCTGAAAGCTTCAAATTAATTGTAAACAAAACCTCATCGAGAGAAAATCAATTCGAAGAGAGCTGAAGACAAAACTTCAATTCAAACTAATGGGAAAAGTTAAAAATTATCAAAGAATTTTCTCAGTGTTGGTAGTGCGTAGTCATTTTGCCATTGTTTCGAGCGAACGTTAGATATATGCGAGCAAGACAATAAGCTTACCACCGAAATGGCGATACCAAGTATGATACTTAGAAGAATATTTTCAAAAGTATTTGTGCATTTAGATCGATAGCGTAGAGTCTAAACATTAGAAAAATACCTCTTAGGATTAAACTCTATTCATATTTAAGTATCTGTGTATCCCCTCAAATCAAGGACACCAAGTTTTCCCTGAGTTTCCCTTTGAAAGCTAAATGATCTAAAAGTTTTGTATAACATTCCTTGTTTAAATTGACAAACTTTAGTAACAATGTTTCAAACTAAATCGTGTCCCAGTTTAGTACCACTGTAATTTAAATCTTAATACTACCAGTTAATCGTATAACCACTATTTATTTCTTTATTATATAAACCATAAGTATTTGTTTATGAAGTTTTTTTTAAAGACTTGATTTCAAGTATATCAATAATATTTAAATTACTTTTTAGTACAAACAACCGTTTTAAACTAGCATATTTGGAAGCGAATAGAAAAGGAAAAAAATGAAGAAATAAAAAGATATAAAGTCAATATATGGTCAATAAGTAGTTATCTTGTGAGTTCATCATAAATTATATTAAGAAGTTGATTAATTAAAAATGTATATGTCAAAAAAATCTTATTTTTAATAATTAGATAGTAATGAACGTGTCATTTCTAGTCAATTGGGTACTTAATGATACTTAATTATTATGTATAAATATGTATGAATAATTTAACCAAGACTAGAGCTTGTATGGAAAATTATGGATGTTTTCAATTTGATTGTTCCTATGGGAAAAATATTTAGGATAAAACAACAAATAAACTTTCGCATACAGTATTAATAAAAATTAAAGAACAAAAATTACATCAATTTTTACATACATACATACATATACATCACGCCTCTTTCCCATTGGGGTAGGCAGAGATCACGGAATTCCATATGCTCCGATCCTTACATACCACTTTCGCTTCTTCTACTTTCATCAATGCTTTCATACACACTCGACGGTTACGAGTACTTTTGATCTGGCCCTTTTGCAGAACGTCCCCGATCTGATCGAGGTACAATTTTTACAATCGATAATATTTTATATTTCACTCAGTTCAACAGGCATTATGATAATGACTTCTTGAGTAGTAGTTAGTTTTAATACGAAATGCAAATAGCCTAGACAGACGTAATAATGTTCAGGACCTTTGTTAGACTTTTGAAAGCAAATAAATCTGAAAAGAATTCGCTCAGAAGTTTATTCGTGAAAGAGCTTTCGCAAATAGTTAAGCTACTTAGATGGTCTTAACGAAACTGCTGATTTACCTTTTTCCTGCCTTGGAGAGGTTTAAATATACCTTTTATAGTAAATGCAATTCCGTTTATTTATAATTTTCCTAAAGAACCTGCAGAATTAACGTCGTATTGAATGTAAAGCCCGAATTCTAACAGACAACGCTAAGTGTCTTTATGGTAAAAATACTCTTTTACAGCTTGTATATTAATACAACCTTCAAGATACGATTCCGACGTCAATCAAAAATACGAACCTAAGATTTCCCATAACATAACGTTTTTGAGTAAGAATACTTTATTATAAAATCCACAAAATATATAACCATTACTAATTTAACTAATTAGTAATGGTAAAAATTAAAAAAAAATTGGAAAATAATATAAAAGTGCTCATTGCAAAACCGTTAGGGTACTTTTTCTCCTTCTTGAGCTTGTGACTACTCCACTACTGGACTTTGACCTCCACCAATTTCTTCTACCCCCTATTCGTCATATTCACTGCCTTCCCACACACATCGCTCCAGCGGACAGGCGGTATTTTTCACATTGCAGCGTGGACACTAATGATACGACTCCTTCTTTTGTCAGAATCTACAGAAGAGGTTGCATTTTCAGAAATGTACCAACACACTGCCACCTCAGCCTGCTCACTTTGGAAACAACGTCGGTGGTTTTAGGCTTTACTAATAAAGCGCGGACTACTTGCGGAGACTACTCTCTCTTAGATAATATTCTATCTATACTATTTCTAATCTTATCCCTGAGAGAAATCTCGAGGATGCCTCTCTTCAATCGTTGGGATCGTTATACAGCAATATTTTTATATAAAAATAATATTTCCATACAAAATATTGTAAAGTGTTCACAGCACAATAATTCAGTGGTACGGACTACAGATGGGATGCACAAATGCGAGTAATTACGGCTCGACGACTCGGCTTCATTTACTTCACTGCTGTACCTCCGTCCATAACGATTTTCGATCTTAACTACTGTTACAATATTCTACTACGGAATATATATAATATACTATTATATTCCGATTCAGCTTAACTATATTTTTTATTTTAATATTGTTACTCTGAGTTTATTGACTTTTTCTTCTCAAAGCAATCTGTAGATTATTTACACGTAAACGTATTTGACAAATCATTAGTGCCAAGTCGAACGTCTCCAAACAACTGAAATTTCATTTTATTCACTCCTATTTAATAACTTATTTCTACCGTTACTTTTTCAGAGCTATTAAAAAGGGTTTACCATCAAGAGACCACTCGCTTGACCTTTTATAAAAAAAAGTCTCAAAATACAAACTTATGCGGGAAAAGGGTTACAATTTGTTGGCCTCACTTTTTCACTCAAAGGTTGTGAAAGCGAGGCCAGTGTCGTTTTTTGTCTCCTACAAAAGGTTCAGTGACAAATAAGCGACCTCTAAGTCGCAAACTAGCGACCCTTGTTACAGTCAATTTAACTGTAAAGATAAGCTTTAATCTTCAGCGAAACAGACAACATATAAATATGTTCTCTTACTAAATTCATAATATGAATACGTAATATTTCTTTTATATGAATCTATTTAAATGATGATAGAAAGTCGGGTGTAATTTATTAGGATAAAAAAAAATCCCACTAGATGACCGTAGATTCTAGACAATGATAGATTAAAGTATTGTTATGTATTGCAATTTTAATAGTTATTAGGTTATTTAGGGGCAGAATTTGCAAAAACATAATATATTTGTTAATATAATAACCAAATGACTATTTCTAATTCATACGACATAAAAAAATTGCGACATACATATAAACCTGTATCTATACATATAATAAAACAGATGAATGAATTTTTTTGTAGATTGAAATGTTTTACGAATTAATAAGGGGAACAAAATAATATGTACATAAAAATAATTTTGAATATTTTTGTCTGTCTGTATTTTTGTTCACTGTGAAAATAAATTTAGTGCAAAACTTAGTTTGATCGAAATCGGATGTCAAGAAGAAAAATTATCTTCATTTAAATAATTTGCTTAGAAGTTCAGCTTTAGATGAAGCCCACGCGAATTAAGTCAAAGAAGTTTCATGCACAAGTCCAATCTCTATATTATCCCCTTAGAACGCATTATTTGCTGTAAAATTTTCAAGTCACGAATCCCACTAAGTCATTTTCTTCTATAATACACAGAAACAAAAGTTCCCTGCGGTTTGTCAGTCCGATGTTTATAATCAAACCGCCTCACCGACCAAACTTCACGTTAGTACTTCTTCTTAGTTATAGAATGGTGCTTCCCTGGTAAACCTAAATGCTTAAATAAGAATATCTCTCTACATACACAGAGAGATAACATATGAATACATTTACAGTAATCCAGATTAAACTCCGGGGATGGGAGACAGTGATGTATTGTACAGGTTTTTTTATAACCTACAACAGACACTTATTACTCTGTTATTTATTACCAAAAAAACTTAAGTAACCTAAAGAAAACACGACTATCTATATAATATTCCTACCGGGTATATTTCCGTTTAGCTCATACCTCTGACTAATCTGAATTATATTATACCTATGTATTTTGACGCGCTAATCAAAAATATTAACTTTTTTAAATACCTACACGTGAAAAACGAAATCATGTTTTTTCATGATTTGACCTTGAAAATAAAATTTCTGGGTACCTATTTTCAATATCATATTCTTGATCAGCGCGTCAAAATATATATAAGTATACCAAAATTCAGTTCAATCGGATGTAAGGGCTAAACGGAAGTTTATCCTTCCTACCTTATAGAAATGTATGTTCTTAATATTTGTTTCATATTTTTTACATTTTCTTTTATTATTGTTTAATTTTATCTTAATATTCACTAAAAAAGATGAGCTATTAACCTTTACGTCAATGTTTGCGTAGAAAGCGCAATTCCCTCCCGAGTCGAGTGACGATGCACGATGGAGTGTAGACACTATACTGTAAACACATCAATGCATTTTATTGGATGTTGCCAATACTGCAACTTGGAGCTACGAGTGTCTCCTTTGAACAGAGTGTAGCAAGTAGAATGCAATTCCGATTCAAGTGGAGTCCAAACGTAAGTCGTTACCGCTTTACCGTAAAAACGTAGCACTTTTTTTATTCCTGCTACGAATTTTCGCTGTTCCATTCGTGTGGATGTATTGTGATATATATATATAAAAAGTGTATAGAAATTCTACCAAGACATAAGAAAAAAGTATGGCTTATATTAATTACTCTCTCTCTCTAATTAAACAGCATGTGCAGCATTATTCGAAATTGAACATATTTTTAAACTTTTTAAAAAATACTGATTTCTCGGCCATTATGTTTTTAGGTCCTCACAAACTTGGGGATCAAAGATATCAGAGCACTTGAATAGGGATCCAAAAGCTGGCTCTTATTACAGTCAACGTGTTAGTTAAGCTATAAAACGAAACGCAAATGCAGACACTATATTGAGTACCTTCGTATCTGAAATCTGAATGGCAATTTTAAAAATTATTGTTTTTGTATTTCCTATATTTTTATATGAAAAACTTTTATTTTTCAATTAATAGGTCTTTCCTCAGTTGTTCAAACATGCAATAATTGATGTGTTTTCTCTAGATAAAAGGATTTTTTTAAATAATTCGAAAATTCATTAAAATCTGTTCGGTGATTTAGCAGTGAAAACGTTATATTTTTAGAGTAAATTTCCTCTTTATAATATTTATGTAGTATGGAAATACGGATATAGATAAAAAATTGTATTATACGAAAACTAAGTTCAATAAAAAATACACGTGGAATTGATTTTTGGTTTGGTTCCTATTGTGAATTTAATATAGATAAGATAGTCCTCCACGGTAAGAAAAGTTAAGAAATTGGTACAGTTATCTACTATGTACCTACTTGAAAGAATAGGTAAAAATCGAATAGCTGTCTTACAAAAAACCCTGTGTGACAAATCTTGTGCCTGTGAACTTAGCAGAGCAAAGTCCAGCAGAGCACCAAAAAATTGGAGTTCCCTTAGCATGCACAATAGTTCTATAGTTCCTGATAGTTTTCAAAAAGATTTCTAGCAATTTACGCTCAGAACAGAATTTTTAAAAAAATTAAAAATGCTCTGCTAACTTCCGAAACATAGCAGAGCACTTTTTTTAAATTAAAAAAACAAAAGGTTTTTCATAAGGAGACGGATAAAAACTGTAGTTCCTTATACTTTAAAACTCAATAAAAGTTATTTTTCCTATATAAAATATTAAAGAGAAATACAAAAAATATATGGATATTTCAGAAAAATAATTTATTTTAAACATAAAAATCATTCAGTAAGCTAGAACTCTGCGATTTTTACTAGAACATGAGTGTATCTACTAATCGAGATCAAATTTACAGCCAGGACCCCTCGCAAACCTCCAGCAGAGCAGGGTTGAATATTTAAAAGTTGAGATTTCCTCTATGTTGGCGGATTTTAATTTTTTACAAAATATTTAGTAAGATAAACAGCCAGAACTCCTCGATATCCAGTAGAACATGAGTATATCTATAAATTGACATCAGATATATAGCCAGAACTCCTCGCAAACCTCGAGCAGAGCAGGGGTGAACATTTCAAAGTTGAGATTTCCTCTATGTTGGAGGATTTGAATTTTTTACAAAATATTTTATGAGCTAAACAGCCAGAACTCCTCGATTTCCAGTAGAACATAAGTATAGCTATAAATTGAAATCAGAAATATAGACAGAACTCCTCGCAAACCTCCAGCAGAGCAGGGGTGAACATTTCAAAGTTGAGATTTCCTCTATGTTGGAGGATTTGAATTTTTTACAACATATTTAATGAGCTAAACAGCCAGAACTCCTCGATTTCCAGTAGAACATGAGTATATCTATAAATTGACATCAGATATATACCCAGAACTCCTCGCAAACTTCCAGCAGAGCAGGGGTGAACATTTCGAAGTTGAGATTTTACCTATGTTGGAGGATTTTAATTTTTTACAAAATATTTTATGAGCTTAACAGCCAGAACTCCTCGATTTCCAGTAGAACATGAGTATATCTATAAATTGACATCAGATATATAGCCAGAACTCCTCGCAAACCTCCAGCAGACCAGGGGTGAACATTTCAAAGTTGAGATTTCCTCTATGTTGGAGGATTTGAATTTTTTACAAAATATTTTATGAGCTAAACAGCCAGAACTCCTCGATTTCCAGTAGAACATAAGTATAGCTATAAATTGAAATCAGAAATATAGACAGAACTCCTCGCAAACCTCCAGCAGAGCAGGGGTGAACATTTCAAAGTTGAGATTTCCTCTATGTTGGAGGATTTGAATTTTTTACAACATATTTAATGAGCTAAACAGCCAGAACTCCTAGATTTCCAGTAGAACATGAGTATATCTATAAATTGACATCAGATATATACCCAGAACTCCTCGCAAACTTCCAGCAGAGCAGGGGTGAACATTTCGAAGTTGAGATTTTACCTATGTTGGAGGATTTTAATTTTTTACAAAATATTTTATGAGCTTAACAGCCAGAACTCCTCGATTTCCAGTAGAACATGAGTATATCTATAAATTGACATCAGATATATAGCCAGAACTCCTCGCAAACCTCCAGCAGAGCAGGGGTGAACATTTCAAAGTTGCGATTTCCTCTATATTGGAGGATTTTAATTTTTTACAAAATATTTTATGAGCTAAAAAGCCAGAACTCCTCGATTTCCAGTAGAACATAAGTAAAGCTATAAATTGACATCAGATTCGTATCCAGAACTTCTTGCAAACTTCCAGCAGAGCAGGGGTGAACATTTCGAAGTTGAGATTTTATCTATGTTGGAGGATTTTAATTTTTTACAAAATATTTTATGAGCAAAACAGCCAGAACTCCTCGATTTCCAATAGAACATGAGTATATCTATAAATTGAAATCAGAAATATAGACAGAACTCCTCGCAAACCTCCAGCAGAGCAGGGGTGAACATTTCGAAGTTGAGATTTCCTCTATGTTGGAGGATTTGAATTTTTTACAAAATATTTTATGAGCTAAACAGCCAGAACTCCTCGATTTCCAGTAGAACATAAGTAAAGCTATAAATTTACATCAGATTTATAGCCAGAACTCCTCGCAAACTGCCAGCAGAGCAGGGGTGAACATTTCAAAGTTGCGATTTTCACTATGTTGGAGGATTTTAATTTTTTACAAAATATTTTATGAGCTAAACAGCCAGAACTCCTCGATTTCCAGTAGAACATAAGTAAAGCTATAAATTGACATCAGATTCGTATCCAGAACTTCTTGCAAACTTCCAGCAGAGCAGGGGTGAACATTTCGAAGTTGAGATTTTATCTATGTTGGAGGATTTTAATTTTTTACAAAATATTTTATGAGCAAAACAGCCAGAACTCCTCGATTTCCAATAGAACATGAGTATATCTATAAATTGAAATCAGAAATATAGACAGAACTCCTCGCAAACCTCCAGCAGAGCAGGGGTGAACATTTCAAAGTTGAGATTTCCTCTATGTTGGAGGATTTGAATTTTTCACAAAATATTTTAAAAGCTAAACAGCCAGAACTCTTCGATTTCCAGTAGAACATAAGTAAAGCTATAAATTGACATCAGATTCGTATCCAGAACTTCTTGCAAACTTCCAGCAGAGCAGGGGTGAACATTTGGAAGTTGAGATTTTATCTATGTTGGAGGATTTTAATTTTTTACAAAATATTTTATGAGCAAAACAGCCAGAACTCCTCGATTTCCAATAGAACATGAGTATATCTATAAATTGAAATCAGAAATATAGACAGAACTCCTCGCAAACCTCCAGCAGAGCAGGGGTGAACATTTCAAAGTTGAGATTTCCTCTATGTTGGAGGATTTGAATTTTTCACAAAATATTTTAAAAGCTAAACAGCCAGAACTCTTCGATTTCCAGTAGAACATAAGTAAAGCTATAAATTGACATCAGATTCGTATCCAGAACTTCTTGCAAACCTCCAGCAGAGCAGGGGTGAACATTTCAAAGTTGAGATTTCCTCTATGTTGCAGGATTTTAATTTTTTACATTTGATAGACAGTTCATAGAAGTTTGATATATCGAAAAAATTATTATATATCGATATATTGGCTTTATTTAAAAAAATAATCGAATCAAAAAAAAATGTTTTTTTATGTCATATATCGATAGACGAGCATGAGGTTCACTTGATGATGGGTGATACCTCAGCCACAGAACATCAGTCAATGATGCGCTGTCGACCTAATTTTTACGTCAAGCATTCGGAAATCTATAGACTGAAACCGAAATGCGCAATATACACTTCACGGTTTGGTTACGCGTTCGGAATTTAGATATTCCTCCCGCCCGATCAATACCCAAAGTTACCAGACGTGGGGAAAACATGCTTACAGAAAATTATAAATATGTGGTTCCGGTGTGATTCGAACCCACGACCCATCGATGCGCACGGTACGTGTTCTACCGAACGCATCAACGTGCAGTATATTTACTAAACAAATTAAATTATAAATGTATAAAAGTGTTAGGTTAGTTCTTAGTTTTTAAAAATACTCTTTGTTTTATATTTTCAGCTGTTTGACTACTACGATTATTAGACTTAATAGAGGTAGATAATTAATAGGAGATTAGATAAATAGGTGACAACAAACAAGAACTGTAAGTAAAGTAGGTACTTCATATCATAAATTATAATATTTTTATACCACAGAGATATATCTATACAAAATTACATTTCGTTTTAAGATAATAAGTAAACTAGAAATAGAGAAAAAACATAGTAACACATGTAAATGAAGTACAGTATATTAAGTTTACGATGTTTTTGTCTATTACAAATTTGCGAAAAAAAATTTAATTATAAAAATTTATTTAAAAAGTTATCGACCATCGATACCTTCATTTCAATATCGAACTATCGAAATATCGGCCAAAAACATATTAGTAAAAAATATCGATATTTCTAAATAATAATAATAGTCCCGTCATCTGCATCGATGTGAGAAACTCGCTTGAGATATTTTTGCGATTACTCCTAAGATATCCATTTAAATATACTGTGTAAAAGATTCTAATAATGTTACAGACGCGGTGGAGAACTTTTTTATGTTATATGTAGTGATAAGCGCCCAAAAAATTATAAAGAGACAATTAATCTTGCAGTTTAACATTCTCATTTGCGGGAATTTATAAACGAACAAAATAACGGTGAGTTTAAAACCTCTTGTTTTTATTTTTTATTGTTAAATATCGACAGACCACCTACTTGTGATACCTCAGCCACAGAACATTATGATGTCAATGATGCGCTGTCAACCTATTTTTTACTTCGATCATTCGGAAATCAATAGACTGAAACCGAAACGCGCAATGTGCACTTCACGGTTTTTCCATCTATGAACGGTGATTCGTCACGGACGGAATTTCGATATTCCTCCCACTCGATCAATGCCCGAAGTTACCAGACTTGGGGAAAACATGCTTACAGATAATAATAAACATGTTGTCCCGGTGGGATTCGAACCAACGACCCATCGATGCGCACGGCAGGTGTTCTACTGAACGCGCCAAAAATATATTATTTTTTTGTACAAAAACATATTTCGAAAACGTGACGTGTTTGACTCTTTTCATATTTTTTGAAACTAAATATACCTCAATTCGTTAAGAAAAATCGTTTCTTTCTCTTGAAATTAATTACGTAATATAGTATTTCTTAATTATTCAATAATGTAAGAACTAACGAACTCTTAGAGTTATTATTACATACATAAATTCAATATAAATTATTATCTTATAATACTTATAATACTATTTTCTTATACAAGTTACTAGATGGCGCTCTGAGTTCGTTATAAGGCGTTGATACTGTATCTTAAAAATAGTATTATAACAAACCACTTAAAAACGTAATTTACTATGCTTTGGACAGTTTCATACGTATAAACAGATACAATAAATACTACGAATACACAGAATTAATTAATAAGTAATTTATTTAAACAAAGACAGTTAGCTTATTTTATAACAAACTTGTATTTTTCTTCAATGTTAATTAATTAGTTTTTCATATTTTTCGATAGATAATAATAAAAATCTAATCAATTTCCCTTAAAGTTAATTATTATTTAATAGGTTTGTTTTAGATAATTTAAATCATATCTTACATAGAACAAAGTTTCATTGTTTTCATTATCTCTTATATGTTGTCTATAATATATTTAAAGTATATATAAAAGTAAAATATAATTTTTCTTGTTGATTTTTGATTTCTATAATCTATGGTTTGTAGGAGTAATAAATAAATAGTTTAAGTTTTAGTATTTCATATTATTATTATTGTTTGATTGATTGTTGCAATTGTTTCTATATTATATAACCAAATAGCTTAAGTTTTTTCATTAAATTTAAAAACAATCTGTATATATAATTTTTAAAATGTCTTCTGTATATGATAAAACTGCCCTGATTCAGATATTATCTGATGAAAAATATAGAACTATTAATGATAATGGTCGTCTATATCCCCCTTCACATGAGGTTTATAAAAGTATTTCAAAATTAATGGAGAATAAGGGATCAATAATTACACCTAAGCACATATATACAATTATTAATAATAATCGCAATGGATGTAGAGATTTAATTATGTCAATATTTAATATTTCTATAAATGAAACAAGCCTTTCATCAGAAAGTGACGTTGATTATAGTGGTGATAATTCACATCAAAATCAAACCAACATCAATAATACCAGCTTAACTACAATTAAATTTAATATAATAATTTCCCATGAAAAATGGGCTAAAATCAAGCCTAAAGAAAAAATGTACGGCAAACGTTTGTACTGGAAGCTGCAACAGGGATGGGCTGATATTGTCGCTGAAGCTTTATGGGTACAACATCGTTTGGAATGTGTTTTTGTTTTCAAATACCATAATGTATACTTAAATTTAACCGCTAAATTTTATTTGAAAATAGAAGGACACTGTTGTGAATGTGGTGCAAAAATTATCTGCTATTTATTAAAAGAGCCTGTACAAGAAATTGATATAATACTTCAATGTGAAGTTGAAGGTATTAAAACAAAATTGCACTCGGGGAAGAAAAGGAGGCAATTAAGGGGTAATCGACGCCTTGAAGTGGCGAATTACCTTATCGAAGGTAGTAAAGATGCTGTAACGTGGAGAAGAAAAGAGGCTTCTAGAATAAAAGAATTTGGTACTAAAGATCCACCAATATTACCTTCTAATGAAGTGATTCGGAAAGCTAAGGAACAAATCCTCTTACAAAAATATGATTTGGAGTTTGCTGATCCGGCTTTAAATTTGCTGAAATTTGCGGAACACGGAAAGTATGTGGGTGCTATACGATTTATTGGCTTACATAAATTTAATTGTATTTATTGGTTACCCGAACAACTGCAGTTGTACATTGCCCGATGTCGTAAAGATAGTAATGCAACTTTGACAATAGATGCTACTGGAGGTATTTCAAAGCGGTATAAGGCTCAGGCACCACATATTTTTTTGTATCAATGTGTCTTAGTAACGGAGGAAGGAAGCGTACCAACATTTCAAATGGTGTCAGCAGATCAACGATCTATAATAGTTTCATCGTTCTTTAGCCATATTCTTGCAGCAAATGCACCAATACCTCCTATAGTGGTTACAGATTTTGGATGGTCTTTATTAATTGCCGTTGCCCAGATTTTTGGCCAATGTGCTAATCTAAATGACTACTTACAAAAATGCTACAATGCGATTATAAATGATTCACAAATATTACCATCTACTTTCATGAGATTAGATATAAGTCATCTATTAGCTTCTGTTACTCGATGGCCCAGCTTGAAGGGAAAAGACAAGACACTAGTACGACGACTTTATAAAAGATGTATAGCAAAAGCATCACAAATCATAGATATAGATGAGCTATCGTATTTTATTGAGTCTGTTCTCATTGTTGCATTAAGCAGTTGTATTGGAACTGACGAACATAAAAATAAACTTCCATCTTCAGAAAGATTGGAATATTTAAACAACAACATAAAAGGTGATTATAAGCAAATAGATGAAGAAGAAAATGATGATAATGAATGCTCAAATAATTCTGAAGATTATGATGAAAACAAAAACTATATTGATGAAAATAAAGGTAAAGTGGGATGGATATTATGGCGTGACGAGTTATATAATAGAGCCGTGAAGTTGAGTAGTTTTTCTTCCAAAGGTGACATAATAAACGCCTGCCATAATCCGGACTTCGCGAAAAGGTTGAAACAATATCTTCTGCCATATGTTCCTTTGTGGACTGCTATTATGATACCAGTTTTTAAAAGAGGTTCCATAACAGCTACATCTGCTGCAGTAGAGTCTGAATTTTCAGACCTAAAAAACCGGGAATTCCGAGGTGAAATACCAATGCGGATTGATAGATTTATTTTACAGCATATGCAGAGGCTAGATGGTAAAATGAAGGAACGCTCTACTATTACAGATGCACAGGAAGTCCATCAGTCTGAATGCTTAACCGGTGCAAAATCTAACCCGGAATATTTG
The DNA here is from genome assembly GCA_905404175.1 of Anthocharis cardamines. Taxonomy (NCBI): domain Eukaryota; kingdom Metazoa; phylum Arthropoda; class Insecta; order Lepidoptera; family Pieridae; genus Anthocharis; species Anthocharis cardamines. Next base: position 3,351,554 of record FR989957.1, on the reverse strand, counting down.
AGTACTTTGGAAGACGAAGGTCCTTATCTATCAAAGGATGAAAATATTCCAGGGTATAACGACTGGAATGTGCAGGAAGAATGGAGAGGATTATTTAAAAATAAACACCCTAAAGAATTGTTAATGTCACCTACAAAAAAAAGGGCTCGTCCTACGTGTTTGGACGATTGCCCAGAATGGGATGTGGTAAAATTTTCTAAGGGGGCAAAAATACCAATATTATTAAACGGCAATATTGCCGGTCCAATTTATTATAAAAATAAAGAAGTACTAAATATAACATCGACATGTGCATTTGATGCCATATTTCAAAGTATTTTAAGTGGAATTTCTAGTAACAAATTTTTTTTAGAACACAGCAAGTCGTCTACCTGTCCAATAATTGCTTTGGCTCATAATGTTAATCAAAAACAAGTGATTTTAAAAGATCATTACATAAGACGAGCCGAAATATTAAAAACTATTTCGTTATTTAGAGAAACACAAAACAGCTACGACAAGAATATAAAAAGTCTAGATGTTGATTGTAATGTAGCTCATCTATCTCAGTACATTTTTCAAGAAACTCCAAGTTATATGTGTTGCATTAATTGCTCCTGCGGGTATCACAACCAAATAAAATATTCATTTGTACCAGTCAATATTGATATTATTCTCTCACAGGGATTTGAAAACATACAAGAAGCAATTAATGATTGCCTGACTAGTGAAAGAACTTGTTTCGGATGCAAAAACAGAAGTAGATATAGAAATGAATTCGGCTTTCACATATTATTGGACACAAGTGTATTGACGGATCCAGGTTATATTGCAGAAAAAATAAATAAATCATTTTTAATATCTCGATTAGGAAGTTTACAGAGGATTGTAAAGCTTGGGGGGAAAAGATACATTCTTACAGCTGTTGTCAATTATAATATTGATTTAAAACATTATACAACATATGGGTTAACTGGAGAGTATTGGTACAAATACGATGATCTATCAAAAACAAGACAAACAGTTAACCTGAGAACCAAAATAAGTCCACATCTTATAATATACACAATTTGTGAATAAATAAATGTATATAATATTGAAAAAAAAAAACATAATCTAAAAAAAGAGAAAAACGTCATAATAAATAAAAAGTCCTCCAATATAAGGAAAATCACAAATTTCAAAGATGCACCCCTGCTCTGCTTGAAGTTTGCGAAAAGTATTGGCTGTAAATATGGTCTCGATGTTTAAGACAAATCATGTCTTACATAGAATAAATTTTTATTATTTTCATTATCTCTTTTATGTTGTCTATAATATATATAAAAATAAAATATAATTTGTCTTGTTGATTTTTGATTTCTATAATCTATGGTTTGTAGGAGTAATAAATAAATAGTTTAAGTTTTAGTATTTCATATTATTATTATTGTTTGATTGATTGATTTCGTGGCAATTGTTTCTATATTATATTATAACTAAATAGCTAAAGTTTTTTCATTAAATTTATAGATACATTTCCATGTTCTACTGGAAATTGAGGAGTCTTGGTAATTTAGATTTTAAATATTTGGCAAAAATGAAAATCCTAAAAAACAGAGAAAATCTCTTCTTTTAAAGATTCACCCCTGCTCTGCTGGAAGTTTGCGTGGAGTTCTGGCTATAGATGTTGACTAGTTTTATAGATACACTCACGTTTTAATAAAAAGCAAGGAGTTCTGGCTATATAGCCTATAAAACATTTTGTAAAAAATTAAAATCTTACATATATAGGAAATCTCATCTTAAAATGTTCACCCCTGCTCTGCTGGAAGTTTGCGAGAAGTTCTGGCTATATATCTGATGCCAATTTATAGATATACTCATGTTCTACTGGAAATCGAGGAGTTCTGGCTGTTTATATTATAAAATATTAATAAAAATCCTCCAACATAGAGGAAATCTCAACTTTGGAATGTTCACCCCTGCTCTGCTGGAAGTTTGCAAGGAGTTCTGGCTATATATCTGATGTCAATTTATAGCTATACTTATGTTTTACTGGAAATCGAGGAGTTCTGGCTTTTTAGCTCATAAAATATTTTGTAAAAAATTAAAATCCTCCAACATAGAGGAAATCTCAACTTTGAAATGTTCACCCCTGCTCTGCTGGAGGTTTGCGAGGAGTTCTGTCTATATTTCTGTTTTCAATTTATAGATTTACTCATGTTCTACTGGAAATCGAGGAGTTCTGGCTGTTTAGCTCATAAAATATTTTGTAAAAAATTAAAATCCTCCAACATAGATAAAATCTCAACTTCCAAATGTTCACCCCTGCTCTGCTGGAAGTTTGCAAGAAGTTCTGGATACGAATCTGATGTCAATTTATAGCTTTACTTATGTTCTACTGGAAATCGAGGAGTTCTGGCTGTTTAGCTCATAAAATATTTTGTAAAAAATTAAAATCCTCCAACATAGTGAAAATCGCAACTTTGAAATGTTCACCCCTGCTCTGCTGGCAGTTTGCGAGGAGTTCTGGATATAAATCTGATGTCAATTTATAGCTTTACTTATGTTCTACTGGAAATCGAGGAGTTCTGGCTGTTTAGCTCATAAAATATTTTGTAAAAAATTCAAATCCTCCAACATAGAGGAAATCTCAACTTTGAAATGTTCACCCCTGCTCTGCTGGAGGTTTGCGAGGAGTTCTGTCTATATTTCTGTTTTCAATTTATAGATATACTCATGTTCTACTGGAAATCGAGGAGTTCTGGCTGTTTAGCTCATAAAATATTTTGTAAAAAATTAAAATCCTCCAACATAGATAAAATCTCAACTTCCAAATGTTCACCCCTGCTCTGCTGGAAGTTTGCAAGAAGTTCTGGATACGAATCTGATGTCAATTTATAGCTTTACTTATGTTCTACTGGAAATCGAGGAGTTCTGGCTGTTTAGCTCATAAAATATTTTGTAAAAAATTAAAATCCTCCAACATAGTGAAAATCGCAACTTTGAAATGTTCACCCCTGCTCTGTTGGCAGTTTGCGAGGAGTTCTGGCTATAAATCTGATGTCAATTTATAGATATACTCATGTTCTACTGGAAATCGAGGAGTTCTGGCTATTTAGCTCATAAAATATTTTGTAAAAAATTAAAATCCTCCAACATAGATAAAATCTCAACTTCCAAATGTTCACCCCTGCTCTGCTGGAAGTTTGCAAGAAGTTCTGGATACGAATCTGATGTCAATTTATAGCTTTACTTATGTTCTACTGGAAATCGAGGAGTTCTGGCTGTTTTGCTCATAAAATATTTTGTAAAAAATTAAAATCCTCCAACATAGATAAAATCGCAACTTTGAAATGTTCACCCCTGATCTGCTGGCAGTTTGCGAGGAGTTCTGGCTATATATCTGATGTCAATTTATAGCTATACTTATGTTTTACTGGAAATCGAGGAGTTCTGGCTTTTTAGCTCATAAAATATTTTGTAAAAAATTAAAATCCTCCAACATAGAGGAAATCTCAACTTTGAAATGTTCACCCCTGCTCTGCTGGAGGTTTGCGAGGAGTTCTGTCTATATTTCTGATTTCAATTTATAGATATACTCATGTTCTACTGGAAATCGAGGAGTTCTGGCTGTTTAGCTCATAAAATATTTATTAAAAAATTCAAATCCTCCAACATAGAGGAAATCTCAACTTTGAAATGTTCACCCCTGCTCTGCTGGAGGTTTGCGAGGAGTTCTGGATACGAATCTGATGTCAATTTATAGCTTTACTTATGTTCTACTGGAAATCGAGGAGTTCTGGCTGTTTTGCTCATAAAATATTTTGTAAAAAATTCAAATCCTCCAACATAGAGGAAATCTCAACTTTGAAATGTTCACCCCTGCTCTGCTGGAGGTTTGCGAGGAGTTCTGTCTATATTTCTGATTTCAATTTATAGATATACTCATTTTCTACTGGAAATCGAGGAGTTCTGGCTGTTTAGCTCATAAAATATTTTGTAAAAAATTCAAATCCTCCAACATAGATAATATCTCAACTTCGAAATGTTCACCCCTGCTCTGCTGAAAGTTTGCAAGAAGTTCTGGATACGAATCTGATGTCAATTTATAGCTTTACTTATGTTCTACTGGAAATCGAGGAGTTCTGGCTGTTTATCTCATAAAATATTTTGTAAAAAATTCAAATCCTCCAACATAGAGGAAATCTCAACTTTGGAATGTTCACCCCTGCTCTGCTGGAAGTTTGCAAGGAGTTCTGGCTATATATCTGATGTCAATTTATAGCTATACTTATGTTTTACTGGAAATCGAGGAGTTCTGGCTTTTTAGCTCATAAAATATTTTGTAAAAAATTAAAATCCTCCAACATAGAGGAAATCTCAACTTTGAAATGTTCACCCCTGCTCTGCTGGAGGTTTGCGAGGAGTTCTGTCTATATTTCTGATTTCAATTTATAGACATACTCATGTTCTACTGGAAATCGAGGAGTTCTGGCTGTTTAGCTCATAAAATATTTTGTAAAAAATTAAAATCCTCCAACATAGATAAAATCTCAACTTCCAAATGTTCACCCCTGCTCTGCTGGAAGTTTGCAAGAAGTTCTGGATACGAATCTGATGTCAATTTATAGCTTTACTTATGTTCTACTGGAAATCGAGGAGTTCTGGCTGTTTAGCTCATAAAATATTTTGTAAAAAATTAAAATCCTCCAACATAGATAATATCTCAACTTCGAAATGTTCACCCCTGCTCTGCTGGAAGTTTGCAAGAAGTTCTGGATACGAATCTGATGTCAATTTATAGCTTTACTTATGTTCTACTGGAAATCGAGGAGTTCTGGCTGTTTAGCTCATAAAATATTTTGTAAAAAATTCAAATCCTCCAACATAGAGGAAATCTCAACTTTGAAATGTTCACCCCTGCTCTGCTGGAGGTTTGCGAGGAGTTCTGTCTATATTTCTGATTTCAATTTATAGATATACTCATGTTCTACTGGAAATCGAGGAGTTCTGGCTGTTTAGCTCATAAAATATTTTGTAAAAAATTAAAATCCTCCAACATAGATAAAATCTCAACTTCGAAATGTTCACCCCTGCTCTGCTGGAAGTTTGCAAGAAGTTCTGGATACGAATCTGATGTCAATTTATAGCTTTACTTATGTTCTACTGGAAATCGAGGAGTTCTGGCTGTTTAGCTCATAAAATATTTTGTAAAAAATTCAAATCCTCCAACATAGAGGAAATCTCAACTTTGAAATGTTCACCCCTGCTCTGCTGGAGGTTTGCGAGGAGTTCTGTCTATATTTCTGATTTCAATTTATAGATATACTCATGTTCTACTGGAAATCGAGGAGTTCTGGCTGTTTAGCTCATAAAATATTTTGTAAAAAATTAAAATCCTCCAACATAGATAAAATCTCAACTTCGAAATGTTCACCCCTGCTCTGCTGGAAGTTTGCAAGAAGTTCTGGATACGAATCTGATGTCAATTTATAGATATACTCATGTTCTACTGGAAATCGAGGAGTTCTGGCTGTTTATCTCATAAAATATTTTGTAAAAAATTAAAATCCTCCAACATAGAGGAAATCTCAACTTTGAAATGTTCACCCCTGCTCTGCTGGCAGTTTGCGAGGAGTTCTGGCTATAAATCTGATGTCAATTTATAGCTATACTTATGTTCTACTGGAAATCGAGGAGTTCTGGCTGTTTAGCTCATAAAATATTTTTTAAAAAATTCAAATCCTCCAACATAGAGGAATTCTCAACTTTGAAATGTTCACCCCTGCTCTGCTGGAGGTTTGCGAGGAGTTCTGTCTATATTTCTGATTTCAATTTATAGATATACTCATGTTCTACTGGAAATCGAGGAGTTCTGGCTGTTTAGCTCATAAAATATTTTGTAAAAAATTAAAATCCTCCAAAATAGATAAAATCTCATCTTCGAAATGTTCACCCCTGCTCTGCTGGAAGTTTGCAAGAAGTTCTGGATACAAATCTGATGTCAATTTATAGCTTTACTTATGTTCTACTGGAAATCGAGGAGTTCTGGCTGTTAAGCTCATAAAATATTTTGTAAAAAATTCAAATCCTCCAACATAGAGGAAATCTCAACTTTGAAATGTTCACCCCTGCTCTGCTGGAGGTTTGCGAGGAGTTCTGTCTATATTTCTGATTTCAATTTATAGATATACTCATTTTCTACTGGAAATCGAGGAGTTCTGGCTGTTTAGCTCATAAAATATTTTGTAAAAAATTAAAATCCTCCAACATAGTGAAAATCGCAACTTTGAAATGTTCACCCCTGCTCTGCTGGCAGTTTGCGAGGAGTTCTGGCTATAAATCTGATGTCAATTTATAGACATACTCATGTTCTACTGGAAATCGAGGAGTTCTGGCTGTTTAGCTCATAAAATATTTTGTAAAAAATTAAAATCCTCCAACATAGTGAAAATCGCAACTTTGAAATGTTCACCCCTGCTCTGCTGGCAGTTTGCGAGGAGTTCTGGCTATAAATCTGATGTCAATTTATAGCTATACTTATTTTCTACTGGAAATCGAGGAGTTCTGGCTGTTTATCTCATAAAATATTTTGTAAAAAATTCAAATCCTCCAACATAGAGGAAATCTCAACTTTGGAATGTTCACCCCTGCTCTGCTGGAAGTTTGCAAGGAGTTCTGGCTATATATCTGATGTCAATTTATAGCTATACTTATGTTTTACTGGAAATCGAGGAGTTCTGGCTTTTTAGCTCATAAAATATTTTGTAAAAAATTAAAATCCTCCAACATAGATAAAATCTCAACTTCCAAATGTTCACCCCTGCTCTGCTGGAAGTTTGCAAGAAGTTCTGGATACGAATCTGATGTCAATTTATAGCTATACTTATTTTGTACTGGAAATTGAGGAGTTTTGGCTGTTAAGCTCATAAAATATTTTGTAAAAAATTAAAATCCTCCAACATAGTGAAAATCGCAACTTTGAAATGTTCACCCCTGCTCTGCTGGCAGTTTGCGAGGAGTTCTGGCTATAAATCTGATGTCAATTTATAGACATACTCATGTTCTACTGGAAATCGAGGAGCTCTGGCTGTTTAGCTCATAAAATATTTTGTAAAAAATTAAAATCCTCCAACATAGAGGAAATCTCAACTTTGAAATGTTCACCCCTGCTCTGCTGGAGGTTTGCGAGGAGTTCTGTCTATATTTCTGATTTCAATTTATAGATATACTCATGTTCTACTGGAAATCGAGGAGTTCTGGCTGTTTAGCTCATAAAATATTTTGTAAAAAATTAAAATCCTCCAACATAGATAATATCTCAACTTCGAAATGTTCACCCCTGCTCTGCTGGAAGTTTGCAAGAAGTTCTGGATACGAATCTGATGTCAATTTATAGCTATACTTATTTTGTACTGGAAATCGAGGAGTTTTGGCTGTTAAGCTCATAAAATATTTTGTAAAAAATTAAAATCCTCCAACATAGAGGAAATCTCAACTTTGAAATGATCACCCCTGCTCTGCTGGAAGTTTGCAAGAAGTTCTGGATACAAATCTGATGTCAATTTATAGCTTTACTTATGTTCTACTGGAAATCGAGGAGTTCTGGCTGTTTAGCTCATAAAATATTTTGTAAAAAATTAAAATCCTCCAACATAGATAAAATCTCAACTTCCAAATGTTCACCCCTGCTCTGCTGGAAGTTTGCAAGAAGTTCTGGATACGAATCTGATGTCAATTTATAGCTTTACTTATGTTCTACTGGAAATCGAGGAGTTCTGGCTGTTTAGCTCATAAAATATTTTGTAAAAAATTAAAATCCTCCAACATAGATAAAATCTCAACTTCGAAATGTTCACCCCTGCTCTGCTGGAAGTTTGCAAGAAGTTCTGGATACGAATTTGATGTCAATTTATAGACATACTCATGTTCTACTGGAAATCGAGGAGTTCTGGCTGTTTAGCTCATAAAATATTTTGTAAAAAATTAAAATCCTCCAACATAGTGAAAATCGCAACTTTGAAATGTTCACCCCTGCTCTGCTGGCAGTTTGCGAGGAGTTCTGTCTATATTTCTTATTTCAATTTATAGATATACTCATGTTCTACTGGAAATCGAGGAGTTCTGGCTGTTTAGCTCATAAAATATTTTGTAAAAAATTAAAATCCTCCAACATAGATAAAATCTCAACTTCCAAATGTTCACCCCTGCTCTGCTGGAAGTTTGCAAGAAGTTCTGGATACGAATTTGATGTCAATTTATAGACATACTCATGTTCTACTGGAAATCGAGGAGTTCTGGCTTTTTAGCTCATAAAATATTTTGTAAAAAATTAAAATCCTCCAACATAGAGGAAATCTCAACTTTGAAATGTTCACCCCTGCTCTGCTGGAGGTTTGCGAGGAGTTCTGTCTATATTTCTTATTTCAATTTATAGATATACTCATGTTCTACTGGAAATCGAGGAGTTCTGGCTGTTTAGCTCATAAAATATTTTGTAAAAAATTAAAATCCTCCAACATAGATAAAATCTCAACTTCCAAATGTTCACCCCTGCTCTGCTGGAAGTTTGCAAGAAGTTCTGGATACGAATCTGATGTCAATTTATAGCTTTACTTATGTTCTACTGGAAATCGAAGAGTTCTGGCTGTTTAGCTTTTAAAATATTTTGTGAAAAATTCAAATCCTCCAACATAGAGGAAATCTCAACTTTGAAATGTTCACCCCTGCTCTGCTGGAGGTTTGCGAGGAGTTCTGTCTATATTTCTGATTTCAATTTATAGATATACTCATGTTCTATTGGAAATCGAGGAGTTCTGGCTGTTTTGCTCATAAAATATTTTGTAAAAAATTAAAATCCTCCAACATAGATAAAATCTCAACTTCGAAATGTTCACCCCTGCTCTGCTGGAAGTTTGCAAGAAGTTCTGGATACGAATCTGATGTCAATTTATAGCTTTATTTATGTTCTACTGGAAATCAAGGAGTTCTGGCTGTTAAACTCATAAAATATTTTGTAAAAAATTAAAATCCTCCAACATAGTGAAAATCGCAACTTTGAAATGTTCACCCCTGCTCTGCTGGCAGTTTGCGAGGAGTTCTGGCTATAAATCTGATGTCAATTTATAGCTATACTTATGTTTTACTGGAAATCGAGGAGTTCTGGCTTTTTAGCTCATAAAATATTTTGTAAAAAATTAAAATCCTCCAACATAGATAAAATCTCAACTTCCAAATGTTCACCCCTGCTCTGCTGGAAGTTTGCAAGAAGTTCTGGATACGAATCTGATGTCAATTTATAGCTTTACTTATGTTCTACTGGAAATCGAGGAGTTCTGGCTGTTTAGCTCATAAAATATTTTGTAAAAAATTAAAATCCTCCAACATAGATAAAATCTCAACTTCGAAATGTTCACCCCTGCTCTGCTGGAAGTTTGCAAGAAGTTCTGGATACGAATCTGATGTCAATTTATAGACATACTCATGTTCTACTGGAAATCGAGGAGTTCTGGCTGTTTAGCTCATAAAATATTTTGTAAAAAATTAAAATCCTCCAACATAGTGAAAATCGCAACTTTGAAATGTTCACCCCTGCTCTGCTGGCAGTTTGCGAGGAGTTCTGGCTATAAATCTGATGTCAATTTATAGCTATACTTATTTTCTACTGGAAATCGAGGAGTTCTGGCTGTTTATCTCATAAAATATTTTGTAAAAAATTCAAATCCTCCAACATAGAGGAAAACTCAACTTTGGAATGTTCACCCCTGCTCTGCTGGAAGTTTGCAAGGAGTTCTGGCTATATATCTGATGTCAATTTATAGCTATACTTATGTTTTACTGGAAATCGAGGAGTTCTGGCTTTTTAGCTCATAAAATATTTTGTAAAAAATTAAAATCCTCCAACATAGAGGAAATCTCAACTTTGAAATGTTCACCCCTGCTCTGCTGGAGGTTTGCGAGGAGTTCTGTCTATATTTCTTATTTCAATTTATAGATATACTCATGTTCTACTGGAAATCGAGGAGTTCTGGCTGTTTAGCTCATAAAATATTTTGTAAAAAATTAAAATCCTCCAACATAGATAAAATCTCAACTTCCAAATGTTCACCCCTGCTCTGCTGGAAGTTTGCAAGAAGTTCTGGATACGAATCTGATGTCAATTTATAGCTTTACTTATGTTCTACTGGAAATCGAGGAGTTCTGGCTGTTTAGCTCATAAAATATTTTGTAAAAAATTAAAATCCTCCAACATAGATAAAATCTCAACTTCGAAATGTTCACCCCTGCTCTGCTGGAAGTTTGCAAGAAGTTCTGGATACGAATCTGATGTCAATTTATAGATATACTCATGTTCTACTGGAAATCGAGGAGTTCTGGCTGTTTAGCTCATAAAATATTTTGTAAAAAATTAAAATCCTCCAACATAGATAAAATCTCAACTTCGAAATGTTCACCCCTGCTCTGCTGGAAGTTTGCAAGAAGTTCTGGATACGAATCTGATGTCAATTTATAGACATACTCATGTTCTACTGGAAATCGAGGAGTTCTGGCTGTTTAGCTCATAAAATATTTTGTAAAAAATTAAAATCCTCCAACATAGTGAAAATCGCAACTTTGAAATGTTCACCCCTGCTCTGCTGGCAGTTTGCGAGGAGTTCTGGCTATAAATCTGATGTCAATTTATAGCTATACTTATTTTCTACTGGAAATCGAGGAGTTCTGGCTGTTTATCTCATAAAATATTTTGTAAAAAATTCAAATCCTCCAACATAGAGGAAAACTCAACTTTGGAATGTTCACCCCTGCTCTGCTGGAAGTTTGCAAGGAGTTCTGGCTATATATCTGATGTCAATTTATAGCTATACTTATGTTTTACTGGAAATCGAGGAGTTCTGGCTTTTTAGCTCATAAAATATTTTGTAAAAAATTAAAATCCTCCAACATAGAGGAAATCTCAACTTTGAAATGTTCACCCCTGCTCTGCTGGAGGTTTGCGAGGAGTTCTGTCTATATTTCTTATTTCAATTTATAGATATACTCATGTTCTACTGGAAATCGAGGAGTTCTGGCTGTTTAGCTCATAAAATATTTTGTAAAAAATTAAAATCCTCCAACATAGATAAAATCTCAACTTCCAAATGTTCACCCCTGCTCTGCTGGAAGTTTGCAAGAAGTTCTGGATACGAATCTGATGTCAATTTATAGCTTTACTTATGTTCTACTGGAAATCGAGGAGTTCTGGCTGTTTAGCTCATAAAATATTTTGTAAAAAATTAAAATCCTCCAACATAGATAAAATCTCAACTTCGAAATGTTCACCCCTGCTCTGCTGGAAGTTTGCGAGGAGTTCTGGGTATATATCTGATGTCAATTTATAGATATACTCATGTTCTACTGGAAATCGAGGAGTTCTGGCTGTTTAGCTCATTAAATATGTTGTAAAAAATTCAAATCCTCCAACATAGAGGAAATCTCAACTTTGAAATGTTCACCCCTGCTCTGCTGGAGGTTTGCGAGGAGTTCTGTCTATATTTCTGATTTCAATTTATAGCTATACTTATGTTCTACTGGAAATCGAGGAGTTCTGGCTGTTTAGCTCATAAAATATTTTGTAAAAAATTCAAATCCTCCAACATAGAGGAAATCTCAACTTTGAAATGTTCACCCCTGCTCTGCTGGAGGTTTGCGAGGAGTTCTGTCTATATTTCTGATTTCAATTTATAGATATACTCATTTTCTACTGGAAATCGAGGAGTTCTGGCTGTTTAGCTCATAAAATATTTTGTAAAAAATTAAAATCCTCCAACATAGTGAAAATCGCAACTTTGAAATGTTCACCCCTGCTCTGCTGGCAGTTTGCGAGGAGTTCTGGCTATAAATCTGATGTCAATTTATAGACATACTCATGTTCTACTGGAAATCGAGGAGTTCTGGCTGTTTAGCTCATAAAATATTTTGTAAAAAATTAAAATCCTCCAACATAGTGAAAATCGCAACTTTGAAATGTTCACCCCTGCTCTGCTGGCAGTTTGCGAGGAGTTCTGGCTATAAATCTGATGTCAATTTATAGCTATACTTATTTTCTACTGGAAATCGAGGAGTTCTGGCTGTTTATCTCATAAAATATTTTGTAAAAAATTCAAATCCTCCAACATAGAGGAAATCTCAACTTTGGAATGTTCACCCCTGCTCTGCTGGAAGTTTGCAAGGAGTTCTGGCTATATATCTGATGTCAATTTATAGCTATACTTATGTTTTACTGGAAATCGAGGAGTTCTGGCTTTTTAGCTCATAAAATATTTTGTAAAAAATTAAAATCCTCCAACATAGATAAAATCTCAACTTCCAAATGTTCACCCCTGCTCTGCTGGAAGTTTGCAAGAAGTTCTGGATACGAATCTGATGTCAATTTATAGCTATACTTATTTTGTACTGGAAATTGAGGAGTTTTGGCTGTTAAGCTCATAAAATATTTTGTAAAAAATTAAAATCCTCCAACATAGTGAAAATCGCAACTTTGAAATGTTCACCCCTGCTCTGCTGGAAGTTTGCAAGAAGTTCTGGATACGAATCTGATGTCAATTTATAGACATACTCATGTTCTACTGGAAATCGAGGAGTTCTGGCTGTTTAGCTCATAAAATATTTTGTAAAAAATTAAAATCCTCCAACATAGTGAAAATCGCAACTTTGAAATGTTCACCCCTGCTCTGCTGGCAGTTTGCGAGGAGTTCTGGCTATAAATCTGATGTCAATTTATAGACATACTCATGTTCTACTGGAAATCGAGGAGTTCTGGCTGTTTAGCTCATAAAATATTTTGTAAAAAATTAAAATCCTCCAACATAGAGGAAATCTCAACTTTGAAATGTTCACCCCTGCTCTGCTGGAGGTTTGCGAGGAGTTCTGTCTATATTTCTGATTTCAATTTATAGATATACTCATGTTCTACTGGAAATCGAGGAGTTCTGGCTGTTTAGCTCATAAAATATTTTGTAAAAAATTAAAATCCTCCAACATAGATAATATCTCAACTTCGAAATGTTCACCCCTGCTCTGCTGGAAGTTTGCAAGAAGTTCTGGATACAAATCTGATGTCAATTTATAGCTATACTTATTTTGTACTGGAAATCGAGGAGTTTTGGCTGTTAAGCTCATAAAATATTTTGTAAAAAATTAAAATCCTCCAACATAGAGGAAATCTCAACTTTGAAATGATCACCCCTGCTCTGCTGGAAGTTTGCAAGAAGTTCTGGATACGAATCTGATGTCAATTTATAGCTTTACTTATGTTCTACTGGAAATCGAGGAGTTCTGGCTGTTTAGCTCATAAAATATTTTGTAAAAAATTAAAATCCTCCAACATAGATAAAATCTCAACTTCGAAATGTTCACCCCTGCTCTGCTGGAAGTTTGCAAGAAGTTCTGGATACGAATTTGATGTCAATTTATAGACATACTCATGTTCTACTGGAAATCGAGGAGTTCTGGCTGTTTAGCTCATAAAATATTTTGTAAAAAATTAAAATCCTCCAACATAGTGAAAATTGCAACTTTGAAATGTTCACCCCTGCTCTGCTGGCAGTTTGCGAGGAGTTCTGTCTATATTTCTTATTTCAATTTATAGATATACTCATGTTCTACTGGAAATCGAGGAGTTCTGGCTGTTTAGCTCATAAAATATTTTGTAAAAAATTAAAATCCTCCAACATAGATAAAATCTCAACTTCCAAATGTTCACCCCTGCTCTGCTGGAAGTTTGCAAGAAGTTCTGGATACGAATTTGATGTCAATTTATAGACATACTCATGTTCTACTGGAAATCGAGGAGTTCTGGCTTTTTAGCTCATAAAATATTTTGTAAAAAATTAAAATCCTCCAACATAGAGGAAATCTCAACTTTGAAATGTTCACCCCTGCTCTGCTGGAGGTTTGCGAAGAGTTCTGTCTATATTTCTTATTTCAATTTATAGATATACTCATGTTCTACTGGAAATCGAGGAGTTCTGGCTGTTTAGCTCATAAAATATTTTGTAAAAAATTAAAATCCTCCAACATAGATAAAATCTCAACTTCCAAATGTTCACCCCTGCTCTGCTGGAAGTTTGCAAGAAGTTCTGGATACGAATCTGATGTCAATTTATAGCTTTACTTATGTTCTACTGGAAATCGAAGAGTTCTGGCTGTTTAGCTTTTAAAATATTTTGTGAAAAATTCAAATCCTCCAACATAGAGGAAATCTCAACTTTGAAATGTTCACCCCTGCTCTGCTGGAGGTTTGCGAGGAGTTCTGTCTATATTTCTGATTTCAATTTATAGATATACTCATGTTCTATTGGAAATCGAGGAGTTCTGGCTGTTTTGCTCATAAAATATTTTGTAAAAAATTAAAATCCTCCAACATAGATAAAATCTCAACTTCGAAATGTTCACCCCTGCTCTGCTGGAAGTTTGCAAGAAGTTCTGGATACGAATCTGATGTCAATTTATAGCTTTACTTATGTTCTACTGGAAATCAAGGAGTTCTGGCTGTTAAACTCATAAAATATTTTGTAAAAAATTAAAATCCTCCAACATAGTGAAAATCGCAACTTTGAAATGTTCACCCCTGCTCTGCTGGCAGTTTGCGAGGAGTTCTGGCTATAAATCTGATGTCAATTTATAGCTATACTTATGTTTTACTGGAAATCGAGGAGTTCTGGCTTTTTAGCTCATAAAATATTTTGTAAAAAATTAAAATCCTCCAACATAGATAAAATCTCAACTTCCAAATGTTCACCCCTGCTCTGCTGGAAGTTTGCAAGAAGTTCTGGATACGAATCTGATGTCAATTTATAGCTTTACTTATGTTCTACTGGAAATCGAGGAGTTCTGGCTGTTTAGCTCATAAAATATTTTGTAAAAAATTAAAATCCTCCAACATAGATAAAATCTCAACTTCGAAATGTTCACCCCTGCTCTGCTGGAAGTTTGCAAGAAGTTCTGGATACGAATCTGATGTCAATTTATAGACATACTCATGTTCTACTGGAAATCGAGGAGTTCTGGCTGTTTAGCTCATAAAATATTTTGTAAAAAATTAAAATCCTCCAACATAGTGAAAATCGCAACTTTTAAATGTTCACCCCTGCTCTGCTGGCAGTTTGCGAGGAGTTTTGGCTATAAATCTGATGTCAATTTATAGCTATACTTATTTTCTACTGGAAATCGAGGAGTTCTGGCTGTTTATCTCATAAAATATTTTGTAAAAAATTCAAATCCTCCAACATAGAGGAAAACTCAACTTTGGAATGTTCACCCCTGCTCTGCTGGAAGTTTGCAAGGAGTTCTGGCTATATATCTGATGTCAATTTATAGCTATACTTATGTTTTACTGGAAATCGAGGAGTTCTGGCTTTTTAGCTCATAAAATATTTTGTAAAAAATTAAAATCCTCCAACATAGAGGAAATCTCAACTTTGAAATGTTCACCCCTGCTCTGCTGGAGGTTTGCGAGGAGTTCTGGCTATATATCTGATGTCAATTTATAGATATACTCATGTTCTACTGGAAATCGAGGAGTTCTGGCTGTTAAGCTCATAAAATATTTTGTAAAAAATTAAAATCCTCCAACATAGGTAAAATCTCAACTTCCAAATGTTCACCCCTGCTCTGCTGGAAGTTTGCAAGAAGTTCTGGATACGAATCTGATGTCAATTTATAGCTTTACTTATGTTCTACTGGAAATCGAGGAGTTCTGGCTGTTTAGCTCATAAAATATTTTGTAAAAAATTAAAATCCTCCAACATAGTGAAAATCGCAACTTTGAAATGTTCACCCCTGCTCTGCTGGCAGTTTGCGAGGAGTTCTGGCTATAAATCTGATGTCAATTTATAGCTATACTTATTTTCTACTGGAAATCGAGGAGTTCTGGCTGTTTATCTCATAAAATATTTTGTAAAAAATTAAAATCCTCCAACATAGATAATATCTCAACTTCGAAATGTTCACCCCTGCTCTGCTGGAAGTTTGCAAGAAGTTCTGGATACGAATCTGATGTCAATTTATAGCTTTACTTATGTTCTACTGGAAATCGAAGAGTTCTGGCTGTTTAGCTTTTAAAATATTTTGTGAAAAATTCAAATCCTCCAACATAGAGGAAATCTCAACTTTGAAATGTTCACCCCTGCTCTGCTGGAGGTTTGCGAGGAGTTCTGTCTATATTTCTGATTTCAATTTATAGATATACTCATGTTCTATTGGAAATCGAGGAGTTCTGGCTGTTTTGCTCATAAAATATTTTGTAAAAAATTAAAATCCTCCAACATAGATAAAATCTCAACTTCGAAATGTTCACCCCTGCTCTGCTGGAAGTTTGCAAGAAGTTCTGGATACGAATCTGATGTCAATTTATAGCTATACTTATGTTTTACTGGAAATCGAGGAGTTCTGGCTTTTTAGCTCATAAAATATTTTGTAAAAAATTAAAATCCTCCAACATAGATAAAATCTCAACTTCCAAATGTTCACCCCTGCTCTGCTGGAAGTTTGCAAGAAGTTCTGGATACGAATCTGATGTCAATTTATAGCTTTACTTATGTTCTACTGGAAATCGAGGAGTTCTGGCTGTTTAGCTCATAAAATATTTTGTAAAAAATTAAAATCCTCCAACATAGATAAAATCTCAACTTCGAAATGTTCACCCCTGCTCTGCTGGAAGTTTGCAAGAAGTTCTGGATACGAATCTGATGTCAATTTATAGACATACTCATGTTCTACTGGAAATCGAGGAGTTCTGGCTGTTTAGCTCATAAAATATTTTGTAAAAAATTAAAATCCTCCAACATAGTGAAAATCGCAACTTTGAAATGTTCACCCCTGCTCTGCTGGCAGTTTGCGAGGAGTTCTGGCTATAAATCTGATGTCAATTTATAGCTATACTTATTTTCTACTGGAAATCGAGGAGTTCTGGCTGTTTATCTCATAAAATATTTTGTAAAAAATTCAAATCCTCCAATATAGAGGAAAACTCAACTTTGGAATGTTCACCCCTGCTCTGCTGGAAGTTTGCAAGGAGTTCTGGCTATATATCTGATGTCAATTTATAGCTATACTTATGTTTTACTGGAAATCGAGGAGTTCTGGCTTTTTAGCTCATAAAATATTTTGTAAAAAATTAAAATCCTCCAACATAGAGGAAATCTCAACTTTGAAATGTTCACCCCTGCTCTGCTGGAGGTTTGCGAGGAGTTCTGTCTATATTTCTTATTTCAATTTATAGCTATACTTATGTTCTACTGGAAATCGAGGAGTTCTGGCTGTTTAGCTCATAAAATATTTTGTAAAAAATTCAAATCCTCCAACATAGAGGAAATCTCAACTTTGAAATGTTCACCCCTGCTCTGCTGGAGGTTTGCGAGGAGTTCTGGCTATATATCTGATGTCAATTTATAGATATACTCATGTTCTACTGGAAATCGAGGAGTTCTGGCTGTTAAGCTCATAAAATATTTTGTAAAAAATTAAAATCCTCCAACATAGGTAAAATCTCAACTTCGAAATGTTCACCCCTGCTCTGCTGGAAGTTTGCGAGGAGTTCTGGGTATATATCTGATGTCAATTTATAGATATACTCATGTTCTACTGGAAATCGAGGAGTTCTGGCTGTTTAGCTCATTAAATATGTTGTAAAAAATTCAAATCCTCCAACATAGAGGAAATCTCAACTTTGAAATGTTCACCCCTGCTCTGCTGGAGGTTTGCGAGGAGTTCTGTCTATATTTCTGATTTCAATTTATAGCTATACTTATGTTCTACTGGAAATCGAGGAGTTCTGGCTGTTTAGCTCATAAAATATTTTGTAAAAAATTCAAATCCTCCAACATAGAGGAAATCTCAACTTTGAAATGTTCACCCCTGCTCTGCTGGAGGTTTGCGAGGAGTTCTGGCTATATATCTGATGTCAATTTATAGATATACTCATGTTCTACTGGATATCGAGGAGTTCTGGCTGTTTATCTTACTAAATATTTTGTAAAAAATTAAAATCCGCCAACATAGAGGAAATCTCAACTTTTAAATATTCAACCCTGCTCTGCTGGAGGTTTGCGAGGGGTCCTGGCTGTAAATTTGATCTCGATTAGTAGATACACTCATGTTCTAGTAAAAATCGCAGAGTTCTAGCTTACTGAATGATTTTTATGTTTAAAATAAATTATTTTTCTGAAATATCCATATATTTTTTGTATTTCTCTTTAATATTTTATATAGGAAAAATAACTTTTATTGAGTTTTAAAGTATAAGGAACTACAGTTCTTATCCGTCTCCTTATGAAAAACCTTTTGTTTTTTTAATTTAAAAAAAGTGCTCTGCTATGTTTCGGAAGTTAGCAGAGCATTTTTAATTTTTTTAAAAATTCTGTTCTGAGCGTAAATTGCTAGAAATCTTTTTGAAAGCTATCAGGAACTATAGAACTATTGTGCATGCTAAGGGAACTCCAATTTTTTGGTGCTCTGCTGGACTTTGCTCTGCTAAGTTCACAGGCACACAAATCTTGATAACTTCTGACAAAAATATATTTTAGCCGAGTCGTAGGAGAGGCTGAACATTTTTATGGGCGAAGACAAATTGAGATAATGGAATAATATGTATCTTTTAGGTAAATATTTTTTGCGCAATATTATCTTGCCTGAAATTCTAGGAATGTTTAATCAAAGTGACTCATGGTGACTATTTTATTATCTTTACTTTTGCACATCCGATTTTCAGCACCTACCTGCATGATCATTAGAGTGCCTGAAAATTCTAAAGATAAATATGGAATAAAAGTTATGTTTAGTTATTATTTTTAATAATGTTAAAGTTTTTTTCGTATATAGCGTGCTAGTTTTCTATGTATGTTTGCATTGATAAGGAAAGCCGGACTTTTAGAAATGTGGTCCCACCACTGATAATATTATAAAGAGGTAAAGTTAGTGAGGTTGTAGGGGGTAATCTCTGGACATTAACAGCGAGTAACATAGGCTTTTTAACATTTTTTTTTGTGTATAGTACATCTACCTATCTGAAGCCGAGGCGTGTTGCTAGTTTAAAATAAAGGGACAGATTCTTTTTGGCTGCATAAGAATGTATTCAGTAGCAAATCCCAGCTATGTAACCCATTTTTTGCAAATTAATTTCTTCACAAAACAAGTATAATATAGCAAAAAAATTAGCAGCCATTTCTTACTCGGTTAGATTATCATCAAGCGGTCACTAGCAGATGTTGGAACCATAACGACACTCAAAAGGCCCCGGAATAGATGACGTAGCCAAGTGCGGAGCCGTGCCCATCCATAATCCGGAAGACATTACTCATATTTACGGCTTGCCAATATGCTGCCGAATCACTGTGACATCGTTAACACTTACAGATATGAAAAGGCTGAAAAGGGATAGCAAAAAGTTTTCAAAGGATGTTTTATAAATACTTTTCGATACTGATTAATGGGTATAAAATTTAAGCATGAAATAATTGTAAATTATTATATTATATTATAAATTAACGTTACAATAATCATACCGGAGATGTTCTTCAAAAGGGCCAGGTCAAAAGCACTCGAAACAGACGAGCGTGTATGAATACATTGATGAAAGTGGAGGAAGCGAAAGTGGTATGCAAGAATTGGAGCATATGGAATTCCGTGATCTCTGCCTACCCCAATGGGAAAGAGGCGTGATGTATATTGAATAGTTTAGGAAACAAAATATGTCGTATACAAAAATTACATCTACGTTTTTCCACATATTATTAGGACGCCTAGTAATTAACATACATATTTTACTACTAAATCTCTATGAAATTATATGAATATTATGATTTCACGAATGAAAAACATTGCAATATTTTCTTTCAAATACGACATGCATTTTAATATCGTGCGGCTTCACCTACGCCTAAGGCAACACCGGCGCGGCTTGTCATGAAAAATTACAACATTTTCCAAGTCCATGTTTTTCCCAAGCTTGTAGGCATTTGGATGATTATCTGAAGCAACATAAGGGACATAATAATTGAAATTAAACGATACTTCCTGTTACGTGTTTTATAACGGAGTAATATATTATGATATTTTATAATCTAGGTACTAGTAACACGTCCCGGTTTCGCAGGGGTGCAATGTAGATTACTATACACAAAAATATAGCCTAGGTTACTCGCTGATAATGTAGCTTTCGATTGGTGAAAGGATTTTACGGTCCAATAGTTTTTGAGTTAAATCTTAACAAACAAACAACCAAAACATACAAACAATATCTATATATACAAAAATCTCGTGTCACGGTGTTAGTTGTTCTACGAAATTTTAATATTTATTTGGTAGGTATGAGAATAGGTCGTAAAGTATATTTCATACCGCTAAGCGATTAGGGTATTCTTTGTATTTTTTTTTTCATTTGGCATTAAAAATATCTAATAACCCGTTTATTTTTATAACGTGACTGAAAATTCACTCGTTAGTGATTTTTAAAATTATGTGAAATTGAATCCTGTAATGGCGTCCTCCATCTTTCTCGATAACTATTTTTCCTCTCTCACATCCAGACATCCAGCTATTGCAATCTGCAAAATACAAAGAAATAAAGTATCGTTCATTATTTAGTTATCATTATATTATAAATAGAAATAATTCTTAAAATACGATAACATACAGTTCTCTTTTTTCATTTCCTCCCAATATCATGTACGTTACTACGGAAAAAGATTTACCTCCGTTATATGAATGTTTTTGACAGAATTGAGTTCCTTTCAGCCATAAATGATTAATAATTTGTGTAAGTAAAACCAAATATTATAAAATAGTAAAATAGAATTCAAAAATTGAGTTTTTGTTGATACAACTTACACAAAGTATCCATTTTACTAACAATATAATAAATAATAGTTATATCGTCAATTTTATACTTTCTAAATATACCTATTTAGAATCTACCTTGTATTCAACATATTTACCATGTTTAATCTAACGAAGCTTATTTTGTACTCAGCGCGACAATGAATTGGAAAAATACTTAATACTGGATAAAAACGCAATTGATTATTTTATGAATAGCACTCGAAACGTCGGAATAAATAATACATCGCGTTTTAATCCGGTATAAAGTATTTTATTTAAATGTGTGATACTCGCGTTAATAAAAGACAATATTAATATGGATCTCCTTTTGTTTCTCTCTCGTATAACTATAGTTATTCCTTTACGTTCATGACATCGTACAGTTTGAAGAACAGCAGGTTTTATTTTGATGGATGCCTGAGCCTGATATTATCTCATTTCAGACGTTGTACATCATGGCGGTGCGCCAACTTGGAAAATAACCGAAACTTTACCGTTGTAAGTTTTGAAACACATTAGCGGCACCGCTCGTTATGCTGTGCTACCGCGCTTGTGTACACTTCATATTGTATAATAATTTATGTTTATATAAAACTAGTGGACCCCGCAGACGTTGTTCTGCCACAATGTTGGCTTCGAAATTATATAATTACTCTTAAATTTGAATCTGCCCATTTACCCACTATAATTGTCTAATATGTCACTGATTTACAGTATTTTAGACATCTGTTATTCCAAAAATGCTAAGAATGCATGACGTGAGCTGTCAAGATGGCGGAGTTTCGAATCTAATTTATTTTATGCATATATTTTTTTCCTGATTTTTTCCAATATTTTGATAGCCTATATCTTATTCCCGACATAGAGGAATTCAACAAATAAGATATCGTTAAAATCGGTGCAGGTGTTCTTGAGTTATAAGTGGTGTAACTAACACAACTTTCCTTTATATATATAGATATCGACAATTCTAGTAATTAGAGTGATGTGTATCTCAGAGCGAAGGTCCCAATCGTTTTGGTCTCATAAAATTTCGCCCTGTTTATGTACTATGCAATAAAAGCATTAGGTTCGCACCTCATATCAATTTTTTTATTTTGTATGTATATTTGTCCTCTATGCACTCCTAAACTATTCATTAGATTATGATGAAATTTTGGTGAGTTGTTCTGCAGACGCCCGCGAAGGTTTCTGGCCCTAAAACACTTTTTAACTTTGCGTGGCATTATCGCATGCCGGGTACTTCAGTCACGCATAAACGGCATAAAATACAATTCGAAATACGCAATATATGTAAAACAAATTATCGGACATTATTAAGTTAGAAAAGAAAGCTTGCAAAATAAATATGCGCCAAGTTATATTCGTTGAAAGTTTTGCCAGAGAGCTTTGAAACTCCGAACTCTGTCGATGCGTAATAAAAAATTGAGTTAGGCCCCTAGCCTCTGGGGTGAATGTTAAGAACCCACTGACTAGATAATGCTTCAAGATGCTGTTAAATTTATTTTTACAGTAACAGAAATCAGTTATTTTAAAACTTTAATTAAATATATTTTTTTATTACTTACCTATCATATTTACAAAGTACACGTTCAGTTCAGATCTTCAGCAGTTAACATTTCTTTAAAATGTTGCAAGTATTAAATTTATATAATCATGTAGAACCTTTTTTTGTTCCTATACAGAGAGCACGGAATTACGACAGGAAGAAGGCGAGGTAATTCCATGCTTTCTGGTTCTCTAGAATTTACTCTTAAC
Organism: Anthocharis cardamines; assembly: GCA_905404175.1. Taxonomy (NCBI): domain Eukaryota; kingdom Metazoa; phylum Arthropoda; class Insecta; order Lepidoptera; family Pieridae; genus Anthocharis; species Anthocharis cardamines. The sequence continues at coordinate 3,328,976 of FR989957.1, read as the reverse complement.
ATTTGACTCTATGGCCTCAATAAAAACTGCATCATATCTGTAGCGTACATGTAGATCATATTATTTTATCATAACGACAAATCCTGGTATATTTTAAAAACAATTTAGATGAAAACGCATTTAGCGGGTTAAAATTGTAATTTAATTATAATATATTGTGTTGTATGTGAGTAGACGGCAGCGTTTAAGACTGTTCGCGATACCCAAAGCAAAAACAAATTTAATGCACAACTCCCCAATCACGCGAGCACTGCGCATATTAAATACTGTACACAGCAAATTAGACATTTTTATTTGCACAATGAGCGATTTCGCAAGAGTGACGACACATGTCATTTGCTATGATAGTTTAGTTTAGATTAATTTATATTATTATTGTAAATTTAAATTGTATTTTTTATTTTAATTTAACTACACAGTCGTATTCGATATTTTTTATAATCTGTAATGGCATTTGTGTAAATGAGTATGAAATAAATAAATAAATAAATAAATATTGTATTATAGTTGCGAATGCTTCTACAGCAAGTTTTATGTTTTGTACTGCAAATGATAAATATAATTCAATTGTCAGGTCTGAAATAGTAGTATTAAATTGAACTTTATGAATTTCTCTATTACTTACCAGGTTAAGGTTCATAAAAATACAGCTAATCATGGGATAGTAATAATAATCTCTAGTAGGCTTAGTAGTCATAGAATTTGAATGGACTGCGATACTGTCACTCTTAACCATTATAATATATCTATAAATTTATGCATATGGCTACTTCAAATTGAATTTTCAAATCCCCATGTGAGGCATGAGCAGACATACTTATGTATCTGTTTCACAAGTCTGTCGTCAATGCTCTATCCAACCGAAATATGTTTCCGTTTCGGACTCGAATCCAAGAATTCCGATGCTTAGCAACGTATAAACGTCTATGGAGACGATCAAATATTACATGTATGACCACTTGAAATATCAGTTGAAACATCCAGAGTTGAAATAATATTTGTAGCCGAGGGCGTCTCGCTCGTTTTAGTAGAGGATTCTGAAATTCAATAACGGCTTTGCCGCCTGTTGCTTTAAATTATGGATGAACATTAACAATCAATTTTACTTAATTGAGTAATAAAGAAGTCGCCCTAATATTAAGAATCAGTTAAATATTGTTAATTTTTGATCGAATTTAACAAATATTAAAAGTAAATTATAATATTGTAAATTAAATTATTTAATTAAGCATAATGTTATTATTAAAAACATTGATTGCAAAAATTTTCTGAATTATTAAACTAATTTCATATACACAATTACAAACGAAATTGTAATGTAGTGTTAGACATAGCACTATTCAATTGAAATAGATACTATCTATATATAACACAAAATATAGACGTAGATTGATTTTTTTAAATAGAATACAAAATTACATATTTATTACTGCTATTTTCTGCTCTCCAGGGACTGAGATACTAATTACTATTGCTCAGTACTGTGGTAATATTCTTACTTATTTTAAAATCAAAATAATATTGAACGTAGGTACTGCCTGTATTAACTATAAATTATTAAAAGTACGTGTACAAATATATAATAAAATTGATATTTTCCATGGCTCAGTGATTGCATTTAGCATCGTAGATTTCGGATTTAAGACTATTTTTTTTAAGTCAGAATCTAAATAAAAAACTTAATATCTACTTACCAAAAGAAAATTAATCAGTGAAACAGACACAGAAATGTTAGATACATACCCTATGGATCACTCGGGAATTAATGTTTTTACAATAAAAAGCCGTGACTGATTAATTGCCATTCAAAACCAACCCTGCACTCTAATTGACGAAAAGCTTTTTATGATCCAATTAGTTGGCACCTGATTGGCCATAATTTGTGTTTGATTGTTATTTAATTGACTCACATTTTCACTTATAACTGAAAATGCTATTAAAATTAATTAACAGCGTAGGTATAACAAAATAATAAACAAAATTAAGTACAGAACAACAACACACTATTAACACAATGTTCTACAATAATATTTATTTTTCAGCTCCATTTATAAAATACTGTTCATACAATTAATCAAATGCAAAATTTACATACCTATAGGTATCGAAGACGAGTGAAATTCTATATTTTTTTTAAGATTCGCGTAAAAAGTTCCTATCTTTCATTTTACCTTCGTAATGTTTAAGTAATAATAATTGTTAGAGATACTTTTAAGTACACCTCTGTTGATTAGCGTTCGAGAATTCGGCCGTATATCAATGTCAATTTATAGAATAAGGTCTGTGTCAGACACGTGAGTACTATAATAATCGTTCCGTAATTGTTTTTTGAGTAGTCAGTGATGTTGTACTATATTCGAACCTTTATCCGGAAAAAATGCTATCAAAACTATTCAAATTATTCTTAAAAACCAATCAAAACAACAAAGGTATTGAGACAAAATAGCAGAATAAAAAAAAACTTATTTTGATAATATATACATAGGTAAGTGGTAACAAAGGTTTAATAGCAGTTTTTCGGCATGATTCTGATTCAGATAACAACGATCCATAAATAAGTTAGTAAGTAAGGAGCTCAATTCTAATATTATTAGCTAATCTTTTCTAAATATCTAAGAAAAATCATGCGGCATTCATTTTATACTCGTAGTAGTATAATATTTAGTTCAAGTATAAAATAACTTTTACAACTAAAAATCGATACGAACGAACATATTATGGAATACTGAGAAATTGTATAGTATATTTGATTATACACATTGCCGGTAACACAAATAAAACGATGGTAGTTAAAAAAACAAATGCAGTAATGAAATTCCAATGCAAACACGAACAAAAGTGAACTAATTTATCCCAGTACACTTGAATTCCGATCAAGCTGTATTCAATCAAGCATTTCGAGCCACAGTTTCATTAAATCGACACCGCGAAAACCACTTTCGTACATTGGTGGAAAATAATTTATTATTCCAGCTTTTGTTAAAAATGAATGTACGCAATATGTAGTTATTCTGATCTACGCAATGAAACGTTGATTTTCTTTTATTAACGCGAGTATCAGTTTTTAAATAAAATAACTTTTACCGAATTAAAAGGCGATTTATTAATTATGTTATTTATTCCGACGCGGTACGAATGCTTTTCAGCAAGCGAGGTCACGAGCACAATCTGTCCAGATATTAGGATAGAATTATCGTTAAATTAAAAAAATACAGTTTTTTTAGTAAAACAAATATCGATTGATTCTCAGTCATTATCCTTTATATGGAATATTATCATATCATACAATAAAGATGAATCTAACGGCAAGTAAAATTTAAAAAGGGGTTAACAACAGTGCACGGTAAAGAAATAAATAGACCATAATATGTATATAGAAAACTGGAAATATGTCATCCCGGCGGGATTCAAACCACGTTCCCCATTGGAACGCAAATGTAGTACCCAACGCGTCAACGAGTTCGGCAATGTAAGTTAAATTTCTTAAAAAAAGAGCAGCTGCCATTTTATAATTTTACACTTTTTCTAACCTTCGAACCATAAACGCCTGAAAGACTGACGTTCCAATTAAAATAGACCATAAATCAGTAGTGACTTGACGTAAAAGATTTAGTATGCATATTAAATTCGCAAACATTGATCGTGCATAAAGGCCCATTTACACGTAGCAAGTTTCTTGCCTGTTGCATACAATTAAATTAAAGCAATAAATGACTTCCATGATCTAAACAAGACGAACATTATTGATCTGTCATACAAATCGTCGTGATCGTAGAACAACGACCGTTCTGATTTTTTACGGTTTTAGTTTTATGCAATAACTATCTGACTAATTATTAATTATCAAACTCCATTTTTTTATTTGTTCTATTGAAAGGATTTTTAATTGTAAATTATACAATATAGAACTGTCAAGGAGTTTCATGTTATGACTAATACAATAGAACTAAAATCGTAAAAAAATCAGAACCGTCGTTGTTCTACGATCACGACGAAGTTTTGTTCAATACTTTTCTTGCGTGTAAGCAGTTGCTTACAATTACTGTATGGCAATCATTGCATTGCATTTTTGCTCTTGTATGTACAAGAAAATGGCATCATATAAATGGGCCTTAAATATTCCGAAATTTATGTTGAAAATCTCACCTTATACTTAAGTATACGTTCCTATAATCTTAAAAATATCTTATACTCGCTGATATCATCCCTTAATTGCTTGGCTGGGAGTTATCTCGGCATGTCTACGCAAATGACACGTATCTCGAAGTAATGGGTTCATGGAGCGCCTTAACTGATTTCCCTATACGCCTTTGTTATCTATCTTCATACGTAATACATACAATATTTCATTTTTACTTAATGCTTAATTATTTGACTTAATTAAAATACTGTAAAGTACAATGTGCATTTCGGTTTCAGTCTATGGATATCCGAACGCTTGAAGTAAACGACAGTCGACGGTCGACAGCGCATAGACTGATGTTCTGTGGCTGAGATATCACCTACCATCAAGTGAACCTCACCTTCGTCTGTCGATATCTAACATAGATAAAACAAAATTAAACTTAATGTTATTATATTAATAAATAAATAAACATAAATAAACTTAATGAATAAACAGCAATATTAAATATTAAGAATTTCAGGAAGCCCTTATACGGATAGTAAGAGTATTTTGAAGAACAGGTGGTGAACCTAGGATATATTATATAAACATAATAAATACTATTATATAAATATCCATATATAATACATTTTAAAACCTACATACAAGAATAATGATATGATGAAGGAGAATAAAATGTATTATAAACTATTGTATATAAAATGAAGTAGAACAACTAAATAATTATGGCTGCTTGCAATTGTAAGAGAACGTTATTTAATAGGTTTTTTAAATGGTATTCTAGTACATCCCTATTTGCACCATTTAATATAACATACTTTAGGTATGTAGTCTATTTATTTATACAGTTAATCTGATTTTATTCTATTATAAAATAAATGTTTATTCTTCATATTTCATTCCAATAAATTTTATATTACAAGCGTAGTTAAGTTTTGAAATTAGTTTTTGTCTCGAAATGGGAACTGCATTTCCGTCTTGAAGTTTCTCACGGACTGTTATCGCTTTCAAGTGTTCAACTTATAAAGTAAATGATAAGTATACAAAAACAATTGAAATTGTGTTCATATAATTTATAAATGTAAATATAGGGGTTCGTTCTTCATCAAGAATTTGAATTTACATTAAAATCAAGACAATTGCGGCAGGCTCGTTTAAGCAAGCGGTGATATACCTTACCTGTAAGCCTCAGGCTATGACATGTTTCAATACGTCGCGGGTTTGAATCTTGTGTAGTCTATACAAATTTCTATAATCATGTTTTTCATACATTTCAAAATTCTATCAAGTAAGTACTACCGTTCAGCATTGTAAAATGCAAATTATGCGTTTCGGTTTCTGAAGTCTTTGAAGGCTCGAAGTAAAAATAGGTTGACAGCACATCGTTTATGATATATCTTGTAGCTTACGCAGCATTCATCATCAAATCAGCTTCACCGAATGATATGTGGTATAAAAATTATTCAAAATTAATCATACATACAATTTTATGCACAAAAACAAAATGGCAAATTGTTCTGACCGCAAGTTATCTCATTGCTATTTGGATATGGGCCAAACTATAATACCTACTTAAGTTAATAAGCAGTATGTTACTGGCTAACTTAATTTATTCAATTGAGTTTATGTTTTAATGGAACTTCTAGCAATGCACATAACATTAGTAAGCCGTAACGTAACGTTTTAATGTACTCGTTGTCGCAATAGTTTATACGATTTACATTCGTAAGTAATGGGTTTGATTTCTGCTAGTTGAAGAACATCAAAGTGCTTATCTGCCGTCGTACGGGTAAACGCAGTACTTGCCAAATGGCGGTTTCTGGTAAAGCACGATAAAAGGACTTAAAAGGACTATTAACTTCAACTATTTTTATTTATTGTATTTTTTAAGAAATTGTATTTAGATTTAGTTAAAATAATGTGTATGTACAATTCGCACTTATTTTTAAATTAAAAAAAAAAGACAATTCATATTTTGTCAAATACTGCGTTCTTTATTACGACGGCAGTTATGCAGATGCAACTGGTCCATGTCGCTAACTTTTCCTTCATAGATTATAATAGACACTAAAAATTGCATAGTCAGCCTCATGGTTGACTATTGTATGAATGGGTCAAATTAACATAAGAAGAAAAATCATTTATTTCATACAACACACACTGTACACACTTTTAAATTAACAATTATAGACCGGCTTAATAAAAGCTTGTAATTTTAGTGATATTCTTCTGTAAATAGTCTATTTATAAATATGACATCAAAAGGAATTACATTTCAGTGATTCGAAAAGTAAACAGAAGCAACAAACTAGTAAACATTAGGAATGTCTCCAAATAAACTGCTTTGGACATAACATTTCAGCGCAGAGTTGAGTTTCCGAATGAAACTACATACTCAATGAGTATTACTCATGTAATAAACAGATTTTAGAAAACAACAAAAACACAATCGTTTCAAATACACGTACTTTACTACAAAAATACGACAGCGAATTTGCTCATGTTCATCGCTACTTTATCAATAAAAATCATTATAACTATACTCAACGCGACATCATATCAGACATGATATGGGAAAATATCACATATATGGCAGTTCTTAGTATAAAAAGCAATTTTATGAATCCCGACAATGAAATGTTCCCTTTGTAAATTACAAATGATAGTACCTATAAGTACAGAGTAGTTAGGTAACAAATTGCACCCGTCTGTCTTGTCTTGCCTCTAAATGTTTGAAATAAGACTTGCATTTAGATTGAGTGCAACAACTCGTGTTAAGACTCTCGTGTCTAATATTGAACAAAATTACAATCGAGTGTCTTTAAATAAATTATTCTTAAGTAATGACAAAATGGGAAGTTTTCTTGGGATATAAAATATTATAGCACACATGTACATAATGATAACAGATTACATAACTACAAGATACAACGAGTCAAGAATAAATAACGAAGTAACAAACACGATTATTTTAATATTATGTAGAAGCTCCAATAAAATAGCGGCAGCACATTATAATTAGTAATATTATGATGTAAAATATTCGATGTCGTAATGTTTTAAAGTTTTTTTATAAATGTCAGAATAGATTTTTCCATAGTTAAGTTGCGGAAAATTCCCTGCGTGTAAGAACCACCGCTCATAAATGGAAAAGCCATAATGTTCATATAGCGCGTTTCAGAATCAGTTCATAATGCAAATTCTCTAAATAAAAATTAATGTCTCTCGGTCGTCTGTAGATATCTGACATTCAAACTAATTCATTAATATATCCTGAAAAGGATGTGAGCAATGAATACATGAAAACTTATTAATTTATAAAAAAACAACTACAGTATTTGCGTAGCCGTGTTTTCAGTTTATTTTTCACGATCATAAATTGTTTTGTTACTGCGTGGCTTCAAAACATAAATTGAAAGCCAAAAACCAAAATAATGCTGAAAATAATATTCATCTTTTGTTTCTGTAAATATTCCAGTATGATTTTTGGCAATTCTGTTAAAGAACAGATACAACGAATAACTTTAGAGTTTATGTTTAAAATATGTTGAATTTAGTTAACGAAATTTAGAATTAAATATGATAGAGAAGATGTATTTATGGCGCTTCTGAGTGAGCTCGTAAAGTTCATATAATTAATTTTAACAAAAGATTAGATTAATAAATTTTTTAAATATTATTATAGTTTTTAGGTGGTGGAAGGTAGGTTATATGACGTGTATTATTTGTTAATGTTCGTAACGTTTACTAAGTAAATAAATATATATATATATATATTGTAATCTTCTTCTTCCTGTCCAGTTCCTTTATTATTTGGACTCGGCGCAGTATATTCTCTATTTCCATTCTCTTCTTTCACTCGCCATATCATCAGTCACACTTCTCAAACACATATCATTCTACACACAGTCAATCCATGTTTTTGTTTGGCCTCTCTCTTCCCCTATACCCATCCTATTTCATATTCAAAACTTTTTATATGTTCTCATATTTTATATATGTTACTAAAATTAAGTTATTGTAGCTCTAAATCGCTACGAATAGATATAACTTATATATTGCCATCAATCGAGCTTAGACTTTCTTTAAACTTTTAAGCTCAGTTCATTGTGGTGTTGCGCTTTGTTCGTCCCAGTAAAAGGCGTTCGGAATCCCTATAAAATTGTATACCAGTGGAAAGAAAGATTACAATACTTTATATGTTATTTTTTTAGTATACTGGCTTTTGTGTAATCTCCTTGGTGGTATCGTGTCTTATTTCAGCTATTTAAATTAGAAAAACAAAACAAAAGTACCCTGATTATTATAAATGTTTTAAGGAGCATTTTAAGCACATAAAATCAATGTAAGGGCTTATCAAGTAAGGTAATATTTTCCATAGTCTATATTTTTAAATAATATTTCTAACAATATTACACAAATTCTTTAAAAAAATACCAGTTTTTACGATGTTTCGCTTAAATGGGAGAATTTAAATGTTTTCCCGGAAATAAAAAGGTTAATGACCTGCCTCGTGATCTTATCTCTAACAAGTAAATCATAATCGGTTACTTTCGCGTTTAAAGTATTAATGGAAGGTAAAAATATTTTTGAATGTATTAGACACACGTTGTTATGAAAATTGTAAAATATATATAGATAATATTAGTTATGTCATTAGTGTAATTGTGGTACAATAAAATTATTATTATTGATGGGCTCGTTTGGTAGAACATCTACCTTGCGCTCCGATGGGTCGCGGGTTCGAATCCCACCGGTACAACATGTTTATAATTTTCTATAAGCATATCTTGCCCACGTCCTAGTCACTTCGGGCATTAATTGGGTATGAGGAATATCGAAATTCCGACCGGGTAACGTACCACCGTTCATAGATGGAAAAACCGTAAAGTGCATATTGCGCGTTTAGGTCATTTATGGTTTTCCGAATACTCGAAGTAAAAAGTAGATCGACAGCACATCATTGGCTGATACTCCGTAGCTGAGGACCACCAAGTGAAACTCATGCTCGTTTGTCGATGTCTCACATAAATAGAAAAAAAAAAACAATCTCTATATTATCTGCTTACGATATCTACTTTGTATGAAGTATAGCTGGAAAATCAATAATGATTATTCTCGCTGCTAGCGTGATGTTTTGTCAAAAGCGAACTATGACACCATTATGAAAAAACTGGAACGCGCAAATCAAAACTGTATTTGAAATTTCGATCATTTCTCTGGCGTATTTCAAAAGGAGTATAAAGTGGGTGTAAATCTTTATGTTTATTAGAAAAATACTAATATGGTAAATGTTTGATAATTCGACTTCCTTTTAGAAAAAAGGCGAATTATAAAACAAATAAATACGCCCTAGAAGAGTTTAATCAACTATAATGTCATCCATGTATCCACATGTGGATATAAGTGACAATACTGATAAAAGTCAGCAGCTGGAATGATATCTGATAGTTCGCTAAAATACTCCCCGTGTAAATACGGTAGAATCAGTGGCGTAGCATGGTAACTAGCACCTGGTGCGGATCCCAAATTTGCAATTGATTATAAAAAATTGGGGCTCTTATTGAATAACACTAACCTAAAAACTTATTACGTTACGTTATTACGGTGATGTAGTAACAAAAAAAAAATTAAAAATGAAGGAAGTCATTTTTTTACCGTCACCTTTGAAATGCCGCCCCCACCAAAGTGCCGCCCGGGGCGGACCGCACCCTCCCCCCCCCCCCCATGCTACGTCACTGGGTAGAATACGCTCAGGGATGAGACGTCTTTCCTAAGATTATTATTAGCCTCCTAAAATATATACCTATTATTACTACCGACCCGCCCCTGCTTCGCACAGGTCTAGATTTTTTCACAAAAAAAAGTAGGGGTTGGTAATAGAAGAGGGAAAATATAGGGTTATAAGTATTTTTAATGCCACATTATAAAAAAATAAAAACAAAAAACTTCGTCCAAAAAAAAAAAAAATTTAAGGGTGAACAACCCTTATCACTTAGGGGTATGAAAAAGATAAGCCAATTCTCAGACCTACTGAATACGCATATAAAATTTGGTAAAAATTGGTAAAGCCGTTTCGGAGGAGTACGGTAACTAACATTGTGACATGGAAATTTTATAGTAGGTATATTAGATTATAACTAGCAAATATTTATTATTATTCAAATCACCACTTTTCTTAGAAATATATTCCAGAAAACCAAGGCATTATTGCCAGAATGTCCATTATGTGTACAGTATTCGATTAATTCTGTCATCGGTATTCCTTTATTTACGTGAGCACATAATATGACCCTACATAGTATCGCTACACGTACATTTGTGTGACTTAAGAGGCATTGTCCTCAGTCACGTTCAACCAGAATCGCCACGAAAATGCGATAAATTCAAAGTCAGAGGCGATAAATTAGCCTGAAAAGCGTTGAATGTTACGATTCCAGACAGAAAAAGGTTTGGGGTTATGCAACATCAACGTGGTACTCTATTATTCCCTCTTTCCACACAATTCCATTTTTTATGAATTTTATTGTTATTTCCTTTCCATATCTTTTGCATTACTTATAGTTTTGTTTCAACTTCTCTTAAATATTGTCTTCAGTTTTATTTGGTTTGCATACATTTATTTAATGTTGTTTATGTTGGAACCAATTACGACTGTAATTTACTAATTAAAATACTTTTTAATTTTAATAATCTTTATTTTGTATGTTAGGGATAAATTATTTCTTTATTCATCAGCTTCAAAACCAAACTTCGTGCGAAGGCTTAAAAGGACAAAGCCCTTCGAGTAATGTTAGTGTGTGATATTGAAAAAGTAAAGTGCTGTGCTAGGAACAAAAAAATTGTCCTCCTTTGATAGAGACAGTAATAAAAGTGTTAAAGGACACTTAAGCCACTTATCTTTTAGTGATAGGGCAGATTATATGTGCTCTTAGTGATTACTTAGTAAGAGCTTAGAAATAAAAAAAAAAATCGCCTGTAAAACTACTGTGGTATCCCGGGATAAAAAGTATCGAATTTTATGTAACCGAGCTATATAATTGAAGAGATATATAAAATTATATCGTAAATCGTAATTAATGTATATCGTTATACTCTAAACTTCCTCTTTGTAAAACACAAATTAACTTTTCCTACGATTTTACATAAAAGATGGAAAGACCAACAAACAATATGTACATATTTTCGTATTTTATATACAAACCTCGAAGGAAAGCTTTTATAGCTTATGACATTCACAAAGTAAAAAATAAATATTAAGCCACTGTATATTTCATGTTGCATGAGGACATACTTTAAAAAAAAACTAGTCTGTTTGAAAAATTAGATTTACTTTTATATTAGAAAAATAACCACTCTTTCAAAAGAAATGTAACTTTATAAATGAACTAGTGATCCGCCCCGACTTCGCACGGGTGCAGTGTAGATATAATACACAAAACGCCTCGCTAACTTACTCGCTGATAATGTAGCTTTCTATTGGTGAAAGAATTTTTAAAATCGGTCCAGTAGTTTTTGAGTTAAATCTTACCAAACAAATTTTTCTTCTTTATAACATTAGTATAGATAAATAAAGATTCGGTAACGAATTAAAATTAATAATTTAATATGGCAATGCGAACCAGTGTAAGTTTAAAAGTAGGCCAACATCTGACCGCGAACTCACCTGACTTTAAGTGGTGACGCGGTCTTCTATACAGCACCCTCTAGACATGGGTAACACTGAGCTGCGCCGCGCATTTGCGCCGGCACGCTTCAGTGCGCAGGGTGAGTCAGCTCACACATTCATAATGTGTTGGCGCACGGCGCAGTACCCACTCACTGAGTGAACTATGAGCGTGGGATTGCGTGCGCTTCCGAGGTTTCACTGCTCGCTTTGCGCGTCCCATTTTTACTGCGTCGTGGCGCTATTTTGAGTTGACTCAAGGAGCCGACACACTACACTGCGCCTGAGTTGCTGAGTTGGCGCAGGGAATTTCGCTGAGTTACCCATGTCTAGCACCCTCGTCTCTAAGAAGCCCACTCACTGTTATTCAGAGCTTACAAATATAATTTAGGTAAGTACTTGACAAAACATGACCATCTAGACAAATTATATATTTATCTTTGACTAGCAACACGCCCCGGCTTCGCTCGTGTGCAATGTAGATGCACAATACACAAAAAGCCTATATCACTGATAATGTTGCTTACTATTGGTGAAATAATTTTTAAAATCTGTCGATTAGTTTTTAAGTTAAATCGTAACAAATAAACGAACAAATCATTCCTCATTAAAATATAAGTTTATGTTAGATATCAACAGACCAGATCGGTACTCATTTAATGTTAGATGACGGCCACCTGTCAATGATGCGCTGTTGACCTATTGTTTTTTTTTTAATTTGAACATTCTGAAATCCATAGACTGAAGCCGAAACGCGAATATGCAATTTACAGGTTCACACAAATCTCTATTTCTATGTGGAATCAATTTATTATCAGATTTTATAGAGATTATAAATAAATATTAAACTCATCACTATTTCATCTATCTCTATTTAATATAAAGCAATTTAATTAACTATAAATATGTTAAAACTCCTACTGATATTATATAATTAGGGTAGTAAAAATTGAATAACTGTCACATTAGTAATAGGTATATACTTATATAATTAAGTAATTTTCTATAAAAGTTATTAAAAATCCCTTCATACAGTTAGCTAAGAAACATATTCTACTAAGTACGCAATAACAAAACAAAAATGAAGAATTCTTCTGAAACAGACATTTTATAATGCCTACTTTTCTTCATTTGTTTTTAATATGTGAGCATTTCTATATTTTTTTGCCAAAATGCATATTTGCTTGTCCCACAAAGTAGACAGCTAACAACTTTCTTGTATATATGTTTTTTTATAACATTTGTTTTCCTGAAAAATAAGTATATAATTTTATTTCCTTATGACAAAGAATATACATATATTATTAATTGATTTTTTGTTAAAAATATATAAATGTAAAACACTTAAAACGCCAATGTATGAAAACGTACATGTCCCATACTAAAATTTATAAATTCAAACTCAGTTATTTCATATATTTATTAAGTAACAGTCCCAAGATTTTGCACTCAATATATTTTTGCATCGTAGGAGAATATGCAGCATGCATTAAATATATAAAAAAAATATCTATACTATAAAAAAAAACAATTTTAAACTTGTCCCAGTAAAAGTTCCACAAACAAATTTCCCTTTTTGTTATCAATTTTAAGTGTGTTTCAGCAAAATTATTACAATTTAGTATCGGTTTTTCTATATTGGAACTCATTACGTTTCATTTCGTGCCACCACTTTGAATAAATAGTTATTCTGAGGTGGTACAGCGTGTAGTGTAGACATTCATAATTTTTGCTACGCATTTTATTCCCGCATTTGTTACCCCTGATTCTTGGTAAATATATAATATTTAATATATGTTATTTAATTTTAAGGTAGTAAAAACCTTTATCTCAATACAACTGTACAAAAGTAAATGTTACATTAACAACAACCATTTAATTATAATTTTTTAAAAATGTAGCAGCAGAATTGTTACCAAATCTTTTGTTACTTTATTAAGGAAACGTATAAGAGGAAAAAGCTTAGTAACAAAAAAGGAATTATAAGGTTCTGTTTATATTTGACAGCGCAAGAAAATGACAAAGACAGCATATTTTCATAAACGTTTAAAAAAATAAAAAAATTGATAGACCTCAAAGTTGTATCAGGCAGCTAGAAACAGCTAATGAAACTAAAAAAAAGGCTTACAGGCTGCAGAATAAGTTAATGAAAGAAATGAAGAAATTGGAAACTGGTTTATTAAAAGTTAAAGTTAGAAATGAAGTTTTAGAAGCATCATTGAAGTCAACTTACAGAGAATGTGAAAATAATAGAGGACGAGATGTAATAAAGAAGATAACAAGAAATATAGAAGTAATATATATATACTATAAACACGTGGAAACGCTGAGTTATTGTAATAGATGTTAATTCAGCATGGAAATTACTTTTTTACGCTTAATAAACCCTAAATTAAATAAAATCTTACTTTTTGTAACAACTGTCGCCTATATATGCGAATTATAGACACAACTTTATATTTTTATTTTGTTACCAATGCTTCCCTTTTTGATACTGTCCCAAAAAAAAATATTCTTATTTTCTCAATAAAAAATTATTTCAACGATAAAAAAATATATATTTCTGCTAGAAAGGCTCGACACAGTTCCAAATTTTATGATAAAAAAGCTTAAATGGTCAAATTGTTGATATTTTTAACACAATAAAAACTCTAGAATTATTTTTGGTCTAAAGTAACAAAATAAATAGAGTCAGGCTATTTTTAAAATAATTGTAGCACTTTCCTCAACTTTTTTTAATAATTATATAAAATCCGATCAATATATGTAGGTAATTAATAATTTTAGTACGGTTGCCTCAGATTGAAAGTTTTAATTTACACACTAAAAAGCAACAAAATAGGAACGTTCAGAATACCCTGCTGAGGTTTTTAATTTTTATAAAATCAATACAACAAATTTCAACGATTCTACTTTAAAAAAATAAAAGTTAGATAGATAAGCTATAATTATGGCATAAAGATTTTCGCAATATACGAAATTAATTTTTTTTAGCATGTTTTAAAAGAGTGGCAAAAAAATATAGAAATGCTCATGTATGTATTCGTGACACGAGGAATATATAAGATGAGGTATACGACTGTCTCAAACTCAAGTTTATGAGAACTTGAGATCCTCGCTCGTTCATCGATCTGACGTAAAACATATTTTGGTGTTCTCCAAAATATTATTACCTAAATTCCAGACAAGATATTTATCGAAGCTTGAAATATTAATTCAATACCTTCGTTATTAATCTATTTTATACTTACTTTGTCAGAGCTAACTCATTTAAAAATCCAATTTCATTTTCCGTCAATTCGTTACTAATAAAATTAAAGTTTGTTATAAGAATTTTTTTTATAAAATGTTCTATATTTATATTTCTTATATAATAACTATAAGATCCAGTAGGTCTATTACGAAAATCGAACGCAACGAACGGAACGAAACGAATGAACAATCAACTTCGTATTTTAACTCATTAAGAAAACATTTTTAATACTATTTACGATTATTCTTACAATCATAGTAATGTTAAACGAATGACATAATGTCTTATTGCGAAAAACGTATCGATCATCGGATTCATAATAGGAAAATATACGATCCGTTATCCGAAACTTCGTATTTTGTTTTGGTAATAGGCCTCCGCCCTTCAATTATCTAGTAGGATCAGGAGCATTCAGGAAATTAAAGTAAGCTCTAACAATAGATACGTAATTAGTAATTTAATAATTTGCACGTTCAAAAATTAATTTGTTTTCAAATGTATATCTTATACAGATTTACAACTATTACCATCGGGTAAATTCAGAGAAAGACACTTAAAGGATTTTTTTTAAATATACAATTTACTTTAAAAAAATGTAATCGTCTCTATGGCTGAGTGCTACGCACAATACATTTACAACAGGAGGTTGTCGGTTGTACTTCCGACAAAACAAAGAAGTTACCATCTGTTATTGCATAGGACTGATCACCTGCGTCTATTGAGAAGAATAGTCGTTGAACAGACAAAAATGTGTCTATCCTATGCCAAATATTTTTCGGTAC
Organism: Anthocharis cardamines; assembly: GCA_905404175.1. Taxonomy (NCBI): domain Eukaryota; kingdom Metazoa; phylum Arthropoda; class Insecta; order Lepidoptera; family Pieridae; genus Anthocharis; species Anthocharis cardamines. Next base: position 3,313,149 of record FR989957.1, on the reverse strand, counting down.
CTAATTTACAAATAAAAAACGGAACTACATAATATTTCTTATGTCAATATATGTACTTGTGTTAAGACTCCAGAAACTGTTAACAGTTTTAAGAATCAGTTTTCCCAGTATTCTGGTACACTTAATAAATAACGAAAGAATACAAAAATAAATTTATTAAAAGGTTTTTAAGAAAGGTTACATAAAATAATAATTTTCAGTTTTCAATTGTATTTTTAATGTCTTGATTCTTGAAGGGTTATGTCACAAGGCAATATCTTACAGCGTCAGAAGGTTTTGTACGTTGATACACTTATATTTTTGAGCTTTAAAAATTTCCTAAAAGCTCTGATATACTGCGTCTTTGTTCGGAGAAAGCTTTGCCAGTATTGTAAAATTTTATAGACAGTACGACGTAAGCCCCAGCTTTTCTTCGAGCAAATGGATTATTGAAGTAGAACAATTATTCTTATCAGCTAAATACATTGACATAGTTTAATACTATGTCAGTGGTTAAATACAAAAAATATTATAACAAACCTTAAAACATATTACTGTCTCATCGCTGACCTAAATAATTTAAAGCTGGCCTTAATTATTAAGGTCAGCTTATAAATTCCTAAAAAATAGCCCAAGATCGAGAGAAATGGAAAACTTTGGAGGAGGCCTTCACCTGAGAGGGGTTCCAGTGGAATATTAATAAAAACTTACCTACCTACTCAAAGTAACAAATATTTTTGTAAACATTACAATTAAATCGAATACTCTCTTCTTTGTATAAATATATTTAGCTGTATTGATTTTAGTATTTAGTAGTAGTAAGTAGTGTTAAATCTTTTCTTTTTTATTTTAATTTTTTTTAATTTAATTTATTTATAAATTCCTAAAAGTTACAACAAAACTGTGGAATTAATTACCGCGTTCAGTGTTTCCATCTGACTACAATATTGTTAGTGTTATGAAGCGAGCCTATAAATTTTAAAAAGCCGACAACACATCTAAGATGTCCATCTCACAGATGTCCATTGGTGGTGATGATTACTTATCATCTGGTAATCCATCTGCTCAGTTGTCCGCTCTGTAATGAAGAAAAATTGAAAAATCTTATCACAATATATAAGGAATAAACAGGAATGGAAGACTATATTGGCCTCTAAGAAGCTTGGTGTGCTCAATAAGGCGAAGCAATACTTCAAGCCGGCTCATAGGTAAATCATTATTTATACGTATATAATTGAACCCATTGACATAGTATGAACCTCTTATTTTATCATCGCATTATTTTACCGATTTTTAAATGTCTATCAAATGTTGTAACTAATTAGAAGCTATCATTATAATTCGCGTTGTACACAAAATTAAGGCAAAACGAGTTTCTCTCACAATACAAGACCTAATTAATTCTGCTTGAGTTCGCACAGATTCTTGCGACGACTCTCGAGGATTCCGATTGCCCCTAAACGAGCTGACACTATTTCTGTCTCAGTATTCCTACGAGTCTATTATCACAAATGTAAGCAATTACGCTTCTTACTAACTACGAATACTAATGAAGAGGCGTAAAGCTGTACATTGCTCTATACATTGAGACGTGCGACTACAAGGGTTGCCCGATGAAAATTTAAATTAAAATAATTAAAAATATTTTTTTTATGTCAGATATTGACAGACGAGCATGAGGTTCACTTGATTTTGACACGGTGTCGACCTAATTTTTACTTCGAGCATTCGGAAAATTCGGGGATTTCTGACTTACAGCATTGTCGAACTACATATTTTCGACATTATTATTGATTTATTAATCGTAGTTGTGTTATATTACTTTTATTCATATTTACAGTGGCGTAGCTATCATACGGCAAAGTGGTACAGTGCACCAGGGCCCCGAAGCTGAGACCCCTGAGCTTTGGAAAGACGGGGAGGCAGCTCTTGAAGCTAGAAATTCAAGCCTGCTCTGAATATGATTTTATGATTTTAAATGAGCATTTATAACAATGGACGCGCCGAGTGTCTTTGATTAGTAATAATTTGGAAATATTTAATTTTGTGTAGTTTCGCACCGGGACCCTTGTCCACTTAGCTACTGCATATTTATATTTATTAATTGTTTCTTATAGATCGGTTCCTTTTTTGAACAAAGTTCTAATTTTGAGCAATTAAAGAAGCAGTGTAGCCCGTATTGAACCGTCTTACGTTTGTTCATTGATGCTGGTCACGTCACAACTTGGAAACGGTCAGTTAGTTAATAATAGTAAATAGATCCTTTAAACTTTATATTGGATTGTGGGTTTGTCTAATTTGGCTTAGCTTCTCGTTCTTACAATGAGTACCTACTCAATACTAGAAAGAATCGACACAGTTTGTCCATGATAAAATATTTTTTATATAAAAATATGATTTTTTTCAAGGAATTATTTCGTTACCGGAATGCTAGCTTGTGAAGCGTTTGATATTGCGGTACACTGGACTCACATCATTTTAGATGTCCATCCGTTTTAATAGCAGTGTTATAGTTATCTGAAGGATCTAACACTGCACAGAAGTCAAAAAAAAATCGCTACGAGGCTCCCGCCTTACTATAATCTATATATTTCTATTTTACGTTTACATACAAAAAATTATCGCATTATTTCTTTTCAAACAACAAAAATATCGCTATAGGCACGTGTTTCAGTTTGCTCCCTAAACTCTCGCTCAACTTCAAAGTAGCAACAGCTTTCATACAAACTACTGAATACCAGTGGGTATTCGCATACGTGACAAAAAAATCCGTTGATAAATATTTTATACATTCCGCAAAAACCTTTTTGTATGTAAAATGTAAATGAATATAAGCGTAACTATTACAATCTTTATCGGATTGTTACCCTGGCGGTCTGCCAAATGTATTTGCCTCTACATTTAGTTGCGGTTTTATTGAAGAGGATAAAAACCTGTACAAGCTTTCCATAGAATTTAATCCAAACCAATAAAGAGACAATAATATATTTTAAATATAATTTTGACCTGTCCTCGACCATAAACACTAATGCACATCTAAAATATGTTTTTAAAATAAATTACCTGAATACTAAGTCGGTATTGAATAAAAAAACCTTACCAGTATATTAATGTATAGTGCGAACGAATGCCACTAATGAGCCCAAGTTGAATTCGCGTATAATTAATAGCCCAGCTGAAGAAACAATGAATTCAAAAGTTCGGCGCTGGCAGCGTTGCGGAGTTCGGAGATAAAAATTTATTTCACCATAATATTATATTCTACAGATAAGTATATTTTCGTCCTCAATTATATAAATCGTGTAGTTCAACATCAGGGTTATAAATTCTATTCATCAATTATTCAGTCCACCACAATTACTCATTTATTAAATAGCTTCAGTTGCAAAATAACTAACATAATTATGAGTTTAACAGTAGTATACAAAATCTGTCGTGCAACAAAATGTATTATCCAGTCAAAAGATATCTAAAATAATCTTACTCAGACACAATAAGGAATATAATGCAACTCTGAATCGTTTTCAGTCTATGGCAACTCTACAATAGAATTCAAAAGCTACGTATGTACAAATCATAGATTATAGATTATGGAATTATATATATAATCTTCATTATCTATGTCATCTGATATCATGTTTTAAAACTGATTCTTATAATGTTCGTTAAGAGTTCCAGCCTCGTGTTCTAATTGAAAGACCAAAACAGATTAATAGACTAATCATGAGAACTGTCTTTGTCTAATTCTTTAAATGAAATTTTATAAGGCTCTTTGGTACGTTTTTAGTACTCGAGTTCCCTTTATAATCTTCTATTATCATGTTTTCCCTACATTTCGGGACTTAAACAAGTGGGATTCGAATTTCGAAGTCGATTTTAATTCGAAATTCTGATCAAATAATGAACCACTATTCGTAAATAAAAAAACCATGAAGTGCTATTACACATTTGAGGTGAAAAAGTAGACTGACAGCGCATCATCAATTGACATGGTGAGATACCACCAAGTTATACTCGGGCTCGCCTGTCGTTATGTAACATTAAAAATAGATCGAGCAAAACTAGATTCAAACCTGAACCTCATCATGGAATACGAGCAACCACTGCTCAAATCAACCATACTACAATTTAGTCAACGAACCTGATATATGTAATAAAATACCGTTGTTACTCGAATAATAAGAATATCATTATAGGGAAAATTTCATGAGAAATCAAACATGATCAGAGTTCAATATTTTTCTTCATTTGTATTTACATATTTCTTTTGGAAAAACACGTTATATATTTCATCAGAACGTTTCCATTATTCAATTTATTCCTGAAATGAAAATAATTATCTGTGAATATAAGAAAAACTGTAACATTCAGACTCACGTAGATCCAATATTTGTATTTTCTTTTGGAATTTTCATTAAAGTTCTCCTGTAATATAATGTTTGATCTTCGTGTGTCAATAGAACAGTAGCATAATAAAACAAGATATTGTAGGTTATATGACAAAGCACTCTCTCTCTATACATATAAATATAGTATACATAATACATATTATGTATGATACAGTTTGCTGTAGAACCAAGCCTATCTCGAGCTTCAATCCCTCAGACAAAACCTATATATACAAGCAATTTCCTTGATCCTTCAAATCTATATAGGATATCACCAATCTATATTCTATAATATTATAACACATTATGGTAAAACTTATGTTTTATGGTTACTTTTTTAACTTCCTACGCCGTTTTAATTATTAACTGTTGTTGTTTTATGTGAACACAACATAAAAAAACGCTTATATAGCTTCGCGTATATGAATGTATAATATAGTTTTTCTTTAAATTTATTTATTAACACTTATTGAGAGATTCTTAAAAAACTAGTATATTTTCAATCATATCTTGAAAGACGACGAAATACCAACTTGTAAATTACCAATTGGTAATTAAAAATTACTGGTCAATTAATTTCATAATCTATATTCAGAATATTGACAGGAACGCGTTGATTCAATGAATATTGTATTAGCTGTACTCATTGGGTCTGACATCCGAATACTAAACTAGTGAATACTTGAATAGATGGCCCAAATAATCTAAGTACCGACCCGATAACACGGGTGGTTTAATGTTGACTAACTTGACGAGGGCATTATTGTTGTTATATTATATAAATCTCGATAGATTTAGTAGAAACTATCTTCCAATCCAAAGCATGAGGATATTACTGAATCTAAACAAATATTATAAATTCGAACGCACTACTGTTTGGGCTTCTTATGTATACAAGTTAAAACACTGAACTATTAATATATTGCAGTAACGGAGGTAGGTAGGTAATATGTCAGGTTATAGCGATAAGTTGTATGTATGATAATCATATATTAAGTGCAATTAGTTTACAACTTAATTACTTATTTCACTTGATCAATAGAAATTCTCTGTAAAGGTAATGTATTTTTTTGTTGAAAATTCACTGATTCTTTTAACAGACAGTTATTAAACTCCGCGGTAAAAATGTTGAAAAAACTTTATTTTATCCCAATGTTTTGTAAATTGGCAACACTCAAAGCCCACGGGACGTCGTGTTTCAAAGTTTGCGTGTCTTCTCGAGTTGATTCATTTCATTCAGCGATTTTAGTTGCTTCTTTGAGCAATCTACATCACAACCCTAATTTCCCTCCGAAACTTTCCCTTGATATATTCTTTTTATATTTTTCTTAACTTTCAGTTAAACTTGCCTTGTCGGTGTTCTAATTACCATTTTAGTAGCCTTACAGTTTTCCTCTTAATTATAGTTTTTTCTCTTTTCTATGATATAACTAACCTATTAACAATTACTCCAGAAGTTTAAAGTATGTCAAATGGTTTTTCCTTTATTTTTGCAAATATTAATCATCTTCACTACTGTAAAACAAAAATGTAGAGATTTTTAATATAATTGAACTTTAAATTCTGTCACTGATAGAATTAGATATATACATACGAGTATGATATGTCCGATTAACATAGAAATATTTTATTGTTAAATTCAGGAAAACATTAGGTATTTAGCGGTTTTATCTCCATAATATCTATGCGAGTAAGTTTACGTGAATTTTTGTTCTTAAATAAATCTTTGATTAAAACAAAAAGCTCATCACAGGTCCCGTGTAAAATGAAATATCATAGTATTATCGTTCCTAGTCCATCATTTCATATATAAATTGATTGTTATTGTCCCCCTTGTAACCTATATAAAAAATAATTTGTTTAATCGGTTCATTACATATAATATATTAAAACTTTTATCCCCAAGCGCGTCTTTCGAAATCTATTGTATAAATAACTTGTAATTTTAAATATGATAAATAAATAAAATTATTATCACGTGGACCCGCAATACTTCGATTGTAATTACAACAAATTGTTGACTTCAACACAGGACTTATTTGTCTAATTGAGTAAAAGGTATATAAATCTAATGCCCTGAATAAAAGAGCACAAATAAGTTTTAATAAAATCGAACTCTTTTGGCTGTTACAGACACCGCTATTGAAATTACTTCAAGTGAAAAGTGGAACGGAATCTTATTCAATAGAAGACTAATATTCCAATCCATTCCCTTTCCTTATTATGGAGATAGGGGAAATGAATGAACACGAATTTTTATTTAAGATTTCTATTTCTTAAATGACAACCATTATCTATATCTATCGCGATTCTCATAACATCCTTGATCTGAGATAATTGCCCATAATACTTTTGGAACTTTGACGCATCAAAAATCATGAGCTTACAGTTGTTGAAGCTACCTGTATATAAATTCAAATTATATTCGGTTCCACGGCATTCGATCTCGAGTAACAAGCCCATGTTTAATCTTCCGTCGCTTAGGATAATAATCAGAGGCCATCGTATTGTCCACTTTAAACACTGAAAAAAAAACTGAATAGAGAATTAACTCAGTGTTCCATTTTTGCTCCACTGTTTGCAACCTACAATCAAAGTGTTCATCTCGATGTTAATTGTGTGGTTAGAAACATTGTATTAATGTTATTTAATACTAGCTAAACAAAAATTCATTTTGTCATAAATATTATGAAGTCCAATGGTCAACCTACTTCACATACACCCGAGATTTAAAGGAAAGGGAAATTCATAAAAAATCCTATCAGGTTTTACAACATACAATCAAAAAGGCTTCTCAATCTGCTAATAACGAATCTATTATATTTTTTTTTATTCTAGCTACTATATAATTATCAAACTTGTTATTTACTGGAGGGAAACTGGCATCCCAATGAAAAATACCCTGTTAAGTTTCTAAATTAAACTGTTAAATCGCTTGTTAAAATATGTAAAGATTACAGGGCCACTTTATTTGTGGAAACGTTGAATTTTAAAGTAAGTTGTGAAGTTAGAGCTTTGTTAGCTCCATCCGCAACGCTAACATGGCGACTTTGCATACTTCCAGCAATCTCCGCTTAAACAGCTGACTCGTCCCAACTCATAAAGCGAGGATTTCGCTGACTTGCTCAAAATCACGTCCATTGTCAAACGTCGTGTTGTACGGTTATGAATTTTGTTTTAAAATTTTGTGCGCTGGAATTATTTGACCGCTTTTCTTGGCTCAGTGGAAAGAATGAAGCGTTTAACACTAACCGGAAGGTTCAAATCCCGGTGAAGCAAAATTAAAAAAGTGCTTCAATTAAAATCAGCCTTCTGTGCCAGACTAGGCCACAGAAGGCTGATGAAGAAGAAAAGTAATCAATGAAACAGACACAGAATGGGTCTGCTTCATGTTCCACTAGAGGTCTCGACTATTCACTTTTTAAGCATTAATTTTATTTCGTGCATTTTTTAAAGACAAAATATCATTTGTTAACGATCGTGTGTGTCCATTAGAAGCTAAGCAAAGTAAGGTGTGGTCAGTTCGTGGCTATTTATTTGTATTTGCCACAGCCTACGCATATTTAAGTCGCTACACTAAGTTGACCGTCTCTAGGGCTTAGTGGTAAGCGCGATGCGTTTAGCACCGGAGGTCCTGAGTTCGAATCCCGGGGAAATAAGATAAAAAATTGTTTCGGTCAGGCAGGGGTATCCACTTGCTTTGAATATTGCTTATTTGGAGAAGAGTTGGAAGCTCTATAAGGCATTGTTATGCCTTAACTTATAATAATAATTCGTTAAATATAAAATACTAGCAACACGCCCGGCTTCACACAGGTGCAATATAGATATACATATACACAAAATAGCCTATTTAACTGGCTGATAAAGCTTTCTATTGATGAAAGAATTTTCAAAATCAGTCGAGTAGTTTTATTTAAGTTAAATCGTAACAAACAAACAAATCTTTAACTCTTTATTATATTAGTATAGATAAAACATTTATTAAAGAACAGATTTAATGTAACGATCTCTTAGGGTTCCCTCGGATTCTGTTCACGACACGGTAAATTAACCTTCAGCTAAGGTTTTCATACACGTATGTATAACTGTTCTATATACAGAGTGTTTGCAAACGTATAACTAACTAAAAAAGTTTATAAGGATTATATTGAAAATGATATAAGAATATAATTTATCTATTAATTAATTACTAATTATGGATTAATAAATAATTACATTAAAAAAAACATGTTTTATTGTCTTTTATTAACGAGTATCACACATTCAAAAATCAGACAACTGTCATCTTTCTGTCTGCCCGTGACCACGTTTACTGAAAAGCATCCGAAACGTAGGGATAAATTCGGTAGTAAATCGTATATTATGTATTGTCACCTGATCAATATCACGTTACAATACCTTTTGTTAACGCGATTATCACACAATTAATTTAAAAAATTACACTTGCAGTTTATGAAGGCACTGCCGCGGCCTAGAATGACAACCATGAAAAAAAAAATTTGTCGACCGTTTTCTCGTGTTTTGATCGATCTCTTTATGTCTTCCGGGTTTAACATGACACTTACACTTAAAACACGACTTCTAATGTCAAAAGTAGAGATATCTTGTCTATCAAAATTATCGATGTCGAATAATATCTCGATATCTTATATCTTAGTTTGCCTTCAATCGTCCGCGAGATTTCTCTTGATGGTCATGCTAGGCGGGCTGTAACATTTTTAATCGGCGCGTGGCTTTTTCATATACATATCTACGTTGCGTAGAGTACAGAATATACTACGGTTTCGCAGGGTATATACAATAGATCACCTACTTGCTTTTAGAGATATTTTTTCAGTCAGATACCGAAATATGATATTGTCTTTTATTAACGCGAGTATCACACATTTAAATAAAATACTGTATACCGGATTAAAACGCGATTTATTATTTAAATTATTTATCCCGACGTTTCGGATGCTTTTCAGCAACCGTGGTCGCGGGAGACTGGATAAATAATTTAAATAATAAATCGCGTTTTAATCCGGTATACAGTATTTTATTTAAATACCGAAATATGCCTAAACTCAAATACACTACGAGAGTCAAGACAAATATACGCAACAGCATCCTGTATTTTATCATTTAAATCGAATATATTGAACCCGAATTTCGTGAATACCTCTCAATTACTTCGCGGTGAATGAATAAGCGCTCATAATTATTATTGGTAATTCGTGTCTGTAATTATTAAAAGTTATTAAATAGTTTATTTGATTACTTTACTGATTGATAATTATATAATACTTATTATGGGTTTGGTTTTTGGTACAACATAAAACACCGTGAGTTTCATGAGCCAACTTTCGCCGGCGGTTTTTCCGAACCGATACGACTTGGAATCCTTCAAGAAGCGAGCCTACATCTTTCTTAAAGGCCGGCAACGCACCTGCAGGCCCTCTGGTGTTGCGGTTGTCTATGGGCGGCGGTGATCACTTACCATCACGTGAGCCTGCCCGTTTGCCCCCTATACTATAAAAAAAAGAGTGAGTAATGAAGAATAGCCCTTGGCAAGTGTTGCAACTATATCGAAACCAAATTTTAACGTTTGGCGATTTAAGTATATAACAGAAAGGTAGACAGATATAATTCATTTATATTTCAGTATGGTAATTGTAGAAGTACTTATGTACATATATATTGCTGCATTTACACTACTATTGTTACTATTATTGTTAAAGCTTTCATATCATAATTTCAAATTCAAAATCATTTATTAATTTAGGTAACACAATGTACACTTATAACGTCAGTAAAAAGTACATATTAAATGCTTCTTATTTTACATTTACCGCCAGTTCTCAAATCAAGGGCGTAGAACGGAAGAGAAGAACTGGCAAGAATTCACTAGTAACATTGTAATTATACAAATTTTGTCAATTGTCTCCATTTCATATTATATCCTCTTTTCTTTCAATTATGATGGCATTAAATACAATCAATGATAGCATTAAAAACAACCTTGAAAATAAAATCTTGACGGGCTTAGTGGCGCGTTCGGTAGAACACCTGCCGTGCGCATCGATGGGTTGTGGGTTCGAATCCCACCGGGACGACATGATATATTTTTTTTTGTAAACGTGTATTCCTCACGTCTGGTAACTTCGGGCATTGAACGGGTGGGAGGAATATCGAAATTCCAACCGGGTAACGAACCACCGTTCATAGATGGAAAGACCGTTAAGTGCATATTGTGCGTATCGGTTTCAGTCTATGGATTTCCGAATACTCGAAGTAAAGATCGATCACTCACCATCAACCTCATGATCGTCTGTCGATATCTAATAATAAAAAAAAATTATGAGGTTATGAGAATTATAAACATAATTCCTTATCTCAAAAGATTGCTTAAAATAGAATATCAGAATTGTTCTAAATAGGATGGGATGTCTATAAATAAAAGAATTAAGGTAGAAAAGAATTGTAGACATGAACCGTAGTGTTCTTAGTTTTGTAGAATAGTTTTATAGCTTTGGGTTAGAAGTTTTCGGATGTTTACTTGATAAGGGTCCTTTTCAATCTAATAAAGATTGGAGTACGTCTGTAATTTAATTCAGGCTGCTTTTCCTCAAAAGATCTGAAAGCTTTTGATAAATAGATCACAGGACATAAAAGTGTTTCTGTGTCTATCAAAATATTAGATATCTACGGAGCTTTGTACTGTCGACTCTCGTTCTCAAGGAACTTCCAAATTTAAAAAAAATCTAATTTCAACATAATAGGAGTATAAATAAACAAGAAAGGAAAAAATTGAAATACACAAGAGTATAGTTAAAATTCGTGATCTGGGGGCACGGCAGTGCTCAATAAGTTATAAAAAACTAATAATGCTGATATTTTTAGAGTGTAGTTCTATTTATACAAAATGTTCATAATTCAAACAATTTCTTATTGATACTTCAAAGTTCTTGTAATACTATGGAAATAAGGAAATATAGCCAGGAGACGTAAGGGACGTTGCTGCACTAAAATTCTCACAAAATATTATGAGTAAGGAATAGAGTTATTGATTGACAAACGTCTTGCCCTCATAGTATAGGTATGTATGAATACTCATCTTGTAAGGTCAGTGTGATCCATTCTAGAACGTGTTAATATTTAACGTAAAATATTCCCCAAACGCTAATCTATTGCGAATTTAAAAAAAAAAAAACATTTTTTTTAGAAATAAACTGGGGTAAAATAATTGATAGCTAAATAATTACATGATTGACCTAATACTTTCCCTTTCACCTCACAAAGCTGTTTTTAATTCATGAATATTTTCCTAACTGACAGATAAGGGTAGGGGCTCGTCGGAACAAATTATCCCCTGAATTATTTTCCTTGATACTTAAAGCAAGCAATTTATCAAAAGTCAAGATGAAGAATGTTTAAAATACGTTTCTTTTGCGTAATATTTAATACTCAGGGTGTCCCTCGTACGGAGTCGATTTATATCATACTAGCTACCCGTCCCGGCTTCGCACCGGTGCAATGCTGATACTAAATACACTACAGAAAAACTGTTATTATTATACATATAAACCTTCCTCTTGAATCACTCTATATATTAAAAAAAACCGCATCAAAATCCGTTGCGTAATTTCAAAGATTTAAGCATACAAAGGGACAGAGAAAGCGACTTTGTTTTATACTATGTAGTGATGGTATCAATACCAGATAATTAATGATTTATTTTCTGTGAATTTCGGTTTAATGAATTTACTTTCATTAAAAAAAACTAGTCACTTATATGAGAACAATAAAATTAAGTATACAATTTTGTACGGGTAGTCTTAAATATTTATTTAGCGTATTCACTTAAATAATTATGTGTTAAATTACAATGGTCTAAGTTATAAACTGACAATTATAAATTTATAAAAAAATTCAGTTTTTAATAATTAGTGATTGTTTTTATAACTATTAAGTAAGTAAGTAAATAATTGTTTTGGATATGGTTCCTAAAGCGACACTTTGATGTAATTACGCAGCTTTTGCATACGTAAAGAGATAGTTGAAAAGAGATTACTCTAAAAATTTCAACCGCGGCATATTTACCAAAAATCGAAAATAATATATGTATATACATTATACAATATACATATATGTTCAAAACAGCTCCATTTTTTTTTCTATCATTATTTATTGTAGTATCCCAAATAATATTAAGGAGTCACATGGATTTAAGATTTTAATTTTAATTTAGTTAAAAAGTTTACAAAATGATTGGCTTGTCGCGAATCAGTTTTTTTTTTAGGAACGATGGTTCGAATCCTTAAGAAACAATTTTAGTGCAAGCCATAGAATACTCAAAATCACTTGTCTGTTAATAAAAATTGTCTATGAAACAGACACAGGGATGTGTCTGCCCCATAGCCCATTAGATGACTCGGGAATTTATTACTGTACAACAAACAAGTTAAATTAAGTATTATCCACACACATTTATTGTTAAAACAATGTACATTGTAGACTTTAATCCAATACTTAAAAACATTGGCATACAAAAGCTGAACGTACATGAAAACCGTTTTAAAACCCAACGCTTCTTATGTGATGAATTTGCTTCCAGCAAACCATTTCACTTTTTATTGCGCAATCGAAGCATTAGGCTTGAGTGTATTCGGAATCTAATCAAAGTTGATTCGAATGTGTCTTTTTGGTTGTTTAAAGTTGATTCGAATTGCCTTACCAACTTTGAATTTGGAATTAATTGCTTTGGATAATACCAATTGAATTTACAACAGTTACATACCTAAATGGATTATTTATTCATATAGTTTACTAGCAAAACGCCCCGGCTTCGCACGGGTGCAAATAGATGAAAAAAAAGCAAAGCCTATGTTACTCGCTGATAATATAGTAGCTTTCTATTAGTGAAAGAATTTTTAAAATCGGTTGAGTAGTTTTTGAGTTAAATCGTAACAAAACCCCACAAATTGAACAAAATGACATAGTACTACCCCTCGCCGTATTGCTCGATGCCCTGCGTGGAGCCACAGCGGTGCGAAGCGGACGGCGTGTATTTTTTGTTTACATTGATATTTTTAATTTCGTAATATCTTTTGAATGGAATGTCCGATTTCAATATTTCAAAAAGTAATCAACAGCTATTGAAACAGTCTTAAATATGAAACAATTTATTTGGATAAGAATTAATACAGAGGTATGGATAGCAGGGTCTGATTTTGATCGGCATTTCTATCAACTTTTAAAATGTACAAAAGTAGTTATAGTAACATAACTACAATAGTTAGACATATGGTCTCGCGAAGTTTTTTGTAGATATTTATATGTTCTATAATATTGTAGAACTTTATTTTGTTCTATCATCAATACTTTTCGCAGCGCATGCGACGAACAACATTTTTTGGCAAATTTTTTTACACCTCGGGTTGGTTTTAGTAGGAAATTCTAAGGATCTCTATTTTTTTCTAGTAATAAATATAGCCTATGTTACTCAGCGATAATGTAGCTTTCTATTGGTGAAAGAATTTTTCAAATCTGCCAAGTAGTTTCGGAGCCTATTCAATTCATACAAACAAACAAAAAATCAAACCTTTCCTCTTTATAATATTTGTAGTTTATGTATATTGTTTGGGCTTGATCAACTATAAGGAAATATTTTAAGATTAAAGGTTGCTGGTTCTATCGAATATATCTATCGCTACAACAAAAGAACTCAACACAACAATCCAAGATGGTGACTTACTGTTTTGTGTTGTCCCTTGGAGCCTATAATCGAAAATTTTTCAGTTTTCTTTCTAACAAAATGTCCACTACACATATTGCACATAAAGGAAAACATTAATTAATTATAAATTTTCGAATAGTAATGTTTGTTTCTGTGCGCGTGCGATTCACTAACGTGATTCGATTTTAGAATTGCACGTTGTAAAACAATCTTGTTTAAATGTTGGTGGAAGGGCAGTGTTGCTAACTTATGTGCTATATTTATTTTAGAATATATAATAAAATTTTGAAATTAGAACATAACGTTGTGAAGATTACTGCGCTGCGTGTGTGTGCTGAAAAAAATATTGAGCAGCATTTCGAATAAAGTACAAGTAATGTAGGTATGATTAAGGTATTACTATTAAATATGAAGCAGTTTATAATGATACAAAATTTTCCTTAAATTTGCTGTGTCATTACTTCGTCTGCCAAAATTCGTTCCCTATTAACGAAATTATTGAATGTAAACGCAGTATGTTTTATTTTTCAAAGTAAACGGATTCTATTATATCTATGATGCAGTTTTAGTTTTCATCCAAAATTATTGACCTCGAGACTCCTTTGAGTACTTTTCACTAGTCCTCCTAATTTCGAATTTAGCCACTTGAAAAATTAACTTGTATATAGTCTGACGCCGTAATGACCTAGTTTATTTCTTCAAATAATTGTTATTCAATAAGAGTAGCAAATTTGGGATACGTACCAGATCTATTCTACGCTACTGTTGTAAATTAAACTAAAAAAATATGTCAAAAGAGCGAAATAAACTCAGATATTAACATTTTACTAGCTACATTAAATTAGATACGCCTTTGACTTTATACGACTCATATCACATCAAAAATCATTAAATTCATCCACAGATACTCGAACATTTATTACTAAACTTCTTGAATGATCTTACTCAATTTTCTGGAAGAATAACAAATTAAATTAGATTCCTATCAGACTTTTGATATATTTATTTTTGTTTATAAAAAATAAATACATACATACATATACATTACGCCTCTTTCCCATTGGGTTTCGGGGTAAATAGAGATCACGGAATTCCATATGCTCCGATCCTTACATACCACTTTCACACTCACATACCTCACATACCACACTCGTAACCACGAGTACTTTTGACCAGGCTCTTTATAAAAACATCTCCGATCTGATCGAGGCACGTTCGCCTAGGTCGAACACTCCCGACTCTTCCACTCACTCCAGCTTCAAAAATCTTTTTCGTTTCCCTCCATCGTGAAATAAATAATTATATCAAAAGTATTATATTTACTTTCTTTGTATTTTATAGTATTTGTAAAATTATTTATACTATGTATATTCAGCCTTCAAACATATTTGTATTTAACAAAGTAAATTACATCTCTTAAAAACCTTCTGACGGTACTATAATAATAAAGTAATTTATTGCTTTCAAGTTTCAAACCGATTACCTTTTATATTATTGTACCTTTACGTAAATTTCAGAAAACTGCACGGTGATTTGAAAGTTTTATGGCGATAAAGCACATTTACACTTAATAACTCAGCTTTTAATAACAAATCTACATACACGCATGCAAGAACACTTTAATATACTTTATATAATATAAACACGTTAATAACACGTTAATTCCCTAGTGGGGCATGAGACGATCCATTTCTGTGTGTTTCATTAATTATTTTTCATTACAAGCAACTAGGCGATCAGCCTACCATAAACGACCGAAATAATGTTTTTCAAACTTGTTTCTCCGGAATTCGAACCTGCGATGCTAAAAACATCGTGCAAGTCACTTAGTCACGGAGGCAGTGACAAGGCTAACTTACAAGTCTAAACTTACAAAATCGTTTGTAATAAAAAGTTTTTATATAAGATTTAATTAATTAAGTAAATATTGGATTGTCAGATAAAGGTAAAAAAAAATCACATGTAGGTATTTAATCCAAGATTAAAAACCACTATAACTGCCAAGGTGTTCTTTGATAATGTGTAATCATATTTAATAATAATTAATATTTCTACACGTAGTAGAGATGCTACGCCGTAGCCAAGTAGCAAGTTATAATAATTACTACGTAAGAACATAGTGGCAGTCACTAATTTCACATGATTTTATTTCAATGTTTTAATAATAATTAAAGTATCTATGTACTTCAAAAATGTCTAACCGAAAGAGTTCAAAATACGCATACGTTTTAAATGGTAACCTAATAAAATATTACTCCTTCGCGTATCTTAATTATAATTTCCTTTATAGCATGTCTCATAATGTTTTGTCTTTGTTTGGGACTTTTCCCATAATCCACGTCTCTCCGTAGAATAATAATCGGGGCTTAGCTAAGTTACATCCTACTTTAAATTCTCAAGTTTGAAACTCAGTTGATAGCACAGACTAATTCATATCAAGTGCTCGTAAATCTTAATTTGAATAAATGACGTCAACATGCACGTCGTCTTTTCTTAAATTATAAATAATAGTTGGGTTTAGCTACTTAGTCTACTTTAAATAAGATAAACTGATTTATATGTATATTTAAAAAAAAATATGTATATCGTTTCTGCTCGCAGTTTCATCCGATCCTGTAACAGAGCGATTCATAAAATGTTAACCAAGCAGAAACCGGAAAAATATTTCTCATAATTATTTATTTTATTAATTAGTCAAGAGCTCCAAAAGTTCCTTCTCTTTGAATAATAAATAAAATAAAATAAAAAAGCTTTTTAATTCCTTACATAGTTATTACAGTTTTTGTTAGTATTGTTTTAAATCTTAATTCTATTGTTAGTAAAATATAAAAAAAAAAAAAAAACTATAAAATAAAAAGATAAAGAAAATGTAGAAAAGTAAAAGAACTATTTTATGTAAGGACCGCTATTCGCGGTAAAAGCCTCCTCCAGAATGTGCCATCGGTCTCTATTTTTGGCTTTCCTTTCCCAAGCTACACCTGCAGTTTTCTTCAAATCATCGATCCATCTTTTAGGCGGTCTTCCTCGCTTCCGGGTTTTATCAAGGGGATACCATCCAGTAATAACTTGGGACCAGCGATTATCAGTGGTTCTGCAGGTGTGACCGGCCCATCGCCACTTCAGTTTGAGAATTCTTTTTACCACATCTTTACTTTTAATTTTATTTTGAATGTGGCTGTGTCTAATATGGTCTTTAAGCCTAATACCCATAAAGCTGCGCTCTATGCCTCTTTGACATTTTTTTAATTTGTTTAAGTTATTCATAGTTAGTGGCCAAGTCGGGCAAGCATAAGTAAGACATGGTATTAGGGCGACTTCCATTGCTTTGGTCTTAATTGTGGGTGGTAAGTTGCTTTTGAAAATTTCCTTCAGTCCCCAGTATTTGTTCCACGTCTGTTTAATTCTTCTATCTATTTCTTTATCAGTGCATGAACTGAAGGAAATTAGGTGACCTAAATAAATATATTCATTGACGTACTCTAACTTTGTATTGTTGATGGAGAGTGCGATTTTTTGTGAGTTCGTCATGACTTTGGTTTTCTCCATGTTGACCTCTAGCCCTACAGTTCTGCTGGCACTGCTTAATGAATCGATCATGTTTTCGAGCTCTAGTGGATCCTCTGAAAATAGAATGATGTCATCAGCGAATCGAAGGTGCGTAAGCTGTCGTCCAAAAATGTTAAGACCTTTAGTTTCCCAATCTAGTTGTTTAAATACATGTTCTAGGACAGCTATGAACAGCTTTGGAGAGAGCGGATCTCCCTGTTTTACACCTCTCTCTATAGAAAATTCTGTTCCTAATTTGTCGAGCTTGACTTTTGCAGTACTTTTTCGATATATTTCTTTTATTAGAGCGATGTATCCTTCATTAACCCATTGTTCAGTTAGAGTCTGCCAAATGGAGCTATGAAAAATAGAGTCGAATGCTTTTGAATAGTCAATAAAGCAAAGATAGAGGGGTTTATCAAACTCTGTATATCTTTCCAACACTTGTTTCGTGGTATGTATGTGATCTACGGTTGAGAAGTTTTTCATGAAACCGGCTTGTTCCACCGGTTGTAGTTCATCGATCATCGGTGTAATTCTTCTCAGAACAGTTGATGCAAATACTTTATATATACAGGGTATCAAACTGATAGGACGGTAATTTGAAATGACTTTTGGATCTCCTTTTTTATAGAGCAGTATTATATTAGACTCTGTCCACTGATCTGGTATATTATGTTCTTTTAGAATAAGATTGAACAAGCGGGTTATCGGTTTGGTTATAATGTTAATTCCAGATATAAGGATGTCATTTGTTATACCATCGGGACCAGGGCTCTTGTCTGTTTTTAAATTTTTGATCGAGCGCTCCACTTCGGACTCTATGAACTGAGGTATGTCATCCCGGTTATGATTAATAGTTGTGTTTGTACTGCACTCATTTTTGTATGGATTGCTGTATAATTGTTTGAAGAAGTCCGTTGCAATATCAACTAATCCTATTCTATTTGTTGTTATTTTTCCAGAGGAATTGCGTAGTTCAGACATAAGAGGCTTCGATTTATTGAGTGCTTTGTACGCTTTTTTTATACCACCAGTTTTTTCTATGAAGCTATTTAGAGTGTATAATCTGTATTCCTTTAAATTTTGTTTGATATTTTTATTTATTTTCCGATATAGCATAGAGAGATTGTATTTCTCAGACCTTGTTTTATTTTTCTTATTTTTTAATAAATGCCGTTCTCTTTGCAGTTTTAATATTTCTTCAGTTATAACGTGATTTTGTTTTTCGACGCGTTTACTTATTCTGCATTTCTTGGCACAACTAATAATTCCTTTCTCTAGGACATTGTATAGAGTTTGTGCGGTATTATTTTTATCATTTTCATTAATTTCGAGATAAGTTGAGAGCTCCGATTGAAATAACTTTATATCGTAGGATTTTGGAATAGATTTACCGAAATTGGCTCTTGAGAGTTTTCTATTATGTAATTGGAGAGTCATTCTGAGCATTCGATGGTCACTAGGATGTAATACGCCGCTGAGAATACTAAAATTACTTACATTTTTTAAATTATTTGTAGTGATAAAGTCAATCTCGTTTCTTACTTGGCCATTTGGTGACATCCAGGTCCATTTCAATTCATCTGCTTTTTTAAAAAATGTACTTAATATTTTTAATTTATATTGAAAACAAAAGTTAATAAATCTTTGTCCGCGTTTGTTTCTTCTGCCATAGCCAAACTGTCCCCTAATTAATTGTTCGTTGTTCTCTGTTTTACCAATTTTTGCATTCATGTCTCCCATTAGGATAATATTTTCCGCACTTTTTTCCATTGTTTGTTCTAAGTCGCTGTAAAAGTGATTAAGTTCCTCTTCTGTTGAGCTTACAGTTGGTGCATACACTTGGATAAGGTAGTATAAAGTTTGCATTATGTTGACTATTAAAATTGCAATTCTCTCTGAAATGGGTATAAACTCGCATATTGTTATATTATTTTGTTTTCTAACTAAGAAGCCGACACCTTTTTCACCTTTTTTTCCATAACAAAATAGTGTATACGAGCCTCTATCTTCAATCTTTAATCCTTCTCTTCTTACTTCCGAAATTCCAATAATATCCCATTTGATAGGTATTAAAGCTTGTTCTAGTTCAATTAAGCGTGATTCGTTGGCTAATGATCGGACGTTGAATGTAAGTATATATATATTTTGGCTTCTTTTTCTTAGAGGGTTTTGGTCTACTGCCCCCGCGGTGACCAGTCGTGATGGGGGAGGGAGTAATGATTTCTTTACAGATATTTGTTTTTGTTTTTGGGCGATGGAGTGTGTATTATAAGGAGGCTTGATCTCATGTTATTGTGACGAATTATCAGAATTTATTGTAATAATACGCTCATGACAAGAATCTGAGCTGTTATGTATTGTAACATAGTCAGACATTGAACTTTGGCCTTGAAATTTATTTTTCAGTTCAGTTTGCGTTTTATTTTTCTTTGCTTTTTGATATTTAAAAGGTGAGTTAATGTCTCTCGTTGGATATTTATTGTTCACCTGTTGCGGCGGTGATACTTCCAATGTTCTTTTTTGAGAGGATTTTGATTCTGTTTGCTGACTGCTAAGTCGTGGTTCACGTATGATAAGCTTATCGTATTTTATGTATGCTATTTTTCCATTTTGTCTTTCTGTCTGTAATTGTTGTTGTAATTTTTTTCTATTTTCTAGAACTTTTGGAGGAAAATCTTCTTTAATATATATATTTTTATCTTTCAATAGGTGTTTATTTTTCCATATCAACATTTTTTTACCATAAGTTGTAAAAGTTACTACAATTGGTCTTGTTTTATTTTCAACTTTCTTCCCCAACCGCCTTAACATTTGTAATTCATTAGTGTCTATTTTTATTTTTAGATAATTAAAAATAGATTTTAATATTTTTTCTTCTAACTCATAATAAGACCTCTCACCTTCCTCAATCCCAAAGAATATTAAATTTCTGTTTCTTAGTTGTTTTTCAATATGTGAAATTCGTTTTTCGAGTTCTGAATTACTTATTTTAATTTTACTTAATTCTTCCTCCATAAATGAAAACTTTAAGTCTATATGTTCATTAATATTTTTTGTGATTCGTTCTTCTAAGCTGTTCAAACAGTGTTCGGAGTCTTTCTTAATATCCTGTCTTAGATCTCGAATTAACTTTTCAATATCCGACATTGTAGCTCCCTCTGTTGGTATAGGCTTAAAGGATAGTATTGACAGAAATGATTGGATACTATTCGTTCCGACACTGCACTACAGATGGCGTTATATGCAACAAGGTGTGAACAATGACTAATGTTTTATTCTATAAATTTTCTTGAGAGCTACTTTGATATTATTATGTACACGAATCACAATATTTAATTAGAAATTCCAAATTCTAAGTCACAAACTTTAGTTTCGCGTGAATTTTCTTCTTTTCGTTGTGTTATTTTTTCATGGAAAGTTCGTTATGAAGTCCTTTGTTTGAATGACACTTTTAATTTTTAGATTGTATTGATCTTCTTGTATTGTTTATCACTGTTTATATTAATCAAATGTCTTCGTTGTCACTAATTCTTAAAATGTTCAAACTTTCACAACTAATTTCACGATATTTTAATTTATTTTAATTTTTAAAAACAGGAGCTTAATTCTTAAGTGTTTACTTCACACCGCCCTCTAGTGTAATCTTTGAATAAAATATTTAAATTATAAAAACTTTATTTTATCTTCCGTGCAACCGGATGATGAAAATTAACAAATAGGTACATTTATTATAAAATTCAGTAGAATTTTCTACTATTAAAGGATTTTCTGTTGAAAGTTCTTGATGTGCACAATTGTTTTCGATCCGTGAATTTTTCGCACTCAACCTCCTTCAAATATTGGCAACGAATTGCAACATTTTTTGAACAAAAACCTGATCAATCTCATACGTTTTTCAAGTGTTTCAATTTAAATTTAATTTAAAACTGGTACAGGATTTAATGTACCTATCGTCTGTTGGTGCAGGAAACCCAGTAAGGGTTTTTTTAATGTTTAAAGAATTTGATATTGACTTTTTTGTACTGATTCATTCTTAAAAAAATCACGTCTTATTATTTTTGCAATAAAAAATATTAAGTCATAAAACATTTATGCTTTAAAAATATTTTTAAACTGTTGCATTTTTAACATTAATTTAATATACCTATTGCTTTTTTCGTCCACAGATAAGCTGACTAGAGATCCGCAGTCTCAAGCATATTTGTCTTTTCTTGTAAGTATTATTAGATTAGTCTACATATTTTTATGTAAATGTATAAATGGTTTTCTGCAAAAAACAATGGCTTCCGAATGAAAGCGGGTACCATAATAATCCCTTAACGATCTTCTTTTTTTTAAACCCTCTTTGAACCACAGAGGTTTTAGCTCTTACTTCAATCTTCAGCTGTAGGTATTCGAAATTTAAAACACCTTTATACACGATGGAAAAAATAAAAAGTATTCCTCTTTACAGAGGTTGTAACCCCGACGAACATGAGTAAAATATTCATGGACTTAAGGATTATTGCATGAAACTTGCACACCGCGAACCGTACATTTCCGTTCATTACATTCCATTCTTTCATCATCTCGTTTCTTTTAAATATAAAAAGAAATACATTTAATTCTAATTTTGTATGAAACGGGTTCTTTCAACATTTGCAGTTGCAATTTTTAAGTCATTTAATTATTAGTTTAATTTTAAGCATTATTAACTCCTAAGTTATCTAATTAAATATTTTTTATCAAGTTCCTACTTATTCAGTGACAATACGTTTATACATTGGCTGACGTACATATACTGGGATCGATAGCAATATTTGCGTAGTATATAAATAATGACCACCTTTGTGGCTTCATACTAAGCAGGTCCAGGGTTAGAATCCCGGGGAAACAAGAAATAAAAAAATATTTCGGTCCGGTAAGGTACACGAGGCTGATCACTTATTTGCCAGTAAAGAATATTAACTGAATTGACTTAAGTAATATGAAATATTTTGTGAATACAGGCCTTAGTGTTTACTATCATTAAAATTTTATTGACGATATGATATTTAAACTATTATTGTCGAAATGATGATGAATATTCCACACGTCAAGTATTAAAAAACAGATAATCAGAACTGAGCAAGAAGCTACTCTGTATACTTCCGTACTTATTCGCCTATAAAAATAAAAGCAAGAAAGTAGGCTAAGTCGGGCTCGTGCCGAAGTTTTCAAGGTTACAATGCTTTGTTTTGCCTCTATCGCCAAAAGCTATCCAAACAAAGACATACGGGTCAGTTAAAAGCCCACATAGACCTTTTGTGGAGCATTCAATATCTTTGTGTGTCAAGACTGCGATATCTACGGATTTATGTTGCCCTATATCAAAACAGAGTAGAACTTAATTTCTAAAATGTAATTAGGTGTGTAAAAATATACTAAAAGGGTTCAAACAGGTCGAAGATGGTCCAGGGAAAGCTTAACTATCTTCTTTACAATAACATCCGACCCTGAGAAGGTGGCAAAACGCAGTATTTGGGAACTCCGGTTTGTTCCTATGGAGATTCCGGGGTCCCCTATAATACACTGAGAAAGAGTGTAGCGGTTCAGTTTCACATAGCGGAGTTTTTGCGAACTAAACCAAGAATAATATATGGATCATTATGTTTAGTTCAGAATCATTCTACTAGTTAAATCTATATTGTATAATTTTTAGGATAACTTCCCTATAATTAAATTATGTTTGGAGACTAGTTTAAATAATTAAACGAAACTGTTCCCTCAATACTTGTACATTTAGAAATTATCATCTACTATGTTCGATAGATGAACATAACTATAAAAAAAACAAACATACTTAAAATCTTTCTAATTTTGTTAAAAAATATTTTCACTTAAACAATAACCTTAAAAGTTAATCTTATTTTAGTTTTTAAATACCACCTTATGGGTAAAAAATATATATTTTAACCTTTTCTACATGTATATTGCGTTAATCTACTCTGCCATTACTATGGGTAGACAAGAATGCTTTATATAGTAGTTTCAACTACGCCACAGCTTCCAAATCAAATGTAATTTTGTACGTGTATGCTTGATCTGAATCGCTCTCGTGAACAGTATGTGGGAGGAACGTTGCATTGCAAATAGGAGATTATTTAAATTGCTCTGCAGTACTTCAACGGATGTGTTAGTTTTATCCCGCCATTAAATAATGTTTATAAAACATTCCCTCTGACTCATATTATATGTATGTACCGGCACGAATGGCAAAACAGTCACAAAATATAATAAATAAGTATATAAACATGTCATAACATGTGTTAAGTAAAGTATATAAATTATTCCAGGAGAAATCTCGCATTGCTTTATCTGATGTTTTATTGATTTGATTTTCATGTGATATAATTTACGTTTATCGCAAAAAAAATATAAGACTGTAACACAAATAATAAGCGAAGCTTATAGATCAGGGACTGAAACCGGTTAAATTTTATTTTCCAAAATACGTGTCTGATTGAGATATTACCATGATATTAGTTTTAAAGAGTAATACACACTAAACTTACCACTTAATTTTTTTCAGTAAATATGAATAAAAACGAAAGAATATTTACAAAAACCTTTATTATACCGGTATAACTACCATAGTAAATTAACCGGTATTCAGTCCTTTTTCCTGTTATAGATTATCTTGACCGGCTTATATCGATGGGTCGTGGATTCGAATCCCACCTGGACGACATGTTAATAATTTGCTGTAAGCGAACATCAAGTCTATGTATAACAAAAATTAATCATGACTTTTACATGCATATTAGCTAATGCAGTCTGCTGATGTGAAAAAGAGCGCACAATTTGTGTGAACCGCATTTTACAAAGGTTTAATAAGAGACGAGCAAAAGGGGTGCGCCTCCAAGCTGCACAAAGAAAGTCAGCTTTGAAATTCTGCAAGCTGGTAAACCTCGTTACTCGATGCAGAATATCGTTGAAAATACAAATGTATAACGTTTTTAACAAGAACTTCTCTCAAGTAATACCCTGATGTAAAAGAGGAATCATAAGTAGAATTATTTTACTTTATCTAAAAAAATGTGTTGAATAATAAGGAGTTGTCTATCCAATAGTCACTGAAAATCAGAGTTGTGACGTTGATGCGCCACAACGTATACTGAGTGGCGTCTCTGTTTGACATCTGTCATTTATGTAATTAAATCGGAAATTAATTAGCGTTAGGTAGTTGTTGATGTGTTTATGTAATTTTTGTAAGTCCAATAAATTCATTTCATTTATTGATTTGTTATATAGTCAGAGGATCAGAGCACTTACATAACAGAGGGGCGAGCACGAACAAATTTCGACATTCGTCTGTCAGTAGTATGAGAAATCATTTGAAATTTCATACAAATAATAGTTCGACGATACGAATACTTTTTCGACAGTTGTTCGTGCTAGCCCCCCCAGAACGACTCCAATGTATTTTTTATTCCAGGGTGTATGAAGCCTATTTAGGTGTAACTCGCACAGATCAAGCAAATTCTCTGTAAATTGGTGGCTCTGTTATTAAATGAAAATGTCATAATATCAGGCATTTTAATCTAACCTTGCCAAGTTTCGCTAAAAATATTCAACAAATAAATCGAATATACATGTTTTTGTCAATTCTCTATTCTATTCGAGAAATGTTGGCCTATTTAAATAATCTGAATATTTAAAAAGATATAATAATGACCATTTCAGTTAGAATTTGTAGGTCAGGCTTCCATAGAAAATAAATTCTAAAGATACTCTCTGACAATCTCGAAATAAAACATTGAACTTCAATGCAATAGTTGCAGCAGTATTTAATATACCTATACATTTTCTGATTATTTCTTTCGTTTTTGTAATAAACTGTATTTATGTACTTAAATATTACAATATACGAACCAATACTTTATTTATTGACTACTTCTTCATACAGAAGAATTTTATTAAACGTGAGACCAATCGAAACAATATGCTATATTGCATGCGGTGGTTTCAATTGCAATCTCAATAAATATTGACGCTACGTGTAGTGAGAACTCTCTTGCAGCTGCCCAGGCCCCTAGTGGGAGATTTACAAGAAAAATTGTTAGTATTAGACGTCCATACAAATTGAAAATCCAAGTTGACATAGGATAAATGCAACAATATAATACGAAACAAGAATATAACTGCTATTACTTCATTTTTTATGTTTAATGTTCATTATAAATTCATTTATAAACTAAAAGTGATTGGCCAAAAGATTTTCTTCGAAAGTTACCTAATAATAAGTAATCGTTGTCATTTTTTAAAATCGCAGGATCAACTGTATTCTATAAATTCGCACTCGTATTGATCTCCATAATTGTATTCCTTTTTTACAATGTTCTTCAAAAATATGTATGAAATTCGCATATCGCTATTTGAAAACAATGTAAATTTATTTTAATTTGTTTTTTTTTCATGAAACGTTATTGTTATTTTAATTTTCTGAAAGCACTTTAAAGTTAAACAATATAATTATCACGATCACGATACTTCTAAAAAACCGACTTCAAATACATACTTAATATTAAAAATATTACTTTTTGTATAGTGGTGGATTCCGTGGAAAATTATTTTCCATTATATATTATAATATGTAACGTGAATAAGATTTTATATAAGCATATTGTAGATAATAATCAGCCTTACTGTGTCCTTATTCCTTGGTCGAATATTAAAATACCGAAAGATAACCAAGACTTTTTCAATTGATATTCATGACCGAACGGACCGTAAAATGTAATATCGAATTATCCCCTAAAATGACGATTCTCATCTCATTCGTATTACTTGAAAAGTATACTCATTTTGTATGAATCCATGGGTTGGAATCTTATTGATTTTATTGAATTATTCATTGAGTTATGTATGTATGCATAATAATGATGTAATGCGGGGTAGCTGAGTTTATTCACACGAAAATATAATCCAATATTTAGAAGTTTCACTTGATCTCAAAAAAGACAACACGCCCTCAGTTTTAACACTCTCTTGTTGGTAATTTTACGTATCTATATTTGTTAATCCCATCTTCACGACTGAGCAGAAGTGGTTTATAGGTGTTTTGGTACTTTTTTTAGTGTTAGATATCGACAGGATGAGGTTCACTTGATGGTAGGTGATACCTCAGCCACAGAACATCAGTCAATGTTGAGCTGCCGACCTACTTATTACTTCGAGCATTCGGAAGTCCGACTGTCCACGGTTTCTCCATCTATGAACGGTGTTTCGTTACCCGGTGGGAATTTCGATATTCCTCCCACCCAATCAATGCCAGAAGACATGCTTACAGAAAATTATAACAATGTCGTCCCGGTGGGATTCGAACCCACGACCCATCGATACGCACGGCAGGTGTTCTACCGAACGCGCCAACGAGCCCGTCCACGCCCGTACGTTCACGTATTGAAACGTGGAAACAAACGCACTGCAGTTTTTAAATTAAAATAAGTACTATTTTTGATTATTACTAATACTATACTAGATTTCAACATGTGCGTTCCGTTTGAACGAATGAAAAGCATTGAACAAATCAAGCAAGTGTGAGCTAAATCTGAGGATTCAGTTGAAATCGACAAATTCAGAACTATCTCCTTTGAACATGCAAGCGTGTTAAGTGAAATTCAATTTAGAATTAAGTCTCGGCACCTTGAATACCACCTCTTTACGACATAGGTATTCACGTGAATTCAAACAACTTTTAAGTAAAAAGGAATCGAGATAATGACATCGTTTAGCGTGCAATTTATAGACAGAACTTTGGCTTTTATCTCCATTCTAAAATTAACAGTTAGTAATTACTTGATAACCTTAGTGACGGTGAAAGAAGACACCTAATCTAATATTGATTCTATTTGTAAAACAAATTATTAATGAAAATGTTTAACTCTCGACTGATCACCTGAGATCAATATATAATTGGAACAAATTAGTTTCTTATATTTTAAATAATTAATCTGATATTTTAATATACGTAATGAAACGATTTTGGTAATACTAAAACGTCACTTCAAAATAAAAACCATATCGTAGAACAATGTTTAATCACTGAAAATTATTCAAATATTATTTTTTTCGCGATTCCCTTTAAAGGCTGGCAACGTAGGTATGTACGTATTATTATTGATTGCGGTAGACATGAGCAAAACTTGCCAAACATCTCCACCTCTTCTGCTCGTTTGCCTATTTTATCCAATAAATACTTAATAGAAATACCTTTTATTCACTGAAATCGTACTAGAAGATATATCTACTGAGGTACCTTCATATTGATGAAGTGTTGTAAGGCACTCGAGTTAAATGGAGCGTTCGCACTACGACGCTCGGAGGCTGCGGAAAGCATTACAATTGGACTAAAGGTGTGTTATTCAGCTCTAAACCGGTTCAAATATGCTGATCAGACATATGAACTACTGAGCTGTAGATCATATATGAAATATTCAAGCTCACAGCTCAAGAAAACTGTCTAAGCAGCGACTCGCGTAATCGCTTATCACTAGACACTAGGTTATAAAAATGAGTGTGTGCTAAATCGATGGATATAAAATGAATGATTCAATTATTTATACTTCAGTTTTCCTTATGTTTCCCATCAAAGACTAACTACTGTACTGACAGTAGATACTGTCTTTGATAGTTTCAGAATTAAATGTTTATGATAAATCTAATCGATAGACATGCATTGCAAAGAGACAATAATGACTTATACTGCTTAGTACTATAATTATTATAAACCAAAATAAAACAATTAGTGAGACGAAATTAATTTATTTCCAAGAAATCCTGAAAATTAAAACAGCATTTAAGTTATTGTGGAATGAGTTGTCGCCTGCTATGTATGCGAACCGTACGATTTGGGGGTCTTCAAGATGAGAGCCTATTCCTAACTTAAAGGCAACGCATCCTCTGGTGCTGCGGATGTTCTTATACGGTGGTTTTCACTATCCGTCAGGTGAATCACGTTTGCTCCCCTATTATACAATATAAAAAATCTTTGTCCTTTTCATTGGAGTGATCAATACATGTTATCTAAATTGTAAAAAGGATGCCCTTTATCGTTTACTCACAATATAAATGTTTATAGACCAATTCAGATCACTACAATGTGAGCTGTTCAGATATGTCGGCTACTGAATCGCAGCTCAAGCGTGTCCCATGTCTACTTAGGACTGTCACAGCGTTCGATGGTGCTTGAGAGACGCTACATACATGGAAGCTGTGAAATTATGAATAATATACTCTTGACACTATTTTGATTGTAGAATTGTCATTGGATAAAAAACAGTACGAAACATACAAGATATAATTGATTAGTTTTTCGTCGTGTCTAATACAAATTTTAACATGTGTATCTTTCTAAGAAAATATAGGATTTGCCTTTGTCCAAACACAGCTCAAAATATCAGCGCATTATTATTCATCATATGTATATGTAAGTATGTTTTGAGGCTGTAGTATCCAGTGGCACACCCGTGGCTCTGTCGATAACACAAAATATAGTATTGTCGAAAGCATTTAAGAATATAAAAAAATAGTGTAATAGTGTAACTGAATAAGCTTAAGGTGGAACTGCAATTGTTATATCGATTAGGGTTCAGGCAAATAATTTGCTCGCCAGATCACTGTATGGAAGGGGGTAAAACGATGAGAGTAAAAGTTAAAGATTTTTTGGTGATATTTTTAGTGAGTTTCAAGTATGACTTTCAGAAATACATAGGTTTGTATGTAGACAATAATGTCTTCTCTTACAGGGTTAAGATTTCTTTGAAGTAAATTTAGATTCCTATTCGACTTCAGATCTTATCCTCCAGTTCTCATCTTACCCCTATTAACAATAATAATTACAATAGTATAATTACAATATAATTTTTGTACAACGGATATGATATGATGACGAGCCTACATCTTTCTTAAAGGCCGGCAACGCACCTGCAAGTGTTGCGGATGTCTATGGGTGGCGGTAATCACTTACCATCACGTGAGCCGCCTGCCCGTTTGCCCCCTATACTATAAAAAAATATATATGATGACGAATGGAGTACAACTCGGAACTTTCCTGACCAGTATGGATTTTTTGGGGTTTGATTAAAAAATATACGGGTCCTATCTCCACGTTATTAACTTATACAAAGTTTTCATTGTTCTATATTTTCACTTCCTCATTAATATTTCATAACTGTAGCTTCCGTTCACACAATAGCTCGCATCGTTTATTATTCATCCACTAAATTTTCACCATGATTAAATATTTCAACAGCTTTTTTATACTTTTTAAAAATGCGATATCGCATGTATAATTTTATGCTATTTTGTTTACAAAAGTACTATATATATTTTTTATTATTATTATATTGTAGTAAAACCACCAGTGTACAGTATCCAAACGTATATTTCCATCTTCAATACAGATTTGACTTCTCGGACATGAATATATTCAACTACCAACACGTGTACAATTTCTTAAAATATCGATATTCACTTTGTATAGACGTTAATACATCACGAGATTACGAACAGTATAACTAGGACTTTACTGGAGCACGACTGTAGACAGAATGCCCGTTTTCTAATAATTTTGCTTAACAGCTTGACATTAGACGACACTCTCTCAATATTGAATGAATGAAAGGAACGAATGACGTGAGTGAACACGTGACGAGTGAACTGTCAAATAAATTGAATGACTGATATTACTTCCACAGTAAGAACAATTGAACATCTGAATTAAATATACTTTAAAGTATCGATACAATATGTAAACTCATTATAATTAATATAAATTATTTCAATTTTTAATACTAAATTTGATTACAATATACAATTTTGCCTTTTAAATTAACGAATCACAACACTCGGCCATCCACAAGCGTGCTATCTCCGGAGCACGCAAAATCACAACACTCATTGAGCACATTTTATCAAAATCAAAAGTTTTGTATTTATCTTATGAAACGTCTAGTTGCACGGTTCCAAAAAGTGGGTCTCATGGAGAAGAACCGGCAAGAAACTCCATGGATACTCTTTTCAATAATGGTTTAGCTTACAAAGTCTCGGTTACAATAGTAATAATCGGCTGAGAATTTTATATAATGCAAGGTATACAGAGATTCTATACAATGCAAAAGAAATCTTATACGATTTACCATCTTATCCTCTATAATTACAATGAAATCTAGATAAGTATCTACTAATGGTTAAATACATTTATTTCTCTCAAAAAATAATACAATTTCACTTACACGAGAAATAATTAATTAAATAACTTCTTTTTTTTTTATTTTTTTTAACTCGGAAACTAGAACATACAAACGCTATCAATATAATCAATACACAATTAATATTCACAATATCAATCTCAAAGATACTTTGTTACATAAAATTATTTATTATTATAACATAGAAAGTTAGACGATACTTCAAAAATTGCTTATAATACATAAATTGGAATACATTATTTATTAAAAATGACATTATAATATGGTAAATAAATAATGTTACAGTACTACTTATAGCTACATTAAACATTCTAGCATTTCTATTTATGCATTTGTAATCGCGCAATGGACGTATTAAAGATAATTATTTACTTTAATTAACAAATATTAATCACATCTTACAATTTTGAACACTGATTTAACCACAATTAAATAATTGCCCACGAAAGTATATCGATTGTCTCTGAAATAAGTGATTCGTCGTATTCTTGGTGCATGTGTGACTTTCTTAAGAAAAGTCCTGATGTATGATGGCCGCACCGCCACCATCGTTTTGACGCTTCACTAGAGTACCGTCAAAGTCAACTACTTGACACTCTTTTCCGACTTGAAAGTAGGGTACCAATTGATTCTTAATTAACCTAGATGGCGCAACATACACCGACACATTTATTATCTTATGCATTTACAGTCTGTAACCGAATGATTAAGGTCTGTTTTTTTATTTTCACTTTTCCATGCGAGATTAAGTATAGTTAGGGCCAGATTTAGTTTAGTTTTACGTTATTGCTTAGATATATGTCAAGGTCTTCAAAGATCTCATCTTATCTAACCTGTTTGAGTTTTGTTTGGTTTTAATAACTTGATTATCGATCGTAACCTAAACATTCTGATATTTCATAAGGTGAAAATCACTCAACTTTTTGATTATTACTGAGAAAAATCTTTAAATACACTGGCCATAATTGTAGTCCTAGCCATAACGATTCGCAACGGTATATTGTAGCGGAGTTATGGTATACATATATTTTTTTTTTTTTTTTTTACTATTAATAAATTGAAACAAAAATAAAATGTATTGAGCAACAAAATATTGACCCCACATATTTGATCTTGATTTGAGGCTAAAACTTTACTGTTTCATGTGCATTCAACACTTCTTCAACTTAATCGTATTTTTTTTTATTACCATATGGTTTTAAATACATCTGTCGCTTTTTAATAAGCAAATGTTCATCGAGTGTACGAAGAATCAAAACAGGAACTTTAAAGATAATTTTCTGTTTCTTGTGCAACCCCTTAGAAACTGAATTGATTTTTGGTGTGTCAAACCAATAACTTGGAACAAATTTTCAATCTAACATTTTAATGATTCATTTCATAAGAAGAACTAACAAAATCTGTTAAAGTGTACATAATTTTCCCATAGACTTAAAATTACCAAAGTTTACAAACATTTCATAAAATAAAATAAATTTGTAAAATAAAAATTCATCCTTCGACAAAACTTAGTAAATTGCAAAAAGTTTATTTAGACACATTCTTCGTTTAATCGCTCCATGGAATCTCCAGTAAGCTACTTTGTTTTTATTAAATGTGATTGAAATTCAGGAAACCAATATTGACTTCTTATTTGATCAACACATTACGCGAATGTCTAAATAATAATTATCAATGAACTTGAATATTTCGAATAACCAATTAACATGGCCATATTTGTTTTCTCAGTAGAGTTGACTAACTAACAAAATCCTGACTCTAATATATGTACTATCTATTAATATTAATGCAGACACAAATAAAATACTTTTCTATAACTAATTTTATAACAGTAAAATATTATGTAAATGATTAGTTTGTGGTAAAAAAGGTTTTTTTTTATTTTAAAATCCTTTCTTGACTATCACTAGGTCTTATTCCACAAAATGATTATCAATAATAACAAAATTTCATATAGGTATCTGGTATATATATCAAAATATATATATGTATATATTCATAAATATATATCATATTTCATAAATAATTCAATAAATGGTAAATCCTTGTGAATTGTATTCAAGTCAGTAAATAAATATTAGTCACTGATAATATAATTGAATATTACGATAGCTACTGAAATTATGAGTGCTTTTACTTAAGACATTAAAAATATTTTATTTTATCAAATGCTGATTCGTTTTAAAGGATTTTTTTTAAACAATTTATATCGGAAATTAATATCTCTATTAAATATCTTAAAAACTTTTGTCATGGCAACTATGACACACTTAAATAGATGTTACAGCACAACTACCTGCATTGTTGTTAATAACTTAAGGATATTCATGGCTATTTCATCACAACTATATGACTATTTCAGTATGTTTATACGGCTATTCTATCACAACTACAACGTCAACATGGCTATCATTTATAATTACTGACCTTTACAGCATACCTACATAGCTATTGTGTCGTTTCTGGTCTCTACAGCACACCTACATGGCTGATCATAATAGCACATCTACACGGCTATTGTGTCATTTCCGGTCTCTACAGCACACCTACATGGCTGATCATAATAGCATATCTACATCGCTATTGTGTCATTACTGATATCTACAGCACACCTACACGGCTGATCATAATAGTACACCTACATGGCTACTGTGTCATTACTGATCTCTACAGCACACCTACATGGCTGATCATAAAAGCACACCTACATGGCTATTGCTTCATTACTGATCTCTTCAGCACACCTACATGGCTGATCATAATAGCACACCTACATGGCTATTGTATCATCAGTGACCTTTACAGCACACCTACATGGCTGATCATAATAGCACACCTACATGGCTATTGGGTCAATACTGATATCTACAGCACACCTACATGGCTGATCATAATAGCACACCTACATGGCTATTGTATCATCAGTGACCTTTACAGCACACCTACATGGCTGATCATAATAGCACACCTACATGGCTATTGGGTCAATACTGATATCTACAGCACACCTACATGGCTGATCATAATAGCACACCTACATGGCTATTGTATCATCAGTGACTTTTACAGCACACCTACATGGCTGACAATAGCACACCTACATCGCTATTGTGTCATTACTGATCTCCACAGCACACATACATGGCTGATCTCTACAGCACACATACACGGCTGATATCTACAGCACACATACATGGCTGATCTCTACAGCACACATACATGGCTGATATCTACAGCACACATACATGGCTGATCTCTACAGCACACATACATGGCTGATCATAATAGCACACCTACATGGCTATTGTATAATTACTAACTGATCTTTGCAGTACATCTCCATGGCTCATATAGTTCACTTTCATGACTACTATATCTAGCATGACCATAAATACTGTTACATAAAATCTATTCTTTTTTTCTTTTCAACTCAATTATTTTAAATTGTTATTATGTTAAAAACTTATTTCGATTTCCCACCATTTCACATACATTATTTTTTTTTTATTCATATCAACTTACAATATGGAATGTCGAAAGTAGAATGGACGAAGTGGGTATCGAGTCGTTGCGTCCGCGTCGGTCATATTCAAGACACTTGAAAAGTTTAGTATCAGCTGTATGTTTGTATATCGTACACAGATATACTAAGAAGGGAAGATAGCACATACAGGTTCTAAGTAGCCAAAACTCTACTAGGAAACAAAATACTTATTGCGAAAAATGAAAATTCCTGTTGTCGCATATTTATAACAAAAATAAAACCTGAAGCTGAGTTCTTATCATCGATATACAGGACATGTTCTAAATCAATCCCTATAATTAAGAGTGGATCGATCAAACGCCTTCTGTCCCGATACACAGGTCCACTGATCTTATCAATTAATTATTGTCAATTAAATATCTTCTATACTGATGAAAAAATTCTCACGATTGAAGAGCACTACAATAAGTGGTTGAAAAGGTATAACGTGGTCATCATATTTTTCTAAAAATGTACTGTGGACTTTCCACCTACTTACTGATCAGTTCAAAACCTGGTCATTTTTAGAGAATATAGTCTGCTCTAAACGACACGTCAACATTAAGTATCTTAAGAAATCTCTGGGGCATAATGGCTAAATTTCCGATGTGTTTATGCATAAATCCAAATTCAAAGCCAAGAGTGGCGAATTCGAGTAGAATAACTTTCTAATACTTCGATAAATATGTTTTAATAAGATTACTACTTCACAAAAAATGCATTTTCATTTGTAACAGAACTTATGGCTGGACCAGGTTACTTAGATCTAGTCAAATTTACACTTTTTTTTTTAATATTGTCCATATAACTCAAATTCGTACTTACTAAAATGTCCTTTGACGTGGCTCGCGGGTCGTTACACTTCTGATTTGTAGTAAAACCACCAGTGTACAGTATCCAAACGTATATTTCCATCTCCAATACAGATTTGACTTCTCGGACATGAATATATTCAACTACCAACACGTGTACAATTTCTTAAAATATCGATATTCACTTTGTATAGACGTTAATACATCACGAGATTACGAACAGTATAACTAGGACTTTACTGGAGCACGACTGTAGACAGAATGCCCGTTTTCTAATAATTTTGCTTAACAGCTTGACATTAGACGACACTCTCTCAATATTGAATGAATGAAAGGAACGAATGACGTGAGTGAACTGTCAAATAAATTGAATGACTGATATTACTTCCACAGTAAGAACAATTGAACATCTGAATTAAATATACTTTAAAGTATCGATACAATATGTAAACTCATTATAATTAATATAAATTATTTCAATTTTTAATACTAAATTTGATTACAATATACAATTTTGCCTTTTAAATTAACGAATCACAACAATATATTTACGAGTAGTATGGGGAAAACATTCACATGATACAGGTGCATGTTTT
Organism: Anthocharis cardamines; assembly: GCA_905404175.1. Lineage (NCBI taxonomy): Eukaryota > Metazoa > Arthropoda > Insecta > Lepidoptera > Pieridae > Anthocharis > Anthocharis cardamines. The sequence goes on along the minus strand of FR989957.1, from coordinate 3,277,346 downwards.
CCCCATACTGGCCTTTAAAACATAAATTACGTGCTTCTCATTTTGTCTCTAGGACAAAGGATAACTATACATAAAAAAATAAAAGTGTATGTACTAAAATATACCCTATGGATGAAAACTTTGTGTGACCACTTGAGCTAGTAGGTACCCAACAAATTACAAAAATAAATCAGTTTTACTTAAAACCTATCTATAGATCGCGTCGTTGTCACTCGGAAAGTCTTCAAGCTCTCCTTATTTCTACATGAGTCATGAAATTGCTCACATCTACATGTAGGCAAACAGTCAACCTACTTCACGACGAAAACTGGCGACGTAGAATGTTCATTTTATTGTGAACTTTGGCTAAGTATGTTGATGTTTCGAAGGTATCTTCAACTTAGTAAACAAATCCCCTAGATCCTTGCTACGGACAGATTTCAAGAAATAGGTATTCAGCAGTAGGTACGTGTTTATGTCATTTGCGTTCTTCGTAAGAAGGCTCGATCTACGTGTTAGATTTATAGTGGACTGTATTTTTAGAAAATTGTTAATTTGTAGAAAGAATCCAATCAAAGCACCACCTACCTTAACTGCTCTTCCTCCAAGCCAGAATTCATAAGTACACGGCACTTGACTATAAAACTTAGCCAACTTGTCTGAGATGACTGCAGAGAACGTCCCTGCGACAGCACCTTCTACGACGGTGGTAAATGAAGAAGAGAAAATGGATGCGCGAGCGCAGTTACATTAGCCGCAGATATATGCGCCGCGGCGCATGCGCAGTACTGGTTTGCCTTGCGGCTGACTTTACCCAACACAGGGTGAACAACAGAAATAATTAATGGCGCTAGCATGTTCATTATACCAGTTTAAGATATAATTATTTAGACTGAACAATGTGAAAAACTTTTAATTGCTAAGGAAGGAGACGTTTGACTGCAATCCCATCTAATTTGAAGTGGTAATGCGATTTAACAAAGGGCACGTCTCTCTAGGTCCCTTCTATTCACTCTGACCTTAAAATACTGAAATTATAATTGTCCAGAACTATGGAAACCAATTCCATTCCTTTGCGGTCGTTATTATACAACATATCAAATAAATTAAATTACTTATTATATATTATTGTTCCTTCTCAATTAATGAAACTACAGATCTCAATTTTTTTCGAGCATAAAATAAGAACGATGAGACATTATTTAGATAAATACAATATGACCCGCGTTATTTCTATAAAACAATTTGTCATTGTCACCGAATATCCCTCTCGAACATAATGTTATATTAAACCACGGTTAATTTATCAAAGATTAAGATCCAAGATCCTCGACATAAACTTGAATCCGTTGTTGGAAACTGTTTCATATTTAGGTACATTTTAAACTACTCTTCTTTCCTATTTACCATTTTGTTAAACAACTTGACCACGTGGTTTTTATGTTATCTAGAAAAAAATAATATTCAATCCCATCAATAACATTTTCATGTATAGGAATGCCAAGACGAGTATAAATTGCTTGCACTGTAAAAAAGTTATCAGATCTTATGGAGAGCTAAGCTCTTAGCTCTTCACACCCTAACCTAACACTGTTGTCTTCAGCCAGGGCACATCATAGATGCGCTATCGATTTTACTTCGTATTCAGGAATCCATTGATTGAAACCGAAACGCGCAATATGCACTTCACGGTTATTCCTTCTATAAACTTTATTTCGATACATGGTCAGACTTTTAATATTCTCCCACCCGTTAGGTACCCGAAGTAACCTGACGTAAGGAAAACATGTCTATAGAAAATTTTAAACCTGGCAGGATTCGACCCAATAGAAAAGTAAATACTACCTTATACGCCTTGATGAAAATGGAAGAAGCGAAAGTGGTATGCAAAGACCGGACCATATGGAATTCCGTAATCTCTGCCTACCCCAATGGGAAAGAGGCATGATATCCATACATATATCTTCAGTGGAACAGCAAAACTGTTAAAGCGCCAATTTGTGAACAGAGAAAAACACATTTCATTTGCAGGTGTAGGTAGAACATAATTTTAACAACGGTTTTATTTTGAAATAAATAAATTAGATGAAGAATATAAGAGATAAGATTTTTTTTTAAAAACTAAACCTCATTTCCCACAAGTATCATTTTAGAGCTTTAGTTTTGCCTTTTCACTAACGATATGTACGAGTATGTATGTAAAAGTGAATTCCTGAGTCCCTTAGCATGGGGCAGATCCATTTCTGTGTCCGTTTCACTGATCTTTTATCTTTACAGGCAAGTAGATGATTAGCCTTCTGTGTCCTGCCAGACCAAAACAATTTTTTTTATCTTGTTTCCCTGGGATTCGAACCCAGGACCGCCGGTGCTAAACGCATCACGCTTACCACTGACCGACATAGGCGGTCATTTATGTATGTACATATTATGTTATACGCCAACGAGCAGGTCAATAAGAACGCCAACATTATGTTCCTCATTACTTCCAGCTCAATATCTCTTCACATATGTACGTCATATCTACAGACCACGTAACCGGAGACTAAGAACTCCGGTACATTCCCTCGACAAACGTGTTTGCGTAGTTTTTCTTGTTTACAGTTAATATAGAAGCGAGAAATGTCTCTGAAAGAATAATTTATGATACAACTTCGCTTACTACGCTTCTGGACGATTTCGATAAGAATGAATAAAGTCCAATTAAAAAATAGAAGAATTTATTTAGAATAAAATATTGTTGGTACTCATAATTTTCAATTACTTTTTAAGTAGATTACATATTTTTTTATGTTAGATATCGACAGACGAGCATGAGGTTCACTTGATAGTAGGTTGATACCTCAGCCACAAAGCATCAGTCAATGATACGCTGTCGAACTAACTTTTACTTCGAACATAAATATTTAAAAACTACAATATATCAGATATTAACATAATATGACCATTCGCATCAATTGCTTTACATTATGTTACTCCACTACTAAACTCTGACCTGGCAGACAAACCTGGGTATATTTAAAATAAATGTTCGCGACCACGATTCAATATGTATTAAAACAGAATTGTACACAAAAATGGAATATAATATTGAAAAAATTAAAGAAAAATTTATTTATTTATCATTTTACAATAAATGAGCTTATGGCCTATGAGCCAAGACGTACAAAATTTATGATTATTAGTTATTTCCTCAAAAAACATACTCTAAATCTATAATAAAATTAAAAACAATGTGCCATTCCCTCAGAATAAGCTGGGATATTTACTGAATTCAGAAACCCTAAAAGCCATTCCAATAGTTCAGTTCATTCAAAATATTAATAAAAAGCGAGTATTTTTTCGACAAAACTGACGTAGGTATATTCAGTTACCGCTACTCGGAAAATTTACGAAACTGTATATTTGCAGTTCGGCTACCTTAACGTTAAATGAGACCCGCAATTTAATTAGACTAAGCAAATGAAAGCCACAGAGACTAAAATAAACAGGGGTTGAAAATTTTGCAAACATCTATGTAAATAACATGACTCATCTTGCCTCCGGTTTGATATTTTGATACTCTCTCACTTTCAAGGTTGTTAAATTAATAAATGGAGATAAAAGCTACTTATCATTACAGAAAAGGTCCTTATACAACGTTTCGGGACAAGAGTCTTCGAGGAAGGGAATCTCTAGTGGAATACTTCACGTTAAGAATTTTATGTCGAAATTAAAAATGAATCGCTTATAAATGTCACTAATATAAGAACAAATTCTCATTTTCGATTGGCTCGCGGGTTGGACTTATGTCGGGATAAGATGTTCCCTAGGTCGCACATTGATCCGTAAGAGCATACGTCCCGGGTTCGATTCCCAGGTTGGTCATTAAGTGTTTCTCGCTTTTAAAAGTGTGGAAATGGTTGGTCATCAAAGTTTGAGAACTTGCGGGTTGTTTGACGCCCGGAAGGGTTGATAACATAAACATTGGTGGAAGTTTGAAACCTGTACAGAAGGCACGTAAGGTGGAAAACTAACACTAGTGGTGAGTCAACAAGTTTGACTAGAAATTCGTCCCGCGGACTCCTCCCATGTTGAGCATGGGAAGGATGCACAAGCGGGACAAGGAGGGGGGCCGTTTGGCCTGACCGCCGGGTGCTCGCGGCAGTACGCTATCGCGATCCCGTGGGCCCCATTATGGCGGCTTGAGGGGTGAGGGGATTTTTTTTAGGTCGGGCATTAAACGGGTGGGAAAGTAAATTCCCGAGTCCGGGAGTGATCGAATGGGAAATATAGTGGGGCATGGGGCAGACTCATTTCTGTCTGTTTCACTAATTATTTTTCTGTACAGGCAAGTAGGTGATCTGGCTTCTGTGCCCCGTTAGACCGCAACATATTGTTTTAATCGTGTTTCCCCGGGATTCGAATCCAGGAATTCCGGTGACAAACCCATCGCGTTAACTACTGAGCCACGGAGGCAGTTAAAACGTTCATCTCATGATGAACTCACCCATTTCAAAATGAAACCGTGGTGTGCACAATGCGCGTTTCGGTTTCAGATAGTGGACAATAAACACATTTTTAACTGATGTCTAGTGGCTGTATCGCCCATACCCAGTGAGTCTCATGAAGATATATGACATAATTCCATTCTCTGACGCTAGACAACATCAGACTTACTAAAAAGCCTATCTAAACTAATATATTATTATATTATGATTACTATTTATACAATCATATTTTTAATTAATTAATATATGTTATATGATAAAGTTGCAGTTTCCATTTCTATCACAGCTTTTCTCATATTATCATTAAGATTTCTTTTGTTTCTTATGAACTGTTTTTTTCTATTTAACCAAGACGTATATTCTTATACCTCTTTTCATAATTAAACGACATAAAAGAAAACACATCACACACTATACGAGAGACAATCATGAATTGTATTTTTTCTCTATGGTAGTTTTCGTCAGAAGAGCATGAGATTCACTTGATGGTATTTGATTTATCTCCTATTCACCGGGGCCCTTGTCCACCTAGCTACGCCACTAGGTAATGTGCAGGTGCAACTTTAGAAGTCGCGAGTATGTTGCCGGCCTTTAACCTGCAATAAAAGTAAATGGCAGTTCAAAAGCACCTGTATGACGAATTGGTTGTACGTTGTACGTGTCCGGGATCAGGCCACCTAGTATAATCCTTATATTATATTTATCTTGAACGTATATTGTGTCAGTATTATGATTGATTCGATTGCCCCTATTGTTTAATGTTCATTAACATGAGCGCAAAACAATAGGGGTAATCGAGACCGCGTCTCAGCAATATTGCAGCGACAGGCAACCAACATACATCATCGATATGACAGCACATAATAAAACCATTTTTTGAGGCGGTTGGTATTTGAAAAAACGAAGTATCGGTGTGATTTTGCACGCCCAATATACGGGCAGAATGTTTAGAACTCAACCAAACGTGTACATCTGTAACCACTACATTCTGGCAAATAAATGTTTTTGAATTTGAATTAACCGATCAAATTGAGATGTAAGTGGCTTATGGCACACGCCCACAGACCATTTAATATTAAATCTTCTTTTTTTAATATATATGTACCTATTTAATATTTAATATTTTGTGCACATGCCCTTAAGTCCGTAATCAGAGTCTAACTTAGATTTGAATATAAAGAACGGTTCATATATTTATATACACTAGTCACAAAAATTAAGGGATATAAAAAAAAATCCAAATTTTTGGGTGATTGGTCTGTGCGTTTGCTGTCTGTCTGTCTGCAGCTGTTGAAGGACCTCTGTACACACGGCAGTAACAGTTCAGAACCGTGTATTGCCACCTCTGTTCCGAATCACAGCTTGTAAGTGCTCTTGCATGTTGATGCATCGTCGAATATCACGTTGTCAAACGCACAGACGAACACACAGACACATGGAGCTACAATTTGCTTTTTTTATTTTTTCTGTACGGCCATTTTCCTCGGAGTTACAGCTCGTTGAAAATCACCCAAAAATTTTGGATTTTTTTTTTATATCCCTTAATTTTTGTGACTAGTGTAGCTACGATTTGTATGGATATGCTGAAACTGACTTAATTCGCGACTTGGGAAACATGGCAATGTCTCTATAATTAAAAAGTAAGTATTCTGTTCTAATATAAATCCAATTTCGAAAACTTCTTCATTTAAAAGAAACGAGTTTAATCTCTAAAAACTCTAACTTTGAATAACATTTGGATTTCCTCAACTTAGCTTCGTTCGCACGAAAGTATTGAAAATTTCTAAGTATAAAGGGTTACTTGCTGACAACATCAAAGGACTAACTCATAACTAAATTAAACTGCACTTCGGATAATACAGTCACAGAGAACTCACATTGACTTTGAGCTACTATCAGTTACAGTGAGCAGTCATTGAACTAGCGTGCAGTGAACTTACTACATCGTAGATCCTAGAATATTGTGCTTACCTGATATTCAGGGGCCGTGGCGAATAAATACTTCACCATTGAAACCTCTTTAACGAGGCATTTAACTAAAGGAACGAACACACACGTAAATTACAACATTGTTTTATACTTTAGAGAAGTCAATAAAAAATCTATTTCATTTGGGTAAATGAAAGTATGAATGAATGAAACAGATGTTTTTACTCGCTACGAATTAGCAATTAAAAAGACTAATGAGACCGAACTGGGTGAGCCATCTGAGAAATGATAAAAAATAATCTGAATGGGAAATCAGGATGAAAATTAAACTTCCGCGGGCTAGATTATTTTGTAAACGTATGTCTAATTATTATTATAAACGAGCGGAGAAAAATGATTCCGTGTTTCATTGAATCGCCTATAATTAAAGTTTGCTAAATGTTTTCTTATCTTATACCTACTCAACATATTATCCTGAGATATTATCATAATAACATTGTTGTTGAGACCTGTTGATACAATAATAAGATCTAAGTAATATAATAGTTATCATATTACTTAGATATTAAATATAATGCTAAATTAGGCTAATGTGTGAAATATAATTTTATCCGTACAGTATGAATGATCTGTGGAAATTTAGAAAAGCGCCCCTAATAGAAGCCAATAATAAATATATTGTAGACGTTATTTTACTATATATGGAAACAAAAACTTGACACCAAAGAGGATACTCGATTAATCCACCATGTGCTTCGAAGCCAATAATTTTAACAATTATTGGGAGTTAATGTTTACCATTTCATTGGAATAATATACATACGTATGTATCAGTATAATATTGAGAGTGAGATGTACCTCTATGTAAGAACTTAAATTAATGCAGCATTACTATATATTATTATGTACTACCTATATAGGTATATCTGCGTCGAAAATAATTGACCCCATTTAAAATTGTAATTTAGGTGGAAGTACAGCTTTGCGGATTAAAGATTCTAGAGTACATTTCAAGAAAGAAGTCCCACGGATATTGTTGGAACTACAATATTTTTTATGAAAGTATTTTTAACTCCATAGACACTAGCGACACCTAAAAAGGACTTCTTTTATGAAAAGGACTCTATATAATAATATGATCATATGATGGCCATTGGCCACCTCAAACCGCATTTAAATCTACACAATCAGTTATGAAGTTGCCAGTTTTAACCTTTAATACGTGAAAGCAGATTGCACTGCCATCTATGTCTACGCTATATAGTACAATATAAATCCATGCACACGCCAGTGTTTTATATCAGAGACCTCTATCTTGCATTAATAGAAAGAAAACAAACAGCTGGAATCAGCCACTCCTCTCTGCTCTCGAATATGACAACAAATGTGTCACTGCTCGGTTTACGCTATTCGCTACTTGCTAGTTGATATTATTACTACTTTATTCATATTCTATTGGTTCTCATTTTATTCCTTTGGAATTACATCCAATGACAATTCGCACTTATTTTATCGCTGCCACGTTAATCTAGCGAATCGTGTTATAATTGTCATTGAAAACAAATTCTTGCGAGTTGTGTGAGTCAAATTGTCATTCAAATGACTGTGTGAGGAATTAATCCGTTTTATAATTGTTTTTGTGAACAAAGTAAGTAAGAAAAACATTACAACATTCTAAATACAGATTTCTTTATACTTTGTATTGAAATCAGAAGGGATTTATATTTTAATAGTTTTCATTCATTGCGCCGAGCATAAATTGACGTCATTGATTTCCATCACAAAACAAGATTTTGTATTCTTTTAGTTTTATTGCCATGTTCAAGAACAGTAATTAATTAGTATCTTTGTTGTTAATTACATTTTTGTGTGAGTGCTTGTTCATAAACAGATAAGCATTCGATATATTTATTACAAGTTTTAAAATTAATATTGTTTTCACGGTGAAGGCCACTCAATACTCACCAATCGCACTCTTAAATTGTTCAATAATACAGCCTAAAGATATCATAGGATCGTTTATTCACCAATTATAACCACCCATGCTTAATTGGTTTGATTACGAAAATGTGTCACCTTCTTGCGATGAATAACGCCCTATTTCGCTCATAACGCTTGTAATATAAGTTTTCACGCAAATAAAATATTTATCACATTGTATGCATAATCCCTACTTTTCTAGATAACACTGATAAGATAGTGGTTGATACTTACCTCTATTAGATTTATAAATACTGAATTAATAAGCTATTCTGATATTGTTGTAGGTAAAAGGGTCCACCATGACGACCCAAGTGCAAGCTCTATATGACTTCTCAGGTGAGCCAGGCACCACAGAAATGTCAATAACATGTGGAGAAATACTGACATTAATCAATACGGAAATTGGTGAAGGATGGTGGGAAGGAAAAAATTCTAAAGGAGAGACTGGCTTATTCCCTGCTGCTTATGTAAGAAAATTGACTCAAGAAGAGACCACACCAACCAAAATGGCCCCGGCAGCACCAAGATATGATCAAGCAGCAGATGAATGGGGAGAACAGCAGTATAGTGCAGGGGACAATAACTACCAAAGAGCAGCATCACATGAAGATGGCTGGGATGATGATTGGGACGATGATACCTATTCAGAAATAGGACCTGCACCACAACAAAAAGCACAATATAACCAGAAACCTCTTGCACCCTTGCCTGGTATGCCTATCAATGATTATAATCAACATATTGATGATACTGCATCCACATTCTCATCAGTTGGTACAGTGAGAAAAAGCAAATTTGCTCCATCTTCAAAAGTGAGCGGAGAAAGTTACCTTCTAGCAACTTTAAATGTAGAAATTTCAGACTCTGAAAAAGTTTATATTATTCAAGATGAGGATGGTTATGCCTGGTCTCCTATCTCTCAGCCTTATCATGTAACTGTAGCATCACCTAAAAAAGAGTCCAAATTCAAAGGGATCAAAAGTTTCATTGCATATCAATTGACTCCTTCCTTTAACAATATTCAAGTCTCTAGGAGATATAAACATTTTGATTGGCTGCATGAAAGATTACAAGAAAAGTTTACATTGATACCAATTCCTCCACTACCAGATAAACAAATATCTGGACGTTATGATGAACAATTAATTGAGCGTAGACGTGTTCAACTCCAGGAGTTTGTAGATTGGATGTGTAAACATCCTGTTCTATCAAAGTGTGAAGTATGGCAACATTTCCTTACTTGCACTGATGAAAAGCGCTGGAAAGCAGGAAAACGCCAAGCCGAAAGAGATAATCTGCTAGGTCTAAATTATTGTGTATCTTTAGTAGTACCTGAAAAAGCTTTACTGCAATCACAAGTAGATCACATCACAGAGCAGTGTAACACTTTTATTGGTAGTATGGACTCATCAGTTAAATCAGTTACGAACATGTGTCTTGCACAAACTAAGAGATTCCAGGGTCCATACAAAACTGACTGTCAAAAGATAGGTGAAGCATTTTACAATCTAGGAAATGCTCTTAGCTTAGATGAAGGCACTATAGTGTCCACATCAAAACTCACTTCTGCCATAAAGATGACTGGTGGTGCTTATATTGAAATAGGCAGAATGTATGAAGAACAACCTAAATACGATTTCGAGCCTCTAGGAGATAAATTTCACTTATACAAAGGAATTGTGGGGTCCTTCCCCGATTGCCTTGCTAATCACAAAGCTGCCGTGCAAAAGAAACGCGAGTGCGAGAGATTGACAGCCGAACACAAAATGGAAGTGGCACAATTAAATGAGGTTTTGCGGAGAACTGATGTTATATCATATGCCCTACTTGCCGAAATAAATCACTTCAAGAGTGAGAGAACTGTTGACTTGAAAGCAACTATGCAGAAATTTTTAAGACAGCAAATTATGTTTTATAAGAAAGTAGTAGATAAACTAGAAACAACACTACAACAGTATGATGAATAGGTTGGATTGATTCAAAGTTATGTGCTATATTGATGTTATTAATTATGAGTACATTTTCAAGGTATTCACAATGGACTAATTGTGTATTTTGTGAAATATGTAATAAAATGAGTCGGCTGTATAATCCAAAGGATTTGTATTGCGTATATAAACAATAAATATGTGATGGAAATTGACTGAATTTTCCCGAAATGTAATTTTTAAGCTGAGAAATAATTTGTACATATTATACAAACTTGTGCTTTTTGCCGATTCTACTAAATATTATTTTTTAACTCTTTTTTTTGTTAATTTAAAGTTGTAATATACTTCAACTATTTTGAGACATTTGTATGTTTATAGTTTTATTGTAATATTCCATTTTATCATTAAATATGCTAATAAATAATGGAAATGTTTGTGTGTTTTTAATTCATATTTGTCTAGAAGTGTCTAATAACAATTATAACGCAAAGTATTGCCTTTAGAGATTGTAAGTATTATCAAATAGTACCTACTATATTATTATCCAAATTCTTCCATATTTATGAATTTATTTCTTTTACAGACCCAGACTTCTGCAAGATGAGGTAGCCCAGAAAATTAAGGACACTGAAATAATAAGAATACTACATAAAATATAATGGCTACTGAGAAGAAAGACGCCAGTGCACTGATAGAGAAAAAGAAGAAAGTCAAACCAAGAAAATCGAGAGATGCAGACTGTTGCAGCGTTAACTTCCTGAAATGTGTTCTACATATTTTTAATGTTATATTCTTGGTGAGTGTTAGCAACCAATTAATAAAAGTACTTATTAATATTAAGTATGTGCTAATTTTTTCTGAGTCAGTTCAATAAACAGATAGACGTGCCTGCTTCATGCCACTAAGGGACTCGGGAATTCAATTTCAATAGAAAGTGTTAATCTTCTGTTGCTTTCTTGCTATTGATACTTAGATCGAATGAGTTCAATCTTATAAATGTATTCTATAATATTTTTTATATGTAAAAATATTATATAGCATGTTTAAGTTAGTTAACCTCATTAACTCACAAACAATAATATCATTTTGAATAAAATCAAAATTTTGCTACTTTTGATTATTTTAAGCGTACATCTTAGATAAGAATAAATTACTAAGTGCGTATTGCGCTTCATACTTTTGTAATGGACCACAATACGCCTTTAGTGCTTTGTTCATAACAGTATGGTTTCGCTTAAAATAAGCAATAGTATCATAATCTTTTTTTTCTGAATGTCACTTAGTGAATTTTACAGTTGAATCGACGATATATGTATATCTCATAAATCCAGTAAAGTATAATATTAGCATACAGGTTAGAGAATACGTTGATTTTGCAAGGTCACAATAAATTAGGCATAGACCGTATACAATCGAGCCATGTATGTTCTATATTATTTAAATTATCTAACGATTTTTTTATCTTTAAATTATCAATTTCTCCGAAACAATAAATTAATTTATAATATGATTTCGACCGAAACTTATTATTAGGAAAACTTTCACGTTACATGTTTTACCAGGTGTTTTGGCAAAATGTTATGTAATTATGATCATAACATTGTTAATGAATGCTCTGATAATTAAGAACAATTATTATACATCTGACTTTAGAAATCAGTGTATTATTCTTGTTACTCTTTTAATTATGATAATCGAATTAGTTTGCAGGTGCCGGAGTGTTTATAGTAGGTGCGTGGACGATCGCGACTAGACATAGGTTCGTGCCGCTACTGCCCACGCCGACGTACCCAGCAATCTCTTACTTACTGTGCATCGCCGGCGCGCTGGGAGTCCCGCTGTGTGGACTCGGCTGCTGTAGCCTCAAGACTGAGAATAGAACCAGCCTTTTGTGTGTAAGTATCAAATACATTTTTTTTAAAATGAAAATTGGGCGCGTTGAGCGTTTTAGAGGGGAAAAACTTATAGATTCGCGTCGCCGACATGCTAGCGCACATAAGTTCTAAGTTTTCACTTCTTTCGGCAGGCCCCATGACTGCCTGTTAATTTTTTTTTTTAGTATAGGGAGCAAACGAGCCTGTGGCTCACCTGATGGAAGGTGAACACAGCCGCCCATGAACATCCGCAACACCAGAGGACTTGCAGATGCGTAGCCGCCCTTTGACATGTTTCAAGAAACGAGCCCATACAGTTTTAAAAGGCTGACAACGCATCTAAGAGGTTTAAATCACGGATGTCTTATCATCAGGTAAACCACCTGGTCGGTTCACCTGATGGTAGGTATATATTCGTGAACAAAGCTAAAAACTAAACCGATAAAAGCAGTAATATTTTATAAGAAAATATGCATATTCTGTTTTTACTTATTAAAATAAAATTGTGTATTAATTGTATTTCACATAGAAATATGAAAATTAAACATTAAGTTAATTTTTTTTTTTTTTTTTTTTGCCCATAGGGCAGGGTAAAGTCTTTCGACCATACCGCCTTGTCTTATGTTATTTTTTCCCTTTTATCTCTCCTTATTTATGTCTTACGTTTCTTATCCTTTATATGTATCGCAATATAGTACTTCTTCTTTTAATTAATGACGACCCCCGTCAAAGACGGAATCTTCCAATATCCAGTATTTTTCGTAATATAAGTAGTTATTATCATATCTTTATTTCCACGCGGCCATAAGTCTGACGTATGTCATTTAATTTTAAAATCTCAGTTAAATACATTTTGTTCAATCCGATTTTACATACGTATCGTACGTACAATTCTTTATTTATGTTAATATAATATTATAAAAGTATTAAAGGCTGGCAACACATCATTAACACATCTAGATGTTAACACAGTTGATTTGATTGTAATTAATCAATCTGAAATATTATATGAGTCGTACAGAATCAAAGGCGGCTATCTGACATTTTTGGTCCGGCAATCTAAAAAAAAGTTCTTGTTGTTTACACTGTTATGTCTTTTTATATATTTGGTTTTATCTTTAATTGTTAATATTAATAGGTACCTTAAAATGCAATTAATGATACCTAAAACAAAAATAAAGGAGAAAAACGTTTTCTTTTTTAAATTGCTAACAGTCAGCCATAAGTCAGATAGCCGCCTTTGATTCTATACGACTCATATGACCAATGAGTATGGTACCATAAGACTTTCTTAAATGATAGGCACTGGTGAACGATCATTCAATTGTCGATTCTGTCAGTGAATTTGATATCCAAACCAATCTGAACTTTGTCACTAAATGTGAAAATGAAACAAAATTTGAATTATAAATGTTTCCGACGTTTAAATAGTACCTACTTTAACCTTTAAAAATACTTTAATACACTTAAACTGGTTTCGAGCGTATTTGTATATATTTTTGGAAAATTACAAAAAGGATTTACTTGAATTTCATTTTTATCCAATGTTCTTTTTTATTTCCAGTACACATATTTCCTCTTAATAACGTTCATACTGGAGGTGGGAGCTGGCGGTCTCGCGTATTACTACGAGGTAGCTGTCGAAGAGGAACTGCGTTCGGATCTGAACTCCACCTTCATTACCAACTATGCGCTGGATACTGTAGTTACGGATGCGGTTGACACTATGCAGACTGAGGTATATTTTTTTTTACAAATCTTCTTCTTAGACAGACACTCTTCACAGTCGTGTTTAAGGTGATGGCACACTGGGGAGCCAATCCTACATTGTCATTTCTTCCAAGGGCTGCTGCTTGACGTAAAATGCTTCTCCATTTTTCGCGGTCACCTGTATTGCGAGCACACTGCACTAAAGTAGACTGTGTGGCCCTACTAATGAGGTCGGTCCAGCGTGTTGGTGAACGACCACCTGAGCGCTTCCCTTCAACATGGCCCTGCACGATAAATCTCTCCAAAGAGACCTCATTTCTGGAGATGTGACCAAAGAAGTTCAATATTCGCATCTGCACAATCAAAGATAGCCTATCTTGTATGTTGAGCTGTTTGAGGATTGAGGATTGAATTGTTGGTGCGGAATTCTGTCCATGGTACTTTTAGCAGCCTTCTCCACATCTCCAGCGCAACAATCTTTCGGCAATCCTGTATTTTATTTGACCATGTTTCAGCTCCTTATAGCAAGATCGGAAATACCAGACATTTCATGAGGTGAACCTATTATAAATCAATTAAGTTCAATTTCAACGCCTTAAACGCTTAACTTTTTGCTGCTAGCTAGTTTCTCATCTAAATAAAAAAAACTTTATAAATAATATAGGCAACATACTCAACATAACTGATTTTCAGCCTCAACCTAATATTTTATTATCTGTGCTTTTAATTTGAAATTTATTCATCACTGATTGCTCCCAATTACAACTCTCTGACAGGCCCTAACCTTACAATTTGTTTAAACCTGTCAATTCTCTCCCACGTATATACCAATTACCAATTAATATATGACCCACAATTGACACGTTAACGTAACAAACCTTGAATCGCGCCTTTACAATGTTCTTGATAACCTAATATAAATTCCTGACTTCTTGAACTTCTTTAACCAATATAAGAGAACCTAAATTCGTTATCAAGTAGTTTTAGGTTAATCATTTACAGTTAAAACCGTTTATGACGACATTGAATAGTACAACATACCGGTTATATCGACCAAAATCAGAGTCCCGACTGTACTTGGTACCTGGAAAACATCACCGGTTGTTACGACTATCGGTTTTTACGACCAAATATGAGTAGTTCCTTCGATGTCGTTATAACAGATTTTATCTACTTTATTTTCTAGTAACTGATGCCCGCGACTTCGTTCGCGTGGGTTTCATAAATGATGATAACTTTTCTTTTCGACATCCGATTTCGATGAAACAAAGCCTATATGTTGGGAACTCTTTAATTTTCCGGAAAGAAAAGTCTAATATATATATATATAATCTAAGATGTTGACCAGTGATATAAGGTACCACCATGTAAATCGGTTCACCAGTTTCGGAGATTAGCCCGTACAAACAGACAAACAAAAATATTGAAAAAATCGGGAAATGTTCTATTTCTCTTTTTACATTCCCCTGACTCGGTTTTAAGCATTTTTTCTATGTATAGACATTCGACCTCTACAGTTTTATTATATGTATAGATACCAACGAGCATGAGGTTCACTTGATGGTAGGTTACCTCAGCCACAGAACATCAGTCAATGATGCGATGTCGACCTACTTCGAGACGTGGGGAAGACATGCTTACAGAAAATTATAAACATGTCCCGGTGGAATTAGAAACCACGACCCATCGATGCGCTCGGCAGGTGTTCACCCGAACGCGCCCCTCAGAAATAATTTATTAATAGATTCTCCGGGCATAATATTTATTTTTATCTACTTTATTTTTCCAGTTCAAATGTTGCGGCGCCAGTCGGTACTCGGATTGGCGGAAGAGCGCGTGGCACGAGCACGACCCGCGGCTGCTGGTGCCGGACTCGTGCTGCAAGACGGTCAGCGCGCGCTGCGGCATGCGCGACCATCCCTCCAACATATACTATCACGTAAGACTTAGTACTGTGGGTTCTATAGTACAGTTCGCGGCACGAGTCGTGAGCACACTTTTTATTGGTCGATATGACGTTAACCACGCTGACGTGGAGCGTGATTGGTTCGGCAGTCATGCTCGTCGTCTATTGGTATCATTCGACTATACACTTGAGTGCAATTTTAGTGACAACTTTTTAATTAGTGTATTTTTATTATTTTTCTTACCGATTTGATTGAACCTTAAAAACAAAATATGCAGAGTAGAAAGAATCCGATGTTAAATAGACGATCTTGACAAATGTGTTATGTTACATGAAATAAATAGGTATTACGAAAAACATGATGGACCCTTATAATCAAACTGCAGAGGCGACTAATACAATTTAATCAATTAATTAATGTAATTTTCAATTACCGATTAAAATACTAAAGGTGCCAAATAATTTTGCCCGACAGTGTACTTACGCTGACTCAATCCCCACCACGGTTCATCCGTGCTCACGACTCGTGCCGCTATCTTTATATCCATATCTAGGGATAAGTAGTAAAGTGAATTCCCGAGTCCCCTACTGGGGCATGGGGCAGACCCATATCTGTGTCTGTTTCACTGATCATTTTTACAGGCAAGTAGGTGATCGGCTTTCTGTGCCCTGTCTGACCGAAACAATTTTTTTAACGACACTTCGATATCATCCATATCTGATCTGATGGTATGGAATACAGGGTTAATTTTTCAAGTGGGTGTCCATGGCCAAATCGGAAACCTCTCTTTTCCTCATAATACCGAAAAGTACTCATAGGAGTCTCGAGGCCGATTTCGATAAAGTTTGTTGTATGTCATTACTTCCCAAAATTCGTTCCTTATTAGCGACACTATCGAATGTTGTAATAAAACAGTATGTTATCTTTGGCAAAGAATATTGATTTTTCAAAAATTCAGTGATGCCTTTTTAGTTTTCATCAAAATCGGCCTCGAGACTCCTTTGAGTACTTTTCGCTATTAATCATAGTTTCAGATATGGTCATGGACTGCCAGTATATTAGGCCTTTATCTATGAAATTTCTATTTTTTTTTATTCATATAAATCAAATTCATGCAATCTATGCATCTTTGCCAACGCAGTTGTGCTGCAAACAAAAATTATTGTGACTTGAAATGGCCAGTACTGCAGAAAGGCAATTTCACAGGTAGAGACCTATTATTAACTAATGCGATACGAAAAAAAATCTATTAATGATTAACTGGATAACTGTAGCTTGGCGGGACAGTTCCATTATTTTTATACAAATTAGATATAAGTGTTCCTAGCATAACACAATTGTAAAAAAAATATTTTCAAAAAGAGTAACGAGTTTCTTGTCGGCTCATATTGGTAGAAGCAATAAAGTGACGCGGGAATTAAACTTAAAAATCTAAACAACATGAATTTGACAAGCCTGACAAAATCTTTAATAAAACAACATAAAATTTCAAACACTTTAATACATTTTCTTCCAGGGTTGCGTCCACGAGTTCACCCGACACATACGAGACCACCTCATCATACTGGCGGCTGTCGGTGTCGGTATGTCAGTCATACCAATATTCGGTTTCTTCTTTTCGTGCGTCTTGTATGTCAAAATTAAACACGTGATCGACTGACCCCGGCCTAAGGCTGCTGCCGCCAACCGCAAAGTTTTCGACAAATCGGCGTCAGCTGGTGACTTGTCTAAACCAACCAATCGGAGCTCGTATCGAGCGCCGAAGATTGCCGAAAGTTCCCGAACTAAACGAAACGCCAGGCGTACGCCATGTCCGTTACATTCAAACTCTAAGAAAAGTCACACACCCATATCGACTATTAGCGATAATGTTAGTATTTAAACGCAATACCACATCAAAAAATGTTTAAATATTTACTTGTAATTAAGGCGTTAAAATATGATATTAACGGTTTCTTAAGCAACTTTTTTTTATGAGATAAATATTTATTCAATCCAACTTTAACTTTAATGTTTGGCCAGGATCTTGATTATGTTTACCTAATTCTATTCTAAATTATCAGCTATCAGCCTCCGATGCAGCAGGTTATTGTAAAAAATAAATAGGGAAACGTCATGGTTTTTTGAATTTAGAACACAGAAGCTTTCATTCTTTTTTTAATAAAGTTTTGAAGTTGGTTCATAAGACATTTGTTCAGCTGGCGATTTCATACTTTAACCCCCGTTATTTATTTATTTTAGATTTTATTTTTTTCTATATTATTCTTAAGGCAAGAATGTGTGATAGCCACCGCGGTTTGTTAACTTAGGTTTTACAAAATGGCAGTCGTATTTAAGAATTCAGAGTTTAATGCTTAAATTTAAACGTAGAACTTTAGATACAGTTCTTATTGCAATCTATTAAGAATAATGTATGAAAATAGAATCTCACCAAATATCATACAATTATAACATGTGTTCATTGGATGTTGAATTGTCAAAAATAA
Source organism: Anthocharis cardamines (assembly GCA_905404175.1). Lineage (NCBI taxonomy): Eukaryota > Metazoa > Arthropoda > Insecta > Lepidoptera > Pieridae > Anthocharis > Anthocharis cardamines. Next base: position 3,259,060 of record FR989957.1, on the reverse strand, counting down.
AGATTGTGTAGCGTAAAGGGTAAGTACTGTTAGTAGTAACTGTGAACGAATTTACAAATAATATATGCATATTCAAATGTTCATCTATTATAGTAATATGTTGTATGAATGTGACAACAATAGAAAGTTATTTTAAATTTGGAATTTTGTATTATTTAACTGTTTTGTGTATGTAATATAATGTGTACTATCCTTTATTTATACCCTTAGTCAAATTTATATAACATATTATTATAAAATATAAAAGGTGCTATATTGTTATAAATACCATATTTGTATACTTAAATCTAGATTTTAAGGCTTTGGTGTGTTTGTTTTATTTATTTTATTTTTCTTTATGGTCCGAAGGTGTTATGTAATATAAAGTCCATCTCATTTATTCATGCAATGGGTCGTATTGGGTGTGTTAAATTGATCAATTTTCCAGCATCTAGGGGTATAATACATATAATCGTATTTTAAATTATAAAACGTTTCAATGTAATAAGTCATACTATTATAGTTAACAAAAAGCTTAATAATATCTAAAGAGTCCTGCCGGTATAGCATGACAACCGCGACAAAATTTGGTCGACCGTTTTCTCGTGTTTCAATCGTTTATCTCTTTATTTCTTCCTGGTCTAACATGACAATTACATTTAAAACTCGTGACTTTTAATATCAAAAATAGATTTGTCGATCGAGATATCTTTTCTATGAAAATTGTCGATGTCGAGATATAATACATCGAGATATCTTACATCTTAGTTTGTCTTCTCTCGTCCGCGACATATCTCGTGGCGGTCATGCTAGGCCGGATGAGCGATGACTCATTATGTCATAACAATAGCCTTGCATAAAGAATGAGTTTTTGGAATTTCCAGCTTATGTCCGCTTTGTAGTGACTATGGAAATACGTAATGTAAAGTTCTTTTCCCATATCCTTGTACACTCTAAAGGCGAACTCAACGTACCTACGTATACACTCCGTGAAGAACAAATAATTTCGGACACTGACCTCTTTTTCTACATCCAGGGATTTTAAAACATTTTAAGATCATTAAAGACATTTTACTATCACAGTTATCGTATCTATGGATGATATTCTAATAAACAACAACAAACAAACCCATAACTGAATCTCAAAACTATTTTATAAAATGTATTCGCAAATTTCTATGGAGAAAGTAAGAAAAAATGTTTTAAAACATACCATAATCAGTTAAAGCAGGTATTTATGAAAATACGCCTTGGCCAGATTTGAGTCCAGCATTGGATAAATATTTGTGTTGATAGAACGATATAATGGAGACATTTCAGAAATTTTATGCCTAGGACTGCTGAACTACTGTAGTAATATAGCTGAACACTAGGATCAGTTTATTACAGTTCTTTTTTTTTTAATTTACTGTACTTTTATAATATCAATAAAAACGCAATCAATAAAATGATCTCGTATCACCTGAATATAATTTTCTTGACATTCATATTTCAAAAGTCGTAAAATGAATTAATCTTTTATCATAAGTCTTCCGTGTGATTTTTGAAAAATTAGTCATTACTAAAATCCACACGAAAGTTTTCAGAAATCGATCCAAACAAGTTTTATTTCACGATTTAATAAAACTTCCCATAACTTATTCTTTTCAACTTTATGGTGTGCAAGGTAATATTAAATATACCCCTTGAATTTTGAATTAATTTATAATAATTACCTTTATCATACTAACGTTTTTAATTGTTATGACGTCAACTTAAATGAGCATGTAATCGACGCGACGTATGCAGTAACTAGGCGTACCGTATATTTATTCTGCCATGGTCAACATCACATCACTAATTATAACCAAAGTTAATGTGCCTTATTAAAATAAGAATTGTAATCTGTTTGTATTTAAAATGTACATAAGACATCTATGTATGATATTTACTCAGTAGCTTTATAAACAAGATCTGTGTTTTTCAAATATTATTTATTTTAATTATGCAAATAAACCTCATTTAGGGCGAGATTTTTCTTTAAGATATCTCACGGTAGAAAAATCGGCCCTAAGTGAAATAATCTTTTTCTAAATTGTTGCTGATTTTACTTTCCTTGCTAAACCAAATATTATATTAGTTTTAGTTTTACGGGTAAATGTAATTTTAAAATAGTCACATTTTATTTTATTAATATATTGTATTACATTATAGTACGCATTGTGAAATTTTATCTTGGTTCTTATACATGCTGTTTGTTGTTTAATATAATTTTTTTAAAGTAAAACTGATTTTGTATTACTCACCATCCAACCGTCCTTTATATTAAAAATTAAAATGGTAGTTAAAAATTCTTCAAAAATCTATATTGTTTGATAATTTAGCTTCATTTAATTAAATGCTTTTTTGATTTATGCTTATAATTTTCATGTCTTCTCCACGTAACTTCGAGCATTGAACGGGTGGGAGGATTATCGAATTACTGACCGGGTAACGAACCACCGTTCATAGATGGAAAAACCGTGAAGTGCATATTGCGCGTTTCGGTTTCAGTCTAAGGATTTCTGAATGCTCGAAGTAAAAATTAGGTCGACAGTGCATTGACTGCATTGACTGATGTTCTGTGGCTGAGGTATCACCTACCATCAAGTGAACCTCATGCTCGTCTGTCGATATCTATCATAAAAAGGTAATTTTATGAAATATAAACCTTGATGACGTTCTTCGAAAAATTTGCAAATCAAAGTAAGTAAGAGGAAGTGGCTTTCGCATTTGTACATCTAAAATCCGAGATCTCTAGCTACCTCAATGGGAAAAAGGCGTGAAATATGTATTATATAAACTATAAAGCCATTGTAACGCTATTCATAAGCTATGAACGATCTACTCTAGACTACATTAAGTTGCAAAAAATAAAACAACACCTTTTGGATTTTATGATCAAAACCTGTTTTTCTTTTATCTATTGGCGCAAGATATGGGTTCAACAAAAAAAAAGAACAGGTTATTGTGCATAGTACTGGGTGCAGATTTCATTATATTGTAAAATCCTTCTAATTAATAAATTACTTTCGTTATTTCATAATTGCAACTAATGTTAGGGGATATGATATTGTGTTGCAAACCTCCGTAACTGATCGCTTAACGTTATATTGTATTACCAGAAATACTTAACAGTTTTAGGCATTACTAATCACTTAGTAGCTATATTATGTACATCTGCCATTTTTAACTTAAACATCGTTTTGCACTTTTTATATCGTCATGCGTATGCTTACGGTATATAATTGCAGGATTCCGCTTTGTCATCTTCCGAATTAAGTAAAATTGTGTGTTTATAGAACGGGTTTAGTGAAATATGAATATAATACGAAAGAGCGAGGGTCGCGTCAATCGGCCGCTGGGTTTCCTACGCAATACGCGTTCAACAAACAGATTCCTTTATAATGATACAATTCAAAGTGGTTTTTCTGTTTACGATTGTGTTGAAGTGTAGCGGATATCCAGGTATATTCAGCAGCATATTATCAAATCCTAACAATAAAACTCATTCAGGAGTTCGTGATTATTCCGGAGTCGCTCTGACTATTTCTCCTCGGGAAATTTATGAAAGAATAATTGAAAGCAATAGAACCAACAAAATAAATGAGAGAAACCAACAAAAGAGCTCTAATCCAGATGAAAATCTAGGGGATACAATAGAAGTAACGACTATCAACTCCTTCGTGAGTAAGGAAAGTAATCAGAATAACTTCCAGCCACCTCATACGCTTTCTTCTACCATCGGACCAGAGGACAATCATATGAATAATAACCAGAGGCATAGTAATAACTATACAGTTGTACAAGAAAATAGTAATGATGTACAATATCGTAACAATTCAGGGAAGGAAGATAAAGGAAACAGTTTATATCATCGATATAACGACAGTTATAGACAGCCTATTTATGAATACCCACAAAATATGCTTTCTGATAAAAGTAATGAGACGGAACATCATAGTTATAATAATAATAAAAATACCAATTATTCCGTCGATCTTGTTCGAAATGAAGAGAACACAAGTAACTCTCAATTCCTTAAAAATCCAAATACAGAACTTGTTACTTTGGAACCAGGTTATAAAATGACTGAAGAAAATATGACAACAACGACTGTGGTTCGAGATAAATTACTTAATACAACTAGTACACCGCCACTGCCTTTAGAATTGGATATTTTTAAAGGTGATGGATGTCCCACGGGGTGTACGAAAATAAATAATAAGTGCGTGAAAACTGACTCTAGAAATTAATGATAGCTAGACGAGCTATGTGGAATGTACAATAAACCCTGAGGCCAGCAAGTTTATGTGATGAGAGCCTTTTAATTGAAATATTGTTGATGTCACTGTGTTAAAATGAGCATCTTCCACTTCTCCGAGATCAGAGCTAAGTATTCATCAAAGTAGTATAATTATAGGTCTGTTTTGTATATTTTATGTATACTTTTTGTAAATAAATAATCAATTTACGATGAATTTTATTAACTCGATTTACCTCCAATAGATCGAACGAGACTGATATGGACCGCTAACGTTGAATGAAAAAGATATGTGTGATACATTACTTAATTTAAGAAAGCTTGTCTTTATAATAAAAAAAAACAACCGTTATTTGGAAATTAAATCTCAAAGAAGTTGTAAGAACTGACTTTCTTTTATGTTTTTTTTGTCAAATATGGACAGACGAGCATGAGTTTCACTTGATGGTAGGTGACACCTCAGCCACAGAACATCAGTCAGTGATGCGCTGTTGACCTTCTTTTTACTTCGAGCATTCGTATTAATTAATTCAATTAATTATAATTCACATATTTTAATATATTTGATCTTACGAATGACGATTTTATTTTTATCGTCTTTACGGAATTTTACATATACAGTAGTTTATGACGCAATCTTTATTTTTTAGGAGAAACAGCTTTCAGAACCTCTTATAATTTTTATGATGGCATTAAAAACAGCTTTCTATTTATTTTCTATATTTTTAATGTTCGAAATACGGGGTTACGTACTATAAAACGCACCATAAGACAACCCCAGGTATATAATATATACCTCTATATATATCAATGGTAGAAACCCTGAATAAAAATCGATGAATATTTTGCAGGCCAGACACGATTGGCTACGTCGCGTCGGTCGTCGAACCAAAGTACAACGGCCATCCCTCCGACGCTATGTCGGTAATATGCTCTGTTAATACCTTGTAAAATTTCCACTAACACAAGCATTCTTTCAATTAGTGAAATATTTTTTACAGCCAAGTCGTAAAATATACTACAAATACATAAGCAAAAATGTCGTTGTATACGTCACTGGGTAGATGAATCACAAGTTTTCCGAACGACGCGACAGACGGCATACAAAATTTTCCAAGTCAATTAATTATTATTATTTACTACGGGTAACTACCGTAACTTGTATTTTTTTTCTTTGATGATTTTGTATGCTCAATTTCAAGTGCAGTCTAAATTATTCTATTTTTTTGTTTAGTTCCATTAGTTGAGTTCTTAAGTATTTGTACGTGTACAAGGATAATTATTGTATTATAATAATCATGCCTATTTTAGAAGTAATTAAATTAAAAAATTTAAAAATAATAATCATTAAATATTATTAATCACCTACTAACATTATATGTTATAAATATTTATAGGAACTGTATTTTAATTATGAGCTATGTAAATTTAGTCTCAAAATTTTGCCAGATGATCTATACGAATTCTGCTACCTATATTTATTAATTAAGACTAGAGAAGTGAGTAGAAATCAACACGCATTAATTACCTTTCTCATCTACCAACCTAATGACTTTAATTATTAATTATATAATTTATAAATGCAAGTAAGAGTTAATTAATTAAGAAATAATTAGGTGATTACTTAGTGATCATTATGTATATTTAAATTTTTGATATTTAATACAGGAACACAATGCCCTTACGACAGTTACAAGTGATTATTTACAACAGTTGCATTGCATGATGGTGTCCAAAGTGTTAACCGAAATTATTCTACTCTGTATAATTGTAAAACTAACGCTATCAACACCACCGACAACCACCGTAATAAAAAACCACATACCAGTGAATAAGAGAATTCTAGAAATAATTCACGCAAATTATCTACCTTCACGAAATTTAAGAATAACGTCATCGAAGAGGATGCCAATGAACCCTCATTTGATTTTAAAAATGATTCCGACCACCAAAGTATTTCTGGAAACAATTAATCGTTTTAACAAAATCATAGTGTCACATAACAGCTTGAACTACAAGCAAAATCCCGTTCGGTATAACTTAAAGTTGATTCCAATGCAAAAACAAGTTGGACGACCTCAAACTGTCGCGACAAGTCCGGTTCAAATGAATAGCTTTCAATTTCAAAAGCAAGATCAAGTTGAAAGCCAAAGCCATATTAAAAATAACCGTGGTCCTGCAGAGGTTATTGCCAAGACAATAATGACAACTTATTCTCAGGAAACTACTTTAGAACCTGCATCAAGTGACAAATCTACGAACAACGACTATGACATTGATATCCGAGGTGATTTCATCTAATGAATACTTATTTATTTAATTGTTTGATTCAACATCTGTATAAAAATAAGAACAATTATTCGATTCAAAAACACATTCAATCTTTAACAAACAACATTTATACATCTTCTAAACCAGTTTTGTTATAAATAATACAATAACATTTGTGGTTTTAACATTATCCTCTTAGGATTTATTTTTGTTAAATAAACTTTGAATAAAACAGGTTTATTCAAATCACAATTTGCCATAAAGCAAAGACCGCGTCAGTCGACTCGGAGATTTAACTCAGAACGCTTGGAAAAAATAGTGATTTAATTAATGATGAAGAAATTCAAAGTACTTATATTGTTAACGATAGTGTTTAAGTGCAACGGCCACCTGCGTATTCTCGGTGATATACTCTCGACTGCACATGATAGATTACATTCGAAAGTCCAAGATGTCGCTGGTACAGTTTTGGGAGGCCTCTCTCATGGAGTCAACTTAAATTTTGAAAGCCATATTGGGATCAGTGGAAACAGGCAACCCGGTAATGGATTTCAACACAACTCTAACCAGAATGGCTACAACCCGAATACAAAACCAGAAACAGTAGTTGTAGTTATCAAAGAAGATAATCAAAATAATTATAGACCATCTCCCGATAGTAATTATCAGCAGGCTAATAACCCGCCATATAATAATAACCAAGGTAATAAACCTGTGAATAATTATAATCAACTGCCCAACTACAACCCCCCAAATAATCAAGGGAATTACAATAATGGACCACAATACCAAGGAAACAATAATTATAATCCAAATAATCAAAATGAAGGCAGCAATGGACCACAATACCAAGGAAACAATAATTATAATCCAAATAATCAAAATGAAGGCAGCAATGGACCACAATACCAAGGAAACAATAATTATAATCCAAATAATCAAAATGAAGGCAGCAATGGACCACAATACCAAGGAAACAATAATTATAATTCAAATAATCAAAATGAAGGCAGCAACTATGGACAACCCAATAATGAACATCCAAATATAAACAATTATGATCGCCCTAGTGGTAATAATCCAAATAACCCTACTCATATTGATCACAACCAAGCAAATACACACGGTAACTATGGTACAAATACTAAATTCCCTGAACCAACCGATTTAATAACAAAGGAACCAAATTATAAGCCAGTCCAAGACATAACAACAAAAAAAACAATTGAAGACGATGAACCATTCTTTGTTCCACTAAACCCTAATGAGTACTTTTATGGAGGAGACAAAATTAACACCACAGCACCAAAGAGAGATGCGAATAATAAGGAACAATATGAAAATGGAGATTATAACATTGATATAAGGATTAAAGATGAGTAAGCCATACTAGCTGTAAGTTTACTATAATTCAAACCTAGCTTTATATATTTTTAATATTAAATGTAACTTAAATAATTTATTTCGTTGTATTTTTTTTAACCTTTTTCTTTGTAACATAACACTAACTTAACACTATTGGTTATGATTTTATTCATTTTTTATGATAAATACTACAATCATTCTACAACTTTAGCGCCCACCCGTTTATTTTTTCTAATATATATAATATTTTTATAATTAAAAAAAGTAACCTGAAAGAGAGGCTAAATTGTAGCGATTAAGCTACCTTTTGCACTTTTTTTGTGTAATTATTAAGCAACTAGCAACGCACCTCGGTTTCACACGGGTGCAATGTAGATGTACTATACACAAAAAAACCCTGTTACTCGCTGATAATGTAGCTTTCTATTGATGAAATAATTTTTAAAATCGGTTCAGTAGTTATTGATTTTATTCATACCATACAAAAATACAAATCTTTCCTCTTTATAATTTTAGTATAGAGTATAGATAAAGTAGTTAAATTACTAAATTAATAATTGACAAATTTTGCATAAAACAACATTACAAAAATAATTTAATCGCTAAATTAATTCAGTTCTAATCAAATGTCTTCCACATCGCGCATTAAAATTAATAAAAGTACTTAAACGGTTACTTTATAAATTAATTTAAATTAATTTTATTTTTTAATCTAAGTTTATTCTATAAATTAAAGTAACATGTGTTTTACTGATGATCTCATGGTGTAAATGTTTTGTTTTTATCGAGATTATATGATAATTCTTGTAACTGCGAGTGCAACACGGAATTGACGCAATTGTATTACGTGATAGACATATTATTGTAGTCTCTTCATCGTATTTTACGAAATATATTATTTCCCTAAACAATTTGAAAACTACTTATGGTTACGCTAACATTTACACAATATAATACAAGATGATCTACAGCCTTAAATTGTTCTTAGATTACTAAAAAGCTAGTTGTCCCCGTGGCTTCATATGGGATGCTTTAGCAAGATTTCCATACCGGATAATTCCATCAAAATCAGTTCAGCTATTTTGTCGTAAAAACGTTACCGTAAAAAAAGTACTATTTTCGAACTTAAAATTACAATCAAAGCTAGAAAAATATAATGATCATGCTTTAAAGAATTGACCATGCACATTGTATACAAATTACGATACAAGGCCGTCGTTTTAACTTACCTATAAACTCCTTTTTTATTTAACCACGAAGTTAATAGTTAGCTCTCGTGGCCTTAACGTAAAAAGTAAACTAGGTAGGTACCTAACTGCTTATTACGCGATTGTCAGTGTCTCGATGTGCACATAACTTGTTTAGAAGCAATCCCTTGGTGAAGGACCATACGCAAATCATGAATACCATATCCATAATAAACTGTGAACTCTAGTTGAAGTAATATCGACGGCCATGTTTAATTTTCTGGTTTTCCTGTTGTTGTCATCAGTGTACTATATTAATAGCCAGGAAATAGTCTTACCGCAAATTATAAGTACAGAGACATTACGCGTATCGCCGAGATTAAGTAACAGACTATTGTTGGGTGACGAAATCAAACGAACTCGTGATAATAGAGTCAATTATATGAACGATACCAATATAGGACAGTCTGAAAGTCTTCCTAGTTACAAAAATACAAATCAATCAAGCAAACAAGACCAAAATATTTCAACAATGACTAGCAACATGTCAGTATCGAAGACAGGCAACGTAAAAAACCGCACAATTGCCACAAATAGCATAACAAGCTACAGTGAAGAAATATTAGTTAAAGATCCGTTTATCCCAGATGAAATGAAAATAGGAGATTCCAATCAAACTGGGCATCGGAACGCAGTGGAATTCGAAAAAAATGATAAAAAGAACTCTTTGCCTCCGCCTAAGGTAACTGATGGTAATATATCTTTCGAGGATAGAACCTCATTTGATGGGGAGGCGTGCCCAACTGGTTACACGAAAATAAATAATAAGTGCGTGAAAATTGACAACTAATATTATAGCTCTGTATTTATTCTAATAAAACAATAACAGGTAAAATTCCTATAAAACATATTCATATGGAGATAACATAAGTATATTATGTTACGAGTATGTTCTTTGTTAATCAATTAAAAAATAATTCTCACAATAAACAGCACTTACAATAAATCCCTTCGTATTATTATTACACTAAAGATTTTTTTTATTTTTTTCCAAGTCATTTAATAGAAATATTGTATGGCAAGTAGTTTATATATTTTTCGATATGAATGTATGTACGAGTATACTTAATGACTTTTAGAAAATTGGATTTAAGTATTCGGAAATCCATAAGCAGACCAAATGCAATGTGCACTTAACAGTTTTTCCAATTATTAACGATGGTTCGTTACCCGGTCGGAATTTCAATATTGGTCCTACCTGTTTAATGCCCGTGACCAGACGTGGGGAAGACATCCTTATAGAAAATTATAAATACATCCACCCGGCGGGATTCGAACCCTCGACCCATTGGAGCCTAAGGTAGGTGTTCTACAAAACGCGCCAACGAGCCCATCAAATATACCTAAATTATAAACTTCTCGCCACGGCGGGATTCGAACCAGGCAACCTTTCGGAATACAAATTAGATGTACTACCAAACACGCCAACAAACCCATCAAATATTATTATGTTTTGGCTGCAACATTTAAAAAAATATTATTTTGCCACTAGGTAGGTCTACGTGGTACAAGAGTCAAAACAAAAATGATTTTATTAAATTTATAAAGTACACTCGTATGCTTTTAACTTTACAAGTAACTAGCAACACGCCCTGTCTTTGCACGGGTGCAATGCAGATACATACCATACACAAAAAACTATACTATTCGCTGATTTTCTATCGGTGAAAAAATCGGTCGAGTAGTTTTTGAGTTAAATCGTAACAAACAAATATTTTCTCTTTATAATCCTCTTTATAATATTAGTATAGATTTATAATACTAGTATAGCTGATATAAAAAAAATGTTGGCTGTATCACGACTTTGTTACTCGATAAGTACTCGTATAAATATAAAACACGGTGTAATCTTCATATTTCCTGCAATTATGCTTCTATGGAGAAATAAAAAGTCCCCGAGTTTCAATTTATGTCCATACAACATTTCATCAAGACTAGTTTAGGAGTTTAGCCGCCGTTTAGCAGCCGTAATTAAGATCAGTATATTGTGATGACGAGGCTGTTACTTTATATTATGCAGATTATCTTACAATTATTTTATTTATATACACTACATAATATATACACTTCAGTGGGTTAAATCAATTCTTCTGCTACGTCAAGCCTAAGTCAAATATATAATCCAGGGCCCCAAGATACAGGGTTTGCCTAGTTTGGGGCTCACTGTTTATTCAAGTAAGCTCTAAGGCATAAGCAAGCATTATTTAAATAGTAATTGTTTTATTTTTTCCTCTTTTTAGTTAATTGTATGAAAAATTTAATATTATAATTTGTTTGGTCCATCATTTTTTCTAAATTGTGTAAATGTAGTATTAGTGTAATTGCCATGCCAAGGCTTTATTGTAATTTTGTAACGTTTAAATTAAATAAATAAATAAAATAAAAATAAATTTAAGAAAGTTAATAGCATCTAAAAGTTATTTGGTCTTTGGAGACTGGTGGAATTTTAAAATCCGCTTTTTTCACCACTGGTAGAATTTTAAAATAGGCTTTTTTAAAAAAGGCAGGTAATGTAACTTATTATAGTTATCGTCGTCACTGATATCATTATTTAGAAAATAATATATCTACGTCGTTATTATTTTTGAAATCCGTCTCTAAAAAAAAATTTTATATTAATTTAATAATTATTTTTTACTTGTAGATATTGTTGATCGAAGCTTGTAGTATACTAATCTCATTAATAAAATCATGGACCTAAAAAAAAGTTTTAGGTCCATGAATAAAATATTAAATAAATAAATAGATAACCTTAAAAAAATATTAAATAAATAAATAGAAGCAATTTGAATGGATTATGGAATAATAAAGCTTATTGATTTATACTTATTTTTTTTTTCAAAATTTAATAACATATAGTCTGTCAAGAAAGTCATGAAAAGAATGATTTGGGAACTAAAAATTTTGCTTGTACTAGCAACACTGATTTATTTTTATTGTACATTAGCTGTCACTTTATAGCTTTGTTGTTATTGTTTTGACTTTTTTTACGTTTTATAGTGTTATTTTCCTTACAATCACTCAAATATTAAATATGAATCGAAAAGTTTATAAGAGCAGTGCGAGGCGAATCATATTTAAAGTATTTAAAGAGTGCATGGCCGAATTTCAAGCGAGGAAGTTGCTTTCGGATTTGGATGATGTTTACGGTCGAACAACAAAGATGACTGGTGCGTATATTATATTTTATCATTATACACAATAAAGGAACTGTTTTCTCTTGAAAATTGTTTGTTTTAAGTAGTTATTTATCGGTTATGAAGTGTTGTTTACATTGTGTTGAGGTTATAAAATTTACCTACGTATTTATAGTACACCTTCAACAGTTTTGATACTTTTTTATTATTTAGTTTAACGAGATATTTTTTTTCGGTTCGGTGCGATTTTATTGTTTTTGTTTAGGTAATATGAATATCGTTATTGACAATCATTGTTAACATATTTCTCTTCGTTTTAGGTGTTTCCGAAAGCACAATTCGGCACATTGTGGACGAAGGTATGAAGAATGATGGCAATTTCACAACGCCTGGAAAACACAGGAAAGGCCGACCTAAGAAATGAAAATTCGCCAAATGTTGCAAAGTTAGCCAAAGAAATATTTGAGTCAGTAACATCACAGGAATGGAAAAATTGTGTTGACCATGTCATTAAAATTGAAAATCATCACAAAATAAGATAGTGAATCTGATGAGGAAGAAATGGACCAGGGACCAGGAGTATCAGACAATATTTCGGGAGCCGAATACCTCGACTCAGATTATTTGAAATCTGATTAGTAAAATATATTTTTATAATTGTAATTTTCGTTATTATTTTTTGTAATCCCAGCGACTGCCTTGCGGACAAGATATATTAAATATGTAAAGATGCAAATCCTTCTGTAATTTTTTTATGAATGTACTAACTATAGGAATCATAAACATTTTATTTGAAGAACAAATAAAGTATCAACAATATTTAGTCGAAGTATACGGGGATACCCTATAAACTATGGTGGCGCCCTCCTTTTTTTTCATGACTTTCTTGACAAACTATACATCGAGACACGTTTATAATTTACTCAGATTAAAATATTACCTATAATTTATTTCTACCTACCTATCATTGTTTGACAACCACAGAGTTGTACAATGTTTTACCAAAGTGATGTTGGTCTGTGAAGAATGTGAAGTTATGAACTGTCGCGTCGGTCTCTTGTAAACTGACATCTTCAATATTGACAATAGACATCTGACACAGGCAATCGACAATCTTCATTGAACAACAGTCAACAGACATTTGTAGTTTCTCTGTCATGCAGGGAAGCCGCAAAACCGGGTTTGGAAAATCATGTTCAAAACGTGTTTTCTAAAATAATTTTCTATAAAAAAAAATTTACGCTAAAGTTCTCGGTAAATTTATTCCAAAGAAATCTGCTATAGATTCAAATGTACTCTGATCAGTAGCTGAAAATCTCCGCTCCAGTATTTGTCTGCACCACGTGTACGCTGAACACAAGTTTTCCAAAAAATACTTGTATTTCCTAAAAAGGTAAAATTCATATACCAGAACAAATTAAGTGCGCAACTAGTGCGAGAACGTGAAAATGGCTCACCCTGAAGGCGACCTTCGAGATGGTTTATCGGCGCGGGAAATCTTCGCCAACAGCGAAGGCCTCACCTATAATGATTTCCTCTTACTTCCCGGATACATAGATTTCACCGCTGAAGAAGTCGACTTGACATCACCCCTCACCAAGAAAATTAATCTGAAAGCACCCTTGGTATCTACTCCTATGGACACAGTCACTGAAGCCGACATGGCCATCGCTATGGCTCTGTGTGGTGGTATCGGTATCATACATCACAACTGCACTCCCGATTACCAAGCTAATGAAGTCCATAAAGTCAAAAAGTATAAACATGGTTTCATCAGAGATCCAGTGTGCATGGGCCCCGAAAATACTGTAGCAGATGTGCTGGAGGCGAAAAAGAAAAATGGATTTACTGGATACCCAATCACTGAAAATGGGAAACTTGGAGGTAGATTGATTGGTATAGTCACATCTAGAGATATTGATTTCAGGGAGGGAGATCCACATCTTAGCCTTAAAGAAGTCATGACTCCCATTAATGAAATGATCACAGCACAATCTGGTGTAACTCTCCAAGATGCCAATTACATTCTTGAAAAAAGTAAGAAAGGAAAACTGCCTATTATTAATGGAGATGGTGAACTTGTAGCTCTTATTGCTCGGACTGATTTGAAGAAGGCTCGCAGCTATCCTAATGCATCTAAGGACTCAAATAAGCAGCTATTGGTGGGAGCTGCAATTGGAACTCGGGAAGCCGATAGAGAGCGGCTCAAACTACTGGTCAGCAATGGTGTTGATGTTATTGTCCTAGACTCCTCTCAAGGCAACTCCATTTATCAGGTAGATATGATAAAGTTTATAAAGAAAACCTATCCTGATATACAAGTCGTTGGAGGTAATGTGGTTACTAGAATGCAGGCAAAGAATCTCATTGAAGCTGGTGTTGATGCACTGCGGGTTGGTATGGGCAGTGGTTCTATCTGTATCACCCAGGAGGTAATGGCATGTGGATGCCCACAAGCCACTGCTGTATATCAGGTGTCATCATATGCTCGGCAATTCAACGTTCCAGTTATTGCTGATGGAGGCATTCAATCTGTTGGTCATATTGTGAAATCATTGGCATTAGGAGCATCTACAGTGATGATGGGATCTCTTCTTGCTGGAACATCAGAAGCGCCAGGAGAATACTTTTTCTCCGATGGAGTTAGGCTCAAGAAATATAGAGGAATGGGCAGTCTGGAAGCTATGGAAAATAAAGATGGCAAAGGCTCTGCTATGAGCCGCTACTTCCACAAAGAATCAGATAAACACAGAGTCGCCCAAGGAGTCAGTGGCAGTATCGTGGACAAAGGTTCAGTTCTGAGATTCCTGCCCTATCTTCAAACTGGTATGCAGCATAGCTGCCAAGATCTTGGAGCTAAGTCAGTTGCTAAAATACGGGAAATGAGCTATTCTGGAGATCTGCGATTTATGAAAAGAACTTATTCTGCACAGCTGGAAGGCAACGTGCACGGTTTATTTTCTTATGAAAAAAGATTATTTTAGATAAATGTGTCATTTTTTCTGCTTTAAATCTTACTTAAGATTGTGATATCAATATATTTGTGCATTTGAGAAGTATATTTGTTCATGAAATAAGCAAAATATTTAGCATAATTATTGTTTTCTAGTATTTGTATATTGAGAAACTTTTAATGAGTTGTTAGCAGATATATTTTTTGCTAAAAGTATTTCATATTATTGTCTATCACAATGTTATATTATATGAATTGTAAAATAAAGAGTGAACTTTGAATTTATTTTTGTCATTTCTTTCAAATCCAACAAACACACCATGCATACACAGCTTCAAACCTTAATACCAAGAAATTACTATCCTAATAAACGAATTTTGAGAAACTCCATAGTATCAACAAGAATACATAATATAAAATGTTAAAAAATATTGAATCTGAGAATAACCTACTTAAATTTAGGTAGGATTTCACCTAATTGGATTTGCGCATTATATAGATCTACATTTTTGCACATATCTGGCTTCATAACATTGTACCCAATCACTACTAATAATATACAGCAATATTCACGTGTATGTCAATTAAGTTTTCCCGTTCAAATCGCTAAACCAATGTTGATAAAATTATGTATAGAAACCCAAGTGTTCAAGATGTTTCTATATTGTACAAGATTTTTTTTAACGGGTAAAATTCCACAATTCCATGTGTATTAATATTTTTTTGCTTTTATTAATTTTTAATGTAACAAATATAACGAAGGTTAGATAAAGTAAAATCCACTCGTTTAACCATTGGTTGTTGTTTTAACAGAAAAATTAGTGCAGACTACAATATTTTTTTAATATTATGGGTATGAAAATGAGGTTTTTATAAAGAAAATTCAAATTATTTCTAATAATCACATTTTAATGGAATTATAATATGCACAAGCTGCAAATGCACGATCATGCGCATGGTATTACAATAAATATTGAGTGCTAAATAACTTATGAGTACAAAAAATAAATGTGCTACAAACTATGTTTTAAGACTGGTGCGTCCACTTTTCTTAAGTTTCTAATTATAATTGCACACGTTTAGCCTTCACGGAATCAGTCCGCGTTCGGATATCAATACTGATTAAACATCGCCAGACTGCAATTTGATGCGATGAAGCTTACATTACACTTCTTTAGTTACGCGAACATTATATTGAGGAATCTAATCAGTCTGAACCGAGCTTCTTAGAGAGCATACTTAAATATCTACTTATATAACATAAAAATAATTATAGACCTCGCTTACATAATAAAATAAATAATATTATAACGTTCACAGATAACGGCTGTTAAAACATAGCTAAAAGTGTATCTTGCATAATATTGTATCAAGACAACCTAGCGATAAATAATTTAAAAAAAACATCACATTAAACGCTTGATCGATATATAGATATATTTATAAACGACATAAGTAACGGACAAAACTCATATTTATAGTAAGCACTAAGCATACATATAAAATGTTAATAATTTCTGAACTACATACATGAGAATAATGTATTAAAATTTTCGTATTTCTGCGTAAAATATGTCAAAGTGATATCGTAACAATAACATGTCGAGTCGAGCGTAATATTCAGTGCAAAACGGGCATTGCTAATGAGCTTCACTTGCACACATCCCACACGCACCAGTCGGAATGCACAAAGTCAAGCGACCAAAGCGTATTTAATGTTTTTGAGATTATCCTAGGTATAAAAGAAGCACGTTCTCGCGTGTTCAGATACTTTTTTTTTTATTTTTTTTTATAACGAGTCCAAGCTACAAAACGAACAATGCTATAAATGTCTATGGTAATAAGCTATAGATTATAATGAATTATCAAAAAATGTCTACATCGATTCATCTAATTTGATAAAATTGGCTGCTTAGTCTATTTTTAAAATGCTGATTAACAATAAACTACTTAAAACCGGTCTAAGTATTCGATGGTAGAACATTGTAATTAGTTCTTTACAGAGTTTCAAGTGTTTGTAACACGCAAGAATGTGCGGATTGAGTAATACGACGGAATGGTAACGATTACTCCTCGGTCTTCTTCAATTCGTCTTCTGTATCGTCGACCGTCCTATCGAAGTCTGGTCCAGGCGCGGCGTCGTCTTCGAAGACAATCTCTTCGGGGTCGGGAGCACGCGGCAGGAACTCCTCGCCGGGGCAGATTTTCTTGAAGATTTGTTCAGCCTGAATAAGAAAACAGTTGGTCAATCATGAGCCATGGTACTAAACATACATTATGTATGTAATATGTAGAGCAGTAGCAGTGGCGTAGCAGGGACTGAATACCGGTTAATTTACTATGGGAGTTATACCGGTATAATACAGGTTTTTGTTAATATTCTTTAGTTTTTATTCATATTTACTGAAAAAAATTACTGTGGTAAGTTTAGTGTGTATTACTCTTTAAAACTAATATCATGGTATCTCAGCCAGACACGTATTTTGGAAAATAAAAATTAACCGGTTTCAGTCCCTGTGGCGTAGCATGGGGGGCGGAGGGTGTGGTCCGCCCCGGACGGCACTTTGGCGGGGGCGGCATTTCACAGGTAACAGTAAAAATGACTTCCTTCAACGTTCGTTTTTTAATTTTTTGTTGCTACATCACCGTCATAACAGAGTTTCTCTTTAGGTTAGTGTTATTGCTATAATTATGTGCTATAAGAAATATTTTATAATCCATTGCAAAATTAAGGGGGCGGCTTTGGGATCCGCATCGGGTGCTAGTTACCTATGCCACGCCACTGAGCAGTAGTTAACACTAGAAGGACTGAAATTTCGGGCAATAAAGGTATACCAAATACATATCAGTTTTACAGAGGGGAGGAAGTTGAATTAAACTGTTAACATGCCTTATTCATTTGCTGTATATAAAGTCAAACACAAAATAGCAAAAAAAATAGCTTATAAATTGTATCATAATAAATATGAATACATTTTTATTTCAACGAAATTGAAAAGCAGTCAAAATGACTGCTTTAGGCAATCTAGTGTTAATCCTCGTTGGCGCGTTGGGTAATAGGTACACCTATATTGTATTTCAATGGATCGCGGCTTGGAATCGCGCTGGAACGACATGTTTATAATTTACTGTTAACATGTTTTCCCTCTAAGTCTGGTCAATTCGAGATTTAAACGGGTGGGAAGAATATCAAAATTAGGATCGAGTAACCATCAGTCATAGATGTAAAAACCGCATAGTGCATATTGCGCGTTTCAGTTTCATCCTGTGGATTTCTGAATACTCGAAGTAAAACAATAGGTCGATAGCGCATTTTCATGTTCTGTGGCTAAGGTATCAACAATCTCAAGCTTGTCTAACATAAAAACTAGTCGCGCTATCTGTTAAAAAACCTAGCAATTAAACCAGAAAAATATTGTCTATGAACTAATATATACCAGACATACGTAGACGACGTACCCAAATTTTAAATGCCTCAATAATCCGATCTAAATATAACTTTCTTAAAATTCAGGTT
This sequence comes from Anthocharis cardamines, assembly GCA_905404175.1. Classification (NCBI taxonomy): domain Eukaryota; kingdom Metazoa; phylum Arthropoda; class Insecta; order Lepidoptera; family Pieridae; genus Anthocharis; species Anthocharis cardamines. The sequence goes on along the minus strand of FR989957.1, from coordinate 3,240,309 downwards.
TTCAAAACTCGTTTAAACAATTTTTAATCATACAATAGATAAAGTCTATGGAAACATCTGTATCACTCTCGCGTCTCGTGTTAATATCTAGGTATACAAAAAACGTTTATCTAAGCGTCTATTCTAATATCAATCGCTAAAGGTTAATAGGTAACTTATGTTTTGTATATTTCAGCTGATCGCTTGATACTTTGTATGTGTTGCCATTCATAACCTGACATAATAAAGCAAATTATGATGTAATAAAATTATTACTAATAATATGTTTTAAATACTTTAATAGCTGAAATTAATTTTATTATTATGCAATGCTAAAATACCTTCTTAAATTTCTTGTTATATTTATTGATTTTAAGTATTTTTTTGGTTTCATCGTTAAAGTACACTGCACAGTTGGTGCATTGGTCGCGGTAAAATTGTTAATCTTAGTTGGGTTTTTGGTCTATGCACTGACCTAAGCTAAGTATTGTTTCAAAAACCTTCCTTATAAAATATTAGAGTGGCCATAAAAACATGGTAATACTTCAAATACTGATGGACATCAAAGGCTTCAATGTATTAAGCGCTAAGTATCGACTCTGTTCGTGGTCACCTAGTAATCTAATTCTCCACGACACAAAGGATTAAGTGTCATTCGACACCTTTGGACTAAGTAACGTAAACCACAACGCAATCCAGACTTCTAGATTGTTGTTTATTTTCTACAAGCTGACCCGATAGACGCTGTCCTCAAAAAATTCCTGCATCCCTACCTAAAATTTTTAATCTAAGTTCAAACATAAATCGTAGGAATTATACTTTTAATTAACATATTAATTATATACTGAGTCTCATAATTAATCATTTTATTTTTAATAATTGATTTAAATAACTCCTCATTTCTCCTAACCTCTCCTCCTAAGTCCAAAAAAATATACGAAAGGGGAAATTATAGTGAATTTCAGGTGTTTTTCTCCACAGCAATTTAGCGATGGCCGTAAATAAATCTGAACAATGAGAAGACTTGTGGATAGGACAGGAATATGTTATATAACTAGTGCAAAGTACCTTGTACTCAATTATATAAAGCGTTTTATATTGATTCGCTTTTAAATACATTTAAAGTTATTGCATTCGCTTCGCTCGCTCGACTCGAACGCGGTGGTCACCATACAAACACAACCTAACATATGTGATGGCTCCTTTTTAGAGTGAAACTGGTAGGGTTAGAAAAATTATACCGTAATCGTAATTGATTTTATTAGCAGACAGAGTCTCTAAAATGTATGAAGTAGCACACAACATTAGTCGCTGAGTTATCAATTCAGCCAGCCTAGCATGACAACCACGACAGAATTTTGTCGACCGTTTTCTCGTGTTTAAATCGATTATCTCTTTATGTCTTCCGGGTCTAACATCTAATGTCAAAAGTATATATGTTTGTCGATCGAGATATCTTGTCTATCAAAATTGTCGATGTCGAGATCATGCTAGGCGGGTTGAAGTAAGTATATCTATCGGTAGCTCTCGAGTCATATCCATTTAAACTCTTAAATTGACGCTGGTTTTTTGATATTCTGTTGCAATTGTAAATATGATGAATTAATATTATACATTTGTTCTATTAACTCGTTGCTGACATACAAAAAAGAGGTTAGGTTACAGGTGGTAAAACCTTTTGTTGCTGCACTTAAAATTTCCCTTATTTTATTAGTATCTGAATAATTATAATGCTATTTTAGCAACGCGCCTGGCTTCACACGGGTGCAATGTAGATGTACTATACACAAAACAGCATATTATGTTACTCGCTGATAATGTGGCTTTCTATTTGTGAAAGAATTTTCAAAATCGGTCCAGTAGTTTTTGAGTTTATTCATAACATACAAAAATACAAATCTTTCCTCTTTATAATATTAGTATAGAAGTATTGATAATAAACTACTTACCGTTTATCTAAGTAGCATATTTTTCAATCGGTTCAGTGCCTCCTACTTGCATACAATAAAACTAATAACTATTAATATATAATAATAAATAATAATTTATTGATCTCAATGGTAAACAATAAAATACTATCAACGAGCTATAAGTGCAATCAACTTTATTACTCAGTGACATACATATCATGTTTATATCAAATATATTTTTTTCTTTAAAGCGTTAAATGGGCAATCGAACAAAGAAATCGCATGATGTTAATTGCCGTTGAACTCATTAACATGTCTCGGATGTGTTGCCAGGGCTTAAAGGGAAACAAAGAACAAAGAACGGAGTTGAGGCTTCTGCGTTCTTCCAAACTTTCTTGCGATCTTACAAAAGTTCTTATAAACTTAGATATAATTACCTCTATCTAAAGGCAAGTTTAGTTTGGTCAGTAGATCCTAAGAACGCAGATATAGCCCCTATATAGGTAATGCAAAAAGTCTGAGAAAAATGCAGGTTGTTCCAATTACTATGGGAGTTTTAAACTCTATTTTTCTAATGGCTTATTTGTTTTTAGAGATAGTTCTCGTATTATTAAAAGCAACTCTCTCTCTCTCTCTCGAAGAGTTTTTAAAAGACCACTCTGTGCAAGTTGGGAAAAAAGACTTAACTTCTAATATGCATTAAAAACTCTACACTGTGTAAGCCCCTAGTGGGGCTTGGGATACCCATTTCAGTCTGTTTTACTATATTTTTTTTCTTTACATGCAAGCCTTCTGTGCCCTGCATATCTGCGTGAAGCTGTCAATGTCATTAGGACAAAAGCTAAATTTAAAAAGCCTTTAAATAAAATACTTTATCCTCTTGTTTTTTTAGTATGATTGTCTTGGGGTTTTAAAAAAACCAAAAAAACACGGTTTTTTCACGGGCTCGGTGGCGCGTTCGGTAGAACACCTGCCATGCGCATCGATGGGTCGTGGGTTCGAATTCCATCGGGACGACATGATTATAATTTTGTATATTGCGCGTTTCGGTTTCAATCTATGGATTTCCGAATGCTCGAAGTAAAAAAGTAGGTCGACAGCGATCATTGACTGATGATCTGTGGCTGAGGTATCACTTCCCAATCAAGTAAACCTCATGCTCGTCTGTTAATATCTAACACTAGCAACGCGCCTCGGCTTCACACGGGTGCAATGCCTCGCAATGTCTCGTCCGCTCTACGCCCTTGATTTAAGAACTGGCAGTAAATGTAAAATTAGAAGCATTTTATATTTATTTTTTATTGACGTTCATAAGTGTACATTGTGTTACCTAAATGAATAAATGATTTTTGAATTTTGAATGTCTGACGCATCAACATTGCACCCGTGTGAAGCCGAGGCGCGTTGCTAGTCTAACATAAAAAAAAACCAACTGACCTGTTCCACGGCGCGGTCGAAGTCGAGCCCGGCGTCGGGCCCGGAGCACACGTGCACGCTGTCCGCCGCGCCGCGCGCCGCCGCGCTCGAGTCGCGCACGTTGTAGAACACCGACCACAGGCACTGCGGGACAAACAAACGGTGTCGGTTACACGGTGCCCCGAGACCAGGGACTAAAACGGGCACGGGGCATGGGGCACACGTCGACTTATCCGTAGAACAAAATCTGATATCATTGATCCCGATCTTGTCTTGGTTTTAGAACATATTATAAACTAGCAACATGCCCATGTTACGTCACACGAATTTTATGATTTTTTCACCAACCCTTGTTCTTGTCACACAATTACATTTATCAGCCCTCCTCATTAATTAATATTATTATTTTGTTCGTTATACAGTTAAAGTTTCGCGTTTTAATACTTTAAATGTTGTTGTGACGTCGAAGTTTAGGACCCCTTGTTACATAATGTCACATTGTACCTTTTCTTGAAGCGCTTCGTCGTATTTTTGTACCCTTATGATTTCGGTCTGAACAGTGCTAGAAAGTCCAAATTTTCAGGATATGATATCAATAGAGTACTAATTAAACATGACGTTTAACCATTCCGTAAAACGTTTCGAAAGAGTGACGTAGACACTCCTATGGGCTTATGAACAGAAAGTATTTTAATACTAGGTGTTAATTTTGTGTTAATAGGTCCTTAACCTTGACTAGTAGGGTTTGTAGAAAACTTAAGAGATTGACTCTCCATAAGATCTGATAACTTTTTTAGAGTGCAAGCGATATGTACCTACTCGTCTTGGCTTTACTTCACATGAAAATGTTTTGGTGGGACTTCATTGACCCACCCTTAGTGTTACGAAATTTATGAATGACCCTAATGGTTTCCAAATCTAAAGAATGAGGTTGATTTATATGAACTTTGTTCAACTGATAGGTCGACATTTCTGTTTGATATGAACCTGACCTAAACATTTTCTTTTTAATTCCTTGGGATTCGAACCCAGGAGCTCAGATGCAAAATGCAAGGATTCCCTTGAGGGCCACAGAAGATCAGCCTGGCAACACAACTGTGTGAGTATGCTGACATGCCGAGTGGCTCCCTTTTTAGACACCACACGTATATTTTGTTGTTGAAGTTATACTTCTTTTGGCGCGTTTGAATGAGAGTGAATTCATGACCTGCGCGCGCACGATGTCCCAAAAAAATGACATGATGAAGTTGGCTACAGAATAGAATTTGATTGATTTTAACATTTTTCTTCGATATTTACAGCAGTTTTGTTTTTTAAAATTTTTCTTCAGACGCCAAAGAAGTATAACTTCTAACGCGTGTACATAAGTACACATATCCCATTTTTTTTTTGTTTTTGTGTAATTTTTCTTCTTCTTAAAAGTAGGCTTAACAGGTTGAATACCGGAATCCCCGCGCGGAGTTGGCGGGAATTCGGTTACGGTGCCGCCTACTCCGCGTGGGTACTTGTATATAGGTATATATAGCTTATATATATACTATACGGTTTGTAACAATGTAATTGTTTGTGTATATTTTAAAAACAAACAGTAACAGTAGTAGTATATTTTTTTCTTTGTATGAAGCTTAATTCCGGCAATGAACCTGTTAACTGTTATTTTATTTTAATCCGCCTTTGATTTCATTCGACTGATATAGAGAACGCTAATAAACCTTAGGTTTGTCCGTGGCCTCGGTCTGGTCGCCGCCGCTCATGTCGAAGATCCGCTGCGCGAACGGCATCAGGTCGTTCTCGGCGTCAGTCACCTTGTTCGTGATGAGGTACACCACGACTGCAACACGCATACAACATGAAGTATTCCTCGTAATATAAACAGGTAGTTTGTTGGAAGTAATCTTTGGAACTACTGAAGCGATTTTGAAAATTCGTTTCACGAAAGCTACATTATTCCTGAGAGACACAGACTATATTTGAATATATTATTCATAACATTCGATTTATTGTGATTGTGTCAGCTAATTATGTCTATATAAAAATCTGCACAATTCTGTATGTTATCTTATCAAATATAAGTTTAGATTTAATTATTTATATAAAATAACGTTCACTGGATTAAAACGCGATTTATTCAGTATATTATTTATCTCAACGTTTCGAGTGGTTTTAGCAAACATGGTCATGGGCGGAGTGAAATGATAATTATCATTTATATAAATTGCTTCTTACGCCCTTAAATGTTTTCCATTTAAATTTAAATTTTATTTTGATGTTATGCTGATTTTAAATTAATGTACTATTAATTAGCAAATAGTCCACATGTACTTATCTGCATAATAAGTTCTATTTGATAGAGATATGGAGAAAAAACATTTTGAAAAAAATAATTAAAATAGTTAGCGTAACCGATTGTTGGGCAGACTTAGGATTTTGTATAAAAGTCAAAACCTGATTATTGTTACATTAGCTTTTTCCTTGTCTTACAACCCATTATCACAGAGTTGAATGACCAATGACTCGTATATTACGACTACATCGCAAAAACTTACAAACCTCGAATCATTTCAACAGTAACAGTAAAAAAGTTAACAAAAACGCTGACAATACAAGTCGTTTAGGTTTCTTACTTTAAACTTACTTATCTCAAAGAATGACTTTAAGGATACATTTGACACTATACTTTTTTAACAAAATATCTATGATAAGCAGCTCAAAATTATACTTACACAATCCCTTAGGACAAGATCCAGTAGCGGGTCCAACTTCTAAAACGGTAACAGCATGTTCACCGCCATCTAGCGGCGGGAATCGCAACAAGGTCAGCGGTTCCTTCTCACTGGGCATTATACTGCCGTTGGTGATAAACACTGCTTTCGATATGTCAGTACTTTCAGTGGGCTCCGGCGAGATCAGATCTTTGGGACACTCGTTGATGCCTATCACGAGATGTTCGCAGTTCAAAGTCTTGGATTTACTCTGGATGACCACAACGGACTTTCCCTCGTCGACTACTTTGTGCTCGACTTTGTCGATCGGGCGGTTGAGGCAGTATACACCACCGAATACTGCACACAATCTGTGGAGATATATTACGATTTTAGAGGACTTGCGATTCCCTTAGGTCCCCTAGGACCACTGGTCGTCAAAGTGCGGCTCTAGAGCCGTATGTGGCTCTTTGGCTCATCAAGTGCGGCTCTAGCATAACTTCCACGGAAGGCGCAATAATATTTTCATTTAAAAAAACTTATTTTTTAAGTAAGTAAGTATTTAGAGTAATAAAAGTTTACTAAACAAGCAGTCCCTTTGGCTCCCATTTTTTTTTTAATTGTTGTAATGTTCATATTTGGCTCATTGGCTCATAAGTTTGTCGACCACTGCCTTAGGCCTTAGGGAATATGCCTATATTAGAGTTGTCTGTAATGGCCACGTATCATAAGGTTGATATGAAGGTGTTAGGCATGATAGAATACACTAATTATTAAGTGACGGAGAGACTGAAGGCACTATGGGACATTTTTGCATGTTCCAATATGTTAACAAGCGAGAAAGGGCGAGTACTTTCTCATTGCACTACGAGTCGAGTCCACTCTCCCTGCGTCATAGCACAGTCTCGACGCAGAGGTGCGTCAAAGAATTGTTTAACGATTAAAAATAAAGGACTAAGGGATCTCGTGAGCTCGAAAAACACTGAAAGCTTTGACAAATTTCAGTGTTTCTTTCACGTTTGAAACTGTAGTATGATAAATTATAAACTAGTCTTTATAGGCTCTAAAACATAAGTCGAAAGACTATTCCAAAATCTATTCTTAACATATTATGTTGTTCAAAGAAGCCTAACTCGTGCCGCATGCAACGATAGAAAGTGATAAATATTTTTGTGTGCGTCAACAGGCGATGCACATCTAGGTCACTGAACGTCGTCGCAACTTTCATGGTCAACCATTCTGCATTCTGTTTTGATTTTGAATAATACATCTCGAAATCGAAAAAAGTATTACAAAAATGCCTTTATGGACGACCTATTTTAGTAATTGACCTACTGTAATATTTATTCTATGCATAGGCAGTGAATTGATTGATATTCATTATAATACGATACTCGTGCATACAGGTATGAAACGTTAATCGGCCGGAAAATTTATTACAAACAGACATAATATCCATAATCCACTATATCATTAAAAATTCAAATTAATTATGTATCAGTAATTTCACTAAGTATTCATGAGTATTGGTGAAATATGATAATCAGATATTTCAACATAATATAACTGAAGGGTAACTAAAGACTTCGAAAGGAACCCTAAAAAAATCCCCTCACCCCTCAAGCCGCCATAATGGGGCCCACGGGATCGCGATAGCGTACTGCCGCGAGCACCAGGCGGTCAGGCCAAATGGCTCTCCTCGTCCCGCTTGTGCATCCTTCCCATGCTCAACATGGGAGGAGTCCGCGGGACGAATTTTTAGTCAAACTTGTTGACTCACCACTAGTGTTAGTTTTCCACCTTACGTGCCTTCTGCATAGGTTTCAAACTTCCACCAATGTTTATGTTATCAACCCTTCCGGGCGTCAAACATCCCTCAAGTTCAGTGTTTCTTTCACGTTTGAAACTGTAGTATGATAAATTATAAACTAGTCTTTATAGGCTCTAAAACATAAGTCGAAAGACTATTCCAAAATCTATTCTTAACATATTATGTTGTTCAAAGAAGCCTAACTCGTGCCGCATGCAACGATAGAAAGTGATAAATATTTTTGTGTGCGTCAACAGGCGATGCACATCTAGGTCACTGAACGTCGTCGCAACTTTCATGGTCAACCATTCTGCATTCTGTTTTGATTTTGAATAATACATCTCGAAATCGAAAAAAGTATTACAAAAATGCCTTTATGGACGACCTATTTTAGTAATTGACCTACTGTAATATTTATTCTATGCATAGGCAGTGAATTGATTGATATTCATTATAATACGATACTCGTGCATACAGGTATGAAACGTTAATCGGCCGGAAAATTTATTACAAACAGACATAATATCCATAATCCACTATATCATTAAAAATTCAAATTAATTATGTATCAGTAATTTCACTAAGTATTCATGAGTATTGGTGAAATATGATAATCAGATATTTCAACATAATATAACTGAAGGGTAACTAAAGACTTCGAAAGGAACCCTAAAAAAATCCCCTCACCCCTCAAGCCGCCATAATGGGGCCCACGGGATCGCGATAGCGTACTGCCGCGAGCACCAGGCGGTCAGGCCAAATGGCTCTCCTCGTCCCGCTTGTGCATCCTTCCCATGCTCAACATGGGAGGAGTCCGCGGGACGAATTTTTAGTCAAACTTGTTGACTCACCACTAGTGTTAGTTTTCCACCTTACGTGCCTTCTGCATAGGTTTCAAACTTCCACCAATGTTTATGTTATCAACCCTTCCGGGCGTCAAACATCCCTCAAGTTCTCAAACTCTGATCACCAACCATTTTCACACTTTTAAAAGCGAGAAACACTTAATGACCAACCTGGGAATCGAACCCGGGACGTATGCTCTTACGGATCAATGTGCGACCGCAAGGCTACATACGCAGTTTTCGAAAGGAACCCTAGGGTAGATATTGACTGAATACCTTTAAAAAAATTACACTCGCTACATACTCGTACTATTCTCACTATTTCGTTGCGACTACAAAGTTATGCTATCAGGAATGTATACCTGTGGGAATCGAACTGCAGCAGTCAAGGCGACCATCACACAAACCATACTCTAATATCGATTTGCATTAAAAAACCTGACATTGATTAAAAGAGGCTTAAGCTTTTAATCGGATCTGGATTATCCGTTTAAAGTGTATTCGTTCGCTCGTCCCATATAAGTTCGCTGAGATACTTTTTGTTCTGACTAGCGTGTGGCAATAACGCGTCATAATAAATTTATATTCTTTATACACATTCTAAAGCTTTTAAGGTCTTAAAGAATAGTATATCACATACGTTAAAATCACACGACATTTCATAAAAAAACCTACCGCTCATTAAGAAGCGCTGAATTCATAATATTAATCGAAATTTTAATTATTTAATATTATTTATCTAACAATAAATTATTTTTTTAAATTATCATCATACTCTTTTTACTAAAAGTAGTAGAGATGGTACCTCTTCAATAATTTGTTGCAATAACAAAATTACCAATTTTATTCATAAATGATTCATTACTATCTAGCTGACTGTACGTTTAGTTAAGAAAATAATCAGTATGAGAAAGCACATAAAACTTCCTCATAAAAACGGTATAATAAAAGCACAAATATGCCTGGCCAGAACGATTCCCTAAGGAAAAATCCATTTCAATTTGGTAGTGCAAACAGTGAAAGACACAGATGTGTTTCACGTCATGTTGAATTCACTCACCTACAAAAGCACTGAGGCAGTTCCCCGCTACCATACATGGGCCAGAGGAAGGGCGTGTTGCCGTAGCGACCGAGACTCATGAGGAACTTCTTCGACTCCTTGACCCCGTCGCGACAGTTCATCTTGTCGGTGCCGCCCGCGATGGCGAACAGTACGTAGTGGATCAGATTAGGGGTCAGACCCTTGTGGGCCAAGTAGTCCTTGAAAGGCTTGTCGTTCCAATCTGTTACATTAGAATACGTTTGATTAAAACCTTAAAAAGGTAATAAAACTCAGATCCAATTTAGATAAATTTCATATACAAATTGGGCCAAGCCTAGTTCAAACTTCTGGGATTAAATGTATTTGTAAGTAATATTTTCTAAGTTAAAAAAAATATTTAATTTATCACACATATAAAGGAAAAAACAAACCAAACGAGTTAAAGTAATATCTTTTAATAAAACTTACTCTGATAAATAAATAAATTTAGTATTAAAATGTCTAACACCATTTGTTATACCACTCAAAAATATCTTAATACACCAGATTACCTTTAAACTCTTGTTCCATCTCTTCCTCAGTGTTACCAACGATGGCAGTGAGCATCTTCATGAGCTGTCGCTTCTCGAGAATGCTAACAGTCTCCGTCGCGAACACATCAGCACGGGAGCAAGGCACCGGCATCAGACGATCTTCCAGCCACGTCAGAACACGAGTGACGCAGCGGAATTCCGCGTAACGGGCGATGTTCGATGAGATCAAGAGTTCTACTAGAGGCCCTCGGGAGAACAGCAACTGTTGGGATATAGGTACTGTTCGTGAAAGGTTTGTCCACTAGATCTATATATTCGAAGCGAACGATCAGAGGGCAGCTATATCTATAGCGATTTACACTAAATTGTATTCTATAAAATAGGGGGCAAATGGGCAGGCAGCTCTCTTAAAGGTGAGTGATCACCATCGCCTATACACTTCTGCAATATACGTTACGGCAATATGGGTAAAAAAAATATACAGCGACTGAGGAAAATGTCTAAGAAATCGTAAGCTCAGTCTGTTATAAGCTCGTAGTGAAAAAGCATGAGATTATTCACAACTTTACCTTGGTTTAAACAAGTTAGTAGTAAGGTTTTTCCGCTGTATATTCAGATTAGATAATTGGGATTATACTCTTAAAGTATGAGTTAACAGTTATGACGTTATGAGTTAACGAGTAATAGTTAAAAGAAGAAACATTTCTGCTTTTGGGCTTTCAAAATACAAAAAAGAAATTATAAACTGCAGACTGCAGTCTCTTTTTACTTTATATTAAATCAACTTTTGTCATAAACATGTCGTTAATTAAGCTCTGAACTCATTGAAAATAGATCGTTTTCATTATCGTTAAAATGATAATTAATGTTTAAAAACTCTATTATAAAAAATATCAAAGAAATCTTGAAAATATTTTTAAAGTTTAATAGCCCAATACAATTTTATTGAGCTGGGCAGTCAGGCGCCTAATTCAATTTCAACGGAGACGTGAACAGTGAACACACGAAAATATCAAGCATAATTTTATAGCGTTATTTTGACTGATCTTATTACATAAGTAATCTTCATTAATATCTGTATTTGAGTTGTGTCTTCTACGATTTGTAACCACTTTATAACAATGACATTTTTGCTATTATGAAAAAATATTAATAGTACTAAACGTAATTTTGAACTCCGACGAAAACAAAGAGGTGTCTTTCACCTTTTGTTTTCCTATTATATAGTAGCTTTTAAGTGGATGAAATACTAGGAGATTGATCTGGAAGCGAGAATGAAAGTGACCATAACATTTCCTCAAATGACTATTCAGTGATTAGGATATCTGAAATAATAGATCTTTGACGCTATAGTATAATATTAATTAAAAATTAAAGCAAGGTTTTACTGTATATATTTCTTACTCTACCTAGCTACTAATTGATTAATTATATGCTTTCACGTAATTACAAAATTCCACATTATTATTTGTAAACGGTATTGTTTTGCTACAGTTGGGGAAGTCATTATAATATTTGGAGCAGGCGGCGGCTGAGAGCGACCGTTACGTTTAATAGAAGTGGAGACTTTTTATATAATGCTACTTTACCGCGAGACTCGAAAATCAAGGTTATATACAAAATCCAACACAATTAAAAATATTTAAAAAAAATATATTTTTAAAGTTCAAATCAAATGAATTATGTTATGTATATTGATATAGCTTTAAATCAGCGACAACAAAGAACACATTTAAAGCTTTAAAATAAAATGTGGAACATATCAACTGTTTTTTTTTTCAATATATGTCATGGACAAAAGAAAATAGGCAAGTGTTTCTTAACCCTAAACTACAATAAAATATCACAGTGAAAGGATGGGCTTAATATTTTAAATTAATTTTTTAATTTAAAATATTAAAATTAAAAAAAAAAAATTAATTTTAATATTTTAAATTTTTGAGATGTTAATAATTAAACCATTTCCTAGTTGAAGCATTTTTCTCTTTTTAGTTTTAATATCCACCATTAAAGAGAGTCAGTTCCCATAATAAGTTGCAAATAGTACTAGTAATTTTAAAGTATCTTTTAGAGCTCTAGTGGTTTTTAATTTTAATTTGAGTCAATAGAGGTCCCATAAGAAATAAAATTATAAAGACAGTTGAAATATAATAGTCTATGTACATTCTTCAGTATCTTTTGATTCTCCAAAGAGTATTCTGGTGTTTATTGAATAATTTCAGCGTCCAGCGTGAATCATCTAGCTCTGACTCAAGCCACCATCTTTTATCTACATGTTAGCACATTTACAATGTCAAGATGTAAGATTAAAAACGCTTAATCTGGAAACACTAATTTTAAAATTCATAAATACCACATTAGTAGGCTGCATATAATATAATATAGATGTGAAATAACAAGAAAAAAGATATTGGTTTGATGTTGTCACTGAAATTTGTTTCTTTTTTCTGAAATCTTTAAAAAAATTCTTCTGATGTATATTTATCTGTAAAATTAGTAATGTAGGATGAACAACATTACATTCTGAAATTTGTGGTCTATAATAAAAAATAACATAAAATTTTAAATAAAATAATGCTATATGCACATCTTTTTATCACTCAAATATTAATCTCAAAGATAATTTTAATATCATCTCAAACAAAAGATATAGTATAGCAAATTGTAACTTTTCACATAAGGATAATCAAGATTTTTTTTTTTAAATCAGGCAAAAGGTATAATGAAAAGAGTATTTGAGCGAAACCACATATCTATAAGAATACCTTAGGAGTCATATCAATATTGAATTTTCTATATTCAGCTGCAAATTTTGATTGACTCCAAATTTTCTTAGAAGGTTCAGCTTTATCTTCAGTCTTGTTTTCCTCTGCTTCTTCAGGCACATCCCTATTGTAAAAAATTATATATATATTTTACTTAGAACAAATAAATATGGATATTATATTAATTTATAATCCTAAACATATTCACTTACAAAATATAAGCATTAAAATATAGACTAATATGATATGCCATGTTTTGTTATAAATAAAACTCACTTTTCAATATACCACTTCTCACTGAGATTATAAACCTGCTCCTGCCTCTTGGGATCTTCGCTGACCTCTTTAATGAACTTCTGAAGACCGTCAAAGTTGTAAGAAGCCCATAATCCTCCATAATGGTCACTGGAGTCTAAGTGGAGGACATTCTTGCCAATTCTACTGCATGCTGCAGCAACTATTGACTCCACCATTCCTATAGAAATTAAAGTCCTACTAATTTGATAAATCTCTTTGAATTCGTTTTTTATTCACCGTACTGATAAAGATGGTGAAGCACCTATATAATGTAGTGGACATAATACACATTCATTCCAGTCTTATCTTATAACAATACTTCATAGTGTATTGTTTTTTAGAGATTAATTATCCTTCAATTTGACAGAATAGATGAACAGAACTTATAAAATAAAATAACATTAATGTTCTAACAACATTGAAAAATAACGACTGACGAAAATAATCATGTTAAAAAGTGAAGATGTGTGATTAAGTTAATATGATACAGTATTTTATAAACAAAGATACTTTTTAATTACAAGCAGAGTATTACTACTGCGGATTATTACTTTAAATATGGACCGAATAAGCAATCTCCAAAACTAGGGCGTTATTTATCCTTTTCGCTGTATATATTTTATTTAGATTTCTCTTCTAGTTCTAAAGCATTCTAATGTTGTAAAAACTCCTAACACGCATATATATTTAATTATAGTTTCTGAAAAATCAGACCAAGAGATGAAAAAGTAGGATCGATACCTATGTAGGCTACCTATCGCCATTACAACCGGCACGAATTCTAATAGGAACAATAGGCATACCTGTCCCAACGACGATTACTTGGAAGTCGGTTGGTAAATCGTCATCCATTATTGATTCCTAATTTTGCACGCAGGGAATAAAAATTATTATACTTTTACAAAAAATCAAAAATGTGCTCCCTTAGTCCTTACTATACCTACAAAGAATTTTACTTTCTCTGACACTTGACATATGACAGATGTTATCATTTGACATTGACTAAAAACGATGACAACCAAACTAAGCAATTTGCATTACGTTCAGAAATTAGTTTTTAACTTTACATTATTGCGGCAAACGGTTGGATTGTTTTGTTTTCGTAAATGGACGATGCATTTAACATAATTATGTAGGATGTAACTGGAAGTGCATTCATTTCGCCAACAGTCACACTATGTAACGATAATGATGTTTTAAGAATACCTGAGAAAGCTAGGAAGGCTGTATTTCATCCAACTCAGCAGATCTTCTAACGAACTTGTTCACAGCCCACAGGTGACAGCTAAGGAAACACCACCGTGAAGTAGGTATTTTCGATAGAATTCTAACTCGATCCCATGAGTTAGTTAATTGCGGAAGTGAGGGTGTTCCAGGAGTATAAACATCCAAAGAACTGAGAGCTCATAGTAAATGTGATGCCTAAATGTAGTGTATAGTATATAGTAAATGTGATGCCTAAGTGTGTGTAGTAGTTAGTGATTAGAGTTCCATCTCGTTAAAAAAGTGATCACAGCGCATTTGTGAACAAACTGCGGAGTAATAGCCATTGAGTGTCAGAACCAAACTGAACCGAGAAAAAAATCTCAAAATAAAATTTTATAGGTTTTAGAGAAATTTTTAGAAACAGCCAATGTCCCTTCTACAATAACGAATCTTATATGCCGCTGACGACACATTTTCTTTATTTTTATTACAAATTTATCGTGGATCTTGACAGACCGTGAATCTAAAATAAGACGATTACGCCTTGAAATGTTGCAAGACCTAATCTTTGGTTAATTAATGAGAAATTGCTAGTGGTAAACATAAAAAAAATATGTAGAATCTTGTTTCAATCCATTTATAATTAAATTTTTATTACATTGATATTAAATAG
Organism: Anthocharis cardamines; assembly: GCA_905404175.1. Taxonomy (NCBI): domain Eukaryota; kingdom Metazoa; phylum Arthropoda; class Insecta; order Lepidoptera; family Pieridae; genus Anthocharis; species Anthocharis cardamines. The sequence continues at coordinate 3,225,131 of FR989957.1, read as the reverse complement.
CTCATTGGAGCACATAAAATGCTTCCGCGCACATAAAACAGCCACAAACCACAACACAGCGGACGTGATCCCGTCATTCCGAATTTGATTTCGCGATGAAGTAAAATTTATTGAGTCATATTTATCTTTATTATAGTTTTATGCTCTAGCCTTGTTTACAGAGAAAACCGAACTCATAATCATTGAAATAAAACAACAAAGGACTTGTGTTTTATATATTTACAATATTTTATACATACATTTCAACATTTTACAGACTACAGGGGGCTCTTTTTTATTCGAGCAACGAACAGTTACATAAACTAACACGTTAATCTAAATCGTAATAAAAACGACCTGTGTTAGTTAATCTACTGGATCCGTTCACACGGGAATGGTACACTGGAATCAATAAAATTCTGGTGTCCACAACATCTCCTACAAAGAAAAACGGTGGCAGTATTTTTGAAAAAGTGATATCCGAAGATAGGTCAAAGCAACATTTTAGGCCGCTTCTATATTCCATTATTGTTCAAAGGATGAATCGATCGTACGTGCCCTTTACAACATGAGTTTATAAATAAATACAAAGTATCTGAGTATATTTTTTTAACTAACATGGCATGGATTCTACTTATATACCTTAGTTTTTAGCTACCTATATAACACAATAACCGTGTCATGAGGCGTGCGGTTTTTCTTGATAAAATAATTGATTAGTATTAAGTAAATTAAGATAACATTATTTCATTTTAAAAAAAATTAACAAAAAATACAATTAATCAGAGCAGCCGCTGTGAAATAAAATATTAAATTTGTTTATTCAAACTTGAAAATCATTTGTACTTTTTACGATCAGCATAATTAGATTCATTTAAATTTAACAAAATACGGTTTATCTCATTTAATCATTTATAGTTTCTGAAGCGATGATATTAAAAGGAAATCTGACATTTACTCTAACTATATTAAACACAAACAAGACAGGAATAGGAACAGTGGCGTAGCTTAGAGGGCGGAGGGTGCACCGGGCGGCAGTTTGGCAGAGACGGCATTTCAGAGGTGGCGGTAAAAAAATCCTTCAATATATTTTTTGTTATTGTTGCCATATATCCAGGTAATATGTCATATAATATGATGCCAGGTAATATGAAATATTTCAATGCATAGGTGATTTTAAAATAAGAATGCATCAAATATGGGATCTGCACCGGGTGTTAATGCCCTACGCAACGCCACTGAATAGGAATATAAGAAAGATTTATTTTAAACTTTATGCTGTCCAGAAGGATTATAAGATAACTAAACCAACACTTGCAATTAGAATGTCTAAACAATGTTAAGTTTACGAGGCCATTGTGCGTGTAATATTATTATATTAAAAAATAATAAAAAGTACAAATGTAGGGAAACCTTAACTATTTACATTATGTAACTACAAAAGATTAATTCGGTAAATTGTTCATTTTAAACTTACAAAGAACACTAAGCGGTATATTATCTGGCAACACCACAGTTATTCTATATGCAGCTGTAGTTTATTGCGAACAACAACAATATTGAAATACAACTTTTACACCCAGGTTATAATATAGCAAGGAAGTAGTGATCTATATGGAGTCGGTATCAATACAATCTTTGCTATCTATCGGTATTCATAGTTACGTTAAAAATGTAAATGCTTATACGTCTTAGTCTAATTGACCGACAAAGGAATTCAGTATTTAGTGCATGTTCTATTAAAAGATTAAATACCATGTTGTAATTCATATTTCAATTAATCAAATCACAAGTAACAATTTTTAAGAGGTATTAGTATTGAAACGGCCGTTTCACTTTTAATGGTCGCCTAAGAACATCAACATCGCAATACATCAATTCAATAACAAAAACAAATTATTTACACTCTAGTATAAAATATATATGTATATAAATATTAAAATATCAACAGATCAGATAAATTCGCTTTAATCACAGAAATAAATCGGTTATATTATTTGTGTAAAATAAGTATTAATATGATTTCGACGGTACTTGTTAGAACGTACAATAAGTACCTTGTTCAGTGATTTTCATGCTATGTATTGTGGGTTACGGGTTCGAACCTTGCTGTGTACCCAATCTCTAATAATTAAATTTAATTTCCGAAGTCTACTGCAATCAGTCCAGCTAACAAAAACAAGTAGAAATTGTACATTGTTATACGGAAAGCTTTGAACATTATTTCCCAATGCACGATGTAGGTCGGTAGTGATCGCTGGAGATGTCTCGTATCGAGGTTTCACCTAACAATAAATGAGCCTTTTGTTATATTACAACTTTAAGATATCTAACAACAATTAAATAATAACACGATAAATCTAAATATGTAATTATAAATAATTTTGAAACAACGCAAATCGTCTATAAATAAAAAGTTTTATGATATTGTACCAGGTACTTCAATTGACCAGGTCAAGGTACATTAAATTACTAATAACTTAATGTTTTTTTTTTTCATTAATAAATTTAAATATTAAATGATATGTTAAGTTGTTTAAAAATTGATATGTAGTTACAAAAACAACAGATTAACAGCATTTATCTGAAATGTAGATATTTTAAATATGTATGCTAAATAACATTTAGTTAACATTTAATATAGGACTTCGGGGACTAGAATAACGTTTCGCGAGAGTGTGAGGCGCGGTCAAAACTAGAGGAATACACAGGTCGGCTTGTGAGTTCTGTGCAGTCAGACATACCAACCTCTGTTCCACCACCACTATCCGTCGAGAATTGCTCCACCTCATCGTCGGTGGAATCCGCCTCATCTTCAGCAAACACTGAGTCTGCCCCCACAGACGCAAGATCACTCTCTACAGCAAATGATGCCCCTACACTACCAACTGAAGCTAATGGAGCTAGCCTCTCGCTTGGACAGGGCGAGAGACGTCGCTCCGGAAGTGCGCACACTACAGAAGAACCGCGCCTTTCTAAGTAGGAACTCCCTGAACTGGAACAAGTAGCCGAACTCAGCCGGCGGTCGCGTGTTCCACCCGAAGTGCGTCTTTCACCGAACTTAAACACCGATCCGGGTAATGAGTCTCCTCGCAGAGTTGAAAGCCTTCTTGGAGGTGCAAGTAAACTGCCATAACCACCACCATATGACGAAAACCGTGAGGAACGTGGCCATGGATCTTCACTTAACGATGGTCGAGACCTAGCTCGTTCTGATAAAGCCTCTTCTATTGCCGCATTTAGTTGTCTTTCTTCTTCGACGGCCTGTTCCTCTGCTACAACTGCCTCAGCCAATTCAACTAGCTTCGGATCATTTAATGCTTTTACTGATTTACTCCGGCTTTTATACACAATTAAAAAGACCATTAGAGCAAAAAAACCGCCCAAAGTAGCGGCTATTCGCACACCCGTCATGACGTCGTAAGTGGCATAAAACTCGATTCGTACACGATCCCGCTCAGCTTGAGACCCATCTGTAGAATTCTCCGTAGCGCCTGTCCCTGCGCCAGCCCATCCATCTCGATTCTCCATCGCGTGGTCAAGTGTTCATTGCCTGCAAAAAACAAATAGCAATTGAATCCGTTCACTTAGTGGCACCGGTAAAAAATATTAATGTTGATATCAATAGATAAAAAGCTTTCTGATAACAAAAACTTATTATGATAAAAAAAAAGATTTGTAAAAATATTTTCTATGTAAATTTTCATAATATGTAAGTGTACATTTAATAACAATATTAGTAGTTGCAATAATATTATTTTTATATATTACAGTGTAGGTAGAAGACCGTACAACCAGTGTTGCCAACTTTATTTTTACGAATCCACCAAATATGGCATCCTGATCCACCAGAAAACCACTAATCCAGAGCCAGTGTTTGCCGTTTTAGTGGATTTGTCGCTAAACCCTACTCTAGCGGTTTTTTTCTCATAAATGCGCAAAAAATATCTAACGGAATATGGCGCAAACAGCTTTAATAATTTGCGCCCCCTTATTTTTGATTATATAAAATTTTGGGCATGGTAAAAACGTTGAAGGTATGTAATTTTTTACCGTTACTGTGAAATACCGCCCCCGCCAAAGTGCCATCCGGGGTGGACCGCACTTCTCTCCCCCCCCCCCCCCCCATTCTACGCCACTGTGCGCAAACCTAGATATTAGTTAGCAACCAAGATGAATTGCGCATTAATATTATTGATAGTTTTTCGGACGCCTAAAACCATAGAGAAATAAAAGTAGCGAGTTGATTTCGTTTGGATATTTCCCGACCAAAATGTTGCGTTTATTGTTTCATGTCCCATTATCATTATGGTATTATATATCTGTCTCACTTTAATATTATCTTAGCGTAACTAACCGAGAAGAATTGGTGTTTCTTCGTTTGGAGTTTGGTCGTAGTTCTTTTTGTTTTAATTTTTTTAGTTTTTTTTTATTTGTAACTAATATAATTTTAAATCATAATATATGAAAACGTCTTTATTTTATAGATATACCCAACCTACCTATTTTTATATGTATTTACAAATCGTTTAGCAGAAACTAGTGCATTTTAGAAGGTGGATATTAGCAAGATATAGCACATTTTTGATAAGGGTATAGCGCATTTTAGTTTCTTTAAACGGCGACACTGTCCAGAGCCACGGCAGTTATAATAGATTTTTTGCAATTATTATTATTACACTAAATATATATCGGTTTGTGCATTACTGTTAAATACTTTAAGCATTTTAAGGTTTCATGTCCGCTATTTTTTTCAATATTTTTGCTATTAAAACGATTTAAATTATATATATATCTCTTTTGAAATATGTACTCCAGCTCATAAGGAAGCGATTGGTATCAAAATTTACATTTTTATCATTTTGTGGGTTGACACTGTATTGCTTAACAGCGTACATATAACGCCTTTGAGACGTCTAAACCTTAGTCCCTCCCGTGTTGATTGCAGCTGTAAAGCATTCGAAATATCGGCAACCAAAAATCCGACAAGATAGTTTTCTTTAAAATGTTCTTTCTTAACTACAGTATTCATGTAAATCGTACTAGTGGTTGAATATTGCACCTTACCACTAACTGGAAAAATCTAAACCACTAGAAAATCCACTAGCCACTAAAACCAAAAATTGACCGCTAAAAGGGAGGTCTAAACCACCAGATCTAGTGGAAAATCCACTGAGTTGGCAACACTGCGTACAACAATGTTGTCTCTAGATGATTTCCGTTCCGACTACAGACTAACCGACCGTCGTAACTGGGACGCGGAATAGCACACGGATAATATTTTACTTGTATATTTGTTTACTTACATTGATTTATCTTAATATTTTATGCTTTATGATAATTTTATAGCTGTAAAAATTTCCTACCATATTTAAAAAATAAAATGTGACCGGGATACGAATGCGCCTTTGTTACTCTCCTAACACCAAAAAAAAATTGAGTTAAAATATTGCTACTATTTTTCTCGAAAAAAGAACACTTCTATGTAGGTTCGATGAATATTTAGGCATTATTAACAAAACGAAGAAAGAATGCTAAAATAAAGTAGACATTATTCAAATTACATCGCAGTTGACATTAACATTCATCTTTAATGGAAACTTATAAATAGGCAAAGAGACAAGAGTCATTTACACATCAAAAAATTCCGGAAAATGGTAAGAAATTTGAAAATAACGTCAGTTTCAACTTTCAAGGACAAAACCTAGTTTTGTTGTGTTTGGAGAACAGAAACGTTTTGGCTCAGTTCATAGGATTATCAATTTATTACTACAATCATAATAATCGGACATTAATGCGTATGTGCTATTTTTGAAATTGCTAAATGATATATATTATGAATCATCAAGTAGCGTGGCACATATATGGTTTTAGGTATACAAAATTATCTATTGGATCAACAAAACAAAATCACATTTTCCAATTCACCAAAGACATTTAACGACCAATGAAAACGATAAATCGATAGAAGCGTCTGCTAAATATCTTATAAGTCATCAAGTCATCGTCAGTCGGTTTGAGTTTTTAACACTAAATTCATTGTTAGAAATAAAAGAGCCAACTTAGATTTCTCATATGATATGGAAATTGACAAGCTTAGCAACCAGCTAAGATATTCATTTGTAATGTATAATAGTTTTTGAAAACAGTGCCACATCAAAAATATTAATATCCTATATTTTTTCGTCGAGCACGTTGCACATCTAATCGAGCCTAATGTTGCCTTCTAGAAGATAATTAAATTATTTAATTTAAGTATATAAAGCGTCTTAGATGACAGCGATTTTTATAAAAAATAAACTCTACATATTATAAACATAGTCCTCGCGATAAACTCAAAAACTAGTAACGATAGTAAACGGATTTTCATTCGGATTTCACTGATAGATACGAGTGATTCATGAGGAAGGTATACGTATAATTTGTCAAGGATTTTGTAAATTGGTTGAAATATTACGATAATTGATGAAGTGTCGGAAAAAGTTAAGCCGCCTGGGAGCTTTCATCGAAAACGTTGCCTAATCCCTTTGAGATATATCAAAACAATGCATGGTGGAATGCGCGATGGCATATATCTATCTTTAAGGATAGCTTACTATACCCAATGTATCTTCTATAAAAATGGTCACGTATAATGCGGTAATTGGAATTTAGACAAATTCAGTATTAATCCTTATCAACTACAGAACAACCACAGGATCTATGTGAAGCTATATTTTTGGAAATAAAAAATGGCGATAGAGGGTTGAAAGTTACTACATTTACTTCCTTATGCTTTTTATTCATCATATGAAATCCCATAATAAAAACGTAAAATTTTTTTAAAAAATCTCGTATTTTTTCCAGAGTAACCACGCGTATAGGCATAACCGATTTTTTGACAAAACATTCGTACCAAAAATTCGAAAAAAAAATAATATTGTTAGAAGAATAAGATTTAAGCATGTGGCATAGTTTAACTACGTAAGAATTAAGGTTAATTATTATTGTCATCTTGAGATTTTTATGTAAAATAAAAAGTATTAAATTTTTGAAACCTGTGTTAAAATTATCGTATCTAATGTGAAGTGATAAACGACAAAAAAAGTTTTTTTTTTAATAATAATCGCGCTATAATTTACAATATATTATAATATTGAAAATAAATTCACTGTGAAACGTGCTCTTCCGACCCAGTTTAGTACCGTTTTTCCAACTCGGAATCTTCCATATCATTTTTTTAATAAATTTTTGCAATATTTTATGCTGATAATTTAATAACACCTGGAGACAAACATATGTCCAACAACATTTCGTCGTTGCGACTTTAAGGCCCGTATTCCAAGACGTGACTCAGGTCTGAATCTAGTTTTGAGACTTGTCAAATAATTTTTTCTCTATAGAATTTTGATATTTCTTAAGAAGATTTCGACTTGAGTGGCGTCTTGGATTACGGGCCTAAGACCTCTTTATGTGTAAAAAACAATTTTATGAGAAAATCGATAAAACCCGTCTGTTGAAAAAAATATAATGAAACCAACTACAAGAAAAAATACAGGTATCAGCTACATGATTTCCTGCTTTTTACTTTGCTATTGTTATTTGAAAGGAAAAGAAATTGTAAAAAAAATATGATAACTATAATTATTATGCTTACGTAAATGACAAAAAAAAAATGTAAAGCATTGTAAAATGGATGGTAATCCTGATCTATTACCATGTTTAGTTCCTGTAAATGTTTAAATTTGCTCTTAGTAATTTTTAACAGACGTAACTATCGGTTTGGAGGTACCAGATCGTTTCTTTGGCTATTTCTTCGCTGTGGAAGTACGAACCATTCATCGCCATGTTTTAACATACAAAATATAGATCCATCGGATAAATTAAGAATTTAAGACCCCTTAAGTCTACAACGACAGGCTTTTCCTTCTTTTTGCCAGGCCGTGTGGATTTTAGGTTCGATAACATCTCTTTGAAATTGAGAGGAAATCATGGTGAATGTATTTGACATCATAGGACATTTGTGGTCGAGCTTGCCTCATCCGGGTGATGTAATTACTGGGAGCGAATAGGCCAGAAATATAGGGCACTTGACAAAATTCGGCTCCTGTTTTGGTGTCCGCATCCATCAAAATAATGATAACGTTGAAAGTGGCAGGTTTTGACAGTAGTCGATTACGAAGATATGAATTCATTAGCAGTAACATTAGCATCTGCTTCATGCCAAATTAAATTGTCATATCTCTGGATAACACGTTATAAACCGAGATGTTAATATGGCATTGGAATTTTAATTTGTAGTACAATGCACTAGCCAATCGCTTCGGGGCAAGCAAAACACTTTGAAGATCGGCTGTAACCGACTACAATCTTTTTGTTTGCTCTAGCTACGGCCGGCATTCTTTTTGGATTCTTCGCAATATGGCTATTATATTTTTGATCGAAGTTTTTTTTAAATGTTACCGGATTATAACTACAACATGTGTCGCACTGGTCTTTGCGAGGATGGTGATTGCTAATATTTTCTTTAGTACCTTCGAAAATGTCTTTCTAGAGGCAGCTCTAGAGTGTTTTTCAGTACACCACTTGATTTTGAAATTGAAATTTTGAAATTGGTTAATAAATTACGATGAGTTTTTGCATTCGATAGAGCTTCAAAATGTAGAATGGGCTGGCGCAAAAAAGTGATTTTGTCAAAAGTGATACATAAGAGGTCTTTAAGTTGCAACAACGATTTGCAGTTTAAAAATTATTCAAAGCACATAATCAATTATTTATCCACAAGAGAAACTTACATTATAAACACACACAATTACTTATTTAATCGTAAAATATGACGTAATAGATATACATAATATATGATATATTAATCCAAGTTTTTAATCACATTGAAATCAAAAAATATATATATCGCGCTACATGTTGCCTTAGTAGAGTAAAGGCTATAAAAAGCATGAACTGGGCACAAACAGTTCGAATACAATGCACCTAAATATAGAATGGAGATATGAAATGAAGTGTTGATGCAGGACTTTCAAGATATACCAACAATATATCTCTGAATTTTATTACAATAAACATTAAAATATTGTTTAAAAGGTTGGGTTTGTTTTATAGAAAATTTTTTTATTATATTATAGACTTATATCAGTAAAGTCCGTTATTTTTATTAAACAATGCATAAAATGTAGCAACTGCAAAAACTCGTATCAAAAAGCAACATACGCAATTAATGTAAAATTAAAGCATTACAGCTATTATTCAAGAGTTTCAGCTGAGAATTAAAAAAGAATGCAAGCAAAAGATACTATACAACGGATATTAAGAAGGCAGCCACAATAAGCAGATGAAGATATTTTCAAAAGATATTTACCACTTGAAGAACGTAATCCGAACACCCCAACAATTGACAAATACTTTGAGTGACGACGACTTAATAATATGTTCATGTCCTTGGTATTTTATGTTATATTTTTTACACTTTTAATAGTCCTAAAAAGAACACAAAACATCATTTTTTATATCTTGTTTATTTTCCGCGCGATTATGTAGACATTTTTACATAAAATTATTTTTTCTTCGTTGCAAAATTGAAACATTGATTCAGCTTCAAATTGTATTCATTGTTTTTTTAATAAATGGTTAAGTTCCCAATAAATTGTAACTGATTGGGTACTTTAAATAAATCACAGAATTAAATCATTTTCTTATTTTCACGATGAACCACCACCTCACCTCCATTGACAATTTGACACTGATCGGTCATCGCCAGTGTTGCCACCTTAATTTTTTTTTAAATTGGTTAAGCTAAAAAGGGCTAGAAAGAGCTAAAAATTAAACACATATTTATGTCTTGATTTGACTTTACTTGACGAATAATTACTCAAGTAAAGACAACCCAAAACGACGTTTTAACTCGGTGATTCGCCTATCAATATTATCACACTGTGAAAAATACGAAACATTTTAATGAACAAATTGTGATAACATCCTAAATAACTCGGTTTATACTCAGACTTCAGAGAAAAGTAAACACTTGAGGGATTCCCCAGTAAAAAGGGTTACCATAATAAAACTTAAAAATATACTGATACAGTAAATGATTATGAGTGAGATTGTCCGAAATTGATGCTGCATGGTGTGCATTTTTTCATAACTTGGCTCAACAAGGCAGGAAAGGGTTAGATTGCTCTTTCCGGGCTAAATCATAAAAAAACCGAGTTTAAACTACAGTGAAGTGCTAGATCTAACCCGAAAAGAGCTAAGGTAGCAACACTTTTCATCGGGGTCTTTATGAGATAGTTCCTTTATTCTATGTTTAAAAAAATGTAAAGCTGGTTTAAACCAATCCGTTTAAAACAAAAAAACTGTTTTAAACCGAAATAAACATTTTTTTCGATTTAAAACGGTTGCTGTTGATGACTATGTTTTTCTTAGTAATTATAACTACGTTTTCTTGATTTTACCAAGGTAGAGATATAACGGAGTACCTACAAACTGTGTAATTTTTTAAAAGTGTAATATATTGATATTGATTTATTATTAGCGGGTTTAGTTGGTCTGTCCGACCATGCGGCCAGACTAGTGCTGTTATAAAATTGGAAAACTACCGATATCAGTATTTAATATCATCTATGGTTAGTGGTTACATCTGTCTGTGAGTTGTGTCTGTATTCTGTGGTGACACTTGAATTTTACTCTGTATTGAATAGAATATTTTAAATTTTGCTCTGTGGTGAAAACTGAAAAGTGATGTCATGGAAGTTTTTTTGTAGTCTAAAGTCTAAACCACGGGTGAATATCTTCTATAACGAAACGTTGGACGTAGCGCCATATTGTTTTTAATGTTGTATGACGTTTCTGCTTGGCTCTGATTGGCTGTCGTAAGCGGAGCAAGCTGACAGCCATCTTGTTTACTTATTTTAAATTAATTTGACGCTGGTACTGTGTTGATACTTGATCGAGTGAAGTCGTTTGTGCTTATCCTCTCCGCTTTACCTGTAAACTGTAATAATCCCCCCGGTGTCTTGAAGACTATTTTGTATACTGCAAAATGAATTACGAGTGCTGTGTTTGTAAAATTTCGCGAAAGGACGCTATTTTACATCATTTTCCGAAAACAGAGAAAAGACTCTTCTTTCTTGTGGTTAAAGTGTCTAAACCGTGATGATCTGAAGACATTATCGCTAGAACAACTTGCAAAACTATTCGTTTGTCATAAACACTTTAAAAAGAAGTTTATTACGCCTAAATTCCAACTCATAGGCTGTGCGTATCCTTCTCTGTTTACTGAAGACGAGATAATCAGTGGAATACCATCTCAGGAGAACGCCGGTAGATACTTTAAATATTACTCTATTCAGTGATTCAGGTCACTTGTATTTAACCTGTTTATATGTTTAATTTGCAACTCAGTCTCTTTATTGCATCAAAATAATTACTTTTACCTTATACTGAGTTTTACTTTCGTTCAATTTCAGAAAACATTGATCCAGAGATTGGTCATTCATACTCTCGCAAAAGACACTTTGACCACACATACTCCAAGGACCCACTAAAAGGTATGTTATTTTTCTATATAGTTACATTGCTTACTATGTACATGTAAAACAACTGAAAACCTTGCTTAAACACAATTAATAAAAGTAACCATTAAAATGACTCAATAACATAATAATTAATTAATACTAACAAAATAACAATTAAAAATATAGATAAATTACATGAAATCAATTACTTTTCCCATTTATAACATAATACAATATAACTTAATTATTAATTTAATAATTAATTACCTTTGTGAGTTCACTAAAGAGATATCCATTAGTAAGGATTAAAATAAACTCATATGTTTCAGCTATAACTTTATAAATAGTTTCTATTTATGAATCCTATTGAATCTAGAATGTTATTTGTTTTTCATTTCAGTAATTCAGCTTATTGCTTCAGTATCTACTGAAATACCAGATTTGCAGACCACCACACAAAATACACAGGATTTAGGTAATATTCTCACTTTTATTTCTTAGAATATCTTTATCACAAAATTAATCAAATGATTTTACAACAGTTTAGGCAGTGCCCCAACTTTGTATTATCCTGTATTGTTAGGAAAAATATATTATTAATTTTATTATATGAATTATTTAAAATTACAATGTTTTCTTATTAACTAATTCAATCCAAGTTTGAGAAACTTACTTTAAAACTCATAAAGTAATGTTTACTGAATTAGTTTTTAAATGTTATCTTATTAGTGTAGTATTTGTAAAAGAATAAAAAATACTTAAAATGATGTATCATAATATTTTATACTTTCAGATGGCACAGTCAATAAAAATGGTATCAACCTGTGTATTGTGTATGATCCGCCACATCTCATAAAGGGACTGTGCAACAACTTTTTGATTAAAGATATTCTATTTAATCAAACAATTTCAAAGTGGAGTGATATTGTAGAAGTCTACAAAACAGACTGCCATCATACAGAAGCTAGACTTCTGTACAAATTAAATGATGAACATGTCATTCCCGAGAAGATTAAAAAGATGAAGGTAATTAAAAGCTTCGAATTAGTTTTGACCAAATATTTATTTGCGTAAATATGATAGATAATTAAGATAATGTATTTATGCAGCCCTCTTCTGTCTTCATTTTGTTGTGCCCTATATTTTTGATCCATATTATTCCTCTTATATAAAATTGTCAACCTGTTGTCAGATGGAATACAATACCACAATAGTGTAGATTATGTTCTCAGTAGCAACTGGTTTTGGTTTATAAAAACTTTACTTTTCAGGTTAAAAACTGTGTGAAAATATTCAGCAAAACAGTATCAGCAGCTTTATCATATACGTCCAAGTTTTGTAAGTAATCCTAATCTTAACTAAAATAATTTAATTGCGAATGTGAGTTTGTTGAAACGGCTGAACCAATTTAGATGATTTTTTTTTAGAAATAGATTGAAACCTGGTACTTTGGTATAAAAGTATCTACTTATATATGTATAAAAGTATCTAGATATCTGTCTATATTAATCTTATATAGAGATAAAAATTCTTAGTTCCCATGAAGGGACACTCTGGAACTACTGAACTAAATAAGAAACTCTTTCACTATAAAAAGGTTTATATTTCTTTAGAAATAAGCAGTGCGCTTTTAATATACTTTCTTCTTGTCTTTTTTGTATGTGCATAAGTTGTGGTTAAATAAGGTACATAAAGCTACATTGATTGCTAAAGATTTTGATTACTATATAATTATGTTTTGACACAGGTCATGCTTGACCTTCTTGCCAAAATCCACATCAGTTCAGTTGTTAATGATTAATTAAGGAAATAATATCACAAACTTTCGATTTGCTTGATTGAAACATAATTGACGAATTCTCTTTTTTCAGCACACTATGCAGATGGAAGACCAGTTAGCAAGACCCTGGGAAACACGGCACAAACAGTTTTATTTTTTGACCAACTGTTTGACAGTGTCAATTGCGCTGCCATATATTCAAAGAAAAATAAGGGAAAAGTGCTCAGAACAGCAGTGGTACATAATTCACCTCACCTTCACACATCAGTTTTGGAAAGAATCAATAAGTAATTTAGAAAAAATGAAATATGTTGACTCATTAGGAAAGGAAAAGTCTGTGCCCTCATTAAATAATTTTATTATAACATTGAAAAGTTACATGAGGCTGTGGCAGATGTTTAAAGATAATGGCATAAAAGTTATGAGGCCCAGATATTTTAATTCGGACCCCGTTGAAAACTTTTTTGGTCAAGTAAGGGCATACAATTACAGAAGTAATGCTCCAAATTGCCACAGCTTCAACTGCACATTCAAGTCATTATTAATAATGAGAATCATAAAATTTCACAATAAAGCATTTAATTGTGAGGATGATCTGGCTGATCAAATAATTAACTTACATGCTTTATTTTCTGAAAAAGATAAAGAAAATATCGAGCCGGATCATTCAAGGACAGAACAAAAAATTGAAATGATTGTGGAACAAGCCCGGCGAGAACGCTTAAATGTTCATTCGCGTGCCTACACTGCTGGATGGGTAGTACGAAAGATTTTTGAAAAAAATAAACTCAAGTGTAGGCATTGTAAAGCGAATCTCACAAGCAGAGAAACTAATATACATGACTGGATCTCTCACCGAGATTATAACATAGCCAAAAATCTTTTGAACTACCCATCCGAGGGTGCAGTAAGGTGTTTTCGTACAGTTGTTACTGAAACAAATGAATATTTGGAACATCAGGCCCACCAAAATGATGTGGCGTCAAACATTAAAGCTATTATTTTGTCCAAATATTCATTTGATTTCATTTCAATTACTGTAAGGTTCACAATAATGAATTGGTGTGCTATAATTAATCGAATTTTGAAGGGCACGGGCAAGGGAAAATCCTTTAATACCTGCGATGCAGAAAATGGCGTACGAAAAATATAAAAAGAAATTAAAAAATAAATCATTTAACAAGTAATGGGTTGTTTTAATAAATTTTCCTTTAAAATAAATCTTAATTTATTACTACTACTACTAGTATTCTAAATTTTATATATGGCAACTGCGAAACCTCTGGCTGTTTACGTTGTATTCCTTTGCCTTATTATCTATGCGAAAGATTTAACAAAAAAAAAAACCAAATGTCAGTTGACATTAAAACATCAAACTCTACGGCGAAATTTTTTGTTCTAGAGTTGGCAGTCTGATACGTAGTATCTCTTACTAGTCTGTGGTCTAAACTCGAATTTGAAATTTTGTATTTTTATAAAATGTAATTTTTGTATGTATCTACTTAGGATATTTCACGTATTTTAATGCAGAAAGTGTGTTCGGTTTAACAAATTAATGGAATATAATTTCTTTAGAACATAACAGATGCTGTACAGGTTTTTATTTAAACGGCGCCAAAATTGCATTTCATAGTTATTATTTATAAATTATAATTTATTAAGGAGTAAGGACTCCAGCAAGCAAGTATAATGTCTAGTGAATGGCAAGAGTACGTCAGAGATCCTAGAATTATTTGCAAATACGGAGCAAAATGCTATCAAAAAAACTCTGATCATCACAAAACCTACAAACATCCACCACAATTAAAAGCAAAAGCCAAAATTGATCGTACTAACAAGCGCTTTAAGCCATATGATAGGAATGATACTAATACTAAGAAGATACAAACAGATGTAGAAAGTCATGAAGACAATTCAGATAAAATTGGTCCAGAAACAACTAACATTTTTGACACTCATCACAGCAATATTACAAGTATAATACAACAAGACAATATAACATATTTTAGTAAAGAAACTGATAATAAAATATATAAGGAATGTTTTCAAGTGGAAATGCCAGATGACTTTTTTAAATTCTTTGAATGTTTAAATGAGGAATCGTCATCTGTTGAACATTTAATGGCTAGTGTTAACTTAGAAATGATAGGACCATTTGACTTATTGTTGGGGAAGTTGCCAAAACTTGAGGATAAAGATTTGTACTTAGTTCATTGGAGATTTTTTTATGATGTTCCAGAATTTCAGGTAATCTTTTTTACTTTATAATGTAATATAAAATTACAAATCAGTACAATTTACAAATTAGCGGTGTTTTACTTTCGATCAGGTGAGCTGCAGGCTCATTTACCCCTATACTATAAAAAATGGTAAAAACTTATAAAGGCCATGTAGGAAAAGTAGGTAGTAAATAGAAGCACTTTGTGCCAAATTAATTTAAATTGTTTTCAGGCAGTTTTAAAGAAAAAAGGGAAGAATGAATTACATATTGGATACTACAGAGACGACCCTAATGAAAAACCAGTATTTTTAGCTAGAAATGATAGTTCTAAAGATTACCTAATTACTCCAGTTGCTGAAAATATATTTGGTGCAGTATAGTAAGTGTTATCTTAATAAATAAGTAAAGATTTGCACCTAAGTATAATAATTATCAGTTTTCTGGTTTTAACTCCACTAAGCTAAAAAAAACTTCTTATAGTAACAATTAAGGGTGCCCAAGCAACATGGTCACACATTTCCCCCTGTCATATTGCTATATATAATAATTATGCCCTGTCATATAAGATTTGGTGAAAAATCAAGTTCTTTTTAGTACTGATGTACTATGAATATTTTTAGTTGATAATTATATTATTGTTTATACTGAAATTGATATCTTTACTATTTTAGCTGGTTTCTGCAAAATGAGAAAACTTCATCACCCTTTATGGCAATAGCTTGTCAAAAGTTATCAGAAAAAGTTAAGAAATGGGCTGAAAATAATGGCTACACTATAGAAGAATATGACAAAAAGACTAGAATCAAGAACATGATTTGTAAGACCTTTCATGGAGCTGGTATTATTGTACCATATGATAAGAAAACACAGCTGGGATATAGAAAATTAGTTGAAACAGATGGTAAGATTTGCTGTTGATTGATTCAATAGATAGATGAAATAGATTCAATCCTCATATCCCCTAACTTTTGTTATATAAATTTAAAAGCTTCATATTGCCTTTGCCATGCCACATAATCATCATAATTCTCAATAGAAAGCAAATATTTGGTGAAATATTATTGCACTAAATCTAGACACTGTATAAAAGTATATCACAAAATATACAACGACAGTATCTGATATGACAACTTTTTCCGAACCGATACAACTTTGAAGAAACAAGACTATTCTTATCATAAAGGTCGGCAACACGTCCTCAATACCTTTGGTGTTGTGCATGTCCATGGGCCATGGTAGGTGTTTGCCATTAGGTGACTTACCTGTTTATTTGTCTTTGCTAATATATTGTAATGGAATCTAAAATCTGCGACTAGAATCAATACACTACTAAAGATTATTCAAATAATAATTCTAATCAATTCAGTAGGTAGTGTAGAGATAACCATTAAAACATATGTTTTGTATTCTTCAATAATTACCAACATGCGAATATATTTATTTTACAGCAAATATTAAGAAAATGTTTAAAAAACTAGAAGAGGCAACAGAAGAGACAGAGAAAAACAAAATTTTATCAGATATTCAACCTCTTGTAACATATTCAAGTATAGCTTTAGACGAGTGTGATTTTGGAACAGGCCTCGAAGCAGGTATAGCATTATTCTGTTCTGGACTAAAAGAGCTTCAATCCAGTGCTTTGAGTCTATTAACATCTACATATTCATTGTTGAAGCGAGAAGAGTTTGGAAAAATTATTCAGGTACTTGGTATTTCTTTATGATATCTATTGGAATAAACCTGCATTGCAATAATTTAACATAAATTACATTTAGCTTTCATGTATTTTAAATTTTATAAGGTATAAAAAATTTAAATACAATTCTGAATTATGATGTGAGCGTTTTAAATATTATAGGTGATTATTTTCAGGTTCACATGAAGCATCGGCGCAAAGGTCCCAACATGGCGTTATGGGGACATAAAATATAAATTTTGTAGATTACTAAATGCTTTCTATATTTATAAACTTAGAACCTGAATAAATATCAAGGTATTATTGCATTCTCTTTATTTGTAAATTAATAATTTTATTCTTCTTTTCTGTTACTTAGAATGTTTGTTCAGGTATTTTGAGACTAATTTATTATATTTTAGCATATAAGTTAGAATTATATATTGAAATCGATAAATAAAATAACATTCATAGAACAATGTCCATTTATTGTAAAAAAGTTAAAGTCCCTCCCATAGGCACAACACCGTTAGCTTCAACAGTTTTACATCTCAACATGGCAATACCAATAATAATAAAATATCAAAATGACAAATAAACATATTGAAGATCGTTTTTGTTTAATTTACCCTTTGACATATCAAACAACATTCCCTGCTTCTAGCTTCTGCAAAACCAATAATGGCCAACGTTTAACATAGCCAATTTTTTCAGTAGTTCTAACAAAAATATTACTCCAAAATTCAACTACAGTATTATTTTGAATCATTCCAATAACAACAAACACACAATCATCTCTCATTATACAGGGAACAGAAACATCTTTTGATATTTTAACACAAACTTGTTCTGCTATAGCTGATATCCCCTAGTAGTCTTATTAGGATCTCATACATTAAAAATAATAATTCAGAAAATGTTTAGCGTCACCTATTCTTAAAATATATAGTATAATTTCAGTCACAAAAAATATTCCTGAATTTAGACGTATAAAAACCATGAAACAAAGCAGTCGCTTATTCCTTGGGTTTATCAGCTGTACTGAGGTGAAGGAAGAGTGTTATCGGACAGTGGTCGCTGCCGTACACTTTATCTCTAATCACACTGTCGCAAAGAGACGGCACCAGCCTCTCCGATAGTAAGAAATAGTCCAGACGCCTGAAAAAAATATTATTTGTTATTGTTAGCATAATAAACATAGTAATTTTGGGTCCCAAACTAAGCAGTGTGTCAGCAAAACTCAACACAATAAGTTGGATTGCATGGCTTATAGTTTATACTTTGACTATTTACTTGTCAATAGTCGAAGAGTTTATAGTACTCAATTATTATCCTATACTGTTAATACAGGTGAAGCTAATATAAAGCTTGTAATGTAATATTATAAATGTGATAGTTTGAGAGGATGTTTGTTACTCTTTGACGCAAAAACTACTGAACGGATGATGTAACTGTTACAGTGTTATCGTTTATACATCACACTAGCTGATGCCCGCGACTTCGTTCGCGTGGGGTTCACTTTAAGCTGAGCTTTTGAGCAAGCTTTCTTCAAATGACATATCCTCCTCCACCCTCTGTACTTGGTGATTTCTTTTGGGAAAGAGCTATCAAATTAGTCATTGACGGTTGCTTTTGCATCATGCTATCGACATGTTTAATGGTGGTTGAGATTGGGGTTCGAAGGATGATTTGATATTCAATAGTTGAAATAATTAACCTGACTTTAAAGAAACATTAGGGAAATTCATATTAATTAAATTTTCAATACATTTTCTGTCTTAAATAGATGCGTGCGTTCATTTAATTGGTTATTCTCATTTTCGGACATTTTTTTAAATTTCCGGGATTCCTGCCCGGGTTTCCGGTGCTAAATGCGGAAACCTCTAAGATACGGAAGCAAAAAAGCAATGTCGAATAATCGTAATTCTGTTTAAGAGAAAGGATTGATGAAAAGGTGAAATAAATGATCTCATAAGAAATACTTTTTCATATATTATTTCAATAATACATTTTCTATTTTTTTTATAATATAGTTCTTTCAAAAAATAAATAAATAAATACAAAAAAACATTCCTTTCATTTCAACTTCAGATTCGAACTCGCATCAAAAGCTACGCTATGGGAATGCATATCCACTATTCTATCCACTATTCTACGAATACATATTGCAAATGGCGAAATAATCAAACTATTTCATTTACATATCAGACTGTGATTGACATCTGACAATTCGAAAAAGTTCAACGCGAGTCAGTTTGCATTGAAATTTGGTGATATGGTGCCTTTAAAATAATATTTAAATGATGATAACTTTTCTTTCCGATAACCAATTTCGATGAAACAAAGCCTATATGTTGCCCCGGGCTTTCCTTAATATATTTGTGTAAATTGCATTAAAATCGGTTCAGTATCTTCGGAGATTAGCGTGAACAAACAGACAGACAGACAAGAATCTTAAAAATTGCATTTATGCATTCTGCTACCCTTCTTTTATCACCCCTCTTAATTTCTGGTAAAAATATTTAGTGAAGCGTAATTTCGATCCTACTCTTTTATTATATGTATAGATTGAAACATTTGAAAATTCATATTCTCAAACCCTTCCATCTAATAGTTTTTTACTCGAAGAGATAGGGAAAAACATGATTATATAAAATTATAGTAATAAATACAATATTAGCGTAGATACACCAGACACGGCGAGAATCTAATCTGTCAAAACCTAGAACTTGATATTACTTCGATATATCAAAACATAACTTATATTATCTGATATGTGTTAGATATCATAAAAATAATATTATTAAATTTATTATTGCTCGTCTGTCGATATCTATCATAGCAAAACGCCCCGGCTTCGCACGGGTGCAAGGTAGATGAAAAAAAGCAAAACCTATGTTACTCGCTGATAATATAGCTTTCTATTGCTGAAAGAATTTTTAAAATCGGTTGAGTAAGTTTATTCGATACATACAAAAATACAAATCATTCCTCTTTATAATATTACTATAGATAAAATAAATGCTGAAAATGATCAGAAGTCAATCTATAATAATTAGAAATACACATAATAACATAAATATATCCTAGTCTTATATATCTGTTCCATAGTACCTTCTATTCAGGCCAATTTAACCCTTTAAATGCTGAAGTACTCCAAAGGGGTGTTTAAGGCAATTTTACCTTTTCCCTCGCATTTACCTTATGCCAAAAGGACATTAATTTTCTAAGTTGCGTCAGAAACGAAATGAAATTGTCAGCGTCTGTTGGCGTTTTATATGAAACTAGCAGCGAAACCCGGCGTTGCTCGGGTTAAAATACATCGTTGATATATCATTGAGGATCAATTTTAGCGATTGCACACATTTTGGAACTTTCTAGATCTTTTCAGATTAAAACAATTTATAAGATATTGAGTTAATTAGCCAAATTATAACGATGAGTGAGATAAGCTATTATTACGTCGAGTGAAACTTAATAATAATACACACGAAATGTATTGCCGTGCCCTGCAATATCCACAAATATTTTTTTTTGGGAATTGGTATGTATAATTTACTAGCAACGCTCCCCGGTTTCACACGGGTGCAATGTAGATGTACTATACACAAAACATAGCCTATGTTACTCGCTGATAATGTAGCTTTCTATTGATAAAAGAATTTTCAAAATCGGTCCAGTAGTGTTTGAGTTTATTCATAACATACAAATATACAAAATTTCAAAAATACAAATCTTTATAATATTAAGTATATATGTATATAGATAACAACCAGTTTTTGTAGGCATACGTGACTTTTATGACCTACTTAGTTATTGCCAGATAAGTTACGTTAGATATTAGAAAGTTATCATAATGACACGCAACACACTCGTAATTTGACCGAAACATACAAGCGGCTCGTTGGTCTAGGGGTATGATTTTCGCTTAGGGTGCGAGAGGTCCCGGGTTCAAATCCCGGACGAGCCCGCAAACACCCTTTTTTATTTTTTTTTGTATGTTTTTTAAATATATTAAATAATAGTTGATGCCCGTGACTTCCTTCATGTGAGCTTCATAAATGATCATAACTTTTATTTTCGACAACCGATTTCGATGAAACAAAGCCTATATGTTGGGAACTCTGTAATATTTCCGGGATGAAATATCTAAGAGTGTCTAAGATGTTGACCGGGACATAAGGTACCACCATGCAAATTTTCCCGTAAATCTGTCCACCAGTTTCGAACATTAGCCCGTACAAACAGACAGAAAACTTTTCTTTTTTAAATCGGGATTTGTTCTAATTCTCTTCTTACATTAATTTTCTATGTACAGGCATTCGACCTCTACAGTTTTATTATATGCATAGATAAAATGGTTGTTGAAATCTTTCCCATAAACCTTCAGTGACAGTTTGACAATTTTGAAATGAAATGTATTTATTTAACACCCAATTTACAGAACATCAATATTTTAACACTATTTAATGCTGATTATAATAATATAAATAGGAGCACCACTCAGCATACGCTGTGTCGCATCAACGTCACAACACTGATTTTCAGTGGACTTTACAACCATTGGGAGGCAGCTCCTCATAGTTTAATATTATTTTGAATATAATATTTAGAGTTACCATCCAACATTCTTCGACCGGCTGTTGAACATGTAGCTCCAGAAGGTGTACGCGACCGTGTCAGGGTGCAGCCGCCGGAACGTGTCCACGAACCCGTCGCCGAGCAGCTGCGTCATGCCCGCGCGCTCCTCCTCCGTGAAGCCCGCGTTCCTCTTGTTGCTCTTGGGATTCGTTAGGTCTGAACATATAATAATAATAATAAAATTATTTATTACCAATAAAAAAACTTAAAGAATAAAAATACAAGCATTAAAACTTATAATAATATATTGATAAATTCTTAAGTTTTTTTGGCAACGGTACCAGTCTCAGCGTTAAGCTGTGGAAAATGGCGATTATTCGATCAGCGCTGGTTTTCAGACTGGCCCGGTGTTAGCGGTTCGTACGTAACAGTGATAATAACATAATGGGAGGATAATAAATATATGTATATAAAACATAACAGAATACCGTATGAAAATAAAAAAATAAAAAAAAAATATCGCGAATATTAATAGGAATCATTTACTCAATGCCTTACATATATTATTAAGTAACGCTTATATTACAGGGATGCTGTGTGGCGTAAGTAAAGATAGGCTTGCTGTAGGCAATTTTCAGCATCTCCCGCAACAGTTAGTGTCGCTAAACACTATGAAAAAGATTTTAAAAACAGTGTAAAATAATATACAACATTAAAAATGTTCCTTGTTATAGCAATTAATGTTTATAATATAAACTTAAAATTATATCAATAAAAAAATATGATATATTTAACACTATTCTGTCAACTAATGTTAGTTCCTGTACTCATATATTATGTACGTTTTTTGTAGAAATATTTAAAGGCATTTTTTTGAGTTTCTTACAGGAGGTGGGGTGGTTAGTTATTTCAACTCTTAGTCACAATATATATCTCTAAAATAGATCCACTTTTCACAAACAGGTAATTTATATTAATGAAATCCTTCGACTAGATAAATATGATTGAATATAATATGAAAGAAAATCTTATAGGCTTTAATATACCCTACACAAAGTTATTAGAAGTGGGATAAAGTGTAGCCAGTAGGACAGAGAAAATGATGCCATTGAAGCAGTTTAGGGAGCTAGTGGCTATAATAAGCCCACTATTTGACGTCACTGTACACAATAATGTCTAAGTTAGATTAAAAGCTAATTTTATTAAAAAATATTATAATTACCTATTTCATTATGTGATACGTTCATATCTCCACATATGATCACTGGTTTCTTTTGATCCAAAGCCTTCACGTGTTTTCGGAACTCTTCATTCCATTTCAATCGTTTGTCTAACGTGACCAGCTTGCGTCCAGCGTTCGGAACATACGTGCATATTAAATAGAATTGTTCATATTCCGCCGTTATTATTCGACCTTCGTCATCGAAATCCTTATTCTGTAAACCATATTGCACGTTCATTGCTAATTTCGTCGTATATATGCCGACGCCAGCGTAGCCTTCCTTATCGCTACACAGCCAGTAGGCGTGATAGCCTGGAATATTAGTCACTTCCTCTGGAAGCTTCTCGCGAGAGCATTTAATCTCTTGCAAACACAGTATGTCAGGCTTTTCATACTTAATGTAGTCCAAACCGCCTTTGGCCAACCAAGCCCTGATACCGTCAACGTTCCAACATGATATTTTAAAGTTCCATTCTTTGTCCTGTGAATTTTTTGAGGAATTAGAAAAGTCTATATCCTCATAATCTGTAGCCGATTTGTTGGTCTTCTTTTTAGTGTCACCGCCTGTAATGGAAAGCTTTCTTTATTTTCAAGGGAAAATGATTCATAGCACTTTTTAAAAATGCAATGTTTTCCTATTTAGTGTGATGACCATAAAGCATGTTACTGTATTTTAATGCTAATGATTTAATATATAAAAACAATGTACTTGTTTTTTGTATTTACAAATATATACTTTTACATTACATGATGATATCACTATATTTTCATACCTCCTGATAATAACAATCTATTTGAATCTATGACTGCTAATTTCTTTAAGATTTCTCACCTGTATCCTCTTTCTTGCTTGGATGCAAAAATTTAGTTCCATGCTGCACTTAAGATATAACCTACCTACCTAATAATTAAAATAAAAGCACAGCAATTGAGGTAAATTGAATTTTACTAGTTATAAATGTAGTTGGTATAAAATTTCTTATTCAATTAATTAATATCTTAAAGTGACTGAATCATCATTGTTAAATAATATTGATAGGAAGTTTATTGAAATAAATAATTTTGGAACATCAATCCTTTAACCGTCCACTTGGCTCCTATGGGGCATCATTTGGATTATTTCACAGATTATTTATATCATTACACAGAAATTCAAATAGACCTTGACAAAAAAGTATTGAAATATTTTAAAACAATGTCAGTACTAAGCTCTATAAATTATTGAGAATATTGAAGCTCCTAATAGTCAAGGTTGAAGTTATAACTTAAACTTCAAATAAGTATACAGCATATTTTATATTTCGTTTTGTCCAAATTAAACCCTCCAGGGAACCCTTGTTAGAGGTACAAGTAGACAGAAACCCATTAACTAATAAACATACAGGTAGAGAAATAAATAAAATAATTATTTTGGAAAACTGTTTATTTAAAATAAATGAATACACTTAATCATCATAATACGAAACATAAAACAAAAGTCTATCATATGATACAACAGTATAAGGTATGCCCTACAATGACTTGCAGATGCAAATTGTTGATGACAATAATTATAAATTATTCTTGACATCAAATCAGAATTGGAAAATCAACCAATTTTCATTTAGACACATAAATAACCTTAATCTATTTTATGACAAAAGTAAGATTTTTGCAAGTCAGCATTGTAAAAACATAACTTGCGATGAATTGGAAATGGCGTACCCTATAATATTTTACCATGACGTATTTAAGACAAAGTTAATTACCCTTGTCTTCGGGTGTCTTGCGCCTGCGCTTGGTGTTAGGTTCTTCTGTGTCTGGAGTCTCCTCTTCCGTTTCCATCTTTTCCACAACCTTCTTTTGACCTCGTTTTGTCTTAGCTGGCTTTGCATCGTCAACTTCCATTTGTTGATCATCTTTTGTATCTCCTGAAATAAAAAATTGGTATGTTTGTAGGGAATGGCAACAATTCTATTGTATGGGTTAAAACTGTGGCTAAATAAAATTACATTAATTTGCAAATGACATAAGCAAATAAAATTATTACAAATGTAACATTAAACAGGATATTTAGATGAACTGTTAAACTGCATCAAAATACAGATGTAAATTTTTTTTTAAATATATTTTTATAGCAAAAATATACTATTCCTAAACCGGATGTTCAAGGAGTTTCCCAATTTTGGGCAATTTTTCTGAATGAATTTGAAATTAAACCTCAAAGCTAGATTTTGGTTAAAGATATTTCACGATTGATTTCAACTGGCAGAAAATGAAATTAAACCATAAGAAGTACAAATTATTTTACTATACTATATATTAGTTAAATATACTAGAAAAAAAAAACCACTTGTTACTGTGTACGAGCTTGACGGCGCACCATTAACGGAAGTGCAGGAGATTCGTGACTTGGGTGTAACTATTGATAATAAGTTAACATTTATATCGCAAGTTAATAACTCAGTCACCACATCCGCACGAATGCTAGGATTTCTTAAACGAAATTCTAGTTGTTTTGGCTCCAAAACCAAAACAATTCTATATAACGCTCTAGTGCGCAGTCATCTCGAATATGGTAGCATTATATGGAATCCCTTATATACGATTCATTCGCAACGCATTGAGAGTATCCAAAGAGCATTTACACGCCACCTTGCATACATTAGTACTGGATTCTCTCACAGACACCCGTACCAACAGCGCCTCAGTAAATTTAACATGATTTCACTGTTCGATCGAAGATCTCTTGCCGGCATGATATTCCTATATAAACTTTTAAACGGTCAAATACAATGCAGTAACCTCTTACAGAACATTAATATTGCCGTCCCTTATTCATTCCCAAGGTTCAAAGTCAACAGAATCTTCCAAATTCCATCTGTGAAAACTAACCTGGGAGTTCAGGCTCCTCTCGCTCGAATTCTTCGCGAATATAATAAGATGAACGATATTGATTCAGAGCTTGATATATTCGGTAGCGGGCTGGTCAAATTTAAAGAAAGTGTTGTTAAGCACTTAGCAGGTAGAGGTACTCTATCTGCATTAGTCAAATAAGAATTTCCTTTTTTTTTTCTCTAATTATCAAGTTTAATTTATCATTTGTACTAACATTTTTATTTCTTTTTTTTTTTTTGTGTAGCTTAAGTAGATATAAATTTATTTTTATGTTTTTTTAATTGTTTCCTTTTCAAAAGCAACTAGGGAGTATTTTTTTTGTAATTCTTATGTTCACCATAATTGTCATATATTTTAGAACAACAAATTGTAACTTAAATTGTAGAAAATTGTATTATATATGATGTGGTGTACTTTAATAAATAAATAAATAAATAAATAAATAAATTATTTCTTCAAGGTTTATGATTACTTCATAAAGAG
The DNA here is from genome assembly GCA_905404175.1 of Anthocharis cardamines. Lineage (NCBI taxonomy): Eukaryota > Metazoa > Arthropoda > Insecta > Lepidoptera > Pieridae > Anthocharis > Anthocharis cardamines. Next base: position 3,198,806 of record FR989957.1, on the reverse strand, counting down.
TAAACTACCTTTTATTGTATCCATAGACATTGAAATATAATTCAATATGAAAAATAAACAATTATTAGCAATATGTATTCATTTTTATAGGACTATGTATGACATTCTCAAGGGATCTTGAAAAAGTTTGAAGGCAAAATATAAAATAATTTTCTTATGATTAATGTTTGATAAATTTGAGTACAAACCCTTTTCACTGCTGGTTTCTTTTTCTTCCTTTACGTCATTACTTTCATCTGGCTTAGCTTTTCCTTTCCTTCCCTTTTTGGGGTCATCATCTCCCTTAACTTCACTTTCTTTCTCTTTAGCCTCACCTTCAGTTTCAGCCATTTCTTCATTATTTTCTGGTTCTTTATCATCTGAAGCTTCTTTTTCTGCATCCTTTGCTGCCTTTTCAGCATTTTTGGCTGCCTTTTCTGCATCTTTTGCTGCTAGTTTGGCTGCTTTTTCTGCATCCTTTGCTGCAGTTTTAGCTGCCTTTTCTGCGTCTTTTACTGCTTTTTCTGCCTCTTTTGCTGCCGTCTTAGCTGCTTTTTCTGCTTCCTTAGCTGCAGTTTTGGCTGCTTTTTCTGCATCTTTTATTGCCTTTTCTGCATCCTTGTCAGCTTTTGTTGGTGCTTTTTTCCGACCCTTACTCGCTGTCTGTTCTACTTGTTCAGTTTCTTCCTCCTCTTCAGACTTCTCTTCAGGTTCTGGTTTTGGATCAGCTCTGCGCCCTCTACCTCGGCCTTTTGGTTTATCTTCATCATCCTTTTGGGGTGGTTCAGGTTCAGCACTGTCTTGCTTTTTTTTTGATTTGGCAGATTCTTTCGGTTTTGTTACAATTTCTTTCTTTGTCACCTTCTTTCTACCCCTACTAGGGGGAGCTATTTCATCTTCTGAATGGCCATTAGCATCTCCATTACCATCATTTTCTTCAGCCAGAGTGCCAGACTCTTTACTGTCATCATCTTCAACATGTTTATCATCTACTGTTTCAACATTTTTTTTACCTCTACCCTTTTTTGCTGGCGGCGCAGATTCCTCATCTGCCCCATTTAAGTCTTCATTATAATTTTCAATTTTTTTTCCCCGTCTATTTGTTTTCTTTTCTATAATATTCATATCATCTCCTAAGGGGTCTGTTTCTGAAACATTTTTTGCTTTTTTTGGTGCCCCCCTGCCTTTTTTTGGTGCGTCACTTTCTGTGCTCTTTACTTCTGCCGCTTTCTGTAAGTCATCGTATTAATTAGTATACGGAAACAATTTGTTAATAGACACATATTTAGTATAATATTAAATTCTTTGTTTGAAACAAAATCTCTCAAGTGAAATAATAAGGCGCCAAAACACTATCCGTTGACTCAAACACGCGGGACTTTTTTTTTCATTGCTTACTGCGTAGATACTATTTAAGTAAACAAAGTAATTTGAATGTCCTCACAGTTCAAGTAATATAAACTATATACAAATTCGATTACATCATTCATAAGTTTATACGCGTTTAAAAGAATAATAGTTAATATGGTTAACAAAGCAAACCAGTTCATGGTAGCAAACAACAAGATTTAATTCATGTATTTAACTCAAATATATTTGTAACGGATGAACATACCTTTGCTTTGGCTGTCCGTGGAGCCATCGTCACTAAAATAAATTAAAATTAACAATTATCGCGCCAAACAAAATAATTACAAAACCCGGCAAACCCGGTTAACGCGTCTTGCAAAGGACTAAGAGGTGGCAAACGAAGTTTCCGGTAAAATGTTGATGACAATGACAGCAAATAAGAAAAACGCGGTTACTGGCGCCAATTTTTACAGATTAGGTCAAAGAGAATAATATATATTGTACTATTCGTTCATTTCAAGATTGCCTTTACCTCCCGGCCCGCTTTCTCGTAGGTAGGTAGGTACCGCTCCTCAAGCCAAGCCTAGCGACGCGTCGCCCGGTTAGGACGGTTAGCAACGCTGCCATGTTTCAATTTTATTGTTACTATTGCTGTGATTTTTGTTTTAGTTGAGTTTTTGTTTCTGTTCATATCTCTGTTGCAATAATGGAAATGGTTACACAGCGGTGAACATGATTTGTTATATATGCTAATGGCATTCTTTGAACAACAAAAAAATAAGGAATTAATTAATTCAGTAGGTGCTAAAAGAGATTACAGCGTCACAGAATGGAGTGATTGATACAGAAATAAGTGATTTCGAAGACCACGGTTGCTGAAAAGCTTCCAAAACGTCGGGATAAATAATAAATCGTGTTTTAATCCAGTATAAAGTATTTTATTTAAATTATTTCAATGAAATAACTAGTATTGCAGTTATGGATACATAAATAAACTAATAATGGATTTTTTTGCGCCTTCGCAATATTTTTCGAATGTTCAGACAGTAAAATAAAGCTGTAATTTTCACTATTTTATTATAAATTTGTCAAACGTACCGTTATAAGGTCGTTATAACTGTTGACGGCGGCATTCTCGAAGTGACCGAGTAGTACATACCTTCTAAATATTTAGTAAAGTACTTATTGCTACGCTGAGTAGACCTTAATTAATTTATTTCGCCTTACATGAGTTACCAAGGCATAACCCTTGGTAAAAGTTGAGGTTGTGCTCAGCGTTTCGCCGACACGGGAATATAGCTTATTTCGCAATTGGTCATTATATTAAAATTATTTCAATTTGTAATTAGTAGACATGGGGACAAGCGAAATTCCCTGCGCCAACTCAGCAACTCAGGCGCAGTGTAGTGTGTCGGCTCCTTGAGTCAACTCAAAATTGCGCCACGGCGCAGTAAAAATGGGACGCGCAAAGCGAGCAGTGAAACCTCCGAAACGCACGCAACCCCACGCTCATAGTTCACTCAGTGAGTGGGTACTGCGCCGTGCGCCAACACATTATGAATGTGTGAGCTGACTCACCCTGCGCACTGAAGCGTGCCGGCGCAATTGCGCGGCGCAGCGCAGTGTTACCCATGTCTAGTAATTAGTCTTGTAGTAGATTTCATATTGTAAAGACATATTAAATAAATATATATTTTTTTAATACCTTTTCGTTCCGCCTGAACATAACTCGTGCCTTTGTTTTTTTCGCCGACGTGTAGGTATGTATGAAAGCATTGATGAAAGTAGAAGAAGCGAAAGTGGTATGTGAAGATCGGAGTATATGGAATTCCGAGATCTCTGCCTATCCCAATAGGAAAGAGGCGTAACGTATATTGTATGTGCCTTAATAAATAAAAAATCTCTATTTTATTTGTTTTTAATATTAAAATAGGTACATGTACGTGTCTGTGGCAAACTTATTTTAATCTGAGGTTTAATAATATAGACAGTGACAGTTATAGCTGACGACATCAAATTTCAAAATTGAAATCAAATCAGCTGTGAGTGAGTTGTCGACTAACGACTTATTATTTGTCGCATGGATTTTTTAAATGAAATTATAAGTTTTACGCTATCCGGAATTTTATAAACTTGAAAAATTTAAATGGTGAGGAATATTTTCCTAGTTACATTATTATTACAGTTAATTATTTATCCTAATATTATATTGCGAATGTATTGACGAGGTTATGCGGTATTTTGTCGCGAAATTGTGAAATATAATTTTAATATTTAATTATAACATATTTAATAATACACAGTTCATGTTTTATTAAACTCGGGGTGTAACATAATTTATAAGTATAAATGTTAATTGCATTATATTCCACATGGACACTTTCATTTAATAATTAATAAATAAATTTAATTTATTTATTTTTAAGAAAATTATTATCATTCTTTCATCTATGATTTGCAGGCTACTCTTGATAGGAAGGGTACCTTTAAGGTTGAGTATTTACAAGATATAGAAAAGAAGATTCAAAAACGATGGGATGATGAGAAAATCTTTGAAATTGAAGTTCCACAAAATGAAAAGCAAGAAAAATTCCTTTGCACTTTTCCATATCCGTACATGAATGGTCGTTTGCATCTTGGACATACATTTTCCCTTTCTAAATGTGAGGTAAATAGAGCTTTGTTAACTTATGAATACTATTGTTGAGTTATTTACCAATTTAACACCTACATGGCTCGTTTAACACTGTTGTTCCTGGGTAGGAAATCTGGAGAAACAAGATTGTTTTGTTTAGTCAGGGCACAGAAGCATGAGGTAATACTTGTCCATAAAGAAACATGATAATCAGTTAAACCTTTTTCATTTCACAGACCCCTAGAAAATTAAGCACAATTTCATAAAAAAAACTTTTAAACCATTATTAAAGCACTTTAAATACAATAAAACAATACTTTTTCATAAAAATACATCAATTTGAAAGTTGGTGTTTCTTTTTCTTAACTAAATTAGTGATATTTGAGTTGATATTATTGCTTACTTGTGTTGCTCAATTATTATTGTCATATTAGTTCTGTTCATGCAAACAAATATGATAAGTTTTTTTTTATGATATCTATGGCAGAAATGAATAATATGTTAAAAGTTTTGAATGTTTTTCCAAATATCTAATGATAATTCACATTTTTACCAGTTTGCAGCTAGATATTATCGCCTGAAAGGCAAAGCCGTATTATTTCCATTTGGGTTTCATTGTACTGGCATGCCAATCAAAGCTTGTGCTGATAAATTAAAGAGAGAAATGAGTGTCTATGGATACCCTCCAAAATTTCCTGATGATGAGGAAAGTTCTCCAATAGTTGAAGAGGAAACAGTCCCTAAAGATAAGAGTAAAGGGAAAAAAAGCAAGGCTGTAGCAAAGACTGGGTCTGCTAAGTTCCAGTGGCAAATCATGCAGAGTCTTGGAATTCCTGAAGAAGAAATTAAGGAATTTGCCAATGAAGAGTATTGGCTTGAGTATTTTCCACCTAGAGCTGTTGCAGATCTGAAAAGAATGGGTCTTCATGTATGTAATCCAATTAAATTTTTTTTATGTTAAATATCGACAGACTTGTATGAGATTCCCTTGATGGTAGGTGATACCGCAGCCACAGTACATCAGTCAATGATGCGCTGTCGACCTACTTTTTACTTCGAGTATTCAGAAATCCATAGACTGAAACCGAAATGTGCAATGTGCACTTCACGGTTTTTCCATCTATGAATGGTGGTTCGTTCCCCGTTCGGAATTTCGATATCCCACCCAATCAATACCCAAAGTTACCAGATGTGGGGAAAACATGCTTACAGAAAATTATAAACATGTCTCAGTGGGATTCGAACCCACGACCCATCGATGCGAAGTCTTTCATTTATTAGATTTTCTATTGATTTAATACTAAAGTAAACACCAATGGAAATTCATTCAGTATTATATTAACAACACTTTCTATTCATCAGGTTGACTGGAGACGAAAGTTTATTACGACAGATGTGAATCCATTCTACGATTCTTTTGTTCGATGGCAATTCAACCATCTAAAGAATCGTAACAAGATAATGTTTGGTAAACGTTACACAATATATTCCCCGCTGGACAAGCAGCCCTGCATGGACCACGATCGGAGTTCAGGGGAAGGAGCTGGGCCTCAGGAATACACGCTCATGATGATGGAAGTATTGGAACCATTACCACAAGTTCTGAAGTAAGTTAATTTTATTTATTTATTTAACAACTTTATTGCACATAATATTCTTTTATTAACACGAGTATCACACATTTTAATAAAATACTTTATTATATCAATCAGGGCTGTCCAAACTAGATGGGATCTAGGGCCAACAAAAATGACTAAATGGATTGGGGGGCACAATAATAAATGTAAAACAAAAATGTTTTCTTAATTTTGTTAAATATCAATACAAAATGAAACAAGACGCGGGCCGCATGACTCTCGCGGGCCTTGATTTGGACATCTCTGATATATATAATAAATCGCGTTTTAATCCGTTATAAAGTATTTATTTAAACTTTATTGCATCAGGAGAAAAAAAAGTGACGCCTAATCGGTGTATCTCTTAATTCTAGTAATCTCTTCCAAACTACCAGTTTGGAGTATAAAAATAGAAAAATTGTTAAAACAAAGATTCAGTAACTCTCATTCAGTTTCTTATTAAAGGTTACAATAACCTCTGTGTTTTGTAGGTCCTTTGCTGGCAAAAAGATTAAATTCGTCACTGCGACTCTGCGACCTGAAACAATGTATGGTCAAACTAACTGTTGGGTTCACCCAGACATTAAATACATAGCATTTGAAACTATAAAAAACGGCATTTTCATATGTACCCAGAGGGCAGCAAGAAATATGTCCTACCAAGGTTTCACGAAAGATGATGGAAAAGTAGAGATACTAAAGGAAATATTAGGAAAAGATCTGTTAGGTGTAGCCTTAAAGGCACCATTTACCAGCTATCCTATAATATACTCTTTACCCATGTTGACCATAAAGGCCGATAAAGGCACGGGAATAGTATCTAGCGTACCTTCCGACTCGCCCGATGACTACGCGGCTCTGGTAGACTTACAGAAAAAAGCTGCATTTAGGGAAAAATACAATATAAAAGATGAAATGGCCCTTCCATACAAACCCATACCAGTTCTAGAAATTCCCGAATATGGCAACTTGTCAGCTGTATATGTATACGATCAGCTTAAGATTCAGAGTCAGAATGATAGGGAAAAGCTGACCCAAGCTAAGGATATGGTTTACCTAAAGGGATTTTATGACGGTGTTTTGATTGTTGGTGATTTCAAGGGAAAGAAAATACAGGACGTCAAGAAGAGTATTCAGAATCAGTTAGTGAAGGAAGGTGGCGCCGTAATTTATTATGAACCAGAGAAGACTATAATTTCGAGGTCTGGAGACGAATGTGTTGTCGCCCTTTGTGATCAGTGGTACCTTGATTATGGTAACCAGGAATGGAAGGCTCAAGCTGAAAAAGCGTTAGCGGCCATGAATACGTTCCACGATGAAGTGAGGAAAAACTTATCTGGTACTATTAAGTGGTTACACGAGTATGCATGTTCTAGGACTTATGGACTTGGTAAGTATCAACTTTCTATTTTGGAACTTGAATTTTCCAGGAAAGTTCCGCCAGAAGACTTAATAATAGCTACAATAATAATTTATTTTTATAGGTACAAAGCTCCCATGGGATACGCAATGGTTGATAGAATCCCTTTCTGACTCCACGATATATAACGCGTATTACACGATCGCACATTTCCTACAAGGCAACACGTTCAAGGGTAACGTTGAGAACGCTCTCAAAATCAAACCTGAACAAATGACTATGGAAGTGTGGGATTATATATTCTTCAAAGATGCATCAGTTCCCAAAAACACTAAGATACCGAAAAGTTCGTTAGAGCTTTTAAAGAAATCTTTCAATTATTGGTATGGTTTTATGTCTTATTAAGTTTTCTGATTTATTGATGATTGTGTGAAGAATGATATGTGTTTAGGGGGTGTGACTGATAATATAACGAGTGAAAGAAGATAATGGTAAAAGAGAATATACTGTGCCAACCGCAAAATATAAAGGGAGCAAGAGGAAGATGATTTTAATCATGAAGTAAAACCTAAAAAGGTTTTACAATTTTTTTGTAACTACGTCATTTAATAATAGAATTTATGTGATTTCCCGCAATTCATCATCGAGCTCTGAGTCAATTTAGAATCACTCAATGTTTACAATTAAATCTATTGACTTTTTCAATAATATTACCAAATGTATATTTTGCTTCTTCTTTTTACCTCACAAATATTTTTAATGCACATTGGCCCGTTTTCAAGGATCTATTTCTTATACCTACTTGTCAAACCCATTTTCTCCATATAAGTTTGAAATTTTGACATTTCTCAATGATTGATTTTGATTTGAGTAATGAATGTCTTGAAATACAGGCCACAGAAAGTGTACAATTTTTTTGTGGATTTCATGTAATAGATTTTCATAGGTATCCTGTGGACATGAGAACGTCCGGGAAAGACTTGATCCAGAACCATCTCTCGTACTACATATTCGTACATTGCGCCATCTGGAACAAGGAAGAGGATAAATGGCCTAAAGGAATCCGAGCTAACGGTCACCTTTTATTGAATTCTGCCAAAATGTCCAAATCTGATGGGAACTTTTTGACATTATCCGAGTCTTTGGATAAATTCAGTGCGGATGGCATGCGTCTAACGCTGGCAGACGCTGGGGACTCCATAGAAGACGCTAACTTTGTTGAGAGCACTGCTGATGCGGCGATATTGAGGCTGTATACCTTCATTGAATGGGTGAAAGAGATGATTGCTACAAAGTCCAGTTTAAGAACAGGTATATAAGTAGTTTTAAATTTATAGGAGTTTGTACAAGGCAATATCGCGGTATAAGAACCAAATGAACGTACATATCATTAATTAAACGTAACTAAATAATTCTTAACTTTTTTAAACCTCTAAAAGTATGCCAATATACCAATATACTTTTTTTATTCGTCAATTGTATACTATCGGCCTTATTCATAAACGTATATAAGCTTGATATAGTTAAAATATGTTTTGTTTCACTCTATCGAATATAAAAAGACTACAGAAGAACATTTGAAGGTAATTAATACGTTTATGAATAAGGCCGTTTATGTATTAAAATGCTGTTTAATTAATTAATTAATTGCCGATTTTCATAGTATTTCTAAGTGTCCTGTAAAATTAAGAAAATATAGATATGTTAATCTGACTCTTACACCGTGATATAAATAAGTATTTTGCCGAAGGTAAAAATATTATAAAGATTACTACTAATGTACTTTGTTTTATGTCAAATTTTAGTCTCTCAAGATGATAAATGGTTTCAGGTGAGTACAACTTCCACGATAAGGTGTTCACTAGCGAGATGAACACTCTGATCACGCAGACGGACGACAATTACAGCAAAGTGCTTTTCAAAGAAGCTCTCAAGACTGGCTTCTTTGAATTGCAAGCCGCGCGCGATAAGTACAGGTGAGGCATATTGAAAATATATTCTTCCCTTCATCTTAGATTTTGACCATCAGCAACGTGGCACTGGAGATTTCCTCGGGATTAACAGAACGGGAAACCTAGACCTTTTTGCCTGTTAAGATAAATGATTATTAGTGGAATTCATTTATTTACATTTTTAATAATCCTTATTTTATAATCTGGAGGCGCAATGATGCCAGGGTAGGGGAACCATACAAACTTCGACACGGCAGACAGTGACTTGGCGAAATAGGAAAAAAGGGGGAAATGAATAGGATGACATGGTTAAAGGAAGAATATAGGGTAAAATAGACTACTTGGAAAATATTGGAGGAAAGCTAGTAGTAGTTCGGAAGGCCGGGTTTGCAAACCCGTGTTATAATATCCAATACATCAAACCTCCTTATTGTTCAAAAGTACTCGAAACCGACGAGCCTATATGACACGTTGATTGAAGTGGAAGATGCGAAAGTCGTATGCAAGGATCGTATCGCACCTTGAAAACCAAATTAAGACTAAATGAAAAATGTGTTTTTTGGGAAAATTAAAGTTCCCGTAACTTGTACGAGTTCCTAATAATGACACACTTTCAACTTTATGGTGCACCTTTTGAAGTTGTGTCTGCATTTTGAAGGCGAACAATAATCTCACAAGCAGTGGCGGGCCTACCATACAAGCCCAAAAGCCTGGCTTGCCCTATTAATTCAACAATTGAAAGAAAAAAAGAATGCCCTTATCGTAATTATATAACATATCAATTGAAACAAAAAAATATTTGAATTAATAATTTTATGCACAACTATATCGAAATTATATTTATATTTGCGCCATCTTACGAGAAGCGTTGAATCGACTCCCACAATATTCAATATGCATCACGCGATACTACATATCTTGCGAATTGCGACGAGCTCAAGCGGAAACGTTTCGCTTCAACTCGTCGCGTCGTCGTGTTCGGTCGTTTTCTTTCTCTTTCTGGCATATTGGGTTGTGGATTGGAATGCCTTTCTGACAAATTTTTCATACAAAACTCAAGATAAAAAGCTATAAAATTATATAAACAAATCTAGCGATTGTATGGAGAACGTAACCCAGGCTTTCGGTGTGAAGTTAGTGCCAAATTGAAAGAGTTGAGTGTTATTTCAAGTTTGTTATGATTGTTTTTTGCTTTAGTTGAGTGAGTGATAACGTACGCGGTGCATTTTAGTTTTGTTTTGTTTTGTTTTTATTATTATTTATTATGAGTATAACGTAGTGGAATGTGTTCCGTGTGAGGATTTGATGTGTGTGCAAGTTTTAAAGCAGCAAGATAAAGTAAAATCTTTAACATTTCAACAAATATTAAAGCTACTTACTTCGTCAAAACCAACGCCCAACTTGTGTATTTCACAAACGATTAAATGTCATAAAAGGAATTTCAGGTCAGTTTATAATAATAAATGGATTGTTGGTTGTTCAGATACAAATAAACTATATTGTTGGTGTTGCATATTTTTTTCTTATGACAAAAACGTTTTGAATACATCTGGTTATTACGTTTTAATTAATTTATCTGGAGCTTTAAAAAACATCAGAATTCTCAAAAACATTTGAATTCTGTAATTTATTTTTGTAATTTTGGTAAAAAACGAATTGAAACTTCATTATCTCAGCATAATCTTCATATCGTCAGCTATTAATTGAAATTACTAATCATAACTCCCGTGTTGACCATAATCGCAATATTTTTCGAAGGTTAGCTAGCTCAACAACAATTGTTATTTAGAGGCCACGATGTATGTAAAAATTCATTTAACAGGGGTAATTTTTCGGAATTGGTTTCATTACTTTCAAAGTATGACATTGTTTTAGAACAACATAATATGCAACATCAACAAAGTGGCAAATCGGCACCTAGTTATTTATCAAATAAAATTCTAAATAACATAATTCATTCAGTAGCCTCATTCACTAGTTCAATCATAAATTGAAATAGAGCTTAAATGTGTAATTTTTTGTCTAGTAGTAATACCTTCTGTGTGTTTTATTAAAATCGTTTATTAATACAACAAGGCTTGGTAGTTCACCACAAAAAAGGTAAGATAAAATATAAAAAATTGTCCAATTTTTTAGGAGTCCAGTTTTTGGGCTTGCCCTGCATTCAAACCCTAGGCACGCCACTGCTCACAAGGTGGCGTTGATAGTTAAAACTCGTCAGTTTTCGTTTAGTAAAGGTTTGATTACCCAAGTGCGATATGTACGTATATCCGGGGAAAGAGGTGTGAATTATATGTATTTATTTCACATAGGGAGCTGTGTTCGGAAGGCGGGATGCACGCGGAGCTGGTGACGCGCTACATCGAGACGCAGGCCGTGCTCGTGTCGCCGATATGTCCGCACGTAGCCGAGCACGTCTGGGACATGCTTCAACATGTGAGTATGTGCAGGCCACAGGGATAGAGCTAGTTGTTCGAATTCTTTTAGTTTAGGATGTTTATCTAATTTATGATTTTTATATATGAATATCAACTTATTGTTTATAACTAGCGGAATCGGTCACCGGTACAATGTAGATGTGCTATAAACAAAATACTTGTCGTTGATAATTTAGCTTTCTATTGGCGATTAAGATCTTTTAAAATCAGTTCAGTAGTTTTTGAGTTAAATCGTAACAAACAAATATTTCCTCTTTATATTAATACGTATATTGTATATTTAGTTAAAGTTCTGTTGTATATTCTGATAAGCGTGACCTAATTACGATATCATAAAATAAAATATACTTTATTGTACACAAAAACCAATCATACAAACAATTAAAATCTAAATATTGTACAAGAGGATGGCCTTATGCCTTTATCACAATATGCGATCTCATCCACCAAACTTTTGGAAAAGAAACAAAAGTTATTATTTACTAATACTATACATACAAAATGTTACATCATATACAACGTATCATATGACAAATAGAAACGCAGGCAACGCTCGTGTAAATAAGTATGTAAATAACAAAGACGAATGATTATAAAGAAGTGAAATTGTTGAAATAAAAGTTTTTTGAAAGTATTAAGTTGGTAATCATAATAATATGGAATATAAAACAGGGATGCAAGATCTGCATTGAATCTAAATATCAGTATCAAGTTATACTTATAATTGGACAATCTTCATTTAATAAAAGTAGAAAGTGACAGATAAAGACAGGGCTGGATTTAGAGGCCTTGGAGCAATAAAAGAGTAGAGCCCCCTGGCTCCAAACTATTTTCATGTTAACAATATAATCGTGTTTGCACAAAGTAGGTCGAGGTAAAACAGCGAAAAAAAATATCAAAGGAAAAGTTGTTTACTAGTGTTAACTCGTCGGAATTTGAAAGATTTTTTTTCCGAATTATCTATTGTGGAGGCCCGGAGTAGTAGCCCTGGATGCCCTCCACTAATTCCGGTCTTGGGTATAGAAAACGTAATAACTTTTGTATAATTTAGCGCCTGTATTACAGAAAACAAGCATCCTCCACGCGCGCTGGCCGGTGGCGGGCGCGGTCGACGCGGCGGCGGTGAAAGCCAGCAACTACCTCATGGAGGCGGCGCACTCGTTCCGTATCTACCTCAAGAACCATTGCGCAGTGCGTAAACCCAAGAAGGGCGAAGCGGCCAAGCCGGAACGGAAACCCAATAAAGCCATCATATGGGTCGCTAAGGAGTATCCCAAGTGGCAACATATCATTTTGAGCACACTAAAAGAGTTGAATGGGGTGAGTACGCTTTTGATTATGTCGACAAAAACTTTCGGTTTTTCTTTTGTACTTTTGTGTATTTTTAATCCGGATCTTAAGTAAAAAATGTCTTTTAATTATTTTTAAGCAAAAAACAAAAACCGACTTCAAAACTACAACATGCACTAAAAAGTAAAAAATAATATTTTAATTACTTCAAAGCATTATTTATTAACAGTTATTTTTGAAATCGGTGCCGCTCCATACAGTTCGAATAGTGAATTTTGAGAAACTAATCGATCTTAATCCTTTCAGAAGATCGCTTGCTGACGTGATTATTTATCATGAAAATGTACCTTGTCAACTATTTTCAAAGGTGCTGCTTCGAAAAAAATTGTTCATGGTAAATAATTAAGTCTTAAAGAGGGCTTTTGAAAAGTGTTTTTGTGACGTTAAAGGATTAATAGGCTAAATGGTTAAAACCCACTCTTCAAGAGCCATTAAAGGTTTGAAGAATTTATTTTTCATTAAGACTAATACAGTCACTTACATGAAAAATATTTAAAAACTATGTATTCCAATAAGAATAAAAACAAATGTAAAAATTATTTTTAAACAAGAAACAAAAACCGACTTCAAAACTACAACTTCATATAGTATGTACATACAAACATACACTAAAAAGTAAAAAATATATTTTAATTACTTCAAAGCATTATTTATTAACAGTTATTTTGAAGTCGGTGCCACCCAACCGATGCCGCTCTGTACAAAAATTAAATCCGCAAAAGCAAGATTAAGCTGTCCTTCTTGGCTGGACGGACCACCACGGAAATATGCCCCACCAAACAAAAAAAATATCATCCGAATCCATCCATAACTTGCGGAGTTATCGCGTAACAAACATACAAAAAAAGCAACCTACAGACGAATTGAGAACCTCCTCCTTTTTTGAAGTCTTTTAAACGACTGACTGACATGATTGTATGCAGCCATCAGGTCTCCCGGACAACAAGGTGATATCGAGCAAGCTGTCGGAGATCGGCGAGCTCAAGAAATACATGAAGCGCGCCATGCCCTTCGTGCAGGCCACGCGGGACAGCCTGCAGCGGGTCGGGCCTGAGGCGCTGTCCGTAGCGCTGCCGTTCGACGAGGCCAAGCTGCTGGAGGACAACAAGCAGTACCTTCTCAATACCTTGGATGTGAGTAACAATATTTATGTGTGTCTGGTGTCTAGAGCTGTCTATTAATTTTGCATGTTGTTCCCACGATAATGTAAGTGCGTGCCCTAATTTTACATTTACTGCCAGTTCTCAAATCAAGGGCGTAGAACGGACGAGAAGAACTGGCAATAAACTCTTTAATCGTTTTTGGTTTTACAAAATGTGTGTAAGGAGCCGCAACTATTACACTAAGCTCCACATGACATATTGAAGTAATTAATTATAATAATAAAAAAATAAACGAATAAAACAAACGAAGGTTTGTCCTCTATCAGCAGTAGGCATGGTGAAATAGGAGCCCGTACTTACATTATTGTGAGAACAACACGCAAACACATAGTCGAAATAACTAATTTATCACCGCATACACGAATTCAAGTCCGACCAGTCACCACAAGTAGCATCAGTAAAACGTCTAGTTTAAACTAAAACCATGTAGTTACAGTGGCGTAGCTATCATAGGGCAAAGTGGTGCAGTGCACCGGGGCCCTGAAGCTGAGAGGGCCTCCTGGGCTTTAGAAAGAGGGGGAGGCAGCACTTGAAGCTAGAAAAAATTATAACAATGGAAGTGCCGAACGTCCTTTATAAGTAATAATTTGCAAATAATTAATTTTGTGCTAGGGGGTTGGGGAGGTTGCGACTTTTTTCTCTCTGCACCGGGGCCCTTCGACATCTAGCTACGCCACTGTGTAGTTAAAGAACGGCAGTCTAAGTGTCGCTCTTTTTTAGAAACGAGCCTTAACTAAATAATAATCATTGTTTTTTATTTTTTTGTTTATATATATTTTTTTAATTATTATAGTTACTTACACTCGCGCCACAGTGTTATGCTTTTGCGAGTGCCATCGTTACATATTGTTATTTTGACACAGGTTTTATGTTCCAAATAAACTATTTTTATTTTATTAATTACTTAAAGATGTCATGTGGAACATGGTATAATGGTTGCAGCACCTTACAAAACATTTGTAAAACGAAAATTTGGCGATTAAAGAGTGGCGGCGAGTTTATTGCCAGTTCTTCTCGTCCGCTCTACGCCCTTGATTTGATAACTGGCAGTAAATGTAAAATTAGAAGCATTTAATATGTATTATTTTATTGACGTTCATAAGTGTACATTATGTTACCTAAATGAATAAATAATTTTGAATTTGAATTGAATTTATAAATGCAACACTCTAAGTACATGGGGTTTTGCCAATGTTCTTTCTGTATACTCAAAATACAATTGGAGCCTTACAAAAAATTGTTTTTTTTTAACGACCGGTTCCCAATTTTCAGTTAGACGCGATCGAAGTGAAGCACACAGACAGCCCGGACACCCCGGAGAAGACGCGCGAGGAGTGCGCCCCCGCCGCGCCGCACATCAACTTCGTCAGCGAGCCGGGGGTCGCCGTGACCGTCGTCAACCCGACACCGCTCAGCGGACTGTTCTCGGTCTCTGTGACCCTGGTCGACGGCGACAGTGTTGACAAAGTCAAGGCCAAGATCGCTAAGGAAGTCAAAGCTATTAAGGGTAACTTTTATTTGATAAAAGTGTTGTGTAATGTAAAACGTTATGCACGTTTGTAATAGGACCATTTTTTTGATAATATTTGAAGGAATGTATTAGTCATACTCAAAAATATCTTAATTCACTAAAAAAAAACGTAAAAAAGCAATATCGTTTGAAGAATAGATTTTCAAAAAAGTGATAGTTACAATGTGTACAAAACTAAACTTTCATAATTTAGCTATTACAATATTTTTTGTTTTTAATTTATATCTTATTTTGAGTTAACCATATTTGGTGGCATCAATAAATTTTTTAAACCTAACATTATTTTGCATATGTTTTGTTTGTATTTCAGACATAAATTCCGTCAAGTTATGGCGTTACCTAGACCCCGTGCTGGGGCCCCGCAAGATCCCCGTGGAGGGCGACCACGTCACCAAGTGCGCAGTTCTGGACAGCGGCGCAGTACTGCGCGTGCGCGTGGACGACGCCCGCGTGGAGCTCGTGCAGGACGGGAAGAACCTCAATGTAGGCTTACAACTTGTGTATACTTACGATAAGTGATTGTTTCAATAAATGTATTTATTTATTTTGATACTTAAATAACTCGTTTTATTTATTACCTGTTTTGACAGTTTTATAATTTGAAAGCAGGGACTCAAACGGATAATTTTTATTTTACAAAACACGTGTCTGACTGAGATACCATGATATTAGTTTTAAAGAGTATACACACCACAGTATTTTTTTTTTCAGTAAATATGAATAAAAACGAAAGAATATTAACAAAAACCTTTATTATACCGATATAACACCCATAGTAAATTAACCGGTATTCAGTCCTTGTTTGAAAGACTGCTATAACATTAAGTTTTGCTTTCTAAAATTCAATTGAAAGAAATTTAAAGAAAAAGTATTTATTAGGAGAAATATCTCAGGACCAATCATCAATGCATTTGATAAATTCTCAAAGGCCTTCTACATATCTATAAAGCCGTATTAGTTACACCATTCATAACTCAAGAACGGGAGCATCGATTTTAACGATATCTTATTTCGATTCGTATATGACCAGAATAACTAACAAAATTTCAGGAAATCAAACTACCTATGCAGAAAATAATTTGAAATAGAAGTGGTAAAATAGTATATTCAAATCTAGAAATATTTTATTACTTTTGAAGCCAATATTCTGTCGGGTCAGCTAGTTTACTATAAAGGAAAAATAAATAAAAATCTTCAGCAGTTTTAGAATATATTTAAATAACATATAAACGTTTATTCACATTAGAATGTTTAACATTGCGAGTACGATATGGCGGCGCGAGTACGATATGGCGGCGCGTCCCCGGCGGTCGCAGGCTTCATGCGAACGCGAAGTATCTACATATTCCAATATTTACAAACAATTTTATTACTATACAGTATACACATAATCCGAGAAATCCGAATAAATTGTTAGTTGCCCTGATTATCAAAAAACGCGTCTCGATTTACGTCATGATTTTGAAGTTTATTCTAGCGCTGTATAATTTACAAAGGTGTTTTTAATTATATTATTTCTGCGTCGTTCCTTTAAACCCAAGCCAGAGCTGTGATGATTTTATGTACTGCCGCATAGTAGGCCACCGGTGGCGAAGACTAGACACGGCCACCATTAGTCACCAAATCTCTTCTTTATTACAAAATAAAAACATCTACACCAAAATACTAATACATATACATACGTCGAGTACATATATATACATCTTACATCGTGGCCGAGTGTGCGCGGGCAACAAACGCGGCCACACAAAGAGCATAGATTGAAAAATTATGTCCACAGCTTGTGGCTCCATCGGTGCCCTAAGTTACGCCAGTACTATGATCAACGATTTACTAAATGGCTGTTGTTTGAAGTCGGTGAAGAAAAAACATGACACTGTGGCCAGTATCGTGTTCGCGCGATTTGTTGCTTCAAGAATCATGTACATACAGTGCAGCGTATTTAGGTCGTAAGTCAGTCTTTGTGTTTCTCACGATGCCATAAGAGACAATATTTTATCGTCTGTACTATTGTGAAAAAGGCACTAGTAAAACAAACATGGCCGCTAGCAGCAAATATACAATTCCATTATTTTTTTTCATTATCACCTAGGCAGATGAGATACAAAATATGGCGTCTTATCATTATTAGGTTAATGTTAACTGATAAAAAAAGTACAAAACAGGACAGTACAGAGAGACACCAAAACTATAATAGTTAGCCATTATAAATGTCTCCGACACAGTAGGTACATTTGAACGCATGAAAGAAAAAAAATTATAACCGACACTGCTTACATGTCGTTATTTAAAGTAAGTCATATTAAATTATCAATATATATTATTGTAATAGCAAAATAACGATTTTTTTATCCTATTGTATATTATTTGCTATTGAAGACGTGGTCAATTTTTCCTTTCAAGCGTTGCTATGTATTTATCCTCTCAGACATTCGATCGATAGAGTAATAGCTCAGCGAACGAAAATGCCACGATCGCAAATGAAATAAAAGTAACGTTAGAACCCCAAAAAACTTCGAAAGCATTCATTGGTTATAAGGAATGTGTTCAAACCAGTACTAATTATATAAACAAGTCAAACGCAACTTTACTAATACGATAATATTCGTTCTTGAAAGCTAATGCTACTGACATCACGTGTGCCATTTCGAATAGTAAAAAACTTAGATCAACTTCTAACTTATTACCGTAATGTTTTATGTATAAATAATCAATTTATTGTTTTTTTGTTTGTTTATATGCTAATTAATAATAAGCCAAGTAGATATATTTTAAAATAAGTGAATTGTAAGAATTTCTTGAAATAAACTTCTCTAAACTATAGGAGTTTTTACTTTTGACATTATATTAATGATAATTCAATAGGAACATTTAATTGTTAAAAAATCAGCAATGTTGACTTTAAGCCGAAATATTTTGTAGATTACGATTAGAAGTATATAAAGTTTTAATTAATTAAACTAAAAGTGATAAACAGAAAACAATTATTAGAATCAGTAAAGTAAAAACTTATATAACAAAAAAAACATTCCAGCCTTCCGAGGATTCAGGCAGTTTTATCAAATAAAAAAAAATCACACTTCTTATTAAAAAATCAAAGACAAATTACTAAAGATTAATGATGAGTTACAATTAGTATTTTTTTTTAAAAATCTCACTCTTTTCAATCAATTTTCACATTAAAAACCATTCATAAAAATGTTCATCTGTAAAATTATTCCGTTTTAAACAGAAAGTACATTATACATACATTGTGTCCCAGTCAAACCCACATACATATAAGAGGTGGTTAGGAACCGTTCCGCCATCTCCCAAAGCAGTATTACGGCAGACTTCCTTGACGATATATAGCGCAATAGGGGGGAATATGCATGTACGAGTAGTTTATTTTTTTTTATTTTTTCCCCCGAGTCATTATTGTCCTCACATTATACTAACACCATAATGTTCTTATTTAATTTATTTTTAATTGCATAAAATGATACTTAAAGAGAAATGTTTCACCATTGGTCGATACTATAAGTAACGTCACATGCCACGCTATCGGATCGATACTTCTCTAATATTTGTTTACAATTTGGTAAAAAAACAATACCTATAAAATAAAAAATTTTTTTTTATCTTTTTCAATGGTCTAAATCGTGATTATAATTTAATATCCGTATAAAACAGGTATTTAATCATTATATTAAATATATTTTTAAATTATTCAACTTCTTCAACAGTATTTATATTTTTTACTAAGTTATAACAATATAAAAAGTGAATATTTTTTTTTTAAAAAATACATGCATATTCCCTATTATACACTATATATCCGTATAGTATAGTATACATAATTACGTAAACATATTATGTTTTATAATTACGTTAAGGAAATTATTTGTCTTTTTATTGTTACATTAATAGTACAAGCCGGGCTTTTGGGCTCGCATGGTACCACTTTGGGACCACTGCTTAGAGCTATTTTTATAAGAGATAGCCAACTTTCCTAGTGTGTATGAGAGTTTAACTAGGCCACCTGGTGTAAATCCTCAATAAATAGATGCGCTCTGCCGCGGTACCGTTCATAATACTTCATTACTTATAATATTTCATAGTTCGCGTTCGCATTCACCTCCTAAAATAAAACCTATCTAGTTCTTAGTCAGTATATACTAGAAACGCAGTAACTCAACACCTTACAAACGGTCGATTAGACGCATATAATTTGTATACAGAAAGCATCGCTTCTTATACATATGTATACGAAATACAAAAAAAAAGCTATACTTGCTAAACATTTATCTCCATTTTTTTTAAATATAACGTCATTATGTATTTTAATATTTGACAAAAATAAATTTTCGTAAATTCTGTCAAAGTACAACACAATGGATATAATCGTCGGTTCAAAGGTAAAACTCACTAAGTGCCATTTTGAATGAAAATAAATGCTGCTACTATTGCTTATTTTAAGAGTAAACTTACGGTTAGAACGAAGCTATTGTGGAGGAAGGGAGGTGTGGTCTTCCTTCCAACCTAAAGGGAGGATCCTCGACCAGTCGAACCACTGACTGGCCAGCCCTAAGGCTTAGTGGTTGATGTCGAGATGTTGTATATTCTATACTTAGCGCGCACAGAAACTTTGATAGCGCGATTCAGGATTAGACGTCTTTGTATTGATTCTTGTAGCGGATTATAGATGTCGCTACACTATAATTGCGTATTATGGTCCATAACAAAACTATTCAGCGCAATACGCACTTAGTGTTTTTTTCTTATCGTAGACGTACTCTTAAAATAAGCAATAGCAGCAAAATTATTATTAAAAATTACACTTACTGAGTTTTACTTTTGAAACGACGATATTTTCAAAACGGATCACAAAGAAGCTTCTTTATATATTTTCCATCTCCATTCTCCATATGAAGACGCAAATCATACCCTTCTTCTTATGTCCAAGTCAGTCAATGGCGATGGCGGCTATGTACGCGTCTGTAGACAGTTATAGACATGTGTAACACTGCGCTGCGCCGCGCAATTGCGCCGGCACGCTTCACTGCGCAGGGTGAGTCAGCTCACACATTCGTAATGTGTTGGCGCACGGCGCAGTACCCACTCACTGAGTGAACTATTTCACTGCTCGCTTTGCGCGTCCCATTTTGTTGCGTCGTGGCGCAATTTTGAGTTGACTCAAAGAGCCGCGTCGGCTGCGCCTGAGTTGCTGAGTTGGCGCGGGGAATTTCGCTGAGTTACCCATGTCTAGACAGCTGAGTCACCGCGCGTCCGTGCTATGGCTAAGTGGGTCCGTTAGCGAACAGCTTGTCGAGTCCGGCGCCCTCGGCCGAGTCGACGGCGCTACGCGGCTTCTCCTTGGGCGCGTTCATTGTGGGCAAGTCTAGTATAAACACTTCCTTCTTAAACAGCTGTCCTACATTCCGACCGATTAGCTGAAAGTAGAAAATCCGTATAAAACAGATCAATCATTATATAAAATATTTTTTTAATTATTTAACTTTTTCAAAAGTAATTTATATTTTTTACTAAGTTACAACAAAGAAAAAGTGAATAAAAACATACATGCATATTCCCTTTTATACACGATTTATCCATTATATACGGGGTGTTCCGTAATGAATGGATTATATGGGTAGAGGGCAACGTGTCCGTTCAGATAAAAAAATGTTGCTCTCAGTAAAAGTGTCTCCGGTTTTCGAGATATTCGACATTTTTAAAATTTTAAAAATATTTCATCTTGCCTTATTCTTTTCGATGCCAAAATTGCAAATTGGAGACATGTTTTTATATCTGTTTTTTGGATAGTATTTCTGAATCAATGTGCTATCAAATTATTTTTGTAAGACATGCATAGTTTTTTTTGAACTAAGACTAAACTAAAATTTTAGGTTTCTAAAATTGTTTTTGAAATTGTTATCGTGGTGTAAACAGCCCTGGAACCTATCAATCTAAGTACATACCCGGGAGGTGATCTTCTTGAAGAGGTCCTTCTTGCTCTTGTCGATCTTGGCGGGGCGCGCGCCGCCGGCGGCCAGCTTGTCGTCCAGCCGCCGCAGGTCGTGCGCGTCCACGTCGGGGATGGCGCCCAGCACGCTCGCCACGCCCGGGAACCGCGGCCGCAGCGCCTCGTACGCCTGCACATACACATACTTTATTCGACACTGACAACACGCCCCGGCTTCGCATGGATTTGAAGAAAATGAGACCAACACATTTTTATTTTGTCAAAAAAATAGAAAAAATATTTTTTTCCGCTTTTTTTCCGTGGTCACTGGGAGACAGAACAACGGTTGCTGAAAAGCATCCGAAACGTCGGGATAAATAATTTAAACAATATAAATAATAAATCACGTTTTATTTATTTATTTATCATCATCATTTTACAATAATTGTACTTACAGCCTATGAGGCAAGACGTACAAAAATTATACAATTCATGAAAACAACTTGTTACTCCTTATTTAACCGATCTTACATTTTACAAAGACAAACATCTCATCAACTCAGAAATCTAGATTTGTTAACTTAAAACAAATCAGCATCAAAGGCTAATAATTCGATTCAATAGTGTAAATTCAATAGTGTAAGAGCTGTGTGTGTGTGTGTTTAATCCGGTATATAATATTTTATTTAAATGTATGAAATATACTTTATTACCTATTCTCATACCTACCAAATATACACACATAAATAAACATAGGTCGAGCCATTTCGCAAGAGTGCGACTACATACACCATAAGAGATTTAATTTAAACGGGCTTAAATTTTGGACGGGCTTGGATTTACGAAGTAAAAAGTAGGTCGATAACGACTCTAACGTCCTGTGGCTGAGACTGACAATCAAGCGAACCTAATGTTCATCTGTAGGTATCTATACTAATATTATAAAGAGGAAAATTTGGATTATTATATTTTTGTATGATATGAATAACCTCAAAAACTACTGGACCGATTTAAAAAAAATCTCTCACCAATAGAAGGCTACATTAATTAATTATCAGCGAGTAACATAGGCCCCTGTGAAGTCGGGGTGCATTGCTAGACTAACATAAAAATATGTAAATATTAACAACCTTACTCATAAACGTATTATAAGCTTGATATAGTTAATGTTTAAAATATTTTTTGTCTCATTCTATCGAATATAAAAACATATTTTAACTATATCATTTATAAATAAAGCCCAGTGGTGAGACCACCATACAAGCCCAAAAGCCCGCCTTGCCCTATTAATGCAACTATAAAAAGAAAAATAATAATGCCCTAAACTTATATAAGTCATATAAGTATAAAATATAATTACGTAACCATAAAAGTTATACATATATGAGTCGTATAGAATCAAAGGCGGCTATCTGACTTATGGCTGATTGTTAGCAATTTAAAAAAGAAAACGTTTTTCTCCTTTATTTTTGTATTAGGTATCATTTATTGCATGTTTAAGGTATCTATTAATATTAACAATTAAAGATAAAACCAAATATATAAAAAAAGTCTAAACGACAAGAACTTATTTTTTTTTTGTAGATTGCCGGGCCAAATATGTTAGATAGCCGCCTTTGATTCTATACGACTCATATAACTTATATAATTATGTTAAAAACCGGCAAGCCGTACTTTTGGGCTTGTATGGTTGTCCCGCCACTGATAAGGCCGTAAGCTTATTGAATGAATGAATGAACACTTTATTTGACAGAAACAACAAAAACACAAGCAATATAGCGGCAGTGTGTAATCCCAACTGACCTGAACGGCGAGCGAGAGCAGCGCGGCCTGGTTGGCCTCGTGCTGGCCGTGCAGCCGCAGCGCGTGCAGCACGGCGGCCAGCGCGCCGTTCGCCTCGCACGCGCTCACGCTGTTGCTGGCCAGCGCCGCCCGGAGCGCGGGCAGCGCCAGCGCGCACGCCCGCAGCGACGACGTCGAGTCGTTCCAGGTCAGCGCGCGCAGGATCTGACGCCGGACACATCGATCATCATTACATCATATAGACAGTGGCGGGACCAACATACAAGACAAGCCCGGCTTGCCCTATTAATGCAGCCATAAAAAGAAAAAACATTAATGCCCTAATAAGGGCATTATTACGTAATTATATAATTTATACATAACTTATATAATTACGTTTTCGCCGGGAAGTCGGCAAACTGGGCTTATGGGCTTGTATGGTAGTACCGCATATAGAAATACACAGATAATACAGAAAAAACATCCATTTCACATACTATATAACACATGAACTTATAGGACTTATAGTGTGGACTTTAGTCCAGCACGAAGCTTCCACGAAAACATTCTTACTATTTGACATGTATCGAGTATAACTTGTGAATGATGACGTATGTGAGTGAATGAAGTTTGAGGCTTATATGCAATATACAGAGAATTACTCCACTACATACATAGATGATAACTCAAACTCAAAAGATTTATTAATAATAATATTTATTCAATATAGTACATTGATGATAGGTTATTGGTTGCAACGGCTAGATCGGTGTAATTGTTAATTTTTTAGGCTATAATATAACATCACGCTGCGACCAATAGGAGCGAAGCATCAGTGAAAAATGTTGCATAAACACCTCCAGGAAGTTGGCACCGCACTTTTAAGTTACAACAATTTTGAAGGTTGTTCCAGGTTGTTCTAGGTTTGTTCTACATTGTTCCAAAACGATATATAGCTGAGATTGAAACTTACAGAGAAAATTAAAAAAAACCGATTTTTGAACTGGCACCACACTTTTAAGGTAAAGCGATTCTAACAGTTGTTCTAGGTTGTTCTAGATTTGTTCTATATTGTTCCAAAATATTGGTTTCGAAAAACATTTATTTCTTATAAATTTCGCAAAAAAACATTTTTGAGCTAGCACCACATTCTCGAGCTATTGAGATTCTGGCGGTTGTTCCAGGTTGTTCTAGGTTTGTTCTACATTGTTCCAAAACGGCAAATGGCTGTGATTGAAACTTTAGGAGAAAATTAAATAAAACCGTTTTTTCCTCAAAGAAGTTGGCACCGCACTTTTAAGTTACAACGATTTTGAAGGTTGTTCCAGGTTGTTCTAGGTTTGTTCTACATTGTTCCAAAACGGCAAATGGCTGAGATTGAAACTTTAGGAGAAAATTAAGAAAAACCGATTTTTTCCTCCAGGAAGTTGGCACCACACTTTTAAGTTACAACGATTTTGAAGGTTGTTCCAGGTTGTTCTAGGTTTGTTCTACATTCTCGTATGATGCAGCGTGTGTGTTGGCCCGGAGTTTACCCTGGGACCTTGATGCAAGAGCCCTTTCGTCTCTATTTCATTGGCGAGAGGAGGTGCGCAGGAACCGGGGCTTCCGGCTGGCTCCTATCGAGATGGAGATGAGAAAGATCCGGCTTTATAGTGAAGCGATAGAGACATGGACCAGGAGGTTGGGGAATGCTGAATGGGGATTGAGAACCATTCGTGCCGTTTTGCCGATCTTTGATCAGTGGATGGAGAGGCGCCACGGTTTTCTATCCTTCCGCCTGACTCAGATTCTGACGGGGCACGGTTGCTTCAGAAGATATCTTTGTCGAATCGGGAGGGAGCCAAATGCTGCCTGCCACCACTGTGACAGTCCGGAGGACTCTGCCGAGCACACACTGGAGGTGTGCCCGGCTTGGATAAACGAGCGCAGCGCACTTTGTGCTATTGTTGGAGACGACCTCTCTCTTCCAAGTATGTTGCGAAACATGGTTGGAAGTGAGAGTGCGTGGAGAGCGGTGCTTTCATTCTGCGATGTCGTGATGTCGCAGAAGGAAAGTGCCGAGCGCGACAGGGAGCGGGATAATCCTGCCCGTCGCATGGTACGTCGCAGGGGCGGTCGGATCCAATTGTGATCTAGTCCCCCCTTGCCTTCGGCGTTGTTGAGTGCGTATGGTGGGGGCCGCGCGCACTTGAATTACAACCCGAGGAGGACGGCACTGCCGTAGCAGAGACATCCTGTTTGGGGAGAGGCAAAAGGTCTCTTCCGTGAAGTGCCGGTGTTCGGCAGAGCGCACCCGGAGGCACTGTGAGTGTTCCTTTTGGAGATCCCGGGGCCCTCCGATATTTTGCGCCGAAGGCGGTAACCGTGGGGTTTTAGTCGGTAGGCTCGTCACGTTTTGACTCCCTGGAGTCCGGTCGCGAGAGTCCGACATAACCTGTCGCCGCTCCCACGGCGGTGGGTATCATTGATGATTTTCCCCACGAAAAAAAAAAAAAAAAAAAAAAGGTTTGTTCTACATTGTTCCAAAACGGCAAATGGCTGAGATTGAAACTTTAGGAGAAAATTAAGAAAAACCGATTTTTCCTTCAGGAAGTTGGCACCGCACTTTTAAGTTACAACGATTTTGAAGGTTGTTCCAGGTTGTTCTAGGTTTGTTCTACATTGTTCCAAAACGGCAAATGGCTGAGATTGAAACTTGAGGAGAAAATTAAGAAAAACCGATTTTTGAACTGGCACTACATTTTTAAGGTATAGCGATTCCGGTGCCTATTCCAGGTTATTCTAGGTTTCATTTATATTCTTCCAAAATATTGTTTTAAAAAGTATATATAATTTTTGAAAATTTTAAGAAAAGAGCATGGCGGGATAAGTAGCGGCCCCAGCGGTAATTTCAACTGTCAATTTTTGTGTATGATGGTCTTACGGAGTACAACTTCCCTGTAAAATATTACTTGAAAATATGCATAAGTTTTCGAGAAAATAAAAAAAAATTTTTTTATAAAAAACAATTTTTTTTCGTTAATAGTTACAAATATATCAGTGTCCATGATATATGTTGTACATACCTTAAAAAGACAAAAAATCTCGAGATAATGATTTAAAAAAATGTTTTTGAAATTTTTGAAAAATAAGTTCATGCATGATACACCTACGAAATTTTCACTAAAAACACCTCCATCATAATCTACAACATACTATATTTGGATCCAAATTTTTACCTGGGTGGAAGGGTGTTTTCCCACTAGTTAGAAAATATTCTTAAAAAATCATTATATATATCATTGAAAAGTTTGGGTAATATTTATTTTAAAATTATTTTGAACAGAATAGCGTTAACAATAAAATATTGTTTTTTTTCTTTCTTCTTCTTCTTCTTCTTGTGGTGCCTCTCCATTACTGGAGGTTGGCCGTCAGTCTCGCGAAGCGTGTCTCGTCCTGTGCCAGATGCAGCAACTCCTCTGCAGTCGCAATACCAGTCCACTCCCTAACGTTACGCAGCCATGATTTTTTCCTTCTACCAACACGCCTTTTCCCCTGGATCTTACCCATCATGATTAGTTGAAGGAGGTGGTAGCGGTCATGGCGCAACACGTGGCCCAGGTATGCAACCTTCCGATGTTTAATGTTCTGCATCAGTTTTTTGGACATCCCAACTCGATTAAGAACCTTCTCGTTAGAGACCTTCTGGATCCAGCTAATACGAAGCATGCGACGATAACACCACATCTCAAATGCTTCTAAGCGCCGGCGGGTGTCTTCTTTTATTGTCCAAGCTTCACAGCCGTACAGAACAATCGGCCATATGTAACAGAGGAGAATTCGGACTCGGAGTTTTATGTTCAAGTGACGACAGCACAAAACTTTCTTCATTTTGTTGAAAGATCCCCGGGCAACTTCAATTCGGGACCTAATTTCCTGATCAGGATTCCACTCGTTTTCTTTCTCTTTCTAATTTATCACTCTTTTTCTTTCTAATTTATAAAATTAACACAAAAAATAATAATTATTCGTTATCACTATCCTCCTCAATAACTGACATCATATTTTCTTTTTTTAATAGATGACTTAATTGTTCGGCCGGACGGGGAATTTTTGTCAAGTAACGGCCATAGGATAAATAATAAATTACAGCCGCCAACCTGGAATAGCCACCGGAATCGCTATACCTTAAAAATGTAGTGCCAGTTCAAAAATCGGTTTTTATAAATTTTCTCTTAAAGTTTCAATCTCAGCCCTATGCCGTTTTGGAACAATGTAGAACAAACCTAGAACAACCTGGAACAACCTTCAAAATCGTTGTAACTTAAAAGTGCGGTGCCAACTTCTTTGAGGAAAAAACGGTTTTATTTAATTTTCTCCTAAAGTTTCAATCACAGCCATTTGCCGTTTTGGAACAATGTAGAACAAACCTAGAACAACCTGGAACAACCGCCAGAATCTCAATAGCTCGAGAATGTGGTGCTAGCTCAAAAATGTTTTTTTGCGAAATTTATAAGAAATAAATGTTTTTCGAAACCAATATTTTGGAACAATATAGAACAAATCTAGAACAACCTAGAACAACTGTTAGAATCGCTTTACCTTAAAAGTGTGGTGCCAGTTCAAAAATCGGTTTTTTTTAATTTTCTCTGTAAGTTTCAATCTCAGCTATATATCGTTTTGGAACAATGTAGAACAAACCTAGAACAACCTGGAACAACCTTCAAAATTGTTGTAACTTAAAAGTGCGGTGCCAACTTCCTGGAGGTTGCATAAACGAGGAAAATTATCCATATAAAACTACTCGACCGATTTTATTATCATGATCTGATACATTGCACCCGTGCGAAGCCGGGGCAGATTGCTAGTTATAAATATTATTGATTATTCCGATCGCTAACCGTGTGCAGGATGGCGGTGCCGGCGACGGGGTCGGCGAGCAGCACGGCGCCCAGCTCGGACACGTGCTCGGGCGCGCGCGCGGGGCCCGCGGCCGGCGCGCTCTCCTCCTCCATGTCCACGCTGGGCTCCGCGGTGGGGGAGGCCTCCACCAGCGACACCTGGGATAGATACATTTAAATATATTCACTTTTACCCCATTAAAACGCGATATACGGGTTAATAACCTAACAATAATTCCTGTTTTACCAAATCTATACTAATATTATAAAGAGGAAAGATTTGTATTTTTGTATGTATTGAATAAACTTAAAAACTACTGGACCGATTTCAAAAATTCCTTCACCAATAGAAAGCTACATTATCCCTGAGTAACATAGGCTATATTTATTACTAGAAAAAAATAGAAATCCTTAGAATTTCCTACTAAAACCAACCCAAGGTGTAAAAAAATTAGCCAAAAAATTATGTTCATCGCATGCGCTGCGAAAAGTATTGATGATAGAACAAAATAAAGTTCTACAATATTATAGAACATATAAATATCTACAAAAAACTTCGCGAGACCATATGTCTAACTATTGTAGTTATGTTACTATAACTACTTTTTTACATTTTAAAAGTTGACAAAAATGCCGATCAAAATTAGACCATGTTATCCATACCTTTGTATTAATTCTTATACAAATAAATTATTTCATATTTAAGACTGTTTCAATACCTGTTGAATACTTTTTGAAATATTGAAATCGGACATTCCATTCAAAAGATATTACGAAATTAAAAATATCAATATAAACAAAAAATACACGCCGTCGCGGTCGCGCCGCCACGCAGCAATACAGCGAGGAGGACGATTTAACTCAAAAACTACTAAACCGATTTTAAAAATTCTTTCACCAATAGAAAGCTATATTATCAGCGAGTTACATAGGCTTTACTTTTTTTTCATCTACATTGCACCCGTGCGAAGCCGGGGCGTTTTGCTAGTAATATTATAAATTTGCATAGAAGCACCGCCGTTATAGGCGAGGTTGGCACGGTTACTCTGGGGTAAGAGTAGTTCTTAACCCAGCCACCGCGGCGCTACCAGTATCCCGCACCCGACCGCTTTAAGAACGTTATTGCCGTTCGCTCTTAAGTGCAAGCGAGACAACACGAGGGGAGGAGTCAGCGGACTGCTTAGATGTGTGTGTCACACCGATACATTGCCGCGCGCTGGACAGGTTAAAAGTACTACTTTTCTGTGCCAAAGTTAGTATGGGCCTATACTTCTATGTAAATTTATATTCTTTGGTTTTACGAATGAATTATTTTTTATTATTATTGTATGACATTGTATCTATGATACCTCAGCTACAGAACATCAGTCAATTATGCGCTGTCGACCTACTTTTTACTTCGAGCATTCGGAAATCCATAGGCTGAAACCAAATCCCGCAATATGCTCTTCACCGATTCTCCATGCATTAACGTGGGTTCGTTATTCGATCGGAGTTTCGGAATTCCGCCTATATGTTTTATAATTGTTACGAAATGTAGGGAAGACAGGTGAACAGAAATTTATGAATATGTCAACCCGACAGGATTTAAGCCCCCGACCCGGAATGCAGCGCATCATTGTTCTAGCTGGGGTATCACCTACACATAGCAACTAATCGCTGCGAATGCCTACTCGTCGAGTTTACGCTGTATGTGACAAGCTATTCGCCGCGAGTTGAATTCGCCGTGGTTTGAATTGAGCATGTTCAATTTTGCCTCTGTGAATTATCGTACCGCGTAACGTACCACGAGAATTTGCTGTGTGTGACAAGGAACTCGCTACGAGTGCGAATAGAAATTCCGCTTAGAGCTTCGCTCTAGAATACACATCTGTGCTACAGGTCGTTTTGTCTCGGTGCGTGTGTCACACAGGTAGGCAGCGAATTGTAAATGCGTTCGCAGCGAGTATTCGCTGTGTGTGACTACTACGG
The DNA here is from genome assembly GCA_905404175.1 of Anthocharis cardamines. Taxonomy (NCBI): domain Eukaryota; kingdom Metazoa; phylum Arthropoda; class Insecta; order Lepidoptera; family Pieridae; genus Anthocharis; species Anthocharis cardamines. The sequence continues at coordinate 3,168,852 of FR989957.1, read as the reverse complement.
GTTAGTTCCGATATGCACTGCGACCACTGTACAGTGTGACGTCAATTCAGTATACTGTGAAGCCGTTCCTTTATAGCCAGTTATACTGGTTACTATTTAAACTGGAACGCAATCCCGTATACTGTCAGCCGCATTTTTTGACGCAGCATTCAAATGAGTGTTTTAAAGTTTTCTAGTGCATTAAAAAAAACTGTTTCGGAGTACTGTCAAATTAAAATTTCCTGCGTAACTTTCAGCTCGTACATTTTCAACACAGTCTAATAAGGTTAATTTTTGCAATTCTTCCATTGTTTTATTTATTAATCCAAACTAATCACAGAACTTTAAAATTTTCTGATTAAACTGTAGCTATTGTTTATAAGATGTTAGGCACTCGAGTGGTTTTGACTGGTCACGTGATCAAAGTACTGCTAGTACCTTACCTCGAAAACGCCAGTGCTCACAGTAGAATATGGCGGCGATTTATGACGTCATATATTTCCCTAGGGTACTGCGGCAGTATACTGGCAGTCCATAACGGAACGAATTTTTCTACACTGTGCAGTGCTCGTGCTCGCAGAGCATATCGGAACATACCCTGAAGCTTTACATAACGTCCTCTAACCTTAAGAACTTCTAAATATTCCCTAGTGAGATGTCGCACGAGCATGTCCTCCAACACTTCTTGTGATTCACTGCCGCTCTCCTCCTCCAGCTTCCCGGACTCGTACAGTGACGTCACGTAGTCCCAACGTTGTGATAAATGCACAACCACTAGAAATAATCCAAAATTTATTAATTTCAACAAAGGCATATGAAATAGTTGAGCTTTTTTACAACCTCTTAAATATGTATCAGGTATTAATGACTAACTAAATGTCACGCACAACTAAGGCATTTTTATTGTTTTTTAATACACTTTATAACATATTTTTTACTTCGTAATGACGCTTCCATCAATATTTTTATTACAATTTCAGTTTTGAACAAGAAATTATTTTTTTAAAACAGATTAAGACAGATCTACTGTTTGAGCAAACGCACATGTTGCATTTTAATTATATAGTACAAAGTAATTAAAAAATCAGTACACAATCAACCGCCATGGCATGTATTCTTAACATTTATTTTAATGATTATATTTTATCATCATGAATTATTATCAATCAAATATTTGATAACTTCGGACATTGAACGGGTGGGAGGAATATCAAAATTCCGACCGGGTAACGAACCACCGTTCATAGATGGAAAAACCTAGAAGAGCCTATTGCGCGTTAAGTTTTCAGTCTATGGATTTCCCAATGCTCGAAGCGAATCATTGACTGATGTTCTGTGGAGGAACGAAGGTGTGATCTTCCTTCAACCTAAAGGGAGGATCCTCCACCAGCCGAACCAATGACAGGTCAGCCCTAAGGCCCCAGTGGTTGATGTCGGGATATTATATATATACGCAGGGCTCAGAAACATTTATATAGCGCGATTCAGTATTCGGTCTTCGTATTGTTTCTAGTCGCAGATTGTAGACAGTTCTGTGGCTGAGGTATCACCTACCATCAAGTGAACCTCATGCTCGTCTGTCGACATCTGACATAAAACAAACTAACTGATCGGCGCGGTGTGCTGCAGCAGCGGCAGCGCCACGTCGGCGTAGTGCGCGGGCGGGCAGTGCAGCAGCAGCGGGCGCAGCGCGGCCCGCAGCACGCGCCGCAGCCAGTGGTCGGGCAGCTGCTGCGGCGCCGCCAGCAGCGAGCCGCACACCGCGCGCGCCAGCCCGCTCGCGTCGTACAGCTCGCGCCCGAGCGACGCCGCCGCCGCGCCCACCAGCTGGCACACCTGGACATTGCGACACGTCAACCGCTGTTCTAACATTTGGAGGACCGAATACGCGAACGCATACCGACATTGAATTCAGGGACTGATACCGGTTAATTTTTATATTCCAAAATACGTGTCTGTCTGAGATACCATGAATTTAAATAAAATACTGTATACCGGATTAAAACGCGATTTATTATTTATATTGTTTATTATTTATCCCGACGTTTCGGATGCTTTTCAGCAACCGTGGTCGCGGGGAGACAGGCGTTTTAATCCAGTATACAGTATTTTATTTAAATGTGTGATACTCGCGTTAATAAAAGGCAATATTATGAGATACCATGATATTAGTTTTAAAGTGTAATACACACTTAACTTACCACAGTTTTTCTTTTTTCAGTAAATATGAATAAAAACGAAAGAATATTAACAAAAACCTTTATTATCCCGGTATAACTCCCATAGTAAATTGACCGGTATTCAGTGCTTGATTGAAAACATATGCATGCGTCGGGTTGTCCCTCTCCCTAAAATATGGCGAGGGGGCCGATGGCTGGCCATGTGTGGTACTTGTGAACGGGTGCTACTTGTGGTGACTGGTCGGGCTTGAATTCGTGTATGCGGTGATATTAGTTATTTCGACCATGTGTTTGCGTGTTGTTCCCACAATCATGTAAGGGCATGCTCCTAATTCACGATGCCTACTACTGATAGAGGACAAATCTTTGTTTTTTTTATTATTATAGCCAATTATTTCAAGATGTCATGTGGAACATGGTGTAATGATTGCAGCTCCTTATAAACATTTTGTGAAACAAAAAACTTGGTGATTAAAAGGAGTGGTGGAGAGTTTGCTGCCAGTTCTTCTCGTATGTACGCCCTTGATTTGAGAACTGGTATTAGCAATAGTAAATGTAAAATTAGAAGCATTTAAAATTTTATTTCTATTGACGTTGATAAGTGTACATTGTGTTACCTAAATGATTTCGAATTTGATTATCATTTCAATATTCCACGGAGAGTCCGCTATATACTCCATGTAGTGCTCCAACAACACATATGTACAACAATACAGTTTCAAAATTAATTGTATAACAAATAAATAGGTGCAGCATATGTGTTAAACAAAGGTGCATTCATTAAAATCACCTTTGTTTATGAAACACAAAGGACTCGGTAAGTACTGAATTTATTGAGAAGTCGCATGCTCGAAATATAAAATGGAGTCGACGTCGCATCATTGATCGATGTCCTGTGGCTGAGCTATACTTTATATCAGGTGATATATTATAGTGCCAGGTGTCCATATCTATACTAATATCATAAAGAAGAAAGATTTGTATTTTTGTATGTTTGTATTTTATGAATAAACTCAAAAACTACCTGGACCGATTTTAAAAATTCTTTCACCAATAGAAAGCTATATTATCAGCGAGTAACATAGGCTTTTTTGTGTATATTGTGTTATCTACATTGCACCCGTGTGAAGCCGGGGCGCGTTGCTAGTCTAACATAAACAAAATCTGTGACGCTTACATTGTCGTGCAGCGTGTGCAGGAAGTTCTGCATGCGGTCCTGCGGCGTGGTGGGGTGCGGCGCGGCGGGCGGGGCCAGCGGCGGGTCCTCGCGCACGCCCAGCAGGTTGCGGCGCTCGGCCGGCGGCGGCTGCAGCGCGCGCGCGTGCGCCGCGTGTCGCAGCGGCAGCGCGTCCAGCGCGTGCAGCGCGTGCAGGGCGCGACCTGACAACACAGCATACATTCATAGAAACAGCATCCTAAAGACGGTGGCCGCCAATTATTTGTTCGGTCAAAATAGACATACAAGGTTACAATAATTCGCAGAGCTAAATATTGGTAAGAATGTTGGATACATGAATTGTGAAAAGTCCCTATCGATCCCACTTTCGTAAACAAATAATTCAAGGTCAAAGTTCGCTAAATAAGTTTTTTTTAGCTTTTCAGCTATACGGTAATTTTTATCATAAAAATAGGTCAAACAAAAAGTTGTAAATCATGCAATTACCTAAAAAAAAATTACAATTTATCCCAAAGAATCACCGATCACACGCGATTCAAAAAGTTGGAAAAGTGTGTCCTTCATAATAATTCCACGTTTCCATACCACCAGTAGTCTACTTGGTGTACACTAGTATTTCATTTTCAAGAAATACATAATTACACAATATCATATTATGAACTAACCCAAAGCCAACGCGTGAGGGAACAGGGGCAGCACGTGTTCTGCGGCCGGGTTGCGCCACACCGGATTACCAGAGGGCGTCAACCCCGCTCCGAACCCGCCCCTCGCCGCTTTATCCGGATCTGCGGGTACACACGTCCGTTTGACCACGCCCAGCGCCAGAGTGAGAGCGTGCAACAGTGTGCGTCTCGCTCTGCCGCGCTCCTCGTCGGCGTCGGTAGGCGGTGCGTCCAGACCTATCAGCCTGGCGAGCGATTGTGCGCTCGTCAGGTGCTCGGATAGCGCCGACCATCGCACACTGCAATCGCCTAACACCTTTATGAAGATAAAAATTAATATTAATAAGTCATTTGGTGGACTATGGTTGAATTGAAAATATATTTTTTTATAAAAAAATAATGACTATTACATACTTTCATTGAAATTATAATATCGACTCAAGACAAAGAAAACTAATTTGAAAGTTAAAATGGTTTCTTAGGAGGAAGGGTTCTTTTTATAGCTTATAGAGTTATTAGAGATTTTATATTACATATCGGTATATCCATCCTAGGCTATTAAAATGATATCATCATTATAATAATCGTAACCGGCGCGAAGGACCATAATAATAGTTACAAGAACCAAACCTGAGCAACTAGCGCGCTCTGCCGCTCGTAGCAGCACAGATGGTTAGAGACAAGAAGCAGCGCCTCCTGCAGCGTGACGCTCTCGACCGCGCTCAAGTCGGGCCTGGCCAGAGCAGCCCGACACATTTCGTGGAGACGCGGGAACACAGGCAACAGCAGTAACGGGTACTGTAAATTACAATTACCTAATTAGACGATTTACCAAACAAGAAATTTTAATTAAATATTGGTAATAGTTATAAGAAAATAAAGTTTTTAAATTGTGCAATATGTGATCCAAGTTCGGGAGAAGCGGGAGACTATTTATTCCGAAAGTGTTGTTATCCTTACGTCTGGTCGTCGGGAATGGGTAGGTAAAGTATCAAAATTCCAATCATGTCACAAACCACTGTTTATCGATAAAAAAAACCGTGAAATGCATAGTGCGAATTTGGTTTCAATCTTTGGATTCCCATGTACTCGAACTTAAAATAGGTCATGACTGAGGTGTCACCTACCACTAAGAGAAGCTCACACTCGTAATTCAATATCCGACATAAAACATACTGAAGAGCCCAAAGTACGATGATTCTAGTAGATTCTGGTATATGTCATTTTGATCAATGTCTATCTTCTAATTGCTTTTGTTAAATTGTTTAAATCACAGATTGCATCTTACTGGGTGTATCACGATTTTCTGTTTTGTTTATATAGCTTCTATCTGTGAAAACGATTAACTAACTGTTGTAATGTTTGTTTTCTATTCTGTAATCTTACTAATACGAGGGTGGATTGAAAAGTACTCGGCCTAACCAAGAAAATAAACACATACTAAATCAGTTATATTTTTATTTTTCTACAAAATCACCATCAAGTTCAATACACTTTTGCCACCTCCCCTTCCAAGCATTTAGACCGTTGAAAAAAATGATTCTTCCTTAGAGTCAAAATATGCGTCTACAGCTGCTTTGACCTCGTCGTTTGTCGAAAATCTTTGACCTCCCAAGTGCTTTTTTAGGTTAGGGAACAGAAAGAAGTCTGATGGTGCCAGATCAGGTGAATACGGCGGATGTGGTAACAGTTCAAAGCCACAGTTGTGAATTTCAGCGATTGACTGTACTGACGTGTGACGTTGATGAAACAGGACTTTTCTTCTGAGCATTCCTCGACGTTTTTCTTTTATTTCCTCTCGTAAACGACGTAGTAAGGTGCAGTAGTAATCAGAGTTTATAGTCTGACCCCTTTCAAGATAATCAATCATAATCACACCTTTCGAGTCCCAGAATACTGAAGCCATCACCTTATTTGCCGACAAAATCGACTTAGCCTTTTTAGGGGGTGGTGAACCAGGTCTTCTCCACTGTTTTGATTGTTGTTTTGTTTCCGGTGTACAGTAATGAACCCATGTTTCGTCCATAGTAACAAAACGATTCAAAAAATCATCTGCATCGGCTTCAAATAACTCCAAACAGTCGCGTGAAATAGTCAATCGCGTCCTTTTTTGTTCAACTGAAAGCAGTCGCGGAACCCACCTCGTAGACACCTTGTGGAAACCCAACTCGTTGACAATGATGTTTTGAGTTCGTTCATAAGAGATGCCTATAATCTCGGCTATCTCTCTAATTTTTAATCTGCGGTTTCCCATTATTAAATCAAGTACTTTTTTAATATTTTCGTCAGTAGTTGACGTCGAAGGCCTTCCAGAGCGGGGTTCATCTTTCACACTCTCTCTACCACGCTTAAATTCTGCTATCCATTTTTTGACGGATGAATATGACAGAGCACAATCGCCTAATGTACTGACCATGTCATCATGGATGGCTTTTGATGATAGCCCCTTCTTATGGAGGTACTTAATGACGGCACGCTGCTCGATTTGCTCCATTCGCGGAAATTATGTCCGATTACTTTGTTAATAAATTTATAAAATCACAACTAATTATCGCACACGTTTCGAACTTCACACAATGAACTAGTCTGAACTGAACTAAATAATGTGGGTAGATTTGATTTTTAGAATTGAATGGATCTGTGTTAGGCCGAGTACTTTTCAATCCACCCTCGTATTATAAATGCGAAAGTTTTTGAGGATGAATGGATGGATGTTTGTTACTCTTTCACGCAAAAACTACCGAACATATTTTGATGAAACTTTACAGTAAAATAGCTTATATATCAGAATAACACGTTTTTGTATATTGGCCATAATATTTCGATAAGTGTCAAGTAACTTTTAACAGTTTTTTTTTTGTTAAATACTACCTTAGAACCAAGTTTGACGAGCAGCCCGGCGGCGTGTCGGCGCACGTTCTTGACACTACGCGAGCTGCGGTCCTCTGGCGGCGAGCCCTCGTACACTAACGCTAGGAAGATCTTGTCCAGTACACGAGGCAGCAACTCCGCGCCCGCGCAACCCACGCTTGGACCTATACGCGAACAAACATACATATTAAAAGCCCTTCGATACTGATAATTGGACAATTGAAAAATTTAATTTGATTATGTGCGTGGTTGTTAATTTTCTGTGGGCCAGTTTTGACAGGCATTTCATAATTTGCAAGGCTATGTAAAAAAATAATGTTTCTGCATTTCCGCGTCCTGAACTCAAAAATATTTTCATTAATCCGTCTTTTTTTTATATAAAAATATATCAAACGTCAAATAGTGACCTTTCAGTTTTATTTTTTTACAACTCCTGACATACGAACACGGTCATCAAAAACAACCGTTATTGTGGTGTATTAATGTCACTAACGAATGAAATGCCTAAGCGGCATAAAATTGCTTCAAACGATAAAATAAAACGTTTATTCTATTTTTGTCCCTTGTTTCACCTCACTCACCTGCTAATTGACTGTACGCACAGCTGAGGAACACAAACAGCGCCGATATGAAGGACAACAGAAGAGATAGCAGCAGCGGCGCTCGGGGCTCACACGCGACGCAGCGCTGCAGCAAGCGCAGGCCCTCCGCGACGTTCGGCCGCGGCTCCGCTTGCAGCAGTCGAGAGAGTACCACATCTAGGACCTAGATAGACGTAATTTAGTATCACTATGGTTGTCATCAGTCATAAAATCAGTGAAAACATCGATGGCTGACAGCCAAAAAGGGATAAGCAATATTTTTTGAGAAATAGATATATTTTTTGGGTTTCTTCCCTTTTTCTGCGTTATTTGGTCCAAGGTTTATGAATCTACGACAAAATCACGAAAGTTCACAAGTAGTAGGGATATATAACTATAGGTATCAGGTGTATTTATTTTCACTGAATGCACGATTTCTAAATCAACAGCGGCGCGTGGCCATGTATTTAAAGATAATACACTGAAAATTTCAATATACTTAAAAACTACACGTGATTTTGGGTATGAGGGGTAGTCTAAAACCTCACCACATATCACCAGGGAGAGGAAGGGGGTTAAAAAGTTGCTAAAAACGTCACGTGATTAATGGACGACCCCTAAGCCTACGCGCAGACTATAGCCACTGGTGGCCGCCACTAGAAGCGGCTCCTAAACGCGGCCACCGGTGGCCGCGTTTCAGCCACTGTAAAATGTATGAAATATCACTCTCGTAGCTTATGGCGGTCATTGGTGGCTAGATGCTCGGCGTCGGCCACTCGAGCGCTGTGTTTGCGCGGATGCCCTAAAATGTATGAAATATCGCGCCCGTAGCTTGTGGCGGCCACCGGTGGCTATGCTGTGGTCGCCACTAGTGGCAAGTAGACAAGTGAGTCACCTGAGCGAGCGCCTCCCACTCGACGTGCAGGTCGGGCACGTGCACGGCCAGCTTGTCGAGCGCCGCCTGCGTCCAGCGCTCCACGTACGCCCACGTCACCAGCGGCGCCGCCACCATGCAGTATCTGTCGCGTTACACATAGTTACGTTGGATATCGACAGACGAGCACGAGGTTCACTTGATGGTAGGTGATACCTCAGCCACAGAACATCAGTTGATGATGCACTATCGCGCTGCTTTTTACTTCGAGCATTCGGAAATTGAAACCGAAACGCGCAATATGCACTTCACAGTTTTTCCATCTATGAACCCGGTCGGAATTTCGATATTCCTCTCACTCGTTCAATGCACGAAGTTACCAGAGGTGGGGAAGACATGCTTACAGAAAATTATAATCACGTCGTTCCGGTGGGTTTCGACCCACGACCCATCGATGCGCACGGCAGGTGCCTACCGAACGCGCCAACGAGCCCCTCAACACATTTTTACATCATTATCACCTTAACACGTTGATAGTTTGTTGACTACTTCTGATATACGCCTTCGATATTTATAATTAAGTTAGCTTTGAACTCATTTTCTTTATAGAATAGAGGGTCATCTGATGGTGAGCGATGACCAACGATAGATATCTACAATAGCGGCTTGCAGGTACGCTGCCGACCTTTAAGGAATGAATATACTAATTTCTTGAGTTTTCGAAAAAATCCTTGAAATTTGGTTCGGAAAGACCGTTATACACAGCTGGTATCACGTAATTATTGTGCTAAGACACATAACATAACTTCACCCCTATTTTTCATAAAGCATTAGATATTTACGAAATAATATAGCTCACCGAAAGCTCTCCAATATCTCTGTTCGGCAGCGGCTGAAGAAAATAGCAAACTCTTGTTCGCTGTCGTAGTCCATGCAGGCGTAACACACCGCGTCGCTGGCGCCGCTCGCGCGGGACGGCGGGTACGTCACCTGGGGAGGACAACACAACACGATATCACACCCGGCTAAATATGGACGCTGTTAAGCAATACAGTGTCAACCCACAAAATGACAAAAATGTAAATTTTGATACCAATCGCTTCCTTATGAGCTGGAGTATATATTTCAAAAGAGATATACTATGTATATCATTTAAATCCTTTAATAGCTTAATTTTTTTTTTATATTTACCAATAATGCACTTAATTCTATTACTTTGATTGCTACCAAGAAAAACGATTTACATTTAGTGTAATAATATTAATTACAAAAAAAACTATTACACCTGTTATTTTTTAAAAGAAATGTAATAAAACCTAATTAAAACTTCAAACTCAATTATCTCAAAATGGCAAACATGTGGGTTGACACTGTATTGCTTAACAGCGTCCATATATAGCTTACTACACAGAACAAAAGTAAGTAGAAGTGCAATGTGTCATAATTTGTACCGGATCGACTGTCGCTAAATTCACACATGTATGGAGTATTTAATACTGCACAGTTACCATTTTTTTTCGATTCATTGTTTTTATTTAACTCAAAACAAGCTAAATCAGACTGGTCCTACAATTGATAATATATCTTAATGCTTGGCGGTAACGGTTACTTTGGCTTAGCGTACAACATACGATGTTTTGTAATATTAAACGAATATATAATTACAAAACTTTAAATGAAAGATATAAGGATGATTTAGGCTGAATGTGATCGATTTAGCGCCACTGTGCTAAATTGTGACACGCGTGCCACGCCTACTTTGCACTTCTACTTATTTTTCCTGTTATGTTGGTTACTAGAACAATATCTCTTCTATAGACAGTATAGTCTCGTATCTGTAGGCCTATTACGAAAAACGAACGCAACGAACGGATCGAAACGAAAGAACAAACAACTTCGTATTTTAACTTATTAAGAAAAATGTTTTCTTAATAAGTTAATTCTATTTACGATTATTCTTACAATCATAGTAATGTTAAACGAAAGACATAATATAAAATAGAATTGTAATAAAGAATTCTTTTCGGCTTCAATAACTTGCAAATTCAAGTAAGTAAATACTTACACACAATATTTAAAAAAACTTACATAGACCTTGAATAAGAAATGTGTTTTTAAGGATTGCATCATTACCTTTAAAACTTTAGGAGCGGCAGCTTGCAGCCATCTGGGCACAACGGCCAGTACGTTGGGAAGCTTAGAGATCTGCTCGTGCTTAAGGAAGACCAGCCATACTGAGTTGGCAGTGTGGGCCAGGGTCAGGGATGGGTGAGAGGTCAACAGCAACGTGGTCTCCAGCAGGATCGGCATCCAAGACTCCACGTTAGTGGCAAAGTTCCATAGAGATGTCAGCTGTTGGGCCAGACCAGCCAGAACCTGACAAATTCAAATGTTGGAAGTTAAAAATGATGCTATTCAATTGATTTCTCATAAAAGTCTTTCCCACAGGTTGTTTGCGCTAGGCTCTTGGTTTTACGTATTAGAATATGCCTCTTAATATAAGAAAAAAAAACTGTATATTTAATATACTTTTTTTTTTCTTCCGTCACTCTAGTTTTTTTCTTAAGTACTTGTAATATTTATTTATTTTATTTTAAACTCTTTATTGCACAAAAAATAATGTATAAAGGTATTTTTGCCAGTAAACCTTGATTTTTTGGAGAGGTGTGTAAAATTTGCTTTTTGGAGAGGAAATAAAAATAAATTTAAAATTATTTTCTTACATAAAAAGATAGACTACCAAAATGACGCTATTTTTAATTTAATTTAAATTTTAAATGACGCTATTTCAGCGATATAAAACATTCGGTTACAATTACCTAAACATAACATCTATCTTTTTAAGATAATATAGTTTCAAATTTTTGGATATACATAAGTAACACTGAGTATTGAAGCTACTCTTAGATATACAATAAAAGGTAATAGATAAAAATAATAGTAAAAATAATAATATTCAGGGTGGAAAAATCAATGGGCCCTGAAGGAAAACCAATTGCTATTTTATTCCACTAATCGATATTTTTAATGTTCAGGATAAAATCTCTCTAATGATCATTTAGTCATAGAAAAAGATCATGAAATCTAACAATCATCTGAAGGATTTAAAGTGGTTTCCCAGGGTGAAATCAATCATTACCTGAAGGCCTATTGATTTTTTCCACCCGAATCCCACCAGGACAACATGTTTACAATTATCTGTAAGCATGTTATCCCCACGTCTGGTAACTTCGGGCATTGACCGGGTGGGAGGAATATCGAAATTCCGACGGGGTAAAGAACCACCGTTCATAGATGGAAAAACAGTTAAGTGCATATTTAAACGGTTTCAGTCTACCTATGGATTTCCGAATGCAGTAGGTATGGCACATCATTGACTGATGTTCTGTGGCTGAGGTATCACCTACCATCAAGTGAACCTCATGCTCGTCTGTCGTTATCTAACATAAAAAAAACCTGCGAGAGTTTCTTCAGGAACAAGTAGTGGTTTTCGTCCATCGCCGCGATACTGGACACGGCGGCGCGGTGGATGCATGAGATCGCGTCTTCGCTAAACAATATCATCAGCGGCTTGCGCTCTTTTGTCTGTAATATTCAAAATATATTTATTTTTAAATTATAAGAGCACTTTTGGGTTAAGTTTCATTTCTAAATTCCTAATTTTTATTTTAAAGGACTTTACTCAAGTCGAAATCTATACTTGAGAACTCAAATTTCTATAAATATATAAATATATAATCAGGCAGGAGACAAATTTTTTTTTTAACTATATCAAGCTATAATACGTTTATGAATAATGCCGTTAGCATTTATTCCAAAACAACAACATTAAATCTATTGTCGAAACGCCCGTCTTTAATGCTTCACTTTGTAATTTATACATTTAACAAAGTGACAACACTAAAGCTGAAAACAACACAAATCAACAAAAATAAAAAATTTTGAGTTTAAATAAAATACTGTATACCGGATTAAAACGCGATTTATGATTTATATTGTTTAAATTATTTATCCCGACGTTTCCCCGCGACCACGGTTGCTGAAAAGCATCCGAAACGTCGGGATAAATAATTTAAACAATATAAATCCTAAATCGCGTTTTAATCCGGTATACAGTATTTTATTTAAATGTGTGATACTCGCGTTAATAAAAGACAATATTAAATTTAGAGTTGTTTTTCTAAGAGTTGCAGCTTGGATGTTTCAATACTTTTTTTGTAGCTGAAATCATCTATCATCAGGTGAGACTCACATTATCAATTTCTAATATGAAAAAAATCAGACACCAAAAGGAATAAGTTTTATCTTTTACAAAAGGATTAAGTTTAATATTTATTACAACCAATCCCTCACAACTTCACCTGCGTAGAATATCTCTTGAAAACAAACTTTTGGGATTAAATATGCATCCTCAAGCATATCAAATCGACACCAGCAATAACCACTATGCTAACTAGAAAATGTATGTAAAATATACCAGAGGCATTTCAAAAAAAAAAAAAATTATAGCATAATTTAACATTTAAATTATTTAAGTTCATAAAAAGTTATCAGAACTTGTATTTAAACTGCATTAGGCGTAAAATATTATTTTTCAAGTTAGCATGTGATCGAAATATCTAAAATTTTTTCAATACAGTGAAAACATAATGTACAAATAATGTGTATATTTATAAGTATAGACAAGGATAACTTACAGAGCCTTTCCTATTAACTATTTGCAGCAAGCATTCAGCAGCGGGCAGCTGGAATACGTCATCTTGCAGCAGAATGCATAGTATTTGCAGCAGGCGTCCATTGTTTGTCACAACATGATTTGTGGATACCCATTCTACAAAACCCGTCAATGTAAGCAGGACCACCTAAAATACATAAATAATTAACACACTAAGATTTATATGCCAGAAGCTGGGCCTGTAGTACCATTAATACCTTTCTTTTTTTTTAATGTTACCTTAACCAAGCCAAAGTATGTAATGTGTGATGTATGAATTACTTGTTTATGGCCTAAATCATCCATATAGTAATATATAGGATAAGGATTTTTCTGGCTTCACGTTATGTATGCAAATATTTGATACAAATCAGATAAATCTATGCAGACCAAATTTTCAATGAATTCTAATATAATTTAAAAGATAAATATTAATTTCAAACCTGTACAACTCTGCCATTACTTGCAGCAGCAGCATAATCTCCAGCCGCTGTTTTCTCTCTAAACTCCTGGACATGCAGTTCTATGAGGCGCATAAAAAATGCAAATATCTCAGCCATATTGCTTGTCAGTGCTTGGTAGATATCTTTGCGTCGTTGATGTTGTTCTAATGTCTGAAATAGAAATTTGAATAATAATTCATAATATTCACATAATTACCTTCTAAAAAAAATTTAAGATACTAGTTTTTAATAGGGAATAGAACATACACAAAGTATCAAGACTATTCACATTGTCCTTTATTCCAAACTCATGAAACAAATGTTATAAAAATAAAATATTTATGTTTCGAGAAGAAGTCAGATTTATGAGTGATAATTGAATACTACAGTATCAAATATTCTGGCTTGAAATCTGCTGAAGCAAGTGTAACTTTCACTGACCACTTTGGATAAGACATGTCACATATAACACATGTTAATGTAGCAACTAGAGGACCAAGCAGATGAGGGACTTGACTGCCGAGACATGCCATTGATGGTGTTCATTATGTAATCTATTTTAATATTATTATAAAAATTACATTAAGGATTGCCCTTAAGTGTGCCTTTTTTCAAAAAAAAGAAAAAAAGAGTGGAAACATTCAAACTAGTAGGTCTATGTGCCCTTGCTTTTGACAAAACAAATGTGTGCTGTGGACACAATTAAATTGTAATTTAAAATAATAATAATAATTGTTGTTGTACACAATTACCTGTAATGTGGCAACATCCTCCACTAGTCTCAAGAATACATGCAACACAATCTGAGTGTGCAAGTGTCCTCGGGAACAAGCATCACTTAGCTCTGCCAACAGGGTCGGCCACTGCTGTGGCCACTCCCGTTTGATCATCTCCACAATCACTCGAGCTAATGCATCATTCAAGTGTCCAGTCTCCCAACCACCCATATACAAAAGTTTCATGGCATTTTCCTATAAAATAAATAATAAAAAATTACTTATTGATTTTTCCAAGAATAATGATTGTAACTTACTGATTAACTGACCTTTATGAACAATTTCTCAGCTTGAGTTATCTGGGTCCACCTATATTTAACTGTATGTTCCATGAGCTGCAAACCAAAATGCTTCACTACAGGGGAATACTGGGCCCCACTCGCTAACAGCAGTCCAGCCTGAGCACACCATGGTGAATTCTCTTTGAAACTACAAAAAAAATCAAATTAGTTTTGTGCCAACTCAATCTCTTAGTGTATCTGCTATTTATATTAATATGATTGTTGTTTTAAATGCATGATTCTAAGTGTTGGACAACAAAAGAAATAGATAAAAATACATGTATGTGGCAGACCTGTTAATGTTAGTCATTTATCAGTCTTAACTGATGTGGGTTAACAAGAATGGCCTCAATTAGAATTATTAAAAAGAATCTTGGAAAGTAGTACCAGTGATGGAGAAGATGGCAGATAATAGATGAGTATGGCATATCATGAGGAAGAATTAATATAATGTAATGATGAGAGTTTCATGAATGAATTATGGATAGATGTAGTTGTAGTGTGCTTTTTTTTCTATCCTCTGAAATATTCTTAAACAACTTATGTATTGATTCTGTCATTTGACATAACAATCATCACAATTAAATAAATTACAAAGTTAAATTGACCACTAAATTTAATCTAACTTGTCAACAAGAAACATTGGCCTAATAATCAGCAAGTCATTAGATATGTCCATACAATACACAGAATATTGAAGAATTACTTTACTCAAATGTGGATTATAAAGAGAAAAAAATATATTACTCATATAGTTTTAGTATATTATTTATATTGTCGGCTAGTAAACAACACAGCACAATCTGTTTTTATCTACTTAACAAAGGGCTAAATAACCTGGGACAATAAATAGCTCTAATTACAGATCACAAATAAGAAAAAGTAAATACAGATACATAAAAAAAAAAAGATTTTTACATGCCTTGTAAAGTAGATAAAAAAAAACTTGCCCCATGTTGTTTGCTAGCCAACAATATATTGTTCTTGTTACATGGTATTTAAAAAAAGTTAGAAATATTTAAAATGTAGTTAAAATATCTTATTAGTAATTATTAAATAACAATATTTTACAATTTATTAAGGTAATTTGTTTACCTTTCACAAGCATTGTAAGCTTGGTTTCTAGCTTCATGTGCCACTGTTGGGTTGAGAGTGAGCTCCACAGCTCGACTCAATTCATCAGCTATGAGGACCACCTCCCCACACACATCTGTTCCATTTGATCCCATATTCATTGTAGCTAATGTTTGCTAGACAAAAACCTATGATTAATTTTATAATCGATGAGATGGAATTATATTTTGTTTTTCATTACAAAATGCAAACAATGGTGGTGTAACTTTTTGACATATTGCGAAAATTTATTCAGTAATGTTATGATTAACAACTTACCTACTTTTCCCAATAAAATGTTACCCATAGAATTATCTTTTACTTCATATTCCTTCTGATTTATAAGACTGTAAAAAATAACAAAAAAATTAGTCACCATAAAATAAAAAAAAATATTCAAATTCGAATGCTGTGATCGTATGCACCGGGTGCTGTTTGTATCACAATATTAACAATTATTATTTGAACTTAAATAATAACTATATAAAGACAGAATTTGATGTAAATGTGTTTATTAATTGGAATTGAAAATGCGAAAATATTTTAAAATTTCATCAAAACATTGAAAATACCTCGTGCTTCAGAATCAGAAGTTACCACAGACAAGTTTAAATATGAAAATTGAAATACAAACTTCATAGGAAAGTGAAACATAGATGACATATCTCTCGGACAGATCATTGTTCACAGACAATGGATAAGCTATTGAAATAACAGATTAAACTTTAATTTTTTTCTGAATTTTAGATAATCTTCGACCAACAATTTAAAAACTCTCATTCATTAGTTATACGATAATTATATAAGATTAAACGGCTGATCTGAGCTGCTTGCTTCTCAAGTCCGTAAAAAAGAGCATACTCTTTTCCCCGATGTTGCAAAAAAAAAACTTACAGAGAAGATTCATGATAGGATATAATATGATGTTTCATAAAATAATTATTGTAAACTGCTCTTTATTACAAAATGCTTAGGTACTTGATGTGTTGAGGAACGCAGTCTACATATTGTGGCAATATTTTTATTCTGTGCATTCAGCATTGTCATTTCACATTTGACGTAGTATCTCTAGCTCCGTTATAATGTTCTGTGATCTCTAGTCTGTGGTCATTTGTTGGTATTCGTTTGTTTGGCTGTTATATTTGAATGTTTTATTTGCTATTTTACTTTTTATTCACTCATAACTGAAAAGACGAAGAAATACTAATACACATTGTAGATCGATAATGAATTCTTTATCAACATGTCCAGAACCAAGTTTAGAAAAACATTTGAAGGGTCATCGAAAAAGTATTACAGCACTGAGCTATAACCCAAATGAGCAACAAATAGCAAGTAGTTCGTTGGACAACAGTATTCTTGTAAGAAATAATATTTTATGTTATTGCACATTTAAGAATAAAAAAAAATAGTTAAAATATATTGTGTTCAGTTATGGGATCTTCGTGGTCTAAGAAGCTACCGTTTTCAAGGACATGATGAAGCTGTAATGGATATTACTTTTTCTCCATCTGGAAAGTATATGGCTTCAGCGTCTCGCGATAAAACTGTGAGGCTCTGGGTTCCAACAGTAACAGGCAGTACAGGGATGTTTAAAGCACACTCTCAAACCATACGCTCAGTTCAATTTAGTTCAGATGGAAGAAAGGTATTGCATTATTAGAATGCTTTATATACTTACAATAACATTTTACACTCCTAAATATTGACATAATTTAAATCATGACTTTATCAGTGGCCAGTTTACTTTTACTTGGAGGCAATTTGGTACACAGTGAAATTATAGGTATCATTCTGTTTCTTAGATATTAACTGCATCAGATGATAAAATAATCAAATTGTGGTCAAGTGGCAAGTTTAAGTTCTTGACATCCTTTGTTGGTCACACAAATTGGGTGAGGCGGGCTACTATGTCCCAAGATGGCACCTTAATCTCTTCATGTTCAGATGACAAATCCATAAAACTCTGGAATGTTGAGACTGGAAGTTGTATTCATACTTATAAAGACCAGAAGACCTATGGTGTATATTTGGCATGGCATCCATCTAGTTGCTATATAGCTGTGGGTGCTGTGAATGGCAGTGTCAAGCTTTACGATATAAGAACACATAGTTTAGTGCAGTATTATAGGTGTGTATTTTACAAAACTATTCATTTGATGTTATACGGCTTAGAAATTTGTCTACTAGTTATATTTATCACTCAGTGACACATCTAAGTTTAACACCATGTTATTTGTCACTTTCAAGAAAACAAAACATAGTTTTCCATAACCTATTTGATAAACCATCAACACTTTGTTCTTATGTCACCACATTTACTGTAACAGTAATTATTAAAGATAGATTCTTCATCCATTGTTCTTGCAGAATGAATTGCTAATAAATTATTTTATTGAATAGTTTAAAACTTATTTATATCTAATAATTCTAGGAATCATTTTTCAGCATACACAGTGATTCTGTCAATCAAATTGCATATCATCCCAGTGGAAGTTATATTTTGACTGCTAGTAAAGATGGCACAATGAAGGTGAATATTATAGAATATAGAGTAACCTGTTATGTGTGTAAGTGATTTAGCTGCTGCTAAGATGTAACAAGACACTTATGTTTCTAATAATAGTATGGATTTTTTTCAGATATTAGACCTTTTGGAGGGTCATCCGTTATTTACATTGAGGGCACAATTAGGTGCAGTGAATGCTGTCACCTTTTCGCCAAGTGGCACTGGTTTCGCCACTGCTGGTGAAGATAAACTTGTAATTTTAATTTTATTCTCGGTCTAAAATTGGTATTCCACTAATCATTATTTACAAAAAGATATGTTGAAATTACCTATAATTAATTTTTCATTTTACAGGTATATGTTTGGAAAACAAACTTTACAGAACTGTTTAGTGAAATAAAGGAGAATGTCGAAAATAATCACATATCCACACCCACATCACAAAATTCTAAAATAGCCTCTTCATCCAAAGGGAAAAGACAGGTTATCAACAAAAGATAGCTATGTAGTATTGAGATTGGATAGTAATTGATTGGTAAAGTGTAGTAATATTATAAACTGTGATAGGAGACAGTTATCTACTTTATATGATCTATAGGTTTTATTGTCTTAGGCCTGTATTCCAGCAACTCAAATCAGATATCAATTAAAACTAGTTTCATAAAATGCTTAAAGATCGTCAAATTAGTCTCAAATCACATTTTAAAATACAATTTCAATTCAGAAGCAATTTTAAAACTTGAATAATGTCTTGAAATTCAACCTGTTCTCAAAATTCTGAATCTTAGATTGCAATTTATAAAATACAGATAATCTAATCTTTAATCCAGGCCTATACCCAGAGTATACTACAAACAGACTATGATGTAGCATTCAAAAAACTTGAGTTTCGAGAGAGTTGTACTTTGATTAGAACACTAAAATAGCTGACAAATTTTAATCTATTTGATATATAAAGCAGGGAGTGAAGATATGGTATAGATGCTACCACAGTACTAAATACCCCATAACAACATTTTTACATGTGGATGATGTCAATGAAACATTTGATGTAATGGCTGATGACATACAAGAACCAGATGCTCATAGTACTTTATTGGACTCACCTCATTCTAGTCATATTGTATCTATGACTCCTCAAAACAATCATAGGCTGAATAATTCAACTCCTCTAGAAGAGTGTCCTTCAGCTGAATGTTTTAATAATGTTGGACATATTAGTCACATTCCCCGCACTCCTCCTATACCAGCAACTTTTACAATACCATCATTTATTGATAAATCTATTGGAACATATAAAGAGTCTGATAACATTTTTGGCATAATAAAGCTTGGAGATAATGATGTTTGCTATACTAGTGGAACTATTGAGTGGGTCGGAAGAAAAAGGAGCTTTCCTATAAACAGTGGATTTAAAATTCTCAATCAACATCACAGTTTTAATAGTGAGCCTGTGTTGAAAAAAGTTAGAAAAACTAATGATACTTTTACTCTTGGTAATAATACAGTTAAGGAATGTGATTGTGCTGATGTGTTACCTACGGTTAATGCTATTGTTGACCATTTAAATGCTCTTCATGAAGCAGTAGATATAGTTGATCTGAGACTAAATACTATTGAAGATGTTATAAGCAAGAATGAATAGGTTGTGGTAATATTTAATAAATAAAATGTAAATGTAAATTCTTTATTTATAATATTTTAATGTATCGGTAGTTTGTAAATCAAGTCTGAATATAATTATGAAAAAAATTATTACTGTAGTGCTTAAGATAACAATGTATATATGAGCCTCACAATGGGCACAACAGCTTATGCTAAAAACATTTAGAAATAATATACATAAATACTATGAACCTGCCTTCTGCATTAAATATATATAATATTATTATTATTTACTGCTCGCCAACATATGTCGTTTTTTTCCCTGTTTTTTTGATGACTTCTAGTAATTGATCAGAACTTAGTGTAGACGTCACAGAAACTCTCTGTTCAGGTAAGCTTATTGAAATGTCTTCTACACCCTGTCCTTTTAACCTTGTCAGAACCCTCTCAACAGCTCCTGAGCACCCTTCGCAGGTCATTTCTACGTTGAATATGTGGGTCTTAAAACAGAACGATTTATTTACTCACAAAAATATTGTTAATAAAGACGAAAAAAAGAAATAACTTACCGAGGACATTATAACGTAAATTTATTAAATTCTTGGTTGACTGATAACTAGTTCGACTTCACAAGTGGTGGTATTGCTTTATCAGATTTAAAATACCTTCCTACCATAAAAGATTAGATCCACTCACTTATCGAGTTGCCACTTGCCAATCAAGCAAGTAGGAGTGGGTGTTAATTCAACAAGCAGCTTTTTTAAACTGCTTTTCTAATGTTAACGAATTAGCTGCTTTTCGTTTACCGAAAAAGCCGTTAAATATATTAACTGTTTCTTTCAACAATTTTCGAACGCAACGCGCGGATTAGATTCAACGCGTAGGTAGTCGCTAACATCTTTCAACAGTTGAATTTATTAACTGTTAATAAAATTAGCTGCTTTTTAACAGGTTATCAGTTTGTAATTAACAGTTTTATTTCGTTAACACAAAAACCGTCAACGACCCATCTCTACAAGCAAGTCAATGTACTCCAAGGACTTTATATATATAAAGTCCTTGATGTACTCTAACAAACAAACACCAATAGAAACGTATGATACTTGATACACTTTTACATCCGTAGAGATTACATAGGTAGTTTCTCTTTCTACACGTATGCTTTGTCCACAGACTAGACTTTGTCTAATTTTAAATCAGTGATGCCAACTCCTACAAAATGTGCCCCCTAGGACCAACTTCAAATAGTACCCCTAAATATATTTATCGATTAAAAACCCCTAAAGATTTGTTGTACCCGACTGTACCTGTTTGAGAGATTGTACCATATAAATGAAATAATACATTCAAATAGTATGAAATACCTGTTGTATTTATGTGGGTGAATTTTACACATTTACATACATTAATTAATGAACTAATAATATTAATGACTAGCTTATGCCAGTGACTTTGTTCGCGTGGGCTTCATCTTAGTTGAGCTTTTGAGTAAGGTTTCTTCATAGGATATATTCATTTCCACATATCTTATATCGATTATTCTAAAAAGTTCGACGCGGTTCAGTTTGCATTGCATTTTGTGGATATTGTGCCTTTAAAATAATCTTTAAATGATGATAACTTTTCTTTCCGACAACTGATTTCGATTAAAAAAACAAAGCCTATATGTTGCCCCGGGCTTTGCCTAATATATTTGTGTAAACTGAATGAAAATCGGTTCAGTATCTTCGGAGATTAACCCGTACAAACAGACAGAGAAACAAAAAATTTTAAAAATCTGGGAATTGTTCTATTTCTCTTCTCACATCCCCCTGACTCGATTTTAGCATTTTTTTTCTTTGTACAGACATTTGACCTCTACAGGAATATTATATACGTATAGATGATAACAATGAAACTCCAGGCTCGATATAAATTGTATAGAATATTGGGTTTTTTACAAAAATTTGAATAAAGTACCCCCTAAAAATCTACCCTCTAAAAACCCCTGGATATCTTGATCCTCTTGGGGGCAAATCCCCAAGTTTTCATCACTATTTTAGGATGACAATTTTGACAGCTCGAACTAGGGATGGTAGGGTATGATTGCTAATGAATCTTTTCGATTATCGTCGATTATTCTCAAAGAATAATCATTATTAATACTGAATGAAACTTTTTATTTATTTATTTAATTAGTGATTTGTCAATACACAGGTTGATATGGTTGCGTGATAGATGATTGCAAATACTTACCAAATTAATAAAGTTATCAACAATTAAACTTTTATAAGCTCGATTAATTGGTGTATAGTTTGTGGTTGTTCGATGCGCGAGGGACTTCACTACCATAAGTGGGTGGTACGACATTATTATTTTTAAATAAAATACTGTATACCGGATTAAAACGCGATTTATTATTTATATTGTTTAACCCGATCAGTTTATCGCTTTTTTCGACAACAATTAGGTTTATCATGGGTCCCTGAAGACCCGACGCATGTTACAAAGCGTAATTTGCAATGAAAAAATCTGATAAAATTCCAGAATATTCTGAAGTACTTCTGCTTTAAAGGTCTATTAAGAAGATTGCAAAAAAAGAATAATAAATATATTATTTTTTGTAGTAAACACACCCATCCGCCGAAAATGCAGGCTTTCATTTAAAAAATCATAACTGTCGAAATAATGGAGATATTGGATAAAACCAAATTACATATTAAAGTTTAAGAATGATATTTTAATGGAAAAAATTATGAACTCGATAGAAAAAAAATAAATGCTTAAGTTTGTCGTGCCAACTAGAGCAATTTCCGAAGGTGGAATTTTGTAGATTCAATAAATACTCCAAAATATAAAAAAAAATATTTATTGAAAAATCATCAAAATTATTTAAAAAGTTACAATTAATGATTTTGCGTTAAAATTAAAGGTTTTATTAGCACAATCAATGCTTGCAGCAAGAAAATCTGATCAGATTCCTGACAAGTTTTCTTCTTCAGGTTCATCCACTCCTCTATCGGTCTCGTTTTAGCTAGCGTCCGAACAGCTGTAGTCCGATGATTCAGTCTTTTCGTGTATGTAATCAATTTCATCTTCGCTTTTTTCTTTCAAGTAAATCAGATTTTCATTACGTGGACGAAGAACTTTAGTTAGCTGACAGTATTCGCGATGAGACATAGCATAACGGATGAAAAATCAATAAATGAGTCTTAAAAATGCATAATCTTTCGGAAATGTTTATAAATTTTATAAAAAACAAAAAACTTCTCTTGGCAGTTAAAATAGTTTCGTACGACGTTAGGTTTATCGTGGGGCGCTCACGACCCAACACGAACTTTGTTTGTTCGCTACGCAGTACTAATCAAAACTAAAGGTATGCGATTCAGCACGTAGGTTTCTAGTGTTCTAAAGTTTTTTTACAGTAGGGATAGTTATTTCTTCCCCACTCGGTTTCTGAGAACCCGAACAAAAAAAAATGGACCCCAGCGACCCAGGATAAACGAATCGGGTTAAATTATTTATCCCGAAATTTCGGATGCTTTTCAGCAACTGTGGTCGCGGGGATTTTGCCCCCAAATTTAGG
Source organism: Anthocharis cardamines (assembly GCA_905404175.1). NCBI lineage: Eukaryota > Metazoa > Arthropoda > Insecta > Lepidoptera > Pieridae > Anthocharis > Anthocharis cardamines. Next base: position 3,145,522 of record FR989957.1, on the reverse strand, counting down.
AGGATCAAGATATCCAGGGATTTTTAGAGGGTAGATTTTTAGGGGGTACGTCAGGTATACAGTATTTTATTTAAATGTGTGATACTCGCGTTAATAAAAGACAATATCATTATTATTTTTGCATAATAATCACTCAACCGTTAACTCAGGGATTAAATAAAGAATAAATTGTTGCGTGGTTTTAATTTATGATACTCAAAACTTTTTATTTATTTTAAATACAGATTATAACTTTATAAGCACCTAACTTCTTTTTCAATTTTATTCATAAAAAAATTATATACTAACTAATAATTATAAATAATAGTTATTATTATATTTTTTCGAAATAAAATCATATTTTTTACCAACGATTCTATATTAATCTCAGATCCTGATATTAATACTATTTAAGTTCTTATCAGTTAAGAATCAGTATCTTAGTGATGTGCAGTTTTGATTTGACAATTTTTATTGCCATATTTACCGCTTAATGGTCCTAAGATTTATTATTTCACAGATTTGTGATTAAATAATATATGAATAATATGCATTCCAGAATGAAAAAAAAAACTATATGACCAAAAAAAATAAGGGTTTCACAGAAGAATCGTAAACTTTTGTAAACATTCCTATGTCGATTATTTGGAATCGGTTCGTTAGGTCATTCGAATGAATAACATCATTGGCCGATCATTAATTTTTGAGTTTTGACAAATTGGTATTGGCAAATTGGGATTTGATATCCAATACCTATGGATGTTCTGATTTTTATTATAAAGAACTGCGGTCTTCGATCTCCACTAAGTATTAATTAATTGCATGATAACACTTAAATGCAAATCTCAAAATGTCTATCAAAGAAAGTCTCAAAGAGATGGGCTGGTGAGTTATTACAGCAATGATGAGTAAAACTTTGGTTTTGTAGATTTTAAGTGCAACCTAACAATTTCGTGTTTCTTTCAGGCACTTGAGTGATGACGGTGTGGAAGCTATTAGTGAAAACGGGCAAATACAGGATATACAAGAACTTTGTAAACGTGCTTTAGACGTGAGTAACCACTGATCTCTGTATAAATAAACGATTTTATATGGACTGAAATTTCCGGTACTAATTCGGTCTTCTTTACAGTTTGATTTAAGAGACATAGGTGAGGCAGCTTTCCCCGAAGATTTTCTAAAGGATCCCTCTAAATTAGAGAATCCTGTTGTGGTTCAAATTCAAAAAGTTAGAAATGTCTCAGCTCCAAAAGCAAATGAAGAGTCAACATCCGCTCCACGTATGTTGAAATTGGTTTTGCATGATGGAAAATCTACATGTACAGCCTTGGAAACAAATCCCACTCCAAGCCTTACAATCAACACCCCCCCAGGTACTAAATTGCTTCTTCAGAATGAAGGACTGGAGATATATCACAATGTTATCTGGTTGAATTCTGATGTTGTTAAAGTACTTGGAGGGAAGGTTTCACATATGATTGAAAAGTGGGAATTGAACCGAAGTCTTGCAAAACACACTAGAGGTAAGGGAGTTTTGTGCATTAGTATCTTGTTTTGAGCTTGAATAAATTTTCGATTCACTAACTAATTATATGTGTAGGCGCTGTTGATGGTGGTCCACCACCATGGATACCGTTTGGACAAAGACTCGAAGCAAATCCACTAGAACAACAATTTAAAAGCCTGCAAGAGGCTGCCAAACAAGATAATCCAGAATTTGAAGCTCAAAGGAAAGGGGCCATTGCTGAAGCACAGAGACTATCTGGAGTGAAGAAGGTACAAGGATTTTACAATGTGTCAGCCCATTGTTATATATTTATAAATAAATATCATAAACATTAGCTTTTAATAAAGATGGCTAAATGATCTGTTATTACAGTGCTTGTAAAAAACGTTTATCATTTTCAGGTATTTGGTGGAGGAACCAAACCTCTTTTAGATGCCAATGTACAGAAGATTGTTGATGCTGGATTCTCAGAAGAACAAGCTGAAAATGCTTTAAAATATACTAAGAACAATGTTGATCGAGCTCTCAGGATGTTACAAAAGAGAGACAACTCAGAGAATAGAAATAAGGACAGGCCAAGAGATACTGAACCAATACCAAAACGCAAAGGGCGCAATAAGGATAAGGACAATGATGATGATATTATGCCAGTGAAACCTTCAGGAAAGGTGTCTCTTTTTGACTTCTTGGAAGATAAACTACCAAATATTCCAGATAAGCAAAAGGAAAGAAATAATCGTGGTGAACACAGTTCAGTGATAGAAGATAGAGTTGAAAGAAACTATGGCAGTAGGGAACGCAACAATACTCGGTTTAATCCTCGTTCCCAAGGTCCACGTCATGACAGACAAGATGGCTCACGACAACGCAATGATAACAACAATAGAGGGCATTATAATGACAATCATCAGCATAGAGAGGACAGAAAATACCAAACTCAAGCTGAAACGCCACCTAGATTCCAAAAGAAATTTGAAGAAATGAACAAGCAACATTCTAACAACCAATATGGTTATAAAAACTATAACAATCAATCTCATAATCAATACACAAATCGGCGAAATGAGCGAAATTATAATGAGAATAAAGTACATCAGCAACCCCAATATCTCAATAACACACACTCCATGGATAAGCTAGTTGAAGCAACAGTTAACCTAAATCTTATGTCAAATCAACAATGCCCTAGTGAAGAAACACTGTCTCCTCATTATCGGTCACATCCAGAGCAAACATATCAAAAGCAGAACTTTCATCAAAACCAGAATGTGCAAGAAATGCAGCCATTCAGGCAAAGTAATGAGGTGCCAAAATATCAAGAACCAACTTATCAGCATCAACAACAACCCAATGGTTACATGGAACAGCCGCAAAACCCTATGTATCCAAATGTGAATTATATGGCAAACATGCAAGGAAATTACAATAACCGGCAGTATGGTTATGGAAATAGGCCTCAAGAGTTCAATACTATGAGGGGGGGTCCATTCTTACCTGGTTCATTACTGGGCTTCCAAAATGCTGCTGTGAATGAGCAAGCGCGTGCAATGCTTGGAGTTTCTGAGATAAACTGGAAAGTTGGTGACCGATGTCTCGCACTTTACTGGGAAGATAACAATGTATGTTAAAACATTATTTATTTTAATATAAAATTTGTTGCATATGTTATAAAATTTTCTATTAAAAATTAAAAATTTATTTACATAAATCGTATTTTAATATTATGCTAATAAAGTTATGTGATAATGGTATTTTTGTCTTTTTCAGTTCTACGAGGCTGAGATAACGGGCATATCAGCAAATACTGTTGTAGTTAAATTTTGTGCATATGGTAATCATGAAGAAGTACTCAAGTCCAACTGCTTGCCCTATCCCAACCAAGGTGAGTTATCTTATTAAATATTATGATGTGCTTGTACATTTAATTGAACAATGTTTAATTTATCTGACTGGTTACATTAAATTCTGTTGCTTTTTCTTAAAATATAGGAAAATATGATAGTGGGCATCTTTTTAAAGAAGGCGACAAAATATAATCTTATCAATATTAAGACAATCATTAATAGATGTTTAATTTGATGGAATTAATTAATTTCTTTTTCTTATTTATTGAGATGTGACATCATTATATTTCTGCTAATTAAGGGTGGTTTTTTAATACTGTGAAATACTAACTAAATTGAATTATAGTTTTTAAATAAATACAAATCACTTTGAAACATTTATTTATTTAGTCATGTCACAATGAAACCTTGTTAGGGCAACAATAATAATAATAATTTATACAGTAATTATTATTATTCCTATTTAAGTATATTAGATAAAATAATTGTTTTTATTAATACGACTATTATTATACCGAACCCATGCTCATGCAATAAATTGAAAAAAATCTAAACACAGTATGTTTCATACCTGCAATTTAGATGTTTAAATAATTATAATATATCGGCCATATTCATAACGTATTATAAGCTCGATCTATTCTATTCTATTATATTGTGTGCCATGACGTAACCAAGAGGTCTCAACGGAAGATCAGCGCTGGTTGCTAACAGCCAGCAAAATGCTGAGCTGAGGCCTTTTTTGTGACACTTTTGTTTGTAAAATGTCTTCTTATGTGTTTTTGTTTGTTACAAATAAATATCAAAAAAAATATTGTTAAAATATGTTTTGTTTCGTTAAATATATCAATATAATATAATATATAACTATATCAATATAATAATATTTTAACTATATCAACCTTGTATGTAGTACGTTTATGAATAAGGCCTTTATTTTTTTGCCTAACTCATACATGCCACATGGTTCGGATCGTTTAGCGACACCTAGCGGCGGGTACGCGTCGCGCGGCGCCCTGCCGGCGCGCAGGCCCTAGGGACGCGGGGCGGCGCCGCGGGCCCACGCCCCCGCCGCCCTCGCCCCCGGCCGCGCCCTGCCGCTCGCCGCCAGCTGACCACCACGCCGCCCCGCGCCCCCGACCCCACCCCCGCCGCCGCCCTACATCGACCGCCATCAGATAGACTACTGGGACGACCCCGAGAGGATCGCCATGTTCGTCGCCACTTTGAACTATGAACGCGATGTGTTACTGGCGAGCGATCATTTGGATGACAATCGCATTTGATTTTTGTTTAAGTGAAATGGTTTGGGGAATTAATCTGTTTTATAATTCTAAAAATAAAATGACCTTCGTCGTTGTCTTATACACTGTTTAAATGATTGCCACAAAACCGGGTTTTGTGTGAATCATTTATTAACAATGAACCTTCGTCGTTATTTCAATAATGGATAATTTATAACAATAATTTGAATATCGATAGTCGTCGGTACAAAGGTAAAACTCACTAAGTATAATATTGAATTAAAATAAATTTTGCTACTATTGCTTATGTTAAGCCTAAACCTACAGGAAGAAAAAATAACTAATTGCGTATTGTGCTCCATAATAAAACTATTAAGAGCAATTCGCACTTAGCAATTTGTTCATATCGTAGATGTACACTGTAATAAGCAAAAGTAGCAAAATTTATTTTTATTCAAAATATTGAGTTTTACCTTTGAACTAATGATATGTTCAAGACAAGATCATAATAATTTCCGATACTCGGTGTAATATTGTTTTAATTACGGCATGTATTAGAGAAACATCTATGAAATTTGAAATTGTTTGTTTTGACTACCTACGTGAACTACGTTTCATTCTACCAACCACTTGGCTTGATTTTGAGACAAAGTATGTGGATGATTCTTTAATAATTGCCGTATATAAAATAATAAAAAATATGATCTGTTTATTATTTCTACAAGATGTCTCTAGAAAATTTTAATATTATCACGTTAACATAATAGTTAAAATTTGTATTATAGCAGCTTTACATTAAATTCAGGGAATCTCACGGTATCGACGTAGATTCGGCAAGCACCGATGTTTTCCGACGAGTGACACACAATCATGTCGTCTTATAAGTGGAATCAATGAACATAGATGTACATTTTACATAGAAGAACAGGCACATACAAACTTCTGGCACAGAAAAAGTAGTTCTATTTTTGACCTGTAGAGCGCGCGGCAATGTATCTATGTGACACACACTTCTAAGCAGTCCGCTGACTCCTCCCCTCGTGTTGTCTCGCTTGCTCTTACGAGCGAACGGCAATAACGCTCTAAAAGCGGCTGGGTGCGAGAGAGTGCGCGCTATGACTCCAGCGTCAGAGTGTGCGTTCACACGGATACGAGCAGCGCCGCGGTGGCTGGGGTAAGAACTATTGCCGTGCTAAGCACACCTATAAGGCCTGTTCTTCTATGTACATCTATTTTCTTGGGATTTAATAACTGTACTACTAAAGTTACTTCGTATACATATTCTATCTCAATGACAATGTTGTCAGGCGTGCACATATACATTGTTTTAGTGTTCGTAATCTCTAACAACATTCATAGCAGGGGCGTAGATTACTTTTGATGGATTCATATTTGGTGGGGGTTCCTAACTGCAGCGAAGCCCTAATGGAAGGTAAATTTTCCTTTACACGGATTCGCGGCTCCTGTAGCTAGGCTACCCCTAGGCTGTAGGGGGCTGTATCAAATACAGCAGTAGCTACGCCCCTGATTCATAGCCAAACGGCCTCCGTGAATATACTGACTGAAGTATGCCAATTTAATGAATCACATTATCATGCGTATGTAGAACTTGCCGTTTGGGACCGTTCTGCCATCTCATAAAGCAGTACTATTGCAGGAGTAATTGACGATGGAAGGAGACGGAGCTATGATACGATGTATGGCTATCACGTTCTCTCGTTAAATAATATGGCGAGGATACTGCTCCTAGAACTAAACAACATCGTTACTATTGTGTAGCTTCCACAAAAGCTTCGTATGTGTGATTGTCGATGTCAATTTTATAATAAAAATTGTTATAGAAAATAAAAAACGTGGGAAAATATGAAATATGTGTTGTACTCTTAGATTAAGCCACATGATTGGTCCACGTTACCGTTAATGCATAGTTTTGTATCAGATCGATCGATTATAAATATTAGCTCATGTAGTAGGTGATGCTTCGGTCGCTGGAGTCTGGACATACTATCGGAATACTCATTACCCTAATTTTGGGATTTTTACATTAGTCAGAAAGTAAATGTCAATGTTCAATAATATTTTTACGTCACTGTAATGTAATATCATGTATAGCAATTAACTGATAGTGAGTACTTACTAATTTGGTCACGGTATCCTTGGCTGTCATCAACCTTTACAATTAGATTTACACGGTGGAAATATTAACGGTCTTATTCATAAACGTATTATAAGATTGATATAGTTATTATATGTTTTGTTTCTTTCGTTCTGTAGGCTTTTTATATTCAATAGAGCGCGACAAAACATATTTTAACTATAATACGTTTATGAATAAGACCATAAGAGTTTCCGTTATAACCGTAATCTGATTACTTATTGGACGCCTTACCGCGACGTAAGTTTGTTTTGATCGTACTTTAGTATTATCGGTAATGTAGATGTAATTATAATAGTGAATTTCATAACGATATTGTAAGTTAAATAATAAAAGTAACGTCGTGTCTATTGAATTTGAATTCAATTTCATTTGCATTTACATGGAAGCTACATAATGAAGTACGTTTATAGTGAATTTTTAATCAAATTAATAAATGTATTTCATACTCAGACATTAATTTATTGTCGTTCTGTCACCAGACATCGTAGAGTTAGCTTGTATAAGTGTATTTTGTTGTATTCCTAGCGCAAAGTGTATATTAATTTTTCGATTAAGTAAATGTTGAGATATAGATGAAAGTGTTTTTCTTTATTCAATGTATAAATTATAATACTGTACGTGAAATCACATTTTGTATTAGATAGGTATGATTTACGTGTATTTATTACTATCGTTTGTTATAGTTAATATATTTATTAAATACAATTACGGTTTGCTACTCGTTAGAATTATACATGAGTATCCTAGGGTAATAAGGTACATAGTTACATACATAACAACTCCTCAGAGGGGTGAGCACGAACAAGTATCGAAAGAGTATTCGTATCGTCGAAATGTCATTTGTATGAAATTTCAAATGATTTCTCATACAACTGACAGTTTGACGATTCGAATACTTTGTCGATAGTCGTTCGTGCTCACCCCTCAGACGTGTACGCGAGTAGTGAGCGTCTCGAAAGTAAATAAAAATTTGTAAAGTTGATTTTAATATTTTTTATCGTAAACCAAAGCTCAATTAATTTCCGAAACAGAGCTCTTTGTATGTGTAGGACGAATATGCTTTCTATAAATTTGTACTAATTTGATGTTGAAGTAACAGTTTATTAACAAAAGCTAATAAAACGAACTACATTATAAGTTGTTTTATTCCACAATCCGGACATTTTTTTATTTATGTTTATGAAAAACAGTGAAATTTGTTTCCGCCTACCTAAATATCCAGACAAAATAACCGTTTCTAAGAATAGACATGACAATAATCGCATAACAGGAGCTTATGAATATTAAATTAATGATTTTGAAATTGCGCAGTGACTAGAGAATAACTTGAAGTAATATTGTCTTTTATAAACGCGAGTTATAAATAATAAATCGCGTTTTAATCCGTTATAAAATATTTTATTTAATTCTATCGAAGTATTTATGATAAACACTGTGAAGCTTCGCTTCTTTCCAAGTCATTAAAATATTTGATTTTTCTGGCTGATAGAAAACAGTACCATGAGTTCGTTAACATTTTCTTCCACGTAAAATGTAATTCATGATACGGAGAAACGAGCGTGTTTAATTTCCATTACGAGTTTAGTGGATTCTAGTTACTACGAAGTTAAAAGCGTAAAACATAAGCTGGTTTATCGTACTCGAAGGTCCCAGGCTAGTAGGCTTGTGGTGGGGCGTTGCGTGCCGAACTCGTAAAACAAACCAGTTGGATAGTTATCACGGGCCGCGGTTAACCTTTGTTTGGCAAAGTTGAATGAAGCCTCGTTTGTTTAATGTTTACGTTTTAGAATCAAACAAAGTGATGATTAAGTGAACTATTTTTTGTTGGATCCTTTCATTGTTGACGGTTTACTGAACGGTGAATATTTAAGTTATTATCTTAAACTTGTTTTAAGGTATATTGTTTTCGGTTTGGAAACTAGTTGTGAATTTGTTTGAATACTTTGTAATTGAATCTAATGAATGAAAGTGCTTCAGAGAATGGTACTTCAAAATTACTATGCAACTTTCACAAATCTAATGCCAGAGAAGGGATAGGACGGACCTTGTGTTATCCCCTCACCTTGAGTGGTGCGTCTGCGCAATATTGCTCGCAGTAGGTTCTCGTAACATATTGCACTACGTGATGGTATGTAAGCCACACACGATGATATATACCTACAACTTACAAGCCAGCAAGCCACGAAAACTAATTGATAACCACCGTTTAAAAGCATGCAGTGTTTATTGAGGAATTTTTCTTATTTAGGCCTAATATATAATCATCCTCGAATTTGAAACGTATTTCTTAATGGCGCGAAAAGTCCAAGCGGCAGGAATTATATGATAATTGATAACATTTATGTTAAACTTACTTTAAAATTTAATATTATTTTGTAAGCAAGCAGAGACACACCGTAAACTTATATCAGCTAACCATTATTATAATTAATTCTGTCTGTGTAATATGTAACTAACTGATTTCTAATTTCTATAGAAAATGTTGTTGCAAAAGAATCCATAGGTACATTAATTTTGACTTACTTATTATTTAATAATATTGCTATGAGAACCTAGGTAGTTTAGCTAGGCTACCTATCTCAGAATAAGGAATACGAATCCACGTTCTGTGGTTAGCTCGGTAAATCCGGCTTTAGCTCATTGAAACAATGACCATTCCTGCATTGTCTATATTTGCGGCTATGTGAAACTGGCGCCACGACGTTTGACAAATTCCTCAGCGAAATTTAAATTTTTAATCATTATTAATATTATTATATCTGTATTTATTTTTAACTAGCAATCCCGAGCGGTGTCAAGCGGCTCCTTTTTAAATTACTTGAACGGTTACGTAAATGTGAAACGATAAATATTATTGTGCTTTCCACTTCTACTTATATTAATATTGTTGTTTCACACACACCTTGATTTTTTATTTACAATTATTATAATATCGAAAACTTCAGTCAAAAAAGTACCTATAGGTATAGGTACCTCCTTCTCATTCTACTACTCACCTTGTTAGCCTTCTCTTTGTTAAGAAAATTTAAAATCGGTTCAGTTGACAGACACACACTACCAACAAATTTTAGCCATATTATACTTATTAGTGTAGCTCGGGTGAAACCAGCTGCATTCCTTGTGCCTACTTTGGGAGATAGCGTTTCAGGTCTAGATTTTGCGCGGCCACTCATAAGATTCCCGTCAAATTGGGAATCTTTGATTCTAATTATGATACCTACACAGAAAATATGTTTTGCTACATATCAAATAGCATAAATGTCAGTTATTGACAGCAGTTTGTAAAATATAGGAGTTGATTTGTTAAACAAAGATACCCTCAGTAGTTATCAGTTGGACAGTTTGTTGAATCACACCTACAAACGATTATAAAGTTATTAGTGTTAGTACTAGGTAATTGTGGTGATGAATTAAATATAGGGTAATGAGGGAAGTTCTTCATATCGAACCTAAACATAATACAAGTAAAAATAATGAAACGAAAACAAAGTATTCAGAAAGATATTGGAGGTAAGGCATGGCTTACTAGATCAGTGCTATCGAAGTGTGTTGAAAATGTTTGCAGTGTTTTCATTACTTATTTTTGATTAGCTTTTTAGAATTTATAAAATGGAAAACCCAGAACCAGAAAATGATCGGTAATTTTTGATCGATGTTTATTTTTAATTTAATTTTGTAAGTAGGCTACTTCCATGAACTATTCTCATAGCTTTGAATTTGATTTCACTCAAGTTGTGTTGTTGTGTAACTATTCGTTAGGTATGAGAATAATGGAAAATATTATAAGCTTTTTTTAAATATATTGCCTCTGTGCTCTCATGCTTTGCATATGAGATACATATATGATCAATAGGATTTTTCATACGATAACTCGACCCATTTATATTTGATAAAAAATAAGAAATTACAATTTAGTTCCATTTTTAAAATAACGATGATGGTACAACCTTCTAAGATCGTAAAACCTTCGCTGTAAGAAGAAAATGCTTATAGTGTAATGGATTGAAATATAATAGATTTCAGTATTCTTAAAAGAATTTACCACATTATGCTGAGTGCTTATATGTATATTGTATATACAATAACATACAAAATATATTAAGATAATTATTACTTACAAGAATCTTAAAAATTGCATTTATGCATTCTGCTACCCTTCTTTTATCACCCCTCTTAATTTCTGGTAAAAATATTTAGTGAAGCGTAATTTCGATCCTTCTCTTTTATTATATGTATAGATGACAGAAATTAATGGCCTGACAGATTTTAATTCCTCTGATGTTTAAATATAGATAGATAGATATATACATTTATTCACAGCAAATACGCACATACAAAAATAACTATGAAGAAACATCAAGGACAAAAGGGTTTATATTATAAGTACAATTAACAACTTAAAGTATATATATACTTTACAAACAATTTATATATTGTATGATTCTATTTGTTAAAAGTTGACTTTGCAGGACGGCGATGGCAATTAGTGGCGCGATGGACAGCTGCGGCCGATGTATGAAAGTGTCGCTGGTTGCGATCAATGTCGTCACTTTTGTAAGTAAACATTGATACTCATATTTCGTATCAGTTTACTAAAATACAACCGCCTTCGTGGATCAGTGGTTCGAACATTACGTTAAAACCGGAAGTCCAGGGTATGATAGGGGGAAATAAGATTTAAAAAATTTATTTCGATGGGGCAGATCACCTAAGACTGATCGCTTACTTGCTTTTAAAAGGAAGCCTAAGGGGACTTGTGAATTCACACCAACTCTCAAATCCTTAAGACTTGAAAGGCTTTGTTGTTGGTTTAAAATTCTAACATTTTGGACTAAATATATATAATTTTATTGTGCACGATTCGAGTTCGACCCACACACGTCTGCAGGGTCTTTTGAAGGATTTCTATTGTGGGACAAAAATTACCATTTGGACTAAAAAATCATATTGAAATATAAAATATGCCCTTGAAAATCGTTATACATCAATTCATCACACAGCGAGTGGGAATGTAAATCTGTAGCATAAAGTATTTTCCACTTGCATAGTGAGTTTTTTTCAACGATTTCTTTGTTCCAGTAAAGGAAACCAGTTTTCTTGTTTAACTGGATTATTATTCTAGAAACTTGATTGTTATAGCTCCAGTGAAATACCTAGTTGTTGTTTTGTGCCATACCCTTTTATTTGAGACTAGTCTTGTAATGTTACCTGCGTTGCCACATTGAATGTTGTAGGTGAAGTGTAATCAACGCTTGTCTATAGATTTGACTTCTTAAAAGTTTACTCCATATAGGTATGTAACTTTTATTTTATTTTAGATATCGTCAGACGATCATGAGGTTCATCTGATGGAGGGTTATACCTCAGCCACAGAATATCGGTCAGTGATGCGGTGTCGACCTATTTTTTTACTTCGAAACTATGAAGCGGAATTACGATAATCCCCCCCACCCGTTTAATGACCGACGTTACCAGACGTGGGGAAGATATAATTACAGAAAATTATAAAAATGCCCGTGGGTTGCAGAAATTAGAAACATGCACATCCCGGTGGGATTCGAATTCACGTCCCATCGATGCGCTCGGCAGTTGTTTACCGAACGCGCCAACGAACCCGTCGAAACCTTATAATTGCACTTCCCTGAAGACTGCGCACCCCAATATAAAAAGAACATGCAACCGTTATGGCAGAATAAGTGGTTGTAATTTTTGTTGATATCAGTTGTAATTCTGATTGAACATTACATGACACTTGTTACGTTCTACTGCTAGACCATAGACTACTTATTTCAGAAAAATGTGTGTTAAAATAATAATTCTTTCATATTTCAGCTGGGAGGTCTACTAGCAGTAGCAATAGGGCTATGGATCTGGACGTCTCGCTCGTTCTCGAGTACGCTCATGAGCAACAACATGTTCATTGCATCAGTGGTGGTCGTGGTGGCCATGGGCGCGGCGATCATGCTGCTCTCATTCCTTGGCTGCTGCGGCGCCGCTAAGGAAGTCAAGTGCATGTTGCTCACGGTAAACCCTCATTCATAGTTGAATTAATTCGAACCGAACTCTTTGATTTAGAAACGTGAATATTTTCTCAGCAAAAATCAATGCACCTAACCTTCTGTTCTGTGCACCTAACAAATTGAAGGCTGTGGATGAAAATTATCTAGGTACTACATAAATGACGTTCTAAACGGTGAAGTATGGAACTATCTGGCATATCCATGAACCAATGATAATTCGAAATTTGGCTTCTAATCCGCTATAGATCAGTATGGTCATAGCTCTCATCGAGCTTTGTGCCTGCAATGAGAATATTAAAAGTAGACATGTGTAACACTGCGCTGCGCCGCGCAATTGCGTCGGCACGCTTCACTGCGCAGGGTGAGTCAGCTCACACATTCATAATGTGTTGGCGCACGGCGCAGTACCCACTCACTGAGTGAACTATGAGCGTGGTGTTTCGTCTCATGTCACGCTACTGTTGTAAACGTCTGAAATGATTATCCTTACTGTGTAAGGGAGAAAAATCCTAAAATAGGCATCGCACTTCTTGATCTAGCCTTAATATTTTTGGTTTTTCCCCTTCTGTAATTTGATCTCCTGTAATTTCGCAAATATAGTAAACGAAATCCCATAGCTATTTATTTCACATAACAACTTTTATTTTCAGTATTATATCCTGGTGTTCATAATCTTCGTAGCAATGCTTGTGGGCGGAATCCTTCTCTTCGTGTTCAGGGAGAAAGTCCTAACTACTCTTGACCGAGAGATGCACGCTTCCATCCCCAACTACGGCGTGAAGCACGAATACACGCGCGCGTGGGACGACACGCAGTCGCACCTGCAGTGTTGCGGTGTCAAGAGTCACAATGACTGGAACGGAAACGTTCCTGAGAGTTGTTGTAAAGAAGTCTATCCGGGAAAGGTATGAATAAGTAGATTTAAACCTTACAAAAATTTTAGTAGGTACATACCACAGAACAGAAGAAGCTGTTCTGTGGTACATACTATACACAAAGCTATAGTATATCTAGCTGATAATGTAGCTTTCTATTGGTGTAAGAATTTTTAAAATCGGCCCAGTAGTTTTTGTGTTAAATCTTTACAAACAATCAAACAAATATTTCCGCTTTGTAGTTTAGATTTATTTTAACAAATTACAAATATCCATAATTGTTAGTAAAAATCTATTCCAAAATCTAAGTTAACTAAGTATAATAAGGAATATGACTGGAAGTCCCAAGGATACTGGTTTGTGATGGCGTACACTAGTTTCCGTCCACTTCCGTTCCGATCCCTAGTTGTCTGATATCCTGATTTTGTTGTTATCAGCGGCTGGACTGCAAGTATTCGCCGAACCCGACAACAATGTACATGGACGGTTGTCTCAACAAGACTATCGACTTGCTACGAGAAGATGCGGTGTATGTCGGCGCGGTGGCTATCATTGTAGCTTTAATTATGGTACCTAACGTTATTTTGATTTTTCAATAAAGCTTCAAAATTTTATTCATCGGATAAAACTGAATTGATTTGACATCCAAGCAATCTCTTCATTCCATTTTATTTACGTAAAAGCGGCGACCGTGTGTTCGCAGGGTAAAAGTCATTCATATTTCATACAAATTGAATGTTCGATGATTTTTAGTCTACTTTTAGATTATTTATATGTATTAAGAGGTAATTTGAGTGTTTATTTATATCTGATAAAAATCTTATTCAAATATAATTTGCGCTTCTTCTAATAAAAAAAAGCTGACTGACTAAATTTATCATTTTTATATTATTTTAAAATATTATCTTTTTTTGTTTTAGGTGCTGGCGCTAATATTCTCATGCGGATTGTTCGTGAAAATAGAGTGACGTTATTAAGACTTCTTATTAAATTGTTGATAAGTATTTTGACTAATATTGTTAAGCAACTCATTGGTTTATGTCGGTTTGCTATATTCAAATAATGGATGTCTTAGGTAGGTTGTCTTTCGTCAGAAGAACATTGCTATAGTAATCTACCTACGGACATCAGTTAGTTGTATATAGGCACCGGGCGTCAGTTGTATCGATCAAGTGATCATTTTTTAATTTATTTTTCAAATAAAATTTATACTGATTCGTATTTGTATTTTATTTCACTGAAACTTCAAAACAAAAACGTAAAATAAAAAGTAAAAAAATAACGCACGATAAAGGCGGCACTACGGGTAAGTCTGTATTCAGTTTTTCCGTCTTGGCGGGAACTTAATAGTATTAGGGTTGCCCTCCTTATACTGTCCGTTGCGCGTGAACCAGCCGCAGTACCGGATGACGCAGTCGGACGTAGTGCTTCCGAGTGGTAGCCCAAGCGCGCTTATCCTCTCTAGTGCTTGAGCAGGCCCTCCTATAATCTATAGATAACTAGGGTTTGCTATATCGTTGGTTCAAAGGTAAAACTCACTAGAAGTGTAATCTATCTATATATATAAAAATGAATTGCTGTTCGTTAGTCTCACTAAAACTCGAGAACGGCTGAACGGATTTATCAAGCAATGTTCGTGGAGGTCTGGGGAAGGTTTAAAAGGCGAGAAAAAATCGAATAATATCCGGGAAAACCCTAAAAACAGCCCTTTTCTATTTCCCATACAAACGTTTTCTAGAGTCAATGTAATTATATAATTTCGAAGCCAAAATTGTGGCAACGACGTGGCAGAACAACGTCTGCGGGGTCCACTTGTTTTGAATAAAATAAACTTGTCTGTTATTGCTTATTTTAAGCGTACATCTACGATTAGAACCAATTACTAAGTGCGTATTGCACTTCATAGTATTGGTATGGACGACAATACGCAATTAGTGTTTTGTTCTTGCAGTAGGTTTACACTTAAAATAAGCAATAGTAGTAAACAATATTTTTATCCAAAATTACACTTAGTGAGTTTTGGTTTTGAACCGACGATATTGTCTTCACTCTAGGTAAGTAGTAGATAGTAGACATTATCTATTACTAAGCAAAAAATCACACCAATCAAATACTTAATTTTTACCTGTAGACAGTTTCGCATTTAGAATCGGGTTAAATAAAGTATGATAGTGAATGTGAATGAAGCATTTGCATATTGCGTATACATATTCGCAAAACGCGGTCAATGTTTTATAATTATTTTGAAACCACACGTAAGAAAACAAGTATATTTTATTTAATACATTATTCCTTTTTAATATCTTAAATTTAAACTATATAAAGTGCAGTTTTGAAACCTTTGATAATAGAGAAATTTTATATGGAAAATGAAAAATATGTTGTAAAAAAACTTATTGAGTATACGAACTGTCGACATCTAAAAATTCCAGCGAATATTATTTTATTGTTGAAGGAACATGTGTTATTTTATTTAGTAATCATAGTTCTTAATTCAGGTTATTTATGTCCCAATAGCCTATTCTAAGTCAACGGTACATACCCTTCCGAAAACAACATGCTTCCCATCGAACTGTGAAAGTGGTTTGAATATTATATTGAATTGGCCGCTCACTTCGTTATCCGACGTTACCACCATCGATAACACACCTTCGGATAATAATAATACTAAAATATATAACTATAATTGACTTTTAAGGACTGCAGAATTGGCCTTGTGTTAAAGTAGTAATAGTCATGGGTTCGATTCCTATTAAAAAAGGAAAGAAATGCTTAGCTACTTATACCCTGAGACTCAGAAAGGAAATAATTAATCAGATAAAAATTATTAGTATATCGTCTTGATGTTACCAGGAACAGAATGTTTCAGTCGAAAGCCTTCGGGTCCCGGAGGATCACTCTGTCCTTCTACTAAATAACACCCAAAACCATTGTCTTTGGTGACGTCACCGCCTCGGCAGTATAAGTTTGGTACAACCCTTAAAAGCAAATGATCCTCTTTTTAAAATTAACTTCAACTTACATTGACATAGTAATAATATTGGATACCTAAGTAATATATTTTTTTAGCTCATTAGTAGCAATAGTTAGAGCATAAGCCTTGCGTTGGTTTTTGAATAAACATAATTTTACATTTACTTGCTGTAAAGCACTTGAAATAAAATATTATATAATATAGTAAATAAAGCACCAAGCGTGGTCACGGGCAGATGACCTCTGTTCTTTTAAATAAGGAATAATTATTTATATTGTTCATAGGTAGAATAGCCGTGAAGTGCCTACGCACTACAATAATGCTGATATTTTTCTAAAATTAATATTTTTTATATACTCTTTGATCAGTACCTAAAAATTCTGGTGCCCATATAAGCGTGACCTCGGCTGTCACCTTTGACGAGACTCATGAACAGCTGGCAAGTCTTAGGAACTATGTCCGTAAAGAGCTCGATTGTGACACGACCGATCTTAGAACCGCCGAGAACCCATATCTCCATTGCCACTCTGAAAATAGTTTTTCACTTTATACTTTGTTTTATACGTAGCAAACAATTAAAAGTTTACATCTATTAAGTAATAAAAATAGTAGCAACCCTAACGGAATATTTTGAATTTTTTAAATTTAAACTAATATTTTGTATTGGCTTTTTGCCTGAAATAAACAACAAATTTTATACATGTTTTTGTATAATTAAATATATTACTTAGTCCGATTAACGTTTGGTGGCTTGTCGAACGCAGGGTCTCTGATATCTCGGTCAATTTTTTCAGTTTTAAATAAAATAAACGGTAATCTGAAATGTTTTATTGTGGTGAAATAAATAAACAGCTAAATAAACTTAAAGCTATTGAAAGTTGAAGATTAGTTAAGTTGCAGATTAATAGATATTAACTTACGATGCTCCTAAAATTAATTTATGTTTTGTATCTTTCCATAGTTCTTCAAGTTCTTTTGTTAGAGGTTGTTCTGATCTCTGAAAATTATTGTTTCAGTAAAACGTTTCAATCCGGGCATACTAGGATTCGTTTAACCACATATATTTTTTTTGTAAATACAATGATACACGTAACATATTTGGGAATAAATCTTCGAACTTATTCGAGGTGGAATGTTAAACCTTGCAATTTTTCTAAACAAGTATTATATTATATAAATACTAGCTGACCCGGCAAACGTTGATTTGCCATGTAAATAATTTCTAAAAAGCAGGGGTTGGTGATATAAAAGTAAAAATTTAGGGTTGTATGTATTTTTAATGCCACATTATAAAAAAATAAAAACAAAAAGTTTGGTCCAAAAATTAAAAAAAAAATTTAAGGGTGAACAACCCTTATCACTTAGGGGTATGAAAAATAGATAGTAGCCGATTCTCAGACCTACTGAATACGCATATAAAATATGGTAAAATCGGTAAAGCCATTTCGGAGGAGTACGGTAACTAACATTGTTTTAACTTTAAATCTAATATAATTTTTTTATATTAGATTTAAAGTTTTATTACTAACAGCTATCAAGAGGCGTGAATAAAAGTATAAGTTTTGCCTTCGTATTTCATCCAACACTCGTTGCCGTTGCTTGCACAGCAGTTTGTTGTATGTGTCCGTTTGTTCTGGGTACATCCAACAGTCAACGAAGCCCTACGACAATAAAATAGATTATTAGTACATTTATTTAATTTAAAAATGTTTGATTGCGATACCGCCTGATGGTAAGTGCAGATGCGATACAATTGGTTGGTTGCCTTTGCGTCTAAGTGCAACACTCTAGTTTTTAAGTATGTAGTTACACTGTTTTGAAACTTGTTCAAATTTTATGATATGCCGTCTTTATTACTCCATTTTTGTGAATAATATATTATTTTCCTATGACATGTCCCAAACCATTCTTGTCAACAAACGAATGGTAAAACTTAAAGGATTACTCCAGTTCGTTGTATAAGATTGATCCTCTTCAACAGCTCCTTGTTGACGTTCATATTCTCTTCGAGCTGTCGCGCGTAGTAATTGAGACGACGAGGTTTTAGATACAGCTCTGGGAATAACTCCGGTGGCCGGTCATCGACTTTGTGCTTCGCTAGTTGTAACTGCAACCATACAGGGTTTTATTATTACTTATAGTAGTAATATACAGTATATTTGTAAGAATTCAAAAGTGCAAAATAGTATATAAGGCAACTTTTCCACCATAATGTGAGGTAGATAAGCAATAAGCTAGGTTAAAGCAAAACTACTAAACTATGTGACCGTTTCAAGCGGTGCGAAGTAAGTAAATGTGCTTTACAGCTGATGCGCTCCGCGAGTAATTGTAACTATAGTAGGGTCGTCATCTACTCTGCTCTGCTCAAGGCTACATCACTTACGCATCCTTAGCTCGCAATTCGCATCCCTCAATATAAAAGAACATAAGTTCGTTAAACACGTGTTCACCGTTGCTGAGGTAGCTTAGTAATGAAAATTGAGGGATCCTATTGGTGGGTTTCACACACATTCGTAGCTTAGCAATATAGCATATCTCAGGTAGTAAAGCAGCGTATTATTTATTTCTTAAAAGCTTTATTACCTCTTTTTGATGATTACACCATGTTGCATAGAAGTCTTTTGATAATAGAGGAAATCTTGGGGGCTGTAAAATAAATCAAAATATTGATAAGCGTATTGATCCTGGCCATCCATTATCCTGTTATAAATAAATAATAAAACGAAAAAGGTTTGGAAATACTGTTACGCTTTTTATAATTCTAGCAAAAGCACATTATATAACATTTATATACCTATCATTAAAAAAAATGTTTTCTTTCTGTTAGTTAAACATCGGTTTCAATCGCTATTAAGTGTTTGAATTCTACTATAACCAGAACTATAATCATAAATTATTCATTTATTTTCCTGATAGGTCGCACTTACTAATTTGAACTCTCGTGGTTTCCTCACGCGTGGTGGTCGTGGCCGTTCGGGTTCCGGCGGCGGAGTGCGCAGGAGTGGATTTTCTAGCAAAGCGTCGCAGGCTCGCTCGCGGTGTGGAAGCATTTCTAATTGTTGGTATTTCACAGTATAACAGAGTATAGTTATAATGTATAGTATTCTTAGTTAAGCGATATGTTACATGTGTTCAAAATCTTACCATTCGATACATGGTTGTATTAAGTAAATACTCAAATTCTACCTTATTTTACTAGTAACATAAATGATACGCTACTTGTTTGTTTGTTTGTCTGTCTTTTCATGATTTATTTAAGGCTGTAACCGTGTAAGGTTGTTGTGAAGAGACGTTAAGCTTCTTTCAATTTCGGCGAAAATGCCTTTATTCTAACTTACGGTTCAAATATTTATTTATAGACAGTTGATAAGAGTTATGATATTATTTTACCTTAGCTTTAGCAAAATAATTGACCTCAAAATACCGTAAATTTAGTTTTCTATTAATTCATTTCTAACGTAACCTATGTATGCGAGCTGATTTCTGCGTGTGTAAACAATAATATTTGTTAATTAAACCATAGACTGCCATTAAAAATATGACAGCAGTATTCTTCTTGAAAAGTCTTCTCTTTGATCATGATACAAAAAAGTTTTTATCGTATCTGTGATTGCTGATTTTAATCAATGTTCTCTAAGCATATGGATAGGTACATTGTCTATTTTATACATTTCTATTTTATAAAAGTACTAGTACCACGCCCCGTCTTCGCACGGGTGCAATGTATGTAGATGTACTATACATATAATATAGCCTATGTTATTCGCTGATAATGTAGCTGTCTGTCGGTGAATGAATCTTTAAAATCGGTCCAGTAGCTTTTGAGTTTAATCGTAATAAAAAAAAAACAAATCATTCCTCTTAATAATATTATTAGTATAGATTATCATTTTGTAACATTGATTAATTCACACCAGGGGTTAGGTATGAAGGGTAAAATATATAAGTTCTTGGGATAAAAATTTCCTGGCTCTCCATTTAGCCTTGAAAATCATAAGTACAAACAGATAATAAACAATCAAATAAACCTTTAAATTTATTGTACCTACTCGTAATAACGACAAGTTAAGGTATAAAATAAATATATATATTATAATAGTTCTGGTTTCAAAATGTTTAGTCATCATAGTCATTGCTGTTGCAGTTTTTTAAAGGAACCGCTTTCGCGACTACTGTGTAAGAGGACTTGCTGTACTGAAGTCTCCGGTACTTGATCTTGACAGTGTTCATATCAGCGTCGAAGTCTACCTTAGGAGGTGATCTCATATTATCAACATTCACACGAACGAATCTCAAATCCATGCATTGGGGTAACTGAAACAATACCACAATAAAAAAAATTTTTAAACTAGCTACTTTAGTACAATACCATGACTGCTATATTAATTGACGGGCTCGTTGGCGCGTTCGGTAGAACACCTGCCGTAGGCATCGATGGGTCGTGGGTTCGAATCCCACCGGGAACACATGTTTATAGTTTTCTGTAAGCATGTTTTCCCCACATCTGGTGACTTCGGGCATTGATCGGGTGGGAGGAATATCGAAATTCCGACCGGGTAACGAACCACCGCTCATAGATGGAAAAACCGAGAAGTGCGCGTTTCGGTTTCAGTCTATGGATTTCTGAATGCTCGAAGTAAAAAGTAGGTCAACAGCGCATCATTGACTGATGTTCTGTGGCTGGGGTATCATACCATCAAGTGAGCCTCATGCTCGTCTGTCGATATCTAACATAAAAAAAATTTATTAGGTATACACATTTTAATGGCCCTGCACGCCTACCATGACCATCAAGAGATATGTCGCGGACGAGTGAAGACAAACTAAGTTATAAAATATCTCGACATCGACAACTTTTCTAGTCAAGGTATCCCTATCGACAAATATCTCTATTTATGACATTAGTAGTCGTGTTTTATGTGTGTCATGTTATACCCGGAAGACATAAAGAGATGATATATATCTCATATTATTTATTCCCAATTACAAGTTTATTAAAATACTTTTAATGGTAGAACTAAAAACCAAACTTACAACGATTGGCACTTGAACATTTTTTTCTAGTAGACCGATTTTACCGGATTTAGTGAACGCTACAGATCCCACATTATTACCTAGAACAAATACAAAATACGTATATCTAATATATAATCTAATATATAAAATTCTCGTGTCACAGTTTTCGTTGCCATACTCCTCCGAAACGGCTTTCCCGATTCTCATGAAATTTTGTGTGCATATTGGGTAGGTATGAGAATCGGACAACATCTATTTTTCATCCCCCTAAATGTTAAGGGTAATCCACCCCTAATTTTTATTTTTTATTTTTGGACGAAATTTTTTGTTTTTATTTTTTTATATTGTGGCATTAAAAAATACATACAACCCCTGCTTTTTTTGTCAAAAAATCTAGACCCGTGCGAAGCCGGGGCGGGTCGCTTGTTATTGTATAAAATATGAACATTATACAAAAAACACATTGTAAAATTGAAAGTCCTGACTCGTCGTAGGTTTTTTACGTCTTTTTCTCTTTTTACCTCTTTTTACGTATTCATTCAACTAAGGCCACAGTATATTACGTGGTAGCCACAGTACTGGTGAAGGAACTATAGATTTCTAAACATACAATATTGAATACTTACCAAACTCAAACACATCTACTGTCTCGGCTGCTGTAGATATAGATTGCTGATCGAGAACAAATAAAATAAATAATATAATCCGATTCATTTTATTCAAGAAACACAACAACAAAAAAAAATAATAAACAGTGAGGTTGATATAAAGAAAGTACTCATATTTAAACATAGAGCAACACGGGCCACCGGCGAACCGGAGGGGAGTAGCCATAGCGTTCGTTACCGATACCAAACTGTCTGTCATTTTTTGCGGGGGGAAATCTGCACTATGTGTGCGTACTCAAATTCGCACACAAAAGCAATCGTCTGTCACTACGAAACTCACACCGTGACAATTAAAAAATACACTAACAATTTCACACACACATTTAAACATTCCGTGTCATAACAGTATAATTAAATGGCGCAACTACACTGACAAGTCCTTTTAGCCGTAGTTGCAACAACTGTCGATACGCAGTATCGATAATTTCAAGAACTGGGTTAGGGAAATTAGGTTTATAAGCGATACAAAGGACTTAATTTATTACGTACTACAATAATACAAAATGAACTTGTCGGGTAATGCGCACGTAGCAGGTCACGGAGAGTGGACCATGAGTTGGTACATAATAAAATGTTCGAAATAATTTGAAAAATACTTCGTTATTATATATATTTCATGTATCCCTTAAAGGAGATGGAAACGATTACATAAAATTTTGGTCCCCCAATGTTACAATATGAAATTGATGTGAATTAATAGATTGAGACTTAACAGTCCTTCGATGAAAATTCTATTAGTTTTGACAATCTGAGAGCCGAGTTATTAGAGTTTTAAGTAGTAAAAGTAAGGTTATGTTTCAATCAATAACTGACATAAATATATCATAAATCTGTGATCAATGATATTTGTAGTTGTCAAATCGTAACAATTCCTAAATGACGACAATCGGGAAAGCACTCAGACTCAAAACGTTGAAAACACGAAACGAATTAACACAGAGTAAACAACTGTCATGCGGCATGCCAATGACAGACTAAAATAAAAGATCGATTTTAATCGATAAAAAATCGATAATCATGTATATTAATTTTCTTTAATTAATAATAATTTATATTTTATTTAATAACATAACTGTAATTATATGTAATATATTGTATTTAAAGTGCATTTAATTACTTTTGAGTTAATTACCTTGTCCAAAGGTTTTTTTTTGTGATTGTGTAATCGATTCAATTAATCGAGAATCTCAGGAAAACTATATTTCTCATATTTCTCCTCTCCCTGATTGAGAATTGAGCTGATTTTTTATATTATAAGATTAAAAATATGTCATTTTTTAGATCATATCGCAATTATTAAATTTGGGCCTACAATTTTCCATATCCTTTGGATTTTTAGGAAATAAAAAAAACATTATGGTTGAAGTTTACACTAAGTGATTTTAATAAATGTGCTAACGCGCGTAAGTATTATATTATATTTTAACAATATATATTATCACAATATAATATTGGAATCAGAAAATCTAATCTCAAAACTGTCTCTGTATAGAAGACTCCTTTGCCATTTTTTTTCGATAACTTAAAACAATCTGACAACAACACTATCGCTCGGTGACAGCGACTTCTCGGAAATAAACTCGGATCAGTCGCTCGACAGATCCGTGTATTGTATGAGGGCTCATACAATACGCGGATCTGTCGAGCGACTGTGTTGGTAAAAAAATCCGAATCAACACGACCGATAATATTGTAATATTTTAAGTTTTAAAGAAGTAAATAGTAATAATATGATTAAAAAATACCTACATATGAAAGGTAACGCTATCTTTTTGTAAATTTGACGTGGCAGATATTTTTTGGCAACAAGAAACACAAACAATTCGGCATTTTTTTAGGAGGTCGATTCAGTCGCGCATCTGGATTTAGTCTAGTGAAAAGTGCGGCTACAACTAGTTTTATTGTACGCATAGGACCATTTGGACTTGTACTTTGACAGAGGGGAACGCCTGCGTATGGCTACTCCCCTCCGGTTCGCCGGTGGCCCGTGTTGCTCTATGTATTTAAAAAACGTATCTAATTATTTATGGCAGTGTTTCTACAATAGTTATCAAAAATATTTCTAATTCAAGCCGTATATGTTTTGCTCACAAATATTTCTTTAATTGATTTCATGTAGTTGCTAATAGTAAAAATAATGAATTTCAATCTCTTCATTAGTTCCACATTATCGAGACACGGCTATGGGTATAAATTTCTGACTAATTGCAAGAAAATCCGGAATTAATTGAATTCCGAATATTAAGGGCTGGAGATTTATCCAGGATGTGAATGTTTTCTGGATGGATGCTCGGAAATTTTCTCAAAATGTCTTAGACTGTGAATGTGCCTTTTTTCACTTAATTATTATTATAGTATTTCGATTTCATTACTTCTATTATGATAATGTAGCTATAATATGTTCTATTATGTTATTATTTTGATTGAATGAAATTATTGTGATAATTTTTATAACTAATGTAATGAATAAAATAAAATTCAGAAATCTATTGGCTGAAACCACAGAACAGGGACTTCTTCTGTTCTGTGGCTGAAACCAAACGCGCGACATGCAATACTTTTCGTTTCTTTTTCTATGAACGTAACCCGGTCAATATTCCTTCCACCCCCTTAATGCCCGAAGTGGCTAGATGTAGTATTTTAAACACCATCCTACCGGGATTCTAATTTGCAACCCATCGTAACCCCACGCGCCAACTAGCGAAAATGTGTTAGTTTAGTTAACCTATTTTTTTATGTGTTTGTAAAGCATAAACTCAAAAAATACTGTACTAATTAAAAAACTCGTTCACCGACAGTAAGCTACGTTATCAGCAAGAAACATAGGCTATACTTTCTGTATAGTACATTTACACTGCATCTGTGTGAAGCCGGGAGGTGTTGCAAGTTAATAAAATAAAACATGTAAATTGCAATATACTTTATTAACCTTTTTTTATAGAGGTATTTTTATTTTATTTATTTATGTATATTGCCCTCAACAATTACTTGAAGGTACACCCTTAGCGATGATGGTGTAAGAGGATTTGCTGAGTTGCAGCGGGCGGTATTTGATATGGACGATATTCACATCCACTTCGAAGTCCACTTTCGGAGGTGCCCAATGGTTATCAACATCCACCCGAACGTATGTCAAATCCGTACACGCTGGTAACTGAAATAATTAAATTATTTTCTAATATACGCACATACTTAAATAATAAAGTAGATATTATACACAGACTAGACCGAAATAGCTATAGATTAAAAAAAATCATTGCTGCTTAGTCTTCTGTTTTCAGATCACTACTTGAAGAAAATGGAGAAAACCCCAAGAATCCTTTTCATTCTACTTATGAAGGCTTAGAGATTTCTACTTCCGTAGTGTCTTGGAATAGACACTACGGAAGTAGAAATCTGTTCTTCAGATTCATCATAATGTAATCTTTTTTATGATTGAAGCCACACGTTCAAAAATTCACGCTTTGAAATTCAGATAGAATAATATTAAAAAAATAAATAAATGATAGAGGACAAATCTTTGTTTTGAGAAAAAAATCCTTAAAGATGTCATGAGGAACATGGGGAGGAAAAAATGGTTGCAGCTCCTTACAAAATTTTTGTAAAATAAAAAACAAAGAGTGTCGGAGAGTTTATTGCCAGTTCCACAGAACTTCTTCTGTTCTGTGGCCAGTTCTTCTCATCCGTTCTACGCCCTTGATTCGAGAACAGTGCAGAAGAGCAGTAAATGTAAAATTAGAAGCATTTAATATGTATTTTTTATTGACGTTCGTAAGTGTAGGATCATTGTGTTACCTAAATGAATAAATGATTTTGAATTTTGAATATACGTACAACAATAGGAACTTCAACATGTTTCTCCAGTACACCAATGTTACCGGAATGTGAGAATACAACAACACCTTCGTCTACACCTGGAACACAATTATATTTTCAATACGATATTTATAAAAAAAATAAGTTAGCGATTAATTATTATATTCACAGATTTAAAAAACAATATTTAAAAAATATTTTAGAACGTACCGAATTTAAATTCGTCTGTTATTGCCGTAGCAGCCTGTATGTAGATGAAAACCAAATAAATAAGCGACTTCATGTTTGTCTATCCAAGTTAATCCACTGAAAGCTAGAATTACCTTGAATAATATGATCTAGCCTTGGCAATATATACTACATTTTAGTTAAGCTAATTATTTTTTTAGGAATAGAAAATTGAATCTTATTCCATTTTAAAACGACTTTTATTATAATACACTATATTTTTTTAAAAATATAATCATTATGCATTTCAAATGTTAAAAAAATTCACACTTATTAAAGAGTATTAAAGTTAAATGAGTGTAAAAAACTGACAAAGAAAGAGTAGGACCGAGGGTTCTGTACAAACTTTTAGTTAAGTACCTAAAGATTTTCCCAATAAAAATAAAAACTACATATTCGATTCTCCTTTCTCAAAGAGTATGTCCTTTCTTTGTTAGATTGTTCTAGTGCAGACTATTCCTTACAAAGTTTACCTCGTATTTTCAAATTTTTTCGTTTTTATTTTAGTAATTATCGTAACGTCACATTTTAATGCGATATTTAAATAGCTTTCATAGTGACATAAAAGTCATAAAAAAATATTTTATAAAATTAATATAATCTCATTTGAACCGTAATGAAAAGTAGCGGACTGGTATTATTTGTATGTGCTGGACTGCTGCTTGTGAGTATGAGACCTAAAATACATGCGACAGTAGGTAGTATCTACAAAAGGTTTCTTTTGTCATCACTTGTTCATATATGTATGCTTCATTACTTCGTAATGTATTCGTATCGCCATCTGTATGAAATTCCAACTGAATTCTCATACAAATGACACATTGACTATACCAATAGGTACATTCTCGCAAGTTGGTTGTGATTGGATATCTGTACCTACTTAGGATTCAGAGCAACAACAATCAATTCCTGTTGAGGATAGTCATGAACAGAAGCGAGTTCTATATCACAAACCCGATTGCACTAGTTGGCAATACCTACCTTATTATATGTATATATTAGACTGAAAAGTTTACATAACGTCATTAGATTCAACTACATTATTTTCTGAAACTCCTATACAACAAACACCTACATCATTGAAGCGAAACGTACGATGCGTCGCGGTCGCTACAATTTCAGAATTCTGAATCGCGCTGACAAAATGGTTTTCAATCAATGAGGATATAGGTATACAACTTATCAACTTTAATCACTATGGCGTAAAGCTAGCCAGCTAATACTTCTGGTCAAAAAACCCTTCCTTCCTTCAGTCTATTCTATCATTTATCATTTATAATTTTAATTTCTAAAAAAATAAAAACTTTTCGTGTATCGATTTAGAGTGGCGGTGCCATTTTGGGCGGTTCGACAGCATGGAACCTGTTTCGCATGTCGTATTACTTCTGGACGACGGATTTGGGCGTGGAGCTTGGGTCTAGCGTGTTGTTCCTGTCTGGAGCACTGCTCTGCTTACCCGCCTGCTGGCTCTCCACCTTGGTGCCATATTATAATAAATCCATGACGCTTTTGGCTACGGTACGTAATTCTTTATGGAACAGAATAAGGAAGAACAATAATAATCGATATTAAGAAAATTCAAACTTTTTATCACGGATATATTATAAATATGTATATATTTTGATGAAATATTTACATGTCAAGTAACGCCAAGACGAGTAGGTACCTACATATTGCTTGTTCTATAAAAAGTTATCAGATCTTATGGAGAGCCAGGCTCTTAAGTTTTCTACAAACCCTACACCTTCGACATAATATGTGTCTTGGCTATTCGCTACTCAAGGACCTATTGGCACACAATTAAAGTCTATCATTAAAATATTTTTTGTTCATAAGCCCATAGTTCTGTCTACGTCACTCTTTCAAAACGGCCAAGCCAGATATTTTGATTAAGGTGTAGGGTTTGTAGAAAGCTATTAAGTTTTATAGAGTACTTATTAAATTGGCATGTTTAATAAGTTCATATCCTGAAAATTAGAACTTTCTAGTACTGTTCAGACCGAAATTATAAGGGTACAAAAATACGACGAAACGCTTCGAGAAAAGGTAGGTAGCGAGCTGCGCTTCCGCTTTCTCGTCTTGGCGGATATTATATGTTTTATAAAGATATTAATTTATACATTTTAAACCATAATACCAGCTTTGTGGACCATAACAAAAGCTATATCAAACTGTTCATTGGCTGATCTTTTTTTTTCGGCGGCTTACGGAAAAATAATGATTTAGCACTGGTTCTAATCATTTAACACCAGTTTATCGTAAGAACATAACGTCGTAAATAAAAAGATCTGTGAAACAGACATAATATAATCCTCCCTAGTGGGCTCTACTAAGCCTACAAACTGTACCTCGACAAAATAGTACGCTCACTAGTCACTAACTTATGTATTTTATAGTTGATGGTATTAGTTACTGCGGCGCTTGTATTGCTCTCCACTGGGATGTCTTCCATTATGGCATTGTCAAAAGCTACACGTGACCCCTCAGCGCTCAACTCGAGTATGTTGAGGGCCTTGTCGCTTGAAGCCGTGGACCCTGCCGTCAAAAGTGCCTTTACAGCTATGCAAATTGAGGTCAGATAGATATTTCATTTTCATATTAGTCCTTTATTACTATTTTCTTCAATTAGTCAAGTAAATGTAATAAACACAGAGCGTTTTGATATTTTTTTAACAGTCACGTTCGCCACTATTTCATTGAGATTATACTTAGTATCAAAATGTTCCTTTAATGTTTCATGATTTTCAGCTGAAATGTTGCGGTGTCCAGTCACATACAGACTGGTACCAACATCGTAGGAACATTCCGCCCGCGTGCTGTGGTCGCATATGGCTTGGAAAGGTTGATTTATAATTTTAACACAGTAGTATTATCGTTACATAAAGTAAACCATCCAGGTGTTCGGTCAGAATAGAATACCGGGTTAGTTATATAATGTGCCTATTCCAAGCGGTTGTTATGTAAAATGTCTATGTTCTGATGTATTTAAGATATGCTTTTCACATTGTCAGTGCTGTCTATGTTTTGCATACATTACATATTAACCTTTATTTCCTAAAGTGACTTGATTTGACTATTTTATCCATTTCCTAAAACTAGTGGCGGCACAAGACCAAAATTTTACGTGGGCAAGATTCATTCTGCGGGGCTCTCTGCCAGCGCAAAAATTGGATTTTATTTGGTAGAATTTTTTTTGGCGCGTTCGCGGCTTTTAAATAATGCATAAATTTTCGGGGCGCGAGACCCTCTGGGTCGCGAGGCCGTAGGCGGTGGCCCAGGTCGCCCACGCCTTTTGCCGCCACTGCCTAAACAAAAACGGCCAAAAGGTAAAAAGCATTCCCAGTTATATATTACACAGTCAACATTTAAAATACATGTCTTCGTATTTTTTATGTCCAAATAACAACGTATTGATCAATGTGTTTACTGTTAAATATTATACATATTTTCTAGCAAGGTGAACGGTGTTCCTATCCGCGGTACACCACGGGTTGCCTGCAGCCGGCCATTACTGAACTTCGTCTTTATGTTAACTCGCTAACCGTAGTCGCTTGTGGCATCATTGTTGTCATGGTAATATTTTGAAATTATTTTATCAATTGATTAATACCTATAATAACCTACGGTCCGTTAGGAGCACAATAGTCTAATGACTCTAAAGTTATGTCAGCCTCAGTCTCGGATTATCTATTAGTGATGCACTGTATCTTTGCGTGCATAATATAAACGAGAAAAGGGATAAACTGGTTTTAGGATGTTCTAGCGCAACCTTGGAGCAAAATATTGATACATATTTGCAACAACCATTTATTTTTGTCAGTAACCAAAAATATACATACATACATATACATCACGCCTCTTTCCCATTGGGGTAGGCAGAGATCACGGAATTCCATATGCTCCGATCCTTACATACCACTTTCATCAATGCTTTCATACACACTCGACGGTTACGAGTACTTTTGACCTGGCCCTTTTGCAGAACGTCCCCGATCTGGGGGCCTAGCACGAACGACTATCGACATCGAATTCGAATCGTCAAATGTCAATTGTATGAGAAATTTCATACAAATGACAGTCGACGATACGAATACTCTTTCGATACTTGTTCGTGCTCACCCCTCTGATCGAGGAAAAAATAAAAAATCAAAAAATATATCATCGTGTGATTATACACAAAGAATTGCAAGACTATTTTATATGTTATTTTACAGGCTGTGACTCTGTTTACAACGACTTACACTTTGGTATCGGGAGTAGTTGAACGAGCTAATAAAACTCTACAACCGCTGCGTTTCGCCTGTCTGACCAATCCGCCGGCATTTCTTCACCAAACCCAGGCCGTCAACTCCAACCCGACTGTTACTCACCCAGCTCTGACCCTCGCTAATCCTGCTAACCAGAGTATCTACCCATCTCTTGTGCCACCTACTAATCCGGCATTCTGTCCCAGTTAGATATCACATTCTAATGGCTTTTATTTATTTATTTTTTCAGCTTAATTATTTCTACGACTACAATTTGTGTGTAAAATTTTTGTGCGAATGGCTTTGATGTGCAACAAAATTATAGTAAATTACAATATAATACAAAATATTATTTTTATTTTAATTGCCTACTTTGTATTTTTATTTTCTTTGTAAGATAAGAGGGTAAATATTAAAATATAAGAGAGGGTGGGGTCATGGAAAAATACATCGTATATGGATATCTTTTTAATTGTAATTTTTTGAACACAATACAACATGCAAGCATTAGAATGCTTTATGAAATTAAGAAACAATCATATCTTTTCTATATTTGGTACCTATTTTTGGTTTATTTCAAATAATTCATGAAAACGACCATCTTTATACAAAGACAAACATAAACTATAATAATATATTACGAAAATTTTCTTACAACATGGGCGACGGTAGCGCGGGCGGCGGCCGGGCTCTGTGCGACATCTTATTTACAAACTATACATCGAGATACACGTTAGGCCTTCCGTTCGCAGCCCGGCGTCGCCCGCGGCGCCGTCACTCGCGCGCCCCACGCGTCGCGTTCTGTTAACAACAGCTACATAGTACCGTTACAAGTCTAGATTAATAATATAATTATAAGCGATTGTACTCGATAATTTAGAATTCGAAGATTACAGATGCGGTGGGGGAACGCGCTGACGTCGGGCGCGCGATTCGCAGGCATCGGTCCGTCGCGTAGCATTCATACTTCTCAGTCAACCTCTCGCACGCGCACACTCGCGACGGGCCGAGGCCGATCGGCGGCGCCGCGTCGTGATCGACGATCGGCGCGTGCCATGCGCTTTTAGTCGATCACGGCGTGGCCGCCTGCTGCACTGCGCCGGACCGCTCCGCACGCGCTCTCGCGCGTTTGCAAAAGAAGGCAGTAGCACGCTTCTAAAACTCTACCTACGATAACTATAATATTGCTATAATGAGGATGAAACGTTCGATGCGAGCGAGCGGCGCGGGCGGGTCGGCGCGGCGGCGGCGGGCGCACCAGTCGCTGAGTTAAGGCTGAGAAGCGCGGCGCGCCCGCGACAATTGGTTAACATTAGATCTATCTAGAATAAATAAGGTGTGCGTGGTGGTCAGGGCGGCTCTAGCGCCGCGCGCCACGGTGCTTGCGGTGCGGGCAAGGAGCGCGGCCCAGCCACAGCGCCGCCAGCGCCAGCGCCGCCGTCACCGAGCGACGCGCTCTGCGCACACGGGAGAGGGACACGTGATGCGACAAGTTCATATCGACAGACATCATACGAACACGATACTTTGAAAAACTGCGATTAATGTACAGTAATCGGCATTCGGCGATAGATAATGCACATCGAACTAAAGAGAGCTTCGTAGAGCGCGCGTCGTCTCTAGCTCATTATCTGCCTCTTTAGATCGATGTGCATTATCTATCGCCGATTTCTGTATACCAAAGGTTAATATTAATAAAGCAGAGCTATTAGATGTCTGACGGACTTAGGAAATAGTATAGATAAAATATAGACATCGATCGCAGGTGGGTATCGTGGCGTTGAGTCTTGTAGCGTCGATACGAATACACCGTTAATAACACATACTAGAATATTGAATGTAAAATAAAATAAAAATATCTACTTAAAATAAGGCATAAGAAATTATCACAGACTCGTGTGGTTTTAAATTATATTATTAATCAATTTAAATGATTATTTTAAAGCAACTCTATGAAAATGAATGAAAACTTTCTAGCTGTTTATGTTACTAAAGACTGAATCAAAGTTAGGTGTTACTAGAGTTCATGGGAATAGATACTCTTGAGAGTATGGCTGTTCTTACTAATATTTAATTTAAATAATAGGTAAATTAAGGGAAAATTTAAGAAATTCTCAAGTTGATTATTGTTTCAAATTCAGTATTCAGTCATAACTAACGTTATGGAACAAAAAATCTACTATCGATCAGTCTGCGGACCTCAAATAAATTATAGAATGTAATATTGCACTTGCATCATTTATCTATTTAATGATAAAATACAATTAATGACGTAGATTAAATTATTATGAATGTGTATGAAAATAAGAATACAGGTAATGGTTACAGAATGACAAAATGAAAATGCAAACATGCTGTTTGAAACAGACAAATAAACGTTGTAAGGGCAACGGCATGCAAATATATTAAATTATATATTAACCATGCAACACAATTTCTTTGAAATGTCTTCAATTTTTAACAACTAACAAGACTGATTAATATTGAATTTCAAACTACTTACTTTCAGCGAACGTGGTTATAAGACACCCTTCGCCTCAATGAATTAAGAATCATTCCATAAGTTCCTGATAAAAAATATTATTTGCATTTTTTGCGTCATTTCATTAAACTGTGTTGTGCATCAACTTGAGGAAAGTATCGTTTTTTTAAATTTTTAAAGCTTAGAGAGCTTCGGAAATCATCTAAGAAGACAATTTTTAGGAGAAGATAAATCAAAGTGCATTGCAACTCTTGTTTTCAACAATTTATAACGACCAGATTAAAATGAATTTAAATTTATATGATAGTTAAGGTATATTATTTGATCAACTGACAATTAGATGGCAACGGTGGGTGGTATTCTAATCGAAATATTTTTAGGGTGTTTATGTAGTATAATATATTGCAGTAAATGTATTAATATCTTGAAGTTCAAAGGTACTCCCCAGCCAATATAAATTATTACAATTTTATAATTGGTTGTGCCCCATATATTTTTCTATTTATTTACTTACACTGTCAAATAACAAATGAATAATTTACTTACTTGAAATTTAAACTGAATGCATACAAAAATATTTTTAAAGTTAAATATTATGATAAAACTGATTTTATCATAATATTTAACTTTTACTCTGTGATATTTTTCCCGACAATGGCGCAGAGGTTCACCTTAATATCTTACTGATATGAGTACCTATCTCACCCAAAAACTCGTCTCAATTTGAATATCCCACACCCTTACTTTTGTGGTGTGAGCCGTCGATTTAAAATATGAAAACGGTAACTGCTAAATAGTGAGTCAGAATTGTTTGTTGTAAAAATTGAAGACATAAAAAAGAGAACACAAAAAACAGCAATGTATGAATGAATAAGAAGAGTGGGGATGGTTACCGATGCACACAACACGCGAGATTGCTCACCAAAGTAGCGCACTGCCCGCCCTGCAACAAGCGACACCGCCTTCACTCACACAATCGCCCTTTAACTTGAATACGATTTATCAAAAAAAAAAAAATTCTGAATATAAGACCCGACTATAGTTTGTCAAACTGCTATGAGCACTAGAAGCATTCAGAGGCAAGGTCCAGAGAATTACAAATTAATTCAGCCTCGTCCTCCCCAGACCGCTTGAGTTAACCATGATTAAACTAGTGAAAAGCTATTGCCAACTTCAAGAAACTACGATGGATTAAATATGATTTTATAAAACGCTATTTTCTAAGAAATTCTAGGTTAAATCGTATTCAAGTGAAATGACGTATTTTTGTATTATTAGTTGAATGATGTTTTTTTTATTATTTGGTTAGTCACACAATGTTATGCGAAAATGATGATGACAAGTCACTTGGACGAGATGTATCTAGAACATGTAATGGATAATATTGTCTTTTATTAACGCGAGTATCACACATTTAAATAAAATACTGTATACCGGATTAAAACGCGATTTATTATTTATATTGTTTTGATTTTATGACCGTGTCTCCCCGCGACCACGGTTGCTGTAAAGCATCCGAAACGTCGGGATAAATAATTTAAACAATATAAATAATAAATCGCGTTTTAATCCGGTATACAGTATTTTATTTAAACATGTTATGGATGTAAGTATAATAGAAGAAAGTTCCAAGTCCGAACACGCACCTTTATTCAAATAAATACTTATTAAGCCTGGTTATTAAAAGGAAACGTCAATTTTGTTTTAATTGACTGGGTAGAATATTATAACAAATATTTTTTTTTATAATTATATCACGGACGAGCAATGACATCAGTCAATGATGTGCTGTAGACCTAGTTTCTAGTTCGAGCATTCGGAATTAAATGAAGTGAATGTTAAGAACAGGTAAAGTAAAAGATGCTTTGATATTAAGAATTATGTGTTATATTATTTAAATTATAATTTTGTTGAAACATTTTTATACGTATATTTGCAATATTGAAATATAACCCTTTGTAGTTTTTAAGGTTTGTACCTTGTCGAGTAATTGCAACAAATTGTCAAATTGACGACTTCGCTATCATATAAACCATTCAGTATTAGTTTCTCTGCCTGCATTTGTGAGTAAGTACATGTTTGAGTGTGTGTGTGTGTGTGTAGATGTTTGAGTGTGTGTGTGTGTATAGATGTTTGAGTGTGTGTGTATGTCGTTGTGTGTGCGTGTGGTATACGTACAGTGCACGCGGGGCAGTGCGGCGGCGCGCAGCCAGCAAGCTCGAGGCGGTGCGGCGCGCGCCACTCTCTGCTCCCGCCCGCCTCACCACCCACCCCCGCCCCCGCACAGCACCCGCCGCCCTCTTCACACTCCGGTTCCCAACAGTCTACCTCGCCTAGCTGCAAGAAATATTTCTTTTCTTAACATTTGCTATGCCGGCAATGTACTTTTTCGCTATTCACTCTGGAGCGCCAGTCAATTCATGTAAAAATGGGATTATCGTATTATTGGACAAGGTATACTTAAATAATAAGGCAC
The DNA here is from genome assembly GCA_905404175.1 of Anthocharis cardamines. Classification (NCBI taxonomy): domain Eukaryota; kingdom Metazoa; phylum Arthropoda; class Insecta; order Lepidoptera; family Pieridae; genus Anthocharis; species Anthocharis cardamines. The sequence continues at coordinate 3,109,988 of FR989957.1, read as the reverse complement.
ATTCAATTCACGTAAAAATGGGATTATCGTATTATTATTGTGGACATGGTATAAATAATAAGGAACATCGAGCGATTAAGAGAGAGATAATATGAAATGGACAGGTCACATGATCAGAGGAAAGGAAAAGTGGAACAAAAAAAATATTAGCTGGTACCCGAGATGTAACAAACGTAATCGTGGAAGAAAATATAGAAGATGGGAGGACCAATTGAAGAAAATAGCGGGAGGAACGTGGCCAAGGGTAGCTCAGGACAGGAAGTAATGGATGATTTTGGAGGAGGCCTTTGCTAAAGGGCAAGCAGACGTAGAAATGGATGACGGTGTTCAAATTCAAAATGTCTGTAATAAAGGCTTTATTATTATTATTATATGAATTGTTTCATTTAATATTTATTCGTACAATGGCACTTACGAGGCATTCACAGATCTGGCACTGGTAGAGCCAGCGTTCGCCGCTGCGGAAGGTGACGTGATGCATCTCCTGGTGGCGGCAGTGGAAGCGCGCCTCGCAGTGCGGGCAGCAGGCCGCCGGCGCTAGACGCAGGTTTGTCTCCGTACTTTCCATCTAAAACATTACACAACGAAATGTTAAATGGCAAAAGACACTAAGAACTACTGTCAAATGAATGCGATGTCTTTTGTAAACATCTGTGTTATTTATCTTGTGTCTACCACCACCAGCGCTTGTAGTTCTTTCATCATCTTTATTTGAACCGTTTAATAACAAAGAAATTTCCTATAAATACTGTTGAGCCAGTTATAATTTGATACGCTTGATGCGATCAAATTATAACTAGCGATCTAATTATAAATGAATTTAAATTTCAAAACAAACAAAAAATTGGGAAATTTCTTATAATTTGAAGCAGTAGATAGTATTCTGGGCAAATCAAACATGGTGATGTGAAAAAAAGATATAGTCACTCAGTATTTCTTAAATCAATCAAAAGTGTGCCACATATTGTCAAAGTTATACCATGCTTCGAGGGACAACAGCGACTTATAAAGTAAACCAACAAAAATATGAATTATTAATTGTTTAAAAAATACCACTGCTTGTATTGTATGTATTACCGGTAGTGAGGTATTGTCTGTGTCGCAAGCGCAGAGCGCGCGCGTGCAGGAAGCGACGCCGGCTGCGCACGCGCACGAGCGGCACCCTCCCGCCTCCGCCCAGTGCGTGCCGTCCGGTATTATGTTGCCTTGCCATGAACAACCTATAAAATCAGTATAAAGTCAGTTACTAGAATGCATATGATTAAAGTCGTTAATCGTATATCTTACTCACTAAGTTCACAGGGTTGGGTGTGACATTCACATCGGAAGCCTCCCTCCACGTTGACGCAGCGCGCGCTCGGGTGACACGTGTGGAACCCTTCAGCACATTCATCTACATCTGGAACATTCAAGAAAATTTCATATAGTTTTCGAGCCGAAATTTTCATATAGTATTATAAAATCAACAAACAGTTTAACCTTCTCAGCTTGGTTCAGAATTTTGGAGTAAGTTCGCTTATGGCTAAAATTGTATCGTTTGTTTCAATTCCTTTAAAAAATACAATGCATTATAACATATTGTAGGCAAGTACAACCACAATATCTGTACAAGTCGGTTTGACTGTATTTTAAATTGCATTAACTTCTAACTAATAACTAATGATAACAGCTATACTGTATTTTATTATTGTGCTATCATCATTAGTGTAGTGTGATCACCATCATCATCGAATAATATCCGCAAAAATCTTCACCACTGTTTTTAACGCCCTTTGCATTTACGACAAATAGATACTGTCCATTGCAGTCAAGATATTCCTTATACTTTTACTGAAAGTCGCCAAAAAAAATTTCTCTTGTAGACTCCTTTGCCCTGTTTTTTTTTAATTTCTAAGTAAATCTGATCTAAAGATCTAACGGAAGTGTATTATTCTAGATCTCTGAAGGTTGATAAAAGCCATTTTGGGTATCACAGGACTGTACTAATTACCTTCACAGTGGTCTCTGTGCGGATCGCGCCTATAGCCGTCCCTGCACATACAGTAGTAGGAGCCGGGCGTGTTGACGCAGGTGGCTCGCGGCACGCAGGGGGCGCGCGCGGCGGGGTGCGCGGGGGGTGCGCACTCGTCCACGTCTCGCTCGCACCGCGCGCCGCCGAACCCGCGCGCGCACGCGCAACGCTCCGGTCCTGCGCATGCGCCGCCGTTCAGACACCCACCCGTACATATTGCTGGAAAATTGTAGTGATGAGTTGAAAAAAGCTTTCATGTTTTTTAATACACGCTATGTACAGTAAATTATTTAACTCGTAGTTTCTCATAGTGGGATATAGTTTCAGGGTATGGTAAAAGTCTAGACAAAATGTTGGCCATGGAAATGGCTTAGAGAACTAGTGGCTCAACACTCAGTCTATTCGATAGCGTTCGATTGTAGCGGATTATAGATGTCCCTACAGAATTATCTACAAAAAATTGGTGCTTCCCGTTATATTAGACTTGCTTCCAGTTTGGAGGTAAATTGTTGATTCCTAAATACATATATAATATACATACGGGTGCAAGTGTAGCCGTCTCCGGTGTAGCCCTCACTGCACTGGCACGTGTATGAGCCGGGCGTGTTGGCGCACTGCGCGTCCGCGTGGCACCCGTGTGTCTCACTCTCACATTCGTCGACCTTAACACGAGTATTTTTATTTTGAAATGTCGCTTATATTTTGTTCTATTTAAAAAAGTGACAAAAATTCTTCAAGAAAATTTAAGGCGAAGCCAAGTTATACTATCATCTATACATATAATAAAACAGTAGAGTTCAAATGTCCGTATATAGAAAAAATGCTAAAAACCGAGTCAGGGGGTTGTAAGAAAAGAAATAGAACAAAAATAGATTTTTTTTTAATTTTTTGTTTCTCTGTCAGTTTGTCTGTTTGTACGGGCTAATCTCCGAAGATTCTGAACCGATTTTCATGCAATTTACTTATTAAATATATTAAGCAAAGCTCGGGGCAACATATAGGCTTTGTTTCATCGAAATCGGTTGTGGGAAAGAAAAGTTATCATCATTTAAAGATTATTTTAAAGGCACCATATCAACAAATTGCAATGCAAACTGTTTCGCGTCGAACTTTTTCGAATTATCAGATGTCAATAACAGTTTGATATGGAAATGAAATAGTTTGAATATTTCGCCACTTTCAATATGTATTCGTGGAATAGTGGATATGAATATATGAAGAAAACTTGCTCAAAAGCTCAGCTTAAGATGAAGACCACGCGAACGAAGTCGCTGGCATCAGCTAGTTTCTTTATAAGTATCAGTGCGCTGTCACTGTACATGTACTTTCTTCTATATTTTAATACTTAAGATGTTTACTGAAGTTTGGTTAAGGAAATAAGCAAAATCGTCTGTTTTTCCAGAGACTTATAATATTGGGCTCTTTAAGTCAAGGGTAAATAGGCTTTTCATAGGCAAGCGTGATTTACCACCTTAGTTTGCATCAACACTTAAGATCAGGTGTGATCGCAAACAAACGCTTTCCTATTTCAATATAAAAAAAATATATATATCACCTTACCTGTGGTAAGTATTTTACCTCAACGCAATTAAATTTATCCCTCCTGGTGTATCCGGGTAGACACTGGCACAAGTAGCTACCCAGCACGTTAACACAGCGCGTGTTGGAGTGGCAGTGGTGCCCGTACAGACCGCCAGCCTGCTGACACTCATCTACATCTGAAAAAAAAACAAATAGGTACATAATTTAATCGTGACGACAACAGTGAACATAGAAATATATATCCGTAGGCGTCGACTCTATTATTTGTAGAAATTGGATAATGTCTAGAGGGTAAACACTGATGTCAATAAATTCTCAAATTTCATGACAGAAAATATGAGTATCGTTTTTAGATAAAAATAGTCTATTCTAATGCATTGAAAGCTTTTTAGCGCTGGTAATATAATACCTACATAAACATAAGTATCGTTTGCAATAAGCTATATACAGTTACATATATAAGAGATAAAAAGCTTCTAATAACTTAATCTTAAACCTTTTTTATTTATTTACCTTCACAGGAAAGTCCATCTCCTTGAAAGCCTTGATTGCACTTGCAAGTGTACTTGGTATTGAGATTCATACACGTCGCGTTCTCGTCACAAGAGTGACCCATACTACAGTAGTCCACACCTATAATCAATTTCACTTCGTAAATTTGTATACAAATATTGCAGTACTTTTAAATTTTATTTAATAATGTATAGATGAAAACGATGAAGGTCAAAACTGTCATTGTAATACATGGCCATATTGATTGTGTTTATATATTCTTAGTCTGTGATCATTACACCATGCAATATGCAATTAACAATAACAGTACTACAGTACAATTAATACCTTCTGTTGGTTATTTTTTTTATTTATAATAAGAATATAGTTATGGTCCCAATTAAGCAAAGTGTTATAGTATTACGGCTTTATTCATAAACGTATTAATTATAAGCTTGATATAGTTAAAATATGTTTTGTCTCGCTCTATCGAATATAAAAAGACTACAGAACGAAAGAAACAAAACATATTTTTAACTATATCAAGCCTATAATACGTTTATGAATAAGGCCGTATGCAGTCCGTAAATTATTAATTTATAACTAAAGATAATTAAATTATAAGAATGGGTCTTTACCTGATATCAAGCAATATTTGGGCAATAAATAATAACTATACTATTGCTAAATATTTTTTTAAATAAAAGAGGATAAACTATCGGTCATAAAAACAAAATTTTGTAGCCTATTGCGTGGCAAGCGCCTTGGGCAAAATATACCAAAAGCTGACTATTACCTGGACAAAATTTACAACATTCCCCGGGTACAGTGAACTGATCCGGGGGATCACATGGTAAGGGCGGACAGGCCGTCTCGGGGTCCACCCGCGTGCATTGCATGTTTCCGTCGTGGCAGACGCACTCTGCGCATTCCTTAGGAGCAAATCTTTCACCGTGCTCGTAAAGCGTCCCCTTCAGCAAACACTGTCCTGAAGTCAAATTGAACCTTATTTTATCCAATTACCGAAATGTGAAAGTCACTAGTAATTAAAGCCGCACAGTCGTTGTCCTTATTGACTACTATGGTGGATTAAGTTCTGAATTGCGAATGGCTTGATAATTGGAATTTGAGTGCTAGAATGTTAGGCTTTTTATTGTTAGGCATGAATTGGGTATTAATTTTACACGATTAAACAATGTTCTCTTGCTTCTAGGCGTTACAGCTAAGTAAACACACAATGGGAAATAATATAGAAGGTATACTTACTTAAACATGTCGGACAGCACTCGCCCGGGTGTAATACTGGATTTTTACATTCTGCTCTGTCGCATTCAACTGGCCTGCACGTTATCTCGCCGTGCTAAAAAACAGTAAAACTACGAGTTAAGGTAGTCTTCAGTACTATCACTATTTTGTGGAGGACTTTCCTCCCCGCGTGGAAGACCAATAGGACCTATGTCGATGTCGAGAATTGTATATAAGTTTAAAAAAATAGTAATAATGATGAAGTGTTTCAAATTTGTAATATGCAGATTTGATAAAAAGGTACAGGATTGATAAATGGGAATAAAAATAATTTACTCACCACGCATGAGCAGCGATTACAGTCCTTTTGCCAAGTCGCACCATCTGCGTGAACAGTGCCGTTGGAGTAGCACGACTTTTGACAGTCACACTGCTCCAACCGCGCCAGTCGCGATTCCGTCCCAACAAGCTGGAATATTTACAAAGATTAACCACCAATTCCTATGTATATTATCGCTTAATATCTTGTTTAATAAAAAATCATCATGAAGTCCGAATTGATCCGATTACCTTGAGCGAAAGGTCATGAATATGAGAAGTAAGTTCTTGAACCGTAGCCTGTAGCAACGCGAACTGTCCACACGTTGGACATTCTGAATCTAAGCCTGGACATTGTACTAAATATCCATGAGGCCCACTAACTAATCGCACGTCTTGGAGAGTGCCCTGGAAATTAAATGAGTCTTAATAACAATAGAATTAAAAACAAAATAAATTTAAATGCAGTTAAAATACACTCTTACCTTAAATAAGGAATGCTTGCTATTTCTTTGACCCACCCAAAGAGCAAGTTGTGGTTGAGAAAAATTTCGGTCTGGTGGAGTGATAAGGCGACGATAGAGCGGGTGGCAGTCCACAAACAGGGTCGCTTGTGCGCCGGACACTGCTAACGCGACTCGGTGCCACGCGCCGTCAGCTAGTCTAAAGGGAAAGGTTTCCACCCGGGGCGCAGTCGCACCAGCGGCCACGTAGTGCAGTCGCACTTCGTCGCGGCGACCGCTCGACTGCAGCTCCAGGTACCTGCATATGATACCATCCCATTGCTACTTAAAACATAATCGCGTTCTCGGAACTTCCCTCCGAGCGAACTGTTCCGAGGTACACGTAAAAAAGCAAACAACATATAATATACTCGGAAAGCAGACAGGAAGGGACCGACCGCGAGCGGAATTCGGTTCGATCTACATCTCAATATCGCTCGGTCGGGATAGGGGACCATGTACCTCGGAACGTATCGCGTTCGGTGTCAGAGCAACTTGGTGTCAGATGGAACACTAAGAAATCGCGCCTTGCGATGTTCGAATGTAAATGAGATTACTGGAGGGTTTTGTTACCGACCGATGAGAAAATTACGGCCGATCTCGTATTCTGCATAAACTGATTCCCATGTCGCTTGGAATGCAAGTGCAAAGCCCAGCGGAGTCCCCTCGAGTGGGCGCGGGCCCGGTGTCGCGAAACGTCGAAAAACATCAACATGAACACACAGAGGCGGGTCGATGGGAACGGATAGACAGATACAGAACACAACACGTCAAGACACAGAACACAAAACGGATGACGGTAGAGGAGGCACGGGGTCGCATGCAAGTTGGCCCACCCGTCCACATATGGCCATGCAGAGACAATGAGCGCAATGAGTCAATGGATGGATCGAGGAGGACATTCCGAGGCACAGGACATTCCAAGATACATGATTCTCCCCTATGCGCGCGCACGCATATCGCACGAGTACTATGAGTGCGCGCGCAGCGATGTTGAGATCTAGAACTCACCCTTAGATTCCTCAATACGTCTTCGACTGTTCAATTGCGGGTGTTTCTTCGCACCTTGAGCCATCCTTTGAGACTTCAAGTCGTTTCTCTATTCGACATTAAATTATAGATTTTGTTAGAAACCTCTTGAAAATCTAATTAATCTTATACCACAAAGGCAACAAGGATTGCAATGTGTTATTCAGTATCTTTGCACATCAAAATTGTATTATTTCTCAAAGAGATACATGATATCAACGGAATAAATATCATTGCCCACAACATCAATAAAAGCAAATCATAAAATAAGCTTACAATTAATTATTATTAATGTACTTACTAAATATATTTTTGTCACTATCAAGATTTCTGAGACAAACCTTTCATTCACCTATATAGTATGGATATAAAATATCATGCAGTTTCATCAATTTAAGACATTTAACAGTGTAACATCAGTTTTAGTCCACCCTGCTAATCATTTCATCGAAGTCTTTATTTACTCAGACTAAAAAAAAATTAAAATTATTCCCGATGTTACACAGCGTGTTAAAAAAGCGACATTACCTATTGTATCCGTGAGAGAAGGATAGTATGGTGCCCGAGTTGGCTGGCTCTTGGCGTAAAGAGGCGAGCAGCGTGAACTCGGGCGAGCGTCGGAGCAATTCGGCGGCTCGCTCGAATGGTGCTCCTTCAACCTGTAGCGACCGCGAATCTCCTGCAAAAGTCATAAGTTAAAATTACTTGTTCATTTTCAGATATATTATTTTTTGAGTTCCAGTGTACTTGGGAAATTTTATTTATGTCCTTGTATTTTTTGAAAACCCACTAACCTCGGCGGATAGGCGATTGCCAGCTTCGTATCTACACTTAACGAATTCAAACTCAATCCGCAATCACTCAGTTGTTGAAAACTGCATGAAAATCTATTTATTATGTAGTAAACAAAAAATATAAAAGAAAAAAATAATAATAATCACATCTATTCGAAAAACCCTAAACTCTATCACTGTAAACAGGGACCAAAATAGCTTTTTAAAGAGGATTAAAAGTGATTTTAATTTGGAATGTAGATATTGTAAGTAAATATTTCAATCACCAAAGAAATCGATAACGAACAAATTGTATGAAAAAGTTACTAGCTTTCAAAAAATAATCCGCCCTAACCAAATAAAAAAAAGGTCTCTGTAAAAGAAAAACGCGCGTAATGCATTATTTCTTTTGTTATAGTTTGTTCAGTTTTTTCATAATTGAATGTATGTAAATAAATAAACGTAATTCTACTTCATGACTTGCACTTATTTCCACACAGAGATGATAAAAAGTACAGTGTTCGGGAGTGACACTATTTTAAACACGAGTGAGATACTTTGAATCCCTTGCTCCACTCTAGATTCAAAAATCTCTCGCGGTTTAAAAAATAATGGTTTGCTCCCTTGGTAAACAATCTACTATTACTAGAAGGGTGTTATTTTTGAATCCAGAAAGGGAAGGAGTAGAAGTAATCTCATACCTAGTGAGAGATTCAATAGTGAAATGAGTCCGTTGCTCAAGAAAAAAGATTTGCCGCCATAAGCAATACTTTTCATCAACCTCTTATGATAATTATATAAGAAGTTCTTAGCTACAATTCATGAATATGTTAACTTAACTCTTATATTTAAAATATTCGTTTTAAATTTTGTTAAAAATAACAGGATACTAGAAGCAGCAGGATATAATTTATTGGTGTTTATAGTTTTTCGTTCAAACGCCTTGGATGCGAAATACTAGTTACACGATATTTAGGAGTATATTTCAAATTAAAAATTGGGTATATTATTGAATGGCTGTATAAAAAAATACTAGAAAATTCTGAACAATACTATAGTATAGATAAGGACGTATTAAAGGTGTATTCTGAATTTTCATTATGTTTTTTCACATCCTAATTACGCCGTGTAACTGACTCAAGATTCTAATATTAATTTTGACCTCATTATAAATGGAATGCTGTGCAATAAATTTCGATAAAAATCAGTAGATTTAGTTGAAGCAGTGTAGTATCGTAGCACGAGGCCGCTTAACGATCGTAGCTTCGTAGATGTTGGCTCCGAGCCAGCCAACTTGATCCGTTGAGATTTGTTTCATTGCAATAATATTTGAGTACAAAATTAGATTTGTGTGAAAACTTAATAATAATATAACTTTCTTTTATCACACTTATTTAATGTTTTTAGGTGGTTTTCAATATGTTTTTAAATTAATGCCTATGCTATGCCTATTAATTAAAGCTATGCCATGAAATAATATTAATTACTTAGTATTTTATTTTACAAAAGAAAATGTTTTCTTCAATCCTTACAAAACAAGTTTAATTCATTGGGGTTCATGTCAAACATCAAATATATATATAAATATAGTACGCAATAAGCTTTAAATCACTAAAAGGAAATGAAGGGTAGTGGAATAATAGCACGTGAACGAGGCGATGATCTTTTTGAAGGGTAAATTGTGTAGAAGAGAAGTCTGGGGAAGCTTTTCGGGTACGTGCAATTGATTAATTGTTAAATTGTTATTATTTAATATTTATAAATCGTCAATTAAGAATTATATTATATATTTTATAGTATTAATAAATTACTTAGTTTGACTGTTAATTCATAATTAAAACAAGTACATGGAAGCTCAATAGCTTAAATCTTACTCTACCAACCCTAATGGTCCTCTGGTGGAATAAAATGTATTAAATTTCGTTTTCTAGTATCAGGTTCAGTCCGTAACCGAATCAGTCATTCAAAAGTTTTGATGTAAAATGAATTTTCAAATAGTGCTAGTTATTATTATTTCATGCAGCAAAGAGGGGAAAATGTTATCCCCACGCTGAGTTCGTTCACCTTTTTATACACCTATATGTGATAGGTTCCTTTATATTTGTAACAATAACATTATCACTAAAACAAGCTTTTAAAAAAAGAAACCCTCAGCTATTAGAATTGGAATATCTAGTATTGGATAGTGGTAAATGATTATATTAATACGTAGTGATATATTTACTTATCGACTAACAAAAACATGTTTTATTCCTATTGAAATAAAATTGCTAATTTATAAAACGTCTTTTCACGTTATTTAAATTCAAATTATACCGACGGATTAGTTGTTGTTATTGAAATATTCTTTTAAAAACTTTTGAACTAGTTTCTTGAAATTAATAGGGCTGGCAAGTCGTGAAAGGAAATCGAAAGAAAAAAGAGTTATCGCCTTTACTAAGTTAAAGCACGTAGCGAATGAAGGATGTAACAGCTAATTGGCCAGTTCTCGGCATCTATATAATGAATAAATCATGACACTCTCGCATACTTTATCTCCCCTTAGGTATGCGGATTACTACTTTAATTTCAATTAGTCGAGGAGGGTTTGTTCCAAAGGCAAAAATAACCACTGTATCCTGGTCTGTAGGTAATTAACTCTGAAGGAATTTTATTTACACTTTCAAAGGTCTACTTAAAATGGAAAGTGTTATTGCATTAGCTGTTTAGGTTTTGATTAAATTTTGGTTATGTTATGAGGTAACGTAGACGTTACGTAGTGGTTTCAGAGAATTATACGAAAGATTTATAGCGACAAATATATACTTCTATGTTAGTATCTAAAGTAAAAATAATTAATGAAGGGAATATTAAATCAACGATTTAGAGAAGGATTAAACGATTATGAATAAGTCAGTAAGTAGATATTTTGCTGCACGCAATTAAAATACAGAGAACTTAAAAACAATATAACGGCGTCAAAATGGGTAGGTACAAAAGGCTACCAAAGCTATTTTTATTCTGACAACCCTTGATGAATAAAGTGCTGTATATAGTAATAAAAGTGTTAACAATATTTGCACAGAAAACAAAAACAGAGATACGTAGATAAATTTGTTTTAAGAAGAGTATAAAAGAAAAGCAATTATTTTTGGCATTCTGATTTTCATAAACAACGAATTCCACAAACGAATAGCTTAAAAAAGAGAAGTCATAGAATTTAGAGGAGTACACGTAAACAGAGTAGGAAATCTTAAATCTTAGATCTTAAATCTTTAAAAAAATCTAAGATCCAAAATATTAAAGAATAAATGGACTAAATTTTTGATAACAATAAATATTACCACAAACAATTTCTGACATAATCTTTTGAAGATACATAATTGCATACATAAATTTTATTGCATAGAAATTATTTCGAAATACAATATCAGGAAATAACAAATATGCACCCCAATAATGTTTTGGTTTCATTAAATCACCCCATACGCAAAATTTGGCGAGATACAAATATAAGGACGGCATTGTGTAAACATAATTGAATGGCACCCCGCTGTGAATATATTTATTGACCATCGTTTATGACGTGTGGGGATTATAAAGCTTACAATAATACGAAAACGAAAAATTCGCCTTGAAAATAATTGTACGAATTTTCCAATTACCTACTTTTGCATAGTTTTTAATTTTACGCTCATTGAAAACATATTATTTTGGTATCACAAATTTAAATATTATATATTTAACATAAATTAAATTTGTGATTATGTATATTATATCACTTAGAAATAAGAAAACTGTGCACATGATACCTTGAATAATTTGCATAAATGCGTAGCTTCTAAAAAAATGTGATTTATTTTTATAAAAATAAATAGGAAATAATAAAAGCGCGAATATAAATGGGAATATTTTTTGTAAAGCTTCGGTGTCATTAACATACTTCAGTCATTAGATAGCAGCTTTTGTGAAGCATTGAGCCGTCAAGTGCAGAGACGAGTGGCGTGAAGTGTCGCTATCACTGACAAAAGGAGCGTGAAACCTATTCTATTTTGTTTACATTACAACCGCTATATTACTTGTCATATACCTACTATATATGTATAAAGTAAACTCAATTAATCTTAACATGGGTTATATAAGTATGTATATTAACGTATTTGAGCAATTCACCCGGCTCATATCAATCGCAATCTACATTTAGGCTAAATACGTACTTATTTTAATCGGAGAGGATCCTATTTTGCAAACTATAAGCTCGGATATATCTAGGATTGCTTGTAGTTCTACTGTATTAACGTATAGTTAAGTAAGGGACATTCACTTTAAATTTCTCGAACTTTTAGTTTTTGCGTTTCTGTTTGAACCATTCATACCTTAAACATTATTATATTCTGAAAAATATAATATTGGTTGCATAATATATTTGAAATATTAGCATATATTTGAAATACCTCGTACTGAAACATTGTTTCCTATTTTTCCAATTAGAAATAAAGCCTTGAAATGCTTTTCCATTACGAGTATAGCAGCAAAATAACAAAGAGACAAAGCATAACAAATCTTAATCACAGCATTCTGCTTTGCGCTGCGAGATTAATCTCTCCGACCCAGATGTCTCGACCTGTCAATGTGTATGCCGGATAGTCGACTGTAGATACAATGGACGGGCGACGTTTGACACCCCGAGATAATGTGCAACCCCACAGATTGGAGACGGTCACCCTTCGACAATTATGACAATGCGCACGTTGCGTAATAGCGCAGGTTGTGGACGTGTCTCCCTGTAAATATGTTTAACTACAGGCGAAGGGTTAGTTAAATTAAGAATAGCTAACGACTTGAATAATTAATAACATGCAATTTGCTTTGATAAATTAAATAATATAATGCAGGAGAATAGGGTACAGGTTCAAATAGTAATAAGTAAGTAAAACTCTAAAAGTACGTTAACGAGGTAGGATTATAGGTATACACTTAAAAATATGTATAATCAAAATACTAATGATATTTTTACATATAAAATTGTAACAAAATACTAGATAGAAGAAAGCATTATATGTTTTTAAACTCTATACTTACAGCTAGAAGCCAAAGCATGTAAAGTTATTAATCATTTAATGTTTAAATAATATTTTTTTTCTAAATAAGACAAACACATTTTGGAAAAACATTGACCGTGATTCAAAATATTTCAGACTTAAACCTAAACGTATTTAAGTAATTGTTATTAAGATACAAAAATTATAATAATACCTATTTGATCGCATCCAATCCATAAATCTTTACATATAAATGGAAGTGTAAATTAAAAATCTTAACAATTGTAATGTGACATTTACCAATTGATTCCGTTGCGTACGTCGCAACAATGACAACGGTATTAGAGGGATTTCCATTATTTGCGGGTAGGATTAGAGACGCTTTGTCGTTAATGGTTGTACTGGCCGGACCACTGAGAGATTACGGGCTATTGAATTTGCCCAGAGATACGCTGGGTGTGTCAAATAAAGTATTATTGGGGGGATTTGTCGCGACTATGCAATTACTCTACTTACTGAAAATCATGAAAATTATTTTCACAAATGATAGATAATTTAGAGATAGAACATTAATGAATAAGGTACAGGTTTTTCAAAAATCTAAATACTAGGAACTAGAAAATCAAATGTTTGATTAATTTGTAGGATGTGCCCCTTTTCCAAAAATAAAATAGTTATTATTTTCGGGTTACGTGTACGAATTTAACAGGAAGTCTTATCTTAGTACACATAATATCAATACTAGTGACGTAGTTTAGGACTAAAAAGCATCCAATATAGCGATGTAATGTAATTAATATTATAAAGAGGAAAATTTTGTTTGTTTGTTTGTTATCTAACTCAAAAACTACACGACCGATTATAAAAATTATTTACCAATAGATAGCTATATTACCAGAAAGTAAAATATGTTTATTTTTTTAGTACATCTACATTGCACCCATACAAAGCCGGGATGGATCACTAGTTAACTATAATTATGAATATTATTGAAATGATCAAAAAGTTAATGTAAAACATTAATCATATTAAAACGGTATCGCCACCATATGATAACAGGGACAATATAATGCAGAGGCGCGCCTGAGGCTATTAACTAGTGTTGAAATGGATTGCACCTAGCTGCAATGTTTACGATCCATTACCGTACAGACGACACTTAAGCACTAGTGAATATTACTCCGTATTCTTTACTATGTATTTCCAAGTTTTGTAAATGATACTAGTCATTGAACGCGTCTTTGTCTGCATGACGTATGTTCATGCATTTAAAAATGTTCTAGTAAAATTGGAAACCTTCAAGTCTTATTCACTAAAAGTGGACTTGTAAAATTTTCCAAGAATGTCTGTGATTATTAATACTATCAGGTAAGTGACCTGCCCATTTGCTAAATATAAACATAATATTGCAACCACTATGTAATAGAAATCCCTACTATAAAATTGTCCCTTAGTTTTTTCGGTTTCGATTCGATAGTCGGTTTTATTTAAGGTAATCACCACGTCGAAACCTATAAAATCAATTTTTACCAGTAGTATTTTTATTAAGCTGAGAAATTTACAAAATTTAACCTTCAAACATGGCTGAGTGACTTGAAGTTTATGCAAATTGGATGATGTTCATATTGCCGTCATAATCTGAATCTGAGTTATCTTTATATTCAGAATCAATAAAAGATGATACCATTATTTTCTTTCTTCGTTTCCTTTTATGTAGAACGTCCTTTTTCCTTATGAAGGAATGACGCTCCAATATAAGCAGTACTGATGATACATCAACTTCCGCATTACTTAGAATAAACAATTTGTATGTAATACCGAGTTTTACGCGTCCTCTGAGAGTTTTTATTTGTGACAGTAGTGTTCTATTAAAAAATATCTATATACGTATTTTAATACTATTAATAATATATCGACTCTTCGATTTTTACAATTTTTCAGATTGACCTGATTTATTCTCTTGGAGATGTTAATTCATTGGTATTAAATTGTCTTGGCTTTGTTACTGAAAGGATATGAATTGTTGCAGAAACGCTGCAAAAAGTCCCAATGTAGGTATAGGTTAGGTACTCTCAAAAGACTTTATGTAGTTTGTCCACTGTGTTTACATAATCTACAAATGATTTGTGCCCCCGCGATAACGATGTCTACTTATAACTAGCTATGACCTGTAAGTTGCTAAATATATTACTAAATACCTTGTAGGGTGTAAGCGGTACGCTGAGGTTGCATGCCAGGGACCACTGTGACTCCGGGCCGCGACGTATTGTGCAGTGACAGCGCGGTCAACAGGTCTAGCTCGGTGGCTGAAACAAACAGACAGATTTAAATTTAATCAAAAAATAAAGCAGAAACATATTAGAAAGTTAATATAAAATGGAGACGAAGTGTGTAAAATAATATTAAATACCTATTATGGAAAACACATCTAAACTACACACACATACCTGAATTCTAGTAAATAAAATTCAATTTTTACGAAGAATATATTATTAATCAATATGTTAATGAAATATGTTTTTTTTTATTTTTTATTTTTTTATGTCAGATATCGACAGACGAGCATGAGGTGCACTTGATGTCCTCAGCCGCAGAACATCAGTCAATGATGCGCTGTCGACCTAATTTTTACTTCGAGCATTCGGAAATCCATAGACTGAAACCGAAACGCGCAATATGCACTTCACGGTTTTTCCATCTATGAACGGTGGTTCGTTACCCGGTCGGAATTTAGATATTCCTCCCACCCGATTAATTCCCGAAGTTACCAGACGTGGGGAAAACATGCTTACAGAAAATTATAAGCATGTGCTCCCGGTGGGATTTGAACCCACGACCCATCGATGCGCACGGCAGGTGTTCTACCGAACGCGCCAACGAGCCCGTCAATAATCATAACAATGAGAACATATCCTCGCAATTAAACGTATAATAAATAACCTACGATATGACGATTGTTTTCTTATCGTAATTAATATTTATTATCCATAAACGATTGGCCTACATTCTTACAATCGATGTGAAGGCTCCCGAAAATTGAGAACGAAGTGTATCGATTGAGAGTAACGTAATGGAACAGACTATATCGAATACACCACTTAAGCACTTCGATGGAACACGATATTATATGGCGAGTTCAGAAGAATCAATAACAATAGAATATAATAGAAAACTGTTTTCATATGATAATTTTACGTTTTCATCTAACTTAGGCTCGGCATGGAACTGCTTGATTATTAAAAATCATTTTAATCAGTTTTATTTGCAATATACCTAACACCTCTAATTGAGAAATAAACGCAATATTTAAAAAAAAATCATAAAAATTAATTTAAAGATTAGGTACATGGATTGATAAACATAAAAATAACAACGACGTTTCCTTAGTACTAGTATTATTTTACAAACAACGAAAAAGCAACAAAGTATTAAAAATTTCAAACAATCATTGTAATAATGGTAATAAACAACAACCATTTCCCTAAGTGTAAACTCATTTAGGTTTCATCTGACATTGTAATACTACACCGTGAATAATAGAAATCCGACAGTGATTTATCTCAGGAAACCTGAAGCAATATGATTCAATCGTTTATAGCTTTCTTAAGAATTACTACAGATTAGCAATTATTTCAAAAACAGTTACGTGATATATGTATATGTATGTATTTATACATTTTTTCGATATTTTATATAATCAAATACAAACTTGCCTACGTCTTATGTATTTGAGTTAATAATTGTAGTTATTTAACATTGTCTCATCAGTCACGCTAACCCAGTCACGTAGCTGTTCGTAGCGCTCGTAGAACTGCTACATGAGACAGCCCGTCGCTACTGAATGCTTTTAGTTCTAGTTCTACGTAACAAATGATAGCATTATAATGTATACGAGTATACATTCATTGCACGATGATAAATGAAGTTTGGGAAATTGTACTTGAAAACACATATAAATGTAATTAGCTAATTCGAGTAAAAATTGTCTCAAAGAGTTTTCAAACAACTTAAGACGAAATCGTTTTATTTGACATGTATATTTATATATTTATTTATATGTGAGTATATACATTTTTCCATGTAGTCGTTGATTAAGATCAGATAGTCCAATTCTACTTTAAAGACAGGAAAATATCTATGTATTTTTTGCTGCACATATAAAGACTTAATTGAAAGCAGACAGCAATGGCATGATAAAATGATATTTATAAAGCAGAGAAAAACGTTTATCGTGAGAGGTGCTAGTGCTAATTGACTGAGGGGTGCACGCCTTCAACTTCAATTAAATAACGTCACAGCTCTGGCGAGACCTCTTGTCTCCCTTCAACTCAAATTTGCAACGCCCAAACCATTCAGGGCTAACACGGTTATAAACCGTCTTTTATTTTGTGAAATAGTTATATTTGTTTATATTTATTTCTAATATTCTATTTGTAATAACTCTATCATAAAACACTATGTATAATACTGGAAAGTCACTGAATCCGTGAATGAATATTTGAATAAAGTTGATATTAAATATGGGAAGATGAAGAAGAGTTATTTTTTATAGTATAATAAATCTGGCCTTATTTAAGTTTGTTATAAGAAGCTGCAATGGTCTCAAATAAGATATAAATATTTAATACGCAGGTATTTCAAATATTTTAGGGCACCATTTATGTTTTGTACTGCAAAGTAATTATATATGTTTTGAACATGAAACAATTGTATAACATCAGCATTATCTTAATACGAAACTTTGTCGCCTATCATAGTCGATTACGTCCTAATTTACGAGAGTTTTGTCGTGGCAGCCCTGCAGACGGCGCCGCGCTGTCGCCGACTCGTCTGCTGTGTCACTAGGCGTTAGTATTCCCGCAGATACGATATATTTATGTAAAACTTTAGTGCATATTCTAATAAAAACGCCACCAAATAGTGATTTAAATTTGACTCTGATCATGACGATTAGACTCAAAAGAAATAACATTTTCCTTCCATCATCATCATTCAAATAATTAGTTTGGTCTCATAAATATTTACTGTTTATGAGACCAAATTAATTATTTGATTTAGTAACTAATATTCATGAACAATGTAAAAAGTACGAGATACTTATAAACTTCGTTACTCACCAAGCCTTACCTTGTGAGTTGTACCTGGTATTCTAAAAGTTATTTTGGGATAAGTATACACGTATATAATAAAAGTGAATTCTCGCTAACCCAGGAGAAGGCATATAGAGATATGTCCATGTTGATCAAGATTGTCTTTTACTCTTAATTTCTCTGGTACCACAACCGAAGCCTCGTGTTTTATAATCCACTTATATAATGCAATGTGCAAAGAAAACTCCACATACAATGCGCAGAACTTTTCAAAATGAAATTTGATTTATGGAACATAATTGTATTGACACTTATCTTTTTTGATGGAAGCCGCGAATACCTAGTGGTCTGATATAAAACAAAAAAAAATAAGCTTACTGTAGGTTAACCCTAAAAATATGTTAATAAATGATTACAGTTTGAGTAAAAAATAATAATCTTCTAAATAATAAAATCGAAATATTTATATGCAGGAAAATGCCGTGTCTGCGGAGTTTAAGCGTAGGATACAATGTGGCACTCAAGATGCCTCGTAAACTACCAGCGACCGTAGTCTTTAAAAATACTTTAAAAATAATTGTATTTATCGAGAGTCCTGAGGGTGAGACGTATAAGTGATTTACCTATATTTATGATTGTGCTGAGAAATTACGTTTTTCAATACTGGAGCTGTACTAAACTTAACTTAATTAGTTTACATAAAATGATTTAAAAATATTAAATCAGTTATTCAAAATAATCTCATCCAATTTGAAGGAACGTTTATTGGCATGTAAGTATTATACATTTCAACCATTCCACCTTAAAAAGGTGCGATTTCAGATATTTTTTCTTTTAATTATAAGAACCGCTACTTTTCAATGTACTGTTCTATGTCCATACAGAAAAAAAGCTATTAACATAGCTAACGAAAATTACTTGATTACGTCCTATACTTCATCATTTATTACGTAAGTATTATAAAACTACGACGCGGTCGTAAACTCTCCTAAAACACTTCAGTTCCAAGAAACTACCGTAAAACCGACTTCCACTCGTAGAAGTTTAAGAGCAATATAATCTTTATCTAGCAGATTTAAAGCCTTATAAAAGCAGTAATATACATCGCTCATATTGTAACGTGAGGGCTATTTGTAACTCAGTTGCATTCACTGGACGTTTTATTGCACGGAAAACTACGAATATTGCGATTTGAATTAATCTAGCAACGATAAAAATCCAATCAGTTAGTAAAAAGAGCAATTAATTTAAACGAAATCGGTTTTCTATAAACGGTGCGATTTGATTTTTGCTAAAAATTTCTTAGATGTGAAAATGAAAAGTTTTTAATCTTTCTGGATTAGTGTTATTAGATGTATCTGCTCATTATTGTTTATATCGTTTATTATTTATTTTTAACCGACTTCACAAAAGGAGGAGGTTATCAATTCGTCTGTATGTTGCTTTTTTTTTGTATGTTTGTTACGCGATAACTCTGCAAGTTATGGATGGATTTGGAGGATTTTTTTTTGTTTGGTAACTTCAAAATAACTGTGAATAAATAATGCTTTGAAGTAATTAAAATATTATTTTTGACTTTTTAGTGTAAGTTTGTACATACTATGTGTAGTTGTAGTTTTGAAGTCGTTTTTTTTTTTTGTTTATAAATTAATTACTGACCAGTTTTAGAACATTAAATTGGACATGGGATTTTTTCAGGTTTCATTCTTATATGACATACAAACGAATGTATCTTAGCTTCTTACGAACCATGGTAGATACAATTAATAAGCTCAGCACGCAACGTAGATAACAAACCTAAAATGACCCGAAAATTGTGTGTGTAAGAGAAGATATTTATCAAGTCATGCCAAGAACGGCAATTAACGCCTCGCCATTTTGATGGTTCTGGTAAAACGCTTAACGAGACGGAACAATTTTGAATAACCAACCCTTAATTAATCAAGTTTACCGATTTCGCTTAAGTTATGAAACCTAATTTATGCCAGTAATTTTCTTTATTTAAAAAAATCGTAAACTCAAAAATAAATTATTATAGTAATAGTAAAACAGGTAGTTTGTTCGTAATCCGAGCTGAAGTTTAATCGACTATGGTATTAGCATACACTATACAGTTCAGTGAATTATGCAAGGGTTAATAACAATTAAGGGAAGTCCTTTAAGGCGGTGAAACCTGCCCGGAACTAAATTGACCATATGTCGAGTTAATTGTGATATTTATCGGTAACTAAAGACGTCTCATGTTCATGCGTTTCCAAGAATGTTGATTGTATTATTGCTCTACTTAATGAAAAGTACTCGGTATTATATACAATTATATATTTATGCCAGTCGAAGATTCAGAAGAATGTACATATAACTAGATACAAAAAATAAACAGATGCTTGTGTAACATAATAACTTGATACCTATTTTGAAATAGAATAGAAAACCTCTATTTTTTAAAGAAACCACATACATGAAAAGTACATACCAAAATTAAATTAATTAAATGCAGAGCGATACATTATAAATATCTTCTATTGGTGAAAAATCGGTCGAACAGTTTTTGAGTTAAATCGTAAGAAACAAAAAAACAATTATTTACTCTTCATAATATTAGTATAAATTAGTACTAACAATCCACCCCGGCTTCTCACCGGTGTAATGTATGTAGATGTACTATACACAAAAAAGAACAAAAATATGGTGAAAGAATGTTTAAAAACGGTCTAGTAGTTTTTGAGTTAAATCGTAACAGACATACAAACAAACAAATCTTTCCTCTTTATAATATTAGTATAGATACCTATAGATAGACGAGAAAATGTGATCTAGAACTTTGATCTAAGAACGAACAACTTGTATCGATCGATCGTTTATATGCTAATACTCGTAATTGGTTATTGGCCTTTTCTATTTTAATATTTTAAGAAAACGGATTACTGACTAGTGGCCAATGACTAAACAAAAAAGTCATTGAAATTTTCAAAAATAGGTATCTGTGCTTTGGTTCTTATGTTCGCTTAAGTTCGATTCAGTTTAAATAAATCATTTCTCATATACCAAGTGGAATGTTATTCCATAATATTTTTGCTAGTTTTCGAAGCCTTACCTAAAAATTACTTATGAATACCGACTACGTACTAATATTACTTAGTAATATTATTATAAAAAAAAAATATTTGCACTTTAATTTTGCACTGTAAAGTTAGGGAACGAATATGACTTTTTTCTTAGGATAATACGCGAATTTTTCCGCAGGCAACACCTAGTTTTTAACATCTCACTAACATCAATCTTTAGAACTTCAATTCATAAACCGATTTCCATAAATAACTATACGAATAACGTAGCACGAGGCACAGCTATAACTTTATTAAAAAACGCGGAACCAAAAGGCTAACGTCTTTTATGAAGTCCGTATAAAGGGGAGGGTCTTTGAGTCGGCATATGTCACGCGCGTGCCAGCTCTGCGTCTCAGCTTACACGTTTTTTATAAAGACTGTGTGCTCCCTCGTTTAAAATACCCGTATGTAACTGCCATCGGATATCTCCTACCAATACCTAATAATGCACTCTCATCAAATATCAAAGGGAAGGTCCAGGAGTAAAACTAATTTGATTACTCACCTGATTACTTTCAACTAATGTCATTAATAAAACTCATATATTTGATGGAATAATCGTTGAGCCCTTTCATATTACTTATTATTATTTTAGTTTTTTTTCCCATTTTATTTAAGTGGTTAGAAAAGGTTTTAAATCAAATTAAAACATACACTAAATTATTATATCACATACCATTAATTAATAATCTGAACTAATATTATAAAAATGAAAGAATTGTTTGTTTGTTACGATTAAACTCAAAACGATTCGACCGATTTTAAAAATACTTTCACTAATAGAAAGCTTCATTATCAGCGAGTAACATTGGCTATTTTTTGTGTGTTTACATATACATTACACAGGCAGGCGTTTTGCTAGTAATTATTAAGTTTATCGAAATCCTTTCATGAAAACCTATCATACCTATAATATATCAATTGACATTAAAATATTCAGCCGATGTATTAAAATCGTTGAACCTTAAATATGAAATACTTTTTGGTGATATTTCATTATCTTGTTTATTTCGGCCATAAACCTCATGCAAATTTAACCATCAAATAAATATCATATTAAATTACAGTCAGGTGATGTGAAATATGTTTAGTTCGATTTCTAAGCATTTAGGTGGTGTGACTGGATTCCCCAAAAGCGCTGACTTACTAAATATAAACAATTGAGCATTCATTAGAACAATGAGATAGATTTTATATTATAAGGTTACTCGAATTTCTTTTAATATTCGAATGATTAATCAAATAATTTGTGCAGTAAACACGGCGACTGAATGTTTTCTGTGTTCTTTTATATATTTTGAAGAAACTAGATTATTTGGTAACGACAAATTCTGCGTCGTGTTGCTTGCGCCAAAATTATTCTTTGCATGAGACAATGTGACAAATAAAAGATATATAACGCCACGATCTCTTGTATCTGGTGAAAATGTTGAAAAATAAGCACTAACTACGCATACCGCCAACCAGCGTCTTTTGACTTCATAATATTATATGGAAAAAATGTTTAATTTTCAAAATGTGAATTAAATCACGCCAAATATTTTTTTTAATATTTCAGTAAGGCCATACTCTATTTCTTGATTATAATATAAGTCTAGATTTATATGCAATAAATTGTACAGTGCAGGTTTACTATTCACATTGGTAAATAGATCATTGTAAATTAAATTTAAAAAAATCACCGTTTCTTGTGACATAAATTTAAGTTGATATTAGTGACCAGATTTTTCTAACAGTTATTAACGAAAATAGTTATAAACAAAATGAACAAGCAAACATATATTTAACATAAATGATTTCTGGATTTTGGAATATTTCATTCGTTAATGAGGCAACGGCGGGGTGCGTGGCGTCGAACCGGTGTCCCGTCTGCTGACAGGTGGCCGACACGCGCCGATGCACTCCCCGTGCCATATCGAGCCCTACGGCACACCGCAACTGGACTTTACTATGGAATACTTCTCTAAATGTTGTTGTCAGTGTTACGTATTTTTACAAAACTGTGATAAAAAAATTTAAGGACAGTTTTAGAAAAATATTTTAAAATAGAATCGAAATCACGTCAAGGAGAATTTAGAATAGAATGGGAACTTCTATTATTTATATGAATTGACGAAATATTATTTTATTAAATGTTATGACATTTTTTTATGGAAACCCTATGCTGTAAAGAAAACCTCGATCACAATTATAAAAATGTATTTAAAATAAAAGAAATGTATTTTTTTAAAGCTATTTCAATTCCAAATTCCTTATTCACATAACTGCCTTGGGAGCTGGGATTGTTTCACATCAGAATCTATTAATATTAAAGCTAGGGTAATACATTCAGATAAAGTTTATCGGTTAAACCATAATTTTATCAATGGGAGACCAATAAGTCATGGTACTGGACGTGCCTAAGTCAGTTGTCATTTGAAATTCTGATATCTAATGTCCTTCATTTACCCTTGCTTGTCGCCAATTGTAAATAGCGACGGGTGACTTAGAATATGTTAATATTTAAGTCTTAGAATGCGTCATAACTAAACTCAGTTAAAATGCTATTTTTATAAAGGTGTGCATGGAATTATTATAAACATTTCGAGCTGTTCATGTTTAGATAGTTTAAATTGTCTAACGTATAATTAAATGTCCCGGTAATATAAACAAAGTTACGTAACATAAACGAAAAAAATGTTTTAGAAGAATATTTTACACGTTATTTATACAATATTTTTCTTTTACTATTAAAACATAAGCACTAAATATTAAACCTATCGAGAGAATGAATAATAATTGATCTCCAGACATTCCCCGACTTTGTCTACGAAGTCTCAATTTTTTCCATGAAGGCAAATCACTAAAATCAGTTTAATGATTTTGCAAAACAGATTTTCGTTTACAGTAGAGAAAAATCTTAAACCGTATTTCTCTGGTCTTTCTTTCTAAATATGTACTACACATGTTTTATTTAAAGTAAATAAAGTTTTAAAGTAATTAAAGTTAATGTAATAATATTTTACATTGCAATAACATATTTGTTTCATCACTCTATATTTAACCAAACTTAGGATAGTAGTAGTTACATGGGACGCAGAAAGCGTATTTTTAATTTCGTAATGACTTGCGACTCCACAATTTTGTAAGAGACGGGAGGAGAAGAGAGGTTGTTTAGTTGATGTGGACAGCATAATTTGGTATGGACAAGTAGGATTCCCAAAGTCGGTGGTGCCTTTGATATTTTAAACTTGACAGTGGGTCACGGAGCCGCCCACACCTCAGATAATCCTGCGCAAACAACACGACTGATAGCGCTTATCGCACGTGCGCTATTGTTGCCTGGATCTATTGCTTCCTCGAACACTTACTATAATTATGGTTCCGGGGATACCCAGTATCGAGGACAGTTACCAGTGTATAAATATTCTATCATACAGATTTGACATTGCGACATCTATTAAGCTCAGTGTAAAGCAGAAACTACTTCGTTAATGACAATTAACGAAACCTATTTTTTTTATTATTATTCCTTGTATTTTATTACTAGAACTGCAAGTGGAATAGGTACTACAAAATAAAAAAATACAATTTTATAGCTACAATTTAAAAACTTGCATATACTTCCCACGATGACTCAGCAAGTACTTGCATTAATGTACCGAAACAAAATGCAACCTATACTCGTAGATTGGCTGTTGAACATGTGGCGTATAATTGGCCAATATTGGTTCAGGGAATAATCAACCTGTTAATTTATTCATATTGTGGCTTTACACCCCTAATACCTTAGAGTTAGTTTTATTCTTATAGCCTTTGGTATTATCAAAGATGTTATTTCTGTGCGTATTATATCTTGGAGAAGTAAAGTAGCGTGGTAATGGTCAATAATTTTAGGTAAAGTTATGTATGGCTTATAAATAAAAATATACGCTTTTTGTTTATCATAGAAAAAAAAGAACAGGGTTTTTTTGGGATCATTATGATAATTTTAAAAAGTAATAATTATTAGATAGCATACTCGTATTGTATTGGTTATACCATACGATAAAAAGTGTGTACAAGCGTTTCATTTTTCTTTTCAAATATTACGTACCATATAATATACAAATGCTTTCTTTTGTTTTTCAAATATTATGCAGAAAAGTCAGGCTTCCAAATTGCGACTTTTATTTACGATACATGAGAAAGAGTACGCTATAAAATAAATAAGTAAAAGAAATACTCGGGAGAGATGTTAAATAAACTGAAGGTTCTAAATAAAATTCATTCGTCCCTACGCGCCCTTGAACCCGAGGGTAGTATTCATTCGGCGAATAAATATAATTCAATTTTGTCGTAACGTGGATTAGATAAATAACTGTTGGAACACGATCCCTCGTGTGCCGTCGTTTATTTAATGAGTCTCTTGCAATATTTTCTATTCTATAAAACTTTTAATATTATTTAAGACATTTGGCACTTTTGCATAAATATTTAATATTTTATTATTACTATGCTTATTACGTAAGTATTGAACGTGACATGAAAAACCAAATGAAATAAAAATAAGGTTGTAATGGGCTTAAGTCATACACACCAGTAGGTAAGAAAATGGCTCCCTTGACGCTTATTCCCAAGGTGTCACCGCACTAAACAAATTATTTACTCAATGTAAAGTCGACCTAATTGCTCGTAGGCGTTCATTATTCAACGTGTGTAGATTCATTCATATTAACCGCGTATGGGATCGATAGTATTTGGACAGAAGGTGGGTTGCCTCGCAACCTAGCCGATGCACAGGGTGGGCCATCGAAGCTTGCATTGCGTGCAGGAACGGTAGCAACCCATATTAATCTTCCACGATTAGCTAAACCCTAAAAGCATTTACGTCTAGACACCCTTACAAGTCACAAGTAAATGAGTAGCGGGTAGCTTACTCTAACTGCCTTATCAATAATTTTTCTTTTTTATTATGTCAGATATCGACAGACGAGCATGAGTTTCACTTGATGGTAGGTGATACCTCAGCCACAAAATATCTGTCAATGATGCGCTGTCGACCTAATTACTTCTAGCATTCGGATACTTCTTATAAGACAGAGATTTGAGTATATGTTAGATTAGGTTATTTGTTAGTAGATATAACAACGAATTCCTGTAAAATATATATTTTTTTAAAATTAACAACATTGAAGAATACAAAACGAAATAACTCAATTGAAGTTATCGTTCGAAGAATTTCAATGGCCATGAACGTTAGAGGTCGAATAGATTGGTAGAAGCACCGCATTGCGCTCTATGCGACACCTGCAATATATATTTCATCTTATTGGAATATGATATATTTATATATCACTTTTGAACATCAATCTTTAATTTCATACGAAAAATCTAAGTTCAGAATTCAGAATACGTTCTATTTCAGAGGCGACAGAGAAAAATATATCAACAAGTCCACTTACAATTAGCGTCCATGCATACATATATTTTAGTCCTACTAATATTATACATGCAAAAAATTGTGAGGCCATCCTTAATGGATGGATGTTTTGCTACACTCACCCAAAAACTACCGAACGAATTTTAATGAAACTTTACAGTAATATACATACATATTTCCATCAGAAAAACACGGAGCCTACAATTTATAAAGATATTGTGTAATTTGGCCATCATATTACGATAAGTATCAAGTAAGTCGGAAAAATAACTACCCTCTGAGAGCTATCTTGGTGTGCGCTGCCTACGAAGATAATGTATAGTGGGATAACTTGTGTAGCCTATGTGGAAGCCAATATACCTCTAATTATGAGCCATAAATACATTTAAATTGGATACTTATTTATAATGCACATTTTATAGTATTTAGCTAATTCTTATCAAAATCGATACATTTGTCGCTTTCAGTATTTAATGTAGATAAACTTTGTCTTTTACTCTAAGTAATTTGGATGAACAGTTAAAAAAAATATCGTCGTTGCGCCTGCCAAATTCCATATATGTGCATTTTTTTGATTTTTGGTTTTTGCACAAAAAATAATCTTAGTTTTATTCTCTACTGTGTAACTAAAATCCTTTTTGTGATATTCGAACTGGAAAGGAGTTTAACTAATTCCATATGTGTTTTGACCGTTAAGAAAAACTCCGTATGTGAGTCAATAATACGTTTTTCGTTGTTTCCCAAAACTATACAAAAATGCACATATGGAATTTGGCAGGCGCAACGACGATATGACGATAAGATTGACTTGAGTGGAGCGCCACTAAGTGGAGAATAAAAGTTAAAAAATAAGCTACCCGTAGTACTCATTCTACGCAGATGAAGTCGCAGGTAGAAGCTTGTATTTAAAACATACATTAGTTGAAATTTGTGAAACACAGGAACCCCTATAATTTATCTTTTAATACAACTACGATCGCTACTAGACTTAGCTATAACTATCTCTAGTCACGAACCAGCTTATCCATCTGAAAACCTAATTGCGTCATCGGTTCTAGGTAAATCTCATGAAAATATATTATTCGTAGTATTTTTTCATGTAAATTTAATGGAAGAACGCAGGTGACATGCATTATTTATTAAGCTTGCTGTATTCGGCGCCAATGGCAAGGTTTGAATAAAAATGTTTCTCAGAATTGCTGAATTGATTTTAATATTATTTTCTGTTACTACGTGCATACTTATAATATTCATAAATGACGTAGACTATTGAATACATTATTTCATTTAAAAGAACCCTCTAATACTGTTTCTCTGATTATAACAAAAGCATATAATCAAATTTTCTTCAATTTGTTAAACCCAACATGTGACAGTCTTAGTTCTTAAGAAAATATAGTAATATTAAATAAATTGCAGATTAAAACTATATTGAAATTAAAAGCAAGTTATAAAACATTAATCTCTACGCACACGCATGATCCACAACTTGACATAATTTATGCAATATCAAGGCACTTGGTTCTCTCTCAGTAAACTGCTAAATTACTTGTAAATATATAATATATCACTTAAAACAGTACCATGATGAACTTGACGAAGTTAACTAGACATTTTAAATGAAGAATAGTTTTGAAACTTAGGAAAACTAAGCATATCTACACTGCTTATTTATTTATAGAGTGTTACCTCTAGTACTAAGCAATTTAAATCATTTTAATAGAAAATTACACTATCCCTGACTTACAAAGACAAAATCTTTTATAGTTCTTCAGTCAGAATTTGTTGTTTGGCAGCTAATACTTGAGATTTTTGACTAATCACTACATAGTATTAAACAAAGTCGCTTTCTCTGTCCCTTTGTATGCTTAAATCTTTGAAACTACGCAACGGATTTTGATGCGGTTTTTTTTAATAGATAGAGTGATTCAAGAGGAAGGTTTATATGTATAATAATAACAGTTTTTCTGTAGTGTATTTAGTATCAGCATTGCACCGGTGCGAAGCCGGGGCGGGTCGCTAGTTAAGTATATTTGAGCTTCTCAATAGGAAATAAGACAATACAGCTTTGTAGAAAACCTTTTTAGATCTTTGTGAAAACGTTTACTTGAAGTCTATGAAGCACGTTAAACTTAAAAAGCTTTGTGAAAAGTAAAATAACTTTAAGAATCACTGCATTCAATTCACAACCTATTCTCTGTGCAATATAAATCTCGTATGACCACTTTATTTATCTTTTCGTTCCAAATATCTATTTAAAAACATTTCGCGAGTGGAACGGAAGTAAGGGGCAGCCCGTTAGACGGGGGAAATGAAAGATATAGGGTGCAATATGCAATTTCATCTGATTTTCCTTACTATATAATTCAACGATTATTATTATTGAAACATCTTCAAGATATATACGTTATAGGTTTTTATTAATAAACTTTAAATAGTACGTACAATCGCGTGTATCGTCAGATTTGAATATGTTTTAAAGAAAAATTCAAAACTCTTTACAAAAAGTAAGATATAATTAGTCTTATAAAGTTTCAGTATTATAATATATTTCAACATTTTTTTTTAGTATGTTAAAGAAGTTAAAAAATCATTCGTAATTTATTACTGTTAAGAGCTTATAATTCAAAACTAAATTATTTAATTACATAAAATCAAAAACACATTTCAAAGCACGATATTTAACGCCTTCTGAAAGTAATAAATAAAAGAGATTGAAGTCTCATGTTTAGTAATACGTATGAATAAAGTTTGTAGACATTCCCCTAACGGCCCGGCTGCCTCACGCGAATATTACCTATGTTACGTACTTATTTACGTGCAAGTCTGTATTATGCACCCGGGCGACGAACTCTAAAGATTTTACTTTCTCTAAATTAGGTACTTAAAATGAATTAAATTTTAAAGTAATTATTTTAACATTTTGTATATAATTGAAAATCAAATAGGATTGGAAGAAGAATTAGATTATGATTTAGAAATCTTACCTAAAATCTTTTATTTAATAACTCACAAGATTTAGATTATTACTCATATTATTTATGAAAATTATAAAAATGCCAACTAATTTATTACTTTTATTTCGTCGCAAGTAGCTTCATACGATTGGATGTTGTTTATCTTTCAAATATTTTTATTGACACAATAAAATAATATTGCTTGCGTCCCTCACTACATTATGGCCGTTTAATGTAGCTATTACCTATTAGATATTTTCTCCTTTGATGAGTATACCTAAATTTATTTTATTTTGTTTCACAAACTGGTATTTTATTGAATCATTGCCGATTAATATAAATCCTAACTACTCCCAGATTTGATAATTTAAGTTTCGAAGAAAACTTGAACCCATAAACTCTACTATTTTGCTACCAATTCATATTTTTCATGTAACATATCGTTGTCTCTGAGCGTGTCAATAGTCATCGGACATCAAGCAGGTTATTGTATTTGTATTTATTTTGTTCCGTCAACAATTCCCACGGATAAGTTACCGGATATTGTATTTTACCCGAAACAGTACACTACTATTATATCATGAGTAAAATGTACAAAGTATTTTTTATGAAGAATACTTAAAAATATACCTACTAAATGGTCGGCCAGTGCCTGGATTTTGCAAAAAAAATGATATTTATCGATTATTATTTTCTATTCTGCCTGTATTATTTTATTAAGTTGAAATTACTTAAAATTACTTGCAATAAAAGAGCACTTCTGGAATCAAAGTAATTGCTAGAATGAACACCTGAATATTTCGTCCACCATTAAAAACAAATAACACTCAACGTGACACCATAGTATCTACTATATTATATAGTATACCGCTATCAGTGTCGGATTATTCTCTTCAAACAGATTTGCACGATAAGATAATCGACGGTATGCAGAAAACACGGCGCTAACTCCACACAAGATAAATGTAGACATTATTATGAACTTGAAATGATATGCATAAAGATTTCAATTTGTTGCTATCCACTAATAAAGTCAGTATTCATAGATAACATGGAATATTCTGTATCAAACTATATAAAGCGATTCAATAGTTTTAGAGAGACGTGCGAATTTTGCATAAAAACTTTAAAATTATTAACGTTAAGGATGAGGAACGATTAGGATTTTTACGTGGCTTAGCTCGCCTGGATAGGTATATTTTGCAATGTTTTGCTGCGATGAAATGTAGATTATGTCTAGTAAGCAATTCTATCTTTAAACTAACCGTATGCAGAATATCAAATCAATCCGTTGCTTCATTTTTGCATTTAAGGGAAAGCAACAAACACAGAGTATGTGAGAGCTCCTAAAGCATGTTGGAACATTTCATGTGTATATGTCTTCAATGTTCACTATTGTAAAATAAATATTCACAAAGCTTACAAAAAATACCATATTTCAGAAAATTATTCTTTACTCATTTGATTTTCAGTTTAATAAAAAAAAATCTATACAAAAGGTAACGGCAATGAAAGGTAGATAATATCTGACATAACTTCACGTCACGCTACAACTCAACTTCACTATAGAAAGAAAAACGTTTCAACCCCGAATTTCCTCGAACTTCGAAAATATTCCTAAAAGACGGCATTAGAATATAAAATTTGAATGCGAAAAGAGTGGGGCCGACGTTACGAATTCAATACGGTAAAGAAGCTTACGTAAGGTGCTCTACCAAGCTTCTCTATAGTCTTTATTCAATAGGATTATTCTTATCAGCTTGTAACTGATCTTATAGAATAAATCAAAATACATATATATGGATCATATGGAAATTCATTCGCTCAACTTGACTTACAAGTGCTAACTTATTATTCGAAAAGGGAAACAATATGATAGCTTTAAATATACTAAAATCCTATAAAAATTTAGCATAAATAGTAATAAAGAGAAAATTAAACTGACTAATTTAAACTGGGAGTGGTCGACCTAGGCGAACGTACCTCGATCAGATCTGGGACGTTCTGCAAATGGGCCAGATCAAAAGTACTCGTAACCGTCGAGTGTGTATGAAAGCATTGATGAAAGTAGAAGAAGCGAAAGTCGTATGTAAGGATCGGAGCATAAGGAATTCCGTGATCTCTGCCTACCCCAATGGGAAAGAGGCGTGATGTATATGTATGTATGTAAACTGACTAACTGACATTTAGACATTTCTTAAGCTGATAGATGAAAGGGATAAAATATATGAGTGAACTAAAACTCCCCTGATATTTTAATTCTTTTAAAATCAACATATTAGTTGATTACAGTTTACTGTATGTTCACAATATTTTTCGTTTCATATACTTATGTATTTGCTCATCATGACTTGTTTCAGGTGAAGCTGGCAGTAAGCCAAGAGTAAATGACTATGTTTGGCTCTGACTTATCGTTCCAATGGCCTATTAAACGTGCGACAAAAACTAGAGCAGTCAATAGCTGAGGTGTACGAGATCAATGCAATGCCTTTTTGGAAGGATTAAACTTCATACAAGACGTAGACTTAAAACATTTCGAATGGTGGATTTCAACAACGATCTAAACTCCAAATAGCTTGTAACTTATATTTTCATCATATATTTTTTAAACAATTCGATATCTAAAATCTACTATATAAAAATAAGTCGGGTTTTCCTTCCTGACGCTATAACTCCAGAACGCACGAACCGATTTCCACGGTTTTGCATTCGTTGGAAAGGTCTCGGGCTCCGTGAGGTTTATTTCAACAGAAAAGCGGGAAAATCTTTTTTCTTTAAGAATAATTATATAATTTCGAAGCCAAAATTGTGACAGAACAACGTCTGCGGGGTCCACTAGTATGATATAAATTAATTCAATAATTTAATTAAATATATAATGGATAATTATAACGAGTTCATCATCATCAGTATCATGATCAAATTGACGCCAAAATCAAATCTTCAAAAATCATTGAAGCCAAAATCAAATCTTCTTTATTACTTTATAAAAGTTACAAACTTTAATAATACCGTGTTTTTTTATTGATTGTAAGCATTCCATATTTGGAGATATGAGATTCTTATTTTTAAAAGAATAAAACCCTAATTACAGAATATTTGACGATAGAATAGAGGAAAGTCTATTAGACAAACAAACGCAAGTCATAAATGTTAGGTTTGCCCTAATTGTGGTACGGGTCGTCGCCCGCCTTGACAAATGTAAGAACATGACGGCCTTTTCCGTAACTACCAGATGTTCTACTTCGATTCCATCAATCTCTACCATAGTAGTTAAAGGATAAGTATCATACTGAATAATAAATTTGTAATTTTACATTACTTAGCTAGAAAGTTCGTAGCAGATTAAGATGCTATTTATTTATAATCTGTTCTGAAATTTTCAGAAAGCGTGATTATAAACTGAAGGTACCGTTGAATTCGATTATTTCAAGTAATTTATTAAAAGTATGAGACTCGAGTGAACAATAGATAATATTATATAACCTAAGTCATTTTTCCATTAACCTGTGGGCTCGTAAAAAGAGTAGAATTAATTTGGATACCCAGCGATGCTAAAGAATGTCTCCTGTCTACTGAAATTATTATATTATAATGAATGTTAGAATTTTGTTTAAATTTTCATATAAATATTTCTTTTAGTTGTTGTAATATCAATTTATTAAAGACCTCAAATTTCAAAATGCTGCGCGTTGAAGTCTTTTCAATGAGAATTACCAAAAATAAAATAAATATTTTTAATATTTATATAACAAATAAAATTTTACAACATATCTATGTATACTAATATTAAATATCTATCTAATAACAAAGTAACTAAAAACTATCTTATACACATTGATATAAATATTTGTATACAATTATCACCAAATCTGAGTCACTCGACATTGGTCGGTAGCACGTCGATGCGGAATTGTGAGAGTGATAAAATCACGCGATACTCCTGATAAGATATCGGATATTCATAGTTGAGAAAAAGAGTGGAATCAAAAAAGAGTGGCGGAGAGTTTATTGCCAGTTCTTCTAGTCCGTTCTACGCCCTTGATTTGAGGCATTATTAACTGGCAGTAAATGTAATTTTAGAAGCAATTATTATATATATTTTTATTGGAGTCCTATAGTGAAAATTGTGTTACCTAAATGAATAAATAATTTTGAATTTGAATTTGAGTTTAATTATTAGTGATTTATATATCTGTCTGAAACTTATTAATTATGTTTTCTTATGTTGTAAATAACTGTAAAATTTTAAGTAAACGGTCAATGAAAAAAATAATTCTTCCTTAATTTGCTTAATATTTAAATTTGCGTAAACGAGGATCGGTTAACATTATGTTTTCAGACAGGTGTTAGAGGTTGCGCCTGCACTTGGAAGAGCTATCAGTGGCGTGATAATAATCAATATTTACGCAGATGTTATACATCGTATGATGTAAGATTGGGGACTATTTCTTAAAAAAATACAATTAAATTTACATCGTTAAAGTAAAAACGTGTTGTTTCACTGATCGTTGTTCAAGTTTATTTTACAATTTTTGTTGGCATATTGAAAATATAATTATACAGTATTATGTTAACACGGATTAATAAACTTTGCTTCATAAATCTTGTCTCATTTTGTTTAACTATTACTATACGTATATTACGCCGCCTTTTAGAGCTGGCTCTACATTTCCATAGTATCTAACTTTTTACTAATTTGTATAATTATTGTGAACACATATTTTGGAAAACAGGCTCTACGTAAATGTTGCCAGTGGTTTTTGTTGTGCTATTTAAAATGTTACTTAGGTTTCTTTTTTTATTAAATGGTAATAAATAAACATATACTCGTATATATGTGGTTCAAAGATACGTTACGACTACATAACACAATGAGGCTCTACCGTGCTTCATGCGGCACAAGACTTGTGAAAATTCGTCTACAGTTATGTAAGGATGTCCCGGCAGTGACACACTTATATAATATTTTAATATATTAAAAGCATACTTCTGGTTTAGATACATTTAAAACAATATTTTATAAAACGTAAACACATTGAGCCTAGTTATTTTAGTTTAAGGTATTAATACGTCATTAATTATAATAATACAATTAACAGTGAATATGGAAACATAATTAAAATATACTGATTGAGTGTGAACTTGAACCCTCTAAAGTCATTACACCGCCCTCAGGAGGCTTGATCGCGATAGAGCACACACGGTCGGTTTCCTCAAAAATCATAAAAACACGAACATTACACAACTTTCGGCTTAGGGACGAATCAGCTGATTGGCACACCCTCAACTGCCCACCACAAATTTTGTAAAGAAAAACGTGCAAAAAACGTGTTTGTTATATTGACAGAGCGTACAAATCAGCTGATCGGTCTGTTTCACAAGAGTTAGTACTACGGATATTTTTGTATGGACAAGAACCTAGAGTATGGTACTCACCGGCCGCGTTCGACAGCCACCACCAGCAGAACCAGGCGGCCACGAGCGGCCGAGTGCCGGCCATGTCAGCGGCAGCGCATCACACGCGCGCTCTTGCCGGCCGCCCCGGCGTACTGAACGATACTGAATCGCCGCGATCGATGCACGCGCGCGCCGCACGCACCCTCTGATATAGGGTTGCCAGGTGACCGGGAAATCCGGGAAAGTCCCACAGCAGATTATGGCTATTGCTTCTCATCATCCGTCTCACAATTTTATCCTGCTATTTGTGATCTATCGCATTTTGTCAACAATCAATTTATTATTTTATACCTACTATACCACGTTTATAAAAAATATTATAATAATATATTTTTACTTATCTTAACTTTGTTATTGAATTTCTTCAAAATAAAATCACAATCATGAATTAATTAAACGGCTTTATGTTTTCGTACAAATTGTTATATTTTCCGAAGTATCGTTAAAGTTAAAAGTATGTAGCATGCAACCCTACTCTGTACGGTGTCTCCCCCCGCAACCCCATTCACCCAGCACCCTCCGCCATTTTCTCGAACTTCCACGGAGAGCGCGCGCGCTGCCCTCTTGCTAGCCTCTTTCCGTCGGAGCGCTGACCGCCCCTAATTGATTGGGCCTGTTCATTTGCCGAATACGTTTTAGGTCAGCACCGCCGCAGAGCCTCTGCGCAATGTTTATATAGTTTATTTCGTGAACAAATTGGCTGAGTTCACACTATTAAGACAAACTGTCCAACAAGACAACAGCTCCTATGTGAAGTTTCATCATAAAAATGACTATATGTTAAAATATTATATTCTAAATAGATATTATTTATTTCCTATTCGAATAATATATTGATCCATTAAAACTTAACGATATTATTTCAGAGCTTGATATATTCCGTAGCGGGCTGGACAAATTTATATAGTGTTACTAAGCACTTAGCAGGTAATCCATAAGCATTAGGCAAATAAGACTTTCCTTTTTTTTCTAATTATCAAGTTGACTTTATAATTTGTACTAATGACGGGCTCGTTGGCGCGTTCGGTAGAACACCTGCCGTGCGCATCGATGGGTCGTGGGTTCGAATCTATCTATCCCGGTCGGAATCTAAATTCCGACCGGGTAACGAACCACCGTTCATAGATGGAAAAGCCGTGAAGTGCATATTGCGCGTTTCGGTTTCAGTCTATGGATTTCCGAATGCTCGAAGTAAAAATTAGGTCGACAACGCATCATTGACTGATGTTCTGTGGCTGAGGTATCACCTACGATCAAGTGAACCTCATGCTCGTCTGTCGGTATCTGACATAAAAAAATAACATTTTTATTTCTTCTTTTTTTGTAGGTTAAGTAGATATATTTTTAATTGTTTCTTTTGTTTACCATAATTGCCATATATTTTAGAACAACAAATTGTATCTTAATTAAATAAAACAAATAAAACTTTGTAGAAAATAGTTTTATATAATATGATGTGGAGTACTTTAATAAATAAATAAAAACTAAAAAAAACTAAGCTTTTTTGAAGTTCAGCATATTATTATCTAAGATAATTATCTATTTATAATAAAACAGACCAGAAAACACTGAACTTAATTTCCTTAAATTATGTGTAGGTACCTATATAAAACCTTAGTGCTCCAATAAAAACAGAATCTTTTGTTTTGCGGACAATGTGAAGCAAGGGATTCTAACCCTTTTCATTGGATCAAAATTTACTGATTTCTGATTACACTTCCTTAAGTCCCCAGAGCGACGCTGTTCACGTTCGAACTAAAAATATCGATACTTAAAGCTTTGTTGAACCCAAGTATACAAACACCGATACAAATTACCTACCTATGTATTGACATACATACCAGGGTGAATCAAAAAGTTCTTAGAAGTGCATATATATGAAACCTTTTTGGATCAAGTTCGATATTCAAATTAAAGAGTGTCTATCACACTATATTTATGCAGACTGTCACTTGTTTTTGTCAGTTCGTTCGCATGTAATAAATTTTTTTGTGCAACGAGTTGCTAAAAAGTCAAAATTATGGATAAAAGTGAGTTACGTGCGGTGATAAAATATCTCAGTTTGAAAAAAATGTCTACGAAGGAAATTTTTTTGGACATTCAGCAGACATTAGGGGGTGATGCTGTACCCTATTCTACGGTTGCGTACTGGGTGGCTGAATTTAAAAGAGGTAGATCAAGCTGTAAAGATGACCCGCGTTCTGGGCGGCCTTCAACCTCCGTTACAGAAGAAAATGTCAAAAAGGTTGAGAATCTGGTTTTGGAAGACAAAAGAATGACTATAAAACATATAGCTGAGATCCTAAAGATATCTTTTGGTAGCGTTCAATCCATTTTAATTGATTCACTGGGGTTCAAAAAAGTGTCTGCAAGATGGGTGCCACGAATGTTAACCGACGAAAACAAAAAGCGACGTTTGGAAATTTCCAAGCGTAATCTCGAAATGTTCCAGAGTGATTCGGATAATTTTTGCCGTCGTCTTGTCACCATGGATGAAACGTGGGTCCACCATTTTGATCCTGAAACTAAAAGACAAAGCATGTCTTGGAAACGACCATCCTCTCCATCCATCAAGAAATTTCGAGTTGCTCCTACCGCTGGCAAAGTTATGGCCTCTGTGTTCTGGGATAGTGAAGGAATCCTTTTTATTGATTACATGCCAAAAGGCCAGACGATTACTGGACCCTATTATGCAAATTTAATCCCGAAAGTGCGTGAAGCGATTAAAGAAAAACGTCGTGGAAAACTGTCGTTGGGCGTGTTGTTCCTTCAAGATAACGCTCCTGCTCATCGATCGGAAGTTGCGCTCAACGCAATCCGCTGTGCTGGCTTCAATCTCCTTGACCACCCACCATATTCTCCGGACTTAGCCCCAAGTGATTTTCACCTATTTCCAAAATTAAAAGAGGAAATTCGTGGAACAAAATTTCACGATAATGACGCGGTTATAGCTGCCGTAGAGGACTTTTTCGAGAGTAGAAAATAATTTTTTTTCACAAGGAATAAGGAAGTTAGAAACGCGTTATTCTAAATGCATTGGAGGGAGATTATGTAGAAAAATAAAATATTATTATTTAAATCTTTGCATTTTTTAATATTGATTCCAAGAATTTTTTGATTCACCCTCGTACCTTCGCGTCGATCATTTAATTATTATTTATTAATAGTACACACCATACTTTTACTTTCGTAAGCAAAGAAAATTCGGGCTTATGTTGAAAGAAGTAATACCTAATTTGAATTGAATAGCTTTTTAAAAATATATTCCATCCCTTAAAACAATTCTCTTTTAAGTGAAATATAATTTCTTTTAACAGAGTAGTAAATATAAAATAGTTATTAAACATTAAAATAGATCCATTGATCCGCTATTTCTGAGAAGTAACATGTTTTGATATTTTGACGATATGCACGTACTGACGGTCTCGGTCTCAAGTCTCAGGGCAACAATTTAAAAAAAAATGCTTTTGGGCAGGGTAGGTATAGAAAACTGTTCACCTACTTGCCTGTAAAGAAAAAATATCAGTAAAATAGACATAGAAATGTCTGCTCCATGCCAATTCAACGGGACTGATACAAATTACCCAAGAAGACTTAAGGCTTCACATAATGGTTAGAGACGTTAATATTTAGGTCTTTTAAAGTGACAAAAATTTAACGCGTACCATCTCGATGTCTGGAAGTCGTCAACTGCGCGATTTCTAAGATACTTCCTGCCTCACACAACCACTCTGTGGAGCTCATGAACTTTCAAGAAATGACCCTACATATTCCCTAAAGGTCGGCAACGCACTTTGGTGTTACGGATGTCTATGGGCGGTGGTAATCACTTACCATCACTGCCCGTTTGCCCTATTCTATAAAATGACATTATTCCTATGGTCACTCGTATAACTATATTCCAAAAGCTATAATGTAGATACGCAGTAGCGTATCAACCCGAATTAAAAAAATAACTGGAAATCAAAAAACAGTGAATCTCTAAGATTTTAATTTTTTAAATTTTTTAGTAAAAGCTCCTTATTTGCGGGGTATTCGTTCTGTAAATATGGCGCGAATACAGTAACCATGAATATTGAATGCTAATTGGGATTAAACGTTCCTAGATACCAAAATAAACATCTAAAATAAAATACATTTTAATGAAAGTTTTTAACAATATTGATTAATTGTTATTGTCAGGCTTAGGCATTACCTCCTAGGGGATTGCGGTCAAATCTTCATCTTGTGATTCAAGAAACACCTGAATGTCACTTGATTCTTCGCTGACTATAACAAAGGGTTTCGAATCCTATATAATATGTACCGATTAGATAGATAGATAAATACTTTATTGTACACAAGAAAAAATATAAACAAAGTTAAAAACTAGGTTATACAGATAAAAAAAAATATCTTTGCACAATATAGCATAATGCGATCTC
Organism: Anthocharis cardamines; assembly: GCA_905404175.1. NCBI lineage: Eukaryota > Metazoa > Arthropoda > Insecta > Lepidoptera > Pieridae > Anthocharis > Anthocharis cardamines. The sequence goes on along the minus strand of FR989957.1, from coordinate 3,070,615 downwards.
TGCCAGGCAAACGTCTGGGTATTAATTTAAGTAAAACAATTATAACACTAAAAGTGTATCTAAATTATAGCACATATTATTGAACAATTTTATACTCATCAGATGCAGATGTAATATGTAATTGTATGAAGAGAAAAAGCAAAAAGAAAAAAGCGAAATTGTAAGCCGCGAATACGCGAAACGCGAAACGCGAATAAAGGAACCGTGAAGATTTTACTGTATTTTAATTTACTTAGCGCGTTTCAAAATTATAAGTGCAATAACTTCTTCGCAGGGAAATAAGTACCATGATTAAAGGTTGTTTTTATCGTTTTATATTTACTTATCAATTATTAACAAAACTTAGATAAATGATAATAACTCAAACGGCTCCTGGCAGCGCTGACTGACTTGTCTCGTTGTACCAGCAAATCAAATATTTAGAAGAATAGATACTTATCTATATAAATACAATAACTCGCGTATAGCATAAAGATGATAAGTTGATTAGTATAAGATGACTAGTATATATATAAGTCAATATTGAGGTTCAATAAATCATACATACGTTATTTTAAATAAATTTCGGGATTATCTACAGAACTTGGCACCCATTTAGATCTTAATTCTTTTTTTTTTCAAAGAAGTCGACAACCACACCATATCATAATATCGAACTTGGCTCTCATTTTCACATTTATATTTTTGGTGGGATATTATATTATAAGCCAATCGATTTACATACATTACATAATCTTTCTTAGACCTAAAAACATGGGAATTGCATAATATTATGTTTATGTATTTTCGAATGCTTTGAGTAGAAATAAATAGGCCGCCTTTATATTAGAGATAAATCGATGTTCTGTTTAATACCAATATGAAACGATTTTTACCGATTTTCAACAATCCGTTTGCATCCCTACATTTATCAGATGGAGCGCTCAGAAAAACGAACTGATGCCAGCTCAGTCGTCGTTGAAAGCTGTGCTGTATCGTGAAAAGGCATACATTAAGGTTTAAGGTTTGTAGAAAACATAAGAATAAGATTCACGCAGAACACTATTCGCTATGATGAGAGCGTGTAGAACTAGGAGCTTGGCTTTCCATAATAACTGTTAACTTTTACTTTTTTACAGTGCAAGCAAGTACTTTCTCGTCTTGGCGTTACTTTACATGAAAATCTATCATAATAGACATGTAGTGGTAATAAGTTATACATTATAAGTAAGTATTATTGTGAAAGTAGGGAAACGAAAAAGATTTATGAAACTGGTGTGAGTGGGAGAGTCGGGAGTGGTCGACCTAGGCGAACGTACCTCGATCAGATCGGGGACGTTCTGCAAAAGGGCCAGATCAAAAGTACTCGTAACTCGTAACTCGATGAAAGTAGAAGAAGCGAAAGTGGTATGTAAGGATCGGAGCATATGGAATTCCGTGATCTCTGCCTACCCCGATGGGAAAGAGGCGTGATGTATATGTATGTATGTATGTAATAATGAATGTTATTACTAAAATAAAATAAAATCGGAATAAATTAAATATGGCAAAGTAATAAGTTTTAAGTTTAGTGTGAAATGTAATAATCTCAATAACTCATTAATTTTGATTGCTGTTGTTTCAAATAAATAGATGTAAACATCGTACTAGAAAGTCAATACTTCAATGTATTGTAATAGTAATACCATTAATGGCATATCGATGTTTTTAAAAAATACCGATATCGTCTATAGACATCCCACATGCTCAATGCGTTTTAATTCAAACTTGAAGTAGCCAATAGCAGCTTTTCTGTTTTCCTTCCCGCCTTTCGCACCTCTTGCCGATCTTAGTGACTTAGAATCAATGCAATTTTGCTGAGATGCGGCATCTATTGGGGGTAATCTGTGGGTTGGACTTATTATTATAATCATTGATTGTTATTTGTTGATTTAAATAAGTAGGTACCGGTATAGGTAAGCCCGCCTAATAGCTTATAGTCTTAGGGCCAGTCTCACCGGTTCTAAATAAAGTTTCAGTTAGTTATTTGCCATTTAACACTATCTCACAGTTAAAGGTTGCTGATATATTTTTTTTGTTTCACCATCTAACTCATAGATAAATTAACTGACAAATAAATTTATCCGCCACTTATTATTTGACGGAACGGCAACATCGCATTTTTACGTTTCGATACGACGAGCAAATTATTGCTATTTAAAATCTATTTTGAAGACTTAAATTGTATATTATTTTTTATTTAAAATGAGATACGTTTACTTTTTTAGGGCCAGTCTCACCGGTTCTAAATAAAGTTTCAGTTAGTTATTTGCCATTTAACACTATCTCACAGTTAAAGGTTGCTGATATATTTTTTTTGTTTCACCATCTAACTCATAGATAAATTAACTGGCAAATTAATTTATCCGCCACTTATTATTTGACGGAACGGCAACATCGCATTTTTACGTTTCGATACGACGAGCAAATTATTGCTATTTAAAATCTATTTTGAAAACTTAAATTGTATATTATTTTTTATTTAAAATGAGATACGTTTACTTTTTTAGTGTTCTCAAATATGATTTAATATATTATGATGATAATAGACAGTGTATGTAATATAAATAATAAATATTAGTATGATTACAAGTTTGTGTACCAAATGTATTTACGTCAAATGGAAACGCAGATGTCATTTGTGACAAGGAATCTGACTTGTTCGGCTTATTGACTATTTTGTTATTTTATATTTATTTAAAATGGAAAACATAAGCGTGAAAGAAGCTTTAATTTTAGTTAAGATTAAACGGATCTAGTAACGCTTGCAGACGCAAAAAACGTGATGCGACTGTGACTTGGTAAAAGACTGTGACTGGTCGAACTTGAATTCGTGTATGCGGTGATATTAGTTATTTCGTCTATGTATTTGCGTGTTGTTCCCACGAGAATGTAAGTGAGTGCTCCTATTTCACCATACATTCTGCTGATAGAGGACAAATCTTTGTTTTTATTTATTTTTATTTTTTCGATTATTATAGTTAAATACTTAAAGATGTCATGTGGAACATGGTGTAATGGTTGCAGCTCCTTACAAAAAAATTGTAAAACAAAAACTTGGCGATTAAAAAAGAGTGGCGGCGAGTTTCTTGCCAGTTCTTCTCGTCCGCTCTACGCCCTTGATTTGAGAACTGGCAGTAAATGTAAAATTAGAAGCATTTAATATGTATTTTTTATTGACGTTCATAAGTGTACATTGTGTTACCTAAATGAATAAATGATTTTTGAATTTGAATTCGAATTTGAGTAAAGAAAAAGCCTGGAAGGATCTTGGGACGGTATTTAAAACATCATCTGGGTCAATATATCGCAATTACAAACACCTCAAGTTAAAATATGAGGGTGTTAAAAGAGATAACAAGGATATTATACACGAATTAGAAAAACAACATCTTCTCAAAATAGACTTATTAAATAAGAATTTGGGACAAAAGTGAAAAAAAAAATCATAAGTTTGGGAGTCAAACTTACAGTGTTTTATTTTTTGTGCAAATTTTAGTTAAATACTAATCATTAACTCATACAGTCATAAACTTTTTTATCAGGATTCTGTAAGTAGTGCACAGTAGTACAATATAGTATTGATTTTTCACTTGGAAAATAAATGACATAATATTGTAATAAGAACTTTCTTTATTTTAACAGGTTTTCCTTAAATATTCAATTTGTTAATATTGATTAACTACTAGGGAACCGCCCGGCTTCGCACGGGTGCAATCTAGACAAAAAATAATAAAGATAATTGAAATTTCATATATCTAATACTTTATTTACCAATCAGTTGTCTTTATATCACTTTCTATTAATTGTAGAATATTATAAACAGTCATTTTGGTAAGGAATTGAATTCTAAAATCTTTATCGGCGAGTGATTCAAAATAATTTGGTCTACGGCAAATTATTCGAATCGTACATCAAATAAAAATTCAAATAAATCTATCTCGTGACTACAGTCTGCACTAGTAGAATTTATTATACTGAAAAATATCCCAAAACTATTTCTATTCCCGCCATTTATATGTTATCTTCCAGTTAAAAACTTTAACATCCACTTGAATCGGCTGTTAAGTTACCAGCAACTTTATCTGCCAGATATTTGTATTCAAGACTTGTGAAACCGAAATTTGTAGTTTATCTTGCAGATAAGTTCCGAATAGGCTATTCGGGACTTTATCAGCAAGCGGTGAGACCGGCCCTTAGTGTTCTCAAATATGATTTAATATATTATGATGATAATAGACAGTGTATGTAATATAAATAATAAATATTAGTATGATTACAAGTTTGTGTACCAAATGTATTTACGTCAAATGGAAACGCAGATGTCATTTGTGACAAGGAATCTGACTTGTTCGGCTTATTGACTATATTGTTATTTTATATTTATTTGAAATGGAAAAACATAAGCGTGAAAGAAGATTTAATTTTAGTTAAGATGAAACGGATCTAGTAACGCTTGCAGACGCAAAAAAACGTGATGCGACTGTGACTTGGTAAAGTAAAGAAAAAGTCTGGAAGGATCTTGGGACGGTATTTAAAACATCATCTGGGTCAATATATCGCAATTACAAACACCTCAAGTTAAAATATGAGGGTGTTAAAAGAGATAACAAGGATATTATACACGAATTAGAAAAACAACATCTTCTCAAAATAGAGTTATTAAATAAGAATTTGGGACAAAAGTGAAAAAAAAATCATAAGTTCGGGAGTCAAACTTACAGTGTTTTATTTTTTGTGCAAATTTTAGTTAAATACTAATCATAAACTCATACAGTCATAAACTTTTTTATCAGGATTCTGTAAGTAGTGCACAGTAGTACAATATAGTATTTTTAGAACCAGAAGGGAAATAAATTTTAAAAAAAATAGAGAACACTTTAACATACAACTTTATTACAAAAATATCACAAAATCAAATTTAACCAAACTTCCAGCAAATCATCTAATACAATCAAGAAATGTACTTACAGCGTAATCACAGACAAAATTAGCACTAAACAACACAAAATGACTCTCGCGAAGACAATAATTCAAAATGTAAACAATAAGAGTTGTTGCCTGGTCGACTGACGAAAGACGAATGTGTCAGTTTGACGGAATGACACCGTATTTATAACAAGGGTCGTTCGACCGGTGGGGGTAGTGCTAACACGGCCTCTCCTGACGTAGAGTTGTCCTCAACTCCTAAGGGCTGCGTCTTCTATTCTTCATCTAGAAGGGGCATGGACAATCCAACTCGACAGCCGGAGGGAGAAGGTCCAGCCTCAGGTTCACGACGAGGTGCGGATGTGCAGTGAAGTTTCAGGACCGGGCTGATCAATCGTGGTTCGATCTCGATGAACCAACTTCCAAATCATCAGTTTCGTCATCTGCAAAGTATGAGAACATGAACAAAAGTGGTTTTAAACAAATGAACAACATTTGCCATCTTTTCTCCTTTCATTTGCTATCCTTTCAGTCAATTTATACATCGCCTATCGCAAATTAAATCATTCTCACTCTTTTCTTTCATTCATCTCACAAAAAAAGTTAATGAAATAGGCCTTTGGTCCTGTTAACACATAGCGAATTTCCAAGCTTCGCTCAGCAGCTGGTGTCCAGTTCCTGGACGCTTCAGCAGGCGGCGACGCTTGAGCGAACTTCCAAGCTTCCCGTAGCAGCCGATGTCCAGTCCCCGGATGCTTCAGCAGGCGGCGACGCTTGAGCGAATTTCCAAGCTTCTCGTAGTAGCTGATGTCCAGTCCCTGGATGCTTCAGCAGGCGGCGACGCTTGAGCGAACTTCCAAGCTTCCCGTAGCAGCCGATGTCCAGTCCCCGGATGCTTCAGCAGGCGGCGACGCTTGAGCGAATTTCCAAGCTTCTCGTAGTAGCTGATGTCCAGTCCCTGGATGCTTCAGCAGGCGGCGACGCTTGAGCGAACTTCCAAGCTTCCCGTAGCAGCCGATGTCCAGTCCCCGGATGCTTCAGCAGGCGGCGACGCTTGAGCGAATTTCCAAGCTTCTCGTAGTAGCTGATGTCCAGTCCCTGGATGCTTCAGCAGGCGGCGACGCTTGGAGTTCTTCATCCAGAGTGATTCCGACTATGCACATAGTGCAGACACGGATAATAGGCAACCAATGCCATCCCGACTATGCATCTTGTGCAGACACGGGTAGTCCAACTATGCACTTCGTGCAGACATGGACAGTCCAACTATGCACCTTGTGCAGACATGGACAAACAACCGACCCGACTATGCATCTTGTGCAGACACGGGTAGTCCGACTATGCATCTTGTGCAGACACGGACAGTCCAACTATGCACCTTGTGCAGACATGGACAAACCACCGACCCGACTATGCATCTTGTGCAGACACGGGTAGTCCGACTATGCATCTTGTGCAGACACGGACAGTCCAACTATGCACCTTGTGCAGACATGGACAAACCACCGACCCGACTATGCATCTTGTGCAGACACGGGTAGTCCGACTATGCATCTTGTGCAGACACGGACAGTCCAACTATGCACTTTGTGCAGACATGGACAAATAATGAAGCGAAGTTACACCGACTATACACGACGTGCAGACACGGAAGGTCCGACTGTGCACGACGTGTAGACACGGGAGGTCCGACTGTGCGCGACGTGTGGACTCAGGATGTCCGACTATGCAGACACGGACCTGTAACTAACTTTCAAACGATAAATAGAACAAAGCGAGAAAACTCGCTGTATCCATTCGAAAATAAGCAGCATTTTGTAAACTAGACCAAGTATGAAACAACCTGATATATGTACCGATCACCCGGGGCAGTTCCCGTCGGGGGAGTGCCTCTCACGACTCGCTAGGGGTCTACGTATATTTACGTGAGACATAGCTTTGCGTGTGTGAATCAGTTCCACATAAAAGAATACATCAACTCAGGATAACTCAATTTATCATACGGACAATATATGTCACTGTCATGACTACACCACGACTCGTCAGAGGCCAACTTGTGGCATAACCCTGCATGTACTTTAACTGCAAGATCACATATTTAAATTACAGCACACATATCAGGAGACAGCTCTCCTCGACGTACGTTCACTCAGGTAATAAGTACCTGCGATACATATAAAGTGATACACGAAATAAATGGATAATGATGCGTACGCTTATTCCGTGATCTCACATAAGCAACCATACGCCGTCGGCCGTCCTGCCCTTGACAAACCAGATTGTCTCGTTGAACACCCGCGACCGTCACTCGGGGCCAGCTCACTACGCCGCGTAACACTGAAGCTGTTCGCGGTGGTGTCTACTTTCCTAGAGCTCGGCTTCACCTGACCAGTACTCACTACCCTGCCTAAGTACTCAACTTCGGTTCCGAAAAAAAAGACCGATTATGGTCGCGAGACTTACGGTGAGCACTACGAGAACGGTCTCGCGGGAGACTTCGAAAACTTGCCCCGCGAACGATTAAGCGTACGAATTCACGGCCTACAAGGTGATATAAATACGCTCATTGATACGAGATACAAAAATAAATTATATTATCCGACGTGCAGAATAAATATGGCAAGCAAAAGTACTATATTTATGGCAATCAAAATTTATAATAAAGTTTCAGATAACATTAAAGAATTACCAACACATTTATTTTTAAGAAGGTTGACGAAATGGTTAATGACAAAGCAATTTTATAATATTAATGAATTTTTGTATAGTAACAATAATGAATAAGTTTTGACATGTATAAAATTGACTGTAAATATTGACATGTATCTATAAATTGACTTTGAAAAATTTTGAATTTCTAAACAATCAAATTATAATGTTGTCATGTTTCTTTTTTTTTAAATAATGTTATTTTTGCACGCCCAATATACGGGCAGAATGTCTAGAACTCAACCAAACGTGTACATCTGTAACCACTACATTCTGGCAAATAAATGTTTTTGAATTTTTGAATTTTGAATTTTTTTACTCCGTGAACAATCACGCGAGCCATTTTGTGAGCGCTCTTTAGTACCCGTCATTACGAAATTTGAGCAAAACAACAAGATAGCAAACACAAAATTAAATTAACAAAAATCACTGTAAATGTGGGTAGATTTGCCTTCAGTTTGGTTCGTGGGCTTTAATCTAGAAGTTCTTTATCCCACTTCTGATTTTAGAACCAGAAGGGAAATAAATTTTAAAAAAAATAGAGAACACTTTAACATACAACTTTATTACAAAAATATCACAAAATCAAATTTAACCAAACTTCCAGCAAATCATCTAATACAATCAAGAAATGTACTTACAGCGTAATCACAGACAAAATTAGCACTAAACAACACAAAATGACTCTCGCGAAGATGTGGCGTCAGATGTAATGTAATAATTCAAAATGTAAACAATAAGAGTTGTTGCCTGGTCGACTGACGAAAGACGAATGTGTCAGTTTGACGGAATGACACCGTATTTATAACAAGGGTCGTTCGACCGGTGGGGGTAGTTCGACAGTATTGATTTTTCACTTGGAAAATAAATGACATATTGTAATAAGAACTTTCTTTATTTTAACAGGTTTTCCTTAAATATTCAATTTGTTAATATTGATTAACTACTAGGGAACCGCCCGGCTTCGCACGGGTGCAATCTAGACAAAAAATAATAAAGATAATTGAAATGTCATATAATATCTAATACATTATTTACCAATCAGTTGTAATCTTTATATCACTTTCTGTTAATTGTAGAATATTATAAACAGTCATTTTGGTAAGGAATTGAATTCTAAAATCTTTATCGGCGAGTGATTCAAAATAATTTGGTCTACGGCAAATTATTCGAATCGTACATCAAATAAAAATTCAAATAAATCTATCTCGTGACTACAGTCTACACTAGTAGAATTTATTATACTGAAAAATATCCCAAAACTATTTCTATTCCCGCCATTTATATGTTATCTTCCAGTTAAAAACTTTAACATCCACTTGAATCGGCTGTTAAGTTACCAGCAACTTTATCTGCCAGATATTTCTATTCAAGACTTGTGAAACCGAAATTTGTAGTTTATCTTGCAGGTAAGTTCCGAATAGGCTATTCGGGACTTTATCAGCAAGCGGTGAGACCGGCCCTAAAATAATATAATTATTAGTGAGTATAATACATTCTTAGTTTAAAATAAAGAGATTTGATAAAAATTATTGATATTTTTTTTTTGTTTACCGATTATTTGTCCAAATATACCGATTTTACTTTGCAATCTTACCGATTTCACATTTTGATGTTACTGTTCGAAAATGACATTGACGTATTGAAAACATATCAGCGGGGTTAGAACGCAAAACGTAAAACGATTCGACTGATCGTCTCGCTTCATTGTAATTGGTGTAGAGACTCTCTACACCAATCACAACGAAGCGAGAGAGTCTCTACACCAATCACAATGAAGCGAGACGATCAGTCGAATCGTTTTGCGTTTTGCGTTCTAACCCCCCTGTTTTTTTAATGTTTTATTAATCACAAACATTTAACACATTACACACTCGACATTGGCAGAATCCGCCTCTGGTGGTAGTTGCCATTCATTAAAAGAAGAAGAAGAAGACATTTAACACACTCAAGTTATAAATACTTAAATGGATTCAATTAAATAATTAGGTTTGCATAAATGAGAATGTTGGTTAAATCAATTGTAAGGACAAAACACAATGTCATTCAAACGGGGCTATTACGATATTTTTGTTAAAACATGTGCAAACTATCCCTCAAATATTGCTGTAAGACATTACAATAATGGTCATTACAATAACTTTACATACTCTGAACTATATGGAGTTTGTGAGTACATATCTCAAAACTTACAACATCTTAATTGCAACAAAGGGATAGTTGGTTTGATAACAGAGAGGAATGTTATTGTTCCTAGTGTAATAGCAGCGTAAGTTCTACTAAGTATTTATATATGTATAACTCATTGATGGCATCTCCAATTACTAACTGTAAGAGGACATTGCATTTATAAAGCATAAGTTTTAGTTCATTGTTGGTTCTATAGTGTATAGAATTTATGTTTTATTTACCAGTTTTTGTTATTATTTCAGAGCCCACAAAAGCTGCACAACATTCATGTTCCTTGATCCATCACAAGATTTAGAGCCAATAATTAATGAAATTAAATTTAATTTCATAATTTCTATTAAAATGGTAGAAGACAACTCAGAAAATCTGCTCAATAAAACACCAGACAAATCAATTATATTTTTTAACTTAAAATTACATATTTATAACTTTCAAGAAAATTATGTTAATTCTCAATATGGGCCTGAATATTCTTTTATTGCTATGACCTCAGGGAGTACAGGTGATCCGAAACATATAAAGGTGCCCATTCAATGTCTACAGCCCAACATTGATGACCTGACAAAATTATTTGTTATTACACAAGAAGATGTCATATATTTTTCAACCCCTTTAACTTTTGATCCTTCAATGATAGAAATCCTTCTTGCTTGCATGAATGGTGCATCTCTTCTTATCGCTCCTGAAAAAACAGACATACTTTTTCCTGAAAGCCAAGATAATTCAATAACATTTTGGCAGACAACACCATCAAAATTTTTTCAATTTTCAAATGCAGATATTCAAAATAAAATCCTTTCGCCTCAGTCTAGTTTAAAAATATTAGCATTAGGAGGTGAACCTTTAAATGGTATAAAACGGTTGAGAGAACTAAAGCATGCTCATAATCAAACAAAATTATTCATTCTGTATGGTGTAACTGAGATGTCTTGTTGGGCAAGTGTAGCTGAATTGGATCTCAACAGAATTCTCACAGATATGGAAGTGCCTCTCGGAAATTGTTTATCAGAAACTGATATAGTTGTTGAACATAATAAGGATACAAGAGACACAGGAAGAATTATTTTAAGTAAGATTTATTTACAAATTATATTTATAAATTTTTAATTGTTGTGAATTGCTATAATTGTTAACCTATTTAATTTTATCATTTCAGTGAGTAAAACTAGAAAGTGTGTTGTTTTAAATAAATCCTGTGGTACAGATGAACAGAGTTCTCTAAAATTTGTTGATACTGGAGACATTGGTGAAATAAGGAATGGTGTTATTTATTATAGAGGCCGTAAAGATGATATAGTGAAAAGATTTGGCCATAAAGTTAACTTGCAACTCATTGAATCTATCATCATGCAGTGTCCCAGAGTTAAAACTTGCTCATGTGTTTGGTTGCCGAAGCCAATGCTTCTTGTTGTATATTTTTCATCTGAAACACTAAGTAGCCAAGAGTTAGCAGATTTTTTGAAGTGCAAACTAGATGACAAACACTGGCCTGATAAGACAATACGAGTTGACAATTTGCCAACTAATCCACATGGAAAAATATCAAGACAAATGTTGGTTCAAATGTTTGAAAAAATGCTGCCGCTACCACAATCAGTCAGCTCCCTTAAAGTAGTATTATTAAAAGAATTAAAAGTTAGTCTCAACAAAAAATTTACATATGATGAAATCAAAGATAAAGATTTTTTCTCTCTTGGTGGAACATCATTCCTAGCCATATCCATGTGCAATAAATTATCTTTAACATGCCCACGGTTTGGAAAATTCATTCTACCATATTTATTAACCCAAAAGAGTACTATAGATCAAATATTGCAACTTGCAATAAAGGAATTAGGCTTAGAAAATAAACCTAAGAAGAGATTAAAAAGGTAATTATTTTGTAATTTATATTAAATTTACTTTTATATTTTTTAACTAACTTTTTACTAAGACTATTATAGTTATCAACAATGTCCATAAAAAATGTCACAAATGTATTCCTGTTCTGTTTAAACAGGAAGAGTAACCCTAGATAAATGGATAGAATCACAACCAATCAAATTTTGTTACCTTAAGTAACTCCCTTTAAAATAAACTATCTATATTCTATAGTGAAATAATATATATTTTGGTCTATATTTGCCATTAAATATCATTCTAATGAAATAATGTTATCTATAAAGGACTCGATCAACATCGGAGAGTCATTTTTCTACATCTCAGTCTATCAAGAAAATAATGGAAAGTTTGACCAATACCAATCCAGTAGAATTTATGGTTGCCTGGTCATTTGATACAGGGAAATGTGTTGATGCTTCACCTACTTTATTTCAACATGGATAGTAAGTATTTATTATTATCACTTCTGCAGGTCTCAAATATAATAAACTTACATTTTAAATCAAGATGTAAATGGTTCTATTAATTTAATAATCTAGACTCTAGACTATGCCAATGCAAAATATTAAATGAAACTATCACTCCACTTTTTCTCATTTATTAGTAGCATATTTATTACTCATTAATCATTATTTAATTATTTATCCTAATTTACACATTGCATTTTTTAGCAAACTATATGTGACAGTAGGCAGTCACTCTGGTAAAATTGTTGTAGTTGATGCAATCAGTGGCCTAACACAAGGTCTAATAAAAGTGAAGTCTCGTGTTGAAGCCCCTATATATTGTTCGAGTGAAGCGCCGCTGTCCATGCCTTGTGGTATGGTCGGCGCTTACGACGGAACAATCATATGCTTTACATTAGAAAACTGCACAGAGCTCTGGAGAATAAATATTGGTTGTATGATTAAAAGTAAAGCCACATTTTGCAAAGGACAACTTTATGTTGCATCCTATTATTAGGCCAGGTTTTGTTCCAGAAATGAAATAACTCCAATCCTTCAGTATTTGTATATTATATTCCACAACAATCACTTTTCCTTAGAGCTAAACACTTTATAGCTATAGTAACTGACACGTCAAGACACGTCCGTCTTGCACTAAGTAAGATGGTCGACTGCCGACGAAAAATGAGTGAGTCTTATATTTGAACGAAATAGTCAATTGACTTACTGAATTAATTAAATAAATAAAATATTAGGATATTATTTAAAAATATTAAATGTTGGCAAAAGTTAATGAAAAATCAAATGAGTATGTGTTATTACTATAATATTTTATGTATTAACCTAACAGTTCGGCCATCCTACTAAGTGCGTGTCCTCACGCTTGTTAACAATTTTATAGAAATAACCAAATCAATAACAAACAAAAATATTATTTTGAAATTATCTACATCATAATTTGACAATATTCTTATTAATTAACTTACAATAAGTTATGATTCACTTAAATTTAATTATACAATAATTATTGTTGGTAACAAATCACTTTGTTAAATAGCAACACAACAAACATTAATTCATTATTTAACAATTATTAACCCACTAATCTAAATCGTCACCAAACCAAGGTTGAATTTTATCAATTGCTACTACAGCCTCATACTTCCTATTCTGTTTACGTGTAAGAGGGGTATCTTTTATCAGAAACCTATCATTTGGAAGTACTTTAACTATGCGGTATGGGCCCTGATATTTACAGACAAGTTTCTGTGATTTACCATCGTGTGGCATTTGCCGTTCTACACGGACCAAATCACCTTTTTTGTAAGGCGTTGAGGATTTTCGGTGTTTATTAAAATTTTCTGCGTCTTTAGTCTGCTGTTTTTCCATCCTATCACTAGCTTCATTTCTTACTTCATCTAATTCATCTACAGGGATTTTATTAAGAGTGTCATAGATAACTTCGTGTAAAATACCTTCGGTCCTACCTATTATATTAAACCCGAACAACAACTCTGATGGACTTTTTTGTGTCGTTTTGTGTTTTGTCGTGTTAATGCCAATCTGGATGTCTGAGATGTGTTCGTCCCAATATCCATATGCCGTTGACAGACCATCTAAAATAGTACGGTTGAATCTTTCAACCTGACCATTGGCTCTTGGTGTTGCGACGGCATTGCTGATGTGTTTGATGCCATAATTTAATGTAAAATCTTGGAAAGTTTTACTTGTAAAGCTCGAACCTTTATCAGTGATGAGTCGAGATGGGATGCCAAAATAACTAATGTGCTCCTTCATTACATTAATCGACGTGATTGATTTCGTATTTTTGACAGCGGTAATGTTAATGAATTTTGTAAAGGCGTCAACTAGAACTAGCAGATAACAGTTACCTCTTTTACTTTTCACGAATGGTCCTAGGTGGTCTGCATGCACGGTGTGAAAAGGGATACTTACTTTTTCGATTGGGTGCAATTGGCCCTCCCGCTTCCCTCCTGGAGCTTTATGATGAGCGCACTCTAGACAAGAGGTAACATATTTTTTTACAAACCTTCTCATCTTGGCAAACCAATAGTGTTCTTGAATACGTTTAAGCGTTTTTTCAAAACCGTAGTGCCCGATATCATCATGGTTCCTCTTAAGTATCTGCCAGCGTACTCCCTTGGGGACTAACCATTTGAGCTCACCATCCACCACCCGATAAACCCTGTCATTTTTAATCTTATAGTTCTTGAGTATTTCTACTGCTTCAGACGACTGCGGATCTGTTAATATGTCCTTGATTCGCCTTACCTCATCATCAGAACTTTGCACCGTAGAAATCCAATCTTGGTCCGTCTGTTCTATTGGCAGAACGTCTAAAACATGCAAATCATTGGTGGCGCAATCCACGGGATTACGACTGAGTGCATCGGCGTGAGCCATTTTAACTCCTGGTCTGTATTCAATGGTGCAGTCGTACTCCTGAAATTGTACCCACCAACGCGCAATACGTGGGATTAAGTCCCTCTTTGTAAGCGTCGATCTCAATGCATGGCAGTCTGTTAGGATTTTGAACGGAATTCCAATTAGGTAAACTCGAAAACGGTTCAGAGATGCTACGACAGCAAGAGTTTCGAGCTCGTAAGCGTGCATCTTACGCTCGTCAATACTGGTTTTCCGGCTGAAGAAGGACACTGGCTGTAACATACCGTGAACATTCCGCTGCAATAAGATTCCTGCAAGGCCTTCTTTACATGCGTCCGTGTGCAGCTCGGTTTCAGCTTTGGGGTCATAGAGAGCTAAAATGGGTCTACTCACCAACATGTCTTTAACCCGTTGGAATGCTTCTTGTTGCATAGGGCCCCAACTCCACTCTACATTTTTTCTAAGAAGATCTGTCAATGGTGAAGTACACGTTGCATAACCTTTGATAAACCTTCTAAAGAACCCTGACAGGCCTAAGAATTGCCGCAGTTCATGTTGATTACTCGGTCTCGCAAATTTTGATACTGCATCAGTCTTCCTTGATCCTGGTCGAATACCGTCGCCACTGACTTCAAAACCTAGAAAGTCAATCTTATCTAAGAAGAAATTACACTTACTTAGTTTTAAGGTGAGGCCTCCCTTTCTCAAAAGCTGTAAGACTTCCTCAAGTCTGCATAAACCTTCGTCGAAATCTCTAGAGGGGATCAATACGTCATCCATATACACTAGAGCATACTTTACCTTTGCGTCATTAAGTATTTTATTGATCGCTCTCTGGAATACTGATGGCGCATTCACGAGACCGAAAGGCATGCGATTATATTCGTAAAGGCCGTCTGGCGTAACAAAAGCGGTTTTGTTTCGAGACTCTTCCGAAACTGGGATCTGATAGTAGCCTGACGCTAAATCTAAAGATGTAAACAGTACACTACCAGATAATAAGTCGAGTTGATCCTCCACCCGTGGTAATGGGTAATGGTCCTTTTTAGTCTTTTTATTCAAAGCCCTGTAGTCCACGCATAATCGCTTCTCACCTGTCTTCTTCTGAACCAAGACAATTGGGCTGGCGTACGAGGAAGAAGACTCTCTGATGATGCCACTCGCCTCCATGTCCTTGACCATATCTCTCACTAAAATACGCTCAGAGTGTGACATGCGATATGGGCGGTATACTACAGGCTCAGAATCGCTTAGCTCTATAACTAGTTCCGCGGCATTGGTTAACCCTAGGTCTTTGAGACCACTAGAGAAACAGTCGTTATATTTGTAAAGCAATTTTTGTAATTCAGAGCGTTCTTCTTGAGTTAAGTTAATATTACAGTTTACTGTATCATCTATGTATTCTTCTTGGAAAGTGACACTGCATGAATTATAAACATTGCTGCACAAAAAGGCCCGAGTAAGAAGGGTATTCACTTTAATGTTAACATCACCGGTCGATACATTATTGCCTAGTAGTGCCCCCCGCCCTTTCTTAATTTCGTATTGACCGGGAAAGAGATAAAATTGTTTCCCTTCAGTCTCCCTTAAAGACCCATTAACTGAAACATTGCAATCAATCAACTCTGTCGTGCTTACTGGAATGGCAGCTAGTTTGCTGTAAGAAAGGGTAGTATCTTTGGAAACGGAAAGATGTACCTTTGTATTAGCGATTCTCTGAAACATTAATTTATCAGGCATCTTTGTAATTTGTATGTCGGGTTTCTCAGTAAAAGAATGACCTAGTAGAACTGGGTGCACCAGAACGTAATCCTCCACCACATAGAGGTCAATAAATTCCTGAAGACCTTGGACTTCTACATTGGCTGATACTACGCCGACTGGGCATGTTATGCTGCCGCCTATACCTCTGAGCATGGGCATATCACTCTGATTACATACTTTTAAATTTAGATCTTTGGCAACGCTGCTCCTTATCAAGGAACATTGACTACCTAAATCGATATGGCAAAGTACTGGAAAACCGTCAATTTTTACTTCAAAGACGTATTTGTTATTAGGGTTAGGTTCTGTAATTACCTCAGACACCTGTTTTTCATTTTTGTCGCTGTTCTGAGTCTGATTGGGGGGTGTGTTGGGCTTATTTCTAAAACAATTAGCTGTCTGGTGCCCTACCCTATCACAGGTAGTACACTTCACTAGGGGCTTCTCGCATCTAAAGCTGGGATGACCTATCTCGTGGCAGTTATAGCAACGTATGGTATTGTTAACATTCCCTACTCTTGATGAACCTGGTTGACTCGAGCTACTAGGAATTGGTTTGCGAACAAAAGGTTTTCTAGCTGAGTCGTTAGATTCTCTTATATGTCCTACCTTGACGGTCCTAAAATACTTTAGAACCTGCTCAGGCTCGTTAAATTGAGCTGCTTGAGCGCCTACTTTAATCGCGCGATCCTCAACGCCATATAATAAACAATCGACTGCGTGTCTACCATAGATTTTACAACGGTTCAAAAGATTAGTTTTAGCATAATAATAATGTTCCAAAGACTCTCCGTACTTAACCCTTTTAGCTAACATCTCGGTCAAGAGCTCAGCGTAGTCTTCGCGACATGGAAACGACTCTAACAATTTCTTTTTCCATTCTGACCAACTATACAATAGCGTAGGTAAACCCTGATACCAGGTACGCGCAACGCCTGCTAACTTAGGCAACGAATAATGGATTATTTCTTTTTCATCCCACCCATAAATCTCGGCACATTCTTCAACCTTCGTTATCCATGTCAAAATTGTTTGTTCCTTTGACATAGGGTCAAATTCAGGTAAGCAATTCGTATTAAAGGTTAATTTAGTCTTCTCTGAGCTCTTTACCTGATTTAGAATACTTAAAAATTTATCAAGCATTATATTAGTATCAGATTGCTTACTTGCTACGTTAGGTCGCTTATTTCTTCGAGTCCTTGAGTAATGTTCATCGTCCGATTCCGAAGCAGACGAATCATACCTTCTTCTCTTCCTCTGATCTCGCCTTTCATCTTTCCTTCGGATCCTTCCACGCCGGTAACCTTCAGTATCAGATTCGCTCGATAAGCTGCGCCGATACCTTCGGCATCCAAATCGTAAATTCCGATCCTGACCCTTAACCTTGGGTACTCCTGGATCATCCACTTGTGTCGGCCCTTCCCCTCGACCGATCACAAGTCCATTATTATCGCCACTCAACCCTTCACCTTGGGTTATCCTGTGACTCCCGTTATTATCGTCACTCAACCCTTCACCATGGGTTATCCTGTGACTCCCGTTATTATCGTCACTCAACCCTTCACCATGGGTTATCCTGTGACTTCCATGACCTTGGGCCATGTCTCCAGTATTATCCATAATCTGAAACTTTCACAAATAAGCTTAGAATTTGCATTGATCATTTTTAATCATATAATTTCTCCTTAAATACGTAAATATAACCATCCAAAAAAAAAGAAAACTTTGGTATATATTAAATAAAGTAAAAAAATAGTAGGTAGGTAGATGAAAACAGTAAATTATTGTTTTCCAGCATTGGGTGTTAATACACTTTAACCGTGGAATACTGAAGCGACAATCAAAACTTGAGGGCTTTTTAAAATGTTTATGTCTTTAATTTTACCTTCGTAATGAAAGGGTTAGATATACTTTTAAGTACACCTCAATGTTGATTAGCGTTCGAGATTTCGGCCATAAATCCTTTAGTAATAAGTTTAAATCTTGTATGCTGTTTATATTTCCGATCAATAGTATGATAAAATCTTAGAGATTCACGAATTATAAATTTAACGATTAAAAAAAAGTAAACACGTATTGATCACATTGATTGGTGTAATTTAAATCGATTACAGCTTAAAATAAGTCATCATGAACTATCTCAATCCTCGAATTATAAAATTCGTAAATAACGGAACGTTTATACTAGAGAAAGATTTAAAATTATTACTTAAGTGTTTAGATTACGCCTCTTTAGTCGCATAAAATTATACCATACATTATGCAAAAGTGACAAGTTGTTTTTAGACAATTAAACAAGAATAGTGAGGGTAGCGTAAAAAAAAAAAAAAATCTAAATCAACGGTCATACGTGAGGTATGGACACACAGGATTAACGATTAAGAAAAATAGCATTCAGTACTTACGTCAGTTAGATAAGAGCGGTAGACGTGGTAAGATACAATATATATGTATCGTTTTATCCCGCTTCTGACCTATTAGGCCAGGTTTTGTTCCAGAAATGAAATAACTCCAATCCTTCAGTATTTGTATATTATATTCCACAACAATCACTTTTCCTTAGAGCTAAACACTTTATAGCTATAGTAACTGACACGTCAAGACACGTCCGTCTTGCACTAAGTAAGATGGTCGACTGCCGACGAAAAATGAGTGAGTCTTATATTTGAACGAAATAGTCAATTGACTTACTGAATTAATTAAATAAATAAAATATTAGGATATTATTTAAAAATATTAAATGTTGGCAAAAGTTAATGAAAAATCAAATGAGTATGTGTTATTACTATAATATTTTATGTATTAACCTAACACTATGATGGCAATGTAAGATGCATTGATGCTATGGTAAGTTCAAACATAAAATCTGTAATTATTTCTTATCCTCAAAGTTGCATGCAATAGTTAATAATAATACAGTTAAAACTGTTTATGATGAACAATTGAACACATTTAGAACAACATACCGGTTATACCGACTAAAATCAAAGGTGCCAGCTGTACTTTGTCCTCAAAAACATCACCAGTTGTTACAACTAAAATATATAAGTTGTACCTTCAATGTTGTTATAACAAATTTTGACTGTAATATTAATTAAAACGGTTGAATGAATGTCTTAATTATGCAAATCAAGTTAGTAAAATGACTGGTGAATATTTTTTTAACTCATATAAATGAAGTTTAACTTCTTTAAATAAGTTTCATTTAATTACAAAATTTCCCTTGCTTTTAGTAACTCAGGCAGTATTTATACAATGTAATTGGTGTATTATTTGTA
Organism: Anthocharis cardamines; assembly: GCA_905404175.1. Taxonomy (NCBI): domain Eukaryota; kingdom Metazoa; phylum Arthropoda; class Insecta; order Lepidoptera; family Pieridae; genus Anthocharis; species Anthocharis cardamines. The sequence continues at coordinate 3,050,994 of FR989957.1, read as the reverse complement.
TAACCTGCATGTATTAATTAATTATTATGTTTTAATATTACAGACTGGTAAAATATCACAAACAATAAGTGTAACAGATCAAGCTATTTCAGCTGATTTAGTGCTTGCTAAAAAGGAATATATTCTCCTTGGTACCCTCTCAGGCGTATGTGCAAGTATACATACAGAAACAAAGACAGTGGCATGGCGTGGAACTCTTAGTAGCCCAGTATTTGCTGCCCCAGTGCTATATGATCATGATAAATATGTGGTTTTTGCTGAAGTTAATGGAGAAATTCATTGTCGGACTGTTGAGAAAGGCATTAAGGTAAAATAAAATTATGATAAAGGAACGCTTTGATATATCCATACCAGACATGACAATAGTCAACTTGCATCTTTTTAAAAAAAATCATAATAGACTTTAGGATTGCCTAATTTATAGGGTGAATAAACATTGAAATACTAGTACTAGCATAGTATGTAGTAGTTAGAGGATTATATATCATCTAAAGAAGAACAACTGTAACATTCAAAATTCAATTGGATATGATTATTTATTGTGCTTTAATTAACTCTTCACAACATGTACATGTATTATGCAAATATATCCATAAATGTACTTATTGTATATTATAAGCTGATGGTAATGAACATTAATTTTGAGCCGTTGTGTTACTGTTAAATTCATCCTTACAGATTTGGAAATATCAAGGTGCAAAAGGGAACATATTTTCCTCTATTTATGTGAGGGAGATTGAGAAATTAAAATGGCAAATGATATTTGGATGTCACGATAATAAAGTGTACAGTATAAATATAAAGAATTTTCAACCAAGTTTGAACTGGAAATCCCAACTAACATCACCAGTTTATTCAACTCCTTGCAGTTTGAGTGATAAATTAATATTGACAGCTTCAAATAATGGAATATTGTGCATACTAGAAGCAGAAACAGGAACTATTATAGCTGATTATTCCTTGCCAAATGAAACTTTTTCAACACCAGCTGTGTATGGTGACTACATTTTTATTGGCTGTAGAAATGATCATTTATATGCTTCGATCAACAATATACTAGATATCGGGTCGACGCAAAAAATCCGTGCCGGTAAATATCGGCTCACTTGAAATGTGAGAGTCTATTTTGTTTAGTTCTCTTCAAGCACGGCCAATATTAAGACGTTTCACAATGACGCAGTTTGTCTTCAAAAATTGCGAAAATAATTCCCGAAAAAATTATTTTACGGACGGAGTCTTATTTTTGGTTAGTACATATAAAATAAGATATATTTTAAGCTTTTAAACTAACAAATAATTCAAAATTTGAACAAAATTATCTGTTTTAAATCAACGCTACAAATGTTTGGCCAAGGTTGGCCAACACATGCGCAAACTATTGTGTAACAGAATAGTGGATGCATGGAGTAGATTTGTACTGAAATAATCCTTACTATCTTAGGATAAGCATCCTTAGTAATATTATAAATGCGAAAGTGATATTTTTGTTTGTTACGCTTTCACGCTAAAACGGAAAAGAAAACATTCCAATCTGTATGTTCATTTTGCGGATATTATTATTTAACATACTGTTACGGAGACAGGCTGAAGAAAGTTCGAGAAACATTTCTGGTATATTTCAGTCACTTAGAGACGTTTTCAGCAAGCTGACATACGATTTCAGGCCGTTTTAAGGCAGTATCTATCAAATAGCAAAAGCGATACCAAGCGATCAACTTCTGCGATTTACAAGAGATCCGAGTGCGATAGTTCAAGAGCCAGAAGAGTATAAGAGTCAGTGTTTTGTGCGATTGTAGTTTTTTGTTTTAGTTTCGTTTTTCTCTAATTGTAGTAGTGTAATTTTTAATTAATTCATTATTTTATTTATTTTCTTTTGTGTTGTTTTTATAAATAAATCCTCAGTGTATAAGAGCGGCGTTTATTAATCCCGAACCATTATAGCTCGTAACAATACGAATTACAATTTATATAAAACATTATATTATTGATTATCAAATATATTATAGTTTACGTTTCATGTTGATATATTATTTTGTATCTAATAGATACATGATAATTTACACATTGGTGTTTCATAAACTATACTAATAATACCAAAGTCTTCGAAGTTAGTCAAGTGTGTATGTATAATACATAGATATGTATATATATTTTGGTAACAAATAAAATCATATTTCGACTTCACTCTTTTCTTTGTTCCCATTGAGCAGTGTCATTTTTTCAAAATTTGACAAGGGGCGTGGTTTAAATAACAGGTTACTTTTTTCGTGAATTTTGTATGCGACCTGAAGTCTATTTAATACTATGTCAATGTTTATATGCCATTAAATATGTTTTGAATCTTTAATATACCTCAACTGCTAAAAATATTTTTAGTTGTATAAATTTCTGTGATATTACTTAATAGGACCTAGGTCAACATAAGCCGTTTTAAATGTTAAATCTGTTTAAATAAAACTGTTACAAAATTTTTGTATTTTATTATATCCTAAGTCCTTTATAATATAGAGCTCGGGTTTGTAAATAAAACCCCATATTACATATTAAGGTATTTTAATTCATGATCATATATGAAGTACACTGAGCATTCTTTAGTTGACATAGAAGGTATGATATGGATACAAGTTACAGTGTATCAAAAATGGAATGCAAATAAAATGCACATAAACTCCTGCATGTGCAAATGTATGAGTAAGCTTGTTACTTAAAATAAAATTTATAAAAGCATCTTTAAAAAGGATAAAACACTATAAATAACAAATCTTATATGTATTATGCAAATATTTATAAGAAATAATAAAACATTGACTGGAGCACTGAAATGTGTAATGCACATCTATAACTGCACACACCTAATCTCTTAGACATACCCAAAATCCCTATTGAATAACATGTAGCCAGTTTATTAACAAATTTTTAAATTAACAAGCAATATACATAATTATAATATAGGGCATATTTATTTATTATTGATCTTCTTCTCCCAATTCAACCTTTACTTTGGAGAAATCAAACTCTTCACCTGTTCCTCTTTTGTAGATTTTAAGAACATCTAAGCAGGTTGTCTCAAAGTGTGTTGTAGCATCATAAGACTCAGATATAAAGATTTGGCTCTGACTTCCATCATCTATTGGTTCATAGTAGTCTGATACGGAAACAAACTTTTGTCTGATAGATCCCAATAGATCAATACCTGGTTTAATCTCAGATTCAGGATCATTAGTCTCTACTGTTGTAGAGACCATAGCAACAAACCAACCTTTAGCTGCAACTTGATGGGTGTAGGACACCACAGATACATAAATATCAGAATTCCTTCCCACTTGCTTCTGAGGAATAATGATTTGGGTAGAAAGAGCATCCTTAGTATTGTTAATTGGATGGTCCAATAAACAAATACATCTTATTACCTGTCCCTTCTTCCGAATCTGGTCAGGTACATAGCTGGGGTCACAGTATACTTGTTTGCATTTGGCTATCTCATTTCCAGAACGAACACCAACAACTTTCCCCCCCTCTCCAAGAACAATCTCATCAATTGGTTTATCCAACATATAAGTACCACCATAAATAGCAGATAGACGAGCAAAGCCTTGAGGCAACTCACCTAAACCATACATAGGATACAAGTATGGGGACTTACCATAACGCGCGAGTGAGTCAGAGTACAATTTTATACGACGTATAGTTTGACTAGCTGGTTGCTGAAGATAGTTGTCATCAAGATAAAGAGCCAATGCATGCCCAGTAAAGTCCTGGGTGTTCCTATCGAGACCAAATTTGTCGTACAGAGCCTGCATATTGGAAGTCGACGGGTCAAAGTCCTTCCATGACTTGGGATCATCTTCTTGATAGTCTTGTACATAGATCAAGAAGTTTCGGAAACGCCTCTTCTCAAACATCCCCATTAGATCAGACGCTAAAGCCTCCTTTTGGTCAACGGGTACCTTAGAAATCTTGCCACCCTTATACACATAACTACCTTCGATAGACTTGAATTCTAAATACCGGGTAACGCCCGTATGGATTAAAAGTTTGACAAGTAAACCATTGGCCATTAAAAATTTGGGGATTAAGTCCACGTTCCAGTCACGGCCTCGTCCGTAAGTTTCATCCGGAGCTGGAGCATTAAACTTGGCGAATAAATCTTCTAACGGGGTAATTGATGCAGATTCCCCACCATAATACTTGTTACGATCAATGTGTAGAACTTTTTTTCCGGACACGGAAAGCATCCCGCTGATGATGCACTCTTTTAGGCCTGTGCCCAAGACAATTGCATCGTATTCTTCATCCATGATATTGGAAATAAATACTTCTTACTTCACGATCGAAACTACGGCTAAGCAACCGGGGACAAATGTCAAAATGTCCGAACTCGGAAGTTTTAGAAAATCACGAAATATGTCTGCCGGTGATGACGTCTACAAAATAATATAATGCCAACATTAAGAAATATGATTTAGTTTAGAAAATTATTTCTCTTCCCTTTTTTGTAATTGTAAGAAAATCAATGTTTTATTTTTCAATAATGTTTATCAAACTATTTAAACATTTTTCCTAATAAGAAATATACTGCTAGCTAAGGTTTATGGCTACCACAGGCATGGATACAGGCAGAATGGTTACCAAATACTATAATTTGTACTGGCTGGTAAGTAGTGGGCTGATAAGTTTTAGTAGCTATAGCACAGACATTCTCTAACCAACGCGACGTGGTTCAAGAAGCTCTTATTTATTTTTAAGCTGAAACCAAGGCCTCATATTAACTAAATTACCCTTTACTTCGTTTTACTTTCAATGCGTGTACGATTAATCGATTATAATAATTAAACATATATTATTGTACCTTATGTACAATAAATGTTTTTAAATTGAAATAAATTTAAAAAAATGTATAAATGTTCGTATTAATACAGTAAATCTGGGTAACTTAAGCTTTCAGTGTGACATTGGCGCCCCGGTCGCTCTTTGGATGTTTACGTTGTAACTGTTGAAGTCTAAAAAAATTAACTCTGTCTTTGAAGGTAATCCGCAATTATTTGACATTTGTTAAATATTTATTTAATTCTGTGGATAGAAAAGTAAGTGGCAAAAAAAAAACGAAAAACATTGTTCAAAAGTTGTTCTTATTACAATAAAGTATTTTTTTCATTTCATTTTTTGATACCTAGATGGTTGAAGAACGTCTTAAATGTGATATTTTAGGAAAGTATGAAATCCATGAAGGAATACTGGAGAAGATAGATGAATAAACTCAAGTAAAGTCCAAAAAGATAAATGGGTTCGGAAAAATAACCAAAAAGCCTGATAGTCTTTTTCCAGGAAGAATCATTACTGAAACTTAATATCCTAACATGTCATCTCCGAAGCATATTTAGCCACATAGACGACGGTAAAATTACAAAACAAAGCGATTCATCTGCCATTGATAATCAATTTCTGTACATGGATTGAGGTTGATACTCATTAATTTGATTGTTCTGTTTTGAAGTTAAGTGTTTATTTCTGTTATTTAAATAATCTTAACTTTGTTCTGTAGTTTTTAGTGCATAAAAGTCTGATTATAACAGTAAAAGATACCTAAAAGCCTTTAAATAAAAGTTCCATTCTAGGTTACCAACTTTAATTTTGTTATATAAAAAAATGTCATAATAATATGATTAAATTGACTATGTTTCAATTTAAAACAAAAGCTAATTTGGCCTAAAATATATGAAACGTTTTAGATTATCGATTTTATTCATCACGTCCTTAAGTAGGATAATGTAACCCTAGTATCAAGTAGTATCCTTATAACTTCGGCGCAACAATTTTTTGGAAATGTTTAGTTTATTGAGTTATATTTTTTTTAAATATAGAAATTTAGACTTAATGAGGTAATATCCCACCAAAAACAATATCTTATACAACAATAAAGAATTACTAATTGTATAGTACCTTAAAATCTTTCTAAAGTGGGCCAAAGTTACCCAGGTTGAATGTACAAAATCAATGTATCGATAATAGTATACGTCATCGAAATTTACTCACTCGACTCCGTTATAGTGTTCTGTGCTCGACATTTCGTCAATGGACAATGACGTGACAATGACTGAAGAGAGATTAAAGGTTGTCACTGTCAGTGTCAAGTGTCAACGGATAGGTCAATTTAATACTTGGCTTGTTTTGAGTTGCCGTCTTGTTGTCGACTGCACGCTTTAATAGTTCATTTCTGATTTCATTTCGTAACTAGTAATGACTGTTTTCTCTTCGTGCAGGTCAAATAAAATCGTTATACATTTAAAATATTACTAATTTCAACAATAATGTGCTTCTTTTCCTTTGTTTCTAAACCATTCCACATAATATTAATTTTTGTCAAAGAACTTTATGAGTGATGTGTACTACTGTGAACAGGTGATTTCAAACCATATGCTTCACGGTTTACGATACAGTTTTTAAAAACTTATGTGGGGAAACAGTGCTAAGTGGACGACTGTTGCACTTTTAAATGAAAGGGAAAAGAACTTCTTCCGATTCGCAGATGAGTAAAGATGTCAACAGAAGGGAGTGGAGAGACACCTTCGATTGTACCAAGTTTGCCGGGGGTACCGGAGCAGACATATCTTTTCCCGAAGGTGAAAGGACATTCGAGATCCATAAGTCATGGAGGAACTCCGATGTTGGCGGGGAACCCTGCATTATCGAGGCCACCGCTCAAGTCAGCGATGCGTGGCCACCAGCGCGCACTATCGCACGGTCAGATCGGCGAGGGTCCACGAGCGACTTCCGGGCCAGGCCACAGCCGAACCGGTAGTAGGACAGACTTCATCCTGCCGCCAGGACATCGGGATACGGCTCCTGCCAGTGCCCAACCTCGACTGTCATCAGTGCGAGGACATCATTCGCGCCAGGCTTCTCGCTCTGACTCAATCTACACCTTACGTCGAGCATCAGTGGTGCCACCGTGGCGGCGCGCCGTCTTCTGGCTCATGCGAAGGCAGCAGCCTGCCATTGACAACAGACATCTCTTTGTCATACCCAACCATCTCATCCCTGATAAAACACCTCCGAAAGATCATCCTAATGGTCACAGATGCAACAATAAAATTAGGACTACCAAATACACTTTACTATCTTTCTTACCGAAGAACTTGTTTGAACAATTCCATCGGATTGCAAATGTGTATTTTATATTCATAGTGTTGTTGAACTGGGTGCCTGCTATAAATGCATTTGGCAAGGAAGTGGCCATGCTGCCTGTGTTGTTTGTGTTAACAGTGACTGCTATCAAAGACCTATTTGAAGATCGTAGAAGACACATGTCCGATAAAAGGATCAATAATTCATACTGCAGAGTGTACAACAAGTAAGTTATTTTTTTCTCCTCATTTTATGTATACTTAGGAATATAGTCCTCAGGAACAAGTACAAATTTAATTGTAGTTATTAAAGGGAATTTTGATGTTTTTTGATGAAATTGCACTTACAATTAATAAGGTTTAATGGTCATTTATTATTAAGTAAATAATTTTAATTGAATGAAAACATTCAGATAAGTAATTTTTTATATATATTTATTGTCTGTTTGAAGAAATACTATGGTAAGGTCCACACTATAAAATCAACTTAATTAACTCAACCTGAATGACATCAGATAGGTAGGTATAGTAGGTAGGTAGGTATACAACAACAAGGCTCCCACGTGAAACAGGCCTAAGGTTTAATTAGCCAAGCCTGCATACACACCTATATGTGCATATATGACTAAAAATAAACATTTGGCCATTTTTGGTCTTTGTCTATACAAAAGCCTAATCCTTTGTATTAACATTATAATTATTGAATATGTGTGGGTGTCGAGTGTTAGTAAACATTGGTTATATATTACTTACCAGTTACATCATTAGAATCAATGAACTATGGATTTGGTCATATAAAATTAACAAATATTTGTCTTTTTAATAAAGATAATAAGATGTAAATATTACTTTTGGACATGCTCAGATCTATTGAAAACTATACAAATAGACAGATAAACAACGAAAAAGCTTGTCTCTCCATTTTATTGTTCAAATGAAAATCACTAACTCAAAAGTACACTGATTGTATATATCAAACCTAGTACATTTAACTATACTAGACAAAACACTTTGCTATTAAAAAAATTAAGACACGCATAAATGCATTGCCAAATATGAAGATCATGTTCCACAATCTGGGTCAGAATTCCGAAAACTCGATTGTTTACCAAGAAACCCACAAGCGCTTTGAGCGTAAATTCTTAGTATAGTTTGTGCATCTATATTGTTAAGGTTTGCGCATACGCCACCGACAATAGTATTTGGACAAGGCCTTATAGTGGGCTGAACAACTTCATTTTACCCTGCGAACGTACTTGGGACAGAGGGGTGAGCACGAACAAGTATCGAAAGAGTATTCGTATCGTCGAACTGTCATTTGTATGAAATTTCAATTGATTTTTCATACAACTGACAGTTTGACGATTCGAATACGTTTTCGATAGTCGTTCGTGCTAGGCCCCCAGTTGGGATTTTCTATGTCCTTAGTTTCGTCACGACGAAATCGCACGACCGATTGCGATATAATGTATAGAACAGTAGAGATACAATATCTACACATGTCGCCACAGCCGTTATTTCACCGTAAACGGAGAAAGTCTAGGCCGTCGATTTTTATAAAACTATGCATAATTTTTGTAGAACATAAATAAATTAAGAAGTAGTAAAAGCACAATAATTTGTCCAAGTTGAACATAGATCACGTAGACACATGTTCCTACCAAAGTGTCGTTAAAGAACTTTCACTGCTCTAGATCCGGGCTTATTTCTTTATCGCACAGCGGACCTTACATTTTAAAATACCTTTTGATTTATATTACTATCTTCATCTCCTACAATTCATAAAAAATGCGATTAAAATTAGACAGAAAATATCACACAGTCACTAAAGTTATAAAATTTATATCTATTTTATAAGCCGCATATTTTATCTTTACTTAATTATTCATAAAACGCGTTTAATTCTAATAGGAAGTTTTCGAATCCGTTCGAATATAGAATATCGACGACAAAAGTTTGGTTCCATATCTCAACTAAGGAAGTTATTTCCAAACCCCATTAGCACTATTTTTATTCAACTTTCCTACAGCTTATTAACTTGCAAACGCAATGCAGTAATAACTTGCGGCTCGGTTAATAGGTTACGTCAGGCTTCGGAACCTAGGAAAACACTCAAGTGTAGGATTAGTATTTACCCCTATCATTGATATTTTTCTCATTCCACCATGGGGAAGCGTATAGGAAAATTGCAAATAAAAATTAGCTATTTTCCTTAATACACATACATATATATAGAATGTCGATATGATAAGATTAAATAATATAAATGTCGCTATTGAATAAACTGTAAGTAAAGTAATTTTTCCAGCCAAATGCCTTGTCCGACGTCGTTATGTATTCAGTCCATTTAATATTGTATGGCAGTTACCTCTTGGGTATGTCCATAGGTAAAATTATTATTCACAAACAAGAAATAAGAAAATAGCCTACCAATAATTTCTCAATGATTTTAAATCAGGAGTCGAGGGGAATATTTAAAAATAACAACAGGTAGTGCCTTATTATGAAATTTTCATTTAGAAGCGGCAAATTCGTTTTTAATAATTATTGTCGTTGTGTTGATGGCGTTAAAAAAACAGAAGAAGAGATAACTGCTGATAACAAAATGCTGTTATAATGCTAATTTGTTTTTTTAAATGGTACACCTATTAAACTTAAGTAAGTATACTAATGAAATTCGATTTCCACTGAACTACGGCGAATAAATATTTAATGCATTGCATAATTCAACAAGCAAACGTACCTTTATCATCAATTTTTCAGTTTATTTGTCGTCGAGTCGATTCAACTCACTTAAACCACTCGGGATTGCAATTTATCATACAAATAACATAAGGACGGTGACACGCAAACTGTATTCTCACGCGGCACGTAACATGGATTTTCTCACGAAAATGCACATATATACTTACGAGTACTATACGACGATTTACGATCATTTCTGGCAATTACTAGTATATAAGAATTTGAAAATTACATTAATACAATTTTTAATTCAGTATTAAGCGTCTGCGTTAGCTGTTAGTTATGCTTAGACGTCTCTAATGATTTTACCGAGATGTTTGATAAATAAATTAATTATAATTATCATTCTATAGCCTATAAAGATAAATTAAACACTATTACCAATACCTGCGCTCGATAGCCTTGTTTAAGAAGGATCAACGTGGTCTATCTTTAGCATGGAATCAATAACATCTCTAGTGTCAGTCTGCTTCTATAATAATATTACGGGAATCTGAAATTGTTTTATGCTACGAATTGCTTTTCGCTTGAAATCTTGAAATATTTTATTTTGTAATTACTTATATATTTTTCCACTTTAACAAATTTTTATCTTAGATTATTGATTACAGTTGTACATTTACAAAATTATTGAAAATGTTTTAAAATAATTAATAAATGACTTTTTTACTCCCTATCTCTTTGTTGAAATTTATTTAGCTTCTAATGTCGATTACTGTCGATGTCGATGTCGGTCTTGGATTTATTATTTAATATTGGTTTAGTTTCATAACAACATTAGTTCTGGAGAAAAGCAATCACGGAAGCTAAGTAAACATTCAGAAATGATTGGATAGTAATATTTGAGTAGGCAGGTGTGCGATCGATGCTCTTCAAATATTATATCGACTCTGGTGTCTGGTAACTATAAATATTACATGGACTATCGTATAAAACTTATGCAATGCATGCTCAGATTTAGAATAACGGTAATTTATCTAACGAACCATAGTTCGTATAGTAGTAGGCAAATCAAGTGATTTAAAATATAACTTTTAACTAAGGGTTACCCTTAGTTACCATATTTCGTCACATTCACTTTTGGCTCCGAATTATCACTATCCTTACAAACTACAACCACCGTGTTTCTAAAGTTTCCCGTAATTTTCGGCCTATTGTATTCAAGTTGACTGTGAAGATCGCGTAAGGATAGTACACCTAGTTACTAATCTAACACAAAACACTACTTGCATGATCAGAATATTATATGCGATACCTAGTCCTAGTTCAAACATACGGAAACTTATAACATAAATAATTATGGTTACGCTAACGTAACTAATACGGTTTGTGACCAGACAAAAAGTAAAACAAATGTGATGCAAAAAAAAACGAACATTTGTTTATTTTTAAGATTAGTTTGGATTTTTTATTATACTTGTAATCGAGAATACTGTATATTATTATCGACTGTATATTTTAATGTTATTTTGTAACTATAACAATCACATTTTCAACCTATATTATATTATAGGTACTTACATACTATTTTTTATTTCATTAATTCAATAAAGTAAAATAGCTTTATAATGTTATGTTTACACCACAATATGTCAAGGCCCGCCTTTCCTAGTTTCTACAGTAAAATGTCATTGTTTACTACTAAACATTAGTCAAGCTTTCTACGAATATCCAACAATATGATAGTTATTATTACGTCATTCATTCATATAATCTATTATCGCGTGATTTTGGTTCACATGAATATTTGAAAAAGGGTGTGTCGTCTGTGCGTTACCGACAATTTAAATAGGTCAATGGTCAAGGTTCTAACCTAACAACATACAATAAAACATTACAATGAACAGCTTTAGCTTGGTTTAACTTTGTCTATTAAACAAAGGAAAGTTTTGTTAATTTTTAGACGTACTGATGACCAGTGGCGTGCCCTCCATACAAGCCCAAAAGCCCGGCTTGCCGACTTTAACGTAACACGTGTTTATATATAATTTATATGACTTATATTATAATGATAAAGAAATTATTATTTTTCGTTTTATGGTTGCATTAATAGGGCAAGCCGGGCTTTTGGGCTTGTATGGTGGTCCCGCCATTTGATAAAACCTGTGCATTGCTTATCGTCGTTGCGCCTGCCAAATTCCATATGTGCATTTTTTTGATTTTTGGTTTTTGCACAAAAAATAATCTTCATTTTATTCTCTACTGTGTTGCTAAAATCCTTTTTGTGATATTCGAACTGGAAAGGAGTTTAACTAATTCCATATGTGTTTTGACCGTTAAGAAAAACTCCGTATGTGAGTAAATAATACGTTTTTCGTTGTTTCCCACAACTATACAAAAATGCACATATGGAATTTGGCAGGCGCAACGACGTTATATGCTTTTGGAGCTCGATAGTTGAATATTTATCAATAGAAATCCTTTATCCAAGAGAAACAAGTTCCAACGTTAACTATTAATTGGCAATAAAACTAACCGTGAACGATAGCCGGACATTTAGTAAGGTTACGTGCCACGACTGTCATAAGGTCGACATGCAAACACTTCCGATACACGCCAGCTTTAAATTGATCTGTGTAGAAATAATTTTGTTGTTTTTAACCAGCAAAATCGTTTATCTGAGGCACGCTTGGTGGTAATAATTGTTAAATAGTTACGGAGTAATTCCTCAGTAAATAAAATATCTATGGATAAAGTAAAAATCAGTGATTGTAATTTTACCAATATGTGCAGTCATGCTGATATTGGGGTGATTACGAAGGTGAATAGTGAAGATCGGTGAATTTTTCTCTAAGCCCTGTGGGTCAGTCAGCTCAGCCAGGAAGCTAGGATTGGCGCCTATCGCATTTCAGATTAATGTTCAACTCACCTATAGACTAACGGTCTTATTCATAAACGTATTATAAGCTTGATATAGTTAAAATATGTTGTGTTTCTTTCGTTTTGTAGTCTTTTTATATTCTATAAAGCGAGACAAAACCTATTTTAACTATATCAGGCTTAAAATACGTTTATTAATAAGGCCGAGAATATACATTACATCTTGCTTTGTACTGTATATTCTGTGATACCGTCTTTAGGTTGGAGTTCAAAAGTTTAAACTAGTGAGCCCTGTATAATTTACAATAGGTACTATAATTGATTCTTTTATAGAAGCCGAAAGTGTCACATGTTATTTTACCACTGAGTGCTTATTATTATAATAAACGGTCGATATTTGGACGTATGAGTGTCACTTAGGGTTTAGGTACTAGCTAACTGATGATTTACTAACTTATTACCACTTGAATCATGAGATATGTTCGTGAGATAAACCAGTTTGAGCTAGTCGTGTGGAGATAGATAATAGGGATTATCACAAGTTGTATACCTAGTAGTATGGATACTGCCTAAGTATCGTATATTTTCATACAATTTCTGAAAACAATCTGTATTTAAATAGACTAAATATCCGTTATGTGATTGAAAATTATGTAAAACTATCAAAATGTAATAGAATTTCACGCAATGTTTCTGTTCGAGATATCTTCCGCAATATTTATCTAATAGAAGTTTCGTTAGAACAGCGAGCGATGAAACATTGTTACGTAATTAGAAAAACGCTCTTGAACATTATTGCAACAAATCGCAAGTTAAATAAACAATTTATTGACTCCATATTACTACAAGATATCTTTATTTTGGCACTTTTTTAATGTTAGAATTCGACAGACGAGCATGAAGTTCATTCAATGATGCGCTGTCGACCTACTTCTTACTCAGAGCATTCGGAAATCCATAGGCTGAAGCCGAAACGCGCAATATGCACTTCAAGGTTTTTCCATTTATGAACGGTGATTCGTCACCCAGTCGGAAATTCGATATTCCTCCCACCCGTTCAATGCCCGATGTTATCAGACGTGGGGAAGAAATGCTTACAGAAAATTATAAACATGTCATTCTTGAGGGATTCGAACCCACGACCCATCGATGCGCATGGCAGGTGTTCTACCGAATGCGCCAACGAGCGCTTTTTATGATAATTATTTGACTGAAATCCTTATGGTAAGTTCAGAGAGAGAATGCTTCCTAAGGAGCTAGCTGCCTTTCAACTAACATAAGAAGAATACAGAATTTATTAGTCAGATTGAAAGCAATACTTTGTTACGAGTTTTATACAGTATATATAAACATCCTCGATATAATATATCTAAGTACTCCATAAAGTGTTCTCATTGCTTACTCATAAATGGTAAACTAGGTTTCGACTGTGATGATTTACGTCATCGCTTAATTTTGGCCACTTTATGACAGGTTTTCATTTAACGACATGGCTTTTATGAGCGGATATTTCCAGCCATAAATCTCAAGTATTGGCTGAGGAGAAACTTAGTCAATGTAATGGAATCTTTTAGTACTTATAATTCTGTACTAGTAATTCTGCGGGAACCTAATATTTAGATCAATAATATATCGATGGCTAACAGCTAAAAAGGGATAACCACCGTTCCACAACTTTATCGGAACGTAAACGAACGTACGTTCAGTAAAGTTCGGAATACACGAAAAATTGATATGAGCGACAAAAACTTCGTCGTTGATTCATAAAACTTGGATCAAATGACGCAGAAAAAGCCAAATATTAAGAAGGAAAGACAGAAAAGGAAAAAAAAATAGTCTATTTTGCACAAATTGTTAGCCATCGATATATTTCATAAAAAATTCCGCTCTTTGTGTTGGTAAAATTATCTTTTCAAGTGTCACCTATGTATTGATAGGTCACTTTTCTTTTAAATGTACATATACACACAGTTTGGGAGGTAAGATTAGGACTATAGATTCCTCACATGAAACCAAGCAATAAGCTATATTTCCCGACAATACACTATGATGAGAGATCGCTGCATTGTAACGTTTATCGTTGCCTATTGTTGGTACTTTTAATTCTTTGTTGTTATGAAATGTACATTTGAAGTAGAGAGAAGAGCTGACCTAGATTAAAAACGTGAACTTGTTAAAGCACGACCACCAGTGCCACTTGATTATAATGTCGTAGATGGCATCCTCACCTGCCCACTTTGTGCTCGTATCCTCAAATCCAAGATAGGATATAATATAAGCTACATCCGAGCACATGAGAGAGCAGCGCTATCTAGCAGCTAGCTCCTCAATTAATAAATAAATTCTAAGCAGTGGCCACATCGGCCAGGATCAATATAAATTGGTGCATAAAAATTTGTAAATAATGTAATATTTACCTACGAAAAGACCAAAACCAAGCATTCTTAGCCATATTATTCATAAACAACAATAATGTATGACGTAGCAAGTATTTACTCCTCCGTGGATCAGTGGAATCCGCGTCAAATAGCAAAGAAATGTTCAGTCTGTTTGGGCACGGAATGTTGGTGATCCACTCGCTTTCGATTTAAGCTACTACTTACTACTTTGGTGGTTGCGTAAACTACCATCTATTCAAGATATTGTATGAATATTATCAACTAGTTTGGTAAGATAACCTTGTTTAAAACTCGGTGGAATATAATTTTATATTAATTATCTTGGTTATGAAATATTAACGATTTATCGTTAAACCGTAAATTTTGTATAAATCATCTTGGTGCGACAAGGTCTCCTATAAAACTTTATTCAAGATGGTAAAACAACGCCAAAGCATTATTTAAAAACAAACTTATCACTGAATTTCATAAAATAAGACTACAATTTAAAAATTCCAAAACATTAGAAGAAAAAATCCAGTTACCCCGATAACCCTTTTCATATTTTATATTTCTTTTTCCGGGGAATCTCTATTCAAAAAAAATGTTTCGGTTGGTAAAGAAAAATGATCAGTGAAACAGACACAGAAATGGGTCTGCCCCATGCTCCATAAGGGGACTCGGGAATTCACTTTTTTTGTTTGGATTAACCCACTTGTGCTAACGGAGAGGGCACTTCATATAGAGTACGTGCAGTTTCTTATCAGAAACGTGTGATTTTGATTAGAGAAGTTGCTATATTTATAGCCACTTAATATGTAGTATAGTATTTTAGTTTCGATATCTCTTATCTCTCCCTAAATACCATGATTGAATATGAAAATAGTTGATTAAACTTATAGATTCTTTGTTTTTATTCTAACCATATATTTTTTTATGATTTCTTCTATATCTATACTAACATTATAAAGAGGAAAGATTTGTATTTTGTATGTTTGTATGTTATGGATAAACTCAAAAACTACTGGACCGATTTTAAAAATTCTTTCACCAATAGAAGTTACATTATCAGCCAGTAATATTTTGTGTATATTGTGTACATCTACATTGCACCCGTGTGAAGCCGGGGCGTGTTGCTAGTATTTAATAAATTTATTTAGAAATGTTCTCCGAAACTCTATCATAAATTAAATGTTTCATGCGTAAACATCACTGGTGCATCGAAATGCTTCTAACATAATATATAATGGACAAACCAGCTGAATGATATTTAAGTCAATATGGAACTTCGCCAATGTTTCCATCAATACACAGGTAGAAATATTTACAAAACATTAGGTATTACAATGTGTCTAGCATAATTTTCTAAAGTATTTTTATATGGTTCGGCAGTTCTAACAAGGTAATTAGGTAAGGTTCTGAGCTAATTGAATTTTTTTGTTTTACATGCCACACAATAATAGTCACTTTTAAATTATAAAAATTGGTAGATTGCTTTTCGTCTATTTTTTTATTCAAATGAAATATAACCGTCAAATTGGCTTCCAATGTCCCCAATTTTATTTGTTTACTATTCGAGGTATAAACTTATAATCATCCACATAGGTATACCTAAGAAAATTGATTTATGTAACTAATTATTTTGAACACTGTCTAACCTATCATAATTGACGATTTTATTTTCCAGCAATGTGTAATGAAAATGACCTTCAACCTCCAAAGTAATTTCGCATCATAATATAGTAATACGCTATGCAACTTTAATACGTCAGCTTTAAATGCCAGTTATTTCTAGAACTCCTTTACAAACATGTTAATTATTTATTAGAAGAGCTCCTACATTTCCTAATAATATATGTATGTAATACTCAATACGGTAAGGCTTCGCTAATTCGTTCTCTACAAACGCTAATTATTTCTAATTGCCTCGGTTTGCTAATCACCTTACGTCGTTGAAAGATTATGGCAACAGAAATTTATAATCAAGTTTTTTAATCTATTATATTTATATAAAATACCTTTTACTGGAATAAAACGCGATAATAAATAAACATATAGTAAAAACTCAAGATCGTATTTTAGATGTTAATGAAACTTATGTCGGAATTTTACCTTTATATTAGAAGTTAACATATGACTTGATTATATGAATTGATAAACTTGACAGTCACATACAGAAATGTAGATTTTCTTCCTAGAGGTCAGCAAGGCAATAGGCGAGAGCAAGATTGTCGTTATGGCTATAGACTTGGTGTTAATACTTGCAAGTACTATGTAATGTCACGGAATTGTGCTAGGCAATGTGCTGCTTCGATAACTGTCAACAATTACGGTTAGCCTAGTAAAGGAGAGAGGATCTCGGTGCTCTCTTAATTGGCTACGTATCAGACTACTTGACGTATTCATTCCATAATAACCGTAATTATATACAGTTTGCTACACTTAATGCGTGAGAATGCAGATTTATGTGAACGAAAACTGATTGCTGAAGTAAACCTACGAAGTCGAAATAGACCGCCCTACTTTTTAGAAGTATTTAGGTCTTGAGAACAAATACTTGTTTAGAGATTTGATTAAAACTTTATGTACAAGTCATGGCTAGAATTAACTGTAACTATTCGATATTGTATTTTGTTAATACTTTAACTCACTGTTTTGTTTAAAGCTAAATATTACGGTTCAGTAACAAATAACAATATGATTACAACGAGTTTTATTTTATTTAATATCCAGATGTATTAGTGAAAATTGAGGATTTCGTGTTTAAAAGATCTACAAAAAAAAGGATGGGATTTCCAATTTTTCGCGTATATTTTTTTACTCACACTCTAAGTGCTTCTTAATTTGTAAAAGTGTGTGAGGATCTGTAGAATATTAAGTTTTAAACGATAGAAATAATCCACTAATATATGTTTAGTGGATTATTTCTATCGTTTAAAACTGTGTGCTTAAAAATCCAATCAATAGTATTTAATGTACCTATTCCAATTCATATTTCTTAAAACATAAGAACATTTCCTTGCCATCAACAGTGTTGAATAAAATATTCGTTTGCTCTATCCAGCTCACATATTTAATGAAAATAAAGACCTATTTCAAATAATAACTACTGTACTAAATTTTTCAGGAGGCAATTTTGAAGTAATTTATTAGTTTTCCTTCTCCATTTGTGTTTATCGCGCCTAATGAATATGACATATTGTCTAATAAAATTTAATTTCTATGAAATTACAGCGAACATACAATATACATTAGTTTCATATAGGTATATTAGCGCAGAGACCTTGATCAATCGAACCATTTGCTTCAGAACCGCAAATAGTCATCAAATGAAACAATCTACATATAAATGCACATAGATTTAATTGAATTGCCTTTTATTGTAACCAATCTGTTCCTGTTCTCCTTTGTGTATTGTTAGCCATTGGTTCGATCGTGATTTGAAACAAAACTATCGTTATCGTCACATTGAAACTTATTGATTCTTAAAACTAATATTTAAAAATAATGATGTTGTTCTAAGAATCGATTAGGATTCGTATTTGTTTTCGTGACGTTTAGAACTCGTTACGTATGTATGTTATCACGCAATTAAAACTCTTTACGCAAATAATGCCGTCATTTACCTTTTATCGGTTATATTATTTTGAGCACTTGAAATTTTAATAAGTATACATACATATATAATTTTTTGGATTTTTTTGCATTTTAAATTGATATAAATGTTTATACTTTGTATGATTGATCTTAACCATAACACCTAAACCGCAGTGTTTGAAATTTTAATAGGAAGTACCTTTTATACCGTAGGGTAACGAAAGGATTTTAAAAATAGGGGTTGAAATCAGTGGCGGGACGTCCATACAAGCCCAAAAGCCCGGGTTGCCGACTTTAACGTAATACGCGTTTATGTATAACTTATATAATTACGTAATCATGTAAGTTATATACGATTTATATAATTACGTTAAGAAATTATTTTTCTTTTGTATGCTTGTATTAATAGGACCAAACGGGCTTTTGGGCTTGTATGGTGGTCCCGCCACTGGTTGAAATGTTTTAGAGATTTGAGATCTACGCGACGGGCCATCTAAAATGTCGGAAGCTCTGTTGGTAACTAATTCTACCTCGATTGGCCTAAAGCGATATAATTAAATTATTAATAATATAAAAATAAGTCGGGTTTTCCTTCCTGACGCTATAACTCCAGTCTCCAGAACGCACGAACCGATTTCCACGGTTTTGCATTCATTGGAAAGGTCTCGGGCTCCTTGATGTTTATAGCAAAGAAAATTCAGGAAAAATTTCAACAGAAAAGCGGGAAAATCTTTTTTCACATACAGCGGTGGGCAAATGGGCATATTCCAATCTAAGAATAATTGTATAATTTCGAAGCCAATATTTTGGCAGAACAACGTCTGCGGGGTCCACTAGTCTATATAAATAAAAATGAATTGTTGTTCGTTAGTCTGATTAAAACTCGAGAACGGCTGAACGGATTTATCTTATCTTAGTCTTGAAATGTTCGTGGAGGTCTAGGGAAGGTTTAAAAGGCGAGAAAATATCGAATAATTTCCGGGAAAACCCTAAAAACAGCCCTTTTCTATTTCCCATACAAACGTTTTCTAGAGTCAATTTAATTATATAATTTCGAAGCCAAAATTGTGGCAGAACAACGTCTGCGGGGTCCACTAGTTATTAATAAAAACGAGTCCTCTCAGTCTGACATTGACTCGTTATCGTCAATTTCAAACAATTAAGCTACATGTTACGTGATTGCTGAAACCAATATAGATCGCAGTCGTGATAAATTTTCAAAATTGCTTCACCAATCACTGTATCAATATAACAAGAACAATTGTAAGTGGAGGTCATTTTCCGTTTTGGCTAACAAGCGTGATTGCTTCTATCGATCTTCGTAATGTGGTGTTTGAGTTTGAGCAATTTAAATGTCAATATTTTATCAAGTATGATTCAAAGCGATGCCGTGTGTAATTTTATTTTCATGTAAAGATACATTTAAAAGCTGAAACTTGCTTATTATTCTAAAAACTCTGAATACATTTTCTTTCCGTCATACTGTTATTTGAGGTTTTCGGAGTGATTAAATTATATGGCTCTATCGAATTATTCTTCAATAATACTAATATACCTTCGTTTAAAGACGTTTGAAGTTGGTATGAAACTATACGCCTAACCTGAGTCGCGTTCCTAGTGAAACGACTTTGGAATTCCAGTGTTATTAAAAATAGTTTTAGTGCACAAAATTGCATTTGAGTCCAATGATAGGACTAAAAACAGTGTTGGCTTCAATCCAGCCGCATTCTCTTACAAGTACATTATTCAATTTGCAATCATAAGTACCGGATGTTCCGTGCAACATTTTTACTTGCTGCGTTTTATTAAAAATCCTTCACTTATTTTAGATGGTACTCCGACCAGCATTTTACATTTCGTTCTATGAGTGAAGTAAATGTTATAACATAGAAAATGACCACATGGCAAATAAAATATTTGCCTAATTTAAATAGGATTTGTTTATTTTCGCTATACGTATATAGACAAAATATGTAAAATGTAACAGACAAACTGTCGGATATCTGAACCCTAATGACATTTAAGATTAGCTAGTAAGGAATATTGAGGTAATATTATTTCTGAATATAGTTTCTCAGGTTAAATGATGATCATATATGTACAAATTTGTTTGAATTATATTTCATTTAATTTACAAAGTAGCAATTACGGTGTGTGAACTCGAAATTGTTCAAGTGGAAATTAGTTCCGAGTTCCGCTGTTTTGAAGGTTGTATTAGGCATTTGTGGCGCCGCGGGCAGTGGGTGTCGACCCTGAATAATTAATATTGTCTAGAGTACTCTTTAATCCTTGATAAGAAAAAAATAAAATATTATAAGGAGATAATCGGTCAACATGATAAAATATGTTCTTGTAAAGTTAAAAAGATATGTATTACATGATGAAACGGACACATCAATGAGACTACTTTATGTTCCCACATGGGAAATAAGTAATAAAACATGTTTTTTTAAGTTGATTAGCTAACGCTCTAAAATTGATAATTAATACAACACGACTTATTTTTCAAAAATAAAATTAAACTTTTTGTTAGATGATGATGTATAATTAATTATTTTGTGTGAATCCAGAAATGTTTCAAGCTGTTAATGTTACTGGTTTTGCTTTGTAGCCCCACTTAAACGAACAATGGTGATCTCAAGCGAGTCACGAGAATGGTGCAACGGGACTGGGAGCCATAGAAAATGGTACACACCGTTGTTATAGCGTTATGTTGTGTATGTTATGTTTGCGTGAATTTAGAAAAATTCAACTCATTAAGAACACCATAAGTTCGACTTCGAGGACATTTTTTTTCTAGAAGTACTACAGATAATCTTCTATATGAACTTTTTGTTCAAAGGAAATGAAGTTTGAAATTGTTAGGAAAGTACGCGATTTACTTTGAGCGGTTATCAAAGCGAAACTTACAGTGTATTCGTCGGGACAAATCCAAAGTCGTTGCAAAAAAGTCTCTAAAGGTTTTATGGTTTCATAAACCACAATTCGAATTGAATAGATATGGACAACTTCCGAAGCGGAAGTCTGCCTCGCTTTTTGTCAGTACTTGTTTTTATTCATAATACATTTCTGTAGGTCTGTTAAATTTCGATAATAGTTTTCTTTTTTCTTCATATATAAAAGGCATAAGCGTTAACGTAATGCTAATTAAATACGTATGATGTATTTTGTAATGGTATTTATCGCATAATGTGATTTACTCTGATGTAACAACTAAATGGATTTAGCAAATACTCCTATAACCTATTACCTATACTTGTGACAAACATTCCATTCTCTACTATGTTCATTTTAGGTAAGAGTCTTTAAATATCATTGTTCTAAAAAGCCAGTATAATCTGTCCTAGTTAACCGGTTTGTTTATATTTAGCAGTTCCACGCAAATAAATAATTCACTACTTCTTAAGAGTATATTTTCTGAGATAGGTATTTAGTTTAAAAATTGCAAATCTGCAGACGATTCGATTAGTAAAAAATATTTGATATCGATCCAATATAATTGTACCATTGTTTCAGTTTAGAAATTTCTTATTTTACATTTTAATGACTTCGATATCACATAGTTTTCACTGATTCTATTTTTTATTCAATGTAATTCCAATAAAGTTTTATATCACTTATTAAAGTTAACTATTATAATGAGTCACTTCTGATATTGTTGAATTCCTACTGATAATGAGTGAAAAAATGCGTGATAGTTATTATTTATTTGCATTTGAATTGACTGTAAACAATGACTATTGGATTTTATAAAAGAGATCAATGTAGAGAAATTTGTTATTGAGTTCACTTTCCATTTTAGGATTTCTAAGGTCACAAACGTGTTCTAACTCCCAGTTACAATGAAATTCATTTTGTAATCAACACTATTAATCCCCTGAAAATATAAAATTGTTATTGACAGATCCCTATCTATTTTTACTGTAGTTTTCTGATGGGTGACCAAATTGCAGTCGTCATACTTGAATTTGTCTTTTCGAGTTGGGGTTTCTCTACTAAGCTATAAGGACAATCAGCGTCATTAATAAGGACAATTATCAAATAACAATGACTTTGAGCCAATTAAAATATACACATAGACTTTAAGGCTCAGATCGATATAACTTTTGATAATCACGATTATTAAAAGTTATATGATTTATATTGGTGATATGGACATATCAGATAAATATTCAATACCGTAAAATCCTGTCATTGTTATCAAACAAAACCTGCAAATTGTTACACTAGCGCTAAGGATTAATCGAATATGAGACATCAGTTAATGCGATAACGACTTTATTTACTGATTTCGTGATAAGCTTATTTTTTTATGCAGGTATTATGGATTGTATAATTAAAAAAAAACTTTTTTTTTACTACACTGGTAAACTTCTCTCCACAAAGCAAAACTAGTAGGAAATGCCATTAGGCATTTAGCTACCCTTTTGTACACATTTTTGTGCAATAAAGAGTTTAAAATAAAATAGATAATCCAGAATAAATTTATGAAATCAAACAAACGGAAGTAGGTACCATATCCTTGAAGATAATCTGTAAAAAATATGTTTTATAATATTCATACACGTATATAAGTTTTGTGTTAGTTTACTTGTCTATGTTTTACGGCAGAATGTTTAACATACAGATCTCGACATTAAATTTCTCACCATCTCGATGCTTGGAAATCCACAACCGTGCATTTTCTTAGAAATTTCCTGTCTCGCACAATTAAACGGTGGAACCAGTTTTCACGAGCAGTATTACCGAACCTTAAAAAAAAGAGCCTGCTTACTGTTCTGAGTACTGCTTACTTAAAGGCCGGCAACGCACCCGCACTAGTGTTGCAGATGTCTATCGGCACTGGGAGCCGACAGCCCCTATTCCATTAAAAAAAGTATAGCCATATGCATAAAATGTATTTCGAAAGATGCTGCATAGAATTCTTATCTATTTCTAAAACACCATGTTTAATTCAGGTGAATGTTCGTTTATCCGTGACTGTGGACGTCATGCTGGTACAATGCAGACATCTTCAATTCATATCGTGTATCGCGAGTTTCTCCTTCAGAATTAGGGTTGTCGCACATTACATTTAAGCTTTATAGATGGGGCTGAAGCTGAAGAGGTAAAATATCTTCTTATTTTGAAAGCTGGAAGTTGTCACTGCTTTCTCTCGCTCTGTGACTTAAAAAATGAGTATGATTTAAAATAAAATATGATATTAAACTGTCAATAAAATAAGTACTACTTATCTCATATCAAGTAAGATTTTTTTTAGTATAATGAAACATTTACTAATTTAAAATCATACCCCATTTAAAAAAACAATAAATGATGATAATTTGGTAACCCCAATCGAAGACAGAAAAGAAAGCGAATAGATAACGGGACAGTGCGACTCAGCATAATTACTTTGTAGTTTATGCACAACACTGCCAAAATCGAGTTGATTCGTCACAACTCTCAAACACGTGGAGAAAGGGGCGCTTTAAACTGAATCCTTTAGATTATATGTTACAATTTTTTGTATTATTTATAAGCATCTCTTATGAATATTGCATATAAATTTCCTAAACTCTATGTAGAGTTGAGAAAAATTTCCTGAACTATCAGGATTGAAATATTAATTACCCAAAACCTTTATGGGTTTGTAACAAAAGTTTAGTAACGAAATATTCTACATACAGAAAGGACAAGTTTGACATCATATTCTATACAAAAAATAATAAGCAATATGCATTGTTGTCTTTTCTTTGTAAAAGGAAGTGAAAATATTAGAAGCTATAGTATTTTACTGGGTAGATTGGTACTTCTAGCTAGCTTCTAATGCTTATAGACGGAAACCTTGCAACTGTTCACGTGGTATAAAAATGCGAGTAATAATTGTACATTGTGACTCGTGTAATTCTAAAGATGCTTCGGTTAATCATTTTAGCATTATTTCTTATGTTTTTTTAATGGGTTCTTAAGGGCATTGGGATGGAAGGAACATCGTTATTCGTAACTCCCGATTGATGTCTTGTCATCTGTAGCTGAGGTTCACCCACCCTTGAGATCACGTTCGTTTGACGGTATCTAACATTAAGTGTTTATAGCACTACATTGTACTCGTCATTTCGATAGAGTGGGCACTTTCAATTGTTTATCGTATATATAACTAAAGGGTCAGCACTCCATATCAATTTTTGAATCATAAACGGGAAACCCTATAATTAAGTGGTTTACTATTCAGTAGAGGGAATTCCTTATCACGCCTTAACTTGAAATAGTTATAGGAATTATATGTAGGTTGATAAGGGAATGGTTTTTTTTTACTGTGTATGAAATGTGCCGCTTCGTGTGTCTAGCTAGTCATAGAGGAATGTATACCATAACTTAGTAGCTGTTAGCATAGTCACCTCAAAGTCTAGGAAAAAATTAATAGCTTAAATAATTAAACAGGTTACGAATGCAAACGGGTTTTAAATAATGCTTTGTTCTTATCACAATCAATTATACCGGTAAATGGATCGTTACTATGATTTATAGGATTCGTGCCTGTTCACCGCTACTCGAATGCATAAATTATCACGTCTCCATCATTGAGCTTTTGTTCGCATAGACCTATACGGATTGGATGAATGCGCCATAGACAAACAAATCAATTGTGTGTTATTTGTAAACTTATGCAAAATTAACGGACTAATTAATAAAATTGATGTTTTTTTTTATGTCAGATATCGACAGACGAGCATGAGGTTCACTTGATGGTAGGTGATACCTCAGCCACAGAACATCAGTCAATGATGCGCTGTCGACCTAATTTTTACGTCGAGCATTCGGAAATCCATAGACTGAAACCGAAACGCGCAATATGCACTTCACGGTTTTTCCATCTACGAACGGTGGTTCGTTACCCGGTCGGAATTTAGATATTCCTCCCACCCGATCAATGTGTTCCTTCCTTTCAATTAATTCCTCCCACCCGAAGTTACGAGACGTGGGGAAAACATGCTTACAGAAAATTATAAGCATGTGCTCCTGGTGGGAATCGAACCCACGACCCATCGATGCGCACGGCAGGTGTTCTACCGAACGCGCCAACGAGCCCGTCAAAATGATGTTGATTTTAAGTGTAGAACATATATGTTATTACTCTTCCTTATACAAAGATTATGCAAGATAAGATTATTATGTAAGAGTATATAAGTATTTATAGCATTGTGTACTTTGTGTTACCAAATAGTGAATAATTAAAATGCTTTGATTATTTATATGTCATAATCTAAGTTAAAATGAAGAAAACATTTTTTGTTAACTAAAACTGCTATATGGAATATTATCCTAACTCGAACTATGCAAAAACAGACGGGATAACGAACATAATAAATAGATTGCGGTTTAATTCGTTAAAATGTTTCCTTAGTAACACATGTTATTCAATATTTGTCACCGTTTTAAAGTGTAAATTAGCAAGTTAGTTAGTAAAGCCTCTGATAAGTATCAACAGACTAATTATGACTTTGTTTCCGCTTACCACATCTAGGTGAGGCTAGCGCATACGTTAAGGTCAGACACACCTTAGTCAACAACACTTTGATTAGCATTCAATTTACATCTCTTTTTTATTAGTTTCTAAAGCCTAGGTAAATATATTAAAAAAAAACAGAAATATATTTAATATTATTATTATTAATTCAATACAGTTTGATACAAGTAACGTTAGAACTTTGAAGTCTGCGTGAGTATAAAATGCTACCAATTTATTGGAACATTTGTTCCAATCATATCTCATTAGAATGACGTTGCAAAGTTCAACTTTTAAATTATGCTTTCAATATAAACAGTTTACAATATTTATGTGAAGTTGTGTATTTAGATTTCGTCTGAACCAAAATTATACCCCGCGAACGTACCAAACCAAACAAAGAAAATGTGTTGTTCGTTTTTATGAAAATAATCCAGACTTTTTTATTACACTGAGAAGGCCATCTGTGCAATTCGATCTCAATCGAAATATAATCAAAGAATGACTAGTCGATTCTGAATAAATAAAGCCATTTCCTAGTACTCACAAAGATTTCTACGAAAATGTTGGTTCATTAGAAACTGTCATGTCGGGTCGTTTGTGGTAAATGTGAAAGTTTATGGTAAAAAAAAGTTTTAACTTTATGTTTGAAAATATGTTTTAGAGAGCATTACCTTAATATTAAAAAAAACTGGGAGAGCGCATATTTGATGTTAATTTCAACTTGAAATCTCCACGCGTTCCTGAGAAAAAGGGTGACAAACAGACAGACAACAGGACGGAAGTGATCCTATAAGGGTTCCGATTTTGGTACGGAGTACGGAACCCTAAAAAGGTTTATGGTTCCCGTTAATAGAGCAAAGAAGTCGAGTCATTGTAATACAGACCTTTATTGTCGGTGGCTTAGAAATAAAAGCTGGTATAAATATAATAATAAACACACATACATAAATTAATATATAAGCAAGTACCTACTTCATTTGTAAGTAGGTTTATTTAAACACTGTACATTCATTTTGATCTTATATACATTTACATCACGCCTCTTTCCCATTGGGCCAATCCTTGCATATTTTGATTTTATACTAAGGTGTTCTTGTGTCGGTTTTATACAAAACTCTTAAAAAGTAGATATGTATTAGGTATAAATTAGATTCCGATATTTTTCAATCACATATTTTAATACTTTCGTTGGTACAATAGAGATAATATGGTATATTTATAAGACTCTTTTAGTCTGGACAGAAAAACAAAGAATAATACAGATTCATGTTGAAAACAGTTTTTAGTCATTACCTCTATCGGATAGCCTTTTCCAATTTCCGGCATTTAATTATTACATACATTAGAAGTTATTAGTAGCTGCTAATTGCTGAAACAAATTACACACATAATACCATTATGGATTATTGTCGAATGTTACTTACGATGATGTTAGCCTAGAAATTATTTTACTTTTTTTTTTAAAGAGGGCAATGCATTTGCACACTGCAAAAAAGTTTATCCAGCTAGGCTGGCTCCGCTCATGTTAGTTATCCGCCTTACGTGCCGTCTGCACAGGCTTCAAACTTCCACCAATTTTATGTTATCAACACCTTCCAGGTGTCAAACATCCCTCAAATTCTCAAACTTTGATCAGAAATGATTTTCCTAATATAAATGTGTCTAGGTCGCGGTCGGTTTCTTAGGAAAACAAGGAAGTAAATGTAAAACTCGGCCGCGAGGCCGTGGACGTGGTATAAACTGCAAATTGTATCCGCCATTGTATCGAGAAGTATTCCAGTTGATGTTCCAGTTAATCATCGAATTTCAATTAAAATGTCAAGGTTTTTAAGTTCATGAAAACGAAGAAATAAATTATTGAGGTTAACAACCTTTTAATCTACCTTATTGATAATAATATATCCTCAGTTTTATGTGAGTATTACAATAAATACACAGCGCAAAATGAATATGTATTTTAATATAATATGTTTATATACCGGTTATTATTGGTTGTTCGAATTATAATCACAGTAGCGAAAGTTTTGCTTGGCATTTATTGATAGCGGCTTAAATAAAAAAAATATTAAATACATAGTAGACATTCGTATCCGACAAAACCACAGAACAGAAGAAGTAAGGACATAACAATAATTATGGAAACACCTTTTTTACGTCATTATTTATACAAAACTTCTTGGTTAGTACATAAAATAAAAACACTTATTATCTCTGTCTTTGTCTCTAAGTAGAATAAAACTAACTCATTATAATCTATCTATCTATCAATATATCTGTGTAAGTTTATCTATATATAAAAATTAGAGAATTAATTGCGTAATTTTAAAAGTTTTTTGTTAGAATCTATTAGAATATGATATTATTAATTCATTCAGCCAATATATTAGATCTACAAGAAAGTCCGCGACTGCATAATTGGCCATATTAATTATTTAACATAAATGTTAATAAAATTTTATCCCATAAATAGTTTGCAGAGACAAGTTGCCGTGGCCAATATGATCTGAAGATTAATATGGATTATCGTCACAATACCTTACTGATGAGAAAGTCCTTGAACGGGATCATGTTCAGAGTAAAACTTGAGAACTATAACACCTACATTATACGTGTTTATAAGGAAAAGACGTAAAATATATCTGCAATACTACATTAAATTTATATTATGTGGAATAATTTATATTATAATTCTATGAAATATATTATTGATTATAATGTATAATTATTATTAATTAACTATGTTAGCGTAAATGGTTTTAAAATTGTATAATTTTCAAAGAAAATTTGTTCAGACACTAGTCTAGAATAGAATTTTCGGATTTCAAAAGTCAACATAAAAATGTATCGGCAGTGGATCATGATAGGACCGCATTTCAATCACCATTTAACAGCTACTAAGTGAGCCTCGTCTAGTATCGCTCGTCAATCGATTCCTGAGATTTTTACAAATCCAATAGAATTTTGATTAGGGAAGGATGATTTCGAGCCCACACCCTGTTTCAGTATAGTTTTGAAAATATGAATACACAATCTCCTAAGTCCTTTTAAAACTCCAACTGAAAACGCGGTCAAGGAAAGAACAAGAAACGAACATTAGAGATAAAATCGTTTTTGTGAGAATTTTTCGTAAAACGTATTCTATATACTTATGTATGATATTATATCTTTATTTCATCCATATGTTTAAATATTTCATGTATATCGAATGGTGTCAGAATCGAAGATATCCTGCCGTCTGCTTCTCAGTATAGTTGCAAATTGGAAATTCCCGGAGCCTTATGACGCATCTTACTTTCATATGATTTACTTTGAGTTTGTGATCTTAGGTTTTACCCATAAGATGATAATATATTTGGAAGCTTTATAGTGAACCATGCTTATAACTTATTAATTTTTCGTTACGTATAAGTAAACTTAAACGTTTGTTTAAATTATTGATAGAAGACAATTATAACTAAAATAATATCGACGTTAATAACATTATTATAGCGTGTCGACACGTTTTAAACATGGGAAAACAATAGGGCTATTTATTATCGTTGTTTAGACTTTTTAATATCAAATTTCATGTCTGAGAAAATTTGCCTAGTTTGTTATTAGTAACTCATAGATTAGTTCAGACATCACAATACCAAAATCACACATCATAATTTATTCATATATGGTTTAAATTTAATATTTAAATAATCACAGATTAATTATATAATGAGAAAATGACCTAGTTTCTGTAAAATATATTGTAAATTTTTCATATATTATTTAAGTTTTTTACCCCTCAGACATTATTTCAATAAGCTTTTGTTCTTATTCAGTTTCCTAATGAATTCCACTACCATAACCGACAATGTCTATACACCAATAGCAGCTTTATAAACAAAAAAATTAATTAGGGCTTAATTCCAGAAAAAGCTTCTTGAACAAAGGGCTTCGGCCGCAGGGCGAGCCATAGAACATCAATAATTCCATCTTGAGTTGATTAGCTTATAAATCATTGACCAAGTTGTGTGTGACGACTGATGTCATTGTCCACCTATGATTAGACGCTGAGGCCGGAGAACGTAAAGACCTTCACGAGTCCACCTTTAATAAATACTCAGCAAAACTTCTGCGATGTTCGCTTTTATAACAATCGTATTAACTGTATAATTATTAAGCGGATTAAGGAACACATTTCTAGTGATAGAAGCCTCTGTCCAGCGCTGGCCGTCTATAAGGTCGAGAGTGAATGTTCTGACCTTCACATTGATGGCAAGATACGCTGATGTAACCAAGACAAACCGCGCAAATCATTTGAACGCATGACTTTAAACGAACGTACGGGCCAAAAGAGAAAGTTGAACGCATGCTACGGTTGTTTTGTTTGTTGATGACGTATCGCTAATGTCAAGAGTAGAAATTTCTGTACTCGATTACATCCTATTGGGTTATTCACTTGAATAACAGGACTCCAATTAGATTTTTTAATTAATCTTTATTAGAAGGACGTATACAATCTATTTTAATACTTGTTAACCTACTTAAGCATAAAGTTCTCTCGGTTTAATGACGTTGTCTATCGATATTAATGTGGTTATGTTGGCTGAAACAGGAATTAATGATATTAATAAATAGTCAAGTATGTCAAGATCTAGCATTTACATTGACATTGAGCATAATGGGCTCGCCAATAGGCCGGTGCCCTCCGCATATTATGTCCTACCAGAATGATGGATGATGTACTTCATATTGTAAAGCTTTCCTGAAACTTGCTCTCCAACCGCAATTTTATCGTAATTTACACGCATTCCAACTTTAATGGTTATATATAGTATAAATTGAAGTCGCTATTTCTGGTCGGTGGATTATGATGCGGTTTTCATCATAAATTTAATTCTCTTCCAAAATATTATTGTTTGGGGCACGTTCGTGCAAAACCGGGCCACTAGTTGTATTTACCTACGTATTTATATGTTACTTAAATATGTAAAAAATATTATAAAGAGTTATCATGCGTTTCGATGTTGGTTGACAGCTTCTAATATTATGCATTCTTATACTTTTAACCTTGATCTTAATATCGTTGGATTATTATATATTAGTAAAGTATTACTAATATGGACTGGATCCGTGAATCAACGAAATACATGATGCATTTTCCTGGTACCTACAGTAAACAAGACAATAATTGTTTTGATCGGGCAGGGTATAGAAGATTATATCAACTTGTCAAGGTACGTTGCAAGGCACATATATGGTAATGTACCCGTGCTTTACTAGAAAACACGGAAATTCATTCAGTTCTTATAACTCATATTACAAAAAATACGCCTACAAAATATTTAAATAAAATACTTTATAACGCATTAAAACGCGATATTATTTATGCCGACGTTTAATAATTTACGTTTTAATCTGTTATACTAATAAAGTATTTTATTTAAATGTGTTATACTTATGTTAATAAAAGACAATCTTACGCCTACAAAATATATTTTTTTTGTTATCTAAACAGGTACTCAATCCCATATTTTCGACAAAATATGTTTGTAATCTGTATCTTATCGCGACAATGAGACGAACCATCAAATCATTTTATTGATGTCATAACTCATATCTCAGGCGTTTTAAGTGGGTAAGTCTTGACTATATTTTAATGATATTATTAATTGGCTTCTTTCTACTTTCTTAAGGCAGTCCTCTAGTTTCTCGGCTGTTTTTTTACGTCTTTTTCAATAATTTTTTACGATCAAACCATCGAAATAATCAATCTCATTGTTTTTGCATAATCTTTATTATCATTTAAATAAGCTTTACAAATTTTTTGAAGTCAAAATATATAATAAATTAAAAGTTATAGCGGCCGACAGGAAGACATCAAGTAAAAGAGGTGCTTGACGGTGACCAAGATTGCGGCTGTTCTGCTTATCTGAAATCAAAAAACCAAACGGCATTTTAATCTTCATATTTAAGACTAGCGATTGAACTAGAATGAATTCTAAATTACAAAAAATTACTTTTTTATACACTTTTAAAAATTACATTCTATTTTCTACTAATTTTTTCTTAAGTTTTTCGCTCGTAGAAAAAAAACTATCGAAGCAATCATGATAATCCTAGTTCAATCGCTGGCTTATAACATATTAAAGATGCAGTATAAATTTGAACAAGATCGATGTAGTAGTTTCTGAAATATCGTGGTCACCGTTTCGAAAAATGGTGTTTCGAGAAAAACGCGTTTGAAAGTTCTCGCATGTGATTTATACTAAAAATTTCATCTCACCGTCAATCTGCTATGCCTGGACCATACAATAGGCCTTCCTCTACTTTTTGGAAGTCACGCAGAGCTGCTCCGTCTTCCCTTTTCACGATTCGGGGCTATTTTACAACATCACTCGTGCGCCTTTCTGAACGGTCGATCCGACAGCTATCATGCTGTTGAACACAACCTTTAGCTTGTGTGCTGATTTTCACTCCCATGCTTTCGAAGGTCTTCAGGATAGATCGAATGCTTCGTTCGAATGCACGCCATGGAAATTTTAAAGCCCAATCTTCGTATATATCACGTTGATGGAAAGTCACCGTACTTTCGCACTCTTTACAAAAAACAGCCGAAGAAATTGTTGAAAATATACTCACAAAAATTCAAAATACAATACAAAAAGGTCTGTTCTACGTTCACCTCAAAAAAATTATTTTGACCAAGTTTCTTCGCTGACGCCGATGTAAACGACTTGTCGTGTTCAAAAGTGTGACGGTTGCCTGCGAATTTTCGCTTTTTTGATCGATCGAAACGAGCCGGGGCGCTTCTACTTCCTTTCTTTAACATTTTGAAAATTATTTTCAAAAAATCATCTTCGTGCGACTCGCAAGAGAAAATATAATACGCTTCGCAACTGCCACAGCAAAACTGTACTAACCGACACTTTAAGGCGTCTTAGTCAATATTCAAAAGCGTCTATCAATGGTCTCGGCACCCCTTTACTCGGGCCTAATTCACAAAAGGTTCAGGCTGAAGTTAGATTTAGGGATATCAATACAATTATCAGCGCCGCTTAGCTTTCGGAGCAGCCCAGCGCGTATACCTTCTTCGTTCCAGGGCCATAACTTGTGAACCGCTTCGAATATCGAAAATTCCTTTGGCACACATTTTCTACACATGTTGTAGATGTGATTTATGGAAAAAAAATTAAATCGATTTTTTCGACCCGAGAAACTAGAGGACCCCCTTAAACGACTTGCAAACTAATCTATCGTCAGGTAAAAAAATAAACTTTGAATAAATATACCTACAATGTTGTTATACTTTTGAGGTAATTGACACCACGTTTAAGCTATAAAAATGTTACGCCCCCTATCAAAGCGTTCGGTTCTTTTCCATCAAACAGTACTAAAATTTTGTTTTCACACACCTCGGATTTGTTAACGAGGTGTGTGCAAACAAAACAGATCTGAGTCACATTCAAAGCTTACGCATAAGTGAGAAAACTAAACATACCAAAAAAGATGGAATTTCACTTTATTATTTATTGGTAATACAAGACTAAAATATAAGACCATTATCTATTTTATCTATTCTAATATTATAAAGAGGTGAATTTGTGGAGTTGTAGAGGGTAATCTTTGCATCTACAGAACCGATTTTAAAAATTATTTTGCCAATAGAAAGCTACATTATCAGCGAGTACATCTAAATTGCACCCGTGCGAAGCCGGGGCGTGTTGTGTCATATATTTTCTTACGTTTATGTAATTTTAATGTTCCATGCAAATGATGTTATTTGTACGGGAGTTGCAGTAGTAAAAGACGTTTTATGGTTTGCAGTTGAGGTATTTCAAGTCAAAAGAATCATTTATTACGGTGTGGTATAAGTAAGTTGCCTATACATAATAATTAATAATGTTCTTGTAGTAATTAAAGTTAAAACATTTATTTATTTTTCCACCAAATTAATGTCTTTGACTTTGTTATAATAGCTGTCATTAATCACGTTTCTATTGTGGTTTCATCGATACAATACAGACATTAATGAAAGTTGCGTGTATTTACTTTTTAATACGTTTCCCAAGTACGGTAAGGTACATAGCGGCGATTGCATTACTCACAGTTTCTTTTTGAACTTTGCCGACAACAGACGATAGGCATTAGGACCATAAACATTACGTTTTCATTATTACTTGTCAGTCACAGCTGTGTAAACAAAATAAGTTATTTTTCATTCGTCACCACTCGCGATTCGCGAAATGTTTTTACTTGCGTGATAATCACTACCTAACATATACAGTAGGTACCCTCCGCGATAGTCTGCTATCATTTCCGCGCTAATTTCAGCAACAATATTGGCAATTTTGACACGTTTTGCAAGAAGTTTTCCTTGTATAATATAAAACTAGGTTTTGCCTGCAGTTTCTGCTCCCAATGAGAAGTAGAATGTTTTCTTCGGATAAAATCTGTCTGCGTAATTAATTTTATCAAAATCAGTCCATATTGGCTTAAACAGACAGATAGTTACATTCGCATTTATCATATTATTAAATAATGTTGTATAAATATGGTAATATTTTAAAACAGTTGAAATGACAATCTATAATAGTCGTCTGTAAGCAACCCCAAGGTTGCCGAATTTTCCCAACCAAATACGGGTAACACGTAATTTGTAATAACTCCATAATTTCTTCATTTTAGATTTATTTCCCTTTTCTTTAATGTTTTCATATTTGCGAATTAATGTATTAGTTTGTTAGGTAAACAATTAAGTGGTAAAAATCAAAACATTTAAGTAGATACCTACAGTGACTGATAGTGCTTTTTATCTTTTTTATCAGTCATAACCAACTACTGATATTATGATTTTGATCGATTATTCTGTACAGGTGTCGTTTAGAAATTAATAAAACGTAAGGTACATTTTAACTAATATTAACTGCGAAAGAGTTTCTTGTTCGTGTTTATGGAATGCTTATAATATTACTTTCTTTGTAACTCTTCAAAAGAAAAGACAATAGAGAAAGTGTTACAGTGTTCAATTATTATTTACCATCATTTCAATTGTTCGATCTGAAGAGATAAATAATCAATCAAAAACGCTTACGAGTTTGAATTTTTGAATTATTCCATGATTTTCACTCTACTACAGGTAATTCAGTGAAATGTGCTATTTCATAGATATAATTATGATATCATATATAGTAGTATGTTCTCAGTTGATACTCCATTTATTGATAATTGATATGTATTTGAATGATCAACATAAATGGGCTCCGTTAAGCAAGCGTGTACGTTATCAATAAGTAAATACCTGTTGCTTCAGTGACATAATGAAGCCTCGCCCACGCGATAACATCAACAGCGCTATTGAGACGTTCGTCCCAAATAGCTTTCATGACATCAAAACAACTTCTTTTGTCGCCAATGGGCTGTGTTTATAATTAGGTTTATTGTCATACCTTTAACATGTTTTCCGGGATCGCTGGTGCGTTCGATGAATCGCGAGTTCAAAAGACAATCTTATTTTTTTTTTTATTTTTTACATCTTTACCCTTATTCGGATCATAAAGAGCAGTTACGCGTATCGGTTTAAATTTTTGTAATTAATATGATATTGAATTGAATAATATCCGATATTGAAAAAAAGATTTTTTATAGCAATAATTTAATCAATGATTAAGTATGTGACTTTAATCTCGCCGTCGCAACGATATGGCAATTAAATAATTTAAAATTATCAATGAACATTTCACGTTCGTTTAATTTATTCATTAAAATAATAATATTCACTAAGAATGATTTCATATATTGGGGACAAGCCTATCGTGAATGTGTTGCATTTTACTATAATGTAGCTTTATCGCCTACATACATCACGTGTTCATTACATTTACCTTCATTACGAATGTTACATAAATTCATGTGACACATTTCAAGGGTTTGTTACGACTGCGTAAACTGCGTGCTTTCTATAGTACATACTGTGTTTTTAAAGACATTTATAACCTGTTTCTCAGCGTTAGTCTACCGGTACCTATTTCGTACGATTGTTATAATCATAGAACTTCCAATCCAGAGAGCAACGAATTATAAAAAAAAAACATTTGTTCATATTTGTACCTCTTTTCTCAGGTCAATGGAGAGGTACGTGCAATTAAAATGGAAGGACGTGCGTGTTGGGGATCTAGTCCATTTGTCAAACAACGAGCCAGTGCCAGCAGATATGGTGCTACTGCACTCGTCAAACCCCCTCGGGATATGCTATCTGGACACTTGCAACTTGGATGGGGAGACCAATCTAAAACAACGAATTGTAGCGCCAGGCTTTAAAGAAAAGGTATGTATTTGCTGAGAAATAAATTTGTACATAACATGTTTATTGACGCATTGATGTATATAAGTAAAAATAACTTAATTTGATTCGCATTTCGTATCAAAACAATAATAAAATCAAATTTAAATTACCCATTGTGCTATTGTCCAGTATGTAGTACATCAACTAGATACCCAGTGAACTGTTAACTAAATCTACATTTAGCCTCGATTCTCATGCTGTCGCCGTAAACGGTGTTTGCATAATTTGATCGGCACGACGCTAAAATATTATTTTGAGTGTGACCGGCAATTACCGAGCTACAAAACCCGTGAGAAATACTTTCCCCGCAGCGTAAATATCTCTCATCGTAAACATATTTATTTCAGCGACTCGAGTTCAATCCATTGAAATTTAAGAGCACGGTGGAAGTGGAGAGGCCGTCAACGAAAATATATAGATTTACAGGAACCATTTCGCACCCGAACGGAACCAGAGTTCCATTGAACTCTGATAACCTCCTTTTGCGGGACTGCACTATCAAGAACACTGACTACGTAGAAGGCATCGTCGTGTACGCGGGACATGAAACAAAAGCTATGCTCAATAATGGCGGCCCTAGATATAAATGTTCAAAATTGGAGAAGAAAATGAACACAGATGTGATTTGGTGTGTCTTAGTCCTATTATTCCTGTGTTGCGCGGGCGCTGTCGGTTGCAAAATTTGGTTCGACAATTACTACCCATACCTTAATAAATTCACGCCATTTATCCCTCGCGCGGATCCGCCAGCTTACGAGGGTCTGTTAATATTCTGGACTTATATAATAGTACTGCAAGTTATGATACCGGTTTCCCTCTATGTAACCATTGAAATGACGAAACTAATACAAGTGTACCACATTCATCAGGACGTGGAGATGTACGATTCGGTTACAAATACGCGGACAGAGTGTAGAGCGCTAAATATCACTGAAGAATTGGGTCAAATTAGTTACTTATTTAGTGATAAGACTGGAACGCTCACTGAGAATAAAATGGTGTTTAGACGATGCACAGTAGGGGGAGTGGACTACGACCATCCTCCCGGTCCTGAAGCTGAACCCTCAGTCGAACTTCCTCCAATTGTCACGCCCATTACTAAAGTATCACCAAACCGAAGACTGCTCCAACATTTACATGACAGCAATGATGCTCAGCATACGCAAAAAGTGAGTTTTCGTTTGATAACTTATTAATTTATAGTGAATTCCCGAGTCCCTCGTGTAGTATAGGGTAGACACATTTCAGTAGGCGATCAGTCTTCTGTGCCCTAGACCAACAGATGCATTTTTCCCCGGATTTTTCCGTTGTTATCCCGGGATTCGAACCTGGGATCTTTGGTACTAATCGCAACGTGTACCACTGGACCACGGAGGCGTAGGAGTATTAATTAATAGGCACTTATAATTAATCATAAATATGCGATTATATTTATGAATTGCCTAATAAAATTTAATTCGTTTATCTGTATGAGTCATGTCACAAATGAATATAAACAATAACATGAAGTTATCAAATTAGCAGAGCTAATAATCAGTCCGTATTACTGGTATGTTTGAAATAATAAATTTGCATATAAAAGGAATATCGACGTCTAGTTTGTATAGTGGTGTTGAATGACCTATTTTCTTATTTTGCCGCAGGTCCGAGAGTTCCTATTAATTCTTGCCGTGTGCAACACTGTGGTGGTCAGTCAACCGCATGTTGATTCCCTGAGCAACTGTAACAACGACCAATTTCCAGCGCAAAAGTCCTCTCGGGCTAACGGAACACTACGATCAAACGATAAGTTCGTATTTTTTGTTAAATGTTCACTAAATGCTATTCAACTGAAAACAATGTCACTAAACGAAAACTATTTTCAAGTATCAACGCCATCTTGTGAGATTATTGTTCATCTTCAAAATGCAAACACAACTTCAAAAGGTCAACTTTATGCCGCTAGACGGCGCAAGTGTCATTATTAGGAACTCGTATACGTTACGAGAACTTTAAACAGGATTTCCCAAAAAAGCACATTTTTCATTTAGTGTCCGTTGGGTATTCAAGGTGCGATATGTCAAGTTTACGCTTACCAGGCTGGATTTTCTCGTCTTTGAGATATATCAATAGGGAAAGATAAATGAATGAGGTTAGAATAATGTTAATATTTAAGTTAACACTCTCACTGCCAGCAATATATAGCATTTTTCCTGATCAGCAGGCCATGGAGACCGCCAGCGGTTCCAACGACCTGCTGTTAAAGTTTATTTGTTTATTTCTGTCGGCTTTATACACTTGAAAACTTGGGACCCGCTGGCGGTTCCTATGGCAGTGAAAGTGTTATATATAGAATATGTTTACCAATAATATTTTAATTGGTTCAAATGTTTACGCATGTCAACCAAACCGAACTGATGCATAGGAGCCTAGCAATTCAAGTATGTGGTAGTATCTCCAGAGCTTTGCTAAGGTGTATAATTAGATACATTTTTCTATTTATCACCATAACATTTGCATAACATTTTAACCGTCGATAATAATTCATGTTTCAAAATATTCATGCAAGCTTAAATTATATTAATAAAAAAAATAAAAACATTTAAGTTAGAAACTGTAATAGTCATAAAGCAAACGGAAGTGCGAAGTCAAGTGACAGTAATTAATGTTTTGTTGATGTCATCAGTTAGTTATACATACATATATGCACTTTAAACATTTAAAATTCTCTAATCAGTGGTCAAAAGGTGAGAGCAAATGCTTAGTTCCATAAATAATAACTACAACATGACATTTACCAAAACAACACCATTAGCCACAACCACGGTCATGATAAAGCAACAGGTACCTCTAGCGGGATTTATCAAGTATTCGCCTCGAAATTGCTTGGCATTTCGGATATATTTATAATTTACTATTAAAATGTTTAAAGGTCATAATGCTTTGTAACACACAAATTATACGTACAAAACTTTCATTTACAAATATATTTTGAAGGGTTTGGTAAAAGGCCCAGAGAAAATTGAAGAAAAGGAATAAGACATATTTATTCGATGCCACACACATAAACTAAATTCTTAATAATTACACTCTAAATCTTAAACTAAATATGCTGTGGCGAAAGAAAAGGCCGATGCTCATCTTGTGCTGTAAACCAGTACTGGCTACAGCGCTGATTTTCAGCAACTGGGTAACTATTTGTGTGAACACAAAAGAGAATTAAAAAAAGAATGAAAATCATTTAAAAAAACTAAATTAAATACAGTTATATGCTGCAGCAGC
Source organism: Anthocharis cardamines (assembly GCA_905404175.1). Taxonomy (NCBI): domain Eukaryota; kingdom Metazoa; phylum Arthropoda; class Insecta; order Lepidoptera; family Pieridae; genus Anthocharis; species Anthocharis cardamines. The sequence continues at coordinate 3,011,259 of FR989957.1, read as the reverse complement.
AGCAGAACACTTTTGAACAAATCAGTCCCCTAACAGGAGAAACTCGTACACGTACTCGTAACCGTAACCGTTGAAAACTCGTAAACGTACTCAATGCATGGCTCCCTTGAGGCGAATACTCGTTAAAACTCACTCTAAGGGTACGTGCATATCGTAATTTTTTCGATAAAAGTAATGGGTAATTGCAGATACGCTCGGTTGACTGAATCTAGATCGACGACGCCATCGCCACCACCGTCCACCACATCGCCCCTGCGTATCCGACTGCCGAAATTGCCATTTGGAAGTAGAGATGACAATTCTAGTGAACCCAGCACGTCCGCTGAAGTACAAGTAAGTTGTCAGTAAGGATTCTAGGTAATGATTAAGTCAAGTCAAACCATCTCGTGATCATAACTTATTTAACTGACTTAAATTCGTCATTCATCGTATTTTTAAAAGGACTAACTTACTATGAAGCATGCATATTTATGCCCGTGTAGTGCTCAATGTGACCAGACGTAGGGAAAAGATATTTACAAAATTATAAACATCGCCCCGGCGGGATTCGAACCACGACCCATCGGAGCGCAGGATAGGTGTACTGCCTGCAAGGGGTAGCATCGCATATCGAGCGTCGTGTCAGCAGTTAACATTACTATGGCATTTATAAAAAGTTTTTAATAATCATTTTATCCAAATTATCATCCTGAAACTATGATGGTTTTGTCTAAGCCCATACGCTACCGAACACACCAAGGAGCCCACCAAATTATTATATTTGTACTAGCTGATGCCCGCGACTTTGTTCGCGTGGACTTCATAAATTATGATAACTTTTCGACTACCGATTTCGATGAAACAAAGCCTATATGTTGGAGATGGAGATATAAACTACCACCATGCAAAATTTCACGTAAATCGGTCCACCAGTTTCGGAGATTAGCCCGTACAAACAGACAAACAGACAGATAAACAAAAAAATTAAAAAAAAAAACGGAAATTGTTCTATTTCTCTTCTTAAATCCCCCTGACTCGGTTTTCGGCATTTCTGTCTATGTACAGACATTCGACCTCTACAGTTTTATTATATGTATAGATGTATTTCCAGTTGGCACGTTTCGAAGCTGAAAGTCCCGATGAGTTGGCGCTCGCGGAGGCGGCGCTGGCGTACGGCTACGAGCTGCGGAGCCGTTCGCCGGACGAGGTGGAGCTCGGCGTGCGGGGCGAGCTCACCGCGCTGAAGGTGCTGCGCGTGCAGCAGTTCGACTCCAACAGGAAGTGTATGTCCGTCGCGATGAGGACGCCGAGCGGACAGGTACGACAATATTGGCCTTTGCAATCACCGATGATTGTCTGACGGATGCATTTGGTTTAAACTTAAGAAATACACCCAGTTACAAAGATAATCATTATTCTGAAGTTGATTTGGTCGCTCCTCCTGTGATTAATTCTCTAACAGTTTTGACCTTTAAGAGTCTCATGAAGCACAAGAACCAATTTTAAGAATGGAACTATTTTGTTATTCCGGCCCAATATATTTTTTAATTTCAAAAGTTACGGCCAATTTAAACAAGCTTTGCACATTCAATAGGTTGTAATACATATTAGAAATGACTCTTAAAAGTATTAAATCAAAGCGATCCATTTAAACACTCTTTTCATTAAAAAAAATACTAGGCCGGCAAGTATATCAAATTTAGATTGGTCCTTACGGAAATAGACAAATGACTCACATTTTTAATAAAATTGAAGACATGAGTAAATGAAGGGTACATACAATTTGTAAATTATCGAGAAAATGGTCAAAACAGTTTCGTTACATACTTTTTAGATAATTATTATCTTGATTGTTTATTTAATAACTAAATTTGACAAATAAAACAATTATTTATATTGTTATGGAGACACATAACACCTTCACTCAACGTAAAAAATATGAGTACTAAAAAATGTTATCATTCTCATCCCTTCATCCATTAATGTCTTCAATTATGAATATAATGAAATAACATTCGTTTCAGGTAGTGTTATACGTAAAAGGCGCGGACAGCACAGTACTGGGCGCCCTCACGCCGATGCGCACGGGCTCGGCGGAGGCGGCCGCATTCGAGCGGACGCGCTCGCTGCTCAGCGAGTACTCGCGCGCGGGGCTGCGCACGCTGGTCATGGCCAAGCGGACCATGCAGCCCGCGCTGTGGGAGGAGTGGCTGGCTGGACACAGCCGGGCCTGCGAGATCGGCGAAGGTGATTATACATACATACAAATACATCACGCCTCTTTCCCATTGGGGTAGGCAGAGATCACGGAATTTCATATGCTCCGATCCTTACCATACCACTTTCGCTTCTTCTACTTTTATCAATGCTTTCATACACACTCGTCGGTTACGAGTACTTTTGACTTGGCCCTTTTGCAGAACGTCCCTGATCTGATCGAAGTGATTATAGCTCCTTTTTTTTTTAAAGAGGGGAATGTATTTCTTTTGACGGGCTCGTCGGGCTTCTTGTCTTGTTTACTGCACCAGGAAAATGCATCGTGTAAAAGTATTGTAGAATATGCGGTGAAAAAATATCAATTAACTTTTCGATTGAAGAATAAGATAATATTATCAAGATTAGAATATTTTAATAATATTTTACCAGACCTAGATCGAACCGAGAGCGAACTGTGAATGGCATTAAATAGAGGATCGACCCTTAATGAGATAAATAGATAGAAAATAATGTCTATATGAAATAGTATGTTGATAATTCTTGTTCTTTTAAATAAAATACTGTATACCGGATTAAAACGCGATTTATTATTTAAATTATTTATCCCGACGTTTCGGATGCTTTTCAGCATCCGAAACAGGAATAAACCACAAACAGTACAACGTCAACCAGCCTACCTGCCTTATGTGAAGGGTGTTACAGACAGGATTGGAAGAATCTTAAAACGAGCTTCTATTAATACAGTTTTCAAGCCACACAAGAAGATTCAACAGTTCTTGAGACCAATAAAAAGTAATATTCCTTTGCAAGATTCAGGTGTATATAAACTGGATTGTGACTGTGGTTTATCCTACATTGGGCAAACTAAACGTAGCATTTCAAACCGACTTAAGGAACACATTGCGGATATCAAAAACAGACGTCACTCTAAATCAGCAGTATGTGAACACACTCTGGATAAACCAAACCACTACATACGTTTCGACCAACCAAAAATCCTTGCAAAAGAAAGTAGATTCTTTCCCAGACTAGTACGTGAGGCTATTGAAATTAAAAAACATCCTAACTTCAATAGAGAAGATGGTTTGAGACTTTCCAACACCTGGGATCCAGTAATTAAAAATCTAAAGCCCCAAATCCAACATACTAAAAAACAAGAGGACACCGTTAGTCAATACAACAAATTACAGTAAATATCAACTCCGTAGGAATAGATGGCGTTAATATGTAAAGATTGTAAAACAAAAACTTGGCGATTAAAAAGAGTGGCGGCGAGTTTCTTGCCAGTTCTTCTCGTCCGCTCTACGCCCTTGATTTGTGAACTGGTAGTAAATGTAAAATTAGAAGCATTTAATATTAGTAATATTAGTAATTTAATATGTATTATTTTTTTAATGACGTTCATAGATGTACATTGTGTTACCTAAATTAATAGATTATTTTTTAATTTAATTGAATTAAATATGGCAACTTTGTGACATTTCAAATATAAGACAACTGTCATCTTTCAGTCTCCCGCGACCACGGTTGCTGAAAAGCATCCGAAACGTCGGGATAAATAATTTAAATAATAAATCGCGTTTTAATCCGGTATACAGTATTTTATTTAAATGTGTGATACTCGCGTTAATAAAAGACAATATTAATTCTTGTTCTTCTAAAATAGTTTTGTCTTTCACTAAAGGGATTTTTTTAAATATTATCCCGAAGTTTCGAGTACTTTAACAAGCTTTTTTTGGTCAAGGGGAGATTTAATGAAATAATCTAGTGAAAGGTATTTCATTTAAAATAGATTTAAACCAATACTCATGGTAGCAAATAACTTTAATCACAAATCAAACTTAGCGTGTCTATAACGTAGACGAAATTAATAGTATTTCGTATCATTTAACTTTGCCCAGGCCTTCAAACTTATCACGACTTATAGACTAAACAATTACATTCAATATTTTGAACTGCAGCCAAATCTGCATAGCGCAATGTTACATGCGCCTAAAACACGAATGCGTTGATAGATTAAATCATTAACCTTACATTTCCTTTTTACCATTAATTAAATATAAATTCATATAAATTTGCGTTTTTATTTCGTTTTGCTATTTAAGTATGAAAATAACTGTTATCTTAAACGCACAGTAATTCACACTTAAATACCTATTATATTATTATGTGACTCGGGGGTTATACGTAGGTGGTCAATTATTTCTTAGCCTAACATAAAAGGATTTAACAAACAAACGAATTAAAACATATTATTTTTCAATATACTCTCCCTTTATTGTTATACATTTTTCTAAATACTTGAATCATGTTTTAAAAAGTCTATGGTGTGATTGGTAATATATGTGTCAAAGGCTATAAGATTGTTAATTAATGAAATAAGTATTATCATAGATAGAAAAACGGTGAAGTGCACAATGCATAGTGCAAAACAAAATCATCCAAGTGGGATTCGAACCCGCGACTAATCGGATAACAAGGTTATGTTTATGTATTAGTATAGCACTTAGCACGGTTTCTCTGGGGAAAGAGTAGTTCTTATCCCAGCCACCGCGGCGCTGCTAGTATCCGTATCAACGAACACACTGACGCTTGGATCATAGCGCGCACACTCTCGCACCCAGCTGTTTTTAAAGCGTTATTGACGTTCGCTCGTAAGAGCAAGCGAGACAACACGAGTTGAGGAGTCAGCGGACTACTTAGATGTGTGTGTCACACCGATACATTGCTGCGCGCTCTACAGTCCCCTAGCTTCACTTGTCCGCGACATATCTCTTGATCACGTCGTGGACAAGTGAAGACAAACTAAGATATAAGATATCTCGACATTATATTATATCTCAACATCGACAGTTTTGATATAAAAGATATCTCGTTCGACAAATATCTCTACTTTTGACATTAGAAGTTGAGTTTTAATTGTAAGTGTCATGTTAGACCCTGTAGACATAAAAAGATATAATCGATAAAACAATCTTTGGTAACTAATAGTTATACGGTTCTATAGAACTGACATGTTTAAAATTGAACAGTCTCAAAAAAACAGAATAATCTAATATATAAAATTCTCGTGTCACGGTGTGCGGGACCGAACTCCGAAACGGCTCGACCGATTTTCGTGATCCTTAGCGTGCATATCGGCCAGGGTGGATATTCGATCAACATCTATTTTTCATCCCCCTAAATGTTAAGGGTGGTCCACCCCTAATTTTTTTTTCAAATTTTTTAGACAACATTTTTTGTTTTTATTTTTTTATAATGTGGCATTAAAAAAATACATATTACCCTAAATTTTCACTCTTCTATTACCAACCCCTGCTTTTTTTTGCCAACAAATCTAGACCCGTGCGAAGCCGGGGCGGGTCGCTAGTAAAAAATAAGGAAGGTGTAACAGATAGTGTCGTGCGCAGGTCGCGAGAAGCGCATCCGCGAGTCGCTGGCGCGGCTGGAGAGCGCGCTGACGCTGGTGGGCGCGACGGGCGTGGAGGACCGGCTGCAGGAGCACGTGCCGCGCACCGTGCGCGCGCTGCTCGACGCCGGCATCGCGCTGTGGGTGCTCACCGGCGACAAGCCCGAGACCGCCATCAACATCGCCTACTCCGCCGCGCTCTTCTCGCAGGCCGACCGGCTGCTGCACCTCATGTCCAGGGATAAGGTGTGTATACCTTTCGAGTTTCGACTGTGATCTTTTGGTCAGAGTGGTATCTTGTAAAATTTTCTCATTTTAATTTGTGATACTCGATATCATGTATTCATTTTTTGAGAACGGAGGCCCTAGCATGAACAACACGGGAGGGTTAGTTACAATCATGGACTGAAACCGGAGAGGAAAAAGAGTGGCGGAGAGTTTATTGCCAGTTCTTCTCGTCTGTTCTACGTCATGTATTTGAAAACTGGCAGTAAATGTAAATTTCGAAGTATTTAATTTTTTTATTGACGTTCATAACTGTACATTGTGTTACCTAAATGAATAAATGATTTGATTTGACTCACCGTGCAGGAACACGCGGAGTCGACGATCAAGAGTTACCTGGAGGGCGGCGCGCTGGAGGGCGGCGCGGCGGCGGGCGCGGCGGGCGCGGGGCGCGCGCTCGTGGTGGACGGCCGCACGCTCACCTACATCCTGGACCGGCGCTCGGGGCTCGTGGCGCCGTTCCTGTCGCTGGCGCGGCGCTGCTCCGCCGTGCTGTGCTGCCGTGCCACGCCGCTGCAGAAGGCGTACATCGTCAAGGTATACTGAACAAGGACTGAATACCGGTTAATTTACTATGGGAGTTTAAGCGGTTTCTGTTAACATTCTTATGTTTTTTGTAATATTTACTTACTGGATTTTTTTTTTTATTTTAAGTTGCGATTTCAGTAAAAATAAATCAATAATGTGTTGACCTAAATTTGACCGCTTCCGTGGCTCAGTGGTAAACGTGATGCGTTTAGCACAGGAGGTCCCGGGTTTGACTCCCGGGGAAACAAGATTAACAACAAAGGCATAGAAGGCTGATCACCTACTTGTCTGTAAAGAAAATTATCAGTGAAACAAACACAGAAATGGGTCTGCCTCATGCCCCGCTAGGAGACTCGGGATTTCATTTTTGTTTACCTAAAAAATTTTTTTAACAAACTAAATATAATGTCTATTACAGGCAGTGAAAGAGGAGCTCGGTGTGACGACGCTGGCCATCGGCGACGGCGCCAACGACGTGTCTATGATACAGACGGCGGACGTCGGTGTCGGTCAGTATATGTTGCGAGAATAAATCCAGTGTTGGTTATATGTTCACCTCAGACCCCCGTACAGCGCCTTCGCCGGCGAAGGTGAGGACTCTTGTTCCGCGCATCCCTCACCGTCCAGCCCTTCAAGGCCCTCCCCTTCTGCGGCAGCCCAAGCCGAGGTACGTGTCTCACAGGACGCCCTCAAACCCCTAAATTTCAAGGCTGAACCACAGTGCTCGTCACTCTTGTCCGTGTTAAGCTATAAAAGCCACCAGGGCCAACAGTGAGATTCCATACAATAAAAAAATAAAATAACAATTTCATACTTTAAATCAATTAAATAAAATACTGTATTCCGGAATAAAACGCGATTTATTATTAATATTTAAATTATTTATCCCGACGTTTCGAATGCTTTTCAGCAACCGTGGTCACGGGCAGACAGTCTCTGTAATTTAAACAATATAAATAATAAATCGCGTTTTAATCCGATATACAGTATTTTTTTTAAATGTGTGATACTCGCGTTAATAAATGACAACATTACTTTAAATCAAACTTTGTGCAGTTGAATTATAGTTGCATTTACAATAAGACGACACTGTTTGATCATTGACTGACGTGGTCTACCTTCGCAGGTCTGTCGGGGCAGGAGGGGCGGCAGGCGGTGATGGCGTCGGACTTCGCGCTGTCGCGGTTCAAGTTCCTGGAGCGGCTGCTGCTGGTGCACGGCCACTGGTGCTACGACCGGCTCGCGCGGATGATACTCTACTTCTTCCTCAAGAACGCCGTGAGTTCGACCATATTTTTCTATCTATAATATTATAAAAAGGAAAGATTTGTATTTTTGTATGTTATGAATAAACTCAAAAACTACTGGACCGACTTTGAAAATTCTTTCAACAATAGAAAGCTACATTATCAACGTACAGTACATCTACATTTCACCCGTGTGAAGCCGGGGCGCGTTGCTAGTGTTAGATATTTACAGACGAGTACGAGGTTCACTTGATGGTAGTTACCAGTGACATTGTCGAAATTTACAGAAAGTTATAAAAAAGGCTTCTCAGCGGTATTTAAAGCTGCGACTTATCGGAACGCTAGGTAGATGTACTACACGATGAGCCCGTGAAAAACGAATGTACATAAACAATAAACATGTGTAGACTCAAAGGTACAATGGGGAATACTCGACCTTATCACTAAAAATAAATACCTCATCAATATTAGTTATGTGTTCGCTTGCAGACGTTAAATACCCCATCAATGATAGTTATGTGCTCGCTTGCAGACGTTAAATGCCCCATCAATGATAGTTATGTGCTCGCTTGCAGACGTTAAATACCCCATCAATGATAGTTATGTGCTCGCTTGCAGACGTTAAATACCCCATCAATGATAGTTATTTGTTCGCTTGCAGACGATAAATACCCCATCAGTGATAGTTATGTGTTCGCTTGCAGACGATAAATACCCCAACAATGATAGTTATGTGCTCGCTTGCAGACGTTCGTGTTCCTAGTGTTCTGGTACCAGCTGTACTGCGGCTTCTCCTCATCCGTCATGATCGACCAGCTCCACCTCATGGCGTATAACCTGATGTTCACCGCCGTGCCTCCTATTATTATGGGTGAGTGACATTCATATACTGTTTAGATATTGAATTGCCATAATTGCCCCAATATAGATGAAAAAGACCACAGCTATTTATATTTACTGCCGAAGCGTTTGCGAGCAAAAGACTTTTACAAACAGTTCTTTAAATTTTTTTCTTTAAATAAATAAATAAATAAAATAAATAAATATAAAAAATAGTCTGTCCATATCTAACATAAAAAAGTCTATATAACACGCATGTGACAGGCGCGTTCGACCGCACGCACTCGTACTGGCTGCGTTCAGCTTGCCCAATGTTAGGAAAACCACAGTCCACTAGTACTGGCTGCGTTCAGTTTGTCTAATGCAATTAGTGTAGGATGAGCCACTGTCGCAGGCCAGTCTGTATAACTCGCATGCGGTAGGCGCGTACGACCGCGCGCACTCGTACTGGCTGCGTTCAGTTTGTCCAATGTTGGGAAAACCACAGTCCACTCGTACTGGCTGCGTTCAGTTTGCCCAATGCAACTAGTGTAGGATGAGCCACAGTGTATATAACTCGCATGCGGCAGGCGCGTACGACCGCGCGCACTCGTACTGGCCGCGTTCAGTTTGTCCAATGTTGGGAAAACCACAGTCCACCCGTACTGGCTGCGTTCAGTTTGCCCAATGCAACTAGTGTAGGATGAGCCACAGTGTATATAACTCGCATGCGGCAGGTGCGTACGACCGCGCGCACTCGTACTGGCCGCGTTCAGTTTGTCCAATGTTGGGAAAACCACTGTCCACCCGTACTGGCTGCGTTCAGTTTGCCCAATGCAACTAGTGTAGGATGAGCCACAGTGTATATAACTCGCATGCGGCAGGCGCGTACGACCGCGCGCACTCGTACTTTCTGCATTTAGTTTTCCCAATGTAACTACAGTAAGATGAGCCAGTCTATATAACACGCATGCGGCAGGCGCGTACGACCGCGTGGCGCCGGCGTCGCTGCTGGCGGCGCGGCCGGGGCTGTACGGCGCGGCGCGGCGCGGGCGGGCGTACCGCGCGCACTCGTACTGGCTCGTGCTGGCCGAGTCGCTCTACATCAGCGTCGTGATCTTCTTCAGCGCGCACGCCGCCTACGCCGACACCGACGTGGACATCTGGGCCTTCGGGGACTGCTGCATGACCTGCTGCCTGGTCGTCATGCTCGTGTACGTCGCCATCGAGACGAGGAGCTGGGTGAGTCTTGCGGGAGATGTGGTATAATTGAGGGATTTCTCAGTGGAGGGTACTTAAAATTTTGGCTCGCGTTGCCAGAGGGTAAAGATCGTTGTCAATTATTCCCAGAAAAGTTTAAAAAAAGAACAAAAAATCGAAGAATTTTGTACCCGAAAAAAAATCTAAAATTAAATATAAGCAAATCGTCTATATCACTTGATAGTGTTTATTTGAATACAATAAAATAAGCGATTATAATGTTTCATTGTATTTACTTATATTCCATGCAGCTATTCCATTTAAAACTTGTAAGTTTAAGTGTGGGAAATGTAATTGACACTACACAAGGAAGTATAGTTTCCACGATTGTAATTTAGATGCAAATAGAAGCACGTAGCGCACCTGTCCATACATTAAATAATATAATATATGTATATATATATAATATATATATCACTTTGTAAATGCCTATGGTAAATAATTGTCTTATATTATAATTATTCTATAATTAATGAAGATTTTAAAGTGACGCGGGAAGTGGGGGGTCCCGGAGGTGCAATAGACCCTCTACCCACTAAAACCCAACGCCATCTGCTCGCTATGGACGGGGTCAGGGTAACAGTTTCCCGTGTCCTTGATGAGAACTAGGGATGCTCGATGATCATCGATGTTGCTATACGAATAATATTGTAACATCGATGTTAACGGAATTTTGATAAAGAAGAACCTTTTAGTATACATTTCTGAAATGGAAGAGTGAGAGAGTAAGAGCGAACGAGACTACGAAGAACGAACGAAGAGAACGACCGGTTCGCAGTGAATGAATACGCGTTCAGAATTTGAAAAAAAACTGATTTATGAATTTAAATAAAATACTGTATACCGGATTAAAACGCGATTTATTATTTATATTGTTTAAATTATTCGCGGGTCGCGGGGAGACAGCTCCCGGTCTCCCCGCGACCACGGTTGCTGAAAAGCATCCGAAACGTCGGGATAAATAATTTAAACAATATAAATAATAAATCGCGTTTTAATAGCGTATACAGTATTTTATTTAAATGTGTGATACTCGTCGTTAATAAAAGACAATATTCTGATTTATGAATCCCTAATGTGAACGTAACTTCACCCAACAGACGGTGATCCAAGTGATAGCGCTGTGCGGGTCGCTGGGCTCGTTCTACGTGGTCACGCTGGTGTACCAGGCCGTGTGCGTGTCCTGCTTCAACCTGCCCTCCACGTTCCGCGTGCTGCAGCACGCCATCGCCGACCCCATCTACTGGCTGGTGGTGGTGCTCACCACGGTCGCTGCGCTCGCCCCGAGGTAGGATACTTTTTTTTTATGTCAGATATCGACGAGCATGGGGTTCACTTGATGGTAGGTGATACCTCAGCCACAGTATATCAATCAATAATGCGGTGTCGACCTAATTTTTACTTCGAGCATTCGGAAATCCATATTTTTTTTAATGTCAGATATCGACAGACGAGCATGAGGTTCACTTGATGCTGATGATGTAGGTGATACCTCAGCCTCAGAACATCAGTCAATGGTGCGCTGTCGACCTAATTTTTACTTCGAGCATTCGGAAATCCATAGACTGAAACCGCAACGCGCAATATGCACTTCACAGTTTTTCCATTTATGAACGGTGGTTCGTTACCCGGTCGGAATTTAGATATTCCTCCCACCCGATCAATGCCCGAAGTTACCAGACGTGGAGAAAACGTGTTTACAGAAAATTATAAACATGTGGTCCTGGTGGTATTCGAACCCACGACCCATCGATGCGCACGGCAGGTGTTCTACCGAACACGCCAACGAACGTCAAACTTTATTAAAAATACTTTGATGTTTATGATGATTTATGTGTTAGTGTTATTACTATCTAAAGTCTAAACTATTTTCTATATAAGAACGGCCCTGGGCAGTAAAAGCCGCCCAGGGTCGCTCTAAATGTATCCACTCTACGTGATCTTGAGACCCATTACTTACCAACTATTTTTTTATATTTTTAAACAGACATAATAAGTGAATTCCCGAGTCTATGTATGTTTTACTAATGTATTTAGACATAGACTTGTTCGGTATAACTATAACACAATTTTGAATTAAATTTAGGATTACCACAAGAATTTTGTAGTGCAGAAATGGATCAGCAGTTGCATTTAAAAGGATATACCTATATAATTATCAGCCTGAATTAAATGAAATGTAGAGTTTGGTCCTTTGTTAGCCACCTTCGCGGCTTGCACCACCAGTTCGAATCCCGAAGAAACAAGACTTAAAAAATCAATTCAGTTAGGAAAACGACTAACGACTACTACTTGCTTGTTACAAATGATCTCGGGAATTATTATTATATGCACTATTTTGGTCCTTTGATTTGGATACAATAGTTTTTAGAACGATACAAATTAATATTATCTTTTATTAATACGTGTATCACATATTTAAATAAATACTTATATATTTAGATAATACTTTATATCGGATTAAATATTATAACATAAATAATAAATCGCATTTTAATCCGGTATAAAGTATTTTATTTAAATGATCTTTGTTTGTTTTTTTTTCGTTTATATATATTTTATTAATTATAATAGTTAATTACTTAAAGATGTCATGTGGAACATGGTGTAATGGTTGAAACTCCTTACAAAAAAACTGTGATTAAAAAGAGTGGCGGCGAGTTTATTGCCAGTTCTTCTCGTCCGTTCTACGCCCTTGATTTGAGAACTGACAGTAAATGTAAAATTAGAAGCATTTAATATGTATTTATATTGACGTTCATAATAGGGAATATGCATGTTGTTTAAATTTACTTGATATTTTTTCCCTTGAATCCTTAATAAATAATAATAATAATAAAAAAGCTTTATTAATTATTCCATTACACTTATATACAATAATATATTAAACTGAGATTAGTTTTTACATAAAATTAATGATAATAAATCTTCGTTTAGTAATTATATAGAAATTAATCATTATCTTATGTATATTATAATTTTTATGTAATGGACCCCTTTCGGGTAAAAGCCTCCTCCAAAGATTGCCATTTTTCCCTATCCTTTGCGATATGCATCCAATTTGATCCTGCGGTCGCGGCTATATCATCCTGCCATCTCGTGTGTGGTCGGCCTCTGTTTCTAGATCCTGGTGGTCCTTTCCATTTCGTCACCTGAGCTGTCCATCTATCATCTGTGCATCTAGCAACATGGCCAGCCCATTTCCACTTCAAACCTTGGGAATAGCTTAAGGCATCGGTTATATTAGTTTTATTACGTATGGTTGTATTTCTTACCTTATCTTTTAGTTTGAGGCCCAGGCAGCTTCTCTCCATGGCTCTTTGTGTGCTCTGGATTTTCTTTTTGGTTTTCTGATCGAATAACCAAGTTTGGCAGCCATAGGTAAGGCATGGCAGTATTGCGGAATCCATGACAACTTTTTTTGTTTGTAAGGATAGTTGTGATTTTAGGACTTCTTTGTGAGCCCAAAACTTTTTCCACGTTATTGCTATTCTTCTATCTATTTCTTCTAAGTTCCTCTCTGTTCTAAATGAAATTTGCTTTCCCAAATATATGTATTCTTTTACAAATTCAAGTGGTTTATTGTCCACAGAGATGGGAGTCTCTTTGTCATTAGTCATGACTTTTGTTTTTTCAAGATTCATCTCTAGCCCTACGCTTTTGCTTGCTAATTGCAGTTCGTTTATCATGGTATTCAGTTGTTTAGGATTTTCCGAGAGGAGTATAATATCATCAGCGAACCTTAAGTGGCTCATAAACTTACCATTCACGCTGATTCCTTGCTTTGACCATGGCAGGTCTTTCATTATGTTCTGAAGGACTGCTATGAACAACTTGGGTGATATTGAAATCCTTATGGCCCAGATATTATGCCTAAACAATTATTTTCTTATTTAGTTCGTGTTTAATTGCAAAAAATATTAATTAAAATGTGTAAAATAAGGGAGAGAAATTCAAGTTTGCAAAACGCATCACCATTGGTCGAAACAAAACGTGACGTCACCTTACACATTCTGTCATTTATCGGCAGCGCCATCCATCCATCTTCGATGACAATGGCGTCCATTGACATCGAAGATGGCGTCAAACACTGGTTACCATAGTTACCTCACTCTATCCGTCACTGAGCGTGTATACCGCGCGCCAGATAAGTCTGCGCGCGGCAAAAATTGGAACTAAATTTCTTTCCGTCATATTGTTTTCCGGAATTAGTGTGCAGCAGTGGCGTTTTTATTCGATTTTATTGGTAATCATCATGCCTAAGGTTATAAAAAGTGCTGGTAGAGATGTTATATTGAAAGTAAAACGTGCTTATGAAGCAGAACGGCAAAATAAAGGGCCGATTGTACCATTTTCAAAACTTTTTTATTACTTGACAGGTAATTTTTGGGGTGACCAGTACATGGTATTATGTCTTTATGTGGGGTATTTTTATACGATACATATTTTTACTTTGTTGTTGGTTAATGATTTAGTTTGTTTTAGGATTAAAACCCCATTGAAAAAAAATACGTATTGTGGAAAAAAATTTAAATCAAGCCACAGGTGAAATATCTTCAATCTGAAGCGGCATTTAATTCGATAATGTGTGTCAGCATGTTGAAAGAATCGTAGACCAATATTTTGAATCTGACAGGCTTTTGGACATAGAACTGGACAAATTTATAATTGATCATGCAAGTGACAGCAAAACTTTAAACTCTTCTAATAACGAGTCAAGTGAATCTGAAACATGTGAAAATAGAATGGAAAGATTGACCCACTGATGGACCATAGTTATCCAAAATTTAGAAGTTCTGCTATATTCTCGATAAATAATTTACATTAAATATATATAAAATTTGGTGTTGTTTTATTTAATTGTAGATTATGTAAATATTTCTTATGGAGCAGGTAAATAAGGAGTTATTCAGTTACAATATGTAACAAATTAAAAATATATATATTTTCACTGAGTATTAGTATGTAATTATTATTCATCACCCTAAAACTAATTGAAATTTACAAATAAAATTGTTACATCACGTCAAATTTAGTAGTTAATTCGACGTGATATCTAAATATAAATTTGTTTTCTGTTGTATACTAAGTATACCTAATACGAATTAACATTCAGAATGCTGGTGATTTTTTTGGTGTTGCATAGTGGTTGAGAGTTTGCTTTCTATACCTGGCAATATTTGGTACGCCACCCGTCGCGCGCAGACTTATCTGACGAGCACTTTAATGTGATATCATCCAAAGCCCGCGAAATATGGCCGCGTTTAAACAGATCAAATTTTATCGATGTTTTCAAAGTAATTTTAAAAAATAATTTGGACATTGCCAAGAGTATTTATATTTTTTATTAGGGTAAAATGATGTAACAAGTCGATAAAAAATATAAAAAAATGCATGCATATTCCCTATTGTTCATTGTGTTACCTAAATGAATAAATGTTTTTGAATTTGATACAAATGTCAACGCGCACAGGCTGGCGTGCCACGCGGTGCGCAACTCGTGGCGGCCGGACGCGGTGGGGCGCGCGGTGCAGGCGCGGCGGCGGCGCTCGCGGCTGCCCTACGCCGCGCACTACCACACCACCACCGCCTCGGCGCACGTCTACAGGTGACCAAAGATGAGACGTATTTACGCTACCAGGGCTTCGCTTGGAAGTAGGGCGCCCTGGTGCGAGCGGGAAAAACTTGCAAGTATGAAAATACTTGCTTAGGAAATACTTTAAAGTATTTTCTTGCAAATACAATTGTGGTTCTTATATCTAAAAGAGTAGGGATCGTTTTCCTATGCAAGTATTTTTTACTTTAGCGAGTTCGGAGCTAGATGAAAGTATTATGAAACCTGGTTTTCGACCCTGGTTTTTTTACGGACTCGTACTTGGAAGCCCTGGTATCGATTTTTGCACGTATATCTCATCGCTACAGGTGACTAATCTATGTTAGATATCGACAGACGAGCATGAGGTTCACTTGATGGTAGGTGATACCTCAGCCACAGAACATCAGTCAGTGATGCGCTGTCGACCTACTTTTTACTTCGAGCATTCGGAAATCCATACACTGAAACCGAAACGCGCAATATGCACTTCACGGCTTTTCCATCTATGAACGGTGGTTCGTTACCCGGTCGGAATTTAGATATTCCTCCCCCCCGTGAAAAGCGGGGGGACGGGGCCGCTAGCTCAAGTGACGTTCCTCAGTACACTCGCGGATGCGGAATCGCAGTGCGCAGTTAGTTATTTTGTTTGCGGAATAAAACACACACGAGATTAATCTTCTCGAGATGAATATTTCTATTTATCAAAAATGTTTAGTTTTGATTATTGTCTATAATTTATTAAAATTGTCTGATTATCATTATTTAACTTTCATATTCATGTATACAATAGTTTTTGCTAACTGGTATAGAGAGGATTGGGTGAAAAAAAAACATTTATTTTTTTCAAACACGCTCACTAGGGAACTCTGTGTCGGGGGTGCCATGGACACAAAAAAACAAATTGCATTCAGCTGATATTATTTCGGAACGTTGAAAAAGTACTGTCTCTGATATCTCGTATTCGGTCCAGCACTAATGGCATTCTGATTTTGTTGGCTGAACGAATTGTTCAAGAAAATACTGTGGTTTCAAATAATAAGTTTGTGTTTATTTTAAATTATAATTTACAGATCAACAGACGAAGACGGTCTTCAAAAGACTCACTCGGATGTCGCGGCCATAACGTGACGGGGAGACGCTAGTCTTTCCAGCATTTACTCAAGCGCGAGCCGTGGCGCCACCTCTAGCGCGCCACGACTAGCGTGCCATCTTTAGAACGCCACCTCTAGCGCGCCACGACTAGCGTGCCATCTTTAGAACGCCACCTCTAGCGCGCCACGACTAGCGCGCCACGACTAGCGCGCCACCTCTAGCGCGCCACGACTAGCGCGCCACGACTAATGCGCCACCTCTAGCGTGCCACCACGAGGCTGTGATGAGACGAGACAATTATTGTGTACTATTAGACTGTTTAATGTGCTTTTATACAACGCGGGACCAAGGCGCCACGTCTCCCGTGCGGAGACTGAGTCGATTAAAAATTAGTGAAAATCAATAAAAAAACTTCATTTATGAAGAGTTATCGGCCAACTTGTATCATTATTTTAGTGCGATTCAGTATTGTATTTATTAACGAGCTTGAGACGGCCACGTGCACGACGCATTTCATATTAGTTCCCTTGTTTACTTGCCAACGTGGGTCTGTCGGACCATAGCTTGTGTCCGTCTGGTCAATCGCACGATCTCGGCGGACACGATCACGGTTTATAAAACCCGTTAGATCGTAGTTCCTCAGAGTGGGAAATAGCGTACCCCTGATATAAGACCCGTATTATTTATATAATAGGCCCAGATTATATTTTGGCCATCGAAGCGTTCTAGGGAGCTCTAGCTTGAGAACGCCCTTCAGGAAGGGGTTATCAGGTCTTGAAACCGGTTAATTTTTATTTTTCAAAATACGTGTCTGACTGAGATACCATGATATTAGTTTTAAAAAGCAATACACACTAAATTAACAAAAACCTTAATTATTTCGGTTTCCGAGCCCTGGGGGCTATTGGCCACTCTGAGAAGCTATACGTAAGTTGTTCAGAATGTAACTGCGAGTGATATTGTTATGAATGTATAGATGGTGTATTTTTGTATGGATCTGTCGGTCGGCTTCCCGCGGCCGCGAACTTGCCTCCTCACAGACTGCACGCGCCCGGTACTTGGACGGGAAACATGCACTCGTTTTATACTGAACTAGCTGCTAATGTATTCTACTAGAGTCAAATCCTAACAGTCTTATTCATAAACGTAGTAAATTTGATATAGTTAAAATATGTTTTGTCTCGCTCTATCGAATATAAAAAGGCTACAGAATGAAAGAAACAAAACATACTTTTAACTAATCAAACTTATAATACGTTTATGAATAAGACCATAATACTCTAAACACCTAATAAGGAACCGCATAGTTTATGGTTTCCGTTAAAAAAATCGGTATTATATTCTTTAAAAAATTTAAAGTTAAAATAAAGAATCGCCATAAGACATTCCAAAGGTATGATATATGCCTTAATTATAATAATTAATCTTGAAGATTCTTTTTAAAATTTCTAGTCAATTCGCTGAATGTCTTGAAAATTTTAACAGATTTTAAATTCTAAAATGTATGGTTAATACTTAGTCAATTCGTATAAAGTAATTAAAATATGTACTTAAAAATCAATTAACTACATTTAATCACCAATGCCGTATATTTTTTAGTATTGATTTTTCTTATCATAATTGTATGAGTAAAAACTAAAGTTCAAATTACATCGTCTGTAAACATATTAATTTGTAAAAGTGTACTTAAATATCACTTAAAAACAGATTTATCTTATCATTATGCCAGTTCTTCAAATAATATTGTATCCATAAACATTGTTCTAATGGATACCAATATTTATTCATCGTATAAAAATTACGTGTAATCAATTCCTCGAAACAAAATGTAAATAAGTGCCTTCTATATATATTATTATTATATACTTAAACAGTGCATCTTTCGCCTCCAAGGTACCCGCCTTCGACTAGATGATTCCTAAAGATTTGACTATTTTTAATACTGTTTCTAGTTATTGTAAATACATACAAATTATATATTTCTACATTGACAATGATTGTTATATGTACAGTAGGATATTTTTTATATTTAACAAATATTTGTGTAAATAACTGTATGTTCTAAGACTGTTGTTTATTTAAAACTTTTAATTTGTTGAGTTAAATTGAACGAATAGGCTAATTACCGAATTGTATTTTCCAGTCATTTGACATTTGCTAAAACCGGAAGCTCGTAACGAACCGGTACCCGCTTACCGGTATCGGTAAACGGTACCCGTTAACCTGTATCGGTAACCGTTAACCAAACGAAACAACCCTTTGGTCTTGCGATACACCCTACACTAGGCTCACTATACTTACGTCGGCGATTTCTTTCTTGCCATATTCATTTTATTA
The DNA here is from genome assembly GCA_905404175.1 of Anthocharis cardamines. NCBI lineage: Eukaryota > Metazoa > Arthropoda > Insecta > Lepidoptera > Pieridae > Anthocharis > Anthocharis cardamines. The sequence continues at coordinate 2,992,490 of FR989957.1, read as the reverse complement.
TAGTGATTGCAATTCATATACAGATTGTTCATTAAATTACTCGGATAATATCTATTACATTGAACTTTGTTAGCATAATGATAGATTGCGTTGCATACACCTGTTATTTGCACAGCTATTATGAAAATTTTATTATTATAAATTTTGATATTAAGAAATCATGTTTGAAGAGCATTGTGTACTAGTTACCGACTTATTGCGTTTTAGATATTTGGATTATTTAGCAGTATTTCAATCGTACCTAGTCTTGTCAACGAATGTTAGTATTTAGCGGAGCATTTGTTATTTTAGTTAGATCTAAAAAAATCTTCCATAGTTTTATCATCGATTGAAATTTATGCTTCTTAAAGTGGATGTTGATATCGTCAGACATCTTTGAATTAAGAAATAAAATGATCAGTTGTATAAAAACTGTAAAATATAATTTAAATGGGAACAATTTTCAAAGTTTAAAATACTCGATACCCCAAAGGTAATATGAATCATTCCACAGTTCAAAGTTTTCTGACGATTGAATATTCGGAAGATGTTGTTATTTACTTCCATCGATTATAATATAATTTTAGAGATTTTGAAAGCGAGTTTTATCATTGTTTATTCACCTGATACGGACGGCACAGCGGAGCACAGTGATGACTAGAAAATACATGTATATCCGATAGTGTTGTTTTTAAACATTAACAAAAATATTTAATTTTAAAAAATGTCTTTTATTTAAATCCATATTTTTATAAAAATGTCATAAAAACTAAAAAAAACTGACTCTGTTGCATTCTGCACTACAATGTATTGCTGCACTTTTTTATGCATATTACAAATAAACTGCCCGTTAAAAAAGTATAACCAAGTTTCCTTAGTAAATGAGTGCTTCTTCAAAGCTAAAGGCCTATTTACATGATGCCATTTCCTTGTATATATAAGTGCAATTATTGAATGCAATAGTTTAAGCTCATAAATTGACATCCAAGAATTGTAAAAAACTGTTTCGGATATAATGTGCTGTTTACACCAAGAAAAGTATTGAAACAAAACTTATATGACAGATCTAGAATGTTACAGTTGTTAAGACTATCCAAGTCATTTACTGCTTCAATTTAATTGTATGCAACAGGCAAGAAAAGTGCATGGTATAAATGGGCCTTAAAACCACATTGGTCGCTCAAGCTGAATCCGAAAGGATAAGTCGATTTGAACTGATCGACAATATTTAAGGCATTATTCAATCCCATTGATAGTAAATATTAAAATTGCTGAGTATTCAAATTTCGAGCGACCCACGTGCTTTTAGCAGAGAAGAGCATTTTGGGAAAATATATCCTTTTGGCTTGAAACGACAGATTTGCCTCTCACCCTTTGATGTACAATTAGACAACAATAGTATATTTTCAATGTGAACTGATACAACGTAGGTCAGAATGTCACAGATCTGTGGAGCCAGTATTTGTACAAAGTCAACATTAGTGTTTTGGTATAAAAACTTATTTGTACATATCCAATACATATGAAGTGACTTCATAAATGTATCTAGGCCATAGACTAACTTACAGATTACAAATGGAAATGGGAAATTTGACCTGAGATTGCAATATGATATTATGATAAGGTGCCCAACAAAATATAAACTATAATACCATTTTTGAGTAATTCTTAAATAGGACAAATGACATTATTTTTATATGCAAAACAAAGTAATCCGTACAAACAAAACAAGAGTAAATATTTTTAACGAAAATAAACATCTCGTCCTACGGACTCAACATAACTCTAAGATCGTAAACTACAAAAGTGTAAACTAACAGTTAGTAAATTATATACAATTGTATAGCACACTTAAAATTTCACGTTAACATTTTAGTTATTTGCGATTTTTTAAGGTATATTAAATGCCTATAAAATGGTAAATAATTAGACTAAGATAGAAGCAGCAAGTTGAGAGTGGCGCCTTTTACTTTGCCTGTGATATTTAAACTAGAATCTGTTTTAATACAAAAAATATGATGTTACGGTGCAATTCTGTGTAATATTTACCAGTTTACCTAAGTTCAAATTTTGTTTTTAAAAAAATACTATAGTTTGACAAGTTATTTGGTTACATAATAATATACTGACTCTTAGGGCCGTATTCCAAGACGTAATCTTAACTCAAGTCGTAATCTATTCTTGAGAACTGTCAAGATGTCAAAATTCTATAGAGAAAAAATGTTTTGACAAGTCTCAAAACTAGATTCAAAACTGAGACACGTCTTGGAATATGGCCCTGAGTTTGTGTGCATTTCGATACGATGGCAGGCATAAAGGGATAAGCGACATTTTTGGCAAAATAAAGTTATTTTCTATTTTTTGGATTTTTTTATTGCTTTCTTATTATTTGGCATTTCTTCTGCGCTATTTGGTTTTAAGTTTCATGAATCTACTACAAACTTTTTGCCACTATTTCTATCATTTTTTTCGTTAATACAAACTTTATGTTGTGGAATGGCGGTTATACCTTTTTGACTGTTAGCCTTCGATTTATAAAGCCCTCAACAGAAATAACAGCCTGCAATGATTATTATGATTCATAAATTAAAATGTACTAGTTATTAATACTTCAAAGACAAATAAATATTATTTTTTCAAATAATATTAATTCTGAAAAAAAAAATACAAAAACCTAAAATGTTAATAATTTCTACCTAAGACCGAACATCGTTAGCTCTCTATATCCATTACATTTCACAGCACTACAAAAGATCTAACAACCCGCTGTCCACCCTAATCTGTGGAAACATCTTAATAAAATTAAAAAATAATCACAGCATCCGTTTCAATATCGCGTTGGCAACGTTCATGGTGTGATCGTTGACGAGTACGATATCGAACTTATTGAGGTAGTTCTGCAGATTCCCTTCAACGTTTCTCCCCAGGAAGCCCACTTTGATGATGACGTCACAGTGGTCCATCCCCTCTGCCATTCCCGCGTCCCCAATATTGTCCCCCATCAGTATAACATTGTTCCTCTCTTTGACCATTTCGTAGTACTCAGTGTTCTTGATAGCGGCCTCGTTTTTATTGTATGTGTGTATCACCTCACCCTTTATCCCCGTGATCGTGTCGTTCTCGTCCATTGCCAAGAAGTTTGATATCACCTTGAACAGAGAACTTTCATTTCAGCTATTAAGGTCATTTTCTTGTGTGTCAATATTGAATCGACTTAGAAAAAACTATTATGATAAAATCGGTGAAACATTTTAGTTTTTTTAGTAAGTACTATTCACCTTGAACTGCCAGTTATAAGTTCATAATTTCAGTTTCAGCTAATAAGCGACGCAACTGTTACAAATTTTAATAACGATAATAAATAATAATCAATAATTGAATATGTTATTATTTTTTTTGTTTGTTTTTACGTTAGTTATCGAGAGATGCTCGATGCGGAAACATCAGCTACAGAACATCAGTAAATGATGCGCTGTCGACCTACCTTCTTACTCTAATCCATAGACTGAAACCGAAACGCGAAATAATTATGCACTTCACGGTTTTCCCATCTATGAACGGTGGTTCGTTACCCGGTCGGAATGTCGATATTCCTCCTACCCATTCAATGCCCGAAGTTACCAGACGTGGGGAAGACAAGCTTACAGATAATTATAATCATGTCGTCCCGGTGGGATTTGAACCTACAACCCATTTTCTTGAAACATAAAATAATAATAACAGTAATTGCACTGAATAGGTACATGTATACACAAAGTCAAAATGTTTCCTAGATTTCGATTTGATTTACTACATTTATTTAAAACTATATTATTTTAAAGTATGTTTATTTGATATATTTTTTAATTAATAGCTGTTCCAATTAAATTTTGCGGTTAATGATAAAATAATCACTCTTATCATTAAACTCATTAAGTAATGACAAATGTTTTTTACAGTATCATCGAATATAAAAGTAATAATATTATAATACTATGAATGGAAACAAAATTACTGTAATAATAACCTTGACATTGGGTGAGAGGAAGTTGGCAGCCTGCAGTGCAGCGACCACACACTCTCCAAGCCCTGCCGAGAACACCAGTACTGGGATTTGGTGTTTTTTGCTCCAAGAGATCAGGTCATCCACACCAACCCTTAACAAGAAATATCACAGCATTTACTATGCTGTTTAGAAAACAAAAGTAAAAAGGGACGCTGATAAACAATACAGTATCAATCCACAAAATGATAAAAATGTAAATTTTGATACCAATCGCCTTCTTATGAACTCAAGTACATTTATCAAAAAAATTAAAAGCATTTAATTCGTTTTAATAGCAAAAATATTGAAAAAACTAGTGGGCACGAAACCCTAACATGTTTAGAATATTTAACAATAATGCAGTAAATTCTTTAACTTTGATTGCTACCAAGAAAGGGATAGACAACACTTTTTGAAGTGAAACTTCCTTATCGACGTATGGGAGAAATTTTGTAAGTATCGTCACGTTTTTCGGTTACGCGCCATGTTGCTTTTTTTATCAAAGTTTAGTATAGTGACGTAAAGAATATCATGTAATATATTATAATAATAACAACAATATATTAGTTTTGAAGTTTGGTTTGAAATAAGAATAACAATATATTAATTTGAAAGTGATAAAATCTTTTTTCTTAAGGCTTAATCTAAAAGCCTTATCTACCCCATTTTCGTGAAGTTGCAAATAGTACAAAAATGATATGTCGTAAAGAAGTTTCACTCCTTACCTGTGTACTCTGGTACACACACACATTTTTTTAAAAATAATAATAATCACTACAAAAATCTATTATTTCTGTTATTTTTTTAAAGAAATTTAATAAAACCTAATTAAAAGTCAATTTACTCAAAATGGCAACCATGTGAATTGACACTGTACTTACTTATCCAGCGTCCAAAGATCTGGAAATACACAACTAGGGTACTAGTATCAAACGTAATTTAACCCTTTCGTGGACTGAACGTATTGTAGGTCATGGTTTGAGATTTTGATACAGAACAACTTATGATGATGTTCAAAAACAAAATATTATTTACGGCAAGAACACAATTTAAACTGCAAATGTGTTAATGCAAATGGTTTCTGTAACATACAAAAACGACAAATACTTTTCATTTGCAACATATTTTGCACTGGCAGTATGCCAAGTATGCAAAATAGAAAGGACATTTAAATTTTTACAGCACATGCAAATTTTCATGTTTATAATAGTATTTATTTGCAGTGTAAGCAACCAAAAATTGACTTTAAAGTGGTCTTTGTATTCAATACATGGATAGTAAAAGACATACCTGAAGCATTCTACCATTTTGTGACTGATATCAATGAGCTCTTGCCGTGGAAACTTCATCCCCCTGAAACAAATAAGCACAAATCCTTTTAAATAAATGTTTACTAAATTAAAACATGATGTTTCGAGTATTTTTCAACAATATGTCATTAACAGTCACAAAAAGCACTAGAAACGTTGGGATAAATAATATAAATCATATTTTAATCTGGTTATTTAATTTAAATGTGTGATCCTCTCATTAATAAAAGACAAATTCTGATGATGAAGTTTATACTTTCTCTTACATTATAGGTTAGTAAGTATAAATTATGGTTTAAAAATATTTAAAATCACATAACATTATTATAAGCATGTGTCACTTACGTCAACAGTTTATGTGCTGCGACATACCAGTCGATCATATGTTTTGTTTTCTCTTCTGTACTCATGACATGATCCACCTCTATGGGCTTATAAATATTTGAAAGTCTGTTATCTTCTTCCTTATAGTACTGAGGGACTGATGGACAGTTTTTGAACATACCTTAAAGATTTTAATCCTTATTAAAACTGTTGAGAAATAAGTAATACCTTGGTTTTTTTTCTTAAAATTGAAAATTAGAGCTATTAAAAAGTAAAATAAATATAAATATGAATAATAAAACAACAAAGGTATTGGAAGCCACAGAAAAAGTAAAAATTTTTTGTAAATAAGATAACAGTTATTCTTTATCATATAATGACTGTAACAATGTATTAAAGAAACTCTTTACTTTATTAATTAAGTAAATATAACTTATCACAAAAGAAATCATATTTTATTATCACCATAGATTATAAGCAAAATATTAAAGTAAGTACCTAAAGAAGTTAACAAAAACTTAAAAGTATATGTGAAAGATGATTATTAATTTGAATTGAAATACTCTAACTCTTGTCCTGCAGATCTCTAGGTATTGATATGTGCTAAGGGGCCGTCCATTAATCACGTGAGGTCGTTTTTCTCAATTTTTGACCCCCCCCTCCCCCCTGATGATATTTGGTGAGGTTTGGGACCACTCCCCCCCCCTCCCCCTGGATCACGTGTATTTTTTTGGAAGTCTTTTTAAAGGCTATTTTTGACTGGAAAAAAATATTTAACAAATGGCGTTTTGATTCGAAAAACATTTATATGTATTTGCAATAAAATTAATGAATAATTAATTAATTAATAAATTTTCGCGCCGTTCAAAATTTCGGTTCATAAATAGCGCTTTTTGACAAAAAATAAATAAAATTAATACACGTGATGTCTAACGAGACCCCCCCTCCCCCCTCGTGATGTTTCGTGATGTTTTCCGTACCCCCTCCCCCCCCTTTTGAGTCTCACGTGATTAATGGACGGCCCCTAACACCATTTTTTAAGCAAAGGTTAAAAAAATAGGGACCCAATATTACATAGCCAATTATAAGCTATTGAGTTTTTAATGAAAAAACAGTCTAAATTAAAATATTTCAATCTTTGTTTCTGATGGGGTCTTTGGTCTATATGCAAAGCCAATATCTTACTACCTTATGTGGTATCAAATAAAAAATAATGTTACCAAAGCTAGTAAGAACAATTTTTCCATTATCCATTTGGTGCCTTGTTAAAGTGTGGTCAAAATCGGTAACAATCTGTAGTTTGCTATGTCCATCTCTTAATATACTATTAATTTTCTCTAAGAGACCTTCTTTGTCCTTGATATGAACATTTGGCTGGGTCAACTCAGGTATTTCACTTAAACTCGTTAGCAATTTCATAACTGGAAAAACAATTTTTAATTAATAATTAAACCACAGAACTTGAAATAAATATTAAATATTAAGAATTTGCAAGAAACGCAAAAGATAATATTTCGTTGATTTTTATGTAAAAAACGAAGCAACTTACTTTGTTGATTTCGTTTTAAAAATGTAGGAGTAACTTATTACGTGTGTTCCACGTTGATTCCGTAAAGTTGTTTTGCAATTAGACAAAATTTTTATCAATAATATTTCCGACAACTTCTTCAATTTCGATTTTTGGTTGACAGACAGTCATTGGACATCCAATGGTTTTTAAAAATAAACAAATGTCAATGTCATAAACAGCTGAAAGAGAATAGAGAAAGGTATTCTGTAGAAGCGTAAGGCCATTTGTACATTTATAACATTTCAAGCGTTATGTATAAAGATTTTTACGCACATTACGACCGTCCGACAAGAGTGCCCTTTCTAAACTAAATACTCATTAATCTTTCAAACATAAATTCTACATAAACAGCAAAAATATGCAAGATATTTTGTAATTTAAAAAGAAAATATAAACATGTTACAAACACCCCTGTGCATTTTATTCCCTGGGCGAATTGAAAGACATTGCTAAGACTATTCAGATTCTACCCAAGAAAACAATTTAAAACCTATATAAATAAAAATCAATGTATGTTTATTCTTATTTGCAGTATGCACTCCTAAACTATTAATTACATATTACATTGTATTATAGGAAACTATTCATCCGATTATGGATGTACTTTGGTATGTAGAAAAAAACCTTTATTTACGTTTAATTGCAACGCATGACGGATTCATCTAGTACGATAATATAAAAACCATATCAACATGCGTCGGTTGTATAAGGTTTCAATCAATATTTTGGAATTGAAACAACACAGTATATTTTTATAGTGCGCCGAGTTCTAGTATATAGATATTAGACATAAGAATCTGCCGAATAGGCAATATTAGAAAAAGGCATCAAAAACCTAATATGTAGTTCAGATCAGACTGCAATGATACTAATAATGTAATTAAAATACGTTTAGGATATAATATGTAATAAAAAAATCTTAATAATCCCATCAAACCCTTAGGAAACACTAGTAATAAAAATAAAACATGTAATTGCCTCCATAAAACTTTTTTTTATATTTTCTTTTATCTAGCTGGTTACAATCACAATTACAATCACAATATTATAATAAAATATTATAGAAGCAAATTGAGACCAAAAAATATTCGGAAAGAAATTGTTGTGTAATTGAATATAACAAGCATAATAATTATCATCTATTTAAATAACAGACATTATACTAAGGCTTTATTTCCAAATTATTTTTTACAATCATTCAAAGTTGTGATCAGTTAGTTTTCTTAAATCTATTATTAATGTATTGAGATAAAATTATATTTGTTACTCTAAAAATGTTCAAAACTTACAATCTGTTCATTAAAAATTAAAATTGAGTTATTGAAACTTAGAATATCTATAAATATAACATATTCTATGTATCACAAATATTGTAACACAGTGCAAAATAACAAACCAATTAAGAAAATAAAAACATTTCTAAAGATATTTATGTCCTGTATAAAGAACCTATGTTATTCAATAAATAAAACAATAGGCAATTAGTAAGATCAGTAAAGAAATCTGAATTGATCTTGAATATACTAGTACAAATGTACATGCCCTATTACTATATAGTAAATACATCAGATCGATACCTCCTATATTGAATCATCTTTTAAAAAAATAGGTATTTTGGCTTTTATATATTTATATACAAAACATAACAAACCAGGGTCTTAATGTTAGTGTTAAATTAAAAAAAAACTAATAATTACCGTTATAAATTCATTTAAAACCAAAATTAACAAAACCACTTTATACCAAAGCAAGAGCTTCCAATCTGTGTATACATAATATATATTTTAATTAGTTTGATATCATTAAAATTCCACTATTATCCTTCAAATCGCTCTCTTGAACATTAACTAAACTATTAGCTGACTCATTATACTTAGGAGGTATCGTAATATAGAACACAATCACGAGCAGAACTGATTTTGTGCTGTTAAGCAAATCACGGATAAATCAACGTATATTAGTAATAACAATAATATATTTTGTTACGTTTAACGTCTTTGTCTTCTGATGCAAATTATACAAATATAATATTCAAAATATACAATTGTACATAACGTAGGCACAACAAGTACAAAATATTAACGGTCAGTTGACATACTCTCGAACATAATCGAGAATTCTTCATCGCACAGCTCATAGTCCACCATTCTGGCCCAGAGCGCATGGGTGGACATTTTTTTGAATTTTGCTTCAATTTCAATGTCAGTCGAGAGTATGACAGCAAAGTTGGTCCAAAGTCATCGGTCAGACGTGCATATCAATCATCTGATATCCGTCTTTTGCCTTTTTTCTTTTTCTCCATAGCCTCCATCCTCATATCTTCCAAGTCCTCCATAATACCTGCACACAAATACACAAGTTGTAGCAGTGTAAGTAAGGAATATCATAACGTTTTTGATATGTCTTGTCTGAAAATGTCCTAAATAATTTTTTAACAATTTCGCATAGAAAATCGTACATACAAATTACGTAAAAACTTATTTTTATTTACCATTTATGGTTGTATGAAAGTTTGTTATATTAAAACGGCCTTATTTTTAAACGTATTATGAGCTCGATATACTGACAATATGTTTTGTCTCGCTCTATCGAATATAAAAAGACTACAGATCGAAAGAAACAAAACATATTTTAACTATATGCTTATTACGTTTATGATTAAGGCCGTAAGTATATAATAACGTCGTTGCGCCTGCCAAATTCCATATGTGCATTTTTGTATAGTTTTGGGAAACAACGAAAAACGTATTATTGTCTCACATACGGAGTTTTTCTTAACGGTCAAAACACATATGGAATTAGTTAAACTCCTTTCCAGTTCGAATATCACAAAAAGGATTTTAGTAACACACTAGAGAATAAAACGAAGATTATTTTTTGTGCAAAAACCAAAAATCAAAAAAATGCACATATGGAATTTGGCAGGCGCAACGACGATAATTAATAGTATTGTTTTATATTTTGTCGTAATAAAATTAAATTACACCATATCAAAGCATTAATTAAATACCGTGATAGTAGTAAGTAAACATTACTGGTCAACCAAATCAAGAAATCTGTTTTTTTTTTAAATCAATATAAGCGGAAGTTTATGGAAGACACAAACCCATTTTCTTGCTGATATATTCCTCGCGCTGTTGTTGTGCGAAACTTGACTCCATCGTGGGGTCGTCATCATCATCCATATCACGATACCTGTTAAAAAAATCAATTCTTCTTTAAGGATCATTTTTCAACACACGTCGCATTATTTTCACTAAAATTTAATATAAAGATGACATTAGTATTCGTTTTACGATTTGAAACTAGTAAAATGTCTTTTTTACTGTTGGCATCATAGTATTGAATGATTTTCAAAAATATTGAGATATATTATTTATTATAATATTGAGTCTATTTACAAAATATATTCATAATTTATGTGTAATTGCAGATCTTATAACACTTCAATAGTTCTGATCAAAACATATTATTTTTCTTTTAGTTGTTTTGGCCCACAAAATACAAACCAGAACTAATTTCCAAGTATGACAGACAGAAACCGTCTTAAAAAAATTGCCTATAATTTCGTGATTATATTTCGCTTATTACCTAGACTTGTCGTAGCCAAATATCTCCTTGATAGCAGACGAGTAGTCGAGCTCCACATCGCCATCGTCGATGAAGTCATCCATCTCAGAGTCATATTCCGAGTCCGAGTTCACCATACGACCTGAAAATGTTGAAATGAATGATATAGTGAAATAATTAGTTAAGTTTGAGATGAATCCACAATTGTTTTATGTGCCAAATTCAATCGAAATCCTTCTAGCTTTAATTTAAGTACGATTAAGTTATAAACATGTTACACGCTGGCAATATTTATTTCAATAGAACTACATCTAATTAACAGTTTATTTTTTCATTTCTTTTTGTTTTTATGTCAGATTTCGACAGACGAGCATGAGGTTCACTTGATGGTAGTTGATACCTCAGCCACAGAACATCAGTCAATGATGCGCTGTCGACCTAATTTTTACTTCGAGCATTATTCCCTTCACGAAACCGAAACGCGCAATATTCACTTCACGGTTTTCCATCTACGAACTGTGGTTCGTTATCCGGTCGGAATTTCGATATTCCTCCCACCCGTTGGTCCGTCCCGGTGGGATTCGAACCCACGACCCATCGATGCGCACGGCAGGTTCTACAGAACGCGCCAACGAGCCCGTCAAAATTTCAACTTACGTTTTTGCTTTTTCCTATCATCTGGATGAGGTTTCCTTCTCGCATCACTTGGAGGAGGTTTTCTAGCTCCATTCCTTCCTATGGAATTGACATGTTTATCAAAATCGAAACCATTCGACGATGGTTTACTCGGACCTCCCTGTTTCATTCCACCCTGTATAGCTTTCCTATCATCTGCCGTCTTAGATATTACTTTACTAGTTTCTGGCAAACGTTTACCGTTTTCTGGTCTGACTTGACCGTTTCTAGGATTACCGTCTAATTGTTTCTTTGCAAAGGCCATTTTGTCTTTTATATTCCTATCTAAGCTTTCCTTACTAAGTTTTGGCACGGACTTGCTCTGTGAGCTCTGACCATTCGTAATTTTTGTGTTTTGAGGAAGAGACTTTCTTTCATTAGAAGTCTTGTCTATCCTGTATGTGTTTTGACTCTTTAAATCTATATTCTTCTTAGCTTCCTGCTTCACTGCAGGCTCTTTACTCAATTTAGGCCTATCTTTGCTTCGGTCTGATGAGAGGCTTGTCTCTAATTTTGCCTTTGTTTTGTCCAACCTCTCACGATCTTTGTTCAGTCTCTCCATTTCTCTTTCGATTCTGTCTCTTTCTGCCTTCAGTCTATCTAACCTTTCTTTATCTATTCGTTCCTTTTCACGTTCAATTTTGTCCTTCTCTAATCTATTTCTTTCTTTCTCTCTTTGAAGTCTTTCTGATCTGTCTCGGTCAATGTCTTTTTTGTCTCTATTGTATGGTTTTGGAGAATCACTTTTAGGTGCAGATTTTTCTCCAATTTTCGGAATTCTACCGAACCCGGTTGACGGTTCAGGCTTACGCTCTTTCTCTGTAGGTCTTTCATCTTTTGGCACTGAAAAGATTAAAACTTAAAATATATTTTCTATTAAGGATTATTAAGTTTATAATATAAGGTCTTAATACACCTCAACATAAAAATATAGTTTATTTTGTTCACATTATTTCTAACAAGTTCTCTTGCTTTTACCCTATTATGCTTGAATTTGACTACAAAAATGACATACTTACCTCTTTTTCCCGCTTTCTCTGCATCAATACGTTCCTGTCTTCGCTGTCGCCTGGCCATCTCCTCCTCATATTCCCTCTTCTGCTTCTTCGTCATCAATCTATCAGGCTCAGGTTCCGCTAAAGACTTTTTGGCAGCATTGATGTCAAGAGGCTCACTTTTCTTTTGTTCTGCAAGCTTCAAGAGTTGGTTGAAGTCCATTGGTGGCGGAGCTGGTCTACGAATTTTAGGCTTTTCTGGCTTTTTATCTTTTTCTTTTTCTGGTTCATATTTTTGGGGTGGACTTGACTCTATAAATGCATGATTTTTATTTATTATTATATATACTAACACCTTAATATAAAAATGGTTGACCAAAGTTTAGAAGCATATTACAAAAATGATAACAGGATTGTTGGATGAGCAGGGTGTTTTAATGTCAGACCTGAAATAAAGGTTCGTAGAACTATGACTTATTTGTTAACATTAACAGTAGAAAACTACCCTATATGCATTTAGTTTTCCTGTCTATATTTAAATTTTTTTAAAAATAAATCATAAGAAAATGTGCCGTTTAATATTGTCATTTATTAACACGAATTTCACACAAAATAACTTTTACGAGATTGCAACTTTGTAAAAATTCAAATCAGACAGCTGACACCTTTCAGTCTGTCCGTGACCACGTTTGCTGGTATGAATTCGAAACGTCGGGATAAATAATAAATCGCGTTTTAATCAGGTAAAAGTTATTTTTATTTAAATGTACCGTTTAGCGGAATTTTTCGCGCGCGCTGACTAAACTGATGAATATTCTATTATTGAACTGTAGACATTTTTATTGATCTCTTATAAATAAAAAATTGCCAAGTGCGAATCGGATTCTCGCACAGAGGGTTCCGTACAAGGTTTTAGTTAAGATTTTCCCAATAAAAAAACTACAAATTTACGGTTTTCGATCAACGGGAAGTACCTACCCTATAGGTTTTGAATCCCTTGCGAGTGTCAAAATATGTGGCATAAACGGAGCATAAAAGCCGTATATTTTGCTTGGGTAAACTTTGAAGTCTGCGAGAGATTACAGAACCAGCCGGCCTAGCATAACAACCGCGACAAAATTTTGTCAACTTGATACCTCCATACGTTCCTGAGAAAAGGGGTCTTGACAGACAAACAGACAGACAAACGAACGGACAGACAGACGGACAACAAAGTGACCCCTGTAAGGGTTCCATTTTTGGTACAGATTATGGAACCCTAAAAAGGATCCAAAATAGCTATAAAACGTAATTTACATGTGGGATAGCTATTAGTTCAATAGCAATATGAATATATAAATAGCAAAGTGAATATTACAGAAAACTTTCTGCTCGCTCGCACCTCCATTTTCTGTGCGACGTCTTCTTTTATGTGGTACCGGATCGTCTTCATGACGGAGAGCATGCTTCACCCTTTCCCTTGTTCCATTCAAATCTTTGTGTGAAGAATTATCTGAAATAACGTATATTTTTTGATATAACAAGTGGATTTGAAAAATAGTATCTAACTCATACTTATCATAATATGAAAGCTTGAAAATAGACATTTTTATCTTCTTATGTACAACAAGATTTATCTACGATTTTGTAATTTGAATTGTATCTTCTGGATAAAATTCCCTACATCAAAGAAGCATAAAATCCATTGGACAATTTAAAAAGAACATAAGCCACAGACACAACTGGATAGTGACTATGTTTATTACTAAGGAAAATCAAATCAAATGATCATTTATTCATTTTGGTAACACAATGGACACTTATAAATGTTAAAATAATGCTGACAAGAAGAACTGGCCATAAACTCTCTGCCACTCTATTTAATCACTATGTATTTTGTTTTACAATCTTGAAGTAATCATTTATAAGAATAAAAAATTAACAAATAAAAACATGCAGTAGGCATGGTGAAATAGGAGCATGCATTTACATTATTGTAGGAACAACATGTAACATTGGAAATAACAATCAAGAAAGGAATCTCAATATTCAGCAGAGTTTCTTAGTTAACACAGTACAATAAAAGGGTTATTAAGAATGAATGGGCATACTGGCAATGAGAATTCAATGGTGCATATCATATTACTTGATAAAAAATAAAAAAATACAATTAGGGGGCGTCCATAAATTACGTGAGGTGTTTAAGGGGGAGAGGGGGTCGAGTCAAATCTCATCTAATCTTACGTTAGAGAGGGGGGTTCTCGGCAAATATCACGCAATTTTTTTTTTGATTGAAACAAAAAAAAATTATACTATTTTGGTCCATTTAATCCAGATTATATACATGTATTTTTTTTTTCTTTTTACAATAACAATCCAACGCGTTTACGTAAGAAACCCACATTTTGAAAAATCTCACGTGAGATATGGACGCCCTCTTATTATTATTTGTTAAAATTATTTACACACCACATATTTTGATAAGTTGTATGCCATTAATTTGTTAGATGGTTATTGTGAATAAAATATGACATAATACACAAAATATAAAACTCATGTTAGTTCTCAAAACCACAACACTGGTGTAATGACTCACAATTACATAATATAATGTAAAAAACGGGACAGTTGCATAATATTTATTTTGTTAAATCTAAACCTAGCAACAAAAATAGGATTATTGGTGGTTTCCAGAGACTTTTATTACTACTGCATGAGCATTTTTGTAAGAAACTTAATGTGCTTGAATTTATTTAAAAAAAAATCATTATTTTAAATGTATTGTGCAATAATATTAAGAGAGATAGTGATATGCAAGTAACAGAAGATTACAAAAAGTTATGACTATAAAATTTTTCATATTCATTACACTGGTAAAAATAAAAAATCATCACTCTCACATTCCTAACACGGTTCCTAACACTCAATATCTGTTTAAATTCGACAACTTCTAAAATAAGTAAAACTACTACAGGAATTCACTATAAGTTTTATATACTGTTATAAAAAGAATGCAAAAATCTCACTTGATGTGGGAAACTTGGGTTCTTCTGGTAGTTTACTGTACTTTTGCATCATCTTCTCATAAATAGCAGCAGCAGACTGTGATTCATAGCCATAGTCATCTTGGTCAGGTTGATCAGGGCCCTCCCGCGTGACAGCTGTATTATCTCTATCCACAGCATCCGCAATAACAGATTTATTTGCTGACTTTATTACTTTCAATGTTTTTTGAATTTTTCGCAAGGCCTACAAAATAAACTAAATTTTAATAAACAGAAGTATACAATTTTGCAATTTGTATTTAGAAATATGTAAACAAGAAACTGAGAAAAGCTTTATTATAAATATGCTGTGTTATTGATATGATAAGAAAATTATATTAGAATGTATATACTAACATTATATTTAGTGTGTTAGATATGTCTACATCCTAAATCTAAAATATGTATATTTACAGAAATTAGATAATTTTTTCTTAAAAAGTAAGTAATCATATAACAGTAGAATCTCACTAATCCAGCACTTCAATAGACCAACACATCCAATAATAGAGCACCCTCTGTCGTACCTCCCTCGCCCCTCCATTGTATCTGCACAACATATTTTTAAACATGTTGCACAAAAATAGACCTCAGTTCAGGATTATTTTATAACTATGTAATTAGTTAATCGTGAGATAGGTTACAGTTATAAAAAACATGTGTAGAACATGAACACATAGATTGTATTTCCTTTATAGTAATCCGGCACCCTCTGGTTTCTAATATGGCCGGATTAGTGAAATTCTACTGTATTTGTTTATGCTAAGTTTCAACTTTCACCTTGGGGTCACGCATAGCAAGTAATTCGTCCCTCTTCCTCTGAACCTCCAATTTTTTCTGCTTCTCTTCCTCATCCTTTTTAGCAAGAAATTTTTGTATGTTTGCCGATAGTCGATCTTTTGCCTTTTGTTCCTTTTTTGGAGGATCAAACTTAGCCTTGTAATAATAATTGCTCTAAAAATAAGATTTAATAAATGTGTTTTAGAATTTTCTGTAATGGTAATAAATATTATTATAAAGTACTAAGAACAAAGAAATACAAATCGAACTGAAAAAGAAAAGGAATACACAACTACAGGTACGTAAACTACGAGATTATTATGCCGCAGGACTAGATACTTGTAGGTAAACATTAAGTAAGCAAATGTAGCATTTCTGCACTAAGGCACTAAAACAGAATTGAAAGTAGATAAAAGTAATTCTATGTCGCAAATTATAATCTAAAAACTCACAACAGATGACTTTTCTTGCTGATTGCGTTGTGCAGCTAATAATGTTTCCCGAAACTCCATCTTGTATGTTATTCAATAGGCTTGAAGAAGAAAAGAATCAAAACGAGAACATGATAAATTTTTTGCAAAAATATTTACGATTTTTAGCGAAATACGTGTCAGACTACGACAATCAACCCAACCATTTTCTGGAAACGTACTGAGCACAGATTATTTAGTTTATTCATTAAATTATTATTTTTATTTAAATGTCATTTACAAAATGAACATATAACAGATTCAAAATTGATATAATAATTTTGAATACAGAGTACATAGCAAATAAGAAGTAAATTAATATATTATTATAGTACAAATTCGAAGTAGAGAAAATAACGTTGGATTTAGAATAAATCATTGTTTGATTAAAGCGAGAATAATGGCCGGTAATAAGTGTTTTTACGCATGTGGCAAGCTGCTCGGGTCAAAGGCGCTTTGTAGAACATCTAAACTTACTATTTGCTTGCGAAACTTGGGTCATGACACAGAAAGATGCGCTGAGACTTGCTACTTTTGAAAGAAAAGTTCTCCGTAAGATATTTGGACCTGTGAGGGAACCCGATGGTACTTACCGTCAACGAATGAACCACGAATTGGAACAAGCTATCAAACATGAAACAATCGTCAGGTTTTGTAAATCTCAGCGGCTACGTTGGGCTGGACATGTACAAAGAATGCCAGATTATAGAGCGACCAGAGCACTGTCTGTTTGGAACCCGCAACAGAAAAGGCCACGAGGCAGGCCTAGAAAAGGTGGAAAGACTGTGTTGAAGAAGATCTTAAAAAAATGGGAAAATACACTATCTGGAAAAAAGAGGTTAGGGACCGCGACAAGTGGAAGAAGACTGTGGAGGAGGCCAAGACCCACAAGGGGTTGTAGCGTCGATGGAAGAAGAAGAAGAACATTGTTTGACTTATTATTTGAAATGAATATTGCTTTCGTTAACGCGAGTATCACCATTGACATAGTATTAAAGTTGATCGAAGAGTATCACAGAGAAACTTTGGTTGAGCGAAATAACCTTTAGGGCTATTACCAAAATCGAAATACGAAGTTTCGTTTGACGGAACGTACATTTTCCTATTACGAAAGTGTTTCGGATCCGACGATCGATGCGAAGTTCGCGATTAGACATTTTGCCTTTCGTTTACCTTATTACCAAGTTCACTTGACGATTACTTTTTCGTTGTTTGACTTTATTGTAATCGTAACAATAACCTCACTTTTGACGACAGACTTGTAGCTTTCGTTTAGTACAATTTATTCTAAAATGGCACGTTTTTTGTTGTACGAAGAGGTATTGCACGAAGAAAATCATATAAGAGCCAAATAACGACTTAGGCTTCGACAATATTTTTTAAATAAGAAAATTCCCGATGAGGAATTTGTTCTAAAATATCACCTTAGTCGAACTTTATTATATTTGAAAATCTGTGCGAAGAGATAAAACCAATTATGCCTCCCAACAAAAATGCCAGAGGGATTGATCTTACTATCAAGGTAAGTTATATTATTATTAAGGTTTCCAACTTTATCAAATTTCTTATAAGAACTCAATATTTAAGTCCTAATTATGTAGAAAATTCATTTATTAGTAGGTATATAAAATATATATAATAATATTTATATTTAATAATATATAATAGTTTTTTTTTGTTCCCTACAAATAATTAAATAATACTTATAACTTTACTCACTAAAAACTTCAAATCTTTAAATTAGTTTACAAAAACCCGCGAAACTAACCACAGATTAGGTAAAGATAGAATGTAATAAATGACATACGTTCCGTCAAACTTTTAATAAAAATATTATTTTCTTGCAATAAAATAGAATTCGTTTATAAAAAGATAGCATAACAGTTATATAATGCAACTCCACTATTTAATTACAAGTTTTCATGACAAAATGCCTTTTTATAAGTTTCTTATTTGTTATCGGTTTTCGCACGTTTTTATCGGAAATATAAGGATGTACACTCAAATCATCTTTTTGCAATATCTTCATGTCTATGGTTACGAAACGAAGTCCGTCCGTAGTATTCGGATCCGAACTGCTTTGGTAATAGGTTTGAATACGAAGTTCGTTGTTCTTTCGTTTCGGCCCGAAACTTCGGCGTTCGATTTTCGTAATAGGCCTCCTTACCTTACAGCAGGCCTGTCCAAAGGGCCGCAAAATATTTATAATTTACAAAAAAACTAATAAAAAATGTAAAAATCAAATTTTGCGATTCAAACATTACAAAAAGAATCAATAAGAAAAAATAACGATTATGCCTGCGGCCCGCGGGCCATTGCATTGGACAGATCTGCCTTACAGGATTTCTCCAAATGGGGTGAATTAAAATTTAACAACACCAAGATGCAAGCGTGTCTTTTTATCGCCAAACGGAGTTCTTTAGATATTACTCTTACTTTCTAAAGTAGACCCCTTGGCCCTTGAACAAAGTGATCAACTTTTACCGGATCAAATCCAGATTTATTAATAACAATTACCTATTTAAGAAATTATTATTATTCGCTGTGCTACTTGCATTGCATGTCTACAATTTTTCAATGTTTTTGTTTCCGTTTGTCATGTTATGTTGTATATATTATGATGTGGTGTTTTTTATGTTAGTATATTTTTAATTTATAATATTATTTATATTAGCTAATTGGGATAGATGTACTTTTTGTAACTGTGTACTCTTTTAATTTACTTTTATTTTTATATTCATTCTTGCTGCACCTTCTACTCTATTTTGTTATTTTTTCCCTACCAGAGGACTGCATGGAAGAGATCGCATATTGCGATAAGGCCATCCTCTTGTACAATGTTTAGCTTTAGTTTTTATTGATTGTATGATTGGTTATTGTGTACTACTGTATGTATAATTCATAATAGTCTAGTTTATAAATGCCTGCATCTAGTAAAGAATAATTATTTTTTAATATTGGTCTCAAGAACAGACACCGGCATATCGTGGACGATTCAAATTTAATGGTGTATATTTTCATCTCATAAGCGATTTTAAGACATCATTCATAACAATATGTAGTATGTACCAACTCAAAAGTTTCCGTGCGATGTTATTATAAAGATTTTGCCTTGTAAAT
Organism: Anthocharis cardamines; assembly: GCA_905404175.1. NCBI lineage: Eukaryota > Metazoa > Arthropoda > Insecta > Lepidoptera > Pieridae > Anthocharis > Anthocharis cardamines. Next base: position 2,972,650 of record FR989957.1, on the reverse strand, counting down.
AGACCTTTAAGCCAAGTCTTATTTTCGGGCACTAAAATTTTCACTTATTTATTTTAACATTTATCATTGTGATTTTTTTTCCCAAATAACCACGCATTCAATAACATAATCATTGACATATTATGACGTATTACTATTACGACAAATGACAATTTTATGACATTGACACATACGTTCAATATACGCTGTAGGCTCTACCTTCCTTCTCTTTCTTTTATAATATCTTGACGAAAGCCGAAAATATGGTTGGTGTTTATATTTGTGTTTTATCGAATAAATTCTCGACAATCTTCACAAATTTAATGAAATCTAATTCAAAATAGTGTCGTTAATTATTAAATGGTGTTATATTTGTATACATTTTTGGCAGAAACCGTTTGATCGAAAATGAAATTGTTAACCTATTACTTATTCTCCAGGCCACCTCCAAGAAGAAGACTAGGAAGTTGAGAGGACATGTCAGCCATGGACATGGTCGTATCGGTAAGTTTAATAATCCAAAAATATAGTATTCAGATATCAAAACATTACTATAACCTCTAAATCGTTAACACATTATTTTTATTTGATGAGTTGCGGTTAGTTATTTATTAGGTGTTAACTTACAGGGAAACACCGCAAGCATCCCGGAGGTCGTGGTAACGCTGGTGGTGAGCACCATCACAGAATTAACATGGACAAGTATCATCCCGGATACTATGGAAAGGTATTTATTTTATCTGAAAGATCTGTATAATTTTCAGTATCTGACATTTTTTGTTATTTTAGTTTAAATTAATCCAAAACGGGCTGTATTTTATCCTATCTCAGATCCTGGCTGCCAAATATGGAAAACATTATTTTAGTGTTAAGTAAGGTTAAATAGATTATTAAAGTGAATGTTTATATTTTCAGCTTGGTATGAGGAATTACCATCTAAGGAGAAACAAAATTTTCTGCCCTGTATTAAATTTGGACAAACTGTGGACACTTGTCTCTGAACAGTCCAGACTCAAATATGCCAATGCCACAGATGGAAAAGTTCCAGTTATCAACATTGTTAAGGCTGTAAGTACTGTGGTGCTCACATTTATCAGCATACTTTTTAAAATACAAAAGTAGGATAACATAATTTCTGTGTGACAAATTATGTATTTAAGATATTAGATACTGGATCCTATAATAAATGTTAGGTTTATTAACTACATAATTTTTTATTGAATATAGATTACTTAAACAATATTAAATTAATTTTATCTCTTACAATACCACTACTGTATCTTAGAACTGTTGAATAACCTTGCGAAGTGGTATTATTTCCACCATATCCTATGAGAGAACATCTAATTTTATTTGACAATGCAATATATACATTGTCTAGATTTCTTGTTCAGTTGCTTGGGTGACCTGTTTAAATATTTACATAGTGGTGGTACAAAGATGTCTTATCCAATTGTCAAACCTCCCTCCCTCTATTGAAAATTTGTATCATCTAAAATTGTTTGAAAATTTTCATGCAAATAATACTAATATCTTACAGGGTTACTACAAGCTCCTAGGCAAAGGAAAGCTCCCCAAACAGCCAGTTATAGTGAAGGCAAAATTCTTCTCTAAGACAGCTGAACAGAAGATCAAGTCTGTTGGTGGTGTTTGTGTATTGTCAGCGTAATTTAAGTTAACAATAAATTCTATAAAAATCTATTGTCTTTCATTCTATCTTGTTATTTTGAGATTGTGACTTATTTTGCTTAGGTTGAGTTAGACTTTATCATTGTGCTTCCTAGAAGTCTAGTACCTATCTTGATTTGAACTGAGCTACATACCAATAGTAGAAACTTCTGTTGGCTTCAATATAAACAATAGTGATGCTTAGATTTTGAAATTGTCAAAACACTACATAATTATAAAAACATCTATAAAGGCATTTGAGTAAATGTTTTTCTGATTCAAAATTAATAGGATCTTTACTGCATTGCAACTAATGAAACTTCATATACTACTGTGTCCAAAAAATAAGGTGACATTGTATTTATTTCGAAAATTCTTTATTTATTCTTCCAAATCAATTTCATCCCCTTCAAAGTAATCCCCTCCCGATGCAATGCACTTATGCCAACGGATTTTCCAATCTTCGAAACACTGATTGTAGTCACTTTCCGGGAGGGCCTTCAGTTCCGTCTTCGCTGCGGCTTGAGTCTCCTCTATCGTATCAAAACGGTGTCCCCGGAGTGATCTTTTGAGCTTGCTGAACAGCCAGAAGTCGCACGGCGCCAGATCAGGTGAATACGGTGGTTGCGGAACGATATGGGTTGAGTTTTTGGCGAAATGATCACGAATCACGAGTATGTTTTCGGTACCAGTCGAGATTTGACGCGCTTGAGGCCCAAAACATTCTTTAAAATGGTATTGACCGAGCCTTTCGATATGCCAACCTCATCAGCAAGGTCTCTAATCGTCAATCGACGGTTTTTCAACACCAAATCTTTGATTTGTTGGACGTGAGCTTCGTCGGTTGAGGTTGATGGTCGCCCAGGACGCTCTTCGTCTTCGACACGTTCACGGCCGGCTTGGAACTCACTATACCACTTGTAAACATTTTTTATAGACATAGCCTCATCACCAAAGGCACCACCTTAACGTATCCGCAGCAGAAAATTGATTCCGCAAACAAAATTTGATGCAAATTCTTTGCTCAACAAATTTCGACATCGCGAAAAACGAAAAACTCACTTTTAGCAGCTCACAAAACGACGCGTATCTCAAACACTAATGAATATTTTGACATGTAATTTTGACATAGATGTCACGGACAGTACTACCAACCTAAAAAAAATAATAATTCTCCAAGTCCTTCGACGCGAGCAGTTTAAATTCAAATGTCACCTTATTTTTTGGACACAGTAGTACATATTTTCTTCAGAAATGAAATACCCAAATAATTAAATATTTTTAATTGCATAAATGTTATTACTTATTTTAATATATTGTACTTAATAAGTCTGGAAAATATATTGCAAATAAATAATTTTATCATGATGAATGAAATAAAAAAGTATCAATAACATTATTCCTAATATAATAACTGCACTTATTCTTTATCACTAAAATATTTGCAGTTATAAATATGACTAAAAGTTATAGAATCTCCTTCCTCTTTAAATAGCAAAGTATAATAAGTGGTTGGGTATATTATTATAAAAAATGAGCCTGACAACAATATACCTTGCCAAAAGAGAAAAGAAACTTCATTGGGCCTCCTTAAAAATATAAGTTATTTTAAATATACAAATTACATAGTAATATTTATAATAATGTCAAAATGTATGGTATTGCCAAAATAATACTTAGGAAGGGAAATTCAGACATAAGTTTAGGTACCTACCTAAATACTATAGATACTGAGATTACTGATTTTCATTGATTACATTGATTGTGCATGGAGATGCATGTGGCGTTGAGTGTCAGATCATAAGATTCAACTTTAAAATAAGCAGAGAACATGAAACACAACATCCCACATCTCTGTAAATTAGGCCTTAAACTATCTTAATTTTTATTGAGATGTTAATCAGTCTTAACATGATTTATGTGAATATAGTTAACGTGTGAGTAGCTCTAAGTTGGTGTTGAGGTCGCAACAACGCTGACTGTTCAGATTTAATAGCAGGTTCAGTTTGTGTTTGAACAGTTTCCTGGGGACGTGGAACTTGTTTTCCTTTTTTTCTAGCAGCATCACTTTCTGCATAATACATTCCAAGCCTGGTTTTAATTGCTGCTAATGCAGCTCCATTGATTTCATCATGGAAAATATTACTGTACCTCCATTGTTTGACCATTGGGCCTTTCTTTCTTTCTTTTTTTTGTTTTTTAGACTTACCTAGCATCTGACTCATTTCTATTGTATGAGTATCATTGTATGATGTATTTGAAATTTCAATTTTATCCTGTGTTGGTTCTGCTTTGGTCTGGAGTAAAATAAATGCAGTTGGTTGTGCAGGTCTATTTACTGATTGTAATATTATACCCATGCTTTGCGGATGCTGTCCACTTTGAGCAGGATAGAAATTATTTGGGGCAGATGTGGTAGTTAATTGTGTTTGATATTGATTTTCAAAATAATTTTCTGCTATGTTAACCAAATGGCCATTGCCAGGATAAGTCAGAGGGGCATAGGAGTCTTGTGGAACTGGAGCAGTTGCTATTGGTTGTGGAGTCTCAGTCTGCACTGGGACTATTTCCATGTTCCTCTTAGATTTAGGCATAGTAGCTGTAATATTATCAGGATCATATGTTTTTATATAGTCCTTCCACATTTTAGAGATATTAATCTCAAGACCTGCTATCTTGTCAAGTCTAATAAAGTCTTTCAATCTGTGAGTGTGTACAATGGAGTAAATATGATTTTTTATTTGATCTACAACACCTGTTGGAAGACGTACTTCTCCTGAGCGCCTATGACTATTCTTACCTCTATTGTCACTTGGAAACATAATGCCATCATCCATTTTCTTACAAAGAACTCTTACTTTCCTCTCAGTTATTGCATGAATATTTTTAAAAGCTGTTTGACACACTTGAGTTTCCCTACCTTTGACGCGAACAAAATATTCAAAGGTACATGTTCTTCGGCTACTAGATTTAACTCTTTTTCGTTTAACGTCCACTTGTCTCATCAGCCCAAACAAATAAGCATTTTGTTCATCATGAGTTTTCATAGAGTAAAATCCTTGAAATGTTTTGAGACGAATATCCTCTGGAACCTTTTGAAAACATTTTCTGCGGCAGTTGCAATCAGGGCCAGGCTGTTTTGGTGGTACAACTATTCCATTTGCGTTTATATATTCTAGTCCCGCTATTCTTAAACGCTTTTGTTTTTGTTTGTGCCATTCTATAATGAAAATAAATATATTCTGTACAATATATTAAACAAAGGAAATTTAGTCTGGAGCGATATAATAATCGTTAGTTTTCAATTACTTAAATATTATAATCTTATAGATGTACTTTGTGAGATTTTAAAATAAATTAATAAATAAGAAAATGGAATACGATCGTATCAATAACATTATGATCCGTGTCGTCTGGTATATTTTCGTATTTTTATAGAATGCATTTTATTGTTACTGATTTATAAATGTAAATAAGACGTGTTTGTGTATATACAATAATTTTTTATCTCAATATATTTGTTTATTAACTCTGTCTTAGGGACAAAAGTGTAACAATAATACTCATAGAAATACTACTAATACGCAGTAGAATAAAAAACAAGTACAGATATGATATACCAAATAGTTTTAAAAAGATACTGGTTCAAATAATGTAAACTACGTATCAAAAAGTAGTAAGAGTCAAAAATCATGTAGTTCTGTAACACATTATTAGTTAAAATAACGTATATAATACGTCAAAACTATTGAAATTATCTATCTCATTATCAAGACAACTAAATCGTTAAATTACCTTCAGGATTTCTTTGCCGTTTTTTCACAACTTTACCGTTTTTAGTAAGTTTTACTTTACTCTCATTGCTCTGGACATCCGCCATTTTAATATTAGAGATAAATGAAAATTCAAACACATTTTTTTAGAATAGGTAGGTACGCACTGACAACGACACCGCAACATCAACTTTATTGCCATTAATTGCCTATATGCCAATATTATGTATCTGTTATTAATTTTTGTTATTAAGTGGACTGTAGATTTTTAAATATTTTTTCAAATAGGTATCAGTCTTATTAGTTGGATTAGTGCTGATCTTCAACACAAAATAACATTTACCTACTTGACCAAATAAAGTAAGATTTGGAAAAATATTGTTATTTATTAAAATTAGGCTTTACTCACATAGGAAACTAATTATGGACACTATAGGTACTTTGATTATAATCTCTATTGATTCTTTTCTACGATTATCGTACGGTTGCAAAACATATTATATTAATTAATATATTACAATGAATGTACTCTGTGGCTAAACCGTCACTGTCATTATTCACTCTCGTCAGACTGTCTCTCTCTTAAGTCTCTTTTAAGTCAAATTATTACCTTTGTGATTACTGATTAGTCCTCAGCACAGTGATTCATGTTCCGATCAAATAACAAAGTTATTAAATATTCTGATAATCATTATTGAGCATTAAGAATAATATAGAACAGATTATACGTTTATCAATAAACTCGTCAGTGCTATTTATTTTATCAAACAAGCACTAAAGTTTGTAGAAAAGGTAGGCAACGTAATATTCAGCATTTTATTTAAGCCATTCCTGATGCAATAAGTGTTCTTAAGTAAGAAATATTATATTCCTAGACTTGTCTTTACAAAATTTGCAGATCATCATGTCATTCCAGTCTCCAATGCCCAGTAGAGAATTCTTATGGGACATCTTTAGAAGGTTGGTTGTATGTTTTTTAACTTTTATACCTTATGTTGTATTTTTTGTGTATGTATATATATATCCTATTTTTTACAGAGTTGATAAGGACAGGAGTGGCTACATTTCAGCTGATGAATTACAACAGGCTTTATCAAATGGCACTTGGAATGCATTCAATCCAGAAACAGTTCGCTTAATGATAGGTATAAATCATTGTTTGTTTTGTTACCACAAAATGTAATCTAAATATCGTTGCTTAAGTGCTAACATCCCGGATTTCAAAATAGTTTCATTTTGCATCAAACAACTGTTTGGAGTTAAGTTTATTCAATATACAAATTAAAGAACTGTTTAATTCACGTAAACTCTCATGTCTGATTGGTCAAACTTGCGATTCCCTATTCCCAAATGTTTTTTGTTCAAAATGTGACTTCCACAGTCTTAGAACTTAAGCAACAATATGTTATTATAGTAATTAAGCTGGTGTTTTGCTTATTAGAATAATAAATTATAGTATAATGAATAAAAAACAATGTATAGAATAATGATCAGTGAAACAGACACAGAAATGGGTCTGCCCCCATGCCCCATTACTCAAGAATTCACTTTTTTAATTATAATGAATAATTATTCATAATAAAAAAATAATGATTATAATCTTTTAGTTGGAAAACTGTGAGCTTCTATTTTATGCCATGTTATCATTCAATTATTCATTTTGATTTCAGGCATGTTTGATAAACAAAACAGAGGTGTCATATCATTCGAAGACTTTGGAGCTCTTTGGAAATATGTAAGCGATTGGCAGAATTGCTTCAGATCCTTTGATAAAGATAACTCTGGAAACATTGATAGACAAGAACTAAAGAATGCTTTAACTGCATTTGGCTACCGGCTTTCTGATGATGTTGTTAACATAATGGTGCAGAAATTTGATAGATTTGGACGAGGCACAATTCTCTTTGATGACTTTATTCAGTGTTGTGTGACACTCTGTGTAAGTGAACATTCAAAATGGTTTGATAAAGAAATTCATTTCATAAAAACAGCTTTTATTAAAAAAATATTTATTGATTATATTATTTTCAGACTTTAACATCTGCATTCCGCCAATTTGACACAGACCAAGACGGAGTTATTACAATACATTATGAGCAGTTTCTTAAAATGGTGTTTGGGTTAAAGGTATAAAGAAGTTATGTTTAATTTTTATAAGAAGTACACACCTGTTGAAAAGTGTGGGTTCACCCATCGAAAATTTCAGCCTTAGTATAATATGTTTGATATCTCAGTGGACAAGATCTTTTGAGTTTTGAATTTGGTTATATAATATATATGTTGAATTATAAGAAAATTGTGAATGTTAAGCTTTGAATGTGTATTTGTAAAGCAGTTTAAAATTTATACAGAATTTGAGGTTGAAATTTTAAAAAACTTTTTTACATATTGTGTGTGCTAAATATATATAGTAATTGTTATTGAAACTTAATATGATATATTCTGAATTTTGTGATGTTTTTACATTTAAGTGAATTTATGAACAAGACAGTTTTTTAAAATTACCAAAAGCCCTCCATTGTTAACATGCTACATATGCCACAACTTCGTGTAATATCTGTATTAAATACAATTGTAACAAGGCATCATTGATACAAATGGAACAAATAAAAATAAATTATTTACGAATATTTCTCTTCCGTCCAGTGCTGGCCGTAAAACGTGGGATTTTCCAAGCTCAATTATCAAGAAAAAGGTTTGTATTTGTAATCAAGAATCAATAAAATTGGTTTTTCTCCTTTCAAATATTAATATAGCTTATGAGTGTTTCAAACCTTTTTTATTTGTGTAATACTTGCTTTAGCAATGGACAAATTATAAATGTATTTAAAATTAAATGATTAACAGTTCCAACTTAATAAATCTGGGTTAAATATTACAATATTAGGTTTTTATCATGTGTTTTTTGAGTTGTACATAGCTTTATATCAAAAATAGTAAAAAGCATGCTATCATTTTTATATTAGTTCATAAGTTCTTCCAACCCATTTATATATGTAAGTAATTTTAATATTCTATATAGCTATTACATATATATTTAATCTAGAGATATAAATGTTGCATAATTTTGCTAAAATATAATCCAAATTTAAATTGGCCAAAATGTAAATGTGCTCAGTAAAATAATTGTGAATTATTAAAACATTTTATAGTTAAGATGATTGTAGGTATTTTGCATTTAATGTCATATTATTATATTCTGGTAATGTTACCTACTGTATTCCATTGTCCACAAGTCTCTAAGCATAAATCTTTATACATTTCTATAAAATATTGTTTGTAATTTCAAATAACTATATTTGTTGTATGTTATATAATTAAGATATACAGTAATAAAAATCTGTGAAATAATTTTGTAGGTACTTTTAATTATTTTATGCATTCTAGTGCCAGGACAACAAAGATTCTAAACTTTATAAGGTATACTAACAAATTAAAGACTTGAGTGTTGTTTACATTTTAATAAAATATATTGTAAAAATAAAGTACATATTTATGCTTACTAATTGTGCTCAGACTTAATACTTTTTATCTTCCATGCTCCAATTCTGTATTTAAGCCAGATGAGGGCCAAATCACATCCCATTTGAATCCAAGATAACACTGGAGTTACTTTAGACCCTTCTATTTCAGTCCATCTTACTGGAATTTCTACAATTGGAATGTTCAATTTTTGTGCAATATAAAGTAATTCAACGTCAAATGCCCTGCAAATAATAAGAAATACAATATTAACAACATTTATTCTTCAAAGCCCTTAATTTAGCATTTATATTTATTTTCAGAGTTAAAATAATGATAAAGTTTTTTTTTAAGGAATGAAACCCTCAGCAAACTAGTTCTGGCAGAAATCACCAATACCGAATATAGGTTGGTTACTTTTGACTTATTCAAAAATATATAAGTAGTAATACATTATAGTAAACAAATGGTATTTTCTTTTAACTTCATGATTAAAAAAATAATTATAATTACCATCTATTCACATGAAGACTCTCAAAACATTTTTTGGCAGCCTGTCTTGTAAATAGTTTGAATCCACATTGGGTATCTTTGATACCTTTAACAGTGAACAACCACACTAGGAAATGGAAACCATACATTAAAATATTCCTGAAAGTGTAGGGTTATTAGATTACATTACCAATAAAATAATTTAGTCTCTTCACCATATAAATATTGATTCAGTGATTTAATTTCTATACATAGAACCGGAGATGTGAATAATAGTACCTTTTTTTTAAAAGATATATGCACAAAGGTTTTGTAGTAGATAATTATAATAAAACTTTGTTTGAAAACATTTGATATTTTTGAAAAAGTCACAAATGATGGCAGCTAATGGGTTGGGTTGTTGGTAAATGCAAACTACCTATTTTTATTTTGAGTTTGATATACTTTTTTCAAAACATATTAAAAAAAAACATTTAAATATTTAGTATTTGTAAAATACAGGAAACTCTATAGTATTTAAAGGATGAAGACAATACTTTAGGATCCTTGAACATATTATATACAAGTGTAAAGAAACTTCCTTAAATATAATAATATGTTCTTACCAAGTCCAAGCCAGTTGAACAACTATTTTCGTTTTGGTGAAATGATTTCATAATGCCTCATATACATAAAATGAACTCTTTGAATGCATTACACACTACTTTGAAAATATGTATTTTGTATTCAAATACTTTTAATTTAATTCAAAAAATAGCCAAGCATTTGCAATTTAAATACCTTTAATATACCATTTTACCACATCTCTACATAAAAATAATTATATAAAATCTAATTTCATCATTATAAAATGGTGAATGAAATAGGCTCTATTTAAAATTTCAATATGTCATAGACATATCTTAAAAGCATATTGACATTTTGTTTCACATAGTAGTATTAATGTTACATACCTAAACATATTTCTCTTAGCTAAAGATTCTTTTTCTAAATGAGCTCTAGAGCCAATCGCAATAGCTATACCATTGCTGAAAGGCTCTGTTTGTGTGACTGGGTCACATTTAATTATCTCTTTCAAAGCCAACTCGAGTTTTGTCAAGTCCTCAAATTTAGAAGCTCCATCTGCATCCGCAAATAATATTGAGGCACCTCTACAGCTTAGAATACCCTAAAAATAAAATAAAAATTATTGATATAGTTAATAATAATATTATAAAGAGGAAGATTTGTTTGTTTTAAAAATTCTTTCACTGTAAGAAAGCTACATTTTCATCATTTTCATCATTTCTACTAACTTGAATAATTAATAAAAAAAGGTTGTGTGTGGGGAACAATCTCTGGATCTACTGAACCATTTACAAAAATTATTTCACCAATAGACAGCACATTATCAGCAAGTAACATAGGCAATTTTTTTTTGTGTATGTACATGTACACGCAATATAATAGTTAATATATACCTATATGAGGAATTAAAAAATAAATAAAAATCTATCAATGTTGCAGTATTGTCTCACCAATTTTACAGCACCACCTTTGCCCCTATTTTTGACTAATTCCAAACATCTTATTTTTTCACAACCATATTTCTCAACATATTTTTCAGCCACATCCACAGTCTTGTCTTTGCTTCCATCACTCACAACAATAATTTCATATTTATAAAATGGCTGTTCTAATGTCCTTTTTTCTAAAAATGTGATGGCTTCATCAAGCATAGGAGGCACTGAAAAACCATTAATTAAAGATAATATTAGTGAAACAAAATTCAGGGTGTATCATTCAACTAGCATGATATATGAAAATAAGAGTATATTGTGGAGATATAGATAGCCAGCAAACTTTCATTTATCTTCAATGATATTTTTTGATCAACAAATTGATCTATAAAAACTAGCAAAAAAATCATGTTTGTTTAATGGGAGCCCCTTTAAATATTTATTTTATTTTGTTTTTTGCAACACAAATACATCATGTATACTGTGAAAATTTCAACTGTCTATCACGGTTCATGAGATGTAGCTTGGTGACAGATGGACAGACAGTGGACATCTCTAAAAATTATAATGTGATCAACTGGCCCCTGATTCCTGTTTTTATAGACAATTATTATACTTGCATAGTTGAGACTGAGAATGTAATGTACTAAGCCTAATAGCAGTCAGGATTTGCCTTACATCTTTCTTCTTCATTATAAGCAGGAACTATAACACTTAAATGAATTTCTGATGGCTTTTCAAGATCATAGAACTTTTGTTTTGATTTTGTTAGCGGGTCATTGAATGTCTCTTCTTCTTTAAATCTCTCCACGACAGGATATGGTTTTGTAAATTTTAGCAAGACTATTATAACCTGTAATTTAATGATATGGATTACAAAATAAACTATATGCATCTAGAAATCTTCATATATAATGTACGTGTTGCGATAAGACATAATGACGTGTCAAATTTTAAAATTCTATCAAACTTACTCCAACAAAACCGCATAGAATTGTAATTATCCCATAGAGGAACACATCGTATAAAAGTGATAAGATCTCCATAACTAGTATTTTGAATTGTTCCTCGTTAAAAAATTCAAGTCTATTTAGAAACTAATGCATGATTTATATAAAATAAGCATATTATATATGATATTTAAATAATTTTACTTATATTGCACTGCATGTAAATATAAAGTCGATTACAATAATTAGAGATATAAAGTGATAATCTTTGGTAATAAACAATATGATATTATATAAATAAAAACACTCAATTACGAAGAAATTGATAAACTCAGCGACGAATAGAAATTAGAATTATTATTGAAGTGAAGTATGTACATAATTTTTTTTTTTTTTTTTTTTTGCCCATAGGGCAGGCTAAAGTCTTTCGACCATACCGCCTTGTCTTATGTTATCTTTTCCCTTTTATCTCTCCTTATTTATGTCTTACGTTTCTTATCCTTTATATTATGTATCGTAATATAGTACTACTTCTTTTAGTTAATGACGACCCCCGTCAAAGACGGAATCTTCCCATATCCAGTATTTTTCGTAATATAAGTAGTTATTATCATGTCTTTATTTCGCGGCCGTAAGTCTGACGTATGTCATTTAATTTTAAAATCTCAGTTAAATTCATTTTGTTCAATCCGATTTTACATACGTATCGTACGTACAATTCTTTATTTATTACTACCCAACAAAGAGTAGAAAAGGCACATTTCCATTTACAAATCCCGTTATCTTGTCCGTCAGGACTCCCGAAGAGTGGTGACGGAGAATCTAATCTAAAAATTCTGAAAAAACTTATTTACTAGAAAAAATATATTTACAGCTTTAATATTATAATTAACTTATTAACCTATTATTTTACTACTGTAACAAAGAGTACATAAATATAATTTTAAATATCGTTAACAGTTTCAATAACAAATCTGTACAAAAATATAAAAGTTGAGGCATTTTTAAGTAACTCCTGAATGCAATGCGGGATACTTTCAACTTTATTGTAAATTTTTAAAAGCCCATCAGACAACACAAGGCGCTGAATGTTGAAAGACGAACACTCAAAGAAGATATGATGTAGTGATTGTACTTTTGATGATTGACAATAGACACAATATGGAGAATCAACCATTTTAATACGATGAAGATGGTAATTTAAACGACAATGACCAAAACGCATTCGAGAAATAGTTGTATAAAATTTCTTGTTTGTGAATATTTTGTGCTTGCAAAACCAAGGTGTAGAATTTATTTGGACATCGAGACCGGCGAACCAAGTTCCTTTGTTTTGAATGTTTGTGCAATAATATGAATGTTTTCCCCATGCTTGGCACATCCGCTGTTTGATTAAACTAATTGCATCTGTATAAGGAATACGAATACTCATATTAATAGGAGAATCTCCTGACTTTACAATTTGTTTAGCCAAGTAATCAACATGTTCGTTACCTTGAACACCAATGTGCGAAGGCACCCACACAAAATTAATTACCACATTTAAATGAGTTAGTTCAACCCATAACTGTTTTATTAAGATTATAACATAATTAGTATGAGCATTTAAATTATTATTTGCTAAATTTTGTAGAACACTCATACTATCACTTACAACAACCCATTTTGTGTGCTCCATATAGCAATACTCGATATGTTTCAAAGCACTTAAGATAGCGACAGCTTCCGCTGTGAATATACTTGCATCTTTATTGATTTTCTGACCTATGCCTACTTTTGAGGAAGGCTCATAAATAGCAAAAGACACGGATTCACTGTTTTTGGATCCATCAGTATAAATAAATTTATGATCTGACCATTCTGATAGCATTGCATTTACTTCTTCTTTTGAAAATAAATCTTCTTTATTCTTTATAACTATATTAATTGCTGGAAATTTACCACTATAAGAACCCTCGTAACATGGCAAGACATGCTTAGATTGATGAATGTTTGTATTTTCTATAAAATCAGTGAAATTTTGAAGACCTTGCAGCATATAAAATGATTTAACATTTGAATGAGATGCAGAGTGTAACAAATTGATCAAAAATGGATTACCACATACACTATAAAGTTTAAGTAAGAATTTTTCTTTTAAATAGTTGAATCGAATGGCTAACGGTGGGATATTACATTCAATCTGCAATGCGTTAATAGGAGTACTTCTGAAAGCTCCTGTTATTAGACGTAAACATTTGTTTTGCAAAAGATCTAAACTATTTACAACACTAGTATCTGCAGCGAAACAATAAAAACCATACTCAAAATGACTACGAACTAATGATTTGTACAACAACAACAGAATTTTAGGATCAGCGCCCCAGTATGAACCTGAAAGAGATTTTAAGATGTTATAGGCTTTATTTGCTTTAGTTATTATGTGCTTAGCGTAACTATTCCAAGTTAACTTATGAGTAAAAATAACTCCCAAAAATTTTACTTCAAGCGAGACCGGCAAAGAATAATAATTGTATAGTATGGTAGGCATGTCACGCGATTGCTTGCCAAATACAATGACTTTAGACTTAGATGGATTCACATTAAGATCAAGGTAAGTAAAATATTTGTACAGATTTGTTAAAGCATTGTTAATAATTTGAACTACTTCCGACTGATTTTTCCCTGATGTGTATATAACTAAATCATCTGCAAACTGAAGATTTTTAACTTGAGATCCTAGTATTATATTTAATCTATGAATGTACAATATAAATAAAAGTGGGGATAGTATCCCTCCTTGACATACTCCTTTGAATGAAAGTCTAGGACCATAAAGATGTCTATTTAATTTAACAAATACTTCCCTATTGGTTAAGAATTTTTTTACCCAATTTGTAAATTGTGCAGGAATTCCCAACAATAATAATTCATGACAAAGAATATCTATATTAACACTGTTAAATGCACCTGCTACATCAAAAAATACAGCTACCAGATTTTTACGATCCGACAAAGAGTTACGAACATCAAGCTGTAGTTGACAAATACTTTCCCTGGCAGAAAATTTTCTACGAAAACCAAATTGATTGGAAGGTAATATGTTGTTATTTTCTACGTAAAACTCTAATCGTTGTTTTAACAATTGTTCAAATAATTTACCAACACAGGAAGTAAGTGCTATGGGCCGATAAGAATCGGGACAAAACTTAGGCTTGTCTGGTTTTAAAATTGGTATAAGACAATCCTTTTTCCATTCTTCTGGTATAATGTTTTTATCCCACATTAAATTCAATATATTTAGAAATGATTCTAAACTGGCAATGCTAATTTTTTTAAGTAGAATATAGGGTATTCCATCAAGACCATAAGCAGTATCTCTTCTTGAGGTTATGGCTGATATTAATTCATTAATTGTGAAAGGACTGACAAGAAACCTATTACTGGAGTTAATGTTGTTATTATTGTGATTTGACATAGTGTTTGATACATAGTCTGGTGTGTACTTCTGCAAAAAATCTAATATCCATGTATCATTGTCACAATTATTGGAAATATATGTTTTGTTGTATTTACGCATGAATTTCCATATGACAGATATTGGCGTATTCCTATTAAAAGTTTCACATAGAGAAAACCAACTTTTTTGTCTTTCTGATTTTATGACAAGCTTTTTTACAGCTCTAAGTCTTTTAAAATGGATATAGTTTTCTTCTTTTGGATCATTTTTAAAATTTAAATATGCAGTTTTGAAGTTTAATACAGCTTCAGTACACTTTTGATTCCACCAAGGGAGAGGGGACTTTTTACCTTTATTCTTAAAAAGAGAACAATCAATGGTATTACTGGTAGGTTTGCGGTTTGAACGATTTGCAATAGAATTAGAAGCAGCTTTGCGTAAAATTGTACAAAAATGTAAATATGAATCAAGAGGATTTAATCTATCTATTTTTAGATCAACTAACAAATCATCAACCTGGTTGCTATATTTCTGCCAATTAACTAACTTATAGTTGGGATAGAGAGGCAAATGCATAGCATTAGAACAATTTCCCCCATTCAAATTATTGTTATGATTTTCACTAATTACTACTTTTATTAAAACAGGAATATGATAACTACTACCAAGAGGACTATCGTTTACACTCCATTCACAATTACATGCAAGAGATGAAGAGACCAATGTCAGGTCAAGAGCATTGGGACGCCATGTTGTAGAACCTACAGTTGTTGGTTGACCACTATTGAGCAAAACTAAGTTGTTTTCATCGAAGACATCTAAAAGTTTACGTCCTCGTGGAGAGTCATAGTTACATCCCCAAGAAGTATGATGTGCATTAAAATCACCAGCAAATATGAAAGGTTGAGGAATAGACCTCAATAATTGCTCAAATTTATCTTTATTGAAGACAGGAACTGAGTTTAAGGGACTATAAAAACTTACTATATATAAGTATTTGTTGTTAACTGCTATTTTAATGCATATATTTTGTAATGAATTATCAAAATATGTGTCAATTTTTGTATAATTTATGTTTTTATGAATTATAATTGCAACTCCATTATGTATGTTACCGCAATCATTCCTTTCTATGTTGTAATTACTTATTTTAAAAGTTTGTTCAGGCCTAAGCCATGTTTCACTAATTATAGCTATATCAATATTATGTGTATAGAGGAAATTACTAAATATATGTTTATTACTGTTGAGGCTTTGAGCATTCCACTGAATGATATTTAAATATGACAAATCCATTATGAGGCAGATGGGAACTTGTTACTTAAGGTAGATTTTAATACTTCTTTAATTGATGTTGTATTTACTGGTATATCTTTATTACTGACTATTTTAATAATTGTTTCAACTAAAGTGTTGATAAATGTGTTAGATTTCATTAAATTGTTTATTTGTACTTCTAAGGTTCGAGCAGAAAGAGCTGGAAAAGCATTTGGATTAAATAATTCAGAATAGTTTACACTCTTTGTTTTAATTTTGTTTTCTTCAATTTTTTGTTTTTTCAAAGGACACTGAATGGAGATGGCGATATGGTTACCGTTACAATTGACACATTTTGCATTTTGTGAATCGGTTAGGCAGTTCTTAAAGTTATGGTTTAATGTGCATATTGAGCAAACCTCAGAGTTGCGACAAAATTTAGCTATGTGTCCATATTTCATACATTTGAGGCATTGCTTAACTGGAGGGATATACTTTTTAACCTCGTGACGCCAAGAATCTAAATAAACATATTCTGGAAGGATGGGGGAGGCAAAGGTAACTGCAACTGTTTGTGTAGGAGCATAGGTTATTGCTCCGTTGTCACCCCTGACTCTGCGCATGAAACGCCTTACTTGTACCACATTTTTCGAGCTGCCTATCAGACCAAAAATTTCCTTATTAGACATATCGCTTGGCACTGAAGTGAGAACTCCAGTAACTTCGGTACCTCCAGCTGGTATTGTGGCTATTAATGTAAGATGATCTAATAATTTCTTATTTTGAATAAACATATTAGCATTATTTGGTAAATCAAAAGTTATACCGACTTTATATTTGTTGATGGAGCGCAAATGCATAACTCCAGACACACCATGTTCCCGAATGCCCTTAGACAAGGCCATACGATCCCTGTCGTTGAATACTTTGCCTTCCTCCTTATGTGCTAAGAACACAACCAAGTCCTTTTGCGGAATATCTTCGGGATACTTGCGGACATATCCTTTAACTTTATAAGTTAAGTACTTGTCCGCATTATCCAATTCTCCAGAGTCTGAGTCCGAAGAGTACCCGATCCGTGGGTCTGGTGGATTTTCTTTCCACCGTCTCTTTTTGGTCATTTTATTTATTTTGGACTAAACCTTTATTAGTAGAACCTTAGTAACGTATTTGAAATAGAACAAAAGTAGAGAAAATATTTTTAAAAATTAATTTTAAAAAGAGCGCGCCTTTACTTATTGATGACTTTCCCGCCTTTTTTCGCATGTACATAATTATACTATGTATACTATTTCACCGTATGACATTGACAGTTGAGTCAACTGTTGAGTGTTGAGTTGACACTCAATGACACTAACCCCGGCGTCAGATATAGAACTATGAATATTGAATACGAATTACGATTTACGAAGTATGTTTTCTGTGGAGTGTGTGATTCTGTGGACATAAGTTTGTTGATCTTACGAGTAAAATGTTTTAAATACATATTAATCTAATTTAATGAATAATAAACATATCGTGTATGTGTACAGAGCCTAAGACAATTATGTGCTAATGCTCATTGAAATGAATTACTTACCATACGTGCCTTAATTCTGTTCATCCCACTGCCTCTACAATAATAGCTCATGAGGTGTTTTATACCACGACTTCTTAGGATTTCATCATGACAAAACGCCGAAGAATTGTCCAAGCTGACAAAATCATTCAAAATTTTATATACGTATTTACATTATTAATGTTTTTACAGTTAAAAGGTGAGTTCTCACGTTTATTTTAGTAAGTACCTATGTACTTTCTCACAAAGAAATCCTTTGACCCAACTTTTTTTTTCAGGATACTACTCAACTTCGACTAATCCTGTATTGTTGTATTCGACCGCTGCTGATATAAGAGTGGGAAATCTTTCCAAATTAAGTAAAGCGAATCCTATAATTAAAGACTTAGAACAAGGTTCAGCTGTTGACTTTTTACATAGCAAGAATCTCATATGCTGGTCAGATCAAACTGCGGAATTGATCCAATGTATGCAATACAATGATACTTTTACAGGCGAAAAGGTATATAAATGGATCTGTTAACCCTCTTCTCATTATTTATGATAGTTTTGCATGTTTATGTTGTGAGAGTATTAGTATACTAAATAAATAATTGAATCAATCTAGTCTTAAAGTATTTTTTATATAATTGCAGATGAGAATAGCATCACAGGGTTTAATAACACCTACGGGTATTGCTATTGATTGGTATACAAACAAAATATATTGGACAGA
Organism: Anthocharis cardamines; assembly: GCA_905404175.1. Classification (NCBI taxonomy): domain Eukaryota; kingdom Metazoa; phylum Arthropoda; class Insecta; order Lepidoptera; family Pieridae; genus Anthocharis; species Anthocharis cardamines. Next base: position 2,953,858 of record FR989957.1, on the reverse strand, counting down.
TGGAGAAACAAATAGAATTGAAGTGATCAGCATAGATGATAAGTTTAGAAAAGTGCTATTTTGGTCTGAAGTTGATTTGGCTATTGCTATAGCTGTTGTTCCTAACTCAGGGTAAGGGAGTTTTACATAAGTTTATCTCTATTTGAATGAATATTATTTGTTGTTAATATTCTTATTTAAATATTATTACAAATGATACCCAAAAGAAAACCCAAGATGACCAAGACCCATGTAAAAAAACATAATAATGGATGTGTATTATTTAAAATTAGAAAATAATAGTTTTTAAACTTTTAATTTCAGATTAATGTTTTGGACAGATTGGGGTGAGATACCTAAAATAGAAAGAGCTGGTATGAATGGTGATCCCACCACTCGTAAAGTAATAGTAAAAGAAAATATTTTCTGGCCCAATGGTATAACTATAGATTACAACAATAATTTAATATACTGGGTTGATTCTAAACTGCTATTTGTAGATGTTATTGATTTTGATGGAAATAAAAGAAAAAGAATAATAAAATCAGGTTTGAATTACCCATATGCATTGACTTTCTTTAATGAAAAGCTGTATTGGACTGATTGGAAAACTTGGTAAGTTTTTATTAAGCTATTATGACATTAAGATGGAAGAGGCTTCAAAATATTAAAACGATAACTATAAGCATATTAGCAAGATAAATATACAATCTTCTTTTATTTAGACTTCCATTTTTGCTTTACAGTACAACCAGGGATTTACTTAACTTTATTATCTATGTACAGTAATCTGTATTAATATAATATAACAACATAATTTTAATTGCTATATGACAATTATAATTATTATATATTAATTAAAAAAACAAATTTATGAACATTCATAAATGTAGGCTAAATATTCTTTTTTCTATTTTTTCAGAATAGAAAATTAATTTTTAAAAAAATTATTTGATTTATTTTAATGATTATATAATCATTAAAATAAATCAAATAAAAGAAAATATAAAAATAGATCGAAAATTTGTTTGTTACAGGGCCATTTACACATGGGAAATAGGTACAAACGGTTTTATAAAAGAGCTAGTAAAGTCTGATTCAGTGCCCGTGGATATAAAAGTTTATGATGAGGGTAGGCAAATTGTACCAACTGATAATTACCCATGCAAGATTAACAATGAAGGATGTTCACATTTGTGTTTATTAGCACCTACTACACCTGGTATGTCTAGTTTAATGAATCTTGACCTAATATTATTTATTTATTTTCAGTAAAATTTAAAATACTACATTATGTAATTGAAAACTTAAAACAAATTTCTAGAAATGTTTAAATAAAAATGGTTTTTTGTTTATATTACACCAATTTGATATAGATTCTGGTGTCTGATTATTTTAAAGTAATAGGTATAAATAAAAAAATTGTTTACCCAAAAAAAAATTCGTACAAAATATGTGTCTTTTCTTTACCTAATCAAGAGTAAAATATAACTTTAGGTTATGTCTGCTCCTGCCCAACTGGAGTAAAACTCAAAGAGGGAAGCAACACAACTTGCTATAATGGACCTCAGTCTATGCTGATAGTCGCTCAGCGCTCCATTATTTCTAAAATATCCCTGGATACACCCGACTTCACACCTTATACTATGCCACTAAAGGACCTCAAGAGAGTGGTTACTGTTGATTTTGATCCCAAAACTGAATATATTTATTGGGCTGACTCTGTGGTAAGTACATTTCATATTAATTAATTCTTATGTTACCTTATTAATTGTCCTTACATTTTTTTGCATTAAAATTATTATATATAACAATAATTAATAAAATAATAGTGGTTATAAAATAATGTTCCACACTCGCTGAAAAGCATTCAAAGAAAAAAAAACTTAATAAATCGCGTTTTAAAAGTTATTTTTTTTTAAATATGTGATACTCTTGTTAATAAAAGAAAATATTAATAATGTGTCAATTATTTTCAGTCTAAAACTCGATCGACTATATCCCGAAGTCGTCTTGACGGAAGTGAGCAGTCAGTTGTTATACACAGCAATGGTGTTCTAGATAGCATAGCAATAGATCCACTGGCGAGGAATATCTATTGGACAGATCCTGTCTCTGACACCATAACTGTGGCCCGTCTAGATGGTAGCGCTAAGAAGGTATAATATTTAACTTAAGGGCCTATTAGGTTGTTGTTTGTTAAGAAACATGAGGTATTTTTATTAGGGATTTGAGATAATATATTAATTGCACGAGTGCCTTGCCATGTATACGGAGTATGGGAACTATATTATTACATTCAATAGTTTACCTGACACTGACTGAAAATATAGTGCAATATAAGCTATGAAGGTGTTCTTATATTAAAAAGCCAATAAGTATGAAATTAAAAGTCGACGTAATTAATATTTGTTATGATTATATTTGAAGAGCTTGTTGGCGCAAGCATGTCTTTCCCACGTTTGGTAACTTATAGCATTGAACGGATGGGAGGAATTAAAAAAATAATAAAAAATTCCGACTGGGTAACGAAACACCGTTCATAAATGGAAAATTGCACGTTTCGGTTTCACTCTATAAATTTCCGAATGCTCGAAGCAAAAAGTCGACGGCGCATTATTGACTGATGTTCTGTGGCTGAGGTATCACATAACATCAAGTGAACCTCATGCTCGTCTATCGATATCTAACACTAGCAGCGCGCCCCGACTTCACACGGGTTCAATGTAGATGTAAAAAAATGTGTCTATGTTACTCGCTGATTTTGTAGCTTTCTATTGGTGAAATATTTTTTTTAAATCGTTCCTTAGTTTTTGAGTTTATTCATAACATACAAAAATTCAAAAATACAAATCTTTCCTCTTTATAATATTAGTATAGATATAGATAAAAAAAAAGGTAATGTTGTCCCTAAAATTAAAATAGTATTTAACTTCCAACTTCCGATTTTAGTTTTAGCACTGACTCGATATAATATAATTAAAGGTGATAATCCACGACGAGCTGTACAATCCGCGCGCGATCGCTCTGCACCCGACCGCCGGCTGGATGTTCTGGTCGGACTGGAACGAGAAGAAGCCCAAGATCGAGCGCGCCAACCTGGACGGCAGCGAGCGCGCCCTGCTCGTGGCGGAGCGGCTCACGTGGCCCAACGGCATCGCGCTGGACGCCCGCCACAACAGGTTGTACTGGGGCGACGCCCGGACGCACAGGATCGAGGTACAGTGCACTACTTACAGGTCAACCTAATGGAGGCAATACACGTTTAAGTTTACACGATGGTTTTTAGGCAGGCATAACCGAGTTTCCTATTATACATACACGTTAGGGTTTGCATATTTTTTTTTATTATATATTCTTTATTGTACCAAAAAAATTAAAAAAATGTTACAAACATAACTAATATAGACAAGTACATATTGGTGGCCTTATCGCTAGGCAGCGATTTCTTCCAGGCAAACCATACATAATAGGAAACAATCATATATTAGTTAGGTAGGGCTGCGATTATAGGCACAAACAAATTAAAAATAAAACATAATTAATATAAACTAAACTAAACACTACATACTAAAATGTCAACAATGCCAACAAATGAAAAACAATTAAAGACCAAGATAGTGGGACTTTACTAGATTCTTGAAGGTATCAAGACTTTGAGCTTTTCTAATTGATGCTTTTTTTATGTCAGATATCGACAGACGAGCATGAGGTTCACTTGATGGTAGGTGATACCTCAGCCACAGAACATCAGTCAATGATGCGCTGTCGACCTAATTTTTACATCGAGCATTCGGAAATCCATAGACTAAAACTGAAACGCGCAATATGCATTTCACAGTTTTTCCGTCTATGAACGGTGGTTCGTTACCCGGTCGGAATTTAGATATTCCTCCCACCCGATCAATGCCCGAAGTTACCAGACGTGGGGAAAACATGCTTACAGAAAATTATAAACATGTGGTCCCGGTGGGATTCGAACCCACGACCCATCGATGCGCACGGCAGGTGTTGTCGGTTATGCATGTAAGGTCAAAACCATCATGCAAACCCTAACGTGTATGGCCACCGTTAATGAAGACTAAGGCCGGTTGCACATTGGACACGAATTTGTATCTTACATAAACGTACGTTATTCGACGTACGAAATGAACGCGCACACTGGTTTCGTTTTTCTCCGTTGAAATGCCAGTAGGAACTGAACCGTAACCAGTAACATCGCAATTTATTGGTTATCTTCGCATGAATAAAGACACATTTGATTATATTTTAGCCACAAGCTTTAACTGAATACAGTAATTTCACAAGACCAGAGTATAGACTTTTTCTATATCCATATCGAACTTAACGTACGAATGCCTTAAAACTTCGAACAAGTTGGGATTGATTTCGTATGTCGGAATTATACGCGCGTCTCTTTCGCGTAGAGTGTGCGAGGCACAGTAGTACTCAGAGACTTGGACTCGTTCGTGCGTATTCGTACGTGTTCGTACGAGTAGAATTCGTATAAAAACGCATCCAAAGTGCGACCGCTCCTAAGCCCTAACAATAAAAACAATAACACAAAACGAGCGAGGGAGGTCATGTTAGCGCGGCAGGTGTGTGTGTCCGGTGACCACGATCAGTTGACGAGGAATAAATAAATAAATATTGATTTTTCTCGCGTGACTTAAATAAAAAACATAAATACACATTATTTCACTAATAAAGACTTTTATTAGTGAAATAATGTCTATAACTGCAAAATAAATAATAAATCTGATGTAGTAAAAGTGAAAACTGATATCTGTTTTTGTTCAAATCATGAACTCCTATTTTAATTTGCATTATATCCTCTGCAAAACTACTTTCTTTTAAACAATGAAAAAATCATTTTTTTATATTTTGCTAGGTTTGCAACATGGATGGCACCGACCGACGTGAGCTGCATAACAGCGAAATTCCGCATATATTCGGTTTGACGTTGCTCGGGCAACACCTGTACTGGACCGACATACAGAGGCGTACAATGGACCGGATTAACAAGGATACAGGTATTCTGACATTAATATAGTTATTTTGTTAATTTGTTATGTTAGATATCGACAGACCAGCATTAGGGTCACTTGAGAGAGAGGGAGATATATATATATATATATATATATATATATATATATATATATTATATATATTACACTTGATGGTAAGGCACAGAAAATTCGTCAAAGATGCGCTGTCGACCTACTTTTTATTTCGAGCATTCGGAAATCTATAGACAGACATATAAAATATGTTTTGTTTCTTTCGTTCTGTAGTCTTTTTATAGAGCGACACAAAACATTTTTAAACTATATTAAGCTATGAATATATTTCCGTTACTTGGCCGTTACTTTATTCTGTTTTTTAAGTATCTGTTGATATAGCGGCAACAGAAACACTTCCACTGTGAAAATTTCAACCGTCTAACTATCACGGTTCATGGGAAACAGCTTGGTGTTTTTTCGGGTTTTACCCTTTGGGTACGGAACCCTTAAAAAAATGGTCATATTTTCAGGTGTGGAACGTCAAGCGGTGGTGGAGCAGATGGCTAACATGATGGGTGTGAAGGCGTTCCGCGTGGGCGAGCCGCTCGGCTGGAACGCGTGCGCGGACAACAACGGCGGGTGCTCGCATTTCTGTTTCAACCGACCGCACGATTACGTGTGTAGCTGCCCTTTGGGTAAGCTGACGATTTAATATTTTTAAATATAATTTTAAAAAAAATCGGTACTTTCGGGCTCATTTTCCAAGACGTGACTCAGATTTGAAACTACATAGTTTATTAGTATTTGTAAAACCAATTTCCTCTAGATAGAAATTTGACAGTTCTCAAGAAAAGATATCGACTTGAGTGACGTCTTGGAATAAGGTACCTTAGAGATATTGGGCTTCTCTTTACGTAATTCAAATTCAAATTATTTTAACATCATAATAGATAAAATCACTCATAAATGTTTCTTACCTATTTTATCAGCCATGAAGTGGTAGAGCTATCTCGTAGTTATGAGTTGGTCCGAGACAGATAAAATAAAAAATATAATATAAAATTATAATAAAATTAAAATATATTATAAAATTTTAGGTCTAGAGTTGGGCAACGATTCAAAAAACTGTATAGAGCCTGAAGCCTTTCTCTTGTACAGTCGAAAGAATATCATTGGACGAATAAGTATTGAGAACGAAATCAACGACGAGGTGCAGCCTATTAAAGAGTTGAAAGAAGTTAGGTAAGTTAACAACCGATCACAATAAAGAGCTAATTAAAGCGTTTCTATCCTCCGTTTTATGTATGTTAATATATAAGTGACAAAATACTTTGAAGTTAACCTTAAATATATTGTTAATTTATTGTATTATCTGATTCATATTTTGGAGAATACATAAACAATGGCATATCACTAGAGGTATACCTATAAAAAATAAAAATAATTACAAATACATATATAGATTTCGATAATATTCACAAAAATTGAAACACAGTAGATTTGGGGTTGAAATTGAGCAAAGCTTGTATCTTGGACTCCCCCAGTACAGCAAAATACAGAACAAGATGAGGGATGATGTTGTTTTTATTATTATTATATTCTTTAATGTACCAAAAATTAAACAGTATTATATGTTTAATCTAGACAAGTACATGTTGGTGGCCTTATCGCTAGGCAGCGATTTCTTCTAGGTAAACCGTATTTACCAACCATAATTATTATATAAACTGAACACTACATACTAAAATGTCAACAATGCATATATATATATAATATTTGCATTATAGTAGGATATTGCTTTTCAATAATGAGTAATTGATTAGACTCTAATATCTTATTCCCAGTGCATTAGCAGTTCACGTGTCAGGATCTAAGTTATACTGGTCGGACAGTAAAACGAAGACCATCAACCGCTGTTCCATTAATGGCTCTAACATGGAGAAGATTCTGGAATGGCTGGGTTTAGTTGAAGGTTCGTTTTTCTTATAGTATTAATTTATTTGATATTGAAGTAAATAATAAATTCATCAAAATATAGATATATATTCAAGTAATATCTATATAAATGAAATAGCGTAATTTATTCATTTTCTTACGTATACCGTATATTTATATATACTTGCCTTAATAAAATACTGTATTTATTTATACTTCGATCTGAATAATGTTTATTGTTAATCATTTTTGATTTATTTAAATCAGGTCTGGCGATAGACTGGTCAGGTCAGAACATATATTGGACGGACACGGCTGCCCAGAGGATCGAAGTGGCTAGGTTGGACGGTTCCAGCAGACGGACACTCATTTGGCAAGGGTTGAAGAAACCCAAGAGTATTGTACTTGATCCACGGAAAGGGTGAGTCGTTGTGGTCGTTATATCGTTATACACTCATAATATAAATTACAAAAAAGGCAAAATTTGGGCACATAATATAGAGTACTGTAATGTACTCATAAGGAGCAATTCATCCTCACTACATTGATGTCTCGAAATCCTTAGAAACTTACCTTGCACTAGCGATATTTAAGAAATTTTAATACTTCAGCTTACTCGCTTCTTTACAGGCCGGCAATGCACCTTAAGGCCTCTGGTGTTATAGTTTAAATACAATAATCATGATTTATCTACTTAAAATATTATTGGGTTTAATGGAATGTTTCATTTATATTTTATTTTAAAAAATATTGAAAAGTTATCCAGAGTCGAAATCTATTCTTGAGAACTGTAAATTACTATTTCAACAGAGAAAAATTGATCTGGAATGTACTAAAACTCAAATCTTGGAATACCGGCCTAAGAAGCTCTTTTTATTTCAAGGTACATGTACTGGTCTGAATTGGGATCAAAGACAATAAAGCGTGCGTTCATGGACGGTTCCGCTGCGAGCGTGCTCGTAGAGGGGGCGGGGCGAGTGCACGCGCTGGCCATAGACTACGAGCGGCGCGCCATCTACTGGGCGGCGCTCGACCCGCCCGCCATAGAGTACGCCTTCCTCAACGGCACGGGGAGGAAAGTGCTGGCTGACAACATACCGATGCCGTATGCGCTCGCGCTCTATGGAGACAAGGTGTACTGGGGCGACTGGAATACTGGTGAGATTGTGTTGTATTTTAATTAAATATTATATATGTGATCTTTAAATAAGTTTTACCAGATTAAGACAGCGATGTTTAATTATATTATCCTATTACACCCTATTATAACAAATTTCCCCTTATAAATATATAATGAGTATAAGTTATTTCATTTAGATGTGTGATACTCGTATTTTTGAATATTGAATAACACCAGGGAAGTGAAGGGACTGGTATGATTTTTTAACATTTTGAGTTATTGCAATACCATTTCATTAAAATCTAAGAATTCTATTCGCAGATATAATATTAGTATGGATTACATATACATTTTGTATTTTTAGGATTAATTGAAGTAGCAAAAAAGATTGATGGGTCGAATCGTAAGACCATCCACACGCAACTGGACTACATATCAGACCTGCGGGTGTACCACCGGGCGAGGGACTCCCTGCCCAACCAGTGCGGCGTAGACAACGGCGGCTGCTCGCACCTGTGCCTGCCGCTGCCTGCTAATGACTTCCGCTGTGCCTGCCCCGCCCACTTCCGCCTTAACAGAGACAATATAACCTGTTCCGGTGAGTTATACCACCAGGCAAGAACATAGATGTACTAAGGATTTAGTAAAGAGGCACAGGCTCATACAACTTTTGGCACAGATAAAATAGTTCTACTTTTGATCTGTAGAGCGCGCGGTAATGTATCGGTGTGACACACACATCTGAGCAGTCCGCTGACTCCTCCCCTCGCGTTGTCTCGCTTGCTCATACGAGAGAACGGCAATAAGCTCTAAAAGCGGCTGGGTGCGAGAGAGTGCGCGCTATGACTCTAGTGTCAGTGTCGTCGGCGGTTTTTTCGAACCGATACGACTTGGGAATCTTCAAGAAACGACATCTTCCTTAAAGGTCGGCAACGCACGTGCTAGCCCTCTGGTGTTGCATATGTCTATGAGTGGCGGTTATCACTTACCATCACGTGAAACACCTGCCCGTTTGGCATTATGGTATTAAATGGACTTCGGATCCACGCTCAAATGTGTTCATTAAAAGAGGGACAATGCTGCAAAAAGAGAAATTTGTTGATTTTTGTTTAAAAGGAATGTACTAATAAATATTATTATTTCCAGAACCAGAAGAATTCCTTCTATTCGCTCAAAAGAATGCGGTGGGTCGCATTTTAGTTGCGAATGGCGAATGTAATGACGCTTCTATACCATTGACCGGACTGAAGAGCGTTAAAGCAATCGAGTACGACCCTATTGAGAGGTATAATATGCTTTTAATTTAAGTCATCTTGTAACTTGAAAGTTTGAAGAATCCGTATTTCCTTTTTACAAATAGTTCATTATATCAATATTAATTATTTTTACATATTAGTAGATTCACTTCGATATCGTGAGTGCATTTGATGGTAGTATTCCATTGTGACGGGCTCGTTTGCGCGTTCGGTAGAACACCTGCCGTACGCATCGATGGGTCGTGGGTTCGAATAGCACCGTCCCGGTGACTTGTTTATAATTTTATTTAAGCACGTTTTCATTTTTGATGCACGTTTGCATTGATCGGGTGGCAGGAATATCGAAATTCCGACCGGGTATCGAACCACAGTTCATAGATAGAAAAACCGTGACATGCACATTGCGCGTTTCGATCGCAGTCTATGGATTTCCGAATGCTCGAAGTAAAAAGTAGGTCGACTGAGCATTATTGGCCAATGTTCTGTAGCTGGACTATCACCAACCAACAAGTGAACCCCATACTCTTCTGTCGACATCTAACATAAAAAAATACATATGCCCAATATTTTAGCCTGAAACTATCCGTAAAATGATCGTAATAGGATACGATGTATAAAAACTTGTTTTTTTTTAGATATTTATACTGGATGGACGACGAAAGCCACTCAATACGGCGGGTACCCATCTCGTATTCGACCACTTCAGCCATCACCGATTCCTCTGTCGTCATCACGGGGCTGTCCAGACCGTTCCACATGGTACTAGACGTTCTGGGAAGAGCTCTGTATTGGACTTGTATGGACATGGACTCGATAAACGCAACGTCTATAGAAAACAATTCTTCAACTGGCGTCATCGTGCGGGGGGAGAAAATGATGCCCAGGCATTTGGCTTTTCATCAGAATAAAAGGTAAATTATTATTATTTTATTATTAATGAGATGTAAGGATAGATAATAATATAATACATATATAAACATATAATATATTGTACACCTTATTTATAGGAATGCTTTATGATATTAAATGCAGTATTCACTCAGCAGTCGTGCCTATCATTTCTCTCCCGTGTTACCACCTTACATGGCGACCCTGCCAAACGTAGTTACACGCGCGCGAGTATTTTGACACCGGCGCGGGCGGCGCGCGGCGCGGCGTCGCCGTGTCGCCGACCGATTTTACATATATGGGCAGAGAATTCAAAACATCGTGTTCTTTGAAAAATATTATTAACGATTAGTAAAATGGATATTTTAAAAAGTTTTAATAGTGACAGGAATGTGCTGGAAGTTTGCTTCAAGAATGAGGAAGCAACACTCTAAAGAAAAGTAAATTGTGATTGCGTAAAATGCAGCTGGGGGCACAAATAGTGCGTTAATAGAGGAATTCCGTTTCTATCTCAAATCAATATGACAAGAAATTACATTTACGATGGATACGGCAGGTTGAACTGAATATGAATGCAGAGGGGAATGTCATTCCCTTCGACGGCGACGGATTTACCCCTATTTGAAGATGAGAACAGTAAATTAAAAAAGTGTTTAAGAAAAAGTGAAAGTGAAGTGAAGTGCGGTTATGCGTTGGAGGTACATCAGAGTATTGTCGGACATTATTTAGTGGACTATATTTATTAGACTATTAGTATTATTTTAATATAATGTAATCAATGTTATTATTTAAGAAAAAAAAAATGATAAGTACCCTATAATGTATAATCATAATATTATGTGTAAAATGTTTACAGTATATTGTTTCATGCGCTGAGGATCCGGGGTTCTAAGCCAAACTAAGGTATGATGCATACTTTTGAATATATTATATAATATTTTTTTTTCTCTTTCTTCTCTCTTTAGATAATTAATTGACTTATTTTAGAATAACGGTCCCATGGAAATATTTAAAGATATTGTATGATGATTTGTTAGTTATAACCCTCTAGACGACAGGGTAAGATATTGCAGAAAAAGCTAAACGAAGCTACATTTGTTAAAGAGCAATATAATAACTATATAGAAAGTATTGATAGTGAAAGCTTAGATGAAGACGAGGTTTTCATTTTAGGAAAATATTGTGAGGATATTAACACTTGTATAAGATAATTACTCAGTTGTGTCAGTTGTCAGATATTATTGTTATTTTTTTTTTAACAATGGATAAATTCGATTTGAAAGTTGCTTTGAGCTTATTGCCAATAATGAATGATGAAATTCCCAATTTACGACAGCTAATAGATGGTATAGAGTATTATAGTTCGGTTCTCAACGATGAGTCACAGACGCATTTAATTGCTTTTGTTTTGAAAAGTAGGTTGTCGCAGTCTGCTAAGCTAAAACTAGCGACAAATTATGATACCGTATCAAAGCTTTTAAATGATATGAAGCTATTATTGTTACCGAAAAAATCTACCAATGCTTTGCAAAAACAATTTTTAAACTGTAAACAGAATGATACATCTATTGATGCTTTTGGAAAAACCTTATCTGAATTATTTGTTGATCTTACAATTTCCCAGTCCGAGGGAAATGTTGAGAAATTTAATATTTTAAAATCTATAAATGAGAAACAGGCAATTCGACAATTCAGCGACGGATTGAGAAACCGTAGGATTGGCACGATTATTACGGCTCAGAAATTTGAGAATTTGAAAGATGCGATTCAAGCTGCAATTGACGAGGACGTTTCAGGTTTAAGTTCGGCAGTTGAAGTGTTAACACTAAGGCATAGTAATAACCGATACTTTAAAAACAATTCCAGGCATACACTACATCAGAATACTCAGAGAGGTATGTATAGCGCTGGGCGTTGGCGAAGCAGCCTCAGAAATAATTGGCAGCAGCCACATGGCAGCACTGGGCAGTGGTTCCAGCAGTCTCAGCCGCGGAGAGGAGTGCCTCGGGGTAGAGCTCAATATCGAGGTAGAACTTATAATAATAATTATTCAAGTCATAGTCAATTTAGGAGTCAGATTAGGACAGCAGTGACGGATGATTCACAGCTTCAGTCGAGTTCATCGACACATCATTCCAGTCCAGAAAATGATTGTTTACCTACAACATATAATATTTTAGCCAGCGATAGTAGCTATCATATAGAATTATTTTATAACACCATACACGCGTTTAAGTGGCTCATAGATACAGGAGCTTCAATTTCGGCCATAAAATATGAGTATGTTTTAGAATTTAATATACCAATTAATAAAGAAAACATAACCATAAATGGAATAGGTGGTAAGGTTCAAGCAATCGGATATGTATGTTTACAGTTGACAATATACGGGCAGAGTATTCGTCATAAGTTTTATGTATTTGATACGTTACCTTGTAAGTCGCATGGTATTCTGGGGCAGGACTTTTTAGGAAAGTATGGAGCGGTGATAGATATGAAACATAATACTCTATCATTATGGCTCAGTGAAACTAAACAAATAAGATTACAACTAATGGATTCGTGTAGCAATTTATTATCGCTACCTACCAGATCAGAATCTATTCATTACATTGATACGAGTTTAACAGAAGAATGTGTGGTATGTACAAGAGAAGTATGTGAGGGCGTGTTTATTGCTAGTACGTTAGTAAGTCCGATTAATGGTAAAATACCAGTCAGAATTTTGAATACGACTACAAAAGATGTAAATTTGTCGGAAATAAAACTTGATATACAAAGCTCAAAGGAATATTATATGTGTAACTTTGAGAAAATCGAGAAAAATGCAGCGCGAGTTAAATCATTATTGTCAAAGTTAAATTTAAATAATTTAAATAAAGAGGAGAAAATTAATATAGAAAGTTTATGTGCGAAGTATCCCGATATATTTTATTTGGAAGGAGACAGATTATCAACCACTGATATTTATCAGCAAACAATTAAAGTAAAATCCGATATTCAGCCAATTTTTTCAAAACCGTATAGGTTACCTCATGCTTTAAAAAATGAAATTAATAATCAAATAGATCAAATGTTGAAAGATAATATTATTGAACCTTGTCAAAGCGAATGGTCCAGTCCAATTTTGTTGGTACCGAAGAAAAGTGAACAGAATGGAAACAAAAAGTGGCGTTTAGTCATAGATTATAGAAAACTTAATAATAGTATACATGATGACAAATTTCCACTTCCAAATATAACGGAGATATTAGATTCGTTATCTGGTTGCATGTATTTTTCTCATTTAGATTTATATCAAGGTTATTATAACGTCAGTCTAGAACCAGACAGTCGCAAGTACACTGCTTTTTGTTCGGGACAGTTTCAGATGACTAGGATGCCTATGGGCTTAAAGACCAGCCCTAGTTCATTTTCTCGGATGATGACTATGGCAATGACAGGGTTAACATATGAAAAATGCCTAGTTTACCAAGATGATTTAGTCTGTTTCAGTCGGGATTTACCTAGTCATATAAAAAATTTACAATCTATTTTCGAAAGGTTACGTAAAGTAAATCTAAAGCTAAATGCTCAAAAGTGTATTTTCTTACAAAAAGAACTACTTTATTTGGGTCATATTGTGTCAGCAGAGGGAGTTATACCTGATTCTAGTAAAATAGAAGTTGTTAAAAATTACCCAGTTCCTACTAAAGTCGATGAGGTCAAGAGATTTGTTGCCTTTGTTAATTATTACAGGAAATTCATTCCTAATTTTGCCACAAAAGCACATGCATTAAATAATTTGTGTAGGAAAAATGTGATCTTTAAATGGGATGAGGAATGCCAAAAATCATTTGAATTATTAAAACATAATTTGATATCTCATCCTGTATTGCAGTACCCGGATTTTTCGGAATCCAATCAATTTATTTTACAAACAGATGCATCAGGATATGGCGTAGGTGCAGTTTTGTGCAATGGCGATGGCAGGCCTGTGGCTTATGCTAGCCGTAGTCTTAATAAGGCAGAAAAGAGATATCCGACGATAGAGAAAGAATTACTTGCGATTGTGTGGGCTGTAAAACATTTTCGGCCATACTTGTACGGAAGGACATTCAAAATTCAGACTGATCATAAGCCACTTATATATTTATTCGGAATGCGAGATCCGTCTAGTCGTTTAATTAAATTTAGACTTATATTAGAAGAATATGATTTTATACTTGAATATTTGAAAGGAAAAAATAATTCTGCTGCTGATGCACTTTCTCGTTTGCATTTAACGTCGGAAGAATTAAAGGAGATGAGTCAGACTGTGATGAATGTAATGACACGTGGCCAGATGGCTAAACAAAAACGGGATGTTATTATTTCTAGAAACGATTGGCCTGATCAACCAAAAGTTATAGAAATATATAATAAACCGAAATATTTCACGGAATTACGTTTTATAAGCGCTTATGAATTAAATCGATATCGTAATTTGAAAGAGATTACGCATGAGAAGGGATGTTTGAGTTATGTACCCGCAATGAATACTATTTTTATTAATTTAGCTTCTCGATCGCAATTATCGCCAGGCGAATTTGTGAGAGAGCTGAATATATTTTGTGGGAAAATTAATATAAAGGAAGTATACTTCATTAAGACTGAGAAAAATAATATATTTGTGGAAAAATTAGTTAAAGAAGTTAAGAACATAGGTAACTGGTCCGGACCACGTATATGTATTTTAAGGGATACAAAAAGAATTACTGATAAAGATGATCAGCGTGTGATCTTAAATGATTTTCATATATTGCCCACAAGTGGTCATGCAGGTGTAAGACGAATGGTCAATAATATAAAGAAATATTATTTCTGGCCAAAATTAGAAGCTGATGTTACTGAGTTTGTAAAAAGGTGTGACAAATGTCAAAAACAAAAACATTCGTCACATCACACTAAAGAGCCTATGACAATTAGTTCAACGGCAAATTCTGCGTTTGAAAAAATATATTTAGATTTAGTAGGGCCGTTAGATAGAGATTGCTATAATTATGTGTATATTTTAACTATACAATGTGAGTTGAGTAAATATATTGAAGCTTATCCACTGACGTCAAAAAGCTCGAGTGAAGTAGCTAGAAGCTTTGTAAATAATTGGATTCTCAGGTATGGTATTCCAAAAGATATAGCAACAGATAGGGGAACAGAGTTCATATCAAATACAATGAAAGAGGTTTGTAAACTTTTACATATTAACCAGATGCAGTCTACAGCATACCATCATCAAAGTATTGGTGCTTTGGAGAATTCACACAAACATTTAGGTAACTATTTACGAATACAGACAGAAAATCATTCGGATGTATGGAGCACATGGCTTCCATTTTGGTGTTTTTCTTATAATACTACTGTACATACAGAGACTAAATTTACTCCTTTTGAATTGGTGTTCGGTAAAAAATGTACTTTACCGTCTAATTTACAATCAGAACAAGTAGAACCTTTATATAATTCGGATAATTATCCTTTAGAATTAAAATTTAGATTACAGACGTCTCAAAAAGAAGCACGGGATAATTTAATAACTGGTAAATTAAAAAGGAAAACAAAGTATGATCGTAATATTAATCCTGTGACATATAAGCCGAATGATTTGATTTTAATAAAGAATGAGGTTGGAAATAAGTTTCAAAGCATATATTCAGGTCCATACAAAGTTATAAGAGAATGTTCACCCAATGTAGAAATTATAAAAGATAACAAAAATTATATTGTACACAAAAATAGGACAAAAATGTATTTTAAACCAATTACTTAATTATTATTAGGAATTTTGTTATAAGTTTTTGTATTACCAGATTAATGTTAAACATATAACTTTAAAAAAAAATTGTTTAGGGAAAAACGTTATTGTTAGTTAATCATTTTTTATTATTAATTATTGTATTACTCGTAAATGTTGTATACTCGTACCTAAATATGTACTAAAATAAAATAAATGTTTATAGTAATTTATTTTATTTTTTTTAATAGGGTGGAGATGAGATGTAAGGATAGATAATAATATAATACATATATAAACATATAATATATTGTACACCTTATTTATAGGAATGCTTTATGATATTAAATGCAGTATTCACTCAGCAGTCGTGCCTATCATTTCTCTCCCGTGTTACCACCTTACATTAACAATGAAAGTTGACATAAGTTTTAGAAGTATAAAAAATATATGAACTGTTCCATACTATTGTCAATATATATATATATATATATATATATCTGAACTTAATATAAGCTTGAAACAGTTAAAATATATTTTGTCTCGCTCTATCAAATACTAAATGTTAAGTACATTTTAGAACGGAAGAAACAAAACATAGTCTAACTATTTCAAGCTTACAACCCATGTCACATTAATTTAACTATTGTTAAAAATAATAAATATTAGAGCGTTTTATTTTGCAATGAAGTTTTTTTTTATAAAACTGCATATTTATTGACTATCCGTAGGTCCTGGGAACGTACGATCTTTTAGAGTATTATTGCCTCCGTAGTGTAAGAGCTACTTCTTGCCTACTTAAGATAGATTAAGAAATGGTGAAATTCGAGAGCGTTGTGGAGTAAAAGACGATGTAGTGACGAGAATTGAGGTTTGTTGAGGTGGTTTGGGCATGTAGAAAGGATGGATGAAAGTAGGGAAACGAAAAAGATTTATGAAACTGGTGTGAGTGGGAGAGTCGCGAGTGGTCGACCTAGGCTAACGTACCTCTATCAGATCGGGGACGTTCTACAAAAGGGCCAGGTCAAAAGTACTCGTAACCGTCGAGTGTGTATGAAAGCATTGATAAAAGTAGAAGAAGCGAAAGTGGTATGTAGGGATCGGAGCATATGGAATTCCATGATCTCTGCCTACCTCAATGGGAAAGAGGCGTGATGTATATGTATGTATGTATGTACTTCTCGCCTCATCGTCAAAGACTCTTGTAATAAATATTGCTTTAAGCATAGCTGTTTATCAAAATGGTAAATAGCATTACTTTGTGGACCTTCAGGGTTAAGTAAAAGGTTCAAATAAAATTATGGCCATTGAATCGGTCTAGGGAGCTAGTGACTTTCAACCCACTCGATAGCGCCTCCCTACGGCCAAAGAAAGCCTTTAGGGTGGCGCTATCGACCACTTTGAGAAATTATGGTGGTATATGAATAGCTGATTAATTTGTTATCATATTAATTATTCATTTAAGTTAATATAATATAGTTTTATTACTAAATCTTTTTTTTTTTCTCTAATAGTGATAATTTTATATTCTAACTAGCTGACCCGGCAAAAAAAAAGCAGGGGTTGGTGATAAAAATTTAGGGTTGTATGTATTTTTTAGTGCCATATTATAAAAAAATAAAAAAAAAAATTAGTCCAAAAATTAAAAAAAAAATTTAGGGGTGGATTACCCTTAACATTTAGGGGGATGAAAAATAGATGTCCGATTCTCAGACCTACCCAATATGCACACAAAATTTCATGAGAATCGGGAAAGCCGTTTCGGAGGAGTTTAACCACAAACACCGCGATACGAGAATTTTATATATTAGATATTTTTCATACCTCTAAGTGATGAGGGTTGTTCATCGCAAATTATTTTTTTTAATTTTTGACGAAATTTTTTGTTTTTATTTTTTTATAATGTGGCATTAAAAAATACATACAACCCTAAATTTTTACTTTTTTATCACCAACCCCTGCTTTTAAGAAATTATTACATGCAGTTTATAACTGCAACAAATGCTGATGAAGGGTCCTTTTCGGCATTACACAATATATATATTGTAGTATACATATATACTCACCATACTTGAGCTCAACTTTGTATCTTATTTGTGTTTTATTTCGAATAAAGAATGTCTATGTCTGTATTAAAATACTATAGGTATTTTACGGCATGTAGCGATCTACAATCTGTGACTAGAATTAATACGAAGACGTCTGATCCTGAATCGCGCTATATTTTTTTTTATGTCAGATATCGACAGACGAGCATTAGGTTCACTTCATGGTAGGTGATACCTCAGCCACAGAACATCAGTCAATGATGCGCTGTCGACCTAATTTTTACTTCGAGCATTCGGAAATCCGTAGACTGAAACCGAAACGCGCAATGTGCACTTCACGGCTTTTCCATCTATGAACGGTGGTTCGTTACCCGGTCGGAATTTCGATATTCCCCCACCCGATCAATGCCCGAAGTTACCAGACGTGGGGAAAACATGTTTACAGAAAACTATAATCATGTTGTCCCGGGTGGGATTCGAACCCACGACCCATCGATGCGAACGGCAGGTGTTCTACCGAACGCGCCAACGAGCCCGTCAAGCAATATAAGTGTTTCCACAGGTATATCAAAGTATATCGTAGACCATGGTCTATCTATAGTATTCGTTTTTATTCCAGATTACTGATTTGGAGTGATGCAGGCTTAGGAGCAATAATGCAGTCGAGCGTAGACGGCACATCACAAACAGAACTCGCTCGTGTAACTAACGTGACCGCCTTAGCCCTAGACGAAACTACCGGCACCGTCTACTGGGCGGTCGCTAGGCAAATACATGCGGTCGATCTTGATACTTCTAACAGGTATTTATATACAGACTAGCTTCTGCCCGCGACTTCGTCTGCGTAGAATTAGTACTAAGGGTAGCTTATTTTATAACCGAGCTGTTTTTTCATCAATCTCCGCTTAATGGCGCACCACTTACTTAGTGTAAAAGACAAAGTTCATCTATATTAAATACTGAAAGCGAAAAATTGTATCAATTTTGATAAGAATCAGCTAAATACTCTAAAAAGTGTAATTGAAAAAATGAATCAAATTTAAATGTATTTATGGCTCATAGTTTTGGGTATATTGGGTTCCACATAAAAGGTACATATATGCTATCGCGGACTTTTATTTAGAACTATTTAAAACAAACATTTTATTCTTGTAACTCCCAACGGTTTAGGCAGCGCACGCCAAGATAGCTCTCAGAAGGCAGGAATTTTTCCGAGTTACTTAATACTTATCGTAATATTATGGCCAATATACAAAAACTGTTTATAAATTATCTGATATATAAGCTATATTACTGTAAAGTTTCATCTAAATCCGTTCGGTAGTTTTTGCGTGAAAGAGTAACAAACATCCATCATCCTCACAAACTTTCACATTTATAATATTAGTAAGATAAGACTACGCAAACCGGTATTTTGCATAAACCGTAGCGCGCGGAGACAAATTATTAATGTTAAGGCCTCCAGATTCCTAACACGTAACACGTTCGCAGACGCATCGTGTGGCAAGGCGGGTGGGTGGGCGCGCTGGCGGCGTACGGCGGCGCGCTGTACCTGGGCGGCGGCGAGCGCGCGCCCATGCGGCTGCCGCTGCACCGCCGCGACGCGCCCGCCGCGCCCGTGCCGCACGTCGCCAGGCTGCTCGCCGCCAGGGCCGTGCACCGGGTCAGTGCGCCTCTAGGCTTTCTTACCTACGTTACATAGACGCTGTTAAGCAATACAGTGTCAACCCACAAAATTACAAAAATTATGTAAATTTTGATACCAATCGCTTCCTTATGACATGGAGTAAATATTTCAAAAGGGAAATGTATTTTAATAGCAAAAATATTGAAAAACTGGCGGGCACGAAAACCTAAAATGTTTAAAATATTTAATAATAATGCATTAAATTCAATTACTTTGATTGCTACCAAGAAAAACGATATATATTTAGTCTAATAATAATAATTACATACATATTTCAGTTATTTTTTAAAATAAATTTTATAAAACCTGATTAAAACTTCAAACTCAATTTTCTCAAAATGGCTACCGTGTGGGTTGACACTGTATTGCTTAACAGCGTCCACATATCGCACCTCGAAATGGACGTTGTTAAGCAATACAGTGTCAATCCGCAAAATTATACAAATGTAAATTTTGATATCAATCGCTTCCTTATGAGCTGGAGTACATATTTCAAAAGAGATATATCAGCAAAATTATGGAAAGAGCTAGCGGACACGCAACCTTTACATGTTTAGGATATTCAACATTAATGCACTAAAGTCTGTCACTGATTGCTACCAAGAAAAACGATATACATTTAGTATAATAATAATAATAATTACAAAACTATAAAAATGGTAACGTATAACGTATTAAGGTTGCACAAGTCGCGGGCTCGAACTCACTGGTGGGCGTCGCCAAAAAGCATGCTGTTCTCCCGCACCGCACCGGGGCAGTCCTTATTAAGTGAGATGCACGATAATTCATAGCAAAAGGGGCGTCTAAAAATACGAAAAAGCCTTTGGAAAATCGAGTTTTATGAAAAAACCACTGCATAAATCAATTACAAATAAAAGTTATTGTATTCTTCGATAATCGTGCTTTGTTTGTAGCGACTTTGTTTTGAAAATTTGATACTTCTTTTATTACTAATTTAAGCCCAAAGTTGTGTTAAAAAATGGCAATAAAAACGAATCTTTGCTAGCTCGTAACTTTTTAATGGTTTTTTATTTTACCATTCTGTTTCTGCACAGACAAAATTAATAATGAGACAAAACGATATCATGTATAACTTTGCATATACGGTGCTAAATAGTAGAGTAATACCCCCCCGAAATTTCTATGGAAAAAATGTCGACTAGTGTCACCTTAACAAATTAAATTAAAAATCAAATTTAAGGTTTGATTAAGCATTTGGTTCTTAGCGACCGCGACCAGTCGGCTACGCGACCATGGTTGTCTGTCGAGGAGTGTCCGGTTCGCGGTCGCCACCGTCACTGGCCACGCCCACCGATCGCGGGATTTCTTTAGTGCTCCATATAAATTCGTAGTAAACCGGCGACCGAATAAAATCTAGACGAATCACTTACGTTAAAAAATGGCGCCACGTAAAAGTACACCAAAGTAGGCGGGGCCTAAAAAGACACAAACAGTCGTATAAAACAAAATAAACATTTATATGCCTACCTATAAGTTAGATATATAAATAGTCATAAGTATTAATATTAAGTTAAGTAGTAAGTAAAATTATGTATCTAGTTGGTAAGCCTTAAATAAATAAATTTATAATCCTAAAGAGATATGCTCTAAAGTACGTGTCACGTGCAGGTACCTCGCGGGCACCCGTGCTTCGGTGGCGGGGCGTGCGGTCCGGCGCCCGGGGCGTGCGGCGCGGACGGCGTGTGCGGCTGCGGGCTGCAGTGCGCGCGCCCGCCGCGCTCGCGGCCCTGCGCGCCCGGACACTTCCTGTGCGGGCAGCGGGACGGCGCGGCGGACGGCGCGGACGATGCGCGGGCGCCTTGCATACCGATGTTCTGGAAGTGAGTTGAAAATATTTGTATGCGTTTTATAAAACTAATATATAATATTGTCTTTTATTAACGCGAGTATCACACATTTAAATAAAATACTGTATACCGGATTAAAACGTGATTTATTATTTATATTGTTTAAATTATTTATCCCGACGTTTCGGATGCTTTTCAGTAACCGTGGTCGCGGGGAGTCCTGTCTAAATAATAAATCGCCTTTTAATCCGGTATACAGTATTTTATTTAATTGTATCTAATTTATTTGTCTGTATGTCCAGATGCGACGGGCAAACGGACTGCCCCGACGGGTCGGACGAGCGGGCGTGCGACGCGTGCGGCGGCGGCGTGCGGTGCGCGGACGGCTCGTGCGGGCCCTCGCTGGGCGCGTGCGGCGCCGGCGCGTTCTGCCACACCATGCCGCTGCCGGATGCCTTCCGGTGAGATAACATACATACAAAAAAAACATTCAAAATTCAAAATCATTTATTCATTTAGGTTGTAGCGACATCTATAATCCGCTACAAGAATCAATACAAAGACGTCTATTCCTGAATCGCGCTATCAAAGTTTCTGTGCGCGCTAAGTATATATACAACATCTCGACATCAACCACTGGGGCCTTAGGGCCGGCCAGTCAGTGGTTCGACTGGTCGAGGATCCTCCCTTTAGGTTGGAGGAAGACCACACCTTCCCTTCCTCCACAAGGTAACACAATTTACACTTATCAACGTCAGTAAAAAATACATATTAAATGCTTCTAATTTTACATTTACCGCCAGTTCTCAAATCTAGGGCGTAGAACGGAAGAGAAGAACTGTCAAGAAACTCTTCGTCACTCTTTTTTATCGCCAAATTTTTGTTTTACAAAATAGTGTAAGGCGCTGCAACCATTACACCATGTTCCACAGGACATCTTTATGTAATTAACTATAATATTGTAATAAAAAAATATAAACCAGAAAAAAACAAAGATTTGTCCTCTATTAGCAGTAGGCATGGTGAAATAGGAGCACGCATTTACATTCTCGTGGGAACAACACGCAAATACATAGTCGAAATAACTAATATCAATATACATGCCATACCATATGCTCCGATCCTTACATACCACTTTCGCTTCTTCTACTTTCATCAATGCTTTCATACACACTCGACGGTTACGAGTACTTTTGACCTGGCCCTTTTGCAGAACGTTCCCGATCTGATCGAGGTACGGTGAGATTAGCTTCATTTTATAATGGCAAAAATAAGTTAAAATAATGTCCGAGTTTCTTTCGATTTGTCGACTTTGCTTTTGTTGTTATAAAACAAAATTATAACCCTGGATTATATTAGAATTTACACTGTATTCAAAAAATCTAAGTTAAAAAAAATAATAAAATATTAGTATAATTGACAATTTTTTGATAATTTATTATTTTTTAAAGTTTTTTTTTAATCACGGCTATCGAAACGCTTTCGCTTAAGAGGATATGTTGAGAAAAATGCGGTTTTTCTATTACGTGTAACTTGTTCAGGCTGTGGATTATTGATATGAAATTTTGGAATTTGTTTTTTGACTATACTTTGCAGTGTCGCGGCTCAAAAGGAAAACATGTTTCAATGAAATTTTCTCGATAGAAAAAAAAATTTGAAGTTACGTCTATTTTTACACTTTTTTGGATCCCAAAGCATAACGGCAAAGAGTTATTTAATTTAATTTATTTTAAATTATGTAGAATAAACGTCTTTAAGATTGCTCAAAACCGTTTTTTAATCGAATAAGGTATTGTAAAGTTATGAAATGAATTAGTTTTGGCACATACGTTGTTTTATTCCGAGCACGTTCAAGCTACAGCTATCTCTTTTTTTTACATGTCTCAAGTAATTATTTCAATCTCGCTCGCTCACATTCAATAGAGCGATTTGTCGGCCTGCGAGCCTCATCGACATAGGCCTTAAAGTGTCGATAGCCGCCATTGATTTTATACGACTCCTATAAAATTTACTCCTATTAAAATTATAGCCTATGTGTTATTCTGATATATAAGCTACATTACTGTAAAGTTTCATAAAATCCATTCGTAGTTTTTGCGAGAAAGAGTAACAGACATCCATCCATCCATATATCCTCACAAACTTTCGCATTTATAATATTAGTAGGAATAGTAGGAATTAGTAGGATTTATAGTTTTATTGTATGATACAGATGCGACGATAGATTGTGCTTGGCTTCGAGGTTGCTGTGCGACGGACACCAACACTGCGAGGACGGTTCGGACGAGGCACCTTCCGCCTGTGGTTACGTGCCAAAAGATACTGTGAGTTCTACTGTTTTTAAACTGTGTTCTTGAAAATAAATAAATAAAGAAATGGTTCCCTTCTAAATTTCTTAACTAGCGACCATTTTGCTTAGATCTGAATATAAGTTGTAAAATAAATTATCTAAAAATAGTTTCAGAATCCACTGTAGTGTTTAGAATAAACAAACGAACATAGTGTGACAGTGATTTTGCTGTATACTTTAAAAAATAATATTTATTTATTATTATGTTAATGTGAACCTTTAAACGTGATGGGACACCTTTTTTATAATATATTTATTAAGGTAACTCAGGATCATGTGCAACATCAATAACAAACATAAATAATTACAAAAAGACCTAAGTATGAGGTCCATTTACTAAGACTAACAAAATTATGATTGATTTTGAATAGTCTGTATTTGATTGATTAATTGTTATTATTATTTTCTAAGTTAACAACTTGCTTGTTCTATACCTTTATCTTAAATATTTATCTTGTTTATGTAATGTTTAAGTGATGATTAATCAATCGGTTAGGCCTTGTATTAAATAACGATTGGTAATCTATATTAATATTATGAAGAGATAATATTTATATTTTTGTAATTTTGTTTGTAACGAATAAACACAAAAACTACTGGACCAATTTTAACTAATAGAAAAATACATTATTAGCACATATTTTTTGTGTATAATACATCTAAATTGCACCCGTGCGAAGCTGATGCGTGTTGCTAGTATATCCGTACCAAGCGTGAATAGATTGATAAGTTGACTTGCATAATTTGGTTGTAGGGTGAATAAACAACCTATTCACGGATATAATATGTGTAAAAGGCTGAATGTTTTTTAATTAAATAAACTAGGTTCAATTCTAACATCGTTACTGCAGGTGTTGAGTGGCAACGCCGGCGGCGGCCGTCAGTGGCACGCGGTGGCGGTGTGGTGCGCGGTGGGCGGCGCGTGCGCGGCGCTGGCGGGCGGCGCGGCGGCCGTGCGACGTTGCCGCGCCGCGCCGCCGCGCCGCCTGCCCGCGCCCGTCACGCCGCTCGTCTACACCAAGCCGCCGCCGGACTACGCGAGGACCAGAGTCTCGGTGCCGTCCTCCGAGTAAGTTTTTTTTAAAGTTAATTTTTTAACAGTATTTGAACTTATACTCAAAAATATCTTTATTCAAATAGCATATACTTGAAAAGCGCTTTTGAATCGACGTTTATGTCAGATATCGAGAAGTACCCGTCAATATATTTTTTCTATATTTACAGTAACACCACGTTTATTTTTGTATTTCTTTATTGTAAATTTTTATTAATATACTAGCGACCCGCCCCGGCTTCGCACGGGTCAAGATTTTTTGACAAAAAAAGCCGGGGTTGTATGTATTTTTTAATGCCACATTATAAAAAAATAAAAACAAAAAAAAATCGTCCAAAAATTAAAAAAAAATTAGGGGTGGATTACCCTTAACATTTAGGGGGATGAAAAATAGATATTGTCCGATTCTCAGACCTAGCCAATATGCACACAAAATTTCATGAGAATCGGTCGAGCCGTTTCGGAGGAGTATGGCAACGAAAACTGTGACGAGAATTTTATATATTAGATAAATTGTTTTGAATTCATAGATATTTTGTCGATTTATTTATCATTCATATTTATTTCTTCAGTGTAATAAAACTACGAGTCGTTTTCAGCTGATGCTCCAATTTTGCTTCTGAAACTATTTTCTTCTATAATATTATATTAAGTTTGATAGTGATGTGACTATAGTTAACGCTTTGGACTGTGTGTCATTTCTTTTTTTCAATATTTGTTATTTTCTTGAAATTTATCGAATAATTACATTTTTTATTTTTTTCTATGTTTCCTTATAATAAATAAATAAATAAAGTTAATTTGCAAGCCTTTGGTGTTGCAGTTGTCAATGGGCGGTGGTGATCACTTATCACACGAGCCGCTCGTTTAGACCATATTCTATAAAGAAAAAAGCAGTATTTTCTGTTCCAGTGCAACTGGATCGGCCTCAGCGTCAGACAGCCTCTGCGGCCGCTACCCGCGCCCCACCGCCAACCCGCCCCCCAGCCCGGCGACCGCGAGCGGGGGGCGGCGGCGGCCCTACCGCCACTACCGGTCCTCGAATAGGCCTCCGCCCCCCACGCCCGCCTCCACCGACGCGTGCGAGTCGGAGCCCGAGCCGGCTGCGCGCGCGCCGCCCCCCTCGCCCGCTCCGCTGCTCTACTCAAGCTAGTCTGATTGGTTCTACAGGTTTTTGGAATTCTTCATGACCAGAGATTTTTCGAAAATAATCAAATGTTTGGAGGAACCGGTCCTAACGGTCTATATACATTTTGGGCGAAAGAAATCTATACTAATATTTTATAAATAGGAAAGATTTGTATTTTTGTATGTTATGAATAAACTCAAGAACTACTGGACCGATTTTAAAAATTCTTTCACCAATAGAAAGCTACATTATCAGCGAGTAACATAGATTGTTTGTGTATAGTACATTGCACACGTGTGAAGTCGGGGCGCATTGCTAATATTAAATAAAGGAACGATTTAAACGCGCTCGAATGTTTTCTAACAAAATTTTATTCTATTTTCAATTCGATAATAGTAATTTTATTTAAATGTGTGAGGTTATGAATGGTCTCCATTCACACTATTGTTCTTCTACAGTGCTTTCTTGGTACTCCCTTTCTCTGTGTCAGCGTTTATTGTAGCTCTTAGGTTTTGTGCTAACGACGCACTGTTTAAGAAAATTTTCATACGCGCAATTTTTTCCCCCAAATATCGAATCTTTTCTTAACGCACAGATTTTTTTGAAAATTTTTTTTTAAATGTATTATATACTTTAGAACTCTTTTTTTTCTTGAGTTATTCTTACTCCCTTATCCTTATAAATTCGAAGGCAGCTACTGTGATAGCATTATTAGCCATTTGTAAGGAATATACGTTTTGTATTTCAAATATTTTTATCTAGAGTTAGGATTGTAAGCAGCAAGTTTAACTTAAATATATACTTAATTGAATTAACTACATCTTTAGCTTTCAAGGTGAGAATTAATTGTTTTAAAGTCAGATTCTCAAATAAAATTTTACTTAATTTTCCGCATATAAAGTCCTAATATAAACATATTATTAGCGACACAACAAGGTAAAGGACGAGATGAAGCTTAGTACTAAATGTTCTCACAAAAACATAACGCAGATTTTTCAAAATGTACAATTACAGCTATAGTAACCTTTGCAAATTCTGCTACGATCGCATATTACGTGCTAAGCTTAATAAATCTTCCTTTACCCTGCCTTAGTACGAATTATTCCCAAGCACAGACTATCCTAACGAAATGTAATTGATCTATGGTGCTCTATAAATGTTTGTGCCTCATTAGTTAAATAAATAATATTGTAAATATATAAAGTGTATTGTGAATATTAGATAAGATTTAATGAGCGATTGAGAGCTTCCCAAAATATATATAATTGTGTTTTGATAGATATATATATATGTATGTAGGTTTGTGCTTTTTTGATCGTTATATTCTTCGAAAGTATTATTTTTAACAGTTACGGAAATTTAAGCAATTTTGCGATCGGTTAACTTTTATAACTGATCAGTTAATATTATTTTAATTTGTTAAAGTAATATGCACCAAGCTTAAGGTGTAATTAAATTTTATTATAGGTATAAATTAAACTAGTATAGAAAATAATACATATCTTAAAAGAAATCGATTTGAAATTAAAGTTTGAATAATTCTATGTCATAAGTTAAAAAGTCTAAAAAATTATAATACCTAGTCACCAGTGTAGCTAAAATTGCACATATTCGCACTAATAGCACGCAAATAATTGTTTTTCATTGCAAATTGCAATATACACTGTTAATCACAGAACAGGAAAAATAAGTAGAAGTGCGAAGTAGTCGTGGCTCTCGTGTCACAATTTAGCACGGTGGCGCTAAATCGATCACAGTCAGCCAAAAAGTTTAGTTTAGTAATTATATATTAGTTTGTTTTAATATTACATAACGTCGTATGTACTTTGTGCGCTAAGCCAAAGTAACCGTTATCGCCAAGCACTAAGATATATATCGCTGCTTAGCGATAAGGCCGCCAATTGTGCTCCAATGTATGTAAATGTGTATATCCTCTGTATTATTTCTGTTCTTTAGTGCAATAAAGTGTTAATAAATAAAAAATAAATAAAATAAATATATTATTAATTGTAGGACCAGTGTGATTTAGCGAGCTTTGAGTTAAATAAAAACAACGAATCGAAAAAAATTGTAACTGTGTGCAGTATTCAATACTCCATTTATTTGTGTGAATTTAACGACAGTCGATCCGGTACAAATTATGACAAATTGCACTTCTACTTACTTTTTCTGTTTTGTGCTGTAAATAAACAAGTCTTTCATGAACGTAATTTATGACCGTATATTTAATGTTAACGAGTGTCTATATAAATTTAAATTTCGACAGAACTTTAAAAACTTAAAGTTGACATCGGCACAAAAGTATTTCTGTCATCTTCCTAAATATACCTTTTATTAAAGAGCGGAAGTTCCTAACTCTGAAAACGTTCGAATATTTGCCCTGTTCAGCAAATTCGGGCATGAAAAAAGGATAAGTATATAACATCAAAGGATATCTAACTGTACTTGTCTTAAACAGTCACATTTATACTAAAAAATAATTCAGTTTGACACACGCACGATTTGTGAATCGAGAAAAATGTATAGATTCTGTTATGCTTTTCATTTGATGTTCAATTAAACGGTTACAATAATGTCTAGGCGATCGGTTACAATGAGAACTATAGCGTTATTCATTTGTTATATAGATAGCTATAAATTGTATTTATTGATAAAGGTTTTTGGTGTCATCAGGGGTAAAGTCAACGCCATCGCTCAAAGCCGATAGCCGCGGCGCCTCTGTCGCGTATCAAAATGTTGTTAGTAAGTAGTGTAACGTTTCCTTAAACCCCATCTATTTGATCTGGACTTCCCAATAATATTTTGCGCGTACCGCGTATTTCTGACAAACAACAAGGTTACGGATCTATCATGTTTAGTTCCTCAGTACGCCGCGGGACTTGAGTGGTGGCGTCGTTATGGTAATCAACATAGCGTTTCACGTTTTTGAATTTTTGAAGTTATTTTCTGCGTTCGCAATAAAAACAATCTAACATTTTTTTTCGGTACTTACAAGAAGTATAAGGTTGTATCGTTATAAAAACTAGATGAAAATGGACAGTATAGTTTTAAAAATGTAACATAACGTAGAGAACTAACTTTGGTTACCATAATTTGCGTAGGAGGCATCAATGTCATCTTTATCCTGATTCCGAACTACTAGATAGTGAACTTAACACTTGTGCTATTTCTACTTACACAAGCTTAAGCCGCAAATTATTGGCAAATACGTTGTGGATGATAACGCGACATACACCCAACATACTTTTATAGCCAATCTTGAATACTCTACCACAATCGCGCTGCATGTTGTTTTAGAAGAAATAGTATTCAGACATATTATGGACATTGTGTATAGCTAATATCATATTGTTAAACATGGTTAAGTTTTTGATATTGTATAACCAATATACTTAAGTTACGAATAATTACGACTTTACTTACTACTTTACGATGACGTTTAATATTATCAAAGAACAGATGTACATAGAAGCACAAGCCCATACAAACTTTTGGCACACAAAAAGTAATTCTATTTTCGATCTGTAGAGCGCGCGGCAATGTATCGGTGTGACACACACATCTAAGCAGTCCGCTAACTCTCCCCTCGCGTTGTCTCGCTTGCTCATACGAGAGAACGGCAATAACGCTCTAAAAGCGGCTGGGTGCGAGAGAGTGCGCGCTATGACTCCAGCGTCAGAGTGTGCGTTCATACGGATACTAGTAGCGCCGCGGTGGCTGGGATAAGAACTACACTTACCCTAGAGAAACTGTGCCAAGCGCGCCTATAAGGCCTGTGCTTCTATGTACATCTATCTTCTTTGATATTATGTACGTCATCACACGTTCAATACAGTAATGAATGCTTGCCAAAGTTGACATTAAGAATTGAAAACAATGATAAATTTTGCAGCATTTTGTAATATATTTAGTTTTATATTTTGATTTAATTGTACAGTTACCCGCCAGTGTAGTTAAAGTATTAGCGTTGTGATAAATTAATATTTGCCATTACTTGCATTTACTGTGGAAATTAATACTTGGTAGTTGTATTTTCTTTCAACGTGTTTCTATGTATTTACAATTGACTGACTTAATTTTTCTAATAAAAAATTTGTACCTGTTACCTGGGTGTTTATTTTCGCATCATCCTCATGATATTTATGATCGCCGTTTCTACCGGATATTGTAAAGGTACTGGTAATATTTATCATTGAATTTTTCCGGCTTACAAAAAAAAAAACCGGATTTTTTAAATATCAATCGTACAGAATAGGTTACTTCTGTTCTGTGGTCAATCGACAGATGGTTCAGGCTCGTTGATGATAATTTAAGCCTACGTAAATCTATAGGCTGACACCGAAAAGCGTCAATACTTAATGGTTTTATAATCAATTAACGGTTTATCACCTGGTCGATATTTCGATTTTCCTCCCATCCGTTGAATGAACGTAAAGTGACTAGACGTAGGGAATATGTTTACAGCAAATTATAAACATGCCAAACCTGGCGGGAATTTAACAGCATTCAACGAAGCGCGAGGAAGGTGTACTACCTACATGAGCGCGTTAACAGAAAAAAATCATACTGAATCGGACGAGCATGAGGTTCACTTGATGGTAGGTGACACTCCAGCCTCAAAACATCAGGCAAGGATGCGTTGATTGACCTACTTTTTTACTTCGAGCATTCAGAAATTAAATAGACTGAGACCGAAATGCACAATGTGCACGGTTTTTCCATCTATGAACTGTTCGTTACCCGGTCGGAATTTCGATATTCCCCCCACCCATTTAATGCCCGAAGTGATCAGACGTGGGGAAGACATGCTCTACTAATAATCTACTTTCTCTTGCAAGGATTTTCGGTCCGTCCATCCGAAAGTCGGCATAAATAATATAAATATTAAATCGCGTTTTAATTCGTTATATAGTATTTTATTTAAATTAGTAGTTCCTCTTCATTATTATAGTTAGTGTATATTTGCTTACAATATATCACAATAAAGATAGCCGTTTGTTTAATGCGAAGGAAATTATTCGAAACAGCTGGTAAATAGCTAATGTTCACATCGAGTCAGGGAATGCACTTACCATAAATAACAATTAGCTGTAATTCAATGTAGCTGTAGTTAGAAGCAAATTTATTTCTCGAATTACTAAGGCCAATGAGTCTGATCACAGGCTTCATATTAGTTTCGGGTGCAATGTGCAGTACCGAGGTAATATAGGTCTGTAGGTATAACACTATTTTGCCGATATGTTACTAATGTGTTGTATTAATATATCAGAAGGTGTATCATATTAAAATGCTTGTGTCTAGTTCGGTTTTTAATGAATGACTTCTACGTAATACATTATTATATACTTACATCTACGTAGCACGCGTTCACATGCGTAGCTACATCGCTACGAGCTCTAAAGTATTATAGTCTACGCGCCACACTATAAAAGAGTTGGATATTGGTAATAAAAGTCGTGATACGAATATTCTATGAAGTATGGTATACAGATGAAAATATACTGAAATAAAAATAAATACAAAAAATCTTATAAATTTTTCGTTATAAATCTACGAATTTTTTCGAAGGTGGAATTATTATGATATATCTACAACTACTATAAAATTTTGTATGTCGAACAAATATTCAAACAATCAAGTTATTGAACGAACAATTTTATTTCGCATTCATTCTTAATGAAATGATTTCCAGTTGATTGAAAAATAATTTAATGAAATTTCCGCATTGGATGTGCTATACATACATTTTTATATTTTCATCATTTCATATTTGGTTAATCGAAACCATCTACTTAATAGTAATCTGTTTTGTTTTCTAGAAGCGTATGCTTTTAAAAGAAAGTCGTTTTGCTAAGACGTTGCTATTTTTTATACATTTCATCCGTACAAACATTAGGTATTAAAAATATTATCTATACTAGTCTATACTATTTACTTTTACTATACTATATTACTATTATAATATTATAAAGAGGAAAGATTTGTATTTTTGTATGTTATTAATAAACTCAAAAACTACTGGACCAATTTTGAAAATAATTTCACCAATAGAAAGCTACATTATCAGCGTTTGTGTATAGTACATCTACGTTGCACCCGTGTGAAGCCGGGGCGTGACTAGTCTTCCATAAAACTGTATTATATAAAAGTATAAGAAAAATACATTAAAATAGTTCGCAGTAATATTTGTAGTGACGAGAGGTGTCTTAGGCGCTGGTAGGTAAATGGCTAAGGCTGATGAAAATATTTATTAGGTGAATACAATAGCAAATAATTAATTTAGTTAAACCTGACGCCTAACTGCAGTTTCTATACAGTTTATCATTTGACATTCACGGAGTATAGCATAATATGCATAGATTAGCAGTGAACCTGTGCGATACAATTTTCCGGGTGGCTTGTCGCGCAATTCTGGCCTGCTTCGAATTTGCAACGACCATTCTGAGTCGGGCGACCGAGAGCAATCGTATTAACCTAAGAACACTTACAGAATACATCGGATTTCTGTATACTGATTTGTGAGCTTTTAGTCGACATTTGTGTTTACGTTTCTAAAAGTACATATTTGTTTTACAATTCATGTTCTGAATAAATAGCGAGACATGTACTTTGTCAGCTAAAAGGTACTTAAATATTGATGTTAAAATAAACGTGTTGATACGGGTAGTTGACGCTTACTTTAGCACAATTTTCTTTGGCAATATTATTATACGATATAAGTATTTAACAGATACAAAATACGTATATTAATAATAATATTGAAATAGTTTTTTTTAATTTTTCTTATTTCATATCTTATATTTAAATACATTCTTAGTATTTTTGCTAAAATTATTTTATTTATCAACCTATCAAGATACTGTGTGGCGAGGAGTACTAACAAGCTGATTCTTATGGGCTTCCCTTTTATTTTACCCATTTTAATAGAAGTATTTTTCTGTCAAAAAGAAAATACCCTTTTGAAAAGTTTCTCGTATCTGATATCTCAATCATTTTACTTATAGATGGAAAATCTGTGTAGGTACATATTGCCCGTTTCTGTCTGTCTATGGATATTATCTAAAAAAAAAGAAAGTATTTTGAAACACTTTTTAGTGAGCAATGTAGCGTTAAACACTAAATAGTGTTTATATATTAGTATTCATACTAAGTAAGGCGTCATATGTAGCGTATCCGCCGCCATCAAAAACTGTTCGATAGCAAAAGCCCAACATTAAATTGAAAAGTCTCGCCACCAATTCAAATCAGGTAAAAATATTGGCCTAAAATTAAGGGCCCGCAGCTTTTCCATTGTACTGCTTTAATAAAGAGTCACGCGAGAAACGTTAACGAGATCAAAGTATTTATATAGGACGCTCAAATTGAAGATAATCCAGTTGCCAAGCTAATATAAATTAAATTTCACCGAGTTCCGGACAATGAATTTAAGCCTATTGTAAATAAACGTGTAAACATTTAGTTGGAAACCGTTAGAGGTCAGAGTTCAAATATAATTAGCCTTAAACCAGAAAATAGTTGTGATGTTGAAGTCAGGTCACTATCAAAAGGGGTTAGAATTAGATTTTTAAATAACATTATAATGTGCCTAAAAATATTGTCACATTGTTTTACGTTAGTAAACTTTATTTTTTATCAAATTTTTTTATAATGTTTTGTGTCGTGTCGTAAAAAAAACGACAAACAGTTTTTTTAGTTATTTACCATTAAAAAAAATATAATTCAAAAAGTTACATAAATAAAGCAAAACCAAAAAAGGTGATCGGCTATCGTGTTTTCAAAGCCGTGTGGTATTCTCAAGTGATGTAAAGTTTTCTATGACATTTTCGGTGCATATTTCAGACTATTCCCCAGATGAACTTAGACTCCAGCCTTGAACCGCTCGGGAGCTCATATAAAGTGATGAAATAGAACGTAGAATACCGGTCTAGTTTCAATAGTCCTCACTCTGAATACGCTATTTCCGAGCCAAGTGTTTGTTGTTACGCAAATGAGTTACTTCAATGACCATTGAATTCTTATACTCTGGGCTTCTGATAGTTTTAACTATTTTGCATTACGATAACATTAAAAATGCTAAGATTTTTTTAAATTCAATTCAAACATGCAAAATTTTATCAAAATTCATTATCATTGATATAATTTACAAAAATGAAAAATAAATTTGTATTTTAACTTATAGTTTCGTAGCATTAAGCATAAAATTCTAAGGTTTTTTTAAACAATATAATATATTCCATATATACAGTACATACAGTCTAATGACGACGATCGACGTCTAATCCTGAATCGCACTATATATATGTTTCCGAGCGCTGAGTATATATACAATATCTCGACATCAACCACTGGGGCCTTAGGGTCGGCCAGTCAGTGTTTCGACTGGTCGAGGATCCTCCCTTTAGGTTGGAGGAAGACCTCACCTTCCTTCCTCTACAATACGCTACGTTATTTTTAGAAGCCATATAAAAGTGAAACAACAAGAAAGGTATAAATTATTATATTAATTATATATTATTTCTGAGAAAATGGCATGCAATTTAAAATTTTAAACTCTTCAAAATATTTCTCGCTTACTTGGCCCAGGGAAAATTATATTAGCCGCTGAACATAACATACATAAAGTTCCGCGAAAACGCTACTGTTACCTAATTAAAGCATAATAGACGTCACATTTTACCCAAATTGCACAAATGGCTACAATATTTGAAACTGCTAGCATCTGTTACTGGCCTTTATATGACACAAATGTTGACCACGTTGTATTCCGCAGTTTTTATGAGAGTTGTAAGCGATGTCTACGAATGCGAATAAATCGCCAGCACAATAGGTGGCCTATTTGCATAAAACGCGATTCAGTACTCAAAATTACTGCCACTGTAATTTAATATAAAGTGCGGGCGATTAATTTATTTCAAAATACCCGCGCGGCTATTAAAAATTGTTTCAGTCGAGTAGAGGATAACGGCATGGATTAATTTGATCATGTTCCCATTTTAAAACACTTTTGCAGGATATCCACGTATTAAATGCTGATTTCGGAGTAAATAATAAATATGCAACGTTTTGGTTAAATTATCTATGTATAATTCTGTTTGAATGTGTTTGGATTTGAACCGCCTCCCGGACTCCTAATTCAGTATGTAAATTAAATTATTTTTAAACCACGTTGCATTGCACGTCCGTTATATTTTACATTTTGCGTGGATGAAAATAAAAAAATTCGCTGTTTTTATTTTAGCTCATACATTACAATGTTGTCATAAATAGAGAATTTTATGTTTGTCATTTGTTACACAGACGAGAGAAACACAAACTATGTATGTGAATGAATTTTATATCATACTAGCGACCCGCCCCGGCTTCGCACGGGTCAAGATTTTTTGACAAAAAAGCAGGTGTTGTATGTATTTTTTAATGCCAAATAATAAAAAAATAAAAACAAAAAATTTCGTCCAAAAATTAAAAAAATAGAATTAGGGGTGGATTACCATTTAGGGGGATGAAAAATAGATGTCCTATTCTCATACCTACCCAATATGCACACAAAATTTCATGAGAATCGGTCGAGCCGTTTCGGAGGAGTATGGCAACGAAAACTGTGACACGAGAATTTTATATATATTAGATTTCGCCTGTTATCTATACTAATATTATAAAGAGGAAAGTAAAATATATGCGAGGATACTATTTTTTTTTTATGCTAAGTTTATTTGCTTTTAGCTCCTTGCTTTAGAAGTTAATTACCTTAGTAATTAAGAGGCAATCGTGTGGATGTGGCTAAAACTTGTTTAATGTACGCCCCAAAAGTACTGGTATTTTTTTAGCCTATTTGTAATTTTTTAGTGCTTTATAATTACTAAAATAATGCAAAATATCGAAAAAAAAACTAAACGTAGCGGCATGTTAATAATATAGCGAGGAAATCGGGGAACACGGGGGGTTTGTATGGAGAAAACGACCGACTGATTTCCTGTTAAAGCTGGAGTTTTGTGCGACGAGCCTTAAAATTAATCATTTGGTGATGCGAGTGTCTCACTTTGAGATGTAAGTTATCATAAGTGGTATCTCGTAGAACGGAATGGAGTGTTTAACTCTCGTAATTAACCGGTACTTCCACTTTTAGCGAACTTGTGCCTGGATGATATCCATATGAAACTGTTAATAACCGGTTATACTCGGCTATAACCAGTAAGAACCATCGCCGGTGCGACAGAACTAATCCGCTCAAATGAGCCGTGAAAGCTGATATCTTTCTGGTAATTGGAGAGCAAAATTAAGTGAATACGGTATGGAAGTATCATGTGCAAATCGCATGTGTTCGCGGCTCTGTGTCATCTTATTACGACATATAATTATTCATGTGCATAAACAACAGGGTTTCGCACGGGTCCAATGAAAAAAATGTTATAATATGTTAATCGCTGATAGTGTGGCTTTCTATTTGTGAAAGAGTTTTTTAAATCGGTCGAGTAGTTTTTGAGTTAAATCGTAACAAACAAACAAATCTTTCCTCTTTGTAATATTGGTAGGTATAGTAGATATAGAAACTAAGTACCTCTAAAGTGTAGTGGTATGTTTATGAGAATCCCGAGGAAATCCATGAAAAATAGTTTCGGTCGGGCACGAAAAACTAGTCACCTTCTCATTATCTACATCAGAAAAGAAAATATTATTAATAAAAAAGACAGAATTATACATGCCTCACTAGGACATTCAAATTACGCTCTATATGAAAGTATGTATTGTAGGTATGTATTTTTCTGATATATGCTTAAAGTCAAGAGGATTCGTTCCTCCATTTTGGCATGAAAGCGGATAAATGATCAACACATAATCATATCTATATTTCAACGAGCTCATTAACTGCTTAGGTATTATACCTCAGCTACATTTCACACATCAATGATGATCATTGATTTTTTGTTAATTTAGAAATATCTATAATATTCGACGAGCGTTTGGTAGAACCTACCTGGCGCTCCAATGGGTCACGAGTTCTAATCCCCGCCGGGAAAATATGTTTATAATTTTCTGTAAGTATGTCTGCCCCACACCTGGGCATTAAAAGGCTGGGAAGAATATTGAAATTCCGACCGGGTAACGAACCACCGTTCATAGATGTTCTGTAGCTGGGGTATCACCTACCATAAAGATAACCTCATGCTCGTCTGTCGATATGTAATATAAAAAATGAGATCAAAAATAGGTGCTGTTTTACCCATTTTATAATGAGTTAGAATAGGACGTTTAAATAACGTTTATACTGAATCGAAAACAAAACTGTTTTAGAAAAAGTGAATTGTCTATTCAAACTTTATTAAGACTAATTCCTATCGTGATTAAATTAGCTCTGTAGACCCTTCGTGATAACTCAACAGGACTGGGTTATTAGTAACAAGCAAACTTAGTAATTCCTTCACTAACATTAAACTTATGATGGATGTTTTGTCTACCGCTTAATGACTTCCCATCTGTTGTCGGTGTAAGCCCACCTCGTATATCCTATGTTTATGTAACAGACATAACATGCGTCTTGTTTTAGAAGCTTTAAAATGTTTTTATAATATAGAAGTATGTGAAATCAACAATTGATGTTCTATATTATTTTTCTAGAGAAAGAGAATACATTTGTTCAATGTCACAAAAATATATTTTTTTTCAAATTCAAAGTTTGCAAAAATGTAGTTGCTATAACATTCCGCCCGTAGGTGACTTATATACAAAATTACAGTAAATATCAATTCAGTAAGAATAGATAACTTAAACTTTGTGATAGTTCAAATCAGATCTGTCACATTTCCGTTGCAACCACGGTTGCTTAAAAGAATCCGAAACGTGGGGATAAATAATATAAACAGTAAATCGTTTTTATCCGGTATAAAGTAGTTTATTGAAATGTGTGATACGTTAATAAAAGACAATATTAGTTGGTTGTGTTGCCTAAATCGCCTTACACTATGAAAAAGACTAAGCTTGTCGAAATAAAATATTCAGCAAATAAAACATTGACAAGATAAAGTTGATAATGTTTATAAGGCACGTGACGAGACGGCTCATCGGTATCGCTCGATTTAACTTACAAACTGGAGACGGTTATATTGACTACGAATGAGAATTCTGGGAATTCCGCAGTTTTAAGCTGGGCTTACATTGTAAAGATAATTTATTGAAGCTTAAAAAGCACTGTTTAGGCATAAAAAATAATAAAAAAATATTGATATTTATGCGGTCATTAATTAATTAATAGAATAAATAATTACCAAATCGATTAGTAACGTAGAACTTTCAAGCAAAGTTGACGCCTTTTTTATCTATTCCGCTTACAATTCCTTTTATGTTTATATTAACATTATTTTTTTATTAAATTATTTAAGAATTCTTTTAAGTTTTTGCTTGTAAATGTCAATTATATTTTTTACTAGTAAAGGTCGAATGAGAACTTATAAAACCACGTGAAAAACCTTGTCAAAATATTGCCTATTGAAGCACTTCAAAGTAATGTGCCAGATGGCAAGAATTTACCTACACTAATGGCGTCTTAGATATTGCCATTAGGGCAGTGCCAAGTAGAACTATAATTATTTTAGTAATAGATATATTTTTAGCATACATATTTTATTTAGAAATAACTCCAGTGATCTCTTTTGTATGTACTAGGCTTAGAAGAAGAGTCAGACGTAGTTTAAAAAATTAGGTACCTATCTATTTTCTTCTCTTTCAAGGTGAACACGGCGATATTAACATTTCAATATAGTGTTCTTACAACTTACAAGTTTTTCATGCACAGCATTCTAATGACTTCTCCAAAGCCATATTATTCAGGATTAATCCACACTTGAAGATATTGTTTGTGGGCGTTACATTGTAGTGTTTTGTGAATGTTATGTGAATATAATATTAACTTGTAATTCTGTATACTGCGTTTATACAATTTAGTTTCAGTAAGTGATTTTTTGTAATTCTTTTGTGATAAATTCTTAAACAGTGTTTTTATATTGCGAAAATACGAATATTCTTGTTTGACAGTAAGACCATCTATGATATCAAAATCAAAAGTGCACTGCAGCATTCAAAACTATGGAAAGAACAATTACGTTTTAAAACATCGATAATAATTAAATTACTTCATTTGTTAAACAAATTCACTAAAAACCATTTACGTTTTTAGTGAATTACTACTGTAAGTAAATTGAATTACAAGTTTTTATTCATTCTTAAAACATTTCGTCAAATAAATGGAATTATTATAAAATTAAATAAACATAAACGAATAAACGATCAAACTGTAAATACAATTGAAAAGGTAACTGAGTAAGTCCCGTCTTAAATATAAATTAATACTTCTGAAGTTGAGCACCCGGTCAAAACTAAATTCCAAGAACTAGAGCAAATTTACATACGATCACTAAAACACAGTTCGCTTTCGACGTAAACACAGCTAACTTAATATAAACATTATTTATTTACTATGAAACTAAGTGTAATATTGTACGCGCTAAGTGCTAGCAGCGTAGAAAATTATGAGGTTATTTATATTACTTTCCTCAGGTCACGGTATAAGAGCGGGATAATAAAGACTAAGTAGCAACATGGACGTAGTCGGCAGTCGGAGCCAAATCCGACGACACAATTAATAAAATATTTATTTGCCGTTTATTCTTAGAAACAAGTAGTAACCTTAATGGGTTTATTGATAAAGTCCATTTAGAACAAGAGACAGTAAGAAAAAATATTCCTGATTTTATTGTAATAAACGACTATCAAATTTTTAGACTCGGCAATGACATATTTTTTATTTAATTAAATTAAAAATTAATTTAAAAAGACATAGTAACGCTACAAATGTAGCTATTGTATGGTTTAATGAAACTTTTTTTTTTGGAAACCAACATAATATACAGTAGTTGCTACAATA
Source organism: Anthocharis cardamines (assembly GCA_905404175.1). Classification (NCBI taxonomy): domain Eukaryota; kingdom Metazoa; phylum Arthropoda; class Insecta; order Lepidoptera; family Pieridae; genus Anthocharis; species Anthocharis cardamines. The sequence continues at coordinate 2,913,934 of FR989957.1, read as the reverse complement.
ATTGTTACAACTTCCAAACAAATTGCAAACAATTTAAAAAATAATTCGTCGCACTTCAGCTGGAAATTGTCGAAACAGAGTTCGTTCTACTTAACCCATTTCATTGTTATCGCGGCTAAATTGTTGTCATTATGAGAACAAGCAAGCGTTATTTCGTCTGGGTGATACTTTTTGGCACATGAGCTGAGCTCCTAGTTATAAATTAAGGAGGCCCACTCATTCTGTTATCTTTATGAGGGTCCGGGCCCACTTGGAGTGGAATTAAGTAATCACACAGCGACACGGCCGGGACAATCAAGGGGACGATTTAACAATATCGTAAAAATAGAATGGGATGTTATATCGAGAACTAGCTCGTTGTATAGGATTTTTCTGTTTCCTTTTAGTGGAAGTGATAATAAGTTCTGGGACGCGATTTTACTCGTACTCGTAGAAAGTGGATTTGTACACTCTTCATTTATTCTGTTTAACGTGGCATGATTATTTAACCTATATAATATTTTTTTACTTATACAGGTTGCTTCAAAAACTGTAATAAATTTCAGAGCAGGGGTCCGTCTACAAAAATCAGAAAAAGCAATCAAACTTAACTACAAGTTATCGCATAACATTAATGGATAGATTTGGATATCTCTATTAGACAAGTTGACCACCGTTACACATTTGTTTACTTTATTCTGGGATATTTAGATAGATAAGACAGAAAGATAACGTTTATTCACAAACACAGTACACCATGACAACAGCTTAAACTAACTATAACTAAATCTATGTTAGTATAGTCAAGTCGCAGTATGAACTGCGGTTAAGAATAACTGGCTCAGCATATGCTGTGACACTTTCATACCACAACGCTGTTAATTCTGCCAGTCCTCTATCTGTAGGTATCACTTAACTTTAGAAATTTGCTGTCGTAATATTGCAAAAAGCAGTTGCTAGACGATTTGCCACCCTTGTACTCGTACAAATATTTAATGATAATTAATTGCTTGTATTTCTACTGTCTTTAATTTTTTTAATACAGGATTTAATTAAATCCTTATAAAATCAACATATATATACCTACGTAGTTTAAAATAAACGATTTTTAAAGTTATCGTCTACGTATTATATAAACTAAAATAGAATTATAAAACGAATCGAAAAGGATTTATGAATCCGGTTAAATGTGAGTGGAAAAGTCGGCAGTATTCGTACCTCGATGAGATCGGGGACGTTCTTCAAAAGGACCAGGTTACTACTCGAAACCGACTAGCGTGTATATTATGTAATGTAAAGCATTGATGAAAGCGGTATGCAAGTATCGGTATCATGTGGAATTTTGTGAACTCTGCCTAACCCAATGAGAAAGAGGCCGATGTGTATATATGTAAAATTAGAAAATACCAGAATATAACGTTACGTATTTAAAATTAAAAACAAACTAAGATAGCCTTATACAAAAATGTTTAGTCAGTGATAAGGAACGCTACTTAGGTTTTCGCAGAACCTTACATAATTTCGAAACAAAATATTATACTCACATGAATGTAATAAAAAGATTTCTATTGGGGAAATGAAATATAATCGAAATGTATTTTATTAGAAAGTTATATCCATTTCGTAATGTTATGTAATTTTCTGACACAGATGAATAATGGGGAAATAATATTGAATGGTGGAGGATATCATATTTAATTTATTTTATAATAAAAATCAAATAAGATTAAAATTTATTAACCATATTTAAATAAAAAACACCATAATAATAGAGAGTAGCCCATGTTTTTCGTCAAATCAAATTAATTCCGTAAAATTAAAAAGTAGATAATAAAATCGTTTGCATTTGCTTATATATTATTTTACTAATAAATTATTTAATATAAATACAATCTATTTAATATAAATTTAAAAAATATGTTTTAAATATTGGGTCAGTTAAGATATAAAAAGGTAGAATAAAGGTTTTTAACAATCAGTAGCACGGAGGTTTTATTTGAGATCGAGGAGATAACTCCTTATCTTACTTAACCTAATTTATCTTTAGTGCTCTATATTCTTTAGGAACCTTCAGGAATTTTATTTTGTTTTTTATTTTTTTCATTAGGTGATACGAAAAATGGATCGTGAGAAATAACAGGTTGGAAAATACTTGTTTTAGTTGGCACTCTATTGAACAGCTATTTAACCATCAGATGAAAAATTTACAGATTTTCCAAAAATATGCTAATCATTATTATGTTATGAATGATTTACTAAAATTTAAGTTTAATTATTAATAGGTTGTGTGATATCCTTTACGTTAATGAAGAACCTCCTTCCTTCCATAAAATTACCTTACTTACTAATACTTATACTAATTCCTATATAGGCTATAAGCCAACTCTCTTTTCAAAAATACCCATACTCGTACATCTGCGTAGACATTCATAATATAATTAATGTGATTGTATAGGCGGATATCTGACCGCTATTCCATGTGGTGTTAAGTGGTAAAGCGATCTACATACAAAACGAAAGGGACCAAAGGACTGAATATCAAGTTGTGAAAACATAGAGGTTTCTCTGCGTGTTTAAGAAACTCACTCATGTTTCTTAAGCTCACTCATGTTTCTTGAGACACGGGCAGTTGGATACATTTCACTCAATATACTTCGTACATTTTGTATGGTTTCTTGTTGAAACCTTGCTAGGTTGTATATGTTTTCGTAAACAAAGGCTATACTACTATTTCAGGTATTTTGACTGTAACGCTATATATGTATACTGAATTAAAAAAGGAACGATATTTCATAATTAGATATTATATAGTTTCTATTGTTTATAATGCGGAATGCTAAAATATTTAAATAGTGTATAAATTATTTCGTAATTTTAAGTTACATTATCACATTTTTCAGAATGAATAAAAAAAGTCTTTGTAAAAGTCTTTCTAATATCAGTTATTAAATAGTTGTTTAACACATTGAAAAGTGTTGTTTATTCACCCTTATTATATTATATATATATATATATATGATATGTTATATATTATTTATATATAGATATGATATGTTTAGTTTACATTGTACACAAATATATTTTCTAAAGAATCAACATAGGTTTTGTGAGGAGTTAGAACGGGAATCACGAGCGGTTTCGCGGCAAAATCTCAATTAAAGTTTTACATTATCATCTAATTTTACAACAATTATACACTTTCACGTGTGTGTTATACACGTCACAACATTACCGTTGATACAGAGATAATAGCCGTTATAAATTACCGAGTATAAAGTTTACCGTTCAACAGTAAAGTTGGTCGTAGTGATGCGTTGTCGGGTTTCAAAGTCATAAACGGTATGGTAACGACGCACATTTTATAGCTTTATGTTTCCAAATTCATTGTACGGTAATATGTATAAGTACGATAATGCTCTTGTGGTTTTTATGGAGTGCGAAATGTGTTTTTTGTTGCAATGTGCGCGAATATCGAGCTTTCAATGAACTTTTATTTTATTAGTGCCGATGTGGGTTTTATTTTTTTATATCATCTACGTAGTTTGCAGATACTCAAATGAGTACAGAGAAGTCATTCACACGGAGTGAATAAGTTTAATGAATTCAACCAAATTTTATGTAAATTTGTTTTCCTATATAGCCTTTTCTATTAAATGCCTACCGGATTCAACATTCATAGATGAAAAAAAATTAATTTGCTACTTGTTTGAGTTTCAGTCTATGGATTCCCGAATGCTTGAAGTAAAATAAATGTGTTTATGTATGATGTTTTATGCTCCTTAGCTGAGGTATCATCTATCTACCGCGTCAATTATGTTCGAGTAATCCCGTTTTAAACACCTTAAGAAAAATTGGATAGCAGAGCAGAGGGGACAAACATAGCTTCGTAAATTCGAGTTAAGAAGTTAAAAATGATATTAACTTCGTTATATTAATTACGAATGTCAAAATATGTAAATTGCATTGCTTATCTAGATCTCAAATATACTTAGAATAAACATTAGCTATTTGCGCACATAAAAATAACAATCAAGTTGCGAGCAAAAAGAAAGCGAGTGAAGTACAATCAGTAATATTACATTTTCATAAAATCTTTATCGTTTTGTTTGAGGAGTTCGCTGAAGAATGGTTGATCGTAAAATGAATGGTCGCTGCCATCTACATAATTTGACGGGGCTGTATACCCGCGATATTATTCATCGTTCAAATATTGTGTTCGCTCCGTCAATCGCGAATCTATACATACAAAGATAAATATTATAGATGATCTAAAGTATAGTAATATTTATTATCTATTATTTAGACGTATCCGATACTAAGCTTTAATAGGTAGCAGATATAAACATCATCAATCAAGTGTAAGATTGTAAAATTTTGCTATGCCATAATAATACTTGTGCTGTGATATGACAACAATAATATAAACTATAAGTCACGGTGATAAATGATTTATTAAAATTCTATGTTTTTAATATTTATTTTTCATAAAATAAAAGTTAAATCCATTATTATATAGAGGCATTTCAACAATTTTAAACGAATTTTTACGAAAGAATATCGAGCACCTATCAAAAATAAGATATACATCGGCACAAACACATTTTAATATTCTTTGATCATCAGTCAAATCGTCGCTTCGAAGCTCATGAATTCAAGGCGAGAATTATTGGGGTCCACTTTCCGTAAGATACCGGCCACAAATTCAGGTCCCTTGTCAATTTACCGCCCGACTCTCGCTATATTTACGTCCAACTATCGTTGTCTGGTGATTTAGCCTATTTATTGAACTATTTTGTTTTATGGCATGCAATTACTACTGTTTTTTTATTATATGTATTTTTTTAATTGGTTGTTAGGATTTACGATTATTATCACAATAACTTTTCAAGTATCTATAATTAATTCTGGTGTTGTAAGCTCATGAGCTATTAACTAACATAAGCTGAAATGACTTTGACTGACTATAAAAAAATGAACAGGGAAGAAAGTAGCTTTTTTCACAACAGTTCATTGTAAAAGCATTTTAGCAATTTCAAAAAAGCGATATAAATTGTAAAGTCCTTCCATTTTTTAACAACAAGGATTGAGTTAATACATTTAATGTATTGTTAATATAAACGTATACCTACATTTAAAACTGTTAGTGGCAGATTTTTACATTTCCAAGGTATAGGTTTGTAAATATTGTCACCCTTGCCTCTACAACTGTCAGTTCCTAAATAAAAATTCAGTCAGTTTCAAAACTAAAATGAAAGGGAAAAGTCTTCGGCAAGTTAAAAATACAGATGTATGACATCAAATAAAGGTATAAAACCTGTTTTTAATATACCTTCGTGTTGCGGTTAGATTTGTACAATTCAAATGATAAGCAGTTAAAAACAATATACTTTCTATTTGTTTTCTCATCACAACTAAGTCGTCGACCTTCGCAGCTCAGGTGAGCCGCGTGTAATCTCAGAGTATATTTGAGGCCCATAATCCTCAAAGCTTTCGTCTAAAGTAATCCTAGGCAACGACAAAATGTCGGGCTTTGAACAGAATTTACTTCTACGTTTGCGCTTCAGAAGTTCAGAAGACGTAGTTCGTGTAATAACTGAAATTTTCTTCTTAATTACGATTTCATTTTAAATGAGGTTTTAAGAGTTTATTAAGCTGGACTTACTTGATAGTAAGAGAAAACTAAGCTAACTAGAGCTGAATCTATTGACCGGAACTGATACGCACTAAATACATATATACGTACTTATCGATAGTTGAATCTATAGACGGTGGTTTATAAAGCAGTTGAAAATTCGAAATTCATAACATTTTGATAAAAAATTATAAACATGTCACTGCAAGATTTGAGCTCGCGACCCGTCGAAACGCAAAGTATACCTACAGCCTGAACTACATATGTATATATAACGCAACATAAACGTATAGGTAAATTTTATTAAGCGTTTACGACTAATTCAATATTTTGTAGTTAGTTTATGACGGCACACGTAGTTCAGATAACTTTCGTAAAGGTAACGAAGGTACGCCGGAACGTGTTTAAATGTTTAATATTGTCGATGGTTAGGGTTGTCTTTGACGTTGAATATATCTAATATCTAAATTAAGCTTTCTCTATATTAAATTCTGCTATATAAAACAGTATTTAATATAGTATGATATTAATATTATATACTCATTATTTTTGATTTTGAATATTTGATTGCGCAGTTTTTCGTGGATTGGTGTTAGAAACTTTATTTTAAATACTAACTATATTGTCTTGTGTTAACGCGAGAATTGCAAATGTTGCCATTTAAATATTATTATTATCGTGTAATTAATTTTTATGTACGTACGTATATTCTATTCACAATATGAATTTTTAACAATGGTTTTTTTTAAAGTTATTGCGCTTAAAACGTGTATTTCCACATTTAACACGAATTTTGTACATACTTTAATTTTTATTTGTTTTGTTTATGTTTAACGGATGACTAAAATGTTGTGTTATGTTAATATTTAATTTGGATAGTAATTATTATTATTTATAATGTTCAAAATCACGTGACTTGCTAATATTGTTTTAAAGACTTATAATTGTCGAAAACTTTTCCGTATTATACATAACTTATCTTGTGGTAAGGAGAAAATTAATGCTAAGGGTCAAAATTTAATCACGATAATAATACGGCCTGATGATGACCGATGTGTTCGGTCGAAACACTAAATGTATGCCATTATTCCTCTCGGAGGACGAATAAAAATAATATACACGGGGATCAAGTTGATCCAATGATAAATGAGGGTTCAAGCCGCAGATATAAAAGCGCGATAGACCTGAAAAACTATATGTTGTTGCTTTATGTCCCTATAAACCATTTCCTCGGCGTAATTCTAGGTGATATGGATTACTCAAATATCCCAATTTTATGATATTGGAAGTTAAAACAATATTATAATAATAGATCTTAATGCAGATAAAATAAAGCGTAAATTAAAAAAAAATATTTTCGGAATACTCTTAAAATTTATAGGACGGTAAAATAAAAGTTCCTTTTGTAAGCAGAAACTACTTTTTAACGACAACTATCATACAATTTTAATAAAACGTTCATCTCTATATTATGAAAATAATATTTATGAAACGCATTCCTAGAATACTAGTTAATTAATAAAAAACCTAATTGGCCACTTAGTTTTCACATGTGAAACAAGCGTAAAGCTTCAAAACATAGTACCTAAATGATTTTACTGAAATAGTTCTTAACATTCTACGAGCTTTCACATTCGACCGTTTTAATACCAGTTTCAGGTTAAATAAACAGATTCCGCCATATTGAACCAACCCTCGCAATCATTGCGCCCATCTAAATGGTATTCATTAGGTGAATATCGTGGCGTCCGGTACAAAGATATTCCTAAGCTGATTTCGAATAAATCGAACTTAACGAGTTCAAGAGTCGGTTTGATTTACATACATAAGATTTTTTTGGCAAAGAAAAGATTATTAAATTATATACTTGATTGTACTACTTTATTTTTAACAGCATTTTCTGAATCTGAATGTTTCTTCTGAATGAATATCTTGAAAACAATTTTAAGAAATCTAAAATTTGGAAAATCAGTTTCTAAATAAAATACTTAATAATGGATTAAAACGCGATTTATTATTTATATTATTTATGCCGACGTTTCAGATACTTTTCAGCAACCGTGGTCGCGGCAGACTGGAAAGTGGCAGAAATAATATAAATATTAAATCGCGTTTTAATCCGTTATAAAGTATTTCATTTAAATGTGTGATACTCGCGTTAATAAAAGACATTAAAACTGTTTTTGTTTTGTAATTACTATTTTTTTGTAACTATTTTTTTTATTTCTTGTACATCTCTTCTTTGTTTGTTGTCTTTTTAATTTTGTATTTTTAGAGCACTACCCTTATCTATCTGTTATGCGTTTAAATAAAATACTGTATACCTAATAAATATAGGGATAAATAATTTAAACAATATAAATAATAAATCGCGTTTTAATCCGGTATACATTATTTTATTTAAATGTGTGATACTCGCGTTAATAAAAGACAATATTATCTTTTATGCGTTTCATTAATTTTCTAATTGCTCTGGTCGCTTTTCAACGATAAGGCCGGCTTTTGTACACTTATTCATTTTTAATTTTTATATTCTTATTAATATTTTTATATTCTTATTTATATGTGGTGTTCAATAAAGTGTGCTTATTTGTTTGGAAAAAAATGTGATATCGAACATTTATTTCATAACTCTAAGTTGAAGGTAAATGTAATATTTTTCGGTATACTTAAGTATTATATAAATAATAAGACTATTCTACAGTTATTAAATAAAATGCAGTAAAGCTAAGTCTAAACGATAAGTACTAATACTACCAAGAAGCAGTGTCTACGGTTGGTGCTACGCTCATGCTATGGTGTACGGTTCGTAGTGCTACATTAATCACAGTAGCCTGTAGCACGTATTATTTTCACGTCTCTCGAGACACGGCTGGTTGGTATTATGTCACACTCGATACAAGACTTAGGAAGTTCGTTGACGACAAATTAATATTTCCTACAACGGGCTGTAGACGGTCTACGAAATCGAGCACGGTCCCTCATTTTGAGAGGATTTGGGGAAAATTCATGAGCGCCTTTGTGAAATATAGGTACATATGTTTGCTTAACGTGAAAATATTAATAATACATTCTATCATACTTTAAAGCGTGGTTTTTGAAATTGTCTAGTGATAAAGATAATAGCAGATGTAAATTTTCTTAATACGTGAGTTCTTATTTTTTTATATAGGTAGAATAATTACATAATTAATTTTAAATTTAACTGTTTTATTGTATAGTTGTTTTGACCAGATTTATAACTTGATCTAGTTTATTTGAGGTTTCCTTTAATATACTGCTTTTATCGAATTACTCTTTAACTCTGAGCTATCCAAATGATAGGGCCCGTAAAATCTTTTTGATTTTTACTTTTTGTATTGTTTAAATAAAAAAAAAATAGAAAATTTGCGTTGTACATTTTTTATTAGATTTTTTGTAAATTGTAATTATTTTGGTTGGTCTTGTTGAGTTTGGTTGGCCCAATCTATTTAGTCATTTTTATTTAATTAAAAGATATACCCTGTTTTAACTATAAGAACTCCCTAAAACGTATATATAGCGAAAAAATTGCTTTAAGTATAAAAATAGTGAAAAGACATTCAAAATTATCATAATACCCAAATAATAGAATAATTTAATATTATATTTACCCAACTGATTAGCTTTCATCTGACCTAGAATAGCTTAGATCTTCAATATACATATAATGGACAATTGTGAGATTATATCGGACTCCACAACCCCTAACAGGTCATTCAATGACCACTTAAGAGTGATCACGATTGTCCAGCAACTGAAAAGCCACAGCTCAACGAGATATAAGAATTCGAGACGTTCCAATAACAATAATAGAACGTTAAGGTAAATCTCGTGTCATGATGTTTTTGTTTGGTTGCACTCCTCCAAAACGGCTCGACCTATTTTTATGTTTTTTTTTTATATTTGGTAAGTATGAGAATATGTCGTAAAGTATGTATACCGCTAGGTGATTTGGATGTCCATATTCAGATTTATTTTTATTTTTTTACAAAAAATTGATTTAGTCTCATTTTTTTCATTAGTACGTAGCCGGGTCGAGCAGCTAGAACATTATAAAATGTCAAGAAGGAAGTCAAAAAGTATTTTTTTTTTCATTACAATAACAAAAATAATGTTCAATATTTGTTCCTGCAATGTTTGATAAACAAAAATAAATGAAAGCGTATTACATCTGTTTCTTTTATCATACATATTTATTTAACCCTTTTATTCATGTATGCTATCGAATGTAACTCGATTGGATTTTGATAACGTATTTTGATCCAGGAAGGTAGCTACGGGTATGACAGAATATTTGATATGAAAACACAAATAGATATGAGCTATATTTAATTTAGCTTTGAATTACACGTAGTCAAGAATTCAAGTAGTATTTAATGAGCTTTAGTGTAATTATTAGTGATTTCGTGTTAATTTTCGTTTGTAAACTAGAAATATTCGACTGAACCGATCCGAAAGATATTTTTTTTAAAGTTATTTTGATAATTTTAGATCGAATGGTTTATGGTTCAGTTTACGTGAATATCATATACTACGACATTTTTTTAAGCAGGTCTGCCAATTTTTTTTATTAATATTGAAGCCGCTATAAAGGTTTTTAATAAGATGCGTGTGACTACTATAAATAGCCTTTATTTTCTAACAAATCCTCTAAAATATTAACTACAATTGTAAATATAATATATTCTCATCCAGTTTTCCTTAACTTATACTTCCTCCATCTTTTGATGTCCAAATTATATATGATTAAACAGTCTCGACAGCCGTTGTTACATTTTAAATCACATTTTCCTTAAATATTTCGTAGTTGGCTAATGAAAAATTATCGGAAAAATATCAGAGCATTAACCTTTCATTCTTTGCTAATTTTTAAAAATTCTATTAAGATTTCGCATATTTGTGTTTATGTATTTAAAGAGACAATCAATTATTATTAATAGTTTGAAAGTGTATATGATTAGACATTAATCTTCGTAAATTATATTTCGTTCAGCTTTCTCATCCAAAATAGATTGAGGAAATAACTATTGTGATTTAGTAATGGACCATATCCCAGTAAGAATCACGAAAGGCCACGTTAATATAGAAGAAAAGTTTGCTGGTCAATATGGCGGCTTCGCGCTAACAAAAGATAAAACTCATTTCTAACTTGGCCACTAGTTAAGCCGTGTTATTAATTTCATCCCGACTTTTATTTTTATTTATGGCGATGTTATTAAATCGTGGAGGATTACGATTTATCCGCTATCCTCTATTTATCGCTGCTTCTCAGTTTTGCGGCAAAAAGGTAATATGAAACAAACTTTTATTACATCTGTATCATAATCAGCCTGTGAGATTCTGCCACTGGAATTATTATCATTATTTATATAAGAGACTGAACTATTCCCGAGGTAACACCCATGTAGAATGATTGAGATATGTTCCCCAGGACAGTAGTTGTAACATTTCTTTCGACCTCCAATATTTCACTTGCTTGTTACTTGTACTCTTTTGAAGTTTAGCTGTTAACTTTCTCCTTCTTTATATCAGATTCTATATGATGATAAGCTCCATAGACCATAACAACAAAGCAACTATAAGTGAACCGCGGATATCGTGCTATAAAAATTAAAGTTTTAAGTATTGGATCCGAATAATAGCCGATAATTTATCTATTACCCGCTGATAATGTAGCTTTTTATTGGTGAAAGAATTTTTGAAATCGGTCCAGTATTTTTTAAGTTTATTCTTTACATACAAAAAAAACAAATATTTCCTCTTTATAACATTAGTATAAACTATAAAGTATAATAAAATATAAAATTAGTGGAATATGAAAATCTTGCTTGAATAATAATTATTATTCAAGCAAGATTTTCATATTCCACTAAATCAGTTACAATTTTGCATCGCTGCAAATTATTTTGAACAAAATGGCCAGAATGCACCGCACTACTGAAATTATAATGACTACTCAAATGTAGCATACAAAAACACGTACATACGTTTTCCTTCAATTAATATTCTGAATGAAAAATAAATATTTGTTGGTTTCTTTTTATTTACAAAAAATGGAGCACTCCATGGATATATTTTTTTCATATTTAGGCGACGAATACATTTTATCCCGGTAATTATCATAATAAATTAATGCGAATGAAGTCGGCAATTGTAAAACCATACTATGTCAATGGTAAAACCCCAAATCATACTAAAAAACAAGAGGACACCGTTAGTCAATATTGTCATAATATAGAAAATTACAGTAAATATCAACTCCGTAGGAATAGATGGCGTTAATATGGCAACTTTGTGACAACTGTCATTTTTCTGACTCCCCGTGACCACGGTTGCTGAAAAGCATCCGAAACGTCGGGATAAATAATTTAAACAATATAAATAATAAATCGCCTTTTAATCCGGCATACAGTATTTTATTTAAATGTATGTTACTCGCGTTAATAAAAGACAATATTAATTTACTGTTTTATGGCAACTAATAAACTACGATTATTATTATGACAAATCACCAATTATGAAGATAACAGAAAGGCAAGTTATTAAGCTGGCTTCCCACGGTCCGCAATTCTACGGATGATCACGGACAGCCGACGAACTTTGATAGCTTCATTGCAAAATGCAGAGTGAAAGAGATTTCAAGTGATTTCGAATACCTTCTGAATAAAATTGGTCCAGTTATATCAAGGAATGATACCAAAAGCGAAAATATATTCCCATTCTAGAACGGTTTGCAATTGGACTCAGATTTTTTCACCGCACCTTTGAAGTTACCGCCTCGCGACGGATACCGGCGCACCGCCACAGACGCCCTGTGCTACCAGGGACGAGACCCTTCCCACGGTGTGTCGTGCGAGCTGGTCCGCGTTCGTCCGCAATATCACCGACCGTGGGAAGCTAGCTTTACTGAGAGTTCTCTACACGTTTCGTTGTGGTCGAAATGCAGTTGAAAGCACTTCATAATTCTCGATCGTTATGATTGAGCAATGACAAACTTCATTGAATGTATTGAGGGTTATCCTAAGGATCTGATTGGAAAGTAATTCTTTAAAATACTTTATTTTGGTGTTTATATCCTCCTCTATTAACATATTTAATACTAGCATATAGATGAACTATACACACAAAAAGGTAAAATATATTTTAAATCGGTCCATTACCTTTTGAGATTATTCGTAAAAATACAAATCTTCTCTCTTCATAATTTTTTACACCTTGAGGTAAATTATTGAAGTTTTTGTAGGCATCTATAATTTTTTCTAGTAATAAATAATACTAGAAAAATAATTCTAGAACTCAGGGATAATGTAGCAGTCTAATGATGAAAGAATTTTTAGTAGTTTTTGAGTTTAATCGGTACAAACATACAAAAATACAAATTGTGTAGATAAAATGGTGTTATCTATAAATCGGCAGGATAAAAAGACTCTCAGTTTAATAAAACTTTATTTAACAGTTACAACGAACACTGGAAGTAGGGATTTAAATTATTTATTCTAAAAATATTGGAAAGTGCGTTCTATAAAGTGTCACGCAGAAAGTTTCCTTCGCGACAGATGTTCTGATATTACGGGCCGATATATCTTTATGGCGTCATTTAAATAAAGAACCACTCAAGTGTCGTTATGGCTATTCGGAAGTTTATCTTGGTTCGGCTTTGATACAAGCAGATCGTGCCATGCCTATAGAATTATTTAAAAAGTTTAATTTTAAAAATAAATCGTTTTCCTTTAGGAAATGTTTTAGAAATCTTAGGAAACGGCGCTCATCATATATTGTCAAAACTACAATTATTTAATTCAGGAACATAAACATGATACTGCTACATACTACTGAAAATCAGCGTCAGATCTTATTCTCTGACATATGCTGAGTACCTCCCCTTTTCGTGGCGGCACTTCTTCCTATATTTTTAATTGTTAATTTATATTTTTAAGTTGTATTATTATTGATGTTATTGTACTTACTTTTGTGTCGTCCCGAATAAATGTACTTCATTTCAATGTAAATCATGTTAATCATGTTTCATTTGAAAATAATATTTAAGCTTGAGTGCAAAAACCAAAAGCAATTGCTCCGAGTCGTTGAAGTGCGTTTAGCTACATCAAATTACATGTCGAAAGCTAATATTAAACCCATATATTCTACAAGCGTAAGGTATTTGTCTAACCACTCTGTTTTGGACCGAGTTCTGGTGTAAGAAGAATGAGAAACTCGAGAAACTCACCCTGAGTTCTTCTTAGACCAAATTCGGTTACATTTTTTAGTTTGATTTGGCTTGGCTTTTGGTTGCTTATATTGTATAAAAAATACAGTTAGAGTTAGTATATTTTTATAATATAATAAGTTGTTTCCTATATGTAAAAATAGCTAAGTTATAGCTCTACTAGTATTCTGTGGTAAAAGCTATTGATTAAGTACGCTACATACATTGCAACCATGTTAAACAGTTTTCCATTGCTAAATTATTCGTAATTGAAATACCGTGAGAGCTATAGCTTCCGTTAGGTTGATAAAGCTATGTTCTACGCAATGCATCGTAATTAGAGGATATACCGAATAATTCTGTAATACTTTGTTATTATTTTGAATTATTACTTCCTAATTGTAGTTTTGTGTAATGAATGAACAAGTGCTATTATTTACTTTTGGAGAATTTTGTCAGTTTGTTAGTTATTCTGGTAAGAAAGTAAGTATTTACACAATACAAGTTTCTTGGCGGTTGCATACAATTAAATTGAGGCAATACATGACTTGCATGGTCTAAACAACAAGGAACATTCTTGATCTGTCACACAAATTTTGATTCAATACTTTTCTTGATGTAAAAACAAAAAACAAACAAACATTCAACACATAAAATCCGCGTGGAAATAGTTACAATTCTTGGATGTCAAATATGGCATTCTTTTATTGCTCTTGTATGTACAAGAAAATGGCATCATATAAATGGTCCTTTAGTATCGTCAATCTGTTAGTTCTGTGTAATTATTATGTCTAGTATTTTCTTGGAAATTTTTCAAACGTGGGCTTCAAACTCTGCATACGATTATTATCTGAAATTTTAACATCCTTTAGAGTCATACTGAAGCACCCAATTAATGTATAATTAATTAATACATCTCAGCGTAAAAGAGAACTGGTTAATTATAAATGAAAAATTAATAAATTGTATACTCTTTTGATAAATCTCCACGTTCATGTTTAATTAAGTCCACATACTTCACATAGCAAAATCAGTATCAATAATTATATTTTTGGCAATTAAAAACTGTATGCCAAGTTGGTATTGTTTTTGAAGGCATGGAATGGATGGGCATAATATAACATTTCATTAAAATGTCTCACGAGACAAAGTGATTATTTATTATTATGCATTACATTTTTTTGTCAGATATCGAGCATGAGGTTCTGTGGCTGAGATAACCTACCATAGGTTATCTCAGCCACAGAACATCAGTCAATGATGCGATGTCGACCCACCTTTTACTTCGAGCATTCGGAAATCATGGACTGAAACCGAAACGCGCAATATGCACTTCACGGTTTTTCCATCTATGAACGGTGGTTCGTTACCCGGACGGAATTTCGATATTCCTCCCACCCATTCAGTGCCCTAAGTTACCAGATGTGGAAAAGACATGCTTACAGAAAATTATAAACATGTCGTTCCGGTGGGATTCGAACCGAGTTCGAATTCGAGTTTCTTTATTTTTGTGCAACAGAGTATCTCCGGAACAATAGAAAATTATTTCAAAAATAGAATTGAATTATTACTGATAAATACAGGTTGTAGTTTATTTTAATAACTTATCCAGTTTACAAAATTTTATAATAATATCTGTGATTAACAATTTGGCAACTTTGTCAATATGTGCTTATGGTTAAACGCTTAACTTTACGTGAAATTATTGTTATATGTATATTGTATATAGATCAATATTGCTCCTAAAAAGTTTTTAATTTAGACACGTTTTGATTGCTACTTAATAATTCTTCAACTACAGCAGTATATAAAACTTTATTTATGTTCCAACGCCGCAACATTATCCTAAATATGTAAGAGGGAATGCAAAAATCTGCGTTTCATACTTTTACTGTTACCGCATTTTTTACTTTGTACGAAAGATGTAAAATACAATGAGGCAAATGAAAACAAAATGTAGTTTAGTTTGTAATTTCTTTTGTTATGAAGAAATGCGCTTCAAAAGAACGTTAAGAAACAATTAAAGTTTAAAAGAAGCTTATGAAAAGTTCTCATTAGCTTTTAAAGACTTCAATATCTTTCTGCCTAGGTCTAGAACTATCCATATCTAGGTAGAAACTAACTTTACGATAGGTTGATTTTTGTTTAAGCATAAGAAAATGAGAAGAATAATTAAATATTTGTTAGTGTATAATTATAGTTGACCGCTTCCGTGGCTCAGTGATTAGTGGGTCCCGTGGTTCCCGGAGGTCCTGGGTGCGAATCCCGGAGAAAAAGATTAAAAAATAATTTCGGTCAGGCAGGGCATAGAAGGCTGATCACCTAGGTACTTGCATGTAAAGATAAATGATCAGAGAAACAGATACAGAAATCAGCCTCATGCCCCATGCCCCATTAGGGGCTCGGGAATTCACTTTTATAATAATACTACAAGTTTAATATTTTTTCCGAATAAGCGATTTAAAATATTGTTACCCTTATTGTTACCGTTCAGAAGGCACAGATATATTATAGGGATGGATAGACAGTTTGTTCCTATTTTTAAAAATTCAAAAGTAAACATACGGCCATCACATCATTAATCCTTATTGATTTTATTTGTGTAGTCGAAAATAATAAATAAAAAGCAATGCTCAGAACGTACATAAAATGATTCGATTTATAGTACAATATTTTCCATATTCCGCTCAAAGTATTGACCAAGCAAAATTCTATTAAAATGCGAGAGATCGGGTATAATATTTTCAAGGAAATATCTCAAGTTATTCTGATTTAAATATTGCGGGGACCTTTACCATCATAACATTGGAGACAGGATGGTTCGAAGTGTAGGTACATTCTATATCATAATGCGCCTGGGATTTCGCAACGAAAGGTCCGATCCCAAAAGCTAAACGTGTTAGTTCGCTTTATTGAATATCGGGAATATGACTGTCCTGTGGGACCAAAAATATCGAAGGTCGGCAAGCATTTGGCTTAGAATCGCGCTCTCAGCGGGTTTTTAAGGCACTTTCAGGAGTCAGGTAATGGTTTTCGATGGAAATCTACGTAATGCGAATATTAATTTTATATAAAGGTCTGTGTCCTGTTGCTGGGTTAGAGCAGGGGGAGGGATATTATCTTTTCCTTTCTAAATACTGTTGTCAAGATCTTTAAGAAATATTTTTTTTATGTTAGATATCGACAAACGTCAATGATGCGCTGTCGACTTACTTTTCACATTTGGAAATCCATAGACTGAAACCGAAATGCGAAATATGCACTTCACGGTTTTTCCATCTATGAACTGTGGTTTGTTACCCGGTCGGGATTTCCATATTCCTCTTACCCGTTCAACGCCGTTCAATACCGAAGACATGTTTACAGAAGATATAAACATTAAACATGTTGTTCCGGTGGGAACCCACGCACAAATCCGAACGCACCCACGAGCCCGTCGAAATATTAACTCCTGATTTCTGTAATGATGATAAATTAAAAAAAAATACTCTAGAGGCAATTAGGGGCTATTTACATTCAGCAGCATAGTAGTGTTTAAATAAAATACTGTATATCGGATTAAAACGCGATTTATTATTTATATCGTTTAAATTATTTATCCCGACGTTTCGGATGCTTTACAGCAACCGTGGTCGCGTGAGACACTGGGGTGGTCCTGTCTCCCCGCGACCACGGTTGCTGTAAAGCATCCGAAACGTCGGGATAAATAATTTAAACAATATAAATAATAAATCGCGTTTTAATCCGGTATACAGTATTTTATTTAAATGTGTGATACCCGTTAATAAAAGACAATATTAGCATAGTAGTGGGCAGTGCAAGAATGTTACAGGTTCACACTGCTTGCTTTATGACTACAGGCGCCTGATAGTAATAATGTTATAAAAAAACTAAAATACTCGTACTCTGAAGTTAGTGGAATACTAAGATACTATTGATATAAGCTAATCTAGTAAGTAATTGTATCCAAAACCTTTTCAACTAAAACAAATGCTGAAATCCCAGCAAACATAGCTGTAATGCTTGCAATAAGTTAAAGTTGGACGGTAAAGTTGAGAAACAATATCAGCGTCAATATATCATACTGTGTGTTCTCTTGTAACGTTGTATTCGAGATAGTATCGGATATAATGATACACAATTTAAGATACGATCTTGTTTGGTTCTGACCACATGTGCCAGTTGGATGCAACTTGATATAAGATCTGAAACTGAAATTGCATGAAACACAAAGTAGTCTTGAAAATTGTTTATAATTTTTTTAATTAACAAACTTAAAAAGATTTTTTTTCATGTATATAAAAATAAGATATATTACATATAAATATAAGACACGTATTAGACGTATTATCATCTGTTATTTCTCAAATCACCTTAGCATTCTATTATTATCAATGCTTTTCGCATAACGTAATTAATACAGTATCTATTACACAAAACCTATTATCATAAATACTCTGTTTAATAATCTGTGTAATAAGTATAAAGCATAGAACAATAATTTAATCAGAAAATTACAGTTGATTAATATCGACTTTCGAAACATCTCCATTAATAGATTGATGACTACGGGCTTTTGAGATTATTGTTATATTGATAAGCTTTGACGTTGAAACAGCGTTGTGGGAGTGCCAATAGACTAGGAAATGAAAATGTATTTTATCAACGTTTATTTCAGACATTTTCTTCATATTATTAATCTTTTTGTTTTAATAAAACATTAAGGAAAGGCCTTGTGAGTTCGAATTTATTTTAGTACTTACTTGTCAAAACATTTTTTTTATATAGTTTAACATTTTGACAGTTTTCAAGAATGGATTGTCTTGAGAATTGTTTTGGAATACGGGCCGAAAGGTAGAAATATCACGTGCGTATTGGAATGGAATACGTTTCTCAAAGTAATTATTTAAATGATGGCGAAAAAAACATGTGTTTAATCCAAACTAAAGGGACAAACAGAAGCAGCGCCTTCAGTTAATACTGTTTAATGAAACTGTAGTGATATTATACGAAAAAGCTAGCTAAGAATACTGTATATATACTGTATATATAAAAACTATATATAAATGATACAATTGATTAAAATAATGTAGAAATTGTTTAAAAGTGAGCAAATATCCATGTAATATGTATGAAGATAAGCTTGAATGCGTACACAGAAACACCAAGAATCGAAGCACAAAAAACGGTGTCTTCACAAAAATCCTTGTTCTTTTTTATGAGGACGAGGGTGCGACTGGAGAACAATCCATCTAGCACTGAATAGCCCCGTCAAGAACCTTTGTGATATTACTTTATACGTAAGGACTTACAAGTGCGTCAAGATCCTGTAGTAATTGTTTTCTCCGGAACAATGTAGCAGGGTTGTAAATATATGAGATGTCGGATATAAGGAGCAGATTTTTATTGGTTCTTTTTAAAACAATTTATTTATCCGTGGCATATTACAAGTTGTATAACTTTAAAAGTTCAATGGACCTAAGGATGTCAGAGAAAATAAATTAACAGATATAGAAATAGAGTCTAACCCGTACCCACTAAAAGATATGAGCGCGGTATTCAAGGCAATATTTATGCTGCCATACGAACTTCTACAAGATCAGGAAAAGCAGATAGCATAATTAATTTTCAAAAAAAGAATATAATGTCAAATGACTTTCATTAAAATTAAACATGTATGATAGACATGTAATACTAATAATACCTAGCAAGCTTAATCACCGAATACAACGCTCAGTAAGGTTATAGTCTGAAAACATCCATTTCACTGGCATTTGTAGCGCTGTACAGTTCATTCGAGCGTGAATTTACCCTTTAGTGCTTGGGGTTGCAGGGGACTTTACGATACAGCTCTGGAAAAATATCTTAACACTGTCTGGTGTTCATGGACTACGTATATGTTAGCTTTATTCGCGTAGTTTTTAAGTGTTTTAAGTAAGTAAGTCGTTTATATGATCCCTTTTATGTTTGACTGTCTTTTGCAAAATTTAAGAAATTTTCGATGCGTAAAATTAAACTAATATCTTGATGAAATATTTGTATATTAATTATCATCGTGTTGAGATTGGATAGAAATTCGACTGTGGTTTAACATATACAGTAACGATAAAATAATGAGCGCTAATCGTAATACATATCCGTTATCGTCTTAGACAACGAATTAAATTTCTTTATCGTTTATCCATGCCTACAGACAGTAAATTCTTAATTATGTGGCAATTTCTGAAGTTAAGGAATTCTACCACAGTCCTGTGGCAGACAATAAGTTGTCTAACGACAATACTCCTATATGTCAAAGTCAGCTAAAGGAAATGCTTAAAATTGCTCTGTACTTATTTATTGAAAGAGAATAATAATTTGTACTACAATAACGATAATATAAATACTCGTGTCCCGTTGTGAAGCTTGTCTATTGCACAGAATAAGTTTTCTTTCAAAGGAAAGTAAAGTAAAGGCCGTACCATCATAACATGTAATATTTGTTTAACTTTTGTTATTTTTAAATCTAATAAAAAGGATATTTTCATTGGATCATGCTCATTTTAGAATATTTATACATGAGTTCTTGCAGCGCAACGCCATCATATCAATAGATGAGAGCAACGCATTCATCGGGGAACCATCTTTTCAATATATTTGTATTAATATTCTGAAAATATTATCTATAAATACAAAATATCGTGATCAACACATTAAACATTATCATTAAAGTCTAGCCTGTCGGTGTCTCTCTACTATTTCCGACGATTCACTTCATCCCGTGATTTATACATTGAGAACAATGCAGATTCAGGCGAAACGTTTTATACGGCAATTTCAATAAAATACGTATTTAATTTAAAGTAACAATTGGAAGCAGCTTTAGAAAATGTGATAATATACTGCTGTTTTTCTCTGACTTGGAACTTTTATCATGGTTACACACAGTTGTATCACATAATAGACAGCCTCCACTTGCTTTATACTCATTCTGAATTTTAAAGCCCTATTTAGGAAATGTTCGTAAACCAAACAAAAGTTCTTCCAGAAAGCTAAAGGCAATTATGAAAACAATGAAATGCCAGATCGATACTTCTACTTTATCGTTATCTAATAATTTTAAACCTTAAAACTTGGAGAAAAACTGCGAAATCCACGAACGTCTCGGGCATAAAAGATCAGAAAAGTTTCGCTATCGTTACAATACTCGGTGAAAGATTAAGCTAAAGTTGAGGTATTCAAAGTTGGCGACCCTCTGAATGGCCCATAAAAATGTAGCTCCTTTTTATTGGATATCTGAATATAGAGCTGAGAGCCATCTGGCCACGGTACTGTTTATCACATCTGCTACCTAAATTGATTTTTTCAACTTAATGTAAAATTGTCAGTACAATGAAGTCAACTTTTATTTTTAGTAACATCCATAGAATATGTAAATAAAATACTTTATACCGGATTAAAACGCGATTTATTATTTATATTATAAATTATTTATCCCGAAGTTTCGAATGCAGGCAGTCTGCAGACAGTCACAGAAAAATAATTTAAACAATATAAATAATAATAGATCGCGTTTTAATCGTATACAGTATTTTATTTAAATGTGTGATACTTGCGTTAATAAATGATAATATGATCCATAGAATAATTATGATTTGTGATATTTTAGTGCAATTGTGAGTGTGATCAGAAAACTTCTATTTGGAATAATTACCTATGCTTTATATTATGATTTTAATATTTCCTATTCTTTTAAACTCACGAAATTAATAACAATGTCTCTAATAAGTAGGTAAGTATACTATATTGCTTTGAACATTGAAAATTATACCAAATCAATACTTCAGCAAACTCTGAAAGACGACAGGAGCTGATAAAACTTTGCAGTCTCTTCAAAATTTACTCAAAGACATCCGTAGTCATCTAAGATGATAAATTAACGAAGTTTCGATATTCGATACACCTATATAGCGTCTTCGCAAACATGGTATAATTATTAAGCTTTTACTTGTGTGATATATGGAACACATCTGCAAGTTCTCTGGTGTTACGGTTGTTCATGGGTGGGTTAACTTTCCATCAGGTGAGTCGCAGGTTAGTTTGTATAGGACATTAAAAAAATGTTTGTGTTATTTTTACAGTCCGCGCACACACGACCACTGCTGGCAACCGGCATAGCTACCGGTTGCTGCCACAAGCTACGGGCGTGATATTTCATACATTTTAGGGCATCCACGCAAACACGGCGCTCGAGTGGCCGCCACCGGTTGCCGCCACAACGTGCGGGCGTGATATTACATACATTTTGCCAGTTGCTGAAACGCGGCCACTGGTGGCCGCTTCTAGAGGCCGCTTCTAGTGGCGGCCACCAGTGGCTGCAGTCTACCTGTAGGCTTAAGCCGCGCTGATTAATCAGCGCATACCTAGCGCTCGAGTGGCCGCCACCGAACTTCTAGCCACTAGTGGCCACCACATCCTGCGGGTGTGATGTTTCATACATTTTATAGGGCATTGGCGCAAACACGGCGCTCGAGGGGCTGCGACCGAGCCACAAGCTGTGAGAGAGGCCTTAAAGTTCAGTTTTACTAGAAATGAAAATAAGTAAGTAGACATTTCATTTCGATACGTACTTATAGGCTACATAAAAAATATAAAGTTGTACGGACATTCTATCAAAATTTTTCTTCGAAAAGCTTTCAGGTACGTACCTAAAGGCAATAAACAAACTATGTGACAGAGTCGGGGTGAGTAAAGAGAGTTTGCGTGCTGAGTACCAGGAGTGCAAACATGAGCAGGAAGTAAACTGACTTGAATAACTTTTTAGCGATCTAAATGCAAGACGTACCCAAGACAAATGCAACCCTATGTTATAACTGTAAAAGTTGATTTTACTTAAACATTGTGAGAGTAAGAACGAAGGTTGAAGGTTAACATTTATTCTCCCAGTTGGAATGCGGCCGTTTCGTGATATGCTAAACAAAACTTAAGTAAACGAATTGGTTGAGACGTATACACTAGACTGAAATATACTACCTGCTGGGATAAGTACAACAAAATGCATTTGGAGCCCATTGAAGTGGAATTGTAGAAAGTATCATGTTTCATTTCATATTCTGTTTCAGTGGCTTATGTGAAATTTAATTTAAACTGAGTGTACTAGGGATGCAGTGGAGATCAGAGATCAACTAGGGATTTGTTTTTAAAATACCTTATTTATTTTGTAATTTTCAAGGATAAATATTTTATTTGATGGTCCAGTAATTTATTTTGGTTAACTATTGCAGTTCCACAAATACTAAAATGAAGCGGAAAGGGAAATTAATAACAATATTGTGGTCTCTTTCAGAACAGCTTCTCAGGTAAATAGCAAATGTCTCTAGTTTTTGAAATGTCCTTTATATTTTTTTTTAAATACTAATTTTAAGATAAAAAGTCTTTTTTTTTAAATTTATTTACCATTTAAAAATACAAATTCAAAAGTTACATTAACAATAGCATCAAAAAACCACTTTGGGGAAATACCTGGGAACCGAATCCACAGTACTCAAAGCAAGCACTAACTATTGTACTATACCGAGATTATTTTTTTTATTTGAATTTTTTTTCTTCTTTTTTGTGAGTACTTCTGGCGAATTGAAACATTTCATTCAGTTCAGTTGGTCTAATAATAAACCGTATCTAAAATAAGTTGCAAATAAAAGGTAATAACTACAGTAAATAAAAAGGATAAATATTTTATATACGTTTTAAGAATTTCGTATCGCGTCTTCACAATGGCGCCCAATAGACTCAAAAGATTTACAAACTCGCGTCCAGATTTATTCATGACTTGACCAAATATTTGATTGATTGCCGTGTCTGGAGCAATCGGGCTCTCGATAAACTTGGAGCACTTCATTTCGCGAAAATTTTGTTTAAACTACATCGGCGAAGTGATGTTGCTGTTTTCTTTTTAACGCTTCTTTATCGTAAAAAAATGTTTAATCATCCTAATTGATTTTGTTGAATTGGATAGCTAAAGCTGCACGAAAATCTTGTTATTTAAGCTATTTTAAGGTGGTTATCAATTTTCCATCAGCTTATAATTTTTTTTTTGTAACCAAGGATCGATTTTCGTCTTTACGTTTTTGGTAACAAGATTATTTTTCGATTCGCTTCGAAGAAATTTAAGTCAGGAATTTATGGAGTTAAAAAAAACAGATATTATTAGTGAAGCTTATATTCAGTATGAAGTCTAATTTTTATTCGATAGATCCTATGCTCTCCTACGATAACTGATACATCTATTCGCAATACCTTAGGTGTCAAAAGGTAATAATGTATGTAAACGCTCGCAGGGAATAAACAAACACGACGCCTACAACGCTTATGAACAATGTCCTACAATTTCACTAAACAGCGCCTTTATTAATTCACCGTGTGTTCCCAACCCTCCTTTGACAGGGCGTTTATTCAACAAATATACCCGGTTCCCGCGTTTCGACGATGTCCCAACCGATCTATCTTAGGCTTAACTTAATCCGACTAATACATTATTTTTATAACACTCCATCATGACAGCCATTAGATGATCCGGTGTGAACGTTCTACGTAAAATTTTCTTTAAACACCGAGTAGAGTTCCGCACTTAAAAGAAATAAGTCTTATATTTATTAAGAATAATAATAAAAGCCTTTTTAACAATAAATTAACTGGTTTACTGCTTCCGACAACTAGATGTCTGTTTGCCTAGTTTGGCAAAGGCCTTCTCCAACCTTTTCCACTCATTCCCGAACCTTCTGCTCCATGTTCTTCCCGCTAATTTTTTGATCTCACTCTCCCATGTTTTATATTGTCTTCCTCGTTTCCTCTTTTTGTTTCTTATATTTATTTAAATTACAACAATTTAACTTCTTTAGTAAACTTACCGTTGTTATACACACCTGGAGCCTTGAAATGTCAGGGTTCGAATCCCGAAAAAAATCTGTCGAGCAAGGCACAGAAGGCATAGTGTTAAAGTTATCAGTGAAACGGACATAGAAATGTATCTGCCCGATGCCCCACTAAGAGACTCGAGAATTCTCTCTAAATCATTGAAATATTTGATTTATTTGTACTATGATTAATTAAACTAACTACAGATAATAGATTTTTTTAGAATAAATTCAATTAATTAATTTATTCATTCATTATGAAAGCTTTTCATTATTGGAATGTTTTTAAGAATTTGAAGCTGTTCTTATACAAGATTTTAAAACGTTACTTTTCTTTTGCTCCATAGCCATATATTATATCGCTTTGTCTAACTGATATACGGTAAGGTCAATCCCTTCATAAGAAATAGGGATACGGGACCGTTTTTTCAGATTCAACTCACGTTTGACTGGTTTTTAACAGAATTTTTAGAGCCAGATGTTATTTTTATATCCGCAAGTGTGCAGATGCTTAGGTAATAAAAGGAACACTATAATGTTTTAAGTTTTTATGCGCTTGATGAGATGAAGGGAAATTTAAAGCTTCCGTTATTGTGAAGTTAACTGGGATAGGTAATGTAAATGAAACAAACTTTAATAACTTTCTGAAAATTCAAACACAAATAAAACACAACACAATATGATTTAGTTTTCATAAATTTGTTTGAATGTGAAATACTACCCTTTATTTTACAGACTTGTGTCATTGCTAAAGTTAGTGCTATTTTGTGTTTCATTCGAAATATTTCTGTTAACAAAAGGAATACGTATGCTCTGCATTTCTACCGACACAATGCAGAAATATGCAGGTGCCTGTTCTTTATAGTTTATTTCTTCCTCGCTCTTTATTTCCACTTAGAATAATTTAGGAAAACAACACATTACTTACGAATGTTACAACCATTGATGTCAAATACATAGAAATTGAAGGAAGAATTGTTGACGGGGTCGTTGGCGCGTTCGGTCAAACAACTGCCATGCGTGGGGGTCGTGGGTTCTAATCACACCGGGACGACATGTTTATAATTTTCTTAAATTATAATTTTTAATAAGCATATCTTCCCCACGTCTGGCAACTAAGGGCATAGATGGAAAAATCATGAAGTGCATATTGCTCGTTTCGATTTCAGTCTATGAATTTCCGAATGCTCCAAGTAAAAAGTAGGTTGACGGCGAATCATTTACTGATGTTCTGTGGCTGAGGTATTACCTACCGTCAAGTGAACCTCATGCTCGCCTGTCGATATCTATTATTAATAAAAATAATATAATAATTATTAGTGGGAATATAAATAAACAGTTCATTCGAAAATATCCTACTTGTTTCTCTTATATTAAAATAAAATGTATGTAATTAAATGTGTATTTATTTATATTTGTTTGAATATGTCGAAACTTCTCACTTTATACTATAGCGCCCCCTAGTGAGCCTTAAGTTTAAAAGGTTCAGATTTTTTAGGTTATTGAAGCAGTCTAGGACGAGGGTTATGGTGGGATATTCCCCTTTATAGATCTATAAAGAAGTCCGCGATGGCATATACCTATCTTTTAAGGATAACTTACTGTACGGATTATATCTTCTAAAAAAATTGTCATGTACAATGCGGTAATTGGAAAGCTACATATTTAGACGGATACAGTACTTTTACACCATATAATTTAAATGAATATCTTAGAAGTTGAACAAAAACGCACGTAGTCGATGCATCAAGCTGATGTGACCTGACGACAGACAAAACATGTAGGCATAATATACTCTACTATTCATGCGATGCCGGGGCGGGTCGCTAGTACATAAAATAAAATAAACTAATAAAAACAACTATCATAAAAAACGAAATGTTTTTATTCTTCGGCCATAAATAATATTATATAGTCATATACCCCATCGAACAAAGCCGATATCAACACAAACAGTTTTAAATATTAATTGTATCAATTCATGAACTTGTTATTTCATAATTGCGACCATATTCTTCAGAATAAATTGAAACAGTGTTGATGCTTTAATATATTCGCTTAAATATAATGATAATTAGAGAATGTGGATATACTAGTATAATATTTAAAATGACTTTTTATGTATCATGTTCGTGTAATTATTCAGCTTAGAGCTGAACATAAGCTATTAAACGCTTATTATAAGTAACGCCAATAAGGTGCATAAAGCTAATAGTTATATTATCTATATTATAGTATGTAGGTATTCATTAGGGCACATACAGCTTAGGAACGAGCTAAAGTGCCTCTTAGATTACGTCGGGAGGATTTCACTCCACATTCAATATGGCTTAAGGGCTTTCACGGCGCCCTAACGGCTAGGAATTAACAGACATATTGACTTACGACGATTACTATCAATATTTATAAGGCTGGTAGAACTAATTGCTAATAAAACGGAAAAGGGTAATGGCTTCAGTAAAAGAAACATCCAGGAATGATAAAACTACTAAGTTTTTTCATAGATATCACAAAGATTTTTTTTTTAAATGTATCGTAATTTGGAAAGTAGAGTCAATGTATTTTAAAATCTCAAATCACAGGCAAAACCCTAACTTACTACAAGTAAGAAGACCATGTTATTTAAATAACAAATATTATTTTCCATTCACAAAAATCACCTTTTATCCAATACATTTTCAAGAAAATATTGACGTAACGCCATTTAAGTTACCGCAGCCGCGGGCGTATTTCAATGCGCAATATCTTTTTAACTAAGAACAGTGGAATATTCACAAACGTATATTAAAATACTGTACAAATGTAGCATTTTGTGCGAGTCGTAGTTTCTAGCAGTTTTAATTAAAATCGACCTGCTCCACATGTTATTTGCAAAGTCATCGTTTTGACGCTTTAATATGAATATTAGGACTTGCCAACTCGGGTTGTGATTTTACTACGATACGAACTCTATACAGCAACTTGCAATAACAAATACCTGGGACCTAGAGGCTGTTGTTCTTGAGTTCAAACTGTAATAGAAACAATTCATTAGAGGGTTATGGCCTACCCTGGTGTCTCTAGACTATGTACTATGAAGAATGACAATATTTGATTCATACTCTAAAACGGCTACTTTATTTCTTTTATTTCAGGCATGATATAGATATTATTGACAGCTATCGAAATAGATACATCAAATCCAAATTTATTTATTCATGTATCAGTAATCAGTATATACTGCGCCGAACCCAAATAAAAAAAAGAACAATACATGAAGACGAAAAGAGACTAAAATCTAGATAGACCTACTTTAATAGGTACCTACGTTGATGGTCTCATACTCGTCTGTCGATATTTCACATCAAATTAAGTAAGAACAAGCGATCCGCCCCGGCTTCGCACGAGTGCAATGTAGATGTACTATATAAAAATAATAGCCCATGTTACTTGCTGATAATGTAGATTTCTATCGGTGGAAGAATTTGAAATCTGTCCATTAGTTTTTGAGTTAAATTGTAACAAACAAACAAATAATTCCTCTATGTAATATTAGTATAGATATAGATAAATCATCAAATATCAAATTATAATTATTGATGAATATGCATAAATGTATTTGATAATTGAAAACTTATTTTTATTAAAAGTAGTAAAAATAAGTTGTCAACGTTAGTGATTATTATTAAACTAAACGTTTACTACACCGGAATTTACATATAACAATGTACATTGATTGTGTTTGAAATAAGGATAATTGAGATCATTGTGCGCTGCTGCGGTCGTGTAGGCACGTTAGCGGACCATCAGCACGGATAATTCCTAGGAGTGGGCGTTAATACAAAAAGCAGCTTTTTAAAACCGCTTTTCTAATGTTAACGAATTAGCTACTTTTCATTTACCACAAAACCAGTTAAATATATTAACTGTTCCATTCAACGATTTTCGAACGCAACGCGCGGATTAGCTCAGCGAACATTCAACGCGTAGTCGCTAACATCATCCGAAGCAGCTTGTTTATTTAAAGCAAAACCAGTTGAATTTATTAACTGTTACTAATAATTGCTGCGTAAAATCTGTTGCCATTACTGCAAACCAGTTAATAAAATTAGCAGTTTCATTTCGTTAGCACAAAAACCGTCAACGATCCACCTCTAATAATTCCATAGTAATTTTCCCGTAAGAGAAAAAAGTAAACAAGGCAATGGTCGGCTATTAGATATCTTTTTATTTCGGTTGTTTAGTGACTAGCGAGATTTTCCCTTGGGGTCGTTTCTTTTGTTTATCCCTTAGAAGTTTCTTTTCGTAATTGTAGATGGAGTAAAAAGGCAGCGGCATCACTGTTGACGGGACTGGCAGGAGGTCTGTAAGATAAAGGGATTTTAGTTAAATGTCATGTCAATTTGTTGAATATTCAAGGTCAAATATCAATAGATCGTGAGGCTGTTGAAATGTCTTAAGAGGATATATAATAGTTCTGTCAGAAGCCAAGCATAAAGGGAAGTGTTTAACTTATGGTCGACACTTGCGCATTCACATAACAATATTTTTTTTTGTGTTAGATATCGACAGACGAGCATGAGGTTTACTTAATGGTAGGTGATACCTCAGCCACAGAACATCAGTCAATGATGCGCTGTCGACCTACTTTTTACTTCGAGCATTCGGAAATCCATAGACTAAAACCGAAATGCGCAATGTGCACTTCACGGTTTTTCCATCTATGAACGGTGTTTCGTTACCCGGTCGGAATTTCGATATTCCACCCACACGATCAATGCCTGAAGTTACCAGATGTAGGGAAAACATGCTTACAGAAAATTATAAACATGTTGTCCCAGTGATATTCGAACCCACGACCCACGATGCGCACGGCAGTTGTTCTACCGAACGCGCCAACGAGCCCGTTATAAATTATGACAAAGCTACTTGTTTTCATCGCCTAAGAGATAAAATCAGTGACAGATGCGTTTTTTTATAAATATCCTAGCGATCAACCCCGGCTGCGCACTTTGCAAAGTAAATGTAGGTACTATACACAGAATTAAAATCGCTCCAGTAGTTTCTGAGTTAAATCGTAACAAACAAACAAATCTTTCCTCTTTATAATATTAGTATAGATATCAAGTATCACCATACCTATTGTTTTTTAATTCTGTTCATAGGTGTAAAAGCATAAAAAATAAGCAGATATAGTTACTCTCGTCTTTGTAATATTAAATACTAGCAATGCGCCCCGGCTTCACTGTAGATGTACTATATACAAAAAATAGTTTATGTTACTCGCTGATAGTGTAACTTTCCATTGGTGAAATAATTTTTAAAATCGGTCCAGTAGTTTTTTTGAATTTATTCATGACATACAAAAATAAAAATTCTTTCTTCTTTATAATATTAATATAATAATATTATTATTAATTATTAGTTATATACAGTTGTGGTCATATAATTAAGAACGATTTTTAGTTTCAGAGAATTTCTTATCAAACGTGTGATATTTTTGTGTTAGATACTACCCAGAAGTTATTTGTTGAATTACGGAAAAGGCATATGAAAAAAGCTCACTAAATTACGAAAAACGATATAAAAAACATGCAGATTTTTTGACTTATGTACATTTAATAAAAATAGTAACAATTTACATAGAAACGAAACTGGACAAATAATTAAGAACGACCCAAAAACTATTCGATAAAATTGTATCAAATGAAATTTTAGTTAATAAAGTTACACTATACAGGATCACTTGCGATACATAGTACAAATGGATACCTTTTAAGCCTAAAATTAATACTTATTAGTATATCCACAGCTTTTGATATCGACATGATTGACTCTATAATTATAATATTTTCAACAGAAATAGAGTTCCATTCTTCTAAAAATTTCCGCGTATAGTTCTCTTAAACTGCTACATTGCCTATTTGATACCCTTTTCTTAACCTCACACTAAATGTTCTCAATGGGATTTAAATCCGGGCTATAAGATGACCACTCTAAGACAAAAACAAATTGTGAGTCGAAGAATTCCTTTACTGTGTGCAGTATGTTTAGGGTCATCGTCGTGCTGGAATGTCCAAATGACAGGCAGTACGTCCTCAGCAAAGGGTAATATTGTTTACTCTGGTATAGTTTTGTACTGGAATTGATCCGTGTTTCCTTCTATGAGCCTAACAGGTCCGATTCCATGGCCAGAAAAGCACCCCCAAATATTCACATGTGGACTGGCATGCTTTAACGGTACTTTTCTGAATTGAGGGTCAAATGCTTTATTCGAAGGGCGTATGACGCATTGGTTGCATCACAGAAAAACCTATTTGTTTTAGTTTCATAAGAGAAAAGGACATTTTTCCATTATCTGACTGTCCAGTTCTCATATCTTATTGCAAATTCAAGACTAGCATGTCTAAGGCGCGATGTCAACGTGAGTATCTTCCGCGCTATCCTTCCAAACAAACTTTCTTCTAACAAACGCCTTTGTGCCGTGCGTATCGAGGTTGCCGAGAGGTTGCTCTCGCCAAAAAAATATTTTTTTATGTCATTGGACCCTTTAAATGGAAACTGCTTGACCAAAAGAACTATCTTTCTATCCACTCGAGGAGATGTCTTCCTCTATTTAAACCCACGCGGTCAATTTGAAATAGTTTCATATGTTCTAAAATGCTTAACAGCATGGAAAACCATGGTTTTGGAGCACTGAAGATGGTCTGCTATCTTTTTATACGACCAGTTGTTCTCGCGAAGTTTTATTATAACTATCTTATTCTAGACTTATCACAACTTTAACTTTTCCCATTGTTTTATAGGAAATAAGCACGATTTATTATTTTTACAACAATTAATGTTGCCAAAGTTATACTAAAGGTAACCAAGCCCAAAGGTTTTCTTTATTAAAATTTCAAAAATCTTTAAAATTATTCAGCGTTCTTAATTATGTGACCAGCCAGTAGGGGTACGACCTACGTTCAGGTACTACATTTATGTACCATATAAAACTTATCTGGATTTTTTTTTAAATTACTCATGTGCATAATTAATGTACAAATAGTATGGCAATATTTTGCAATACCATAAAAAATAAAAGAACGTAATTGCGTTATGTTTTGCGACGCTGTTTGTAAAAAATGTTGTCTTCATGTAAGCGTTCTTAATTATATGACCACAACTGTATATTAGTGTAGAACTGATATAGATATACATATTTGACAGTAGTTTCCAGAATTAAAATATCTGAATTGATTAGAGACTATAATGAGAAGCGATAACAAAAGTACTTCCTCGGGTTTAAAATTGAATCAAAACACTATAAAAACGGGTTTTTCTCAAGTTAATGGAATATTGTTATTTTTAAAGTTTCTCGCGCTCGCTAAGCGTTTATTGCGGAACTTGGCACATCATTGCCTGTTAACTGCCCTGTTTGTTTGTTTTGCTTTAAGAATAGTTTAATTTTTAAAAGAATAATACATTGCAGTCGGAACATTTCAATGTTGTATTACTTTATTCCCACTGTGTTGGCCGCGTGAAAATATTGGAACAGGAAACAAGGAAAGAACTTGGAATTTGTCTGACTTTCAAATACCTCGGTGTAAGAATTATATCTTTATTTGAACGGTTTTCTTCTAAGCTACTCAGTCTGCTTTTTAGACATTATCTTATAATTAATTTACGAAATAAAAACTGTTTTAATCTGTTCAAAAATTTACTTCGAGTATTCGGAAATCCATAGACTATGAGCGAAACGCGCAATAATCAGAATCGGAATTTCGATATTTCGCCCACTCGTTTAATTCCCAGAAGTGGGAAAACAATGCTTATAAAAAAATATAAACGTGTCGTCTCAACGGGATTCGAACCTGTGATACGGAGTGCAATGTAGGTGTTCTACCAAACGCGCCAACGAGCCAGTTTAAATGACACGCAATAAATACTTAAATGAAGTTAGAGCATTTGACCCTGGCCCGATCTGACAAGGTTGCAAGCTGTGTTTGTATTCGTATATCAGCGTGTAAGGCACATCGCAGACACGGATTTTTTTATAAATAATACTTCTATTCGTCTCCTTTCAAGGATTCGTATTCTTCTTTAATTGATATTTTTTTTAATTGAAATATATCAGTCGTGTAGATTCCGGTCTTACAAGGTTGCAAGCTGTGTTTGTATTCGTATATCAGCGTGTAAGGCACATCGCAGACACGGATTTTTTTAATAAATAATACTTGTATTCGTCTCCTTTCAAGGATTCGTATTCTTCTTTAATTGAATTTTTTTTTAATTGAAATATATCAGTCGTGTAGATTCCGATCTTACAAGGTTGCAAGCTGTGTTTGTATTCGTATATCAGCGTGTAAGGCACATCGCAGACACGGATTTTTTTATAAATAATACTTCTATTCGTCTCCTTTCAAGGATTCGTATTCTTATTTAATTGATATTTTTTTTAATTGAAATATATCAGTCGTGTAGATTCCGATCTTACAAGGTTGCAAGCTGTGTTTGTATTCCTATATCAGCATGTAAGGGACACCGCAGATACGGATATTTTTTATAAATACGTCTCCTTTCAAGGATTCGTATTCTTCTTTAATTGATAAATTTTTGAATTGAAATATATCGGTCATGCTGATGGTATTTTCAGTCATTTAAAAAGAGATAGGATGGGATTAAAATTAGCTTTAATTTATTATTAATTAGCCAGATTGATATTACATAATATGTATATCGCATTGGGCTTTAGAGTGACTTCCTTTCATACATTTTAGTATTCTATACTTCCTTGCCGTGAAACTTTTTAAATGCACACAGGTGCAAAACAGATTTTATAGAGCATATTGTTTTCAGCTTATTAATATTTTAAATTAAATAAAGTGAAATTTATATTTTCTTAATCGAAGTTGTATAAATAACACATATTATTGAAATGTATAAACGAGTTAAAATTTTGAAAGTGCAGGATATCTAAATAAGTAGCGAATGCAGTTTCAAGGTAAACAAACTTTATTTGTTAACAAAAACTTAGTTAAAACGATTACATTATTACCTGCTTAAAAATAGCAGACAAAAGTGAAGACAATTTATCTTTTCAAAGAGATTAAGTTAACTTCTGATAACATATCTTTAGATTTGTTTGGTAACATTCAGCGATTGCTTCAGCCTCTACCGATATTATTTACCGATATAATATGTACTTCTATGTCAAGATCAAAAGCTAGGTTCTAACAGCAGTCAAATATCAATGAAGCAACAAAGATGTGAAATATAAATTACTAGCGACCTGCCCCGGCTTTGCACGGAAAGATAAAGACAAACGAAGAGAAAAAACATATTCGATGATAGGTTTCAGTCGGTTTGATTTCTGCCAACATCTTGAACAATTATCATCATATTTCTACAAATAATCACTCTATCTATTGATCAAAACTGCATTAAAGCCTGTTGCGTGGTTTAAAAGATACAAGCGTACATACGGCGGGAAGTGAAGTACCTAAAGAGTATCTTGGTAGTATTATTTCACGTTTAACTAATGTAATAAATTACTTTATAATAAGTAAAATAAATAATATAATAATACTTTATAATAAGTGAAATAATTACTTAAGATAGTGTCCCATTTCGGAGACTGGCTATATTTTTTTACAGGAAAACTTTTTAAAATAAAATTTTTTACAAAGAAAAAGAAAGTTATTGTCTGGCTAGGAGGTTATGACGGTTTACTTGTTTGTATAAAAATGGTGTCATTTAAAATAATTAACAAAGTATGGAACTCATGTACACAATGTATCTTATACTTTAATTGCATGTGAACTTTGCCTTATATTACAACAACAGGTATAAAGTTCGATACCAAGGTTACTTTGAATCCCTTTTACTTAACAGGTTTATATTACCGCGTAATAAGGGCATATGTCGCAACGGGGTCAGAGTAACAAACTTGTAAGAATCTGTCACAGATTAAAATAGAAATGTTAACTAAAAATATTTTTCGATAAATTGAATACCATTATTTTACAATGACTTTTAAGTTACATAACGTGCTAGCGATCTATTATTGAAATCCATTTCAGAGATTATCACTTATAGACACACAAAATAAATATTTCTTAATTATATTATTTGTAGTTTTAACTCTACGCAAATGTAAACTTGAACTCTACCATTTGCGTTAAATAGGAACGTAATAAACATAAAATATGCTTGGTTTGTAATAATAAATATGGTCTGCGATAGGTAGTTTAGTATAATAACATAAAACTCAACAATGCCATATCGTAATTTTAAACAATCTTCTATTTTGCTCTATTACGCTAAGTTCACAAGGAAGTGTCACTAAAATTATTTTTCACGCCGCATATTGCAAAATAATAATTTCTGCCTCAGTATACGTTACATGCAAACCTTATCTAAACATGCAATGCAGCAATAAATGCTATTAATAAAACAAATATTGCGGCCGCTAATTAAATAAATAAACTCTGGGCCATAGTTCATTTTAATTATAATGGTCGTATTAATAATTTCTAATTAACTTCAACAAATCGGTAGTGAATAATTGTAACATAATGATGATTTATCATTGCTTTTATTTGTGGAATTATAGAGATGTCTAGTTGTTTTAAAATTAGATTATTTATGTCTTTTATTAAATAAAAATCTCACCAGGTTTTAAAATATTATCGGGGTCACGTCTGTACAACATTGCTAAGCTCCATGCGAAAAAATTACCAAATAACACGAAAAACAAATAAAAATTCATCCTTCAAATGGCACGTATATACCAGGATCACAGAACACGACAGGAGGTTATATTTCAACCTGTATTTATTTGACACCCTTCCGTGTCGCGGCGAGCGCCGTACACGAATAGACTCGAATAAAGTATCGAATGTATCGGTGACATTCTCGCTACAGCCTGCTGGCATTGCGAGCTCGAAATCTAATATGAATACGCTTTTGGTAAATACGTTTTGGGTGTTGGCTGAGATCACAGTTCCGTAAATAATGCCAGGCATGTGCCTAATAAAATCGAGCTGCAATTCGAGTCGAGGTGAGGAAGGATCTCTAGGTATTCGGAGTTGCATTGCTGGCATGTTGACTGCGGAAGCTGCGAATTACTTCGATATTGAGTGAAGGTTTGTGGCAAGAAGTTTGCTATAGTAATATACTGAATCGGTGAGACAGACGTCTTAGACTATGCGCTGCATCGCTATTAGAATTTCACTTTAAAACCCGGTTATTAAAAATACCTCTGCAAAACAATGATAATATTATAATTGAAAATTTTATAGTAATTACTTTAGTATCTAAATAATAGACTGTTATTTAATAACAGATATTTACTTCTGTTATTATTGAGCTGTGCTGAGTAATGCTGGATGCTATTGCATTAGCTAGAAAAGGTAGACTGATTCAGAAAATATTATCCTCTCAGTATGTTCCTAGACAATCTATATGAAAGATTTTATTTTTATACCGAAGAAGGGACAAAATAATAGATAGCTAAAACTGTAATGGTATAATTTATATTATCATAGGAACCATTGACGTCTGAAACACCAGAGAGCTTGGTGAAAGTGCCTGAGAGGACTGTAAAGTAGGCGTAATGCGATGTTAGAAGGTTTTGCTCGAAGGACCATTAAATCGGTTTAGTATAATCACTGTGCCAATTAGTTCCATATAATAGTTGTGTATTTCGATATATCGAGGAGTTGAGGGTGCATCTATTATATGGTGATCTTGGTACAAAAAGTCATTTTTATACTGTGACATTTTGTGCTCAAAGTCAACTAAAATATATGTTTATTCCTCAATAATAACCAATAGCAAAAATTTACAACTTTCAAAAGGTTGTGATGAAGAGGTGATGATTTGTGGTGCTTTCTTAACTAGCCACAATACTGGTTTTCAGCTCTAAGATGAGACTTAGGACTAATAGTGAAACAGTGTTTTAAATATAACTTTTAGCAAAATAAAAAAAAATACAAATATAATAACATTAGGATACATAATGATAAATAATCATTGACAGTATATTGTTGATCGAAGTAAATAATAAATTGTATAATCGTTCTAGAATCATCAAATCACAAGTTTCGTCATAATATTTGTATGCAATATATAACTAATTACACACATTACACACTTGAGTTGGATCAATAGAGGAACCTTTCAAAGTGTAAATTAGTTCGGCAATAGTTGGGGAGCCGTGGCAAGACAGGCGATGCACTCAATTGGTGGAATATGCAGATGAAGTTGGTTAAATTTCGAGAGTTTTCTAACAGTAGTGTGAGATAAAGGTTGGTCGATGGTAACAAAATAATTAAAATAAAGGTGCCTATGACTAAAACAAATATGTCTTGTAAGACTGACTTATTTGTGTAATTGAGGGAAATGTATCTGCAAACTGTCTTGTGTAGAAATGTCTATAGGCAACTATGTTTTTTTTTTATTTTAGATATCGACAGTCGAGCGTGAGGTTCGCTTGATGGTATATGATACCTCAGCCACAGAACATCAGACAATGATGCACTGTCGACCTACTTTTTACTTCGAGCATTCGGAAAATCCATAGACTGAAACCGAAACGGTTTTTCCATCATTAACGAACTGTTGTTCATTTCCCGGTCGGAATTTCGATATTCCTCCCACCCGATCAATGCCCGAAGTTACCAGACGTGGGGAAAACATGCTTACAGAAAATTGTAAACATGTGGTCCCGGTGGGATTCGAACCCACGACCCATTGATGCGCACGGCAGGCGTTCTACCGAACGCGCCAACGAGCCCGTTGCGATAAATACTAACCGGTGAGTTATTTGCAGGATAAGTAAGTATCGGTTCGGAAATATCGACCCAAATGTATTTTTCCATCCGTATAATGAATTATATTAACTAAATTGTGTTAAATTCGTGTGCTAAGCGATTTGCTGTAATTGAAAACATTTTCGTTTCAATACTTCAAGTTTCTTTACAACACTCATTTGAACAAACAGAAAGTTCAGAAACAATCAGGCTACAATTTACAGTGCAATTCACTTCTAAGAAATCGCTTTAACAATTTCTTGAAAACACGCAAACGTAATGGATTAAGGTCACCCATATAAGATTTTGTACTTCTTATAGTATAAAAGAAAGGTAAACACAGATATCGATCTGTTGTTGGCCTTTATGTCTAACAAGCATTGCTCTGTAATAACGCGCGTCTTCCTATCATGATAAAGTATATGTTACAAAATTAATGCCATCAAAAACATAAATTGTAAAAAAAGCCAAGTCTTGTAACTCAGTTCTTCTATCGTAAAAAGTTGTGAGATCCATATAATACCAAGTCGGTCAATTTATTCAGTCTCTACTGAAGGATCCTTCTGTCTTAAGTTATTACGTAATTAGCTAACCTAACAACATCTTATAGTGATCATATCAATACCAATATTAAAAATCTTTGATGTTTAAAATAAATAGATTTTTAGATTCTCGTAAGTTATTATTATTGAACGTGTAATATATTCTTACGAGTAATACATATCCTCAACATAACCTTGTATTTATAGCGTGACGTCATATCGATATTCAATATATATATATATTATCAATATAAATTCATCAATACTACTATAATCAAATCTATGGCAAAAATAAAAAAATCTAAATCGTAACCGTAGTCCCTACTATACGTGTGTATTACAACTCAGGTTGTTATTTCCTTGATATGATAAAATATATTAATAACATATTTGAACGTTTAAAACTTGTTGGATTATTAGGCTCTCTAGAAAGAGACGTAGGCAGCCTCTTACCCTAAGCTATTCATATGATAGAAAGGTACCGCTATGAGTACTCAAGTACCCAAAACGTTTTTAAAAATAGAATGAGCAGAAGGATTGTGAAGAATACCATAGAAGCATGTAAACATTGCGGCGAAAGCCAATGTCCAGCCATTTCAATTCGGTGCAAAATTGGGTGAAATGGTCACATTTATGTAATCCGAAAATGTAACGAATGCACAAGCTGAGCAGACGGTCTAGTTTATTTAAAAGATCCTCAGTCAGGTCAGGGTAAACTACATCCGCATAATCTAGGATAGGGAGCAACATCGAATTTACCAAAACCTACATTAAGTTCTGTGGTTTTTAGAATAAATAACAATTTTGATTTCGATTTTTTTATTTTTGTATTATAATTATTTTATTAAGTAAAATATTATTAAAAAAATATTGATAGCATCCATTAATAAAAAAAAATCCTTTTTTATATGTATATTTTTTATAAAATAATGGAGATGCGCTAGCAGAAGCAAGGGTAATAACCATCACTGAAGGCACTAAAAATCAGTGTTGTGGTTTTGGACTAACGTACGAGTATACTGAGTGTTTCACCATTCCAGGGATCACCATTCGATTTCATTTTAACTTATCTATTGTTGTTATGTATGTATGGCGATTTCTTTAACAAATTCGTTTCTATTCTTTTCTACATGAGAATGTGTGTTTTTTTGGTCATTGGTTTGTCCTTTTTTCATGCTAAATCAGAGAAAAACATCAAGATGATTTTGCATAGGGATAGTAGAATGCCAGACAAAACCTTTGACGAATCATAGTATAAAATAAACAAGCTTACGAAGAGTTTGGAGCGCGACAAGTGTCATCCCACCTACACACTGAGTCACTTGTATGAGTATGGGATGATCTCATGGCACCTGTATATGGTAAAACAACTATAACTGTTTTTGAAGTATATCCGTATTGTTTGTTTGTATATTTTGTCACAATATTCATTCTGTATCTTGCCGTTTAACATAATTATAATGATATTTTTTTTGATCTACACAATACTACTCACAATCTACACTAATATTTTAAAGAAATATTATATGTACCTATCCGTAAATAATTATTGGTTTAAGATCAACACAAGTACCTACCATACATTTAAATTAAAATAAAAAACTTTTTTCATAAAAATAAATATTAATTAATACTTATACATACCGTAAATTGTATAATTATTGTGTCACCTTCAGAAATATTTAATACTTTAACTAAGTATAAACTCAAAAGTCCTCTAAAATATAACTCACTAGCAACATTTTTAAAATCGATACAGTAGTTTTTGAGTTTATTCATAACATAAAAAAATACAAATCTTTCCTCTGGATAAAAAATAAACTGGATTAGCTGTACTAGAACATGTCAGATTACTATCAGTTAGCTGCCAAATGATATTTGTGATCTATATATATATAAGCAACTCTTTTTTTCTTAGTTATCGATAAACTTGAAAACTACTGGACCGATCGGCATGATACCATGACCATTCGACGCGGAATTAATTGTAGAAGGTTTTAGGCTATTCATTTTTTGAATTCCATCAACACTTTACCATTTTT
This sequence comes from Anthocharis cardamines, assembly GCA_905404175.1. Classification (NCBI taxonomy): domain Eukaryota; kingdom Metazoa; phylum Arthropoda; class Insecta; order Lepidoptera; family Pieridae; genus Anthocharis; species Anthocharis cardamines. The sequence goes on along the minus strand of FR989957.1, from coordinate 2,873,847 downwards.
TTTCAAATTTATGTGGATAGTTCATATTCGTCTATACTTTACAATTCGCCCAACAAAGCGGGCGGGCGGGGACGGCTAGTAATATATAAAATTGTAGTTAGTTATTATCTTGTAGAAAACAGTGTAGGAGAAACACCCAACTAATTGAAAACTTATTTATTTTTTGAATGTAGTTTGAAAGTGTATGTTCTTGATGCAAGTTGAAGCGTTGAATACTATACATTATACTGAAATAGAATAAAAAGTTTCAGTCTGCTAGCTTTGTGTAAAATTAGCAGACTGAATTGAAGAGAGAGCTAAAGCGTTTAATTCATGGTATACATATATGTATATAGCCAACTTATTTACCCAGAGATAGCTAAAATACTGTTACCTACTATGATCTATTTGTTTACCTAACTGTGAAAGTTTGTTCATATTATACAAAATTGTGTAGTAGGTAGTATGTACCGGAGGTTCTAGGTTTGAATCTTAGGAAAACAACGTATCATTCCCAACTAAAGGATTTGGGAATTTACTTTATTTATATATAATATAATTTCTGAAATTACTGAAACGGTTCTAAAAATTATAAGAAAATAGTCTATTTTTGTGATTAAAGTATGTTAAAAATGTCAATATTTGTAATAAGTCAGATTGAAAAGATTGATTGGCCAAACGTATTGATTTCTTTACTTTACATCTGTATAAATAAAAATCAGTTTAAGTATGTTTGTATTTTATGCCCTCTTAAACTATTCATGATGAAACTTGGTGATTCTGCTTACGCCCGTGAAGATTCCTGTCCCAAAAAATAAAATAAAAAAAGAACTCGCTAGATGGATGGGGCCTCAGAACATCCTCTACGTGGTGTAGCTAGATTATATTATAATAGTTAATCTTTGTTATAAATAGTGCTATAAATGTCCTCTGTCTATTAAGGTTCTGTAAAATTCTGTTACAATACAGGTTTTCTTCTTTGTGGGATTCAGATAGTCTGGAATTGTATTTTAGGCCAACCTATTATTAAAAAAATACTTTTTATTTTTTTAATAAATTAAGAATTAATATTTTTTTCCACCTCTGCCTCCACTTCCGCTAACTTCCGCAACCGCGAGGCAAATCCCATTCCCTAAAATTATATAAGAATATAAATTTAACTAATATTAAGATAATGATGACCTTGTTCTGTAAGTCATTATTATTTTTGATTAAAATAAAATAATCCTAATAAAAGAAAACCCAAACAAAAGCAAAATATATTACTAAAACAAAAGGGTTAATATCCAAACAAGCAGTTTCAAATCAAAATACTTTCATTATCTCTGTTTGAAGGACAAAATTTCTCACATAATATCAGACTACAGGTGCAAATTACAGCCCTTAGGGCGAGAGGACCCTTGTATCATAATACAACATATATCGCGCCCAATTTACTGTGACCCCTAGACAAGACTCCGCAGTTACGAGACTATATTGTATTTGATGTATTTCATCGGACATGGGAGTTCATATTAAATTGGTGGTAACTTGCGGGGATATGGCTACCAGGGGAAATAAGAGAGTGTCGCGTGGTAAACTTATAGTGCTGCGAGCCAGTTATAACGCGGATATGTTGTGTTTGTGAAAGATTTTATTTGAAGACCGTAATTGATTCGGGAAATAACTGAAGGAATTTAAGCTGGTTAAAATAAGGTAGGGTTTAGCGTAACCCCCCGGTGCTACGGCCGTGTGCACGTTTTATGAACTAAAGCCTGATATTTATCCCATAAATCCGTCGAGGTAAACTTGATTTATAAACAAAAATAGACGATATAACTACTACCTTCGTTGCGCTGTGGGGATAAAATTGTTGCCAGACTTGAATGTGGTTTTCGTTACTGATAAAGTTATTGAGACTTTTGTGTTATTTATTTCTTTTAATCAAGATTATTATCGTTAACAGTCCGTTATGAGAAAAATAAAATTTGAAACGTAAAGTAAAAAATAGATTTTGTTTAAAAAAAATAACTATATTTTTCTCCTTTTTAAATCTGTCCTAATTTTGTATGTCATATAAGACCACCTCTGCCATTATTATGATGGTCATAATATAGGTTACAGAAAGAAAATCCTGTAAAACATGGAGAACGAGCTGTTCAAAATGGATAGATCGGACATTTGGCGAAATAAATACAACGGATCTTCATTCAAAAATGACCCCTAGTTACAAGGATAGAGATCTCTTTTTCTGTAGCCAGGAAATGGCGGCGTGTTTCAAAATGTAATGAAAAGCGAACTAACATTTTTATAGGGGGTTTGAACGACTCTCGGAGCGGCAGCGAACGTTTTACATTTAAGGAATCCTCATTCTATTATATGCGGCGTAACACATCGGCTTTTATGTGAGACAAGTATCTTTATTTAGCTTGTGCAACGTTTATTCATTTAAATTCTAATGTGGTAAATTACGAGTGAAATTCAGTGTTTACCGGATTCTATTACCGCAAGTTTTACAGCTTGATTGTCATTAAACTTGAAACGATTTCTGTTTTAATTGTGCGATAAAATGTATGTAGGTATACATACCTGCACAGATTTAACATATCAACTATAACAACAACAAACATACATTAAACGTGAGGAAAAGGCGACCTTATTCCAATACTGTTTTAATTATGAATGTATTATCGTTTTTCATTTAGGTCCTAATTACACGTTTCCGGCGATTTTACGAATGCTGTGTGCGAGAGATGATTCGCAGGATCGCGCGTTTCAGCTTTGCATCGAGCTTCCTAAAAGCGCCTTGATCGTTGTAGAGTTTCAAAGTGTGCGGTTTGAAGTGTTCGGACGATCGAGCGATTAACAACTAAATCCCCAGTCGCCGAAGCTAAAATTAGCGTTTGTGCCTTGATCCTTACTGTTGCTTTCATTTCATATGCACAGTTTGTATTAAATGTACTGTAGTTGTATAAACAGATAGGTTATTAATAACTAAAATATCTATTCGGGTAAAAAAACTAGGAGATTGTGTGACAGATATTGTCATACGAGTGTGATACGTTCAGTATAACCAAAACGTTACACTGATGCCACAATATATCAATTAGTTATGCACCGTTGACCTGTTATATTTTAAATATTTGGAAATCCATGGACAAAAACCCAAGCAAGCACGGCTCACGGTTTTTCATTTATGAACGAGTTTGAACCCGTGACCCATCTTAACGCACCAACGAGCACGTCTTAGTTATGACATATGAAAAATTGGAAAATGTATGTCTTTTACTGTACTGTAACCTATTATCAGACGAGCCCTAAGTAGCCATAAGGTTATGTCTGTGTGCACAATATTTCAATAAAACAAAAAGCGGACATCAAGAACAAATGTCACGCTGCATTCAAACGGTGCCCTATCAAAACGTCACGTCTTCGCTCATACGTCGCCAAATATATTTCCAATATTTGCAGGCGGCGAATGTAATAGTGACTATTTTGCGGTTCCTTTTTGCCTATTTTTTACGAGCGCCGGTCGATATTACGCCGACATATGGCCTCGAGGTCGGTTATTATTTTTCGTGCGACGTTGATTTCACTGAGTCTCGTATTATTGGACATCATCTCGTGTGTACAGCGTGTTGAAGGGACCTTTATGTTATTGTATTCTTTCGATTAAGAGCTTTTCTATATAAGAAAAAAGTGTAAGGGATAGTTGAATGTTCAAGCAAAGCAATGAGTATGCGGATTGTCATTCTTATGTCAACGTGACATTTGATAATTTAAACGCACCGCGTTACACGGATTCAAATTTCGGAACTACCATCAGCGGTAGATACTTTCTTGATATTGCAACATAACGGTATGGCTTTGAATACCGGTATTTTAAAGTGCTTTCAGCAAACTGATTTTCTGGTTTTGGACCCGTAATTATATATTTTTTATTTAGAGGGGACAAACAGACAAGCTTTTCACCTGATGGTAAGCGATTTCTTTATTTCAAACGTATATCCATCAAAAAACAAACTATATAAAATAGGTTTTAAGTAGATAACACATCTTAAACTATATGTAACCTAGATATTATTTGCTGTTCCCGCTGCGGTGAACACTTTATATCCTATTTTTAATAATAAAAAGGGCAATTAATAGTATGCAAATGGTAAAAACTACACGAATAAGGTCATCGTTGTATGGAAAGAGGTCAAGATTGCTTCTGCAGAATATTATTAATATATGCATGTAGTGCAATTTTATAATATCAAATTGTTATATTATGTTACTACTAATGAAAAAGATGGGTCGTGGGTTCGAATTCCACCGGGACGACATGTTTATAATTTTCTGTAACCCGTTTTCCTCACGTCTGGTAACTTCGGGCATTGATCGGGTGGGAGGAATATCGAAATTCCGACCGGTTAACGAACCACCGTTCATAGATGGAAAAACCGCGAAGTGAAAATTGCGCGTTTCAGTTTCAGTCTATGGATTTCCGAATGCTCGCTTAAAAAAATGGATAAATAAAACATCGCGCAATATTTACTTTGAATAAATAAAAGTCATCCTGAATCATTTGTAATATTCAATTTTCCCTCTCGAATCAAGTTCAATTTATTAATTACAAAGAGGGTTCCTAACGAGCCTCTCAAAAATTCTCCACATAGAATCTCATTACAAGTGACTTTCATGTCACAGAATTCGATTTGAACTTCAGAAGTTTTGCTCATGACAAGAAAACAGTGTAATTGCGTAAAAGTTGCTACACGAAATATTGGATTAATCCGAATCTTTTGCAATTATTTTGTCATCTTCAGGTTATAATATGATTATTTATGCAAACCCTTATGCAATACGAGTCCAATATAATTTATCGGTTTTTACTTAATTTTATACCTATTTCTATTAATCGTACCGAAATATATAGCGTGGCGCTACAGTCTGGACATTAATTCAACACACTATAAGTAGTAGTGTTCGTGGTATAATAATTGATATACTGGTTTCCTCGATAAACAATATATGTCAATGACTGGTTTATAAAAAAGTGTCTTATTATAATTTCTTTACTATTCAACCGCTTTTAGAAGAGCAAGCCGTGCTCCGGACAAAAAGCCTCTTCCTTGTGTTTTTTTTCGTTTAATGTAGTGTTTTTGCAACATGTAACTAATAAATTAAACAACATTGATGTAGTAAATCTTAATATGTCCATTGTAGCGTAAATCTTATTATACATAGCGTTAATATAATTTTAGTACATCATTTTCACGAAACAGTTAACTATTTATTTTGCGCACAGTGCAAACCTGCTATGCTATGCTAAAGCATTCCTCTGACTTCATTTACTAAGATCAGTAAAGAAATGATCAGCCCTTTCTATTTATAATATTATATTCATTTCTTTCTTTGTTTTTTTCTTTTTTATTAATTGCCGCTCAGCAACAGTAGTTGTTAAGCGATTTTCTCTTCTTCGGTAATTCATGACCATTTGAGTAACGGAATCAATTTCAATTCGGCATGCATTGTTAAATTCAATATTTTGTTAAATGTTTATTTCATTTTCTTATGTAAAATTGATAAAACGACACAAGTACTAAAATTTAATCCCTGTCATGAAGCATGCTGAATTGTTAATGGATCAAAAATAATCCGAACGATGCAATCAAGCGAATAAATCTTTGGCTGAGCGACGCATGAATTTTGAGTGGTGATTGGCAAAATGATTGCAGTTTATTTGACAAGCGAAATCTGTTCCTTCCTCATCGAATGGCGGAAAATAAACTAGCCACTTCACTAATGGAACATGGAACTTGCATTTAGTGAATTGGGTACTTTCTTTATTATTATTGATGTGGTTGTATCGAGTAAATGTTAAAGGTTGTGATAAAACAGGAAGGACAAGGAGACGTTAAGGAATTTTATCAAATAGAATAGTTGATATTTTTTTTGGTTCGTTAATCTAGTGGGATACAATGACTGTGACTATTGCTAGGTATTATCTCTTTTTTTAATATTTTATGACGGCATTAATTAAAAAACAGTTATGTTCTATAAGTACACGTTGATATAATGGTAAAATAAATTTTGGTATTTTAAAAGAGTAACTATAGAAGTTTCTGCCGTCTCTTTTAGATAAAAGCAACATTTCAATAGATTTCCGTAGATTTAAAATAAAAAACTGACAAATAAAAAATACTTGTAGGATTTTTTTCGAATATTTGAATTTCAATTGATTATTATAGTTCCCTGGACCGGCGGACCCAGGTAGGCTAGTTAGACGATCAGTCACATCGACGAGAGAGTGTGATTGGTAAGAAAAAAAAGGGGTGCGGATACATAGTAATTCATAAAGAATAAAAATATATAATCCTATTGCACTCTTTAATATTATGTTACTGCGAAAACTTACAACATACTATGTAATATAAATGTACCCTCAATTAATCTCTCAACCTGATTAAGACCATCGCCTCACCTCGTGTAAACAACCATCTCATCCCAACACCTAAAACTTTAATAACAAACAGGATCCCGAACAAGTTGGAACAAATAAATGCAAATACCGTAGTTCCACATGTCTGCACGACATTACGGACGATATTAGTTGGCAACTCGTTAACCGTACTTACGGAAATTTAGCCGGGTTCTATCGCACCATTTTGTCCGATTTATTGCGAACACCTATGCTCTTCTCACGGCCTAAGGACATTGCATTTCTTGCTCTATTAATTAATAAGATCCATTTAAAGGTGTGTGTAGGTAATATCATCTGATTTAAATATACTGACAATTCAATGTTCAGTTTCAACATCTTTATTTTAACGTGGATATTCGTCTTGGATACGAGCATGTTATAAAGGACTCTTGTGCTAGCCGTAGTCCTACCGACTAAGACCCCACGATGTTCCTCAGGTCGATAGCTGCCGGGGAGACTGGTACGTCCAGAGTACTCGTCTAGCTTCGATGGCCGTATTTTAGCCCCTTCATCTCGATGCTTCACCGACAAGAATTCAGTTCAATGCACACACAAAAGTCAAGGATGTAGGATCCTCAAGTAGTGGACTTCAAGCAACGAAACTATAAATACTACGTAAATAATGTTTACTAAGACTATTTTGAGTGTATAAAATAAGTAGCCTGCTAAGAAATGGAGTTTATAATATTTCACTAATGTTTATTCTGTCGAAATGCGTGAAAATCGCGTGACAAGTTAACATTATTCATGCGAGATTTCTCGTGATTTTAAGTGAATATAAATTGACAATTTCTTAAGAATATACAATGTTCCGTTTACGTTAATTTTTCAACTGGACATAAACCGTTGTTGATAAATAATGTTATTTTTCTGTCATCTCCCTATTGATATAGTGATACCTAATGCCTTTAATTGATAAAGCGTAAATTATTACCACTTTGGTTAGTTGCTTCTATCAGGACGAGGGGATAAAAACTTGAAAGCAAAATTGACAGAATAAAAATTAAAATAAAGTATACAAAAAATAATCATAATTTTATCTAGAAATAACTTCTAAAAATTAAGCATAGTGTCACACACATCACATATAACACCTGACTAAATAATATGTATAATTGTATCCCTATTATTTAGGAGGATTACTTGGTATTTAAAATACTTCATATAATACTATTAAAAGGCCAAAAAATTTTGACGTCAGTCTTGAGATAAAATCAATTTCGGTATTACAAGTATTAAATTATAATATACAATTTTGCAAGAGTTAATATGTCATATTCTGCGGTATTGTTCGAAAATAGCAGGCAATTGAATTCCGCCGTTACAAGGAAACACTGCTTCATTGAATTGCAAAGTCATTCCTCGCTGAGTCGGCTGCCGTCTTCTGTGGGGTTTTGTGTAATTAATTTAAATTATGTGATATACACTGAACTATTATTATAATATAAGTACTTGCCATTGTAGAAATGTTGCTAAAATTAAAGTGGGATCAACCAGTTAGGATATGAACTGAAAAATTTGACGATCTTAATTTCACAACCTTTCATTCCAACCATCTGTCACGGTATTTAAAAAAAGCAAGACAATTTTGAGCGTGTTTTGTTTTTTGTTTTGAAAAATATTTACCTATCTACAGAATTTTCGAGGTCGATGAAAAAACTTGACTGTGTTACCAGAATTTAAAATGAGAAATGGAAAGCCTAAATTCAATTTGTGTGGAGTTTCTACTCATATTTTACTTTTGGCCTTTGACCCTCAAATTCCAGTATAACGAAATTTGCTGATTTGATCCATTTCGGCATACTAATTTCGAAATAGGACTACTTATACAGTTTTTAGAAACTTAATAAAGGATTCTCATATTGATTTTGGTAATATGTAAATAGTCCCGTCTTGATAGTACATAGATATAAGAACGTTATGTTAACAGCCAATGTAATATTGAAATAAGTTGCTATAAGGTAGACCATTTTTACACGAAAAAAATGGCCCGTAATTGGATCATTTAGTAAAAAAATATACAACGCTATAGACGTACTTTGCTATATCAGTTACAAGTGTGAGGCTACCTCGATGATAAGTATAATAATACCCTATGGTTGGATATCAACTATGGACAATGATACGTTGTTGGCATAGATTAATAATTGGTCTACGACTAGATACAGCGCTATAAAGAAAAAGCAGGTTCCTGAACGCGGCAACTCAATATTGTAGTGTGTATAAAACACTGAGATTCGTTATATTATTTTACTGTGTTTATGACGATTTATACAATACTTACTGATGGTATGTGACGCCAGTATCTTTCTTGTTTCTTGTATTATTTTTATAGTTTGACTACGCAAACCGGCATTTTGCTCCAGTGGTACGCCGAATTCGGCGTATCTTGTCGTAGCGCGCCGAGACCAATAATATTAATCTATTTAAATAAAATACTGTATACCGGATTAAAACGCGATTTATTATTTAAATTATTTATCCCGACGTTTCGGATGCTTTTCAGCAACCGTGGTCGCGGGAGACTGAAAGATGACAGTTGTCTTATATTTGAAATGTCACAAAGTTGCCATATTTAATTCAATTAAATTAAAAAATAATCTATTAATTTAGGTAACACAATGTACATCTATGAACGTCATTAAAAAAAAGAATACTTATTTAATTACTTATATTACTAATATTAAATGCTTCTAATTTATATAATAATAAATCGCGTTTTAATCCGGTATACAGTATTTTATTTAAATGTGTGATACTCGCGTTAATAAAAGACAATATTAATATTAATCTATGGTTGTTGATCTATTTTATTTTTATTTTGAGCTTGGTAATCTATAGACTGATTTACAGAAACATATTTAACTTTACCTCGATATACCTTTTTAATTATTTTAATATTTATATAAAAATAATAATTTTAGGTTTAGATTAGTAATTATCCGATCCGGTAGTAATCAAATCCGCCATATATGAAGGCAATTATATTGTCCACTGCAACAATGAAAGTAAATTCTCTTGATAAAGAACATGTCTATAAAACGAGTAAAACAGCTTGACAATACCAGATGAATAGCTTCCGCCATTCAAAGATGCAACCGGTCACCATTTTCAACCTTACAATGAAAATTCAGTCAGGTCCGGCAGAGATGGATACACGCTTCTGATGAATAACCAGTCCACTCGACCGGCTCTAACTTGGTACTTGGTAGCCAGGGCACGCGCGCACCGCGATTTATATACAAATGCGTCCAGTCAAGTCGGCTGTATTTATTTTTCTGCCCTAATGCGCCCACTGAAATATTCATGCGGTAGTCACGCGATCTGTCTTCCTGATGTCCTATGATAATGATGTAATGCCTCTGACAAGTAATGGTGATATAATGTGCCCTCAGGGTTTCTTTAGCTCGTTACCTGAAGAGCTATTTCAATAAAAGACTGATAATTGATATGTAAAATAAGATTAATATTTTTTTTTTAAAGAAATGTAACAGAAATATGATACTTACTACTTACTGACTAAGGTCTGAGTCTGCCACGACCACGGTTGCTGAAAAGTATCCGAAACGTTGGCATAAATAATATAAATAGTAAATCGCGTTATAAAGTATTTTATATAAATGACTAAGGTCTGAATTTACTACTTTAGCTGTTGCAGTAGTAAAATTTCGAACCGTTTTAGTATTCATCTATGGATAAATTATTCAATTTATTCATTTTAAACAACGACAGAAATTACCGCTCGTGCTGTCTCATCCAGAAACTTCAGAAACTTGTATAAATAAAAAAGCGCATTTTTACCTGTCCCTTCATTTCAAAAAGTCCACATCTATTTACATTCTGTTTTATTGTAAAGCTTATTGAACAAAATTTCACGAAATAGCTTTGACATATGTCATATGCGAAACCGTAAAACCGACCTTAAATATGGACGCTGAGTTGACGTCAAAATAGAGGATTCAATTTTAAAGCTTTGTATTTGCGAAGTTTTCAACCCACGTGACATTCTTTTTGTACGTACAAAGAATTTTTTTAAGCCGACAAAAGGTGACCCTTATTAACGTCACCGCTTCATGACCTGTACGTGGTTCTGTCACAGGTATTTTGTTACAGCTATTTAAAAGGTACGCATTTTTAGGTAATATTAAACATTTTTCAATGTTAGCTATTCGTCATTAGAATTTGGGCTATGGCGCTTTTATGTACAAGATTTAAAATGCTGGATATTTTTTTAATAAAATATAACATAGGTACTAGAATTTCATAGAGATGTAGTGTTGATCAAATACGTTTTAGATATTTTTACATTACAACAAGTTAGATTACATGTGAGTCTCCATATAAAATTTTCATATTACAATTAACCCTGTTCAACGAGCGACTTATTGTATATCGTTAAGCTTCAACACGTTCATTTGTCATTTAGAATACTTTTGAGGTTATTTTATTTGGAAATTTAAGTGTATATTTTATTATTTATTTCCGCATACCATTACAAATATAATTAAAAACATAATAATTTTTTGTCGAAATTTCTTGTCAACACTAGAAGTTTTCATATTATTAAGGCGAGTACTCTTAACGAATTGTGTTTCATTTATATTTATTAACACAACAATAATAGTTTAAAACCTCATATATCATTACAAAATTTTGCAATAAGAAGCATGTATAATACTGTGGAAGTGTAAATTAAAAATTATGATAAAACAAAAATATATTTATTGCTATATAATATTATAGTTCATAATAAATATGTCATTACTTCCCAAAATTCATTCCTTATCGCGACACTATCGAATGGTGTAATAATACAGTATGTGTTTCTTTTTTCAAAATCAACAGGTTCGATTACTAGCTAAGTAGGTATATCGATTTTTCAAAAATCTAATGATGCGCTTTTAGGTTTCATCAAAATTTTGCCTCGAGACGCTTTTCAGTACTTTTCACTATTTCTCTTAGTTTCGGAGTTGGCCATGCACGCCCACTTGAAAAATTCAACCTGTATATTCAATAAACTGTATATCTATTTTCTTTTGGGTTACAGTACGGGGTATTTATTAAAACCGACATTAGTGTTGAGAACCTTACAAATATTATCATAATTATATATGTACATTGTACATATATTAAAACACGATAATTTCTATCTTGTCGGGTTTATATAGTGTCTATATTATATTTATATATAATTCAGTGTATTTATATATATTTCAGTCCTTCAAATTAATCTAAACAATAAACGAGCATTCGGCTTTAAGAAGAGTTCTAGCTTAACTAGCTCATCGCGAATACCAATATAATTTGAACAACGGACCTCATTTCGCTCAATTTGGTTACAAAACGAAAGAGACAATACAGAAAATTAGACTGCGAAGAAAAATAAATGCGGTGAAAGGTCGGAGCATACAAAATTAGAGTGAAGTAGCGTCGTTTTTGCCGCAAGTTATAAGCAATATTTCATGAATACAAATCTTTTTATCCACAACGCAAGAGATATGAGAAAATATATTTGATTATATTTTGTCTTCGTAACTTATATGATAATATGGAATTTTATTAGCGATTCGCTGCTATATTTTGCCAGGGTATTACTTATCTATTCGACTTGTGGCGTCTTAAAATGATTTATTTTATTTGATATGCAAATAGGACAGACAATGTGCTTTTAGTCTGATTTTATTATTCTAGTTGATTACAGTAAATGAAATATGAATACTAAAAAGTTATAAGAAATATAAATGCGTAATATCTTTAAATAGCATTTATTTAATAACAATCAAATATACTAATAATATTATCAATAGAACTACGATTTATCTTGGTAAGTAAGTAAATACTTTATTGCACACAAAAAATACAAAAATAAATATTTAAAATGGCCATAAAATAATAAAAGTAGACCAAAATAAGTAAACAGAATAATCAACAAAATAATTAAATATTAAAAGTAATAAAGTGTTTTTTACATATAATAAATGTTATAGCGATTGTGTTTCTTTTATAAACGAATGAAATATTGTATTAATTAATACGAATGACCATTATATGTGTACATATAAATGTGCTTTGTTCAACATCTGATAACAATCAACTACAATACTTCAATCCTTGGCAATATTATTACCAAAGCAGTAATTGAACTCTTAATGTTCTTCGAAAATACAGCTAGCTATAGCTATATGTAGCTAAGGTAAATCTGAAGAACATAAGAACTCTAAGTAAACTTTTATTGTGAATAAAAAAAAAACTTGAGAGGTGTCAAGGGACACCCGGATGGAACGAAGTTATATATATATATTATATATCTACTCTGTCTGTCTATTCTTTCATACACGTCATAGATGCGCGGGACTATAGCAAAAAGTGTCGTTACAACTTTTCGTGAGAATTTTTTCCGTCTAGCCCCCTTTCACAACGCGCGATAAGGAACTTCGTTCCAATAATTCATATTATTTGAAAACGCTCCGCGTCTATGAATTGGATGATATAATAAGTGCTTTAAAAGAGATATGGTTGAAGCGGGGAACTGCAGCGGATATGTGTCATCACCGCGGACTGACACGACATCCAGATTACTACATAAAATATTCATATTTTATTATTCTCCCGGAGTTGTACTTTCATTGATTGAACTTTTCGACATACATAGGTGTATTGGTGCATAACTTGTAACTAAGTTTAATTGGACGCTGTTAAAATTACAAAACTGTACATTTTGATACCAATCGCTTCTTTATGAGCTTGATGATTTCAAAAGAGATATGTATCATTTAAATCGTTTTAATAGCAAAAAATATTGAAAAAACTAGCGAGCACGAAAACCTAAAATGTTTAAAATATTTAATAATAATGCATTAAATTCAATTACTTTGATTGCTAACAAGAAAAACGACATATATTTAGTCTAATAATTATAATTACAAAAAAATCTATTATTTCAATTATTTTTTAAAAGAAAATTTATAAAACCTGATTAAAACTTCAAACTCAATTTTATCAAAATGGCAACATCCAATTAGTGTACACACTTCGACGTGATGTTTTAGCCTAAATGATAACATGTTAGAGAGACAAACGTGGATGGTGGTGTTAAGTATCCACGGGTATAGCATTGCTATTTTATGTGTTGAAACCCCCGTGACGTTTGGTAGAACCTACCTTGTGCTCCGATCGGTCGCGGGTTCGAATCCCGCTGGGACGACATTTTTAATCTTCAATGTTCATAAGCATGTTCTTCTCACGTCTGGTCATACGGGCATTACATGGGTGGAAGGAATACCTAAATTCCGACCGGATATCACCGTTCATAGTTGGAAAAACCGTGAAGTGCACATTGCTCGTTCCGGTCTTAGTCTATAGATTTCCGAATGCTCGAATTAAAAAGTAGGTCGACAACGCACGTTCTGTGGCTCTCGTCTGTCGTATCTAACATAAAAAGTTCTTCTATACCTACTCTGCCTTACAGACAAAATATTATGTTATGAGAGGTTGGTGCTAATTATGTATTTAGATTAGTATTTTGTTATGCTTATTTTTGGCTATTTTATTTAAAAAATTTAGAAATCCATATAATTAAATCAAAAGCGTATTTTGTCCTTTAACATAGTTAGAGATTTTTAATGATTTCAATGTAATGTTTCAAAATTATTTCATATAACATTAAACATTAATTTAAAAAGATAATTATTAATTACGATTATAGTTCTGACTTCTTAATTAAGTGAATCAGTGTTATATGCCTTTATAATGTGCCTTTCATAGTTCAAAATGAAGCTTTTGCGAGAGCTTATTCAATAAGACTAAAATTTATTCAATTTTAATATGTGGAAAATGCTTATATAATAAATTAAAAGGTTTCAACACCAATATTTTGTTATACTAAAATCTTCAAAAACCTTTTCCTTTTGAAAGAAATTGCGAAAATCGCATCAATATGTGCTATAAAGGCCTTTCTCCGATTATGATCGATGGTCATAATAAAGGGGAACTTTGGCCCTCTTTTATTATTTATTCACATACAACGCTGTAGGCGAGAATTTTTCATGCAAATATTTGATGCCGTAACAACTTTCATAAACGCTCCTGTAATTTCATGAACTCCTATTACAGCTGGCCGAGTTATGAAGAGATAGTTTTTGCTTTATATTTTTTATCTGGAGCAAAATTTATATTTTAGCAATATGTTAAGTTTAGAAATATTTTTACTGAGTATAAAAATTGTAAGAAATCTAGTTTTTAGTCAGCCGTTTTGTAGTCCCTTTTATATTCGTTCATCAGTTTAGATCTTTAGAATACTTTTTCAACAATAGTAAAATCAAAATAAAACAAAGTACAGAATAAGCAAGAAAATGTGCACTGAATGAATCTGTACGTGCTCTTTGTTGAGTACGTACTACTTTCTGTTGTAGTAATAAGGTGTTAGTAAAGACCAATTCAACTTTTTTTTATTAAATTTAATTATATATTTATGGTATTTGATTCCCGAAGATTAGATTAACTCTACAAAAAGAACTGACTAAACCAAAACATAATAGGAATCGTTCCTACACCTCCGAAAATTCAGAGTTCAGATAAAAAAAAACAATGAACAGATAATTCCATTTTGATGTTTTTTATTAGTTTAGAAATAATCCTAAAAGCAGTAGTAAATTATTACAACTTGATGGTTATTTAAGCAAGCGTTATATTATTTTTTTCATAAATTGGTCGGAAACAAAACTTTCCGTGGTCATTAATAATTCTCTCGTGCCGTGGAACCTTTGAAAGAATATTTCACTCTTTTGAAACCACAAACTGGATATAATCAAATTACCATTTCAAAAGGTCTATTAAATGTGTTCACCGCCCTTATGCTAAATTGTTTTGCGTTCGACTTTTATATTATAATTACCTTATGAAGACTTACATCGTTTCGGTAAAACAATTTTCCTTGTTCCATACTTTGGGCAATTTTGATGTTCATAATTAAAAAAAAATATTCATACTAAGCTGCTGAATAAACTTCTATGATGTTGGCTACCAAGATAATAAGCAATAAAGAAAATTCAATTTTTTTATTTAATTTTTTTTATTTCAGATATCGACAGACGAGCATGAGGTTCACTTGATGGTAGGTGATACCTGAGCCTCAGAACATCAGTCAATGATGCGCTGTCGACCTATTATTTACTTCGAGCATTCGGAAATCCATAGACTGAAACCGAAACGCGCAATATCCACTTCACGGTTTTTCCATCTATGATCGGTGGTTCGTTACCCGGTCGGAATTTAGATATTCCTCTCACCCAATCAATGCCCGAAGTTACCAGACGTTGGGAAAACATACTTACAGAAAATGATAAGCATGTGCTCCCGGTGGGATTCGAACCCACGACCCATCGATGGGCACGGCAGGTGTTCTATCGAATGCGCCAACGAGCCCGTCTTTTAAAGCTATTTTTTATTAACTAGGTATAAAAAAATCGTAATCGAATTTCTTAAAAGAATAATATAAGCTTATAAATAATAATTAAAAAACGAATTTACTTAATATTTAATAATAATAATTCTTTTTTTTAACTACCTAGTTAGTTAGACCTCTTTGTAGATTGAAGAACTCCTCCATGTCACTCCAACGTTCTTTATACATAGCCGTTTCCTGTGTGAGAAACTTATAATGTGCGATAAAAATAAAGATTGTTTTAAGTCTTATAACTGGCAATTTTCCCATTCTTGAAAATGAATATTTTTATCATAAAAGAACTAAGTTGTACCCTTATCGCTAAGAGATCTCTTGTTAGAAATATTACCTTTGTTCCTGTTAATTAAAATGTTATATAATAAGACCTTATCAAGCTGTTGTATACTGAATCATAAATATTGAAAACTTCGACAATAGGAGGACTTTTTAATTAGAAAAAATTCTTGCGGTATCCTGTCGGGATTAGTATTATACTTTATGAAATTTGATTTTCTTTTATATCAAGGTCAATGACACGGTTCTTCTTGATCCAAAAAGAACACAATGTAAACACGGAAACATAGATATATTTTCTTTTTTTTGCCTTTTCTTTCTTTCTTATTATTTAGCCTTATTTCTGTGTCATTTGGTCTACTGCTTGGAACTTTGCTGTAACGTTTTGGAATGGCGGTTATACCTAAGTTTTGACTGTTAGCCATCGATATAAACTCAAGTGTAATTTTACTTTTTTTTCGCTATTCTTGAACGATGATTACGTGAATGAAGTTTCGGTATTTCTCTCATACTTTTAATATTGGAAAAGAGAAAATATGCTATATATTTATATATAAATGTGTAAATTAAATTACAATATATAGTTTTGGCGAGGTTCGAATCTGCGATTCAGGTGAAAAAATTTCAACCATTTTTTAATGATCCTTAGATTTTTTATGTTAAATATTGACAGACGAGCATGAGGTTCACTGGATGGTAGGTGATACCTCAGCCACAGAACATCATTCAATGATGCTCCGCCGAACCACTCTTTACTTCAAGCATTCGGAAATTAATGTACTGAAACTAAAACGCGCCATATACACTTCACGGTATTTCCATCTATGAACGGTGGTTGATTACCCGGTCGGAATTTTGATCTTCCTCCCACCCGTTCATTGCCCGAAGTTACCAGACGTGGGGAAGACAAACAGAACATTATATACATGTCGTCCCGGTGGGATTCGAACCCACGACCCATTGATGCGCACGGCTGGTGTTGTACCGAACGCGCCAACGAGCCCGTCAAAAGGTGAACGAAATGTACGAAATAACTTCGCGTTACTAGGAATATACTAAAAGGAAGTTGATTTTCATAATATAATGTTCTCGGCCGAAGTGATGACACGAGAATGCCTTTGTCTCCCAAATACTTCAGTGATTTACCTTCCTACACTTTTATGAGTAATTTATTCGTCGATATTACGTTGACATTTTTATGGGAATATTTTCGACAACTTTAGCACTGAATTACGTAATAAGCTTGCGCTCAAAGATTTACATTCAGAATAAGAATAAGAAATATTCACCAGAAATAAGTATATAAATTTTTAACTTTCAATTTTATAATGTCACAATCATTCTTATTTCCATATCGGAGTGTGACTAAAATTATCTTAGATCAAAAAAGCTATTTTGTATTAGATAGTTATTTAGTCCCCTCAAAACAATGAGTGACTCATGTCTTAGAGGTTAATTTAAAAATCATCTTGTCAAGTCTGCTTATATCATACTAGCAACACACTCCGGCTTCGCAAGGGTACTATACAAAACATTTAAAATAGGTTCAGTAGTTTTTGAGTTTATTATTATTATTATTATTATTATTTAATTAAATATCAGATTACAAAGATCCATAAGTTGTTAGTAAGAGCTTAATTCTAATGTTAGTACCTAAATCTATTCTAAAATCTATGTAAATATCAAGAGGCAGTCTATGCGTACACACGCCGATTTGCACCGACAAGTATACCCACAAAGTGCCTCATGATAGGAGCCGCATAATTTTCGGCCACCGTCTGTAGGATGCTGTTACGACTGCCTCTTACCCTACCTAAAAGAGATGCTGTTTTTTTGCGCTGAACTGCCCAAAAGTCATCAGTATGGGCTTCAGCGAACATACCCGAGGCACTACAGAAACGTGGCAGTTTTAATATCATCCTAAAAGCATTATTATAAAGGATGCGCAAAGCATTAAGCGATCTGCCTGTATAGCTAACCCATAGACCGCTCGTGTAGAAATTTTGGCAATAAGCTTTAAAAAGCGTGATCTTAGCTTGTTTACTACAACGAGCAAACCTACGAGCCAGCATATTACTTCTGATCGCCAACGCTCTGCGCTCCCTCTCTATATCTATATTGTCCTTGAGATCATCAGCAAGCATATGCCCTAGGTACTTAAATGTATTAACCCTTTCCACATCGATTCCATTCAGAGTAATAGACGATGTACACTTGGGATGCCCACCGGTGTCCCCAAAGACAATATACTTACATTTTTTTACATTATAATGAAGTCCATGAGCCGTTACATACGACTCACAAACTCCCAGCATCTTCATTATAGCCCCCGCTGTCGGAGCCAGCAACACCATATCATCAGCGTAGCTAATGTTGTTGATACTTATACCCCCAACTCGACAACCAACACGTAAACTGCTGAGTCCGACAATGAGGTCATTAATGTAAAGGTTAAAGAGCTTGGGGGATGACAGCCCTCCCTGTCTTACCCCACACTGCATTACATAAGACTCGGACAAAGCGTTGGACCATCTCACAACATTCCCTTGATGAGCATACCAATATCTGAAGATATTTATTATTATTGATTACAAACAAAAATACAAATCTTCTTCTTTCTTCATATTTTTTTACGCCTCGTGTTACATTATTGAAGTTTTAGTAGGAACCCCTAATTTTTTTCTTCTAATAAATAGCTTATGTTACTCAGAGATAATGTAGCATTTTAGAGAAGAAATAATTTTTGAAATTGGTTTAGTAGTTTTTGACTTAATTCGTTACAAACTAACAAATCTATTATAAAGTAATAGTAAAAGCAGTTTTTCAACAAGGTGTAGAAAGTAAGTTAGCATCTCTTTAATAAAACAGACATCCCCTGCTTTTGTTACGTAGTGGGGATATTTTTTGATAAAATCACAGCAATTCAAGATAAACATTGCGGCAGGAGTCAATCAATACATTTAGACGATTTTTTCAATAAAATCTGTCGTTTTCTTATGGTCAACATAACGCTTTGATATTTTTTTTACTTATAAAAGCTCTGTATATATTAGTAGAAGTATTCCACAATATTAGCACATACTCAATAATTAAAATACGTGACTATGTCATAAGAGTCGATATAATATAAAAACGAATATATTTACCATTAATTATATTGTATGATCCTAAAATATTGACAACTAAACAAATATGTTGGCAATTTATAAATTGAACTACAAACTTACTTAGACTTGGCTACTTAAATTATTTTATTAATATTTTGGAAAGACAAGATATTTTTCGCTCATAAAATGTTCGTTCATGATAGAGCTATAAAGGTATACGTCTACTATCTTCCGAGGAGTAAAACTTTTAAAAAGCTTGTTTATTACATTTTCTCCAGTAAATCTTTTAACCCGAGGATTAGAAGTGCAATATGCTTGCCGGTTTTCGGGATTGTCGGAGTGTTTTATAAATGTTCAACATTTATCAAGGGTTATACTAAGGTAAATTAAAATCAGCGAGCAAGTACGAAAGTTAAAATTATAATATGTCAGAACTTAAACGATATTTTTGTTTTTGTCTTTTGTAAATAAAAATCATAACAAAAGGAGCAATTGACTTGATCGTTGTTAAGGTCTTTTTATGGTTTACCTATTCACACATCATCACTTATTACACATTATCACTTAGGCCGCGTTATCACTCTCCATCAGCTAAAACAGCAGCCAAACTCTTTCTCATAACAGTTAAAAAAAACATATTTTGGTCTGGCTTGGTTTATCTGTCTGGGACTTTATTAGATTATGGGGTAAATCGACGATATTATACGCTATTAAAGATTCTTTTAAACTTATATCTGTCAATTTTCCCATTCTTGAATATTTTGTCTATTGAAGAACCCAAACTTATCCTTTTTTAAGTAAAATAAAGCAGCTAATGCTAAATGGTAGTTTGTAGTTTTATACAATTATTTAACTGGGTCGTTCAACCCTATATTTAATTTAAAATCCAGTGTCGAAAACTGGAACTATGCGTATGGCAACCTCAGATGCAATTTGTTGTAGGATTTCAAGTCTACTTCCGGTTGACGTTCAAAATTTCAAAGCTCGATTTAAACTGTTCCCTTTTTAAATAATATATTGAAATTTCAACGTATGAAAATAAACGTCTGTGTTCTATGTTGAATACAATAAATAAAATCGTACTTTTATGATTTTTGTACCGATTCTTTTGATTTTTTTTATCTGTAGGAAACAATAGAAAATATACATTATACATATTATATTCTTTAGTTGAAAGTTTCCAAGTTAGCTGCTGGCAACAGTTGGTTCTACGAGTAGTTATGTAAGGGAGAAAGTGTCTAAGGAATCGGCGTTGGATTTCCTGACATTAAGATGATACGCGTGGTATTTAGCGAAATTCAACGAACGGGATTAATTCAAAAAATTATAAGAATACTTCCCTTAATAAATACGATAAAAACGATAGAGTGAGCCAACATCTTTACGAAATGCTTAGAGATCAAGACGTTCAAAAATAACCGACAGTTTACGATTTTAAACGCTCTATGTTGAATGAGGTTGAATGGAAGGCGTTGATAGAATACGTTGTTAAATACAACATTTATATCACATTTAACATTTAAATTTTTTTTATTTCAAAAGGCATTAAAAAAATTAAATGAGAATCTATAGTCCCAGAAGACGGGTCACTTATTTGCTTGAGAAGAAGAAATCCAGTTAAAAAGTACAGAATGACAGATGTGTCTGTTCTTCCACGGGCGTTGATTTGTAAAAATGAAATAGTCAATCCCCATACTCCTATCGGGCAAAGAATACGTTTGTCTATATCACTGATAGTAATTAATGTCTTTATAGCTAAGTAGCTCAGCTAACTGTAACCGAACGAGAATTTCTATCTGATCCAGGACTTTAATATAAGCATCATCGAGCTTGGATGGAGTTGTTTACTTAGTTAAAATTTATAACAAGGTAGGTGTTATTCAAAACTAATGAACTGTAATTTAATATCATCAAAAAGGTTTAATTGAGTTAAAAATAAGGTCACGTAACACGAATGTTTGTCTCAGAGTTGCTCTAATTTGTCAACCCTCATTACGTTATCTCATTTTGTGTCATGTATATTTATGTAATTTTAGTTCTTCGTTCCTCCCGTAGTTTCTGATTAGGTAAATATTACAAGAAAAAATATCGAATGAACTTAATATTATAAATAGTGTCAATGTGTGTGCGACTTTGATATTTTTACATACTTTGATGAATTATGGATTGGACAGAGTTTAAATAGTCCTGCCAGAATGTAGGCTTCAGAAAAAAAAAGTATTCTAGAATTTAATATGCTATTTTCTTTAATTTTATAATGTCTAGTATGTCACTGATTTGCAGTGGACATACATTATTATGAATATGCTATACCTACGTGTGCGTGACGTGAGCTATAAAGTGTGAAAGATGGCGGAGTTCTGAACTGTTCAGTTCGTTCTGATTTTTTCCGAAAATATAATAGTTATTCTGTTATTATTATTATTCGGGACACGTATCCAACAAATAAAATTAAACTTATAAACTGAAATTTCTCAATGTTTTCTCAGATTTCTTGATCCATATAGGGTAGGTGGGCGTTTGTTTATGACATTTTAACATGAAAATGATGATGATTCCTCCCTATCCGGTTTTGGGTTATGTATCGGAGTTGTTGTGAAGCCGCTACCACAATACTTTGATGTGTTTAAAACGATAGTTATGATCATTACCTACATATCGTACAAGTGGTTACATAAGGCACCAGGGCAATGCTATTTATAATTCTTATTTAAAATAGTCTTAATAATACCCTGAACAAAATTATTTCTTCGTTTTCTATTTTGCAAATTATTCCGAACAAAGCGGAGATAAGGTAAAAAGAAGTTTCACTTCAAAAGAACGGTCCGTTCATTTGTTTATCTCCGAGAAGGAAAAATAAAAGTGAAAACAGTGCAAAGTTGTTTAGCGATAATTGAAGCAACGAGAGAGACGTCGCATTGATTTTCTCGAGTGGTTTAGGAACGCTGTTATAAACTGTGTGCTTGGGACTGAAATGTGCAGTGATTGGCACTTAAGATACTGCGGTAGATAATATTAATGAAATCCAGTCAGTTTGGGATATCAAGGCGATGCAGATGGTTTAATACAGACCCATTAAGCTATTACTGAATACACGTAAAAGTCCTGAAAGTAATTACCTAACCTACAAATATTTTACTACGTTCGGTAGACTATCTGCCGTGCGCATCGATTGGTTGTGGTTCGAATCCCACCGAGACATGTTTATAATTTTCTGTAAGCATGTCTTCCCAACGTCTGGTAATTTCGGGTATTGAACGGGTGGGGGGAATATCGAAATTCCGACCGGCGTTTCGGTTTCAGTCTATGAATTTCCGAATGTTTGAAGTAAAATGTAGGTCGACAACGCACCATTGACTGATGTTCTATGGCTGAGGTATCACCTACCATCAAGTAAACCTCATGCTCGTCTGACGATATCTAACATAAAAAAATATATTCATAAATTCAGCAATCAGGTGATTTGATCACACATTATTTTCTGGTTGAAAAAACAAACTGAAAATTAAATGTTTCCAAAGTATAATAAATAAAAAGGATTTTACTTAAAAAGATTTCTGTAACTAAAATAATTTCAAAACAGTCTGTAGTTACAAAGTTCTCTCCACAAACAAACCTACTTCTTGAAATTAGTGTAGATTAAAAAAGTTAAATAAACGTTCCGAATTTTATACTAAATGCTATTAAATAAGCGTGTTTAAAAATCTCCATATTTTATTCGATAGTGCAATAAATCTTCGAGGCGGGATCTGGTAAATGTATTCAGATTGCTTCGATTGCTTCAGTAAACACTTGCTTTCTGTTAGAATTGGCTTGGAAAATATATACATATATTTTATTGGAATATTTTAAACTGAACTTTATTTTTGAATATTTAATCAGACATGTAAAAAGTCCCCGATCTGATCGAGGTACGTTCGCCTAGGTCGACCACTCCCGACTCTCCCACTCACACCAGTTTCATAAATCTTTTTCGTTTCCCTACTTTCATCCATCCTTTCTACATGCCCAAACCACCTCAACATACCTTTCTCAATTCTCGTCACTACATCGTCTTTTACTCCACAACGCTCTCGAATTTCGCCATTTCTTAATCTATCTTTCAGAGTTACACCACACATACTTCTCAAGGCCCTCATTTCCACAACATTTATTCTACTTTCATGTTTCTTCTGCCATACCCAACATTCACTTCCGTACATCAAGGTTGGGGCTAATACACCCTTATGTACTGCTAACCGTACCTTTATGGACAGCAACTGGCTACTCATTAAGGAGTTCAATGCCCCATTCACTTGATTTCCGGCTTTCACTAAAGTTCTGCAAAAGGGCCAGATCAAAAGTACTCGTAACCGTCGAGTGTGTATGAAAGCATTGATGAAAGTAGAAGAAGCGAAAGTGGTATGTAAGGATCGGAGCATATGGAATTCCGTGATCTCTGCCTACCCCAATGGGAAAGAGGCGTGATGTATATGTATGTATGTAAAAAGTAGGTCGACAGCACATCATTGACTGATGTTATGTGGTTGAGGTATCACCTACCATTAAGTGAACCTCATGCTCGTCTGTCAAATTCAAATTCAAAATCATTTATTCATTTAGGTAACATAATGTACACTTAAATAAAATCTGTATACAGATTAAAACGCGATTTATTATTTATATTGTTTAAATTATTCCGACGTTTCGGACGCTTTTCAGCAGCAGCCCTGTCTCCCCGCGACCACGGTTGCTGAAAAGCGTCCGAAATATAAATAATAAATCGCGTTTTAATCCGGTATACAGTATTTTATTTAAATGTGTGATACTCGCGTTAATAAAAGACAATATTATAATGTACACTATGTAAATCAAGGGCGTAGAGCGGACGAGAAGAACTGGCAATAAACTCGCCGCCACTCTTTTTAATCGCCAAGCTTTTTGTTTTACAACATTTTTGTAAGGAGCTGTAACCATTACACAACATGACATATCGTCATGTGGAACAATGTATCTTTAATTGGTTTCCGTTGATCAAATGCGACAAAAAATATATTATATGTTGACAATATGTATTCGGTAACCAACTGGAGATAGTTACATAATTCACATAGACATAAAATGTGCAAAATAAAAGAACCTGTAATAATATTGCTTATTATTATAAAAAAGTTGAATGAAAACCTTTCGTACATATACGGCCGGCTGGTTCCTAAGCTTGCTGAATCATTTGAAAACCTTAAAAATATATTTATCTAAATAATTTTAATGCAACGCATGATTTAATTGCAAAAGTAAGATCTTAAAATTCATTTAAATAAAATACTGTATACCGGATTAAAACGCGATTTATTGTTTAAATTATTTATCCCGACGTTTCGGATGCTTTTCAGCAACCGTGGTCGCGGGAGACTGAAAGATGACAGTTGTCTTATATTTGAAATGTCACAAAGTTGCCATATTTAATTCAATTAAATTAAAAAATAATCTATTAATTTAGGTAACACAATATACATCTATGAACGTCAATAAAAAATAATAGATATTAAATTACTAATATTACTAATATTAAATGCTTCTAATTTTACATTTACTACTAGTTCACAAATCAAGGGCGTAGAGCGGACGAGAAGAACTGGCAAGAAACTCGCCGCCACTCTTTTTAATCGCCAAGCTTTTGTTTTACAATCATTACATATTAACGCCATCTATTCCTACGGAGTTGATATTTACTGTAATTTTCTATATTATGACAATATTGAAATTCATGTCGCATATTTTTTTTTTGAAAAGAAAAAATTCTCGTGAATATTAAATGCTAGTTGCAGCAGACAAATGCGGCATCACGTTTCCGGCGCGCGACGTCCAGCCAGACAGACATTTACATTCGCGATCCATTGCACTTAACGAGACCGCTTTCAATAAATTCTGAAAATCCTCTGAATCTTGCAAAACATTAGGAATAAGGGCTAAAATCCACATAATCGGATATTCTATAATATATAAAATTCTCGTGTCACAGTTTTCGTTGCCATACTCCTCCGAAACGGCTTGACCGATTTTAACCAAGTTTTATATGCGTATTCAGTAGGTCTGAGAATCGGCCAACATCTATCTATTTTTCATCCCCCTAAATGTTAGGGGTAGTCCACCCCTAAATATATTTTTTTAATTTTTGGACGAAATTTTTTGTTTTTATTTTTTTATAATGTGGCATTAAAAAATACATAAAACCCCTGCTTTTTTTGTCAAAAAATCTAGACCCGTGCGAAGCCGGGGCGGGTCGCTAGTATCTATATATATATACTATGCTATCATAGTTTGAAACCTAACATCATTACATTAATATAATAAAGATATCATTACATAACTGTGTGTACTACATCGGTTTTGTTACTAAACCGAGTTGTCAAATTATTTTAGCTGATAGAAATCTATGGTATGTGATCAGAAGGAAATGAGCTCTTTTACAGCTTTTTGGATTGTACTGATTATTTTTTAAGTCAGATATCAACTAGAATGAAGTTCTCTTGGTTGATAATACCTCAGCACATCAATTAATTCGACAGCCTAAGTGGCGCGTTTGTTAACATCTACCCTGCGTTCCCATAGGTCATGGGTTCGACACGTTTATAATTTTCTGTAAGCATGTCTTCCCCACGTCTAGTAACTTTCGGTATTAAACGGTTCGGAGGAATATCTGAATTCCGATAGGTTCGACGAACCGCTGTTTACAGATGGAAACTATAAAGAGCATATTGCGCGTTTCAGTTTTAGTCTATGGAAAAATTGGTCGACAGTGCATCAGTGACTGATGTTGTGACCTCGTGCTCGATCGAGATCCAACATTAAAAAATATAGCCAACAAATACATCTTTAATACTGGTCGACAGCCCTAAACGCAACAACTGTCTCGTCACCCAACCGTGATTGTGACTACCATTTGATGAATCGCTTCACTTTCCTCACCCCTTTGTAAATATTGCTACACAAAAAGCAACTCAATAACGTTTACATAAAGTTACATTTCAAATGTGGAGTGCTTAAGTCGTTTTTTAAAAGGCAAATGTGAGCGTCTACATTAATTAAATGTTAAGTCATGTAAGATTCGCTTGTTTGTGAGGTGCAAACGACTTCATAAACGAACTTTTCTAATTACTCTAATGCATGCTTAATGTCTTACAGCTTGATGCATTAAGCTTCTTTATTTGCTCAGTGACGGCTCTTAGTTTAACTTTATTAAGCTTAAAGCTAATTTTCAAGAAGCTTTCTATAAGTTTATGTTTTAATGACATATCTTTTATATCATATCTCTCGTCTAGCTCAAAAACGGCTACTGCCTCTTGAACATCGTCGAATGGTCGCTAGTCTGTCAGTGTTCTACAGGTTGCACTTCGGTGAGTGCGCGGCTGAATTGCACGAACTTATCCCTGCAGCTCCTTTTCACCATCGGACGGCCAGACACAGAGTAGGGTTTCATCCTTTTATGGTTGATGTACCACATATACGTACGAATCGGTACGCTTCCTCTTTTATCCTCCGCACCGCCAAGGAATGGAATTCACTACCTGGGTCTGTCTTTCGCGATTCCTACAATCTTGATGTCTTCAAAGCCAGAGTGAATAGGCTTCTTCTAAGTAAGCATGCTCCCATTTATATCGCATCCGCGCTTACCATCAGGCAGGATGGCGGTCAAATTCTTACTTATTCTTCATAAAAAAATAAAAATAAAAAAAAAAGTCTTCAAAGGAACATTGGACAAATGTAGTGGGATCTGAATTTTGTGTTTAGTATGGAGCTTGAATCCTACAACGGGCATCCGTTTGAAGGGCTCGTTGGCGCGTTCGGAAGAACACCTGCCGTGCGCATCGATGGGTCGTGGGTTTGTATCCCTCCGGGATGACATGTTTATAATATTCTGTAAGCATGTCTTCCCCACGTCTGGTAACTTCGGATATTGATTGGGTGGGAGGTATATCGAAATTCAAACCGGGTAACGAACCACCGTTCATAGATGGAAAAACAGTACCTATATATTGCGATTATATCTCTTATCTATAAAATATTATAAACTACATATAAACAATAAATCAGAAATATATATATATATTTTTAATTATTTTTGCAAAAGAAGGTTACCAAAGAAACTTATAAGCCAGTTAACTAATTGTTGTTAAAATAAGCTTAATTACGTGGTTTTATTTTGATAAAAGATCGTAAATTAATAAGTTTAGTCGTGGCCCGCTCCTGGGCCCCGGGGAGGTCATTAAAAACTTCCTCTAGTGACGATGTTTACCCACTACGTTAAAATTTAAATATCGAAAGACGTGCATCATGCTCTTGGCAGAGGACATCGAATTATAAAGCGCTATCATCCTATCTTTTAACAGGTTATTGCTTTGATTTCTCCTGACAATAATATTTATAGTAAAAAAACTTTATTGCTCACAAGAAATTACTAAAAAAAAATTTTATACTGTAACAGACAACGTGTTGTTTAAACACCGGATGGGTACATACTGCCAAGTAAAAAATAAGTATTGTTTAACTTTATTTTTTCTTTTCCTGTTATATTTCTTCATCACATTTAAGTATTAAATTTTGCTAATATAATACAGCATTCGGAAATTCATAGACTTAATGTAAGTACTTACGTTCTTTGCGGTTACTTTACTATATTAAATTTACGGTATTTTTATGTTAGATATTGACAGACGAGCATGAGGTTCACTTGATGGTAGACTGTCGACCTACTTTTAACTTCGAGCATTCGGTTTATCGATACATTACTTAAAAGTCGCGTCGTGCACAGTGAGTAAAGTTTATAAGAGCATAGAGACCACGCGACCACACCTCGGCTCTTGATTAGTTTTTGATAGACTTTGCTAGGATAGTGTATTTTTAATAAACTTTTTTCGCTTTCATAATATGATTAAAAGTTGCAAGTCACCTGAAATGTAATTTGAAGTTATCAGATAATAGACATTATATTTTATATGTTCATATATAAGCTTTGTATATTATGTTTTAATGATTATTTTTTCAAGAAAATTTTTTGAGCTTGAGGATCATTTGATGACAATAGATATTTCAGTCCCAAAATATAAGTCAATGATGCGCTATATACTTATTTTTTTATTTCGATCATATGTAATAAAATCGTTACAAGGAACATTTTTACGACATATTTTTGATATAAGTAAATATCTCATAATAACATATGAAGTCCAGATTTCAGTTCATCATTAGGTACCAATATAAACAA
Source organism: Anthocharis cardamines (assembly GCA_905404175.1). Taxonomy (NCBI): domain Eukaryota; kingdom Metazoa; phylum Arthropoda; class Insecta; order Lepidoptera; family Pieridae; genus Anthocharis; species Anthocharis cardamines. The sequence continues at coordinate 2,845,333 of FR989957.1, read as the reverse complement.
AAGCATACCTCTTAACCATCGAGTCAGGATTATACAATAATCAATCATATTCTACATAATTATAGAGTACAGTTTTCAGTAACTACTAATTTAGCTATTGGAAAATGTAAATTCAAAAGCCTATCACATATACATTTCCATTAGGGCGGTCAGCGCTTCTCTAAACGACTTTCCGAATTATGAAGTCTGAGTAAATTGCGTTTATGTACTTTAGTTTTAATAACTATTTAATTAGACAAAATTGTTAAGGCTTTATTCTGAGGCTCAGTGGAATAGAAAACAATTTGCAGCATTTGTTAAAAAATAGCGTTTCAAGCTTTTGTGTACCTTCACTTGTTTCTATCTAGCATTTTTTTATGGAATAGGGGGAAAACGGACTGTCACCTTATGGTAAGTGTGTAGCGACAATAAAATGAAGCGAAAAAATGTGTTTGTAAAAAAATCATAAAAATGTCTGTCTGTCACATTATTTTTATGTATAGGTCATAACAACTAGCTGTAAAGTTAAATACGAAGAATTCAGAACATCGAATTTAACTTGAAGTAATTTTTTAAACAAAATATAAAGTATTTATTAGTTTTAAAAATTCTACCCCTACGAATCTCAATACGCTTGCATTACCGAATGCAAGTCTATTAAAAAGAAATGTATTCGTACTAAGGATCATAAATTACGTACTCGTTTTCAATAGCGGCTAAAACTGGGTCGGCGCGGCAGGTACGGTGCGGCTTCCTTCACACTGATGGCTAACACGATCTATATTTTTCAGCTTCTTAAGCAAGCCTGTCTTGAAATATAATTTTATTTTTATCTTCTTAGTTTTCCGTCATAGTTGGCAGACATCAAAAGATGAGCTTGAAGTTCACTCGATACCGTTATCAACTTATTTACTTCAAGCATTCGGAATTGAAACCGAAACACGCCATAAGCACTTTAAGATTTTTCCATTATATAGACGAATGTCTTTAAAATTAACAATTAATGTTCTGAAATTCTTTATTTGAAAACATTTACTTTTTTAACATAGAACATCGACAGATAGGCGACTCATGATGGTAGGTGAATAGCCACAAGACATCTATCGATACTGCGCTGTCATACAATGAATGTACATCTTTGACTGTTTTAAATTCAAATTCAAAAATCATTTATTCATTTAGGTAACACAATGTACACTTATGAACGTCAATAAAAAATAAAAATTAAATCCTTCTAATTTTTCATTTACTGCCAGTTCTCAAATCAAGGGCGTAGAACGGACAAGAAGAACTGGCAATAAACTCTCCGCCACTCTTTTTAATCGCCAAGTTTTTCGCCAAAATGTTTGTAAGGCTGCAACCATTACACTATTGCTCCACATGTCATATTGGAATAATTAATTATAATAATAAAAATAAACGAATAAAAACAAACGAAGGTTTGTCCTCTATCAGCAGTAGGCATGGTTAAATAGGAGCACGTTTAGGTAGACAGTGCTCGTGCCACATAAAATTTGCAGTCTCAAACTACACTGAGGTCCATAGGTCCCACATGCTACTAAGATCCAGGCAGTAATATATTGCGAACATCATAACCTCAACTAGCACATAGACTGCAGTATGGCCACTGTACCCAGTCAATGTAGTGCGGCCGATAAACGTTAATACATTAATTTAGGCGCCAACTCCTCGTCTATTGCCACATGCGGCTAGCGTGATAAACGACGGAATGAATCGACTTTATTAATATCTATCCTATACTGTGTAGGTGAATGGAGCCACGAGCACTTCTTTTTCGAAAATAAGCATTAGACGAATCTGTTATCGAGTAAAGATTTATAAACAGTACAATACCATTTTCCTGTTAGGAAATATCGAACGATAAGGACTTAGATTACATAATGATAATGTATTTAATTAGAAATTTTTGCTATGAACCAACAGAAAAGGCCATTTACTTAATTTAAAAATAATAATATTTTTCTTTTTTCGGTTCGGAAAAATTACAGGCAACTAACAACTCATTCCACAATAACGTAGTGCGTGGAAGAAAATTGCACATAAAGCGCACAGTGCTAGACTTCCAAGCCTCGAGACTGTGGAACTTGGAGTTTAGTTGAGAGGTGCGGCGGTTAAAGTTAGCGGCTGGGATTAATCCGAACAATTCCTCAGAGCACTCACCATGATAAAAGATGTAGAGAGATCCGACATATCTGCGTAGCGGCAAAGGGATAAGACGATCGGAAAGAACCTGGTCGTCGACAATTCGAGCCGCTCTACGTTGAATGCGGTCAAAAGGAAGGAGCTGGTATTAGGGAGCTCCCGCTCAAAGATGACAGCAATATTCCATGTGAAGCCGAACTTGTACTTTATAAAGTTGTTGTAATACTTTTAAACATTTATTTCTTGCACGATCTAAGAACATATATGAATAAGTTGTTATTATTTTCAAATGTATTACACTTATGAAATTAGTAACATTTACTACAGTTAATAGAAACAGTTGAAGAAACTGCGGATAAACTACAGAGGTAAACAAAAGTTCGAATAAAATATTTTGTTATTATAATTTATTATTGACCACCTTGGCTCAGTGGTAAGCACGATGCGTTTGGTACCGGTGGTCTTGGGTTTGAATCTCTGGGAAATAAGATATAAAAAAATTGTTTCGGTCGGGCAGGACAAAGAAGGCTTATCACCTTCTTGCCTATAAAAAAAAATGACCCCCAGATCAGTGAAACAGACACATAAACGGGTCTATCCTATGCCCCACTACTTGGGAATTCACTAAGCTAATATTACTTACAGACCGCCATTAAATTTTGAAGAGGATGGCCCAATGAGTATGAATACATTCTGTAAATTGTAAAAATCAAATAGTTACGAACTTATAAAGAATAGTAATCACTATGTAATATTATCTCGTATGTATGCACCTTAATGTTAATTCACTTACTAGCGGTTAAATATTGCACTTTATGTTAATATTCAACTCAGTATAATAACATATCGTAACTGAAGACACTGAGAATATTACCTAAGGAATTTTTAACTTATTTAAAGCGTAGTTATTTGAAAAATTTCCTTGAGTTAAATGGAGGATGGAAGAAGTATTCAATTCATATATTAGAAACGTTGCTTCGTTTTATTTTCTAGTTTTATACGTAGAGTTTCTTGGTTTAACAATATAGCATCATTGAATTTGACGGGCTCTTTGGGACGATTGGTAGAACTACCTTGCGTACCGATGGGTCGCGGGTTCGAATGCCGCCGGGACGACATGTTTATAGTTTTCTATATTATGGATGTCTTCCTCACGTCTGGTCACTTCGGGCATTAAACGGGTGGCAGGAATATCGAGAATCCGACTGGAACCACCGATCATAGGTGGAAAAACCGTAAAGTGCATATTTATTAGCATTTCGATCGAAAAAGTAGGTCGACAGCGCATCATTGACTGATGTTCTGTGGTTGGAATATTCAAGTGAACCTCATGTTGATAAAAATTGAACTGAGTTTGATAATTAAAAATAAGGCCGACAAAATTATCGATTTCTGCTCTTCTGTCTCTGTTCATTAAAATAGCATGGAAAGAGATATATAAATATTGAATTATTAAGCTAAGTAAGCACTTCTGAGTACGACTGTACAATCGTTCACTGAATCCCTCAACGCATATAGAATGGTCTTTCAAGTGTAAAACATTTGAACAGAACCTTCAATATTTGCATTCCGTTTTACAATATCACGGTACGAGGGCAATTTCTTATTGTTGTCTATCTTTTGTGCACTGTATTATGCCTGTCTTTACACGGTGTTGCTGCATTTTATAACAATCGTACGAAGAATAGAAAGACAGAAGCATTTTAAAAATGCAGCAAATAAAGAATACTGGTTCCGTAATAAGTTCGGGTTTAATGTTTTTTTTTATGTAAGCTATCGACAGACTAGCATGCGACTCACTTGATGGTAGGTGATACCTCAGCTACAGAACTTCAGTCAATGCGCTGTCGAATGCGATGTCGCTGTAATTTTTACTTCGAGCATTCGGAATCTATATCCGAAACTCGTAATATGCACTTCACGGTTTTTCCATCTATGAACGGTGGTTCGTTACCCGGTCGGAATTTTCGATATACCTCCCACCCGATCAATACCCAGAGTTACCAGACGTCGGGAAAACATACTTATAGAAAATTATAAACTTGTCATTCCGGTGGGATTCGAACCCACGACCCATTGATGCGCACGACAGGTGTTCTACCGAACGTGCCAACGAGCCCGTCAATTTTTTTATATATTCTATATATTCCTGGCTGTTTTAAAAAAAAACAAAGACAGAGGAACTTTAAACATTTCTAAAGTAAATGTTTACTTTTATAAGTAAGGATCTAACAATGAATGTTATTAGGGCATAAGATTCATAAGTTCAGTGTTAAAATCACAATTCAAATTACCTGGAAAATATTATTATAACCCAAATTGTTAGAGAATCTTACATAATATCAATTGTAATCTCATCAATCTTTCATATAACCGCAAGAAATTCTGTCCTAAATTTTACCAAATCTTTCTCTTTTCGTAACATCCATTACGTTACAATACAGCGTAAATAGCACAGAAAATTCACAATTCTTATTGAATTTATTTCTGCCTATGAAAACGACGTATTGTTTAGGAATATTATGGATCTACCGAAGAGTAGCACAATGGTCTTAGGCCAATTTACGGGGGAGAAAACTGGCTGGCAAGACAAGACGAATCTCTTACTTGCCTGTAATTAAAAAATGTGTCTGCACCTCTGGTGGTCACGGGAATTAACACTAAAACATATTCAAAACTTTACAAGAATACTATTTAATAAGTTGTACCTATTTATAAGATGCCCAACGCCCACAAACATTTTATTTGGCCAGCATTAGTAGTACCAGTCTAGATATAAATCATGTATGTACTTATGTATAGTTATTATTACTGCTAATATTCCCTGCTATAAAAAATATGAGCTGAACTGCTGGTAAGCCAAATAATACAAACAAAAGTAATAAAGGGACGCGAGAACATAAAAGGGTTAAAGAAAACGATGATTTATCCCAGCCTGAGGTTTTAATAAAAAGAAATTGAGCTTTGACCGTCACTAAATAAAGAACGTGAAATTTATGAATAGATCTGGGACAAAGCCGAAATTTTCGCTAAAAAGGAATCCATCACGCACATCATTCGATTCCAAATTTGAAATGAAAAAGGCGGGAAAAGATATGAGCTACAAATTCAGACCCATGTCTTTTTAACCGTCACATGTCTACCAGATTTATACCTAAAAGAAAATGTCTTTGGCGCCGAACGAACGCTTTTATTGAAATTGGCCGCATTACCATAATAATATTAGAGGGATTGGCAGCCATCGGCGAAGTGTAAAATCTTAGTATACTACTCTCTGTTATCTCCTTCAAGTACTGCAATCTACATACATTTCTCTTTCCCCGCCATTGTGAGGAATTCAATTACTAAATCTTTTATATTTCGAGGCTTGTTACGTATCGTTTTAGTATCGGCTCTATCTAACAGTTCCAGAATGAATCTATTTTATCAATTCGTTTCAGTGATTTGTGGAAAGATGTGTGGAATGTAAGTTCTATACAATATATAATTCAGCTCATTATGTATATACAATATACAAATACCTATGTAATATTTACAATTTGACAGGATCGTTGATCCGTTGGCGCTAGCATTTCTATTGGTCTTCTTGCCGGGCCTGATATTGTTATAGTTTGAATATAATTACATATTGAATTATTCTTTGGGTGATACAGCTAACATTGTAACTGTGTTTATTTTACAAAGGCAATACTTGCGATTAACAGCTTGCAAGCACGAGACTCTCTTAGGCAGATTTTAAAAGGAATGGTATCCTCATGGTCGCGTCAAAATATGTATATTTTCGCCAATATATTACGAGAACACAATAACCTAAACTAATAAACTGTAAGAAGCGACAGACATAATACAAGAAATAATAATAATATTTATCTTAAAAAGTTCAGAATAATTTTAAAGTGCATAATATGTTTTTATATGTCAATGGTTTTATAATAAAAGCTTACATATCTTAATTTAAAGTATCAAATAAAAACTATTTGAAAAGTTTTATTAATGTGTATCAAGAAGATAAACGCATAAGTGAATTCCCGAGACCTTTAGTGGCGCATGGGGCAGACGCATTTACTCGTATGTGTCTGTTTCACTGATCATTTTTCTTAACAGGCAAGTACGTGATAACAATTTTGTAAATCTTGTTTCACCGGAATTCGAACCTAGGACCTTCGGTGCTAAACGCATCGCACTTACCACTAAGCCCATGAGGGGGTCAAATATTATTTTTATAAATATCTTTCTTGCGGGCTCTTCGCGACAGAAGTAGCATTCTGAACCGAAATTGACGATTCAAAAATTCTTCTAAAAGTTTACTTAAACAAAATTATGATTAAAAATTAATTAATAAATAAATGAAAATTATATCTGGCTACTTCAATCCCTCAACGGCTGGAAAAATAACCGAATACCCGAATAAAGAACCACCGTTTTTTATATCATGTATATTTTCCACTAAATAATGTGACAAATTAAAACTACAATATATTTCGGTGTAAATGTCTCTATTACAAGACGACACTTCAAGAGCTCACATAATACAGCATTTAGCAGAGACGAATAGTGACATTATCTGCGATTCCATTTCTGTGAGGACGTTTAAGTTGTGGCACACGTAAAGTGTCGCCATTTGTTCCCTTGTAAGTTGTGTTTATTCTTTTTTTCCGGGATCCTTTTCGGTTGGTTATGAAAAATGGAAGGATGGAGAGCGCTTGACATAGACCAGGCTCTTATGAAATATGTTTATAATAGTTTAGGGGTGTTTGTAGCGTATTGTGATTTCCCGCCCGTCCCATTGTGCTTTTCAAAGATTTCCTTCTATTATACGGTATAATGCAATAATATTTCTTGTATGAAATTACCATTCTTTAATATTTTCAGTTAAACTTTGCAATCGCTCTTCTTTGTAAGCGGTTCTTTGCGAGGAATATTACTTTTTTATTAGACTAAGCGAAAAGAGCACGGTTTTGTTCAGTTTGTGCTGAAGTCTAACTGCAAACTGGTAATAAGAGATACATAAATATACGTGTTTTGGTTGGTTTGTATTTTATTAGGTGGCTGTCAGGTGGAGGTTCAGAACCACGTTCACTATAATTAAGATCTCAGCATTTTTTTGTTGCTATAAAATAAATTTATTTGACAGCTAACATCGTCTTTTGTATTTTTAGGTGAAAACTTTTTAACGGGTAAAAACGCGAATTACGCGCAGGTGTCTGCCTGTGACCACGCTTTGTATTAAGCACTTCGGGATTAATAATAATTAAGTGTTATACCTATCTACGTATAAGTTGGTTTTAGTTTTCTTCATAAAAAATATCTACAATTGTAATTATTATTAAAATAGTTTCTTACAAAATTATGATTTAAAAAATATTTGTTCCCATTTCCTGAAATTTTCATTAAGACTAACAATACTCAGTAATAATTGCAAGACCATTCTTTTAAACTTTGAGACCAAAAGTATATGAGCAAGAAGTGTCACTAAAATTAAAGACGACTGTCATTAGGGGGATTAAATAGAAATACGGGGAATGGTCAAACAAGAGTTCATAATACCGTCGACGCGAAACTCTGATCTTTGTGAATGTTGACAAATTAAAATACAGCTACAATGAAAGGTCTTGAAAACGTCAAATGAGCAATGGAGATTGTTCGGACAGCAAAGTTAAGTTTGTCAGGCGCGTTGTCCGTTACGGACACAAAGGAACAATGGCTGACCCGGATATCTGAAAAGTAGGCAAGTTGTTTTTAGGACGAAACTACAGTTTGCGGCTGGATTGTGAAAAACTTTTCAACAATATAGATCCAGGTAAAATAATTAAAAGGTGTTAACTATAATTAAAAATGTTGCGATGGAGCTTTGAGTCATGATGTTCCTTTTTTAAATATTAAATTTAATTTTCAATATTTTAAAAAGTAACAACTCTCTGTATAAATTAGTTCTTGTTTCAATATTATTTGTTATACACATTATCTATCCGCATTTGATCAGACAGGAAATACTGATAATCTTGTATAAAAGACAAATATAGAAACAGATACAAAAAATGTGTCTGCCCCATGCCCCGTTATGAATTGTAACCTCATTAAGAGCTTTTCATTTGAAATAAATTTCATCACGTTTATAATATATACCAGGAAAACATAAAAGCGATGAAAGGCGAAAAGATGAATGTCATAAGCCTTAAGACACAAATAGACGTCGATAAGCAACAGTCTATTATCCATCTCCATTAATTCAAACAATAATCTCCAAGGAAATTAACCGTTTCTGTGCCATATTTAGGGAACCGTCACTGTTTAATTTACTTTGCATTTCACTAGACGTTTATTTTTAGGGACTCTTAGCGAAATTAAAAGCTTAGCAAACAGCGGGGCTTAAATGTTGGATAAAGTGAAGGGACAGTTGATATTACAATGGAAGTATGTTGTCATTGCATCTCGTTATACCTTGTTTTGGAATCTCTAATGGATTCTTTTTTGTAAGGGAATTCCAAGATTATAGTATGGGCTTATTGGCATGCTATATAGTATAATCTATCTCATGGGTCGCGAGTTCGAATCTAACTGGGTTTGACATTTTTACAATATTAATTAAAAAAAAAATGTTTTTCCATGCGACTCAATTCAGACATTAAACGAATAACTGAGGTGCACATAGTTTTCGGTTTCTGTCTATAGATTGAATAAAAAATCTAAATTGACTTTTTGCGCATAATTGATTGATGTGCTGTTTTAGAAATCATCTACCATCAACTGCACGCTTGTATGTCGATTTCTGAGATATCTTAAGATTCAATTTCTGATTTTAGAAATCGATTTTCTGTCAAAATTCACGATATCGTTCGATGAAACTGACATCGACAGTCAATCGCAGGTCTGATATTGAATATAGCTGTTTAGGTAATTTTGCATTTATCTAACTGTTACTGAGGTAAGAAAACTTTAGTTCAATTTTATCCCTTCTTAAATTCGAACATAACACAACATCCACTGAAGAATGACTTTACTTTTTTTTTATGTCAGATAGACGAGCATGAGGCTCACTTGACGGTAGGTGATACCTCAGCCACAGAACATCGGTCAATGATGCGCTGTCGACCTAATTTTTACTTTAAGCATTCGGAAATTCATAGACTGAAACCTATCACCTGAAACGCGCAATATGCACTTCACGGTTTTTCCATCTATGAACGGTGGTTCGTTACCCGGTCGGACTTTCGATTTTCCTCCCACCCGATCAATGCCCGAAGTTACCACACGTGGGGAAAACATGCTTACAGAAAATTATAAACATGTGGTCCCGGTGGGATTCGAACTCAAGACCCATCGATGCGCACGGCAGGTGTTCCACCGAACGCGCCAACGAGCCAGTCGACGCGTTTTACTTATATATTTGATACGAATAGCAGACAGTTGAATTTAAAAGCCACCCAAACAGTTGATTGTGTGAATTCGTGGGTTTAGCGAAGACTGAAATATTTAAGAGCATACGTCTAGCCAAGTCACGCGCCGTTGGGCCAGTGATTTAAGAACGGCTAGACTCTAGACCAAGACATATTTCCTGCCTGACGACGTAGGCCAAGCTGTAACGATTCACTTCGCGAATCATTTATTTCGTAAGATACATGACTTCTGTTCTTGGAGAAATAAACATTTTTAAAACTGTTTCTGTTGAAGTAACTTTTCATTTAATAAACGAGACATTTTATATATTTTTTTACATACATAAAAGCTGTATTATGTGACTGTCTTGATGGTAGGTTATTCCGATTTTTAATTTATGGAAATTCAAAGTTCACTCCTGATTACTTTCCTATCTATTTGCCCGATTATATTACCTATTATATAAAATAAAAATCATACATCCGTGAGTTACAGGTTCAATTTCTACTGGGTCTAATTTTATATTTTTCTATTGACTTTGGTTGAGGGAAACAGCTTAATTCCAACCAAGTAACGAATCATCGATATTTTATAGGTCGGCAACGCACCTGCAACCCTCTGGTATGCGGATGGCCTTATACAACTTTGAATTTCCTAATGAATGAAAAAATCGGAATAACCTACTATCATGAGAGACATATACGGCTTTTATGTATTTATAGTCTATGAATAACCGATTGCTCGAAGTAATAGGTATTTATTTTGTAATAAGCATTCCTGCATTAATCCGTTTTCCAGACAGCATTGTATGAATACTATATTCTTCTATCGATAACCATTGGCATACACTTTGGGTCAGTTTAATAAGGTATTCTAGACACGTCCGCCAGGCATCTTGGTGCCCGCACGCTCCAAGCTTCACGTCTTGAAATACAATGCGCACGGCACACAGTGAACACGTTAGAAGTATTGCGTGGTAAGTGGTGACTTGATAGGTGCAATTAGATGTCTGAGCAATTGTATCTGTTACAAAACATCTGTGCTTGTGAACGGTGAATTCAAAATTTTGGACAGTTATGCTATTAGCCATTGAAATAGTCAAAGCTATTAGCTATTCGTGGTGTTCTAACTTCGAGGGCGAGGCGATGGAAGGACAGGCTAATTTTGCGTAGTGAATACCGTTATTCATATCAGATCTGTCAAACTATTCAACTTTGGTAATTTTAGTGTTGCGTGAGTAAAGTGAGTATTCATATAAATATAATTTGTCGCTACCGCAGTTTAAGGAATAACTCTACCAATATTTATATTTATTTATAATTACTAAAATCAGTGTTTTCTAGGCATACAAATTATGACTTGCCTTAGAGAAATTTAAGTTAAGGTGTGAAAATGTAACAGACACACAGAAATGTGTACTTTCGTTATTATAATTAATTTGGTATATATTGTACGTTTCAAATATAAGATAGCGTATTTATGTCACTGATTAATGGTAAATTGTATCAATATATAAATATTGAAGATATTTCATTCATAACGCCGAATATGTCTGTACTACGAGTATATTGAAATTACGAGCAAAGCTATATACCCCTAATATGAACACTTGAAGCTTGTATGTTAAATAAAAATCTGACCCAGTATTACATTAAACTAATGTTTTAATAAAGAAATCTTGGCTCTACTCCAGAAATTTTTGCTAAAAAACTTTATGTGCCTAGTTACGGAACGTAAATACAAAAATTGTGTACAGTTTATGTTTTTAATTAAATAATTAGAATAAAAGCATTCGCTGATATTATTACGCTCGTTTTAAATGAAATAGCAAAGCATTTTTACGAAACCTTTAAGCAATAATAAATAATAATTAATTTTTTTTAAGGCCAGCTGTAATTATGAATTATTATTTTTTTTTAAACTAATCAAACTGATTAATACTTATTATATAATAATATTAATCATTCAATCAATCAATTTATAATTGATTTTTTTTCATCGCTTAGCGCAGATGATTTTATTTCCATCAGATGAGCGACGATTTCCTACATAGTAAGTTTAGCTGATGGTAACATATGTTAGCAAAAGGTGATCAAGACATGGGTGATAACAGGCCAAACATGATATCTGTTTTACTTGTTACTGTTACTCAATAATAACAGCCTGTTATAGATACTAAAGGAATTACAGATAATACGATAAAATTTAGGAGTGATTTTTCAAGGTGACATCCAAATTTAATTTTTAGGATAATAAATACTAGGTGCACCTCGTTTTAGGAAACAACAGTCATAGATGTTTAACTGAGACAGGTAACAATCTCAGTTGTTTTGTAACGGCTTGGCTGTTATTAGTATTTGTTGAACAGTTGTTATTTAATATTGCATGATATATCACAACCGCAGGCATAACTGTTCAGTTATCTTTGAATACCTGTGATTTATATCTGTTACGATAAATTCGCCTCACTCCCAAGGTGATCATCTTAATCAGAAGTATCAAAAGTGCATATTGTCTTATGGCTGAAGGTATCACCTACCATCAAATGCAAAACAGTGCCTGTATTCACGATCGATCGAAAGCGTTCCGACCCGAAAGCCACGGAAAATGTTTTGTATCCTACCCGATATGAAAATGGTATTCACAATTCCGATAGAACTGAACATCGGCAATCTTCGGGAGTTTCCGATAAGAGTCTTGGTAAAATGGTAGAAATCGTTCATGAAGAACGCTAGTGAATTGATGGTCTATGGTCTATAATAAAAATGAATATCCTAAGATACTACATAAGTTAATTTAAGATTGTATGGTTTATTTATAGTTTAATTTCTTAGTTATAGTTATAATTTCTTGAGTTTTGTGTATATTTAAATATATTACGGATAACAAAATCTTTTTTGTGCCAATAAAAAGACTCTGTAAATGCACGAAGCATATATGTCACAACCGCTACTTGTCATCTGTCACAGTGCCTGTCATAATAAAAAAATAAATTAAAGTTAAATAATAATATAATAATTAATATACGCCAACTATATGTACTCAATAAGTCAAGACATTTCTCCGCAAACCTCGCCACTACCCCACCGATAAAGTCTTCAACTCTGCAAGGCTACAGCGAGTGTATTTCGAGTTCAACAACTGTAACTCGTTTAGCTTCATACAGAAACCCTTCAAGTTGGAATCAAGGAGCTAGAATACATAGAATCCATGGGGTATATTTACCGAAAGATAGAACCGCCTTTGGTTATCGATTCCCATGTTTCATGCATCCATTTATATTTAACAAAGTCAACAAAGAAATTGGAATCGCCCCTAATCTGTTCGAGGCAAAATGCTGACGACAAAATTGCAGCAATCACTGAATTACATACTAACAGAAAACCTCCTTATCCTCATCAGTGCACTACACACTATCAATAAGAATTACAAGTTGCTGTTCTCTATGAATTAAGATATTTAATTTTATACTTATAATCACTAATTGATTTTTATTTTACATAAGTCTAAATGTGTGCATATAGTATTTATAATTGTTAGACAGTAAATATCAAATAATTGTCTACTCAAGGGATTTTGTTACATGTAATTTACATTCTATCAACTCATTTGTAAAGGTGACCAAGATATAATTTAATAGTTTGTATTATTAAGTAAATAAATTATTATTATGTTTTAAATGGTTTAATTTTTGCATCCAAAGATCAAGACTTTATATAATACTAGCAATCCTCCTCGGCTTCAAACGGGTAGCATAGTGGTAGAAAAATAGCATATTATGTTACTTGCTGATGATGTAACTTTCTATTGGTGAAAGGGTTTTTAAAATAGGTCAAGTAGTTTTTGTGTTTATTCATAACATACAATATTAGTATAGATTATAATTAAGTTTTCCTATTTTGTTAATTATAAAGTAACTAGTTCTCTTAATAGATACAAAACTTTATATTTCAAACTGATAGATTTTTATAGTTCCTATGATAGTTATATCATAATTTGTCATAGGTAGTAAAATGCTATATTGGTTTATTAAAGTTTAAATTTTCATAGATATACTATTAATATTTATCCAAGATATTGTTTTTGTAAAACTGTTTATATTAAAAACTGATAATGTTGATGAATCTTATGGAATATTATAATTTATATTCATTTTTAAAGGTTTGATATACAATAGATATAGATTATATACCTATTAAAAATAAAATAAAAACAGTTCAAATAAAAAGGCTATTTATTTATTACTGAGGTTCTAAAGTCCAATGTCCTCTATAAAGGGCCACTGCCACTTGCTGTGCAGGTGTGTCTGGTGGATCGCTGCAGCTGATATCATGTGTTTCTTCATCCAGCAGCACTTTTAAATCACTAATGCAAAATATATTGCTCATGATATTCATGTTTACGAAGGCCACACAACAAAGCATTTCTCAACAGCATTCTGTACCTACAATAAATAGACTTAAGTTTAATATTGTCTTTTATTAACACGAGTATCACACATTTAAATTTTTTTCAATAAAATTTTTAATCCGGTATACAGTATTTTATTTAAAAGACTTAAGTTTATTCAATATATTTATGATTCTTCAGTCAGAGTCAGATACCTATATTTTAAATAGCATTTATATTAGGTATATTAAAATTGGATATCTTTACAATAAATGTACATTGTCAAAGAATGAATAGTTCAATAACTATTGAATTTTTAGAACTTTGAAGAAGAATAAGGCTTTATCACTTGTACATTCAGGGAATGTTGGCATTTTCTATTGATGTAAAGTTTTTCACAATCCACTGGTATTTTTATTTAGATATCATTGTATCTAATACAAAACTCAGCATACCAAGAAAATTATTTTACAAATTACTATTGTTTCTACAAAATTGTATATATTAAAGTAAAACTCTAAATATTATGTTTTAATCATGTTTTCCTTTTTAATTTCATTTACAAAAATAAAAATATACAAACTTGAACAATCTAACTTGCCTTTATTGTGCAGAATGTGGAAACACTTACAGAAATGTGGATATAATAAGGCTATTTATGGCTTGAGATATAGTATTTGATACAGAAGCTTGACTTAAAAGAATCCCTTCCATCAGGTTTCTGCTATTGAGCATTAAAATGAAGGTCTGCCTTTTTCACTTTCTTATGAGTAATTTGAAGTTACAACAATTAGTTTGTTGTTTTGTTTTCCAACGTTACGTCGATATGTTCCGCTTAAAACTAAAGGTTTAATATTATTATTTATTGTATTATTAATATAATATATTATGATTAACTTTAGATGGACACAAACTCTTTTCGATTACTCACCGTCAATTATTATTTTACTAATACAAAAAGACTGTGAATACTAAAGAGAATCAACCTAAAACGAAGTAAACAAACACTACTGCCTTTATGTTTAGCTTCATCAATATAAAATATAAATAATCAAAGCAGTCATGAATATTTAAGGTTATCACAATACTAATTGATCTCGGAACTTGCTTGCTTCCGACAGCAAATTGGTCTCGGATAACTTTCCGTGAAAATCCAGTTTTAAAACGTCAATTTTTTTCCGATACGGATTCGTGAATTGAGATTTAAAGGAATCGTTTAAAATCGGTTCGGAAAGACGGTTTCGATTGATTGTGAATAACCCTGCAGATCATTTTCTATTTCCGATTTTCAATGGAATTCAAACCTCTTTGCTACAACACTATGGCGCAAACGATGCACCAAGAATGCGGTCTATGCTATTTAATATTTCGATATTGAATAGTGTCTCGGTTCCATTCCCGTCACGTACATGCTGTCTTACCATCTGGACTGCTCTGTAACACGCCGTATCTCTGTTTGTTTCCAACTGTACTAGTTTTAACTCTTATTCCCTTATACGTGACTCTCCTGCTAAATGATATTTGATATAACTTCATTGTTGTTATGAAATTTTCAGTATCATCGCAGTTGAAGTAATGCTGTTAACAGAGCTGGTTTGGACAGGTTAATTTCATCTAACGTATCAGAACGTGTATGCTTCTGCTATAATACAAAAATTTCTTATAATAATTGCGATGCAATTTAATATCTTTCGATTATATATCGCTCTACTCATAAAGTTCTTATAAGTCGAGTATGCTATAATCTTTTTTTATGTCAGATACCTCAGCCACAGAACATCAGTCAATGATGCGCTGTCGACCTAATTTTTACTTCGAGCATTGGGCAATCCATAGACTGAAACCGTAACGCGCAATATGCACTTCACGGTTTTCCATGAGCGTGATGATGGTTCCTTAACCGGTGGGAATTTCGATATTCCTCCCACCCGATCAATGCTCAAAGTTACCAGACGCGGGTAAGTAATGCTTACAGAAAATTATAAACATGTCGTCTCGATGAGATTCGAACCCACGACCCATGGATGCGCATGGCAGGTGTTCCACCAAACACGCCAACGAGCCCAAAATAGTAATCGAAGCACTATTTAAAAGGAAATTATGATCGGAAAATCATTTAAAAAAAGGACTGTACGACAAATAGGTGCTATGATTGCGAAGAAATTCGGGATCGAAATTGCAAAAAAGCGGCTAAAATTGCCGTCGGGCCTAACAAAGTCAAGCTAAAAGTTAGACCCGTTACAGGCACCCAGTTGCTATCCGTTGCTCCGAGTTTTTAATTTTATTCCGTAGCCACTTGCGGCAAACCTCGTTACAAGTTTAAATTGGCATTTCTCGGAGTAATAGTTAGACGCCATTGGACAACTTCCTCTGTCTCCTTCACTTGTTGGTAATTCTTATTTAAAATGTATCGAGTTTGAGCTTTGTTTCACAGTGTGTGGCGGTTGAATGTTTAATGTATCTGAAGTGGGTAAGCGCTAGATGGACAATGTTATGACGAGGATTGCATACCTGTGAGCTGTGTGACTGATAAATTATTATAGAATCTAGTTTCTAGTTAACACCTTTATGTCTCAGAGGTTTATTTGCGTAACACTGGATATGTCAGGTTCGTATCTAGAGAATAAATATATATTTAAAAAAAATGTTCCAACGAATACAGAATATCACCTTATTTACTTTATAAAAACAGTGATCTAGTTGATAAATTACTATGAAATCTAGTTTCTAGTTAATGTCTTTATGGTTAAGAGGTTTATTTCGTTTACTGGATATGAAAGGTTCAAATCTCGGGAAAAAATATATTAAAATAAAAAAAATATTCCGACAGAATATAGAATTATTTGTTAAAAAAAAGTCATCAGTTTATCCACCGTCGTATCGGAGGAAGGAGTTCCTCTACAATTCGGAAATTCGCTCTATATTGTGCACGAATAATTCAAATCAGATTTGAATGCCACGTGGAGAATATCGCGAGTATCATTTACTTACAGTTTATGACAAAAGGCATTATCCGTGTAATACATTTTGTATCATCTTTAATCTTTTCATCAAATTAAGCCACAATGCCAGAGAAATTCATATTAAATACGGTTCTTTTGTTCAATCCCGCTACTCCACAATGCCTACTTCGAACATGGTTTGGTAGACCACAGTCATATTTCCATGACAAAGAATACGAGGAAAGTAATAATTGTTGACCCGGAATTATGGGAGCTTGGACGCTTACCACGAATGTATAGAAGGGTTTCAAATGGTGACATTGCATCACTACACGCATTACCACAGTCACAATTTAAATTTTATTATTGAGTTATTATAAAAAACGAAAATCTACAATAACTTAATTTAACTTAAATATAAATATTTTTAATAAACAAACGGCTGTATATATTGGTTCCTCCCACTTGTTGTGATAACTGACATATTGTTGTATTTTTTCAAATTCTAAATCTTTTTTTAGTAGTACATGCTTCATTGTAAGTACTTTACATTCAGACTGTAGATAGGGCGTGCTTTTAAACTATACTATCTATTCTCATTTATTTTCTGTGGTCGCATTAAAAAAAAAACTCATTTGACTTTTTTATATAGTTGCAAAAGACGTATAAAGTCGGATCATTATAAAAAGATAGTCTAGTTGAAAAATATTAACTTTGTTGGTTACAACAATTTGCGGTGTTAGAGTCAGGTGGACGTATCAAAATTTTCTTAATTTTACAGAAAACTTAGAAATTCTGTGACAATCCGCCACTTAAATTTTACCTTTAAATACAGCTAGTATACAATTAAAGAATTAAAAAATGTATATCGGTTTATTGGCATAGTATTAGTTGTTTAAAAAGGAAAGAAATAGTTTAGTTACGTATGAAGAAAAACTATATTTGGGATATTTGTAGATACGTTCATTTAAGTGAGAGGCATTGAAATATTTACCGACCTCGTGCCAAAGATTTCCAATAGATCGTTGGAAAACAGTTTATCTTTTTAAAAAAACTTCATACCAATATAAAGTGTGGTGGAAGAAAATCTCGTTCGCGAGTTAACACAATATAATCGGTTTGTTTTATTAATTACTAGCGATCCGTCTCAGCTTCGCACGGGTGCAATGTAGATGTACTAAAAAAATTGCCTATGTTACTCGCTTATAATGCTTTCTATAGGTGAAATATTTTTAAAAATCGTTCAGTAGTTTTTGAGTTAAGCCTTTCCTTCGTATAATATTAGTATAGACAAAATGATACGATTGAAGCTTCAATTGGTGCCACGAAGAGTCTCCTATAATAATAAAAGTTTCATAGATTTTTTATTTCTTATGAAGATAAATCTCAGGAATATTCGCTGACTGTGTGACGAAGGTTTTAAACTGGTAAGCCGCTACGCGCTCGGATTTGTGACTAGAGCTTCAAGTAAAATGTAATAAAATTTCTGTAAAAATCTTTCACTGCGGTAATCCTCGTGTGGAGATATATAGGTTTTTCATCGTATTCAACCAGTTATTATTTTTTATTTTTATAACAGAGCAGGCAGGTTACCTGATAATTCCATCCACACACATCCACATCTCAAATTTCATAGGAGTGTTGTCAGCTTAAAAATATATAAACTCGTTTTTTGAAAACAATGAAATAAAAATGAGTATTTACTTTTAATAGACTGAAAGGTGATAGCTGTCTGATTTGAATGTTGCCATATGCTATTTTTTTCTAAATAGGAACTTACAGTAAATATCAACTCCATAGGAATAGATGATGTTAATATGGCAACTTTGTGAAAATTCAAATAGACACCTGCCATCTTTTGTCTGCCCGTGACCATATTTGCTGAAAAGCACTCGAAACGTCGGGATAAATATCATAAATAATAAATCGGGTACAAAGTATTTTATTTCAATTTATTATTATTATATGGGTACATAAATGAGCACTCACTTGTAACTTAAGATTACAGCTCCATTAATACAAAAATTATGCACAGAATATTCTTCGAAGTATACCTGGATCATAACAATAATTCACATTAACGTATCGCAGAATAATGTATACCATTAAAAACCTCTCCGCATTTTTAGAGCTGGCAACACGAAGGTCTATGTAAAGAGTATTTAGCATAAAATGCACTTTTTAAGACACCCTCATATTTACACCCTCAGCAAATTTCACGAGTTCTCCTGAATAATAATAAAAAACTGCACGTCTGAATTTTTAGAACAAACTTAGTTACAGTGCATAATTTTGAAAATACTTTTGGCTATATTTTAATACTTTTTTTCTGCTAAAAATAAGTTAAATTTATAACCCAAATAACCCAAAATTTTTGTGACAGCCCTCACTTGCTTTTTTTAAACAAAAATATATTTTAATATTTCACATTCAATATATTATGTAGTTTGTTGGTCAGCACATTATTGATGATTTTCTATCATTAAGTATTTTATGCTCATTTGTCATTTTATTACATAAAAAATTACAATTATTCTCCAGGATGGACTGCTTTGTCAAAAGTTCAGATGTCTACGTACTGTTACATACCGTTCTCAATACGTTTATTGGCGATGTATAATAATTTTGTCATTTAGAAATATATGGCTATAAATAAAATTGATTTTATTTCTTAGTTAATCTGTACTCTTAATTTAGTCATATTTAATAATAATTGAGATGCAGTATTGCTGTCTGAAAATTTTAAGTAATCAGTAGCACAATAAGCTTAGTTACTCAAATAAAACAATATCATGTACATACATATATTAAAATAGGGCTTTAATGAAACTCTAATATACTCGACTAATTACAGTTTAATCATAATATACATACTTTCGACTAGAAACTGAATACCGGTTACATATTTATAGTTCAATATTTTATCAACTAATCAAATTCACCACTGACTTTTTGTTAAGAAATAAATAAATAAATGGCTTCAAAAATTAAAATACTTGCTTTTATATTTTCGTAACTCGTTGTTATTACAACCGTAGCAATATTTTCCATAACGTATTTCAGTTGATTTCTTTTAAAAATGGACTGATTTTATTAGTTTAGCAACGTTACCGAAACATTCATTACAGATCTAATGTTTTTAATAATTGTTATGTCATAGGAAAAAGGTTAAGTTTTACTGTAGCTTTTGTCATTTTTGGCTGATGCCTCAACATTGGTGAGGTTCTGAAAACCAGCGCTATGCCAATAGTATTGACATAGCACAAGCTGAGTAACCTCACCATTTAGGTAGCTGGCAAACAAATTTTTCTTTTTTATGTTTTACTGATTTTATATTTTTATTTCTTCTCATTGTTTGTTTGTTTTCTGCTTAATAAATCTATTCTTATTCTTATTCTAGATACATGCAAAAAGTAATTTATTAACTACAATTTCTAACCAAAACAAAGCCGCCCACAACCATATTTCATCGATGTTATGTGCGAAATATTACATTATGCAAATGAGGTGTACATTAAGCATCGAGCCGACTTGAATATTTAAACTGCAAACGAATCGCTCGAAGCGGCCTAACGGGGATAAAATTCACCAAACGAACATAACTGGAGATCATAATTTTGGAAAAAAGGTCCTTTCGGTTTGCTCTACGTGCCCAGTTTACAAATAACTGACTTTAAATGGATGCTTTATGCGTTGATTGCCGTTCGATGGCGATTCTACTGACTTGTCGGAATTAATCATTTCAAAACTTGGAATTCAAATAAAATAAATTCATAAAGGGTATTATTAATTTTAGATTTAAAAGTCGGCTATAATGTTAATTGTATTTTTTGTAGTGGGACATGAGGCGGACATAATTATGAGGAATCTATTTTTGATCGTTCATAGTTCTAATCACTACATAGTATAAAACAAAGTCGCTTTCTCTGTCCCTTTGTATGCTTAAATCTTTGAAACTACGCAACGGATTTTGATGCGGGTTTTTTTAATAGATAGAGTGATTCAAGAGGAAGGTTTATATGTATAATAATAACAGTTTTTCTGTAGTGTATTTAGTATCAGCATTGCACCGGTGCGAAGCCGGGGCGGGTCGCTAGTAATGTATATTATTATTAACTTTAAACTATTAACTCTACAGGCTGATAGAATTGTTATATACTAGCGATCCGCTTGGCTTCGCATGGGTACAATGAAAAATACTAGCATATACTACAGTATCAGCTAGTATTTTTCATTGTAAGCTACAGCTTTCTATTGATGAAAGAAATTTTAAAATCGGTCGAGTAGTTTTTGAGTTAAATCGTAACGAACGAATCGTTCGTCTTTATAATACCAGTATAGATAGATTAATATATTATACCACAAGCTATACCTGAATACGAAATAGGTACGGTATATTTGCCGAAATTAATTTGAAAATCTGAAGTCCTGCCAAACGCAATGGGAGCCAAGCACCAGGCGAGCAGAATGCGGATAGCGTAATCGTTTAGATGTCAGACGACCTGCAAAGTGAACGTAATACAAATTGCAATTTGTACAGCATCGGTACCTTTCGCAGTTATCAAAGCACTCTTTCAGTGCAATTTCAATAACGGGTTTTGTGTGTACCGCTGAATGACAGCAGTGTGCCTGAATGTTCTCAGTTTTAATGATGTTTTATGATTAACGCAATTTTGTTTTTTAAGGAACGATACATAATAAAGATATTCCTTTGGAAGGAAAATATTATTCTAGTTTTGTTTGTTATGGAAGTGGGAAAATTATACAATATTATAGAAATTAAATATAAGTTTTGCTCTCATTTGTTTTTATTTATTGAATCTTATATTAGAACTATATTTTCAATGCTTTTCCTTGATTGCCTTCTTACTCGTATTTTTCTTCATTTTTCTACAGCTCTCACCTGCTGAGGTGGTGAAATAAAGTAGAAAAATAAAGTTTGACTTACGTAAACTTACTTGGACCAAAACCCATTTTGTAACTACAATATTAAACAAAAATAACTAATATATTATAATAAATTTACAAAATTGAAAGTACTTTATTTAAACAGAAATTTCAAAACTTCTATCACGCTACAGATAACTTAGCAATAACATTTTCTCTTTAAACGTATTTGAAAATACTACTAACATTAATACAGATATTTTTTTGCGAAACAAAATCAGAAAACCCTTTGAAATATTCGCAGAGTGGTAACTGTATTACGTTTTCAGTCTTTCAAAGAGTCGATACAAGCGCAAACTATAAATTATTTTGCTTTGACTAACGTACTGTGGGAGAATATTTACGATTGGCGGGTTACCGATAGCTTGACTGTATTTTAGCATCACTTAAGCTCGCCGCCACGACTATAACTGTGCACATAATTAAAGACAAACTGATCACTATGAAGAATATTTTTCTAGTGACACTATAGTGTCTACAAACGGTAGATAAGTACGACTGTTTCACGTTTTTTTTATATCTGACATCGACAGATACTCCTAAATGTGAAACTTATAATATTCATCAAATTAATCTATCGTGTGCCTTCACCTTAATTTCTTTCGAGAACTAAAACACGCAATAAGGGCTTCACGGTGTTTTCATTTATGAATGGTAGTCAGAATTTTGATATTCCTCCCACCCGTTTAGTGCCCGAAGTTACCAGACGTGTAGAAGCTTACAGAAAATTATAAGCATGTCGTTTCGGTGGGATTCGAACCTGTTACCCATCGGTGCGCAAGGAAGATGTTCTATCCAACGCGCAAACAAGCCCGTCAAAATATACCAACAATACACCAACCATTTATTCATTTAGGTAATATAATGTACACTTATGAACGTCAATAAAAAAATACATATTACATGCTTCTAATTTTACATTTACTGCCAGTTCTCAAATCAAGGGCGTAGAACGGACGAGAAGAACTGGCAAGAAACTCGCCGCCACTCTTTTAATCGCCAATATTCCAACAATAAATTTCTTTTCTTGAAAGAATATCTCACATATCCCAAAAGGCTATGCAAATTACGACTAATGAGTTACATCAAAGGATCAGGTTATTAACATTACTCATAGTTACTTAAAATTAATTATTAAACAGTCTTAATTACACTGCTACTTGATAAATTGAAGCTTGATAGAATTATACCGCAGATATTAATAGGCCTATTACCCGTGCTATCAACTTAAACCAACTCACATAGGTTGTAATTTGAATAATTTTGAAATACATCTATTAATTTATAATTTATCAGAGAACCACTCTTGTAAAAGTAGTATAAAGATAATAAAACGCCGCAATATAATTCTGGGTTTGTACCAGTTGTATTTCCTTCAGTTTAGTTCTACATATACTATTTTCGGTTGATATTTCAATACCTTGTTTAAAACGGTCCTCGGGGGTTTCGGTTTCAGTATGGATTTCCGAATACCGAATCGACTACTAGAGACGAATTAAATTGAGCTGAAATTTTGTATAATTAAGGTTTAAAAATATTAAAACATGTGTCTATCTTCAACGGGATGATGTCCATCTTAGTGTCAATTTCACCGAACTTATGCTTATAAATTAAAATTAATTCAATCACATGCCAAATACAAATAATAAATTAATTCAAATGTGTAAATGAAACAGGCCAATTTTTAAATTAAGTAACAGAACATATTATTTATGATCAAGTTAGGAAAGCCTTTTAAATTTAATAATATAAAAATGGTTATTCTTTTCAATGCATTACCACAAAAACAACAAAATAAATCGCCGGTTCCGGAGAACAAAATGATAATTGCCATATAAATGTGAAGCAGTTATCATTTTGTTCTCCGGAACCGGCAAAATAAGTAGAAGACTACATTAATTATTAAAAAGATTCTTCTAAGTCAGATATAACAGAAGTTGAAGGTTAAGTGAGATTTATGTAATGTAATACAAGGATATGAGAACAACGTCGCAATGCGATCGCTTAGAGATCAAGTTATTTGTTAACGTTTGCGAATAAGTTTATTGCTTCTTACCACGCGAACAGCGGAAAATAGCTATACAACGCTAGATCCCATAGAGATTGCAAGGTGCTGCGGTATGAATATGAGTCGGTACTTAACATAATTATGGTACGGGAGGTAGTTGAGATTTATGATTCCCTAGTACACGGTAATTATCTCGGACGAAAAAATGTTGATATAAGAGAGTGTAATTTCGGTCTAATTTTATTCAGAGGTATATAACGAGCGAAATTTATAGATGATTATTTGTAATAAGAGTTCTTATTGCACCCTCAAAATAAATTACTTCCAAAATAACAGACAGAAATATTCATGACAAAAAAGCGAACAAAAACGTTTCGTTTGAATAAAGTTAGACCAGTAAATAATGTTATAAACGACCAAGCACTTCACATAAAACAACACGTTCACAAAAAGCTAAACGGATTGAATCGAGAAAGCGGCACGCGAGGAGTGACAAAACAATTTGCAATCGAAAGTTTACTCCTCTATATAACTTAAACAGAGCGGGAAGAACGTTTAATGAAATCTGCATAAGTCCTCAGAACAACAAAGGACGTGAAGACGCATTCTGCATTTCAACCGGGGAAAAAATATGAGGAGAAAATAAAACGGGCAGAAGCGCGCGACGGGGCGGGGTGCAATCAACATCTCATTAGTGAGACCTTAAATTCCCTTGTCTCGAGAGACCTATGGCAATTTGAGGTAGTAAGTAATTCAATTCACTATTTTCGCTCCGCGTATTTTCGGATTTCTCGGTGTATTATTAGATCAAATAACGTAGTAATAATTTGAATACATAGATTTTTTTTTTATAACTTTTATTCACCAAAGTTTTACTTCAAGTTGTTGAGTGAGGCTGTGTTATTTAGCATATTCATATAAACTCCCCATGGAGTCTCATTTGGCCAGGGAATTTAAATTGACTAAAATTCCATTTAAAGCCTACAGGGGATTATCCTACGAGGAAACATTACCGGGATAATGTATTTTTTTAAATTATATCCGAATTCATTCAGCTGTTCAAGCTTGATTAAAAATAAACTACAATAATACAATTTTTTAACATATCACAAGGGAGCTAATTGCTAAAACTAAATATACCTTTTGTAGCTAAAAATATTCGTCATATCAGAGAAATAATGTTCCATTCTGTTATATCCTAAGGGAACATGTAATCGAAATGCTTGCCCTAAATATGTTAAGCTAGACTGGAGCTCGTTATATTAATATCAAAATATTTTTTTCTTTTTTATGTCTGATACGACAGACGAGCATGAGGTTCACTTGATGGTAGGTGATACCTCAGCCACAGAACATCAGTCAATGATGCGCTGTCGACCTAATTTTTACTTCGAGCATTCGGAAATCCATAGACTGAAACCGAAACGCAATATGCACTTGACGGTGTTTCCATCTAAATCTTTTTAGTTATTTAAGTATAATGAATTATAGTAATACTTTTTATGGATTTTAATATTACATACATCTCATACTCAGTGAAGGAACTATCATACAAGCCCAAAAGCCCGTCTTGCCGAATTTAACATAATACGTGTCTATATATTTACATAATTACGTAATCGTATACTAGACTAAGGGCATGATTATATGTCTTGTTATGCATTAATAAGGCAAATCAGGCGTTTGGGCTTGTGTGGTGGTCCCGCCACTGCTCATACTCTGTCCTATTGGGATATAGATTACGGATTTGCAAATGCATACCAATTTAATTGGTATTATATTAAAAGGCCAACACCCCACTTACATCTATACTAATATTATAAAGAGGAAATATTTGTGTTTTTGTATGTTATGAATAAACTCAAAAACAACTGGACCTATTTTTAAAATTCTTTCACCAAAAGAAAGCTATATTATCAGCGCGAAACATAGGCTATATTTTGTGTTTAGTACATCTACATTGCACCCGTATGAAGCCGGGGCGAGTTGCTAGTTAGTTATAAGTGTAGTGTGGTGATGTACCTCTCTAGCGTACTATAAAACATCAAAATTGGTATCGAACATTGTCATTAAAGTTGGTACTAAAAATGGAATGAACGTCAATCGAGAATAAATTGAGTCACGAGAAGTTTAATGAGCTACGCGGTGGAAGCCAGCAGAACAATTTGCCTGTATCACGAGATGGATAACATTCACAACCGATTTATTGCTTCTGAATTGCTTGAATATTGTGGAAGCTTATCCCGTTCCGCTGTGTATTTTGATTAAAAAATAATTACTTTTCGGTGTTTGTAATATTAAGCTCGTTCATATACATATATAGTTCAAGGATTCGTTGCTTAAGACCTTTGAGTTTGAAATATAATTATGAAAACCTGAATAATATGTATATTTGAAACTATTCAATTTGGTTATTATGTAGAGTATGGTAGCATGACGATAGATAAACTGAATTCCCGAGTCCCCTAGTGGGGCTTGGGGTAAATACATTTCTGTGTCTGTTTCACTGATCATTTTTTTCTTTACAGACCTACTTTCGGTCATCTTTTTAAATCTTGTTTTCCCGGGAATCGAACATGGGACCTTCGATGCTATACGCATCGCGCTTGTTACTGAGACAAATTATATAAAACTACTTAAAGTTGATTAAATAGGATTTGATTTATCAAATACGTCAAAAATTCCATCTTAAGAATCTAATAATCCTAAAATATTCACAATAGTATCTTGAAAACCTTTTGCTTCCTGACGACACACCACTGCAGGCTTAGAGGGTTCCAATCTCAGTAATGTGATACGGGACTGAAACTCGACCCTTGATATTTTTTGTAATGCCCTCGATTTCATATAACGCATCTTTCACTAAACTTTAAATAACATGCGTTTTTCTTTATGACATTTGTTGAATCCCAAAGATATTCATGAATTAAAAGCATCATTTGGAATTTCTATTGCGTGTAGTTTTCTAATCCACGAAGCTTCTCTAAAGGTAAGCTAGCTGTGATATTCGCCGTTATAAAATTGTATGACAACTTTAGTATTGTATGACTAGTTTAGTTTCAATGAAATAATTATTCCATATGCTTTCCCCAATATTTGCTTAATAGTTCCGTAATAAAATAACGTACATATTTGTAGCGCGGAATTGTTACCATAATTATGATACAATAGTATGATTTTGTAATTAAGTACAAATAAAATTATTCGTTCTAAGTAGGTTGATGTTAATAAGTAATAAAAAAATTGTTGACATTAATTTCTTTAAATATGAAAATTTAAATACTATTAATATTCGAAGGTAAAAACCTCTAAGTTATTTTTTTCAATTATAATCTAATGTAAAATTTAACTCTCAACTGACATCAGTCTTTACTGTTTTCTTACAGAAGTCCATGTCGAATATAATTTTACTCCTACAGAATATCACTTAATTCGTTTAAAAAAGTCAGTAACATGAAAATACCAACGGTTATATTCCGGATCACTTATCGCGAGATTATGTCGACATCGTTCTCCTATCCGAATGGAAATCTGTTGCCTTCAGGACACTATCGAGATGGGCTCGACATCGATAACAATATAAAGGTAAATTGCGTGTGTAAAAACAAAACGCGAGTATAGAGCGATACGTGATGAAATATGATGATAGTCGTTCGTAATCTGATCGTGATATTGTTTTAGAATAATCCGTTAGGCTTTATAGATGACCATAGATTACTGTTAAATGTAGCTACAATAGAATTTTGATCTAAATAATTATTTTACATCTGTAATTAATATAAGGTTTTGATATAGAGGAAAATCGAAGATCGTCGATTTTAAACACATTTGTCTTGACTGACTTGACAAAATCATGGATAAGTAAGAGCAATACTAGGATTTCTCGTATGTATATAATAAAAAAAAATCCCTCCGTGGATTAGTAGTAAGCGAGTATCGTAAGGCAGAGGTTCTGGTTTCGAATCCCGAGGATACAAGAGAAAAAAAAAATGTTTCGGTCGGGAGGAGTACAGAAGGCTGATCACCTACTTGCCTGTAAAGAATGAACTTGATTAGTGAAACAGACACTGAAATGGGTCTGCCCCATGCCCCAACAGGAGATTCTGGAATTCACTTTTTATAATCATAAAAAGCAACAAAAACCGCATGCTTACAGTACAGTACAACTTAAGAAATGTTTACAGTTTAAGAAATGTTTTTCCCTGGAGCATGACTTCTATGCCATAACATGCATTTTTTACATGACTAGTCAAACGCCACGACAAACAAAAAGGTTTCACCTATATGAAATTTGAATTAAGAATTTACTTTATTTTAGTTTTTGAAATCAACGAAACGTGAATGCGAATATTATAATGTGCAATGTTCAGAGGGAATCATACATGACTGTAGCTAGCAATGTATAAGAAAATAAAAAATATACAATATTTAAAAGTATTAAGTATAAGTTTAGAGTGTACATGAATAAAACATGTTGTAATATATATTTTTTCCTCGAAACTCGGTGAAAACTTTCACTGTAATGCGGGTCTACTAAAATTTCATAACTTTGAACTAATGTTTAAATTACATTTAAATCTTTTAGGCTTAGGCTTTATCTTTTCTTTTTAAAGAATATTATAAATGAGAAAGTGTTTATGTACCTTTTACCTTAAGGTAGCGTTCCGATCTTGACTGCCGCGACTCGGCAGCTGCGACTCAGCAGTCATTGCCGGGCAGCAACGCACCGCTCTGTATGATCATGCATAGAGAGCTTTCCGAAGCACGCGACCGGGTCGTGCGGCCAAGCTGCGCACGAGTGGCAGCGCTGCCCAGCCGCTTGTGAAGCAGTCTGGCAGCGCGACCCTCTATTTTTGCACGTGCTCTAAAATAAAAATGGCGGTATTTCTCGCCGTTATACTGCCTGGCAGTTACGATCGGAATGAACGTGGTCGCGCTGCTGAGCAGTTGGCAGTGCTTGCAGCCGACGGCAGCGACTGCCGAGTCGCGGCAGTCAAGATCGGAACGCTACCTTTATATTTACCTAACACACTTCTTTTCTTTTCTTTCACTTACTTTTTGGAACTTGTTTGTTACAAAATAATCCTGGGAAATATTTACGATTTCATATTAGCGTAAGTTTAAAACTTTTATTTAGCGTTTTTAACAATTTGATGTGCTGAATTCCGTGTCATGTCAAAATCAATATATTATTTGACTTACTACATAGCAAATTCTTTACTATGCTCGCTTTGATATTATGAATATTTAGTCATAAAATTTCTATTAATTATTTAAAAAAAATCTTTAAGCAAATCTTAAGTTATTCTGTGTTATTGTACTAAAACAATCACTGAAAAAAATCTCATCTCAACAATTATTTTAATCATGTCGATTTTTTTACACAAGATATAATTGTGTAATATTCAACATTCTTAGTCAACAAGCGTACGATTTAAAATTGCACTATACTTGTAACTGTTCAAAAAGCACGTCTCATTTTAGGACCGACATTTTAGGATTTATAAAATCAGTACAGCAGGATTCGAGTACTTACCAGGCTGGCAGAAGTCGGGCGAAGTAATTTAATGAGCTGACCCGTTAATTGGCGAACAGATGGTCTCCGCAGTCAATGTTTAAATTAACTGTTTCGAGTTCCCTTTCGTTACTTCAAAAAGTTTTGGGCGTATTGTTTTAAAGTGGATTTATTGAAAGACGATTAGGAATTAAAATTAATCGTTATGAATATTCGTTGAATTTCAATTATTATATTTAAAACTTGAAAGTTTATTTAAACTCTACATTGTTGCAATTTGATGCAATCTTTGAGTTTAATTGCTTAATAATTATTTATCACAAGTCTTCTGTCAAATTTAAATGAAATCTTGCTACGTATGTATGATTATTATGCTTCTCTGAGGCAATTTGAAGGTCGATGCATAGAACATTGATTATAAATTGATGCGAAGAAAACATTAAATTTTTAAACAAATAAGATAATATTTTTGTTTTTTTACAATTAATACATTTTACATATTTTATTAGAAGAATTAACTTATAATATCACCAAGCAGTTGAAGGTCCGTGGTAATACAAACATTAAATGGTCACTATAAAATTGAAGAACCAATAACCAAGAAGGCTTTCACAAAATACATTACAAACAGACAGTCTAGTTAAATTATTAGTGAATTAAAAAGATGAAAAAAAAATCAGTTTAATTAATAAGTCTTAATAACTAGCTAAGCTGGGTTAGAGGTAGAAGAGAAAGAGATTTTTTATGTTAGATATCGCTAGATAAGCATGAGGTTAACTTGATGGTAGGTGATATCCCAACCAAAGAAAATCAGTCAATGTCGACTTACTTTTTACTTAAGAGTATAATATTATTATCAGCATAGGGATTTCCGAATGCTCGAAGTAAAAAGTAGGTCGACAACCATTGACTGATATTCTGTGGCTGAGGTATCACCTACCATCAAGTAAACCTCATGCTCGTCTGTCGATGTCTAACATACAAAAGTATATGAAGATTATCTCACAGAAAATAAGATTCCAAAAACTATATTTTCTAATGAAATACAATGGTCTTATTAAAAATAATGGATGTGGCATCAATATCAGGGTACATAAATAAAGGTATTTTATTGTAATTCAGGTCTCGAGATGTTAATTTCTCAACTGGATATCCCCAGACGCCAATTTAGCTGGTGATATTTTATTCATTGTCTGACTGGCTAGTACGTAATGACTCCACTTTCATCTTGAATATCTTTAGGAATATTACATTTTTATGCTCTGATATGACAGCAATAAAATATTCTTTATTAAAGGCTTTTTAGCTCAGATTTTTCGTTTGGTAAAAGTTTATCCATTCTCTTTGGATGAATTAGTTAAGATAAAGCTTGAATTATATTTTTTTGTTGCATTTTTAAATATAGAAAATATTAGTAACATGCCCCGGCTTCGGACGGGTGCAATTTAGATGTACTATACACATACATATGCACATAATGTAGCTTTCTATTGATAAATTAATTTTTAAAATCGGTCCAGTAGTTTTTGAGTTAAATCGTATCAAACAAACAAAAAATAAACAAACAAATTTTACCTCTTTATAATATTAGTATAGATATAGATTTAAATAGCAAGTGATACAAACACTTATGCAGCAATCAAAAATATTCAATGGATAAATACATCGGTTAAGGCTGGGTCACATGATATCAAATATAAAATTATCGATCAAAATGTTTTCAAAATTAAGGACTAAAAGTGGGCTCATATTTTTGTACTTCACCAATGTTTTGGGTCCGTGCCTCTTCTTTACATTATAAAATATTACTAAAGAGTAATATTGTCTAGTCAAAAATGGTAAAATATAATTAAAACTCACATTAGCATTTCCCTTAACACTTGATTATTAAGAATCTCAGGTTTGAACAAAGCTCCCTTGTGATTTGATCAAGATTTGTCAAATCACATCGCTTATATAGCTTTTCAACATTGTGACAGTTCTTAAGAAAATAAGTACGACGCGACGTTTTCGATGACAGCCCTAACACTATACATTTTAAACAACATAGCATGGCCGGATTTAGAAGCCCCTTGGACCCAAACTATCATCCATTTTTTTTATATTTAAGAACAATATTGCTGTACAAAGAGCAGTAGGTAAGGGTAAAACAGCGAAAGAAGTATTTAAGTAACAGTTGTTTACAAGTGTTTGCTCGTTGGAATTTGAAAGATTTTTTCAGTCTCTATTGTTGGGGCCCCTCTTTTGTGGAGGTTTTTTCCCCTTAAATTCAACCCTGCAACATAGTACTGCTCCATTGAGACCGTCGTCTCAGGCTCTACAGGCTCTTACAAAAACACTAACGCCACAAAAAACTGTTTAATTGTTCCTAAACCTCTAACATAAAGCTATAATTGAGTACAAAACTTTCAATTTGTCACAGTTGTAAACGCAACTCTGCCCCACTTCAGTTAATTTGCGATAAACAGTATAATCAATCGGGATTTCCGAGCGGCTCATGAATAATTCGTTGTAAGTTCGTCCCTTGTCCCCCTTTATTTTGGAGCTATTCAATAAGCTAATTCGGGGAAGGGACGGTGGCAGTTGTTTGTACAGCATTATGTTTGGTTTTAGCATGTTTAGAAAGTTTTAATGAGGTTAATAATTAAAGGTTTGATGCTAACTTAATTTTTTATGAGGAAAAAGTTAACGTAAATAGTTAGCAGTAATTAAACGTTATTATTATTCAATCTATATGTGTTTGATTGTAGCGTAAATGTTCTGACTTTTGAATTAAGGTGTCCACAGATTTATCAGTCCTCGAACGGTTAACAAATGGTTAAAAAACCTTAGTTCCTGCAGAAATAGACGGCTGAATTATTTCCGTTTCCTATGGCACACTTTTTTAACTTTAAAATAGGCAACTGATCTCCTTGTCTGTACCGCCTCCGTGGCTCAATGGTAAGGACGGTGAGTTTGCGTCCTGGGTTCGAATCCCGGTGATTGAGAGTTTTAAAAAAATGTTTCGTTCGGGCAGGGCACAGAAGGATGATCACAAACTTGCATGTAAATAATAATGATCAGTGAACAGACTCAGAAATGTGTCTGTCCCATGCACCAATAGGAGTGGCGGACTTAGGAATTAACTTTGTATCCTTTTCTATTAAATAGATTTCGTTTATATTATTATGTGATTTTATCGTTTATATATAAGTAAGATTAATTTAAAAAAAAAAACATTTACATAACAAAATATAAATCATAAGTCTACATAAATCTCATGACTTCCTCACTAACTCAGGGCTATTTTTCTATAACAATGTTGTATGCTTGAGTTCACGCAAACGATATAAGAAGATTCAAAAAACCCTTATAATACAAAGATGGAGTAATGGGCTGTAGGACTTTTGAAGAACGAGGCTTTATGATATTTTGTAACAATTTTCATTCTAGAGATGCTTAGCCTAAAGAAAGTCATTGCGTTTTATGGTAAGAAGTTAGTTAGTATTTATGATACAAGGATATAATTTGGGGTGAAATGAACTTAAAGTATATTATTGTATATAGTCATCAGTCATCATTATCTTACTGTTCCGAGTGATTTTTAGCAAACGTGGTCACGGGCAGATTGAAAGGTAAAGCTGTCTGATTTGAATTTTCACATAAACGCCATCTATTACTACAGAGTTGATATTTGCTGTAATTTTCTATATTATGATAATATAATATAAATAATAAATCGCGTTTTAATGCGGTATAAAGTTATTTCCTATTTCACCATGCCTACTGCTGATAGAGGACAAATCTTTGTTTTATTTTCTGGTTGATATTTTTTTTTATTATTATATTTAATTACACAAAGATGTCATGTGGAACATGGTGTAATGGTTGCAGCGCCAGCGAAAAATTATGTAGAAGGGATTTGAACTGCCTTGTTACAGCTATTCTTATCTTTAATTTTGAATGTGGTTGTCTGAAACAGGTGTCTTGGCATATACTCGTAAGTTGTAGGTACTCAAATTATCTCACGTGATAGTTTCATTGGTTTAGATTTATTTCTTGGAGGTTAGAGATAAGAATATTTTACTGCAATACTGCAGTTGGGAATATATTGATGTAAAATATAAAACAGTTTGGGGACATTAGTATTCTTTATTTTGAAATAATATTATATATTCAACATAATATTTGTAATGTTTGTCAAGAATAGTATAATAAACTAGTTGCCCGACCCGCTTCGCACGGCTATATTAATGAAGAAAATGGGACCAAACCAAATATTTGTCAAAGAAAAGAAAAAAAAATCTGGAAAAAAGAACACCCTAATGAGACCTAGCGATGAAATATACTTTACGATATATTCTCATATGTACCAAATATACATTAAAATCGGTTGAGCCGTTTCGGAGGAGTGCAACCACAAACATCGTGACATTTATGCGCTGTTAGTTTTTCCACTGATTAAAAGGTTTTTTTATGTCAAATATCGACAGATGAGCACGAGATTCACTTGATGGTAGGTGATACCTCAGCCACAGAACATTAGTCAATGATGCGCTGTTGACTTAATTTGTACTTCGAGCATTCGGAAATCCATAGAATGTGTAATATATGTAGAATGTAGAAATTGACATATTGTTCTCATTTACAAAAACCTTAAAATTATTATCATTTACGAGTATACAATACTCAAAGTAGAGACGATGTTATCTACGTTCTGCCTGACGCCGGAAGTGGACGTGAATCAGCACCAACGGATTAGCAGCAACGAAAAAAGTTTGTTTGCACATTAAGGCCAGGTGAGCTACGACCGCTTGGGATTTGGAGCACCGCCAGGAAATTCCCACCTACAGTCGAACGTTAGAGAGGCTACGGCTTAAATATGGACTGAACCGTAAGGGCGTTAAATTATTTATTCAGGGAAGAGTTGAGAGGATAACAGGTTGTTTATTGTCGACATTTTAAGACACCGTTTTTGTTTGCGGTGAATTGTTTGTTTGTTGTTTTAATCTTGTTTATGGTTTAACCGCTTTACGTTAATTTTTCTTTTTAAAGTTAAATTTCGAGTCCTCTAGTAGGGCATGGGGCAAACCCATTTCTGTGTCTGTTTCACTGGTAATTTTTCTTTACAGGCAAGTAGGTGATCAGCCTTCTGTGCCCTGCCTGACCGAAACAATTTTTTTTAATCTTGTTTCCTCGGGATTCGAACCCGGGACGTCCAGCACAGTAGATAGTACATCGTATTTACCACTGAGCCACAGAGGCGGTCAATATTTTTCTTTTTACGTTACTGATATTTTACTGAAATATAGGTACCTATATAGCTTTTTTATAATAATAATTGATGTCCTCTGCAATCAGTGACATATGAGTGTATAATGAAAGTGGGGAAAATAGCATACTTATGACACGATACGAATATTTTTATCACAAATCGTTCGTACCTTGCCTTTTGAATATTGTACATTCAAATCTGACGTCGATATCCTACATCCTTTTCGCTGTCTCACATCTTAAGAGCAATAAGTAAGAGGCTTGTTATACCCCATTCAACGTAAAGGAAGGCTAATAGTAGGAAAGATGCAACAAATTGTATATAAAGTTTAAAACCTTTTAAGTAATAACAGCTATCAAGGCGGCGGTACTTCAAAGTTCTGTCTTCATTCGCCTTCGAGAGCTAAATGCTATAAAAACGTTGTCTTTGAGCGATATCGACTTCTTAAAGCAATTAAGATAAAACTCGGAACAAAACCACGAGAGGCCGTCTTTGTTAGCATTATGGCGGTAATTACTAAGTTCCAAATCAACTGCCCGCATCGTGTCCAAAGGGACCTTTTACTCATTGTTTACTTTATGCCTTCAAAATTTATATTTATCTTAAATTTAATACGGACTCATTAGTCTATATCTTTACTAATATTATAAAGAGGCAGGATTTGTATTTTTTAATTTTTGTATGTTATGAATAAACTCAAAAACTACTGGACCGATTTTAAAAATTCTTTCATCAATAGAAAGCTTCATTACCAGCGGTATATTTTGTGTATAGTACATCTACATTGCACCCGTGTGAAGCCGGGGCGCGTTGCTAGTATTATATTATCTGCTTGGAAGTTTTCAGGTCTGACATGTTCCATCAGACAGAAGTGAAGAGCAGATTACGCGTTTCGGTTACAGTCTATGCTCGAACCAAAAATATAAATATAGAAATTTAATTATTGATTGATTTTATATGGCTGCGGTATTATCTACCATGCGCATTCACACTCATAGTATAAAGAGGAAAGATTTGTATCGTTGTAACGAATAAAATACTTGACCGATTTCAAAAATTCACCAAAAGAAAGCTACATTATCAGTGAGTAACATAGGATTTTTGTATGTATAGTACATCTACATTGCATCCGTGCGGAGCCTGTAAAAGACCAAGTTTTAATAGGATATAATAATTGCCATAGGAATCATATCGTGAACCACATAATACCCAATATAGATACATAAATAGATTAGGTATTATATCTACCCTGGATGGCAGAGAAGTTACGACTGCGAATCAACCTCTTGAAGTCCAGAAGAACATCCTGTCCTGAAATTTGGCGTCGGGATGTGACGACCCCATCGCCCGCTGGTGGAATAACCTTTGTGACAGAGATTATTCCACCAGTGCAGTCAGTCAACCTTAGTGGTAGTGCCACGCTGTGCTCCTTACAGCCGAATGGGCCGGCACGACCGGACCACTCTCTCACTTGACACCGACGTGAAGTAACGGCATTGCTGTTGCGTTTCGTTCGGTCTGTGAGAGTCCCGGAGGCCCACTCCCCCCCCCCCCCCCCAACACACACACACATATATGGCAGCACAGATTAAGGTTGAACTACCCCAGGAGGGTACCACGTGCCGTAGCCGTGGAGAATCCCTCTCTGGACGTCCACGCTCAGGACCCTCTGCATCGCCTAAGAGTGGATGCCCAGGCTGCCCTTCGTATTCTGGGAGGGGCGATATTGTGCTCGATACATATTCATCTGCTCGGGGCAAACGGAGCAAGAAACAAAAGGCATCCCCTGTCGCGCTTACCGTGGACTTTTGCAACATCAGGGGACTTCATTCCAACTTGAACGCCGTCCACTACCACCTTGAGACGGCGAAGCCTGCCCTGCTCTTTTTAACTGAGACGCAGATATCCTCTCCGGCTGATACTTCTTACCTCTCCTACCCGGGATACAAATTGGAACATTCCTTTGTACCACGGGCTGGAGTGTGCGTCTACGCTAGGGATGATATCTGTTCTCGTCGCCTCAGCAGCCTTGAAGGTAGGGACCTCTCCATCCTCTGGTTACGCGTAGATAGCGACGACCATCCGCGCATCTATGCGTGCCTATATAGGTCCCATAGCGGTAATGCCGAAACTGACCGACTCGTTGAGCACATCCAAATGGCTACAGACTCCGTGCTACAGCAGATCCCAACCGCAGAGATCGTGATTCTTGGCGACTTCAACGCCCACCACGCCGAATGGCTTGGATCACGTACCACCGATCATGCGGGTAGGTCTGTTCACGATTTCGCCTTGGCATATGATCTCACGCAACTGGTTACCTCGCCAACGCGAATCCCAGATGTTGAGGATCATACATCTTCCCTGTTGGACCTTCTGCTGACCTCTCATCCGGACAACTACTCGGTCTCCGTCGAGCCTCCTCTTGGTTCGTCGGACCACTGTCTGATCCGGAGTACCGCCGCGTGTGGCACTATAGGTCAGCGGATTGGGACGGGATGCGCTCTTTCTTCGCGTCCTACCCCTGGGGGCAAATTTGCTTCTCGCCGGATGATCCAGACGTCATTGCTGACTCTGTCGCTGACGTGGTGCTTCAGGGTATGGAACTTTTCATTCCTTACTCCTCGGTGCCTATAGGCGGCAAGTCCCAGCCTTGGTTTGGTCGCCCCTGCAAAACGGCATCGCGCCGAAAGCGGGAGAGCTATCAAGCCTGGGTTAATGCATCAGCGTCTCGTGATTTAAACACCAGCGCACTCAAAAAGGAGTATAATTTTGCCTCTAGGTCCTTCAAAAGAGTTATTGACAAGGCAAAATCGGAGCACATTGGCAGAATTGGCGAGAAATTAGTCCGCCTTCCTTCGGGAACACGTGCGTTCTGGTCTCTCGCTAAGGCTGTCTTAGGGAACTTCTGTCAGCCTTCTCTTCCATCCCTTCACAGGGACGATGACTCGTTGGCCCATGCCGCGAAAGAGAAAGCCGATCTTCTGGGCTCTCTTTTCGCGTCCAACCCGACCCTGGATGATCAAGGAAAGCAACCACCGGCTATCTTGCGGTGTGATACCAACATGCCGGAGGTTAAATTCCGGCAAAGTGCAGTGCGTAAAGCACTTCTTTCCTTGGACATTCATAAGTCGAGTGGGCCCGATGGCATCCCTCCGATCGTGTTGCGGACATGTGCTCCAGAGTTGGCACCGGTTCTAACGCGTCTTTTTCGGCATTCTTACTCATCAGGCGTTGTCCCGAACTCATGGAAGACTGCTTTGGTGCATCCGATCCCTAAAAAAGGCGACCGCTCTGATCCGTCCAACTACAGGCCTATAGCGATTACCTCTTTGTTCTCTAAAATAATGGAGTCCATTATTAACTGCCAGCTCCTGCGGTACCTAGAGGAACATCAGCTAATTAGCGACCACCAATACGGTTTCCGCCGGGGTCGCTCAGCTGGTGATCTTTTGGTTTACCTGACACATCGATGGGCGGAGGCAGTTGAGAGCAAGGGGGAGGCATTGGCAGCTAGTTTGGACATAGCGAAGGCCTTTGATCGGGTGTGGCACAAGGCGCTTCTTTCAAAGCTCCCTTCCTATGGGCTCCCCGAGAAATTATGCAATTGGGTCACCAGCTTCCTGGCAGATCGGAGCATCAAGGTCGTTGTCGACGGTGCATGCTCGGACTCCAAATCTGTCAATGCTGGTGTTCCACAAGGCTGTGTGCTATCTCCTACTCTGTTTCTTCTGCATATCAATGATATGCTGCAGATTAACGGCATTCATTGCTATGCGGACGACAGCACGGGAGATGCCTCATACTCCGGCCGTGCCAACATTTCTCGGGAAAACGTGTGCCGAAACAGACTTGTGTCTGAAGTCGAGTCTTTGTTAACCAAAGTCTCGGAGTGGGGCCGACTAAACTTAGTCCAATTCAACCCCAAGAAGACACAAGTCTGCGCATTTACCGCTAAAAAATCACCATTCGTCGTATCTCCTCATTTCGAGAGTACTCCCCTGACAGCCGCAGCTAGTATTGGAATTCTTGGTGTGGACATATCGAGCGACGTTCAGTTTCGGGGTCATTTGGAAGGGAAGGCCAAATTGGCCTCTAAAAAGCTTGGTGTGCTCAATAAGGCGAAGCAATACTTCATGCCGGCCCATCGCCTGCAACTTTATAAGGCGCAAATTCGGCCTCACATGGAGTATTGTTCTCACCTTTGGGCGGGGGCTCCCCAGTACCAGCTCCTTCCATTTGACCGCATCCAACGTAGAGCGGCTCGAATCGTCGATGATCAGGCTCTTTCCGATCGGCTCGACCCTTTGGCGTTGCGTAGAGATGTAGGCTCGCTCTGCATCTTCTATCGCATTTATCACGGGGAATGCTCGGAGGAATTGTTCGGTGTAATCCCGGCCGCTGAATTTCGCCATCGGACATCGCTTCAAAAATATCACGCATACCATCTTGATGTCTGGAAGTCCACAACTGCGCGATTCCTGAGACACTTCTTACCTCGCACAACCACTCTGTGGAATCAGCTTTCGCCGGCGGTTTTTCCGAACCGATACGACATGGAAACCTTCAAGAAGCGAGCCTACATCTTTCTTAAAGGCCGGCAACGCACCCGCAAGCCCTCTGGTGTTGCGGATGTCTATGGGCGGCGGTGATCACTTACCATCACGTGAGCCGCCTGCCCGTTTGCCCCCTATACTATAAAAAAAAAAAAAAAAAAAAAAAAATCGGTTAAATACTGTATTATAACAAACACGATAGGAAAATACAATTGCAATTAAATTTTGTGTTCTATTTATAATTCGGATTAAGCGATAGCTATCTAGACGATTGCGTTTAATTTTTCTTTTCCCTCGGGTCGTGGTTGAACCGTTCATTATGGGACTTATAGCGACTGAAAAGCGGCTACTTAGTTCTTTGTCTATTTTCAATGCGACTGTCGCCGCAATGTTCCTTATTATATTCGAATAATAGAAACCAACTCCGGTGTTGCAAACGGTCAAACGAAGGAGAAGTGAATTCAATACTTAGTTTAATGAAAAAGGTTAAGGATTGTTAAAATCTGGGAAAATGAAAAAATGAAAAAATGAGAATATTTAAATAAAATACTGTATACCGGATTAAAACGCGATTTATTATTTATATTGTTTAAATTTATTTATCCCGACGTTTCGGATGCTTTACAGCAACCGTGGTCGCGGGGTGCTGTAAAGCATCCGAAACGTCCGGACAAATAATTAATTTAAACAATATAAATAATAAATCGCGTTTTAATCCGGTATACAGTATTTTATTTAAATGTGTGATACTCGCGTTAATAAAAGACAATATTAAAAATGAGAATAATCTATTTAAGTAAATATTAATTAATAAACTTTATGCAAATTAATATATTAACCTAGAAACCACCTTGTAGTGTATATCCAAAATGTGATAGTGTGGCTTCCAAGCAAGGATACTAGATTTTTTTTAATGTTAGATATCGACAGACGACTTAATAGTAGGTATACGTACCTCAGTCACAGAAAATCAGTCACTCATGCGCTGTCGACCTACATTTTTACTTCGAGCAATCCATAGACTGAAACCGAAACGCGCAATATGCACTTCACGGTTTTCCCATCTACGGTAGTTCGTTACCCGGTCGGAATTTCGATATTCCTCCCACCCGATCAATGCCTGAAGTAATCAGACGTGGGATAGACATTGGTATAGAAAATTATAATCATATAGTTCCAGCGGGATTCGAATCTGCGACCTATTAGTTATATTTGTGTCGTTTGTGTGAAGATCTCGTAAGTGCATTTTCTCTTGCAGAAATAGGTTCATGATATGGGTTTATGTTAGTGTTAGGGCCTTTTAACGGGTCGTTTGGAGAGAAAGTACCGTAGTTTAAACACTTTAATAGCTAAACGTGATCCCTAAATAGGTTATCACTTAAGAACCTGCTGATACTGTGGTCGTATTCTGTGAAAATTTTAATTCATATCATATCTTTTTCGATCAGATACACAAGCGTAAAATTTGTAACAGTGTTCTTTGGTTACGATCAAAATTAGAGCTATGCTACAATGACAACTGATAATGTATAAAAATGGACGAGCGTGTATGAAAGCATCTCAGATTAAGTACCTAGAAAGCATTGATGAAAGAGTATGAAGCGAAATTGTATGCAGGATCCTACACCAGTGGGAAAGAGGCGTGTTGTATGTATAATGTATATGTATGTATTGTATCAGATTTAAAGTAGTACTTTTAGAAATAACTTCACCTTTTGTTATTGTTAAACAAAATTTTAAAGGCCGGCAATGCACCTGCAAGCCCTCTGGTGTTGCGGATGTCTATGGGCGGCGGTGATCACTTACCATCACGTGAGCCGCCTGCCCGTTTACCCCCTATACTATAAAAAAAAAAAAAAATTCAATCGCAATGCAACGAACACTGTAAACCTGCCACACCAATTTAAAGGAAACCTTTCTCACTGCAAAGTCTTAAAGAAGCTTTTTAGTTCGTGGCTTGAGTTTGAAAGTTCGCGAGTCAACTGTTTCCTACATTTAAAGTAAATTGTTAATGAGATTTTAAGTCAGTTTTTGTTTTATTAAAAACGAAAACTGGAATTTCTGTCACCGCTGTTAAACTTTGTTATTCTCAAATTATTTTTGACGCTCTCCGTTTCTTTATTAAAATGTGTTTAATATTTGAATGAAAAAAATCCACCATCGGTCGACAAGACGCCGGGAAGTCCTCCATCCTTACGTTGTTGATATCCTGAAAATCTGCATAAAACTATTCTGTTCGTCTTTCTTTAATGCGAACAAGTAAGGATTGGAATTCTCTTAGAATTCTAATCTAAAAAAAGCTTAAATATTCAGTTCGGTAATAATGTATTGACAGATATTTTTATAAGTTAGCAAATCATATTTCATTTTAATAAAAATCTCTGACCTAATTTAAATACCGTATAGCATAAAAATTTACTAAAAGGGAATAATTTTGATGCTTGAAAATGAGAAAATTATCTGTTGGGGGTTTCTCATTTTCACCGTAAGCGACCAAAATTATGTGGTCCAAAGTTTATGAGCTTACGAAATTTTAGACCGTGTAAATGACGGGATATTTTTTTTACGTCTACACCTCGTCAGAATGGATATTATAAGCCGGTTTTATCGTGGTTATATTCTTGGTTTATCCGAAATACGAATATTTTATTTTAAAGTATTTTTTTTTATTTAGTTGAATTATTGTTTTTGTATATTTAATGTAATATGTACCTGCATGGAATATTCGCTTATATTATAAGGTAGACTTTTATTTGATTCTAAATTATTTTTATAATTTAAGGTAGTCAAGCCATGTAGGCTGGTAACCCTAAATGCTTGATAATGAGTAATATTCCTTTCGGCGATATTTTAAATCATTGTTAAGTTACCACTAACCATGAAAGAATTTCACCACCAAAGAATTTCATCACAACAATATAAGAGTTAATTGAGAGAGGTACTTACTGCTTTAAAATTATACTTAGAAATTAATTAATTATTTATTTATTTATTATTACACAGTGACGGATTTACCAGCAGGCTGAGTAGGCTTCAGCCTAGGGCGGCAGATTTTAGGGGCGGCAAATTTGAGGATACTTTTAGCTATCTTATAGAAATCAAGTCTTACTTTTCTTACTTTTAAGTCAGTCTCCTGTACCTTACAGAGTATAGTCTAAAAGTAAGACTTACTGAGAAGGTTACTTACAAGACAATTCCTATCATTGTATTTAAGAAAATTTAGGAACTTACATTTATAGAGGCTAGGGCGGCAAAATTTTGATAGCCTATACGCCAGAAATGTGTAAATCCGCCACTGTTATTATTTTTATGTATTAATGCTCTGTAAGAACACATTTCGGGGATTTAAAACGCTACTGTAAGTTTTTGGCATTTTTTAACAATATGCTTCAGAATAAAGCAAGATTGAAATTGTCAATTTTATACAGATCTACTCTTACTTCTTCTGTTCTGTGAATCTATTTAAAACAATATTTGAAACCCACTGAACTGTTTTATTAGATCTACTGTTAATAAAGCTGCATTTATCTTCGACTACAAATAATACCTTTTTTTAATATTTTTGTTTTAG
The DNA here is from genome assembly GCA_905404175.1 of Anthocharis cardamines. Classification (NCBI taxonomy): domain Eukaryota; kingdom Metazoa; phylum Arthropoda; class Insecta; order Lepidoptera; family Pieridae; genus Anthocharis; species Anthocharis cardamines. The sequence goes on along the minus strand of FR989957.1, from coordinate 2,802,632 downwards.
TATAAATGATTTATGTATTAGACATGTTGTATCTACAGTTGTATGGGTTTTTGTTTGTTTAAATAAAATTATTATTTGTATAGTACAATCTTAATGAAAACTAATGAATAATATCAAAATAAATAGAGTAAATTAGAGATAGTGAAACTTTCGATCTGTGAATTAAGTTATTATAGGTTCAATTATTTTACTGATTAAAATCTACATATAAACGAATAATAGTCTACTTCAGTTTTATAAGGTTTTGAGATTATAACGAGTCTCTAAGAACTTTCGAAGAATACCGCTCAAGCTCATAACTTAGTATAAAGCTAAACAACGCGATCAATCAGTCGGTTGGCACCCTCATGAATAATACCTATCCCCTTTAAAAACTTATACAAAAGATTTATTTTCTTTCATCGGGACCGGACGTTTTGAAAATACTCCAAGATTGATTCGTCTATAACTTCGCAGATATGTCGACATAATAACCGGATTTTCTTTGGAGTCAGATATCATATCTGTGTTTATTTAGGCCTGAGATTTAAAAATATTTTATATGTTAGTATTGATAAAGCTGTGCTGTGCTCGATTCATTGATAGCCGTACGAATGAGTCGGATCGTGAATGCCCCTTATATTTTTTGGTTCAAATGTATTTCTGTAATTGATTTAATAAGATTATTTAAAATAAAATACTTTATATAATATTGTCTTTTTTTTTTTTTTTTTTATGTCAGATATCGACAGACGAGCATGAGGTTCATCTGTAGGTGATACCCCAGCCACAGAACATCAGTCAATGATGCGCTGTCGACCTTATTTTTACTTCGAGCATTCGGAAATCCACAGACTGAAACCGAAACGCGCAATGTGCACTTCACGGTTTTTCCATCTATGAACGGTGGTTCGTTACCCGGTCGGAATTTAGATATTCCTCCCACCCGATCAATGCCCGAAGTTACCAGACGTGGGGAAAACATGCTTACAGAAAATTATAAACATGTGTTCCCGGTGGGATTCGAACCCACGACCCATTGATGCGCACGGCAGGTGTTCTACCGAACGCGCCAACGAGCCCGTCACTATTAACGCGAGTATCACACATTTAAATAAAATACTGTATACCGGATTAAAACGCGATTTATTGTTTAAATTATTTATCCCGACGTTTCATCCGGTATACAGTATTTTATTTAAAAATACTGTATACCCGATTAAAATGCAATTTATTATTTATATTGTTTAAATTCTCCTGTCTCCCCGTGACCACGGTAGCTGAAAAGCATCCGAAACGTCGGGATAAATCATTTAAACAATATAAATAATAAATCGCGTTTTAATCGGGTATACAGTATTTTATTTAAATGTGTGATACTCGCGTTAATAAAAGACAATATAATTTTTTTTATACAGGCAAAATTTAAATTTGCTTTGTAACCATCTTCAGGTTATAGTTAACTAGCAACTCGCCCAGCTTCATACGGATGCAATGTAGATGTAACAAAAATGTAACTCGCTGATAATTTAGCTTTCTATTGGTGAAATAATTATTAAAATCGGTCCAGTATAAAGTTTTTACCATTCAAGATGGACAAGAGACACCTTTAAGTAGCGTAAGTGGGGAGTGGATTCACTGGCATGGAAAAATCCCGGACAAAAAGTAATCAAGTCATTTTGGAGTTCAAGCTTTCTTCATATCTTCGTACACCTAGTCCAATATGGTTAATTTCGTATTATTAGTAGAAGCTCGAAGTCTAATATGCCCTTTTAAGTTGAAAAGGAAAGCGGTTAGCGTGACATCTACAACATGTGAAGTCACGCTTACGCAGACAGTCCTTAAAAAGGGTACAAAGACGCGACAAAAGAACTCTTCCTTTCACCCTTTAGTGGATGAACAAATGATTCCATAGTTATGAAACTCAATCTCAAAGGATTTATTCAATATAGTTTGTTGTACATAACTTATTGATAGTCAAAATTTTACGATTGAAGGGTAAACATTACATTGTTTTAAACTGCCTTATATTTGGCTACTTTCCATGGTGCATTCCTTAACACTATAGTAAGAATCTCCCAGGAGTATTTGTCGTACTTTACGTATATTTTTAAAATATATGTATAGGTAGGTTTAATTTCAAACGTCAACTGGCAATTTATTAGTAGCACATACATTGCTTTAGCAAAGACGTCTTAACCTTAACAATTCTAAAATCAGGCACAAAAAAAGCTTGTCTTGTATGCTGTGGTGATCACTATTTTTAGAAAATTTCTTGATATTTTTCCGTACATTACATTTCATACAAGAAAATATGTACTGACTGGCAACAGTCATCCTGTTAATTTCTTTAAACTTTTCCATGAGTGATGTCCAAGAACCAAGCTGATATTTAAAATTCTTGAATAACACTTTTCTACACGAACATCCTCATTTATTTAACGACCAGATGTCACTTCACCACAAGTCTCGGAAAGAGATTGATTTACGACTTGTTGGAGTGTCGTGATCATTATCTCGTTAATTCTATGGCGAATGGATCTCAATTGGCAGGTATTGCGCTAGCCGCATCCTTGACGATCTATCTATACAGGATATATGTATTTGGAAGAAACTTAAACTTTCGTCAATTATTTTGCTATGCCGATTAAAGCTGTAGGCTATATTTTATTTCATGTACTGATAGAAAAAAAGAAAAAAGTGAAATTTTTGGAAATCAAATCCCCGACCCTCTGTAGCGAAGTTCTTTGGGACATGTAAAAAAGTATTAATTGATATGATTTACGATATTATGTACCTAAATTCGAGAATTCATTGAAAATAAACTTTTATAAAAACAAAAATCATAAACAACCTAACTTTTATTTAATAATTAATAATAATATTATAAATAGGAAACAATTTAAAAAAAAAACTATTGCATCGGTTTTAAAAAATCTTTCACCAATATCAGCGCGTAACATAGACTATTTTTTTGTGTCTTATCTACATTGCATCCGTGCGAAGCCAAGGTGTGTTACTAGTATTTAATAATTCTAGCACATCTTACTCATAACACACCTCCAGTCCGCCCACAACCTCCTAATTTCCCAAGAATGAATTACTGCGAGTAAATTTAAAACAGCGGCCTCCGAACTAAGCTTGTCATCTATCAGATTTCCCATAGGGCGCTACCAGTCGAGCTCCTGCGAGGCAATAAGCAGTTGTCGGTTTATTGTGCCCGGTAGAACTCCTTGGAAATATGGAACAGTAAACAATGATTCTCAGTTTTCTTTATGAAAATTTGTTACCATTAAAAGGAATACTGGAGAAATGGTCTTGCTTTTCTTATTTTCCGTCGCATACAATATTTAAGGTTTTGTGCTAAGCTTTCCTTTGAGAATTGACACCCGAAGCTTATATGAGTAAAGTGCGCATTGAGTTTTATATTAAATGCAGAGGTCTATTGAGATCTTTTTTTATGTCAGATATCGATAGACGAGCGTGAGGTTCACTTGATGGTACTTGATACCTCAACCACAGAACATTAGTCAATAATGCGCTGTCGACCTAATTTTTACTTCGAGCATTTGGAAATCCATAGACTGAAATCGAAATGTGCAATGTGCACTTCACGGCTTTTCCATAGATATGCACGGTAGTTCGTTATCCGGTTGGAATTTTCGATATGCCTCCCACCCGATCAATGCCAGAACCTACCAGATGTGGGGAAGACATGCCAACAGAAAATTATAAGCATGTCGTCCCGGTGGAATTCGAACCCACGACCCATCGATGTGCACGGCAGGTGTTCTACCAAATGCGTCAAGGAGCCCGTCAAAATGTTTCTCTATGCTGTTGCTATAGTATATTATGTGTCTGCCAAAAGTAAACGTACTAACTCCGAGGCAGTATAATAGAAGTCGAAATTGACAGCATAACAATATAAAATATTATATTAACGTTTATATTGAGAGAAAAAAAAAAAGAAAAAGCAAATCTATCTATACAGAATAATCCCAACCCAGTTAAGTTTATGAAACAATCTGTGAAGCACCTATCAACGCTGTCAGCAACATATGACATAGTGAATGCTTCCCATCTCTTTCTCACATAACAAAATTCCCGGTGTGGGACAGAAATAGGACGATCTTTTAAGCGAACTATTCTCTACCTATACCAGTGCTGTGATTTATTACATATGAATCAAGAGCCTGGAAATGTCAAGTGACGTAGAAAGTGTGACGACATACATACAGCATTGATTTTACTACTATTTTGTTATTGACTTCCACTGCTATTCGCGCTATCGAAATTTTCACTTGGAGCAAGAGCTTTTTACGTTTGATATCAATAGATGATCATTGGCTCATTTGATACCTCATCGAATGAGAGTAAAAATGGTGCCATTCATTTTTTTAGGGTAAAACGGGACCTATACACTATATTACTAAGACTCCGCTGTCCGTCCGTCTGTCTGTCTGTCTGTTCGTCTGTCACCAGGCTGTATCTCATGAACCATGCTAGTTAGACAGTTGAAATTTTCACAGATGTATTTCTGTTGCCGCTATAACAACAGATACTTAAAAATAAATATTAAAGGGGGCTCCCATACAACAAAAGTGTTTTTGTTTTGCCGTTTTTATAGATAATGGGAGGGAACGTGCGCGAGTCCGAGTCGCACTTGGCCGGTTTTTATAGATCTCATGTAAATCGGCCATCTGCGACACCACAGGATCTGCAGATGTGTTGGCAGTCTTTGAGGTACAATAGACTCTTCTTTTGAAGGTCCCCGTATCGTATTGGTTAATTTAAATAAAAATATAACTATATAATTTTGAATAATATCTGTGTATTTAATAGACGGCAAATTATAATAACCTTTTAGGTATTATAACAGTTATTATCTGGATTAGACGCTAAGGTTGACGCAATTCTGATTATATTGTTGCTCCTTCGAGAAATCTATTTGCTATAATCTCTATTGTATCTAAGGATACATCTCGTTGACTTATGTGAGGCCCCAGTGTATATCGGTTGCCTTTGTATTTTTGTTCATCAAAGGTGTTCACATTGACAAGTATAAAATAATTTTATAGATGGATGTTTGAAAAACCCTGTAAAATACACCTATAAAAACATATCCGTAGTAACTAGTAATAGATGGCGCTACTATCACTATATGAAATTTGCATTTTTTATGTTAGATATCGACAGACGAGCATGAGGTTCACTTGATGGTAGGTTATACCTCAGCCACAGAACATCGGTCAATAATTAATATTCTTCCTGACATTGATAGGGCCTAATAGAAAAATCAGAGCTCATACAAACATTTTACTCACCTTTTTTATTTTTTTATAGGTTAATAGGAAAACGGGCAGGTGGCTCGCGTGATGGTAAGTGATCATTGCCGACTATAGACATCTGCAACACAAAAGGGATTGCAGATGTGTTGCCAACCTTTAAAAACTGACTTTTAAAAGATATTTATATTTTAGAGTAGATGTGAGCAATTTTCATTTATATGTTTTTCTAGAGTTAAACATTTCTGCCAAATGCTTAAGAAGTGTTTAAATGCTAACAAGTTGTCGCAAAGCCCGATTTCTATTTGGTATTTATTCCGACAAGATATGTTGATATGCCGAAATATATTTATTCATAGTCTTAAGTGTTTATTATGAACTGACTTTACCCTGCCAGATTGTAATGGACATTAATTATTACAAAAATCAATGGTCGAAGATGAAGTTAATTTTCTGCACATATTTTTTCCTGATTTTTTGAGCTATTTTATTACATAGTTATTCGGGACATAGACAAATCCAACAACAAATTTAAATGGGTTTTTTATTAAAATCGGTGCAGCCGTTCTTGAGTTATGAATGGTGTAACTAACATGACTTTCTTTTATATAGATATATGAATAAATAAACAAAAATAATGTTTAGATTTTTTATTTACTCAGCTCAACTGAACGATCAGTATAGGTTATTTAATCAGGGCCTCCCTATGGGGTGAACATGTGAATGGATTCAGACCTGGTATTCAGAATAATTGTTAGCGATGCGCTTAGGTTAAGCTCTATTCAAGGGGACTTGACTGTTTGTCGCTTGTATCTAATAATTAATTGAATAGATGTTCTGTCTGGTTCCTTACGGGTAGTCTAATATCGGTATATGTATATTGATTGTACTTTGGTTGCTTGGAATTGGAAAAAGTATACGTAAATCAACATTATATGAGAATATAACATCCCGAATTTAAATCTGACTTAATAAGTGGTCCAAATGGAAGATCAGCGCTGGTTGTTTGCAGTCAGCAAAATGCTTTTTGTGACACTTATTTTTCATGAAAATGTTCTACTTTATTTATTTTTTTGCATCATAAATAAATAATTTTATTTAAATTAAATAAAATTGTTTTCGGTGTGTCTTCAACTGCGTTTTTGATGCTATTTTCACTTTAATTCAGATAAACTATTTTAAAAGGTTATATGTATTTTTGTTTGCAATTTTTCAATTCGAACCACTAGTTCCTGAAATTAACACGTTAAACCGAACAAACTCTTCAGCTTTATTATATTGTATAGATTTCATTTTTTATTATAATAATATTATTTCTTTTTGTTTTGCCCACAAATTTTTGTTTAGTGCATAACCGTATATGTACAATGTACATAATATATTCTGGATATTTCACTTGAAATAGACAAGACACTTTGTCTTAATACAAAAAAACTAAATATTTTCTTGTTTATATTACTATATTAACATTTCCATTATTTTGTCAATAAATTGATTCTAACCATCATATTATATTTTATAATCACATTTACCTTTTTTATAGAATAGAGTACAAACGGGCAGGTGTGATGGTTAGTTATCACCGTCGCACATATACATCGCAGATGTGTTGCAGACCTGAGCTACGGTCGTGGATATGAAGACAGAAATTATTTAATAATATTTCACCTTATTTTTAAATACAAATAAGCTGCCATAAATAAAACATAGCATTGGTTAAGGTATTCGCTCAATTTAATTGCAAACAACGAAGGAAACTCAGCCATTCAAGTCAAGTAGCAATTGTTACATTGTCAAGTGAAGTCCAATTACATGGGGAAATCGATGTGAGTCTCACTGTAATTGAGAACGGGGTCCTATTGTTTTCAATGTGTGGTTTGTTGCGTGAAGATTTGAGTGGGTTTGAGGCTCATCACCGCTAAGTGGGGTGTGTGAAAGGGTTTAAATATAATAGCCAAGCGTATAACTATTAATTTTACACGGGGTGTCTCGTGTTGATTCGAATTTAATGACGTCATTATTCATTTGTATTTTTAATATAGAACATTTGTTATGATAACTCTGTTTGATATTTTTTATTATTTTAAACTGTTTAAAAATAGATATTTAAAATATATGATATCGTGGTCTACAAAACTACTGAATATAAAAAAATAGAAACAAAAATGAAACATTAAAATCAGACCAGTGATTTAGGAGGAATTCAGTAACATGTAGACAAACAGAAGAATTAAATAATATATAAATATTCATATGAATATTGGGTTTTTACCTACCTATATTTATGAAAGGATTTACGTCTTTTATTTAGATTCATAGCTTTTTTAAGATTAATTTGTAAGATTATTTCATTACAAAAATTCTATTAAATCTATCCAATTACTTCCTATCGAGATCAAAATTTAATATTCTTCAAATCGCTGCTTCTTCGCGAACTCAGGACAATAATTTTATATTCAGAGTCAGCAAATCACAAGTGATTTAAAATTTCTTTGCAAATTGTTGGAAATATAATTCCTTCAGAACTGACAAAAGAGAATACGTAAGATTTATAAGTACATTACAGATGTGGGATAAAAGGTCACAAAAGGGCTATAACAAGTAATGAAACACAGTATAATATTTGCCCATTATATTAAAGTAAAGCTTTGTGTAGAAGTGACGAATATTACAAAGCTTTTATAGTTACTATGGAAACTTTTGGGGATGTTTATAGACTTTTATTGTAGGATTAGATAGAAAATAAGTGATAATAGTAAAAATGCATAAATTTCCATAACAAAGTCATCTACATATATTAGACTTGTGAAAAAAGCGTAGGGAGAAGTAAAGGTTTTGTGCTTCCAAAACTTTTCGCTTTTCGTTTGATCGCCATAGTACTTATTGTCCCCATTTTTTCTATCTATCTATGTCATATCTAATATATAAAATTCTCGTGTCACAATGTTCGTTCCCATACTCCTCCGAAACGGCTCGACCGATTCTTATGAAATTTTTTATGCATATTCAGTAAGTCTGAGAATCGGCTACTATCTATTTTTCATACCCCTAAGTGATAAAGGTTTTTCACCATTAAATTTTTTTTTAATTTTTGGACGAAGTTTTTTGTTTTTATTTTTTTATAATGTGGCATTAAAATACATACAACCCTAAATTTTTACTTTTTTGTCACCAACCCCTGCTTTTTAGAAATTATTTACATGGCAAATCAACGTTTGCCGGGTCAGCTAGTATCTATATATAAATTATTGCACGATCCACAACAGTCATATTTATTATATTATCTATTAATTCTTCATATCTATTCGTTCAAGTATTCACCCGTTTATGCTTCGCAATTGCGAATTCCGAAGGCAACAAAATATCAATTTCTTTTTCAGTTGATTTGGAGCTCAGGATAAAAGTGAAAATATATTACGCGATAACTTGACAATACAATAAAAGAATTATTCTCATAACGTACATAGAACTATTCGCTTTATAGTTAAAAGTATCAAAGTGTAGGGGTCTAGTTTTTACACGCAAAGTCAGAATATAAACAACACAATATAGGCATTGCGTGTTGCACAGTTAGAACCGGATTCGTAAAGCTGGGAGCCAAGATAAAAATAATAAATTGTATGGAAAACTAATATTACACACTACTGGAGTAAACAATGTCAAATAGGGGCGATGCCGAATGTTGCGTTGTTTACTTAGTAAATGAAATCAGACGAAAATGCTTACAGGTTTTTTTTTTATGTCAGACATCGACAGACGAGCATGAGGTTCACTTGATGGTAGGTGATACCTCAGCCACAGAACATCAGTCGATGATGCGTTGTCGACCTAATTTTTGTGACAACTGACAACTGGTTTCACAGAGTAAGTATGCGAAGTAAAAAATTCCTAAGAAAACGCTTGGTTGTGGATAGTTTTTAATTTAGGTAATACTTTTCTAGGTGTCTGAGTATTGTAGAAGGAATAAATGGCATAATGATCAATTATATAATCAATAATCATTTAACTTATAAAATCCTACGAGCTAGTTTTAAATTAGGTCAGCAGACCATTAGGTCTGAAATGAAATATTAATATAATCATCAAATACATCAAAGGTTTCAAAATCGATGATCATTCAATTCTAATAGCGGTTAAATCATCATTGAAAAATATATTTGCTTCGGTTTCCAATTAAAACATTACGAGTGAAGGTTCCATAAAATGCTGTCCACGTAGCATTACCTCCTGCAGCTAGGATTAAAACGACTGAAAATCCAGCAATAAGTTTCTGTTTATATTTTGCTCACGTTCTCAAAACGTTATTGGGTTATTCGTGTATATCGAATAACTGGAATGCTACATATTATATGTGTAATGGTAACTACTTGGAGTAAGTTAATGTGTAACTAACACTATAATTTAGAGTTATTTAAGTCAATTGAAACTTTTTATTATAGAAAGCGCTTTCCAAATTATACTAATATTATAAAGAGGAAATATTTGTTTGTTTTTTACGATTTAACTCAAAAACTCGTGGACTGATTTTGAAAATTCTTTCACCAATAGAAAGCTACATTGTCAGCGAGTAACTTAGCCTATTTTTTGTGTATAGTACATCTACATTGCACCCCTGCGAAGCCGGGACGTGTTACTAGTAGTTTTATAAAGTAATCATTGCATCGCATCGGTTTGAAAAATTGCTTATAATAGAAGAGTTATTTAAAAAAAGGTGATACATATTTTTATATATAAGATATTCAAGGAGGAGCGTGGGGCTCTCTTGATGGCTAAGAATATCTCTACATTTTTTACAAGTATTCAAAATTCAGAAATATGTTCATTCATTCTATTCAGACTGAAACACGCACCCATCTATGTCTCGGTGTCTCATTTTTTGGACGGAATTTCTATGTTACTACCCGTTCAATATTAGAATACTATTATAACATATCCTTATTCCGGGAACAATGTTAACAGAGCAGCAATAATACATCTCTGCGAGCGACGCGTCACCTCAACCGTTTACAGCAGCTATTTAGTTGAACCACGTAATTTAAGATGCACCTGCTTTTTACATTACTGAGCTTGGTAAATTCCTCTATAACAAATCAGAAGTAGTATAGAAGTTAAATTCATCCTTTTTTTACAAAAATAAATTGGGTTTTTGTATCAGCCAGTGTAAGCCATCGCCTGCGATTTTTCCGAACCGGTACGATTTGGGGACCTTCAAGAAGAGAGCCTATTCCTACCTTAAAGGCCGGCAACGCATCTGCAGGTCCTCTGGTGTTGTAGATGTTCATGGGCGGCGGTGTTCACTTTCCATCAGGTGTGCCGCAGGCTCGTTTGCCCCCTATATTATTAAAAAAAAAACCCACGATGATTTTGATCTATGTAGGTGACGTCAACTAAATTCAATTTTAGCAATGGAGTAAGATAGTTTATTTTATATTAGTACGTAGGTGATTCTTTATAGTTATAAGTATAAACGTTGTCTGTCACATTAGTTTCGCTGTCAAGACAGGTGACGTTTCACTAAATAAATAAATAAAAAAAGTACCTTTACCACACCTGTGCTGTAGTGATTCGTATGGTTTGTTATAATTCTGCGGGCCATATTTCTTCTATCAGGAGTTCAGAAGCTTGTTAGAAAATAAAGGAACAATTTAAAAATTAAGTAAATAAAAGTTAGGTATATATACGAGAGTATTACCATACTCTCGTATATATACGAGAGTATTACCATACTCTCGTATATATATACATACCTAACTTTTATTTACTTAATTTTAAAAAATAAGGTTGATTTGAATCTAGCGCCTGAAAACCTACTAAAAAGGGGTACCTTTTTAGTAGGTTTTCAGGCGCTAGATTCAAATCAACCTTATTTTTTAAAATTATTTTTTAATTTTCAGCACTCATAAATCTATATACTGAAATCAAAATGCATAATCGGCTTTTACTGTTATGAAGAAAGGTTTTTTTTACCCGGACGTAACGATATGCCTCTAAACTCTCTTATAATATAGACTATATGTATTTTATAAAAGCAGTCATTTTTATTAAAATATTCCATGCTAATAAAACTATTCCCACATAAATAAGAAACAAGAGACGGTAGTTAAATTGACCAGAGCTTAATCTTTCAGAGTTCCCAATATCCTGAGCGCTTTGTGGCTTCACTATTCGAGATTGGCTTGACAATGTTTCGTCGGGACGTGTTTCACTTTGTAAACGTAGTTCCGACAAGCCGAAGATTAGTCTAAAAACAATACTCCTGTTTGTAATCCAGTTATAGTGGCTTTGAATCAGTTCGTCAGGAAATGGTAGCAGGAAATGGCCTGGCGCATGTTTCGCAATTCATATTTTAATAAGCTTTATTGTATCAAAATATTTTAAAGTGTTTACTGTTTATTTCGAATTTAATATTTATCGATGAAATTTTATTATAATCAGTCGAGCTTCCGGCCTAGCGTGACAACCACGACAAAATTGTGTTAACCGTTTTCTCGTGTTTTAATCGATTATCTCTTTGTCTTCCGGGTTTAACATGACACACTTAAAACTCGACATCAAATGTCAAAAGTAGAGATATTTGTTGATCGACATATAGTGTCTATTAAATTTGTCGATGTCGACATATAATATATTGAGATATTTTATATCTTAGTTTGTCTTCACTCGTCCGCGAGATATCTGATGGTCGGGCAGATCTGGCAAACATCTACGCGATTCCTAAAGCACTATTTGCCTCGTACAATCACATTCTGGGACCAGCAGCCGTCGCTATGACTTAGGAACTGCGAACCTATATACTATACTATACTATATACCTTAATGACCAACAACGCATCCTCAAGACTTAGTGTAACGCATGCACTTGGGCAGTAATTGATAATCGCTTGTCGTCTATCCGCCTTCGCCTCTCATATAAAAAAAAACAGATAGATATACGATAACTTTGTATTGGTAATATTCAAGCATGAATTAGTGTAAAATCCCATTAGAATTGAAAACTGTTTCTGATTATCATTTATCGATATTTCTAAGGAACCAATATTTCATTAAGATTGATATAAAGGTTTCAATTTTCAGTACAGCGCTGCATTCAGTTCCAATAAACCGAGTTTGAATGCGGTTTACCAAATACACATTTCCCATAACCCGATTTATAGATAATTCTAGTTCTATCACGATTATACGAGTACATGTTCAAATAAATATTTGATCAAAACATTGTTTTAGGTTACGATGGGGCTCATTACATGCTCATTAAATGAACAAAGCCCTGTCAAATAAAAATATAAACAAAAAGTTCAAATAACTATTAAAAACTATGTCAGGTGCCCAGGAATCTCAAAAAATGGCCCACTACTGACTATAAACTTTTACTACAAAAAAAAACTTTTTTTTAAAAAATTTGAATTTAAAAAAAAGTAAAGAACGTTTTTTTAATTTGTCCCGAATTTCAGCTCAAAACACTATAAAATTTAGATGTTTGGAGTTTAAGTTTCAGTTAAACTTTACATTTTGGTAAATTTCATTATTTTACTTATAATATATTGCGAGATTAATTCAAAAATCATTAAATGTTATATACCAATTATTTATATTACCCTAAAAATCAGCAATTTTGAGCTCACATTAACAAATAATTACATTTCAATTAACATTAATTGTTCAGTTTGTTCGACTATCGCAAATATGTAAATTTGCTTAAAAAGTATTTTAAATACGTGGGAAAGTTGGTGTTATCATAATTGCGATTTCCAAGTGCTTATTCTGGCTCATTCGCAGAAATAGGCAATTAGTGGGGAAGTTTTTTGCACGAGTTTAATTTTCCCCGATTAACGGTCATTGTTTGATCAGCATATTTCTCTTAAAACAGTGCAGATTTTCTAAAATTGCAACACTGTAGTAATATGATAATTCATTCGAGTATTATGTTGTTATGTAATTAGTAATGGGTTTCTGAATTTAACTTATAAAATAAATTTCTAGTTAAAAAAGAATAAATTCTTTATTTATTTATTTAGTCTTTATTCACAAAAAAATCCTTTGTTACTCGCATTGTAGCTTTCTAATGGTGTAAGAATTTTTAAAACAGGTCGAGTAGTTTTTGAGTTAAATCGTAATAAACAAACAAACAAATCTTTCCTCTTTATAATATTAGTATAGAGATTTTATTTTTAGATTTACCTCGACTTATACTATAATAATAATTATCGGTTGAAAAAAAGTTATTAATATATCATCCAAATCATTGGGACATTGTTTCAATTATCTGATAAAATATAATCTAAAAATCCAAAAGATAAGAATAGAGAGCGAACTTTAATAAGAATCTATGACAGACTCATTTAGTAATAAAAATTGGGATAAATTCATTGACTTGGTAGATAGCATTAAGTTCATCTGTCGGACCGCGGCTCCACTTACGTTGGCCACGTTCCGATGGATGCAATTTCACACTCCAATGAGCCCTGATATTACTAACTGCTGGCTCCTAAGGCAATACGAACATGACAATTTTTTTACGATATAATCGATAGGATACGTGGATTGAAAATATATCTTATTGATATTTTTCTGTTTTACAATCTTGATTTTTCGTGCTTTTAGTTGTTTAAATTGCTCTTTTAACTTGACTGTATTGTTTTATATTTAAGGAGGCAAACGGGCAGGCAGCTCACCTGGTGGTAAGTGACTACCCATGGACATCCGTAACACCAGAGTTCTTGAGATTGTGTTGCCGGCCTTTAAGATGAGTATATGCTCGTTTCTTGAAGGTTCCCAAGTCGTATCGGTTCGGAAAAACCGCCGGCGAAAGCTGGTTCCACAGTTGTGGATCTCATCGAGGTGGTGAGGGTGAAATATCGTGTTTTGTCGCGATGTCCGATGTTTAAATATATATATATATATATTATATATACATATATATGTATATGAGTATTATATGCTTAATAATATATTCTACTTATCTAATAGTTTTGTGCTTCAATATTTTCTAATATCAAATGTGGACAGAAAATTGTGAATCTCACGTGATGCTGTCGCGCTCTAACTATTTTTTTAGTATTGAGCTATTCACAGCTTCTCCATGTATGGAAATGGAAGGTACCTACGACCTCATCGTTAACTCTCTCATTAGAAATATATAAATTTTTAAAGCTACATATATGTATGTATAATACTTTAAAACTTACTTTCCAGACAAGTTTCTTTCCTTTGTTTGTAAAACCCAATTCTTTTGTTATGCGTACCACTTGTTGGCATACTGAACCCACTTAACAAGTGTTTCTCTAGTTACTCTGTGAAACTAAGGTGTTATATAATAAAAAAATACATCTAATATCCACCTTTGTTTGGATTTGTCCTCATTTGTTAATTTTATCAGTGCGAAAGTTACTTTGTCTGTAACACGCTTAAACCGTTGAAACGATTTAGATGAAATTTTCTATAAAGATAGTATAAGTCCCGTAGAAGGATATAAATAGATATCGACAGACGAGCATGAGGTTCACATAATGGTAGGTGATACCTCAACCACACATGAGTCAATGATGCACCGTCGACCTACTTTTTACTTCGTTCATTCGGAAATCCATAGACTGAGACCGAAGCATGCAATGTACACTTCACGGATTTTTCCATCTATGAACGGTTCACCCGGTCGGAATATTGATATTCCTCCCACCTATTTAAAAACTTGAATTTATCTATAATTTCTTTCAATCTCTAAATTTTCATAAATATTTTTAAAACATACAGAAAAGCTGAAAGAAATTTTAAAATAACACTGCATATAATTTTCAGATAGTGAGAGTAAAATCAGAACAGCCTAGACCCAAAAGCAAATAGAACAAGATAATTTGAAGAGCGCTCTATTTGTGCGCACTTATTACTGAAACAAGGACGCCGAAATCAAGAGCTCTCGACAGTGCTTGTTGGGTCGGCTTAATGAAAAGACTACTGTTTATTCATCCCTTTATTATAACCATTAATGAGGTCATCCTATTTTAGAAACTTTATGACAAGATCTACACTAATATTATAAAGAGGAAAGATTTGTATTTTTATGTTTGTAACGAATAAACTCAAAAACTACTAATAATACTTTCACCAATAGAAAACTACAATATCAGCGAGTAGCATACATGGTCTGTAGACCATGTAAAGCCTGGGCGTGTTGCTAGTATTTTATAAAATAGTAAGTGAATCCCCTAGTGGGGCATGGGGCAGAAAATTTTGTGCTTGTTTCACTGATTAACATTACAGACTAGTTTTGTGCCTTGCCCAATCGAAACAGTTTTTTTTATCTTTTCCCGGGATTTGAACTCACTATTTCAGGTGCCAAACGCAACGCGCATTCTACTGAGTTACGGAATTCATTAATTATAAAATAATTCGACGTGCTAATTAACAATTTTTAAAGAAGTATGGGAAACCCCGTAGAGGGATATGATTAGGTTATATTTAATCAGTTATTATGCTGGCGATGAAAATCCTCTATAATTTTAAAAACACATCTTTTTTTGTAGTTTAACAACGGTTCATGTAGTTCATTCCTCCAAATTCTCGTTAAAAATACTTAAAATACACAAAGGAAGCACGAACTTTGACAAAAAAATTTGATGCGAAAAATCTCGACACGATGTCAAGCAACAGAAAATATAAATACATACAGACGCCACTACACAGATTCGTTTCGTACTTAACCGACTTCCGCGGGGTCTTGTTAGCGCACTAACAACCGTATCGCGAGGGCTCGGAGGAGGGAGAGACCCCACGTTTCTCTTTTTTCCTCCCCTTTTGTCTGTTTTCACGGGAACGACAGTATTACGTGTCACCGCGTTTTTGTATTCGCGCGATTGTCACGTGTTAATTTTACGCGTTTTCTCCCTCGCTGTGAGATGTTTACTTTGCAAATCATTAATTATAATTCAAATAAAGCAGTTATTTTTAGAATAACGTTTTCACTTTAAAGCAATGATATTACCGGTATTTAATAAGTCTCACAGAAATATGAAGTGAACCGAACCAATACAACAAAGTCATTTCATACTTCGCGAACTTTTAGATTGACTTTGTTCGAAATTGTTAAATATTTCAAGAACAGTTTTGTATAGGAATTTGTTTTCCGTCTTAAAGTTTTTATAAAAGATGTGACTTTATGACCACCTCGGCCACGCTTTAACTTGGCTTATCTTAACTGTAGTTTAAAGCTACCCTCGCATCTTTTATTTTTAATCTCCTCCCAACGGTAAACGTTGGGTAAGTTGAAATTACTTTGTTCTAAGAAAACGATCAAAGATCCGCGTTCATTTTTCAATACTTAAACTAACTCTAGTTTTCTAGGTAGCTATCTTGCACGGCATTCGACGGTTAGAATTATCTAGAGAATTTATTGTTCGCAGCTTCTTGTGAACTCTTGGGTAGGTATATGAATTTCGTTTTAAACTTCGAGAATAAGAAACGAGGAGTTGATAATTTATTTTCTTTTTCATGATTCTATTTTTTATTTAATTTTCAATTCCTATATTTATTACAATTGGAAGAGCCTAGCTGCCCACAACAGAGGGAATCATAGTGTATTTAATGTGTTTTTGGGATAAATAAATCTTATCATTATTTTAAAATCTATTCAATATATTAGGATATTATACGTATCCTGCTCGGCTTCAAGAAATATGTATATGATTTAGTATTTATCATATCACTGACATTCTATTTATAGATTGTCACAATATGAAATATTATTTGTTTGTATTTCAGTAAATTACATATTAAAAATCAAATATTAAGAGATAAACAATAAAAAAAAGTTAAAGCCATTCCTTCAATTCAGAATAAATTGTTAATCGAGTGAAACGCTGTCGGAGTTTTTAATCGGATTAGTCGCTGCCTTTCCCAGTAATTCGTATTTAGCTGGCCGGTTGACTTGTTTAGCTTTTAATGTAATGAGAATACTATAGATGTCAATGGACAATTTAGAGATTGGAATTTCATGTATTTCTTCATGGCTCTTGAGACTTTTTATTCGCGACTTGCATCTATGCACTATATACTGGTCTCTCCTATATATGTATGTAATACTCCTTAATGTTGGAGTGCAAAAAATGCTTCACTCAGTTTCATATTTCTTATTACGTTTAGTAACATGTAAGAATTAATAAAGTATATTTTATTTTATTTATTTACTATATACATAATGAATTTTTGAAGTGGTCATCCATGACCAAATCGGAAAGTATTAGGAATAGCGAAATTAACGATTTCAATATCAATATTATTTACAAACAATTATCAATATTCCAAGCCAAGAATCGAATCCGTTGATTTTAAAAAAAAATATACACATACTGTTTTATTACACAATTCGATAGTGTCGCTAATAAGAAACAAATTTTGGAAAGTAATGACTTAGTTCGAAACATATGTAAGTTCGAAATTTCGCAGCATAGTATGGTTTGGAATAAACCTTTTGAAAATGTTCATCTTTACTAGTCTTTTATATTTTTTCGTGCAGAAAAGCATCCGAAACGTCAGCATAAATAATATAAATAATAAATCACGTTTATAAAGTATTTTTTTTAAAAGATAATAAACCTTCTTATCAGGCTTTCGATTACCTGAAAATGTCTTAAGACTTACACGATGCAAGTTTTTTGCTTGTTCCATAAAATTATTTAAATTGAAGCATCAAATTACTTGCATGGTCTGAACAACACCTAACATTATTGATCTATCATACAATACTTTTCTTCGTGTAGAGAGCACATAATATTGCCCGTGTGAACAGTTACAGTAGCTTAAAATTCTTGGATATCAATTATTGCATTCAATTATTGTTCTTGTATGTACCACAAAATGGTATCGTATAAATGTACCTTAAGGTTTTCAACGAATGCACTGACCGTATAAATTCTGCCTACATACTTGAAAGAGAATTAATTTAAAGTTCTCAACTATCATGCAAATGCTGCATAAACTCCAGAATCCTTAATAATTCAAATTAAATTGCGCCCATAACTTAGCGTATCCGATTCTTCAACTTAGCAGTTAATTATATCCGTAAAAGTGATATCTATTATAAAAGTTTCGGTAAACAAGGTCCTAACTTTAAATTGGTTTTTTTCGTCACCCAAGAGAAACATTGGATTATTCCTTCCTTTGAAGCCGAACTTATACTGAATTCAAATATTACTTGGAGAAATTGTTTAATTATATTTTATAAGGTAGCATTTTTTATATTAAAAAATATACATAAAAGAACAGTCATGTGGTTGGCAGTGGTAAAAGTTGGACATTTTCAAAAGGCTTATTCCAATAAACCACATTATGTTGCGTTTCGAACGTACATATGGTGTGAGCAAGACCCAAAATAAAGCGAAAGGTATCTATCCCCTTTACTGATGTACCAGTAGGAATCGGATTATTAGGACTCCTCGCCACTGGTATAATATAATAATATTATTATGTATTACATACAAAATAAATAAAATGCATAAAGGAAGACTTTATCGCTTAGTAGAGATTTTTTATAGGCGATCCGGAAAAATGTATCAAAGAAATAATGATACTTAGAAAAAAAAAGCGGTGGACGGTGAAAATAACGGATAGCAGTAAAACAAAAAAAAAAGAAGTAATAATAATTAAAATTAATAAATAACATAAAATCATCTGTTCCTACGTAACCTACAATAATTTCTACTTAATTGTAAAAAGTGATCCTGAATAATTTTTTACTTGGGTAACTGGAGTGTTTCTTCATCAAAAGTGTGGTGTAGGACAATCAGGTTCAATCAGCAAGGAATGCAAATTCATATCTATTGTATTGTTAAGAACATATATACGTAGCTGATGTGGTATAAACTTTGGAGACTGAAAATTATGTTAATCGCACAACTGAGTTTGATTGCTGACAGAACAAGCGGCCTAACTTGGGTCAATTAATTTTACCGGCAATCGCGGTGAGCCACTAGGTTTAGTACTACAGTACTCTGCACTTTTAGTTAGTCTTTGCACACTAGGTTTAAATATCGTTATTCTAAAAAAAAAGAAAATAAATCATTTACATGAGAATTAAACTAAACTTATTATTTAATAGTCATAGCCATGATCGTCCACTGAATGCATTCAAAAGCCCTTTAAACATTAAAATTCAAGTGTGTGTTGTCTTATTTGGGCCTTGAATACATTAGAAGACGTTATGGGTTTAATATAGGATGATAATTAATCTATACTAATATTATAAAGAGGAATGATTTGTTTTTTTTTGTGTGTGCGTGATGTGTGACAATCCAATAGAAACATTTAATATAATGTCCGCGCCAAGAAAAAAGTCTCACGGAAATTTATTGAACTACATATTCGATATTTTAATAAGGAAGTCATTAAAACAGCATAGACACTAGTGCCAGCTTAAAGGGACTAATTTTATGACTCTATCTTAGGATTTTGATTTTATGAAAATTAATTGTGTTATGTAACATTCATATCAATTTATACAATTTTACCAAAGCTGATAAGGTTACAGCTAAATGCGAAAAATCGAGACCTTTGCATACAAATATGTAATATTATATTAATTTTCTTAACTGTTGGTTATTACACTGTGGTCTTGTTGTTATCAAACTATGTCAGTTACATGGATTACTATAACAGTTGTCCTGAAGATTTGGAAGTATATATCGTTTCCAATTACTTTGTTATAATATCAAACGCTTACGAGTTTGTGTTATGATCTCGCTATATCACTTTTTATGGTAGTGATTTTTTCAATCGTGTGATATTTTTTATTAATGTGGCCATTGGTCTTGGGCTATAGTATTGGTGGAAAATATGACTCTGATTTGAAAATTGACTTTTGTTAAAGTGTCACTTATTTAAATAAAAAAAACACATTAATCGAATTAAGACGAAATAAATTACATATACATATATTGTTATAATCACGTTATCATATTATTTATCCTGGTTTTGAGTGTTTGTGTAAAGTACCCCATCCGTAACTCAGTGGTAAGCGCTATACGTTAATCTCTGGGGGTCCCGGATTCCATTTCCGGGGAATCAAAATTAATAAAAATTGTTTCAGTCCTGCAGGTCACAGAAGGCTGATCAAACTTGCCTTAGAGACAAAAATGATCAGTGAAATATATGTATATATGTAAATGTCTGCCCCATGCCCCACTAGGGGACTAGGGTATTTACTGTAGGAAGGTCATGAGCTGACTGGAAGACAATACACTACACTAATGCTGTTGGTTTCCTCAAACTCCGTAGTTTAGATTTTTCTTTAAAACAACACTATACTAATTAAATTTAAATTTGGATACCGTACCGTGGCTCTTATATCGATAGATAAACGTGAGGCATGAGCTTGATATGATATGCAGAACATCAATATTTTACAATGGTGCGTTGTAGACGTATTTTTGCTTCAAGCATTCCGACATCCAAGAACTTAGCCGAAACGCTGACGCAGCAGCGATGAAGTATGAACCTGATTGACAGATTGAGTTGCGTAACTCCTTCCATCTGTTTAATAATTGAACTAGCCTGGTTCAGACCCAGCAGCTATTCAACTCCTGATAATAAGACATTTGGATAATACATTGTTTCAAAAAACTCGTAAAATATTAGTTAAAACACAATACTTCATTTAATTGTTAAAACACATTGTGTTGGTTCTAAATTAATTAAATTCCTGCAGCAAACAAAAACAAAGACGAATTAGGTAAAAAGTTAGTAATTTAATCGCAAAAGCAGTCTTCAACCGTCTGAGAATTTGCCAGATATCACGTTTCTTGTTTGAATTTAAACGAATATTTCAAGGATTCAACACTTGAATTCAACAAATTAGCGGCGAGGGAACTCGGGCTGAATGAGTTCTGCAATACGAACTTTTTCGAAACTATGCTAATCAGTAGACAAACGGCTTGATTGGTGGACATCTCATGATTCGTTTAAAGAGACACCGCTCGCTTGAAGGATAAACGATTTACGGAATTACTCTTAAAAACATCTTGAGATTTTTTTTATTTTAATTTTACATGGAAAACAAACCGCTTATAAATAAAAATGTAGCACAATAGAGAATGTAAGCATATTTATGCTATTTATAGTTTTCACTTATAGCAATACTGCTACTTTTTGTAAAGATACGTGTGATACTCTCTTGATGATATCCTATCCGATAGTTAATGTTGCGCTGTTTGTATCTGTAGGTTCGTTGATTAAAAATAAAATATATTGTAATAATATTACGCCCACTCAGAGCCAGACGTAGGGAACAAAATGTTAACGGAAAATTAGAAATTAAATATTATACATCAAAATGCGAAGCAGTATGCTTCAGAGCGAAAAGCGCTTTAATAGCTGTTTTACCTTTCAAATAAGTTACTGTATTCCGTAGATATCTAGTATTTATTCTTCGACAGGATATTTATAATCGAACAGATCTGAACATCTCTTTTTAGTGGTATTCAATAAAAAGAAAAAAATTAAAAACGACTCCATTATTAGTTCAGTAATTATTCTTTAAATAATTGTTGGATATTTTTCTTTAAATTGACAACTTTGATAGACCGAAGATATTTAAATAAAATACTGTATACCGGATTAAAACGCGATTTATTATTTAAATTGTTTAAATTATTTATCCCGACGTTTCGGATGCTTTATTGAATATTGAATTGAATATGAAAACTTTGTGACATTTCAAAAATCAGACAACTATCATCTTTCTGTCTCTCAATAAATCGCGTTTTAATCCGGTATACAGTATTTTATTCAAAATGTGTGATACTCGCGTTAATAAGAGACAATATTAGACCGAAGATATCTCGATCGACAAATATCTTTAATTTTGACATTAGAAGTCGAGTTGTACGAGTGTAAATGTCATGTTAGACCTGGAAGACATAAAAAGATAATCGATTAAAACACGAGAAAACGGTGTACAAAATTTTGTCGTGGTTGTCATGCTACGCCGGCTGGTCATAACAAAACCGCAATATAGCCAAGTAGGCCACTCTCAGATAGAGATCGTTTGATATCTCCTCTCTCAAAATAAATTCCCGGAAATCAGTAGCCAAAGTTAATCCAAGCGAAGTATTAGATCGTTAATTTTGAACAAACATAGCATAACCGGGTCTAGCCAAAAACTATTTTCAATACGAATAGTTGTTGCAGGAATTTAATACTGCATTCTATGCATTTTGACCTGTGCTCCGAACTGGCGTCAGGTAAGCATTATAATGAAATTAAATTCCTGAGGTGCCGTTTTGCCACTGCTGCATAAACATCATATGTTTGCGACGAATTTCTAAGCCCCTAGTCTCAAGGGATCTACAATCCAATAAGTAACATCATACAAACGACGCATGGGACTAGGACATGTTGTATGTTTACAAATGCTTTTTTTAATAAAAAGTTTTTTATTATTTTGTGACGATAGTATCTATAGACTCTTATTGATTAAAGCTTAAGTTATCAATAGTTAAACTACTTTTTGTCTTGTTATCAAAATAAAGAAATAAAGCTTTAACTTGTAGTTAAAATATGTCTTTTTCAGCATTTTTTAAACAATATATTTTAAGCTAACACGCCCCAGCTTCGCACGGGTGCAATATAGATGTACTATACTCAAAAAATTACCTATGTTTCTCACTTATAATGTAGCTTTATATTGCTGAAATAATTTTTAAAATTGGTTCAGGAGATCCAGAGATTTTTTTTACACTTTGGGTTACATTATTCAAGTTTTAGTAGAGGATCCCTAATTATTTCTGAAAAAAAAAATATATAGCCTATGTTAAACTCGGCGTAACTGGATGAAGTTATAGCTTTCTTACGGTGAAATAATTTTTCGGATCGGTCGAGTAGTTTTTGAGTTAAATCGTAACAAACAAAAATCATAGTAATATTAGTATAGAATTATATAATACTAGCAATTGCCCCCGCAACCCCCCTTGTGGGTTGAATTTCGTAAAATCCGTTCTTAGCTGACCTCTACTCGGCGAAAGGAATATTCCTACCATATTTCAAGTCGCTACGCCTTATGGTTCCAGAGATATCGTGATGAGTGACTATATAGGTGGAAATCTCTTTTATATATATAGATTATTACAAGCAAATAACTTAAAGATTTTAATTACAAGTCCTAGAATACTTCCAATAATTCCCATCATTCTTAAATTCATTGAATCATTCGTTCATTGTCTCATTCATTCGTTATTTACTCAGCAAGATAATGTTTGAGCTTAATCAGTAATTACATGACTGTATTTGATTTAGAGTAATTAATGTTAAATTCAAATTCCACACTAAATTCAAATTTTAATAAGATTTCTTTTCAAAAGTCGTACACTTGTATGACACAATTTTGTTTGATTCTTTAAATTCCAATAATATTGTGAATAAGGTTATTAATATGACCATGCCATTTGTGTAAAATTAATTATCAAAACTCTGGCTCAATACAAAATGCTTTCAAAGCACAAAGCCATAATCGGGTCATAATCTATTGTTTTAAAAATTAATTCAATTGTTAAATAAATATTCTCTCAGTTTTTTACTGTCTCTTCTACTCTGTTCTTCTTGTGTTTTGTCTTTTTTTTTATTTAGATTTTGTTTTGTTATTTAAGTTTTAATTAGTTTATCGCTTTTATTATTATATTGTATTTTTTATTATCTTTCATTATTTCTTCTGCCACATCTCTGAAAATGAGTATCAGAGCTTATCGTTGGACATATGCTGAGTACCCCTCCTTTTCCATATTTCTCAATTGCTTTTGTATATTTCTCTAAGGTGTTATTATAATTTTTGTCTTACTTATATTTTTTTTGTGCTGTCCCAAATAAATATATTTAATTTCATTTTAAATAGGTATATAGGTCAGTGGAAAAAGTCCGCATTATTTGGTATTCACTGAACATTGATATTTAACACGGGTAGAGCTGGATATCCGGCCACAACTGACTGCGGTCGAATATTCGGTGTAAAATTGATTAAATAACCGCAATTTAAAAATTGTATATTGAAATTTAATATATTTTTATTTAAAATGGATGGCTCGAATAAACATGAAATAAAATAAAAATATTTTGTTTATTAATCGTTTCAACGAGTCGTTAATTTTATAAAAATATGTATTCTTACGTCTGGTTACTTCGAGTATAGAACTAGTGTTAGAAACATTGAAATTCTATTACCACTCGAATTCAAAACTACTGCTAATCGAAAACCAGTGGGGTTCAGATTCGATTTTGGAATATTTAAATAATATAAAAAAAGATAATTATATTGTCTTTATTTAACGCAATTAAAGATACACATGGTTAACTTCATTTATTAATTATAGCAATACGCCCCGCCCCGGCTTCACACGGGTGCAATGTAGATGTACTATACACACTACGTTACTCGCTGATAATGTAGCTTTCTATTGGCGAAATAATTTTTAAAATCGGTCCAGTTGTTTTTGGGTTTATTCATAACATACAAAAATACAAACTCTTTATAATATTATATTATATAGTATATATATAATTTATCCCATCATTTCGATTATTTATTTAGAATCTTCTTTTGTTTGCGAACATTCTTGCCAGCAAATATCAACTTCGTAGGAATAGATGGCGTTAATATGGCTACTTTGTGAAAATTCATATCAGACAGCTGTCTGTATAAATAATAAATCGCGTTTTAATTCGGTAAAAGCAATTTTTATTAAATGTGTGATACTCGCGTTAATAAAAAACTATAATATATTGTATTTTATTAACGCAAGTATTACACAATTAGATAAAATACTTTATACCGGTAATCCAGTATATTATTTCGTCGGGATAAATAATAAATCGCATTTAATTCGTTATAAAGTATTTTATTTAAAATACTATGTGACTTATTATCTAATTACAGTCCTGATTAATCTCTCCGAAGTCTAATTACCAGGCTTTTAATTCCGTTTGCGGCTGAGGAGAGATTTAACGATTAAACCTTTGTTAACGTACCTTTTATTAACTACGAGTCCTTTTATTAAACGTCCGTTTAACCACATAGGAATTCGCTTTAACAGTGTATTTTTCATGAATGGAAAGGGTGGACGGTGAGTCATTTGTGTGGTGCAGGAATATCACAATGAGTCATTAGTAATGTAACTCAATTGAATATCGGCAACGTACCTGTAAGCCCTCTGGTGTTGCGGATGTGTGGGCGGCGGTGATCATTTGTCAGCACGTGATCCACCCTCCAATCCTGTTTGCCCCAATCCTATAAAAAAAAAAACTTGTTCAAAAAATAAACTGCCTTATAAACGTATTATAAGCTTGATATAGTTAAAATATGTTTTATTTCTTACGTTCTGTAGTCTTTTTATATTCGATACAACGAGACAAAATATATTTTAACTATATCAAGCTAATAAATGAATAAGGCCGAAAGAGTGTAACAAATTAAGATACCTTTTCATTAAAATTTTAGCTTTTGGCGTGTTGTTGTCCTAATTTTCTGTAAATATATTTATATTGTCCATACATCACTTCAGGCGTTAAACGGGTAAGAGGAACACTGAAATTCCGACCGGGTAACGAACCCATACAATGGAAAAAAATGTAAGGTGCGAATGCGAAATTGCGAGTTATTACTACCTTTTTAAGTCAACTGCTTTGTCATTTGAGCCCACTCGTGTTTTAGTTTTCCATCTTTCGTGCCCACAACATATGTTTCAAACATCCACCAATTTAATATTATCAACCTATACAGGCGTCAAACATGTCAAAATCTCAAACCGAAATCTGGTAGTCGATTCCGGGACGCATGGGGTAAGGGATGAACATGCGACATGGCTGAAGGATACCCCCTTAAGGTGGTTCGTTTTCCATACAAAAAGTCATGATTATTAACGAAGTCAGTTTAGAGTTTCAATACTAAATATTTGTGCAACTATGTATTTACTTTCCGGGTGTTCTTTGCGCGGAGTTAATAAAATAATGTTATTTTATACAGAAACAACGTGAACTATTTATTAATTTATGTAATAATCATGACATTTCCATACAAAAATGTATGGAAATCGAACCACCTTAAGGTCTACCTTGGTTCCTAAGCTAGAAATCTATCTGAAAAAAAAAGATTATATGAATTTCGCCATAAGCTTAATAATTTTATTGTATAGGTACGTAAGTAAAACGAATCTGTTGAGCCTTCGGAATAATGTATAATATTCATGTCATAGAAAATTTCGTGTTTAATAGACATTTCATTAGATGTCTAATAAAATCCTTCGCGAGTCTTTCAATATTATATTACATTTCATTAACATTATTACGTTTTCTTTGAATTCGTTTTTGTTTAATGTTAATATTATATTTAACAATTAATTATACTCTATTTAAATAAAATACTGTATACGGATTATTATTATTTTTTTTTTTATTTCAGATATCGACAGACGAGCATGAGGTTCACTTGATGGTAGGTGATACCTCAGCCACAGAACACCAGTCAATGATGCGCTGTCGACCTAATTTTTACTTCGAGCATTCGGAAATCCATAGACTGAAACCGAAACGCGCAATATGCACTTCACGGTTTTTCCATCTATGAACGGTGGTTCGTTACCCGGTCGGAATTTAGATATTCCTCCCACCCGATCAATGCCCGAAGTTACCAGACGTGGGGAAAACATGCTTACAGAAAATTATAAACATGTGGTCCCGGTGGGATTCGAACCCACGACCCATCGATGCGCACGGCAGGTGTTCTACCGAACGCGCCAACGAGCCCGTCAAAAACGCGATTTATTATTTATATTGTTTAAATTATTTATCCCGACGTTTCGGATGCTTTTCAGCAACCGTGGTCGCGGGTTACACTGTCTCCCCATCGCGTTTTAATCCGGTATACAGTATTTTATTTAAATGTGTGATACTCGCGTTAATAAAAGACAATATTAATTATACTCTGTTCAAATATTGATACATTATCGCAGATTCTATAGTATGACTTAGTTACATTCCAATTGTTACCATCATGAATAGAATTTTTAAAATTCTAGGTGATTTGATGAACATAACTGTCTTTTTTCATTGAAGTTTTGTTCTTATTTATAATATATATCATAGATGGAAAAACCGTGAAGTGCACATTGCGCGTTTCGGTTTCAGTCTATGGATTTCCGAATGCTCGAAGTAAAAAGTAGGTCGACAGCGCATCATTGACTTATATTCTGTGGCTGAGGTATCATCTACCATCAAGTGAACTTCATGCTCGTCTGTCGATATCTGACATAAAAAGAAAAAAATATATGTTAGATATCGACAGACGAGCATGAGATGATACCTCGAGCGCTGCGCTGCCGACCTAATTTCACTTCGAGCATTCGGAAATCCTTAGACTGAGACCGAAACGCGCTACATACAGTGCACGGTTTTCCCATCAATGAACGGTAGTTCGTTACCCGGTTGGAATTTCGATATTTCTCCCACCCGATTAATCCTGTTGTGACCCGACGTGGGTAGAGCATACTTACTTATTATTTTTTAATTCATTGAGTAAATGTTTAATAAGCGTAGAGTTTAGTATTAGGGAAATCTGATATACTTGGTATTAGTATTTAAACGAAGTTTACAGCAAACAAGGTCACGGGGAAACTCTTGCACATATACTGAAATAGTCGAGATATACATACATATAATAACGAATTACGCTCTACTCCGTTAAAAGTCATATAAAGATAGGTCCTTGCTCTATGCTATTACTATATTTCACACTATATTAAATCCAATAGCCATTCGTGAATTAGAGCGGAAAGCAAATTGATTGAGTTTGTGACAGATGCCCGTTCAGACGTAAAGATATACACGACTTCCGACGTTTCCTCTCTAATGATCATTAAGACGTAAATAATAATACAACTGAACGACGACCCAACGACTTGTTAACAACTTAAAGACTGGCGACATAATCGTATTTATCGATTTTTTATGGAATAAAGGGCACACTCATCATCTGATGCTGAGTGATTGCCGCTACCCATAGACATCTGCAATCCTACTGGAAGTTATGATGGTGTGTTGACGGCTTTTAATGCTTGTTTTTTTGAGAATTCGTCGGCAGCTGGTTCTATAGAGTTGTTGTGTGATCGATAGATGAGCGTGAAGTTCACTTGATGGTAGGTGATACCCCAGCTACAGAACATCAGTCAATGATGCGATGTCGACCTACTTTGTACTTCGAGCATTCAGAGATCCATAGACTGAAACCAAAACGAGCAATGTGCACTTCAAGTTTTTCCCATCTATGAATGGTGATTCGTTACCCGGTCGTAATTTCGATATTCCTTCCACCCGTTCAATACCCGAAGTTACCGAAAGTGGTGAAGACATGCTTACTGAAAATTTTAAATAAGTGATCCCGGTGGGATTCGAACCCACGACCAATCGGTGCGCAAGGCAGACCGAAAACGCCAACGAGCCCGTCAAATAGGGTCTTAGAATAGTGAATTTTAAAAATGCAGCTCCTATTGACGTTTGTAAGATAGTGTAATATTTAAAAAACAATACAAAATTGAGTAAATTTACTAGTATAATATTTTAAAGTGACTTTTTTCAAAAGGCGTAGGTGAGAAGTATTCGAAAGCGACAAACATGTAATCCGAGTTTTTAGTTCACCATCAGCTCCACTTAATAATTACTTCAAGCTTCCTAACAAGGTTTTCCTCTAATACAATTTAAAACATATTAGGTCAAGGCATTGTCAAAATTTCCTCTTCGCAACGCCGTCTAATCCCATAGCCTTATTGACCCTCCGAAAGCTTGTTTAATTATTAATACACCTAACACATTAAACTATACCATTAATCATAATCTACGTGCCACGTCACCTCCCAAAGGACGGCGGACGCTTGCAAAATTAAATTCAATTTACTTGTCTTGATTAGTTTGTCGGGTATAATGCCGCTTTATTAGCTGCAGCCGCGATGTTCGGTGTCAGTTTGGGATCTAAATTGGTGTTTAAGAAAATTCTCGGTGACGTTATAATGTAATGTATTTCCGTTTCCTTTGTAGGATAGTTTCAGATCTTTTTTTAACAAGGAGACGGCAAGAAGGGAATTTAAGTATAGAAAAGTTTTTGGAAATAAAATCTAATGTCTTAATTTTTGGATACCCACGAAAATCAAAAAGGAGTACGGAACCACATAATTATTTTTTAAATCTATTGTAAAACGTAGTTTTTATTTCAGGCATTTTTATTTAGTTGTTCATTATATTATATTTTATTATCACACTTTTAAATAAAATACTTTATACCGGATTAAAACGCGATGTATTCTTTATATTATTTATCTCGACGTTTAGTGGTTCGTTGCTCGTACCAAATTTTGATATATTTTGTATGAAAATATCAAAAAAATAAAATAAATACTCAGTAACCATTACGCTAATTTTATCTTTCAATTCAAAAAAATTAACTTACAAATTTCAATTAATATAAATACTTGTAGAATGTAAAATTAGAACGTTATCCTGAAGCAGGTTTATCAAATTCTGTAAACGAAAACACTGAATATAGATGTAAGCTATTACCTTTTCAAATAATCCAACATTGGATCATATATAACGGTTATGACTGGCTTTTCAGACCCACGTCTGAAAGTCCTGCAAAGTTAAAACTTCTACGTTAACACTGTGTCCAGGCCCGTATTTAAAGATTAAGGAGCCCCATTGATTTCTCAAGAAATTTTATTCAATTTCAGATTAAATATATACGGGATAAAAGTAGCTGATGTCATCGTCAAAACCACAACATTGTGTCAATTTGTGGTTCCATTATCTTGTATAATATCAATAAATATATAAGTTAACTAAATAGTGAATAATACAAATAAACAAAAATACTTAATTCCATAAACACTACAGATACAAAGTATTGTCTAAAAGTAAGAAGGATTTTATATATTACAGATTTTACTATCTTGTTACATTAGATATATTATGTATCTTCTAATATTTTTCAATCAAACTTTTTTATTTTCTACTAATACACCTTCTGCTGTAGAAATATTGCGATTTTTAAATAAAATACTTTATAGCGGATTTAAACGCGATTTATTAATTATTCATATTATTTACGTTTCGGACGCTTTTCAGTAACCGTGGTCGCGGCAGACTGAAAGATGACAGTTATCTGATTTGAAATATCTTAATGTTGTAAATAATAAATCGCTTTTTAATCCGTTATAAAGTGTTTTATTTTAATGTGTGATACTTGCGAGAATAAAAGACAATATTACGATTTTTCAAAATCTAAAACTCTTTTGTTAAATCTAGTGTTAAAAATATTTCTAATACTACATTTACGAAGTGAGCTGATTTTACTCATTAAAATCCGTAAATCTAGTGCTTAACGAGGTCTCTAATACAGTTCATAATATAAATTATATGAATTTAGGGCCCTGAGTAAATGTTCGGTTATATTTGGACTTGAGCTGACTAAACCTCTCGAGAGTGCTTTCTCACTCGAGAGTAAGAATGTTGAACTTATAAGCTAACGTTATGGTTACAGAACAGACTTGAGAAGACGCCATATACTTTTAGTTTTCTTTTGACTGGCTTTAAAAATAAAGTTCATATTGACATAAATTTGGGATGTAAAGTCCTAGTCATAATAAAGTCGCTTTAAGGCATAGTGTCTATGGTGTTCTAAATACTTACTTATTAAAATTTATACATGTAGTGTATGGTTACCTTTTTATCAAAACCACATTGATACCGTGAAATATGTTCAGAAACCCGTTTTTAAGAATTTTGTGTAATCGTTTAAAACTTAGAAAATCGTTGCATAGTTATGAAGCTAGACTCAAATATTTTAACCTCGACGCACTTGAAATGCACCGTAAATTTATTGATCTTATATACATGTATAATATTGTAAATCATAATATTCATTCTCAACTGCTTATTGGAATAAATTAGTGTTAACAATGCAACTTAAAGGCCACTTGCTAGTATGCTATATTTCCAGAGAAACTAAGTATAATATTATTCTTTTGCGTGTAAATATTAAAACTCCATGTTAATTAACAATGTAAGTAACTCAGTTAATTAGACTAATACTATGTACCAAGTTCTGTTGCAACTCACTAGAAACATTGTTTGCATCTCAAATGCAACTAGGTTTGCAATTAAACATTCTCAAGACAGAAGCGTTGGTATAATCTTCTTAATGACATCATAACACAGTGAGCACGATCTAAACTGTAACTAATATTCTACAAGTATTGAAAACATAAATAATATAATATA
This sequence comes from Anthocharis cardamines, assembly GCA_905404175.1. Lineage (NCBI taxonomy): Eukaryota > Metazoa > Arthropoda > Insecta > Lepidoptera > Pieridae > Anthocharis > Anthocharis cardamines. The sequence goes on along the minus strand of FR989957.1, from coordinate 2,771,073 downwards.
CGTAAAAGTACGAATCAATATTTTATATCCATCTTACGTAGATAGTAAGCTAAATTCCCAAGAAGGGTATGGCGCAGAAAAGTAGGTAAACAGTTTTCTATGCCCTGACCAATTCCCAATATGTATAAATTTTGTTTCCCCGGTGTAGAACCCAAGACCACCAGTTATAAACTCAACTCGCTTGCCACCGAGGTACTTATGCAAGCTTATTTTTATACATAAGCTCTTGCTAAGTCATAATTACCTACAATTTACCCTACAACTCTTAACTCAACCACACGTAGCTCTATCTACGACGTAGCACCGCTACGAAAAAGGTTACAATAGTATTCTCCATTCTCACTTCCCAATTAAGTTCACGCAAAGACAATGTTTGTTACAGTAATCAAGGACGTGGTGTCTGATTACGTGGCATCAGCTGGTGGCGTGTATTTGAATTCAATCGCACTAATTGGACAGAATGAAGGCTCTAATTTTAGGTCACCTGAGATTATCTAGCTTTTGATCTAGTAGAGGTCAGTTTATTGTATAGATAAATATATTTTACCTACCTACCTATTTGCTCCGTTCAAAGTTATAGCTGCATACTACTGTAGCATATTATGATATACATATATTACTAAGATAGTATTTTCGTAAATTGCTTCATAATCGGTAACGGATAAATCAACGCTCAGATTAGAAAAGTCAACGGTAGGAAAAATATATATTTTTTTAATTTGATATTTCGCATTTTTATATTGTGAGAATCTCTAATGGTATATTTATGAAAATCTCATAACTTATAAGTTAAAATAGAAAGTACTCAGTACTCCGTACACAGATGATGCCGCGGGTGAAAGCCAATTTGATTTAAAAAAAACTTACAATTTTACTATTTTCCGTCCGTTTACTCATTTGCGATATAACATTTCAGGAATTATTATAATTTTCAATGATTTGTGCTCTACTCGAACCAAACTTTTTATCTTCAGTTTCCCCCGGATACGAATCCGGAACTTACTAACTCACAAAGACAGTGCAGCAGAAGATTTTACACATCCTACCTATTACAATTAGGTTCTGAGCGGTTCTCATGAATCACGTAGTAACTAATTATGAAGTAAGTCCGCAATACTGTTCACTTTAACGTGTACATTTTCTCGAATGAACTGCATGAGTGATGAATAAATTACCTAGAACTACACTGAAATAGTGTATACAGGTACACGTTTTGTTATTAAAATAATTATTTTTATAAAATTTAAGTAAAAATACCACATTTTTAATTCAATTTTTTTAGTATTTTAAAATCATGCGATAATAGTAATGAGCTTGCAATCTCAGTAAATCTTATTACAAAATAAAAATAATTAAAAAAAATATATATGTCAATAACATATATAATAATATAGTATTTATACCCTAAAACACTCACATTTACACACACCACACATCCTTACTCACCAATTCACTTACTAATATGGATACGATTTCTTCTTTTATTTATATTTATTTTTTTCTTGTGAGTTTGTTTTATTTTTACGTATGAAGTATATTTTCCTTTTTTCTATTTTGTCTTAAACTACATGTCACATGCTAGTGAACTATGTATTATTAGTATCACTTTAAATTGGCGTATCTACTAGGTTTTTATTTTTTATTTACTCTGTACATACTGTTAGCTGTAAGGAATCATAAATAAATAAAGAATATATTAATAATTTAATAAATTGATTTGATTGAGAGTGTATAGTTACCCAATCCTAGTATCAATCAACAAGAGAAATTTAAAAATCATAACTTAATATCATTCATGAACATGTCCGCTGAACATATATATTTATTGAATACTACCACTATTTGTCCATATTTTTCCCGTTTAAAACATTTATAATCTTATATTTTGACTAAAAACAATTATGTATTTCAAAATCATTTATTGTAGACTATACTCAGTCAATACTTAACATTCTAAAATTATACAATAAATAAATAATCATAAATTAGATAATTTAAAAATGAGTCTTTTGAAGACTAAATATAACAAAATATTTCCAAACTCATTTCTAAATAACCAACAAGTATTTCGTAGCACTGAGTTCTTGGAAATGTTACAATTACAAGGAAAATATATTGAGGAAAATATTATTAAGAGGAAATATCTCTCAAAGGCGCGTACATTTAATTACCGCTAATAGAAGTTCCGCTAGTAATAAAAGGCTGTCACACAACTTGTAAATACTTTGTTGCGATACGTCAGAGAATAATAATAAATGTCCGCTCTCATTCCAAGGTATCATACGGCTTTTCGCTTTGACGTAAGAAATAACTTTCTTTATATATTAAACTAGTGGACCCCGCAGACGTTGTTCTGCCACAATTTTGGCTTCGAAATTATATAATTATTCTTAGATTTGAATATGCCCATTTACCCACTATAATTGTCTAATATGTCACTGATTTGCAGTAGACATCTGTTATTTCAAAAAAGCTAAGAATGCATGACGTGAGCTGTCAAGATGGCGGAGTTTCGAATCTAATTTATTTTATAAATTAATTTTATGCATATATTTTTTTTCCTGATTTTTTCCAATATTTTAATAGCCTATATCTTATTCCCGACATAGAGGAATCCAACAAATAAGATATCGTTAAAATCGGTGCAGGCGTTCTTGAGTTATAAGTGGTGTAACTAACACAACATTCTTTTATATATATAGATAAACAAATAAATAAAATATAGTTTTACTTTTATTTTCAATATTGAAATTAATTAAACATACCTAGTCAGGTCATAAATTCTGTCACATGTTTAATATAAAATAATTGAAACAAGTTTATTCATTATGTAACCATTTATATACCAAAATGAACTTAACAAAACATAGATTCTTATGACACTAAAGTTTTTCAAAATGACCTCCGTGATTTTGAATACAGGCCTTCAATCTGCGCGGCCAGTCGTCTATCGCAGCACGAACGAGGTCCATGTCAATATCGGCGGCTGCCTTAATCAAGGATGTCTTGAGTGACTCCAAATTGGGATGAGGCTTTGAGCACGCTTTTTCCTCCAAGTGTTGCCATATCTTGTAATCTAACGGATTCAAATCCGGACTGGAGGAGGACCAGTCTTCGTGCCGGATGAAGTCGATTTCACGCGCCGCCAGCCAGTCTTGTGTGCTCTTCGCTCTATGAGCTGGCGCCGAATCTTGTTGGAATACCCAGTGCCAGTTATTGAACATGGTATGAGAAACAGGTTCCACAAGGTTCGTCAGGACTGTATTTTGATACACAACTGCATTGGTTTTTACACCTTTCTCACAAAAATGTACCTCTGTTAAGCCCCAATAAGAAACTCCCAACCATACCATGAGCGAGGATGGAAAATGACCTTGTTGGACACGCGGAATACGGTTGCTCGCTTCTTCACTACTGTGTGCGTACACCTTATCATTTTGTTTGTTGTAGCTCTCTTCTAGGGTAAAAATTTTTTCATCCGAAAAAAGAATTTCCCGATATTTTTTCCCGCGTACTGCTTCAACAAAGCGCGGCATCTCTTCAGTCTCAGGTCCATTAGACGAGCATTCAAACGATGTCCTGTTTTTCTTCGATATGCCCGAAGCCCTAAGTCTTCATTTAACACCCTTTTCACCGTGGTTCTGCTTAACCCCATCTGAAGGGCCAACAGTTTCTGCTTACGTTTGGGATTTCTTTGAATTCGCGCCTTCACAGCTTTTATCACTGCTGGAGTCCTAACAGACCGAGGGCGACCACTTCTTGACCTGTCATCTACACTAGAGTCTTCATTGTATCGTTTGATGGTACGATAAACGAATCTTTTGGTTATATTAAAAATTTTCAGTATGTCAAAAATTTGAATTGGCGCGTAACCGCAACGATGCAACGCAATAACTGCAACACGGTCTTCTTTAAGCGTCCACTCCATATTTAAAAATGAGTAAAATTCTGAAAAGTATACATTTTTATTTTCATGAACAATTCGAAATTCATATTCAATAAACTTTTTTGTGGCCAGCATTCTAAAAGAAAAGTTTTGACTGTGTGACAATACTTATGACCTGACTGTGTATATAATTCTACTCTATTCGAATGGGCAGACTCATTTGAAAATTATCACTGGCAACTGGGATTATAAACATTTGCAACGCCAGAGGTCGCTGGTGCATTGTCGGCATTTAAATTAAATGATTAGGCTCTTTTCTTGACAATCTCATCGTTTTGGATTTATAGACATCAAGGTGGTGAGGTGTTCGAGTTATCTCGTGATATTTGTATTAAATCACTAATTTTAATGGTATAAAAAATAAGTTTTAAATTCGCTAGTGAATAGCTAATGTGACAAAATATTAACACTAAAAGCCTGCGCAGACGAGTCGAGACTTTTAAAATAAATAAAGAATAATAATATAATGGAATTCTTTTTTCGATGTTTCTTATTAAGTACTCGTAAATCGATTTCCTGCATCATTGTACTGACGTGCATACGTACGTCACTATCGAGCGCTCTATGCAGGTTTAGGTCCAGGTTTTGCCAGGTTTGTAATTTGGAAGGCTTTTTGTACGGGGTAATTTTAGTTCTTTGTATGCATTATCTGACACAATTTATAAGAGATCTATATCGATTGTCAAAAAAGTACTCATAAAGTATTAATCATAAATATTTCACCATTTGGTTTTTCTTAGTTGATAAATAATTAGCAGATGTCACAATTAACCACAATTTATATATTTTTATTTTATGCGATAATCTTAATGAAAATCCACATTATATGTATACATATATAGGCGTATGTCATTTATCGTATACTAGTGGAATATAAAATAATATAAAATCGGAGTTACGTATTATCGCGGCTTTCTTTCAAATACTTGTATTTCTTAATTAATGAATAAACACTGTCTTATTATGCGGTCTGGAGGACTTTATCAGGATAATTAGATCAATAGAATCCTAATTACATTTCGACTTAACTATCGTACTACGTTAATATTAAGGCAGAATTTTCCTTAACAGCCTTCTGTGAATACTTCCACGCGAAGCCCGTATTTTTGATGCCTGTTAATTAGTTATGGAGTTCCTTTTGGAGGACCTCAGTTGTACAGTTTGCCCCACGACTCGTTTTAATACTGATGTGCTAATTTGAACTTTATTTGGTTAATGTTATGTACTATATTAATGGGAGTTAATTATTAATATCCCAACACGTTTGATGTGGGTATGAAAATTTGTTTTCTTGTGGTTTATTCTTCAAACTTTGATGTTATATAAAAGGTGTTTGAATGTAAAGAAAAATGATTAATTTAATGATAAAAGATAAATTAATTAATTATAAATTGAACGATTTTCGCGATAATGTATCAACATTGATAAATATAATATATATTTATATCCTTCATACAAAATGTATGATATCACGTTACGGTAAAAGTACAAAAAATGAAGTATACTGAGTGTGTTTAAACACTGTTGTAAACGATTACCGCCGCCTATAGACAACACCAGAGTGCTTGCAGGTGCATTGAAAACCTTAGAGAAAAGTGTAGGCTCGTTTCTTGAAGGTTTTCAAGCCATATATGTTCGTAAAAATCGGCGATAGCTAGTGTGTGTATGTGATCCACCTTATGCAGCAATCATTACGAGAATATATTTAAATAATTTATACCGGCTTAAAACTCGATTTATTATTTATATTGTTAATCCCGTCATGTCGATCATTATCAGCAATCGTGGTCACGGGCAGACTGAAAGGTGACAGCTGTCTGATTTGAAATATCACAAAGTTGCACAAATTAATACCATCTATTCCAACGGAGTTGATATTTACTGTAATTTTAATAAAATATAGTATAGAATATGCTAGTGATGATAATGTAATGACGTTTTAAAAGCCTAATTACTTACCCGATGGTCTTCCAAAGAACTATCTAAAAAGTCAAAAACATCTCGGCGAAAGCCCATATTGAACAAGCAAACGGCAAATATGAAAAGTCGAACACACAACTTCTATTCTCATTTCTCGACAATAAAACTTCACAAATATCACGTTTGTTCATTTTGAAACTTTACTGCTTGTGTTACGTGAAAGTTTCCTATAACTTTGCGAATATAAATCTAAATGCACGAGCAAATTTATTTTAATATTTATAGACTTTTATAATATCTTAATATCAGGTTGACGTTGCTCGTTTAAACTCTACTTCCTAAGGAAATATGTTGAGATGGAGATTTCAGTTTCAATGAAAAGCGAAAGACCTATAATTTGCAGAACAAAACGATGTTCATACCAGGAACAAAAAAAAAAGTGCACTTCATCAAACTGAAGACCGCAGCAGGTAGAGGCAAACTGTCGAATAAGCCAGGAAGAGTCACGCTACTTAAATGCGAGGAGAAAGTATATCTCATACATACATATAAAATATTTAATAGTAAATTCCTTATTCACGGAAGCAATCGTCGCTGAAAAGGATAGGATAGGTCGAGCATTGTTGACTAATGTTTTGTGGCTGTTGTATCCGTCTTATCATCAAGTAAGCCTCACGCACGAAGGTCTGGGTTTGAAACCAAGAGAAATAAGGTGAGCACAAAAAAATTGTTTCGGTCGGGCACTAATTGGTTTGCCGGGAAGAGTTCGTAAATTGCGATAAGGCCATCCTCTTGTACAATGCAAAACTTTAGTTTTTATTCTTTGTATGATTTTTGTGTACAATAAAGTATATTCTGTTGATCACTGAATGCACAGAAATGTGTCTGTCCCATGAGGGAACTCAATAACTTATTTCTAATGACGATGCTGGCACATTTCTTTATAGTATGGCTGATGCGCTAATCAATGATTCAGAATGAGTGTAATATGTGTAGTAGTGGCGAGGAGTCTTAATAAGCCGATTCCAACCGGTTTCCCTTTACATATTTAATCCAATAACTAATCTACATACAAAATAAAAACAGTGAAGGTGATGGATACCTTTCGCTTTACTGTAGGTCTTCCTCACACTGTTTGAAAATTAGAAATATTATCACCTTCCCCACCGATGCATAGACAATAGACATTTCGTTGTTTCAAAAGTAAAACTCACTAAGTGACATTTTTTGTAAATTTTGAAATGAAATGAAATACATTTATTCGGGACGGCACAAAAGTAAGTACATGTACGCTTAAATAAAAAAAGAATAGTAGAAACATTTATTCTTATTAAAAATTACACCTAGTGAGTTTTACCCATGAACCAACGAGTTGTTAGTAATATAATAATAATATGTTGTATATAATATAATATAAATCTTCAGTATTCTTTGAAATTTTAATATGTATATTTCTTCCGCAATGCAAGCACAATTAATGTCGCTCACCATTATTCCCTGTTCTTAGCAGACCAACAATTTAGTTACCTGAATAATGTCTTGGATTTACGCTCGGACTAGCGTTAATATTATCTTTCTATGGTAAGACATTATCTTATATCTTCCTTAATGTTTTCCGTGATAGCTGAGCACATAGTTCTGTACTGTAAGTAATGACTACTCACTATGCGTATCTATATCGAAATATACAATGTATAAAAAAGATCATAATTTTATTTTTGGAATTGAAATCTTATTCAGGTTTTATTTTATAGTTTCCAAATTTGGAATTATTAAAATTTCACTTGTCTTGTTTTGAATTTAATAAGTATTTATTGTTTATTTCTAGATGACAGTATATATTTTCTAGATCATGCATTTATTGGTATTTGTTATACTTATTAACTTTACTTTGGAGATCGCATAAAAATATAACATAGTAAAATAAATGTTTTTCACTTTTAAAACACCAAACCCTGAAGAGGATAAGAGCGGTGTTTAACTTTCAATATTTCTATTCAAAACTTGAAACAATTCAATCTTTAACTAGGTATATAACCGAAGTAAAAATTGGGTCGACAGCGCATCATCGACTGATGTTCTATGGCTGAGGTACACCTACTATCATGTGAACCTTATGCTCGTCTGCCGATATCTGACATAAAAAAAGAATTAATAGGGCTTTTTCGATATCTCCGTGTATAGTGGGTAAATAATCAAAAACATTTATATCTATCTATACCTTAAAAGAGCCAGGGATATTTACAGCGCGACATCGTACGTGGATAATAAATTTTAGGCACCTAAATAACCGCACAACGCCAAATATCGAAACCTTCGAACGAACCAAACTAACAAAATACACTTTTATTGCTCTCCTGTAGTTTGTTTCGTATGGTTTGGGTATTTTGGCTTTATTTTGTGTAAGCTGTATTTACTAAGCTGTGTAGAATGTTAATGAGTCATTATCCGTGGAATACTGAAACGATAATCAAAATTTGAGGGCTTCTTAAAATGTTTCTGTCTTTCATTTTACCTTCGTAATGAAAGAGTTAGAGATACTTTTAAGTACACCTCAATGTTGATTAGCGTTCAAGAATTCGGCCGTATGAGTCATATTTGTTTTTTTTTTAATACTCTACGTTAATGTCTTGTGGGTAATCTGTTAGAAGACTTATTATCTATTAGCTGATGCCCTCGACTTCGTTCGAGTGGGTTTCATAAATGATGATAACTTTTCTTTTCGACAAAGATTTCGATGAAACAAAGCCTATATGTTGGGAACTCTTTAATTTTCCAGGATGAAAAATATCTAAGATATTGACCGGGGTTATAAGGTACCACGATGCAAAATTTTATGTAATCGGTCCACCAGTTTCGGTTCGTTAACAAACAAACAGACAGAGAAACAAAAAAAAAAAAGAAATAATCGGAATATTTCTCTTCTTACATCCCCCTGACTGGGTTTTTAGCATTTTTTTTCTATGTCTGTACATTAGACCTCTACAGTTGTATTGATATATGTATAGATGTTCAGTAAATATTTGAAGAAAGAAAGAAGAAAGAAAATATTTATTCAACTCCACACATAAATTAATTTATAAATAGTTATATTATTTACTTAATCTAAATATATAAATTAGTATTGTCTTTTATTAACGGTTGCTGAAAAGCATCCGAAATGTCGGGATAAATAATTTAAACAATATAAATAATAAATCACGTTTTAATCCGGTATACAGTATTTTATTTAAATATATAAAATAGAATTGTCATTTTATGCGGGTAATATAGCAAAACTTTTCCAAAGGAAATCAAGCCGAAAATGGTAGTTACAATACTTAAGCAATGTAAAAATGTTCTATTACTCACCGGTGAGTGTTTGATTCGTGTTCAAATCGCTAATGGAAGGATGAACTTGTAATCCCTCACACGTTCTGTTTTGAATTGTAATCCCATTTGATTAACATAAGGGTCAGTGGTGTAAAAACATTTACCGAATCAAATCAAATACGTTCATTCAATTGCATATCTAATATATTTATGTAAATTCCCGTGTTACCTGCTCGCCTAGCATTAATGTCAAGAGATATCTCGAGGTCGAGTGAAGACAAGCTAAAATATGAGATATCTCGATATTGACAACTTTGATAGACAAGATATCTCGATCGACAAATATATCATGTTAGATCCGGAAGATATAAGGAGATAATCGATTAAAACACGAGAAAACGTTCGACTAAATTTTGTCATGCTATTCGTATCTATCTCTTGCGACAACTGTGTCTGTATACCCCTTGACTTTTTAGTTATACTCGTATATGAGCTGTGACTACTATACCTACAATATGTATTTTGGTGTGGAGATCAAGTAAAACTTTTATTTTGTTAATAAAACCAACGATTAAGAGGGAGAGAGTAAGACAGAGAGAGAAAAAAATCAATGTTACAAAAAAATACGATTATAAATATATATATCTATGTTTTATATAAGAATCACGACGTGTCAACGTGTTTATGGTCGCACTCCGCCGTAACGGCTCGACCGATTTTTATGTATATTTGATAGGTATGAGAATAGGTGATCAAAGTTTGTGAACTTGAGGGTTGTTTGACGCCTGGAAGGGTTGATAACATAAACATTGGTGGAAGTTTGAAACCTGTGCAGAAGGCACGTAAGGTGGAAAACTAACACTAGTGGTGAGTCAACAAGTTTGACTAAAAATCCGTCCCGCGGACTCCTCCCATGTTGAGCATGGGAAGGATGCACAAGCGGGACGAGGAGGGGGGCCGTTTGGCCTGACAGCCGGGTGCTCGCAGCAGTATGCTATCGCGATCCCGTGGGCCCCATTATGGCGGCTTGAGGGGTGAGGGGATTTTTTTTTTTTTTTTAGGTATGAGAATAGGTCGCAATTTTTTTCTATTTATTTGACAAAAAATGATTTGGTCTCATTTTCTTCAATAACATAGGTACCGTGCGAAGCCGGGTCAGGCAGCTAGTAATATATAGGAATGATATTGAAAAGGCAGAGGATGAGGAGGCATCGTCTTCCGTCTATGTCCATACACTGCTGGACGTTAGTCTCTCCCAGTGTGCCATTCTCTTTTGTCCACTGCTCTTCGTGTCCTTTTCACAGGTCATCGCTCCAACGTACTAGTCGTCTTCCCACACTGTAACTTTACCAATGCTCTACTGTATTCTCTATTCTATCTGCTTTCAGCATTTCCGGCAGTGTAACTCACGTCATAAGCATCCATTAAAATGTATTTTGATGATAATGTATTTATAGCCAGGAGAACCTTGATAGCCGCGTCTAACGACAGCAATTACGATGAAGTATCTGTATGCTCTTTTTTCAAGCACACAAGACGGGCGTGGGCGACGCATGACGGCCGACTTAAACATTGAAGCAAATCGCTTAATCGAATTGTCGACAGACGGCTAAACGGCAGGTGGCTCACGTGATGGTAAGTGATCACCGCCGCCCATAAACATCCGCAATACTAAATAGTTTGTAGGTGCGTTGACTTTAAGGAAGATGTAGGCTCGTTTCTTGAAGGTTCCCAAGTCGTATCGGTTCGGGAAAATCGCCGGCAGCTGCTTCTATAGAGTGGTTGTGCGAGGCAGGAAATGTTTTAGGAATCACGCAGTTGTGGATTTCCAGTCATCTATTTTCCTTATCTAAGTTACATAAGTTCTCTATCGATTAATTCTATTTCAGATTTATCCTCCACGACAACCAGCCCTTTCGTCACTCTCTGAGTGACTTCGAGTTTATTAAAATTTATTTTTATTAACACATTCTGAATATACAGTATACACGTATTGCCCTATATTGTCTCACCCTGACACGTGTATTAAACAATGATTTGATCTTAAATATTTATAGAACGAATACACCATTGCCACAGTTTATTATATTTATAGTAGAGAACCTCGGAAGACAACCTCCTATATTTCTCGTAAGTACTGAAAGTAGTATTTAACACTTTACCGTGCACCTGAGCTTAAGATGTTGTTATGTAAATTAGACTATATTTCTTATAATTAACGCTAAGGAAACTTTGTTCGTTATAAAACATAACAGACAAATTGTCTGTTACTTAACTGATATAGTTCTCAGGAAGAACATTGGTAAATGCCAGATTTTATAATAATCCGATCCGATCGAAAATAAGGTATTCGTAATAATAAAGATGCCATGTTTTATCGAGTATGATTTTTTAAATACTTTGTAGACTAAAAACACGAGTATAAAATATTTTAAAATAAATATTTTTTAAAAAGAACATGTTTAAAAATGAGTATTTAAAAAATATATTATGAAGGCATATATTATGAAGGCGTTTGACCACTATCCCACCAGTTGGTAAGTGGTGATGTGATCTAAGGTAGAGCACGCCGACCTAGAAAAAGCCTATTCACCCGCGCCTTAAAAAGTCCCAAATCATAGTGATCCAGAAATCAGTCACTGGAAGAGAGTACTCCTTTGCTGTTTTGATCATGAAGTTTAGTCTGTATTGACAAAATTGAGAAACAACAAGTACCAAATTCTAAGAAATAGATAACGTCAGTAAAGCAAAGTGACATTTCAATTCCGACAGCTGTGACCGTCAGACTGTTCGTGTCCTCGCTTACTGTAAACTCGACGTTGGGATAAATATTAAAATAAACAAATTGCGTTTTAATGCAATAATTTATTTATTTAACTTTATTGCACAATAATTATACCAGGCCACCAGTTAGAATTATAAAAATTGAAAAAGAAAAATAGTGGGTTCATGGATAAATAAATAAAAAAAATACAAAAAAGAACTTCAATACAATACTAAATATTGAATGAAGTGGAAATAAAGAAAATACCTAATAATAAATAGACATAGAATCTAAACAAGACAAACATAGTTACTATTTTCTCAATTAATTGAGGAACTAAGTGATCATATGGTCAATGATTTTTTTTTACAAAGGAAATAACATTAAGAGCACATTTTATTCAATGTAGCTCATACAGTTCCTGTTGAATTGTTCATAATATGAACATAGCTGAGTACTCTTGTATATTATTTTGTAGATATCCCGACTGTGATTTTTAATCTGTGCCCGCTTTCATATAAAAAATGTAATAAGAAGTAATATCGCTAATGTGAATATTGAAATATCCTTGGGCTATCGAGAGTACGTTTTACGGCAATAATACAAGGACGGTCAAGCGTGATTTAGGATATAAAACGTAATTCCGTATGTAGGTAATTTAAATTAATGTATTTCTTTACATAAATACTTATTAAATAGATTTAAAATTTCTTTTCATATTAATAGGTAAATTTTATCAACATTTATATTGTCTATTCAATTTTAATATTGCAAACTTATGGAATTACACACATAATACTATCTATTCTTTTACATACGCCATCTTTACATAATACTTGACAGACTAAACAAAATATAAACAGATAATAATATATCATATAATTATATATAAGACGCATACCATCTTGAAGTCTGGAAGTCCACAACTGCGCGATTCCTGAGACACTTCTTGCCTCGCACAACCACTCTGTGGAATCAGCTTTCGCCGGCGGTTTTTCCGATACGACTTGGAAACCTTCAAGAAGCGAGCCTACATCTTTCTTAAAGGCCAGCAACGGACCTGCAAGGCCTATGGTGTTGCGGATGTCTATGGGCGGCGGTGATCACTTACCATCACGTGAGCCGCCTGCCCGTTTGCCCCCTATACTATTAAAAAAAATGGTAAAGATTGTATATATCATCAGTTTCTAATACATATTAATAGTTAGAAAAACCATGTAGTGCGCTTCGGTTTCAGTCCACGGACTTCCAGAATGGTCAAAGTAGGAATAAATCACCTGGCCGTAACAGTCCGTTTCGTGCTTGTCCGTTAATATTTGAGATAAAATAATAATATTACAAATAGGGATCTTTAGCATATAAAATTAATTATACTTAGGGAACCCAAAAAACTGCGAATAAGTTCACATTTAATAATGTTTAAAGGAAACTTGTTTATTAGCTGAGTGTTTTGAAGAGATTTTTTTGTAATAAAAAACGGCGATCTCGCTCTTTTTATTTTTGAAATATAGGAAATAAGAGAGAGACTATTAAATATTGTTGCACGCAGTAGGTCACGTACCTGCTTTGCGTTGCAAAGGGTTCGGGTTTGATAATTATGTTACCTTATTTTTTTATAAAATATGTTTTTTACATCCAATTTTACGTTCCAAGTCTAATGTTACGGTCTCTAAATTCCATCGTGATAATGAACCATTATTTAATGATAGAAAAGCCGATATCCATCCCGAAAAGTTAACGTAAAAATTTAAATGGATACATTACCTATAAGAATTTTAGAAGATATATTTTTTAAAAATTATTGCTATAAGTTTAGAGTCGATGCCACGAATCGAGTCCAACAGCGAAGTCTGGAACTAAACGTGACAACTCCGTAATCTTGTCTTGTCAGGAATGCGCGATACGAGTTTATTACGCGTAAAATATTATTAGGAAGTCCAGAAACATCAAATTGATGTGATGTAAGTAAACGTAACACTGCTTACTAACATCATTTTGATATCGGACTTGAGTGGTGCCGTTGACTCTGTCATTGTAACTATTTTATTTTTTATTTTGGTATAGAAGAGCAGAGCATATTGAGACGAGTATTTATTAATTACTTAAAAAGGTGCTCAAATCTTGTCTTTCTACTTAGATAACTATTTATTTTTAAGTTTCGCAACAATAAGATCCTACTAATACAATACTACGTTATTATTTACTATGTATTTTCGCTCGACCTTATTCTTTAAAGAAATAAACAACATTCGACTGTTTGATAACAGTTCGAAAATATGATGTGTTTACTTAAATTTTAAAAGTAAATAATATAGATCAGTTTAGCCTCAAACAAAAGTAATTGACATTAAAGGCTGGCAACGCAACTGCAACTTCTGATGTTGCGGATATTAATAGGCGGCGATGCTCACTTTCCATCAAGCTTTTACTCCCCAATACTATGTAAAATAAAATAAAATATATCGAAGTTTAAATATCATTTTAATATCTAGGATTAAAATACCTATTTTTTACGACACTTCGTCGTTAATGACAATCCTATAATATAGGCTATTGGAAACTGCTCCGAGCTCATTTCATGGATAGCATTTTAAATATTTCTAATTAAATCTGCCTTCAGGGTTACTCCGGATCCCGGATCCCTTTTATCAAACACGTTCTTCGCTCAGAGCGATTCATAACAAGCAACAAATGGGTTATATTTACTTATCAAATGCTTTTTACTTGATATCTCTTGAACCATTATAGATAAAATGACTTTTTTCTGAAAACAAATGTTGCGATAAAAATTACTTATATCTATCTTTCGTCTGAAGCTAAAAAATGTATATATAAAATTTTGTTTGATAAAAAACAAAAAAAAATCAAATACATCAATGAGAACAAATGTAATACAATACCTTCGATCACTTCCATATCTCATAAGTGATATATTATAATATTATCACTATGCATATGTAGTATTGAGAGACACCTGATTGTAAGTAATTGTGATAAAACTTCTCTTACCATTTGTTCATATTTTATCAAAACAGAGATATAGCACAACTAATAGTGAATGTTCAGGCGCTCTTGTACAAAACCAGAGGGATTGCAGTTTTGCTACTGGCCTTTAAGGAATCAATAACCTCTTTTCTTGTCTCTTCCCTTAGTTGTATCATAATCATAGTGGGATCAAAGTGCTGAGAGCCTTTGAGAGAGAGAGAGTTAAGTCGTTACTTCCGAAGGTCACAGTAAGAATCTAAAAGATTCCTCTAAACGATATAAAAACCCTTTATTCAGAGTTATCAAAACTTTCTATACAACGCCATATATTCAGGGTAATAGGTTATCGACATTTGGGTCAAATTAAACGAAATATGATTATGATTTGCCCTTTATAAAGTTGCAAACAATAAACAAATATGAAATACTTTCTCGCTACTGGACACTAAATTTTGTGATATATAGAAATAATGTACAAATTTTATTAAAATGTAGTTATTAAATATTTATATTATTAGAATGCTCGAAGTAAAAAGTAGGTCGACATCGCATCATTGACTGTGGCTGAGGACCTACCATCAAGTGAACCTCATGCTCGTCTGTCGATATCTTACATTAAAAAAAGAACGATTTAATTTCAAGTAATTTTATTACTATTGTCGATATATTATAAGACTATTGGGCTTCACACAAAACAAACGGAAGTTTGAGTATATATTTCAGTGCAAATAAAGCACATATATTTGAGGGACCGGAAGTGTGGGTGGATAAGTTTAGCCACAGATTTGAGGGTTCAACTGACATGGAGACGGGTCAATGTCGAGATGAACTACTTTATTATTTACCATCTTGACATCTGACATGGGTGTGTAAAATTTACTAAGAACACTATTTGGTGGAATTGTCTAATGTAACTTTGTCCATTTTCTATTTATAATGTCTATGCAAGTGAAAGATCCACATACTTGCTTTTTGTCGTATATTCCAGCTTAAGAAGTTTTCACAGTTTCTGAAAAGTCCGCTTTTGTGATTCAGTTTGCGATGCATTTAGTCCGGAGTATTCAGGGTTTTAACAAGATTTTAACAAATATTGTTTCAGTCTAATAATGTAAAGATTAATTAAAATAAAAAAAGAAAAGAAAAACTAATGCATGATGGGGAGGAGGAATGGCACCTGTACATACAGGCGGGTTCTAGCTGAGCCTAGCATAGGGGTCACTGTATCCACAGTGTTGTGTACATAGTTATTAAGTTCTTAAATAAATAAATTATTAAAATTATTAAATTATAAAATTAATAAGCGTATATTTACCTACACAGAACAGGAATGTCTACCCTGTGCCTCTCTCGGAATTCGGATCATTTTTCTGAAAAGTCTTCGATTTTACCTAAATGCCTTTAATTATGTTATCACTTACCAATAAGCATGGTTAAGTACAGTAAAAATATTGATATACAGTTAGTTTTCTATTCAAAATTCCTTTGTCGTTAGTTCAGTGTTCTGGCTAGTTGAGTATATATAAAAGTAAAATGCAGCAAGAATGCTTTTGAGTAGATATTTAATAATAAAGTGCAAAGCTAAGTTTTTATGACGTACTCAAGAAATTATTGGCAAATAGCACTAGAAGTAATGAAAAACATTGGATGAGGTCTTGGTCATTCGGCAGCACCTTGCTGAACGGCTTGATCCGCTTAGTCTTAGGAGAGACGTCTCATCTCTGAGCGTTTTCTACCGCATTTACAACGGCGAGTGTTCTGGCGAACTATTTGACCTAATCCCAGCTGCAGACTTCCATCACCGTACCACACGTCATAAACAATTATTTCATCCGCATCACCTTGACGTATGGAAGTCGAGCACCGTAAGATTTACGCGCAACTTCATTCCACGTACAACAAAATTGTGGAATGAATTGTCGCCTTCAGTTTTTCCAATTAATTATGACCTCGCTGGTTTCAAAAAACGAGCCTACAGATTTTTAAAAGGCCGACAACGCATCTGAGACTTTCGTGTCGTAGATGTCCATGGGCGGTGGTGATTACTTACCATCAGGTAACCCACCTGCTCGGTTGTCTGCTCTGAAATAAATAAAAAAAAAAAAAAAAAAAAAAGCAGTCGAAGAGATCATACATAGAGCTTAGATGTTATTTAAAAATTAAATGCAACTTAAATTGTCAATTTTTGTCTAGGAAAAAGCTATATTATTATTACTAACACCGATTAGTAATTTGGCTTGAATATAATATGTCCAATAAATCTATTAGTCTAGATATTTATATAATTTTTCATAGTACATAAGGTAAAGTTATTATGAGTTTTATTTCACTTCAATTTTCCAGTTAATTAGAAGTGTAATAAACAGAAATGTAATCTTGCTAATGGAGTTCCGGTTGTACTTATTCATTTACTCACATTTCCCAAAGGTGCTCACGACTAATAAACAATAAATGCCAATATTTTAACTCAAGATGAAAAAAACAAATAAACCTGGGTGGAAATTTGTTTCCGAAGTTACTTCCGCTTACGAAAATTGAATCACCCTAACAGTTACCGTTGAAATGTAGGTAACCGTCGCGGTCGAAAGTAAAAAAAATAGTAATTTTTGACATTCCATACTATCTACATATATCTACCCTAATATTATAAAGAGGAAAGATTTGTATTTTTGTATGTTATGAATAAAATCAAGAACTACAGGATCGATTTTAAAAATTCTTTCACCAATAGAAAGCTACATTATTAACGAGTAACAACAACAACTATATTTGTGTAGAGTACATCTACATTACACCCGTGTTCACACGGAGCCGGAGCACGTTGCTAGTTTATACATAAAGTTGAAAGATGTTTCTGTATTGCTAACATTTATTACTAAGCACTGAACTAAAAGAACACTTGAATGAGAACACAAAGGAACAGAAACCCTTTGCACTTCTTTAAAATCACAGTTCTTTTAAGTCTCTGAAGTCGCAATTGAGCAGTTTGCTCATGTCGCGACACGGAGAGATGTTTTTTTTACTGTACAATTTCTTTTGCAGAACTTGAGCTTACTGTACGTTGTCGTGTAAATTACTTTTTGAACTGACTTTAAAAGTCTCCGGAAGCTGGGAATTTCCATACAAAAGTAGTTTCACTGAAAATTCATAACGGTTAGATAATAAGTTTTCGAAAATAATACGGAATTATTTAGCTTTAAGTGTTGGAAAGTAAAGTGCTAACTTCTCTTAGGGGGTTCATTACAGTACTACCGTTTGGGGCACAGTATATTTTCACTAATATAAAAATTACTTTTACTTGTATACAAAAAAAAAAAACTTTTATTAGAATAGCAGTTTTATTAGAATTAAATTAACATAACATTCATGACCTTAACGCCTGCCAGCAAGCTATATTTTTTTTCATGAATAATATTTCTTAACTTCGATCACTTCCTAATTTGAGTTTTATTTATATTTTCACATTTTTAATCTATTTGTGATGCTTAACAGCTGAATCTTAAATTAGAACTAAGTATTTCGGAAATGTAATAGATGTGATTTTAAATCATGTAAATATTTAATAAATCGAAATACTTTAACAGTATGAAGTTGTATTTAGATGTATTAATTTATTGCTTTAGTTTAAAATGTAATAAGATTATGTAGTAAGTACTGTGTTTCCATTTTGTATTTTTATAGAATTTATTTCTGTAACTACTGATACAATTGGGAAGGCACAGACTCCTGTAACACAGTTTTAACTATATCAGGAGTCTGGGTTAAAATTGTTTTATATAAAAATTGCAGTAATTAATAAAGATTATTATTATTATCTCCAATTTGACTTAAAATACTACTGAATTTGGGTTCAAAAAAGTGAGGAAATATTGCTTATGAATTATTATTAGTAAAATCATTTGAAAATATAAATAACATGTTAATGATTATTTTAATATAAATAATTTTTCAATGAATTTTCTTTCTTTTCACTTAAGATATTTGTGGTTTTCACACCGAATTTGAGTTCTATAGCCCATAGAAATAAGGTTACATTTCGAATAAAAGACGTAGATTACAGCACCTTAGTGAATTCAAGTTGGTTTTAAAGTTAAAAGTTCTGAAGTTTACTCGCTTTAGAAATTATCTATAAAGGTATTATGTTGCTGAAAGGCTAACTTGGCTTATTCTATGTCAAAGTATAAATACTTATTACGGAATATTACTTCATAAAAAGACGCCTGTACTACTTTTAAAAATTTTAATGAAAGCTCACGGTTGACTTTCATGTTATTTTATAGACCTTGCAGCTCATGTCCCCGATGAAAGTTTAGTTTACCTTCTAGCAAGATGATATGTATTTTTAATGGTGTACGTGTAAGTTTATTAGTTTTTATGTTTTTTAATCCTCATTGAAACTTTATTTTTATTTATGAGGAGGCGATTCTGAGTAATATTGTCATACCCTTTGTAGCATATGCACTTCCTCATTTGAGATGCCCAAGTTCTATTAGTACAGGGAGCGGATCTCATATATTTCTGATATATATTGCCTTTCTTTTTAAATGAGTCCTATAGTTTATAGTAAGACATGAAACAGACATATTTTTTTATGAAATAGGGGGGCAATGGCCCACCTGTTGGCAAGTGACTTCCAGCGCCCATTTGCCATCGGGAAGTACCCTTTAGGTTTTGATTCCTTTGCGAATATCAAAATATGCGGCATAAACGGAGCATAAAAGGTCGTATATTTTGATTGCGTTGACTTAGAAGACAGACGGACATCAAAGTGATCCTATAAGGGTTCCGTTTTTGGTACGGAACACCTGCCGTGCGCATCGATGGGTCGTGGCCGTGGGTTCGAATCCCACCGGGACCAAATGTTTATAATTTTCTGTAAGCATTTTTCCCCACGTCTGGTAGTTACCTGAAGTTTCAGGCATTGATCGGGTGGGAGGAATATCTAAATTTCGACTAGGTAACGAACCACCGTTCATAGATGGAAAAACGGTGAAGTGCATATTGCGTGTTTCGGTTTCAGTCTATGGATTTCCGAATGCTCGAAGTAAAAATTAGGTGGACAGCGTATCATTGACTGATGTTCTGTGGTTGATGTATCACCTACCATCAAGTGAACCTCATGCTCGTCTATCGATATCTGACATTAAAAAAAAATACATTTAAAAATCTCAACTGCTGCGTATTGCCTTGTAATTAGTTGAAGTTAAAAACTTTTCAATTTTACAATTTTTGTTTTTAAAATTTCCGACCTTATCTCATTCTTAATAAAGCGGTGAAAGGAATCTTAATCACTGCACTTTAATTAAGTTACGACGTTGGACGGGAGCAGTCTTTTTAAGGGAATTTCGATGACTATTGCCACCAGAATTTCATTCATAATAATTTAGTGCTAAATATTGATAATGTGATGAAAACTATTGAAATTGATTCAAATGTGTCTAACGATGGTTAAACTTATAATTATAACGACGCCTTAAGATGTTACATTTATTTTAATATGCGTTTTTTTATTAGTTTTCTTGTACATACAAAAGCAATAAATGGCTCCAATAATTGTAATCTGTATTTGTGTTTACACGCGGATATTATACGCTTTTTACACCAAGAACTGTATTGAAACAAAAATTGTATGACAGATAATGTTACGTGTAGTTTTAGACCATACAAGTCATTTATTGCTTCAATTTAATTGTATGTAACAGGCTGAAAACTTGCATTGTGTAAATGGGCCTCTCTTACAACCATATAAAGAGGCTTTTTAACAAAATGTTTGACCATTTCATGGTTATAATCTTTCCGGTATCAAACCCTAGACAATGGAATATTATAAAAATCGATCGTGTAGGGTTTAGAAGACTTATCGATTACTTCCCTGTAAAGAAAAATCAAGACAAATATCTCTATCAGTGTAAAAGACACACTTGGGAATCACTTTTTGTATCAGAAAAAGATGGACGGTAAAGAAACTGCAGCCGTTTATGAAACTTTTTAACATAATATTTTTGTTCTGATATTCGTCTATTTCCCCATATTTCTATTATTTTCACAGATACTAAGAGTGTAGTGTAGTGAATTCCCGAGGCTCCTAATGGTGCATGGGGCAGACCCATTTCTGTGTGTGTTTCACTGATCATTTTTCTTTATAGGCAAGTAGGTGATTAGCCTTCTATGCCCTGCCTAAGCGATTTTTTTTAAAAATCTTGTTTCACTGGGATTCGAACCCAGGACCTCCGGTGCTAATCGCATCGCGCTTACCACTGAGCCACGGAGGCGGACGCTTTGTAAAGAGGAAACTTTAAATCAGTTCATGTAAATCTATTAATGAATAAAATACGTCTACGAAATTCTCTTTTCGTGTTAAGGGCGCCATCAAGATTTTTTTATATTCACCGTCTATTTATTAATTAAAATCGTTAGTATAGATGAGCAAATAATAAATGGATGTGGCATGACTTACAGTTTAGTTTGCTTAGTCATTTCCTAAGTGGGTGTGCACAAACGAGATGCTACAAGATTTGTTAATTAGCTTCTTGCTATTATTCTAAGAAAGTTTTTGATTACATCCACACTAACTTTTAAGACCGAGGCTAGTGGAAAATCCTATGATAGTTATAGACAGACAAACATCAGGCTCGCTTGGTACTTAAATCACAGTGAATCAGTCAATTATGTGCTGTTGACCTATTATTTACATCCAGCATTCTGAAATTCATAGAGTAAAACCGAAACGAGCAACATGCACAGCAGGGTTTTTCCACCTACAAAATATGGTGGCAAATAGCACCTTGAATGAAGGAATAAATAAAATTATGTTTCCTTTAATTCCTTCACATTGAGCTAATGTTAAATTAAAACACACAAACTTTGTATCAAATTATTGCACGTTAAATTTGTATACATATTTATTTATACATATATTAAAAATATACAGTATTTCTATACATCACAAAAATTGGTGTCCAATAGCGAGATACATACATACTCGTATATACATCACGCCGCTTTCTCACTGGGCTAGTCAGAGATCACGGAAATGCTCCGATCCTTACATACCATTTACGCTTCCTCCACTTTCATCAATGTTTTCATACACACTCGTCAGTTTAGAGTAGGTACTTTTGACCTGTCTCTTTTGAATAACGTGGCGATACGTTCGCCTAGGTTTAATATTTTAAATGCTTCTCTATAAGCAATTTTATTTCTACATTTGGACGAAATATTAATTTCTCCAGTTAGGGAGCCACCATTTATAAATGAACTTTGAAGTGCAATGCAATCTCCGTTTCGGCTTCAATTTATAAATGAAGAGTTACTCAAGAAGTCAATGGTGCATCATCTGAAGGACTCGTTAGTGAGTTGGTTTACTAGCCTCATGTTTCGATAGGTCATAGGTTCGAATCCCAACCGGTTTTAGAAGTTTATTTTAAACTTTATAAGCACATTGTTTAAGCGAGATAATCTGAATTCCGTCCAAAATAAATAGGTCGATATCACATCAGTGATTGATGTATTTTGGCTGACGTATCACGAAGTGAGCCTCTTTGATCTATTTAAAAAGGCAAAGGCTTCTTATTTATATTGCGTTTGAATTCGCCCGCATAGTGAAGTATTTATAACTCCTGCAAACTTCTGTATGGAACTAATTCATGCTTTTGCTTGTAAACAGAATGCCTTCCTCACAAAAGAAGCCTTGTACTAACTTCAGAAATAATTATTTGATCATTTGTTTTTGCTATAATTATTTTACCAGAAGCACAATGATGCTTATGTGTAATAGAAAATACTTATTTATCTATTCCGTGGAAAAAAACATGCATATCTTTTGTTATATTTATATTCACGATTTGATTCAAGTCCCTATCTATGGATGGTTATTCGTTAAAAATTCAGACGGACAAGAAATGAAAGTGTTCAAATATCGAATGAAATTGATTTATACTTAACATTTTGTTTTTAGGTCCAAATGTATTGTGTATTATTTAACCTACGATGTTTATCAGAAAATCAACATATTATGTATTTGTATAGATATTAAGTCAATGTGTTGTTGTTGTTGTTTAGCTTTTTGGTTGCTTGTCTGCATCGAACCGAAACTCATACAACAGTTATCTAGCATCAAAGTAACCGTAATATGTTTTCAAAATAATGGAGGCAATGCACTTCAAATTCACTAGAACAATTTTATTTGTTAAAAAAAACCTCATTGCATCATCCGCAGCTGAACCTTAATCACACATACGTCGTGAAGTCGCATTTGAATTTTATTTATTTATTTATAATTTAGCTATAAGCTTATTTGTAATAATTGATGTCCATTGCAAATCAATTACATACTAGAAATTATAGAATAGAAGTGGGAAAATAGTATGATATATTATACAAATTCAAGATTTGAACAATAAAATTGAACAATAATAAATAATTCAATATTTATTAAATTTTATTCAAAACTAGATTTTTTTTGAAGTCAATTTTCTGGCAGGATAACATCCGCGTCGGTCGGATTCGCTAGTATTTACATATTAAATAGGTAACCTACACACCATGTAACACATTATTAGTAGGCTGAATTACATGTTTATCACGAATGCAACTGAAATTGTTGTAGATCAAACATTTGTAACCTATTTCGCCGGAACTACTCTAAGAATTATAGTACAAATAATTTCTTAGCTTCTTGATCCTTTATGGCTTATAAGGCAACATCAGATGTACCTCGTAATTGTCTGTCCACTGAGCAGATGTTTGAGAGTGCCTTTGCTCGTCTCTAGAGTACATGCTATGAAAAATATTTCAGTTTAGAATGAAAAATGCTTCAATTCGGGCGACCAACTCCTCAAAACTTAAAATGTGTGTGCATAATGTATCCAAATTTAATGTTGCAATTTCGGAACGCATTATGTCTCCATTTGGTAACATAATTCTTTCTTTATTTACCTTTTATTATCTCAGTAAACGCAAGAAAGACTCCTTACAATGCAAGTGTACAGCTTGTATGAATATTTAAAAGTCAGTCTGCAACGCTCCTGCAAACATTATATTAGACATTTTAAACAGGTAACATTGAAAAAGAAAAAAACAAAAGAAAGACTTTTCCTTGTTCCATTATTGTGGAGATTTTCACAATGTATCTTATGCAAAATTTCCACAGATCATACAAAATATTACATAGGTTATTTAAATAAAATACTTTTTACCGGACTAAAGCGAGATTTATTATTTATATTATTTATTCCGACGTTTAGGATGCTTTCCAGCTACTGTGGTCACGGGCTGACAGAAAGGTGACAGCTGTCTAATTTGAAATGTCACAAAGTCACCATATTAATGTCATCTATTCCTAGGGAGTAGAATTTACTGTAATTTTCTATATTATGGCAATATTGACTAACAGTGTCATCTTGTTTGACTAGGGGTTTTAGATTTTTTAATATTGGATCTCAGGTGTTGGAAATAGACATGGGTAACTCAGCGAAATTCATTGCGTTAACTCAGGCGCAGTGACTACATCGCAATTGCGCCATGACATCTGAGAAAGACTTTACTTTGATTGAAACATAATATTATGTAGTGGATGATAAATCGCGTTTTAATTCGGTATAAAGTATTTTAAATGTTTGATACTCGCGTTAATAAAAGATAATATTATGTATAATACATAGTTTTTATTTATGTAACAAAGTATTATTCTGTAAAAGCGACATAATTGATGAATTCATTTTATTTATTATCTATCTAACCGATAAACATTCTTCTGTATAATATATTATGCTAGATAGAGTATTCAGTCTCACTGTCAATAGATACAATATTAATGATAATAATTTATACGGGCTCGTTTGTACCTTAAATACTTACATACATAGTTAACTTTTTTTTTTTTTATGTCAGATATCGACAAACGAGCATGAGGTTCACTTGATGGTAGGTGATACCTCAGCCACAGAATATCAGTCAATGATGCGCTGTCAACCTAATTTTTACTTTGAGCATTTGGAAATCCATAGACTGAAACCGAAACGCGCAATATGCACTTCACGGTTTTTCCATCTATGACTTATGTGACATTCTAATGGGTCGCGGGTTAGTATCTAACTAGGCTCAGAATATTTATACTTCTATAGCCCCATTTTTTTCGACTGATCACTTCCGTCATAAAAATTCAATACACTATCACTTAGAAGTACTTATTAGTACTCTCTATAGTGGAATAAGAGCATTATAATATTTATAATAGTATTCATATGACTACCACGTAATCTTAGAATATATCAGAACGTAACACAAAATTTTCTTATGTGGATAAAAATGTCTACCATAAGTTACTATTTTTTATATGAAATTTGATTCATAGTCTTAATAGATAGCATTTGTTTTGAGCGCTCTAAGTTGTGGTTTCGAATCCTGCCTGGTTCAACGTTTTTTTAATTTTTCATGGTTTGAACGGGTGGTTGGATTATCATAATTTCTGACCGGGTAACAAACCACGTTCAATATGGAAGTGAAATCAGGACGTGTTCGATTTCAGTAATTAGATAATAAATATAGTCTACAGCACATCACTGAGATATCTTTAGTAGCAGATACTATCAATTGTTTAAACCCTCAACACCTATCTGTTGATATTTGAAAGGAACAAGTTGTTAAGATGGAGGAATCTACCCTTTCAATAATTTTTATACAATGATTGCTGACACTCCCAAATTTTACGGAGGCCATTTGCCGAAAGACAGCGCTGGCCAGCAGCATAAGCTGAGCATCTGCCTTTTCTTTCGTAACCCAATATCAATTCGTGTCAACCCACAACATTATAAAAATGTAAATTTTTATACCAATCGCTTCCTTATAAGCTGGAGTACATATTTCAAAAGAGATATATATAATTTAAATCGTTTTAATAGCAAAAATATTGAAAATACTAGCGGGGACGAAAACTTAAAATGTTTAGAATATTTAACAATAATGCACTAAATTCAATTACTTTGATTGCTAGTTGCTACCAAGAAAAACGCTATACATTTAGTCTAATAATAATAATTGCAAAAAAATCTATTATTTCTGTTATTTTTTAAAAGATTTTTTTTACTAAACCTGATTAAAACTTCAAACTCATTTTCTCAAAATGGCAATCATGTGGGTTGACACTGTATTGCTTAACAGCGTCCATATAAGCCTTAAGAATATAATCAAATTTTTGGCACCATTGACTAGTAGTATACTGTGTCAATGTGTGGCGTAGAATAAATAATACATACTGGCTGTTTACATTAGATTTACCGATGTACCTGACAATGTATCTTTAACACTTGGTTAGTACTTAGCCGTTCATCAATCAGGTGGTTCCGTACAGATCGCAAGGAGTGACTCCGGTTGATTAATAGCTTCCACGCCCAGCCTAGTTTTATGGAGAATGAACCCTAATGAATGGTTTTGTAGTGTTTGCAGTGTGGCTTTTTATATTTGAATTCAAGTATTTTTATTAATTATTTAATACATAACAACGATACGCTATTGTTTAAAACAAAAAAGTCCTCTAGTACATGGGACAGACACACTTTTGTGTGTGTTTCATTGATCATTATTATTAACAGGAAATGCGGTGATCAGATTGTCGATGTAGAGATATAATATATTGAAATATCTTACATGAGTTTGTCTTCTCTCGTCCGCGACATATCTCGTGGCGGTCATGCTAGGCCAGCTGAACGCAAAGAATTTAGGTTTGACAAGTCAATAATTTTCTGTATGTTTTCTTGAATATTTCGAACATTGTAGCAGTATCGAAATTTTATTCAACTTACAGTGATTATTATCATTCATACCTATCTATGCGTTTGCGCGATACCGCGTTTTAGTTGCAGTTTTTTTCAATTATAGAAGTGTCATTATAGACTATCACAAAAACCATAATTGCATTATCTTGATAAATTAGTCTTCACTAATTAATCTATCTTAAACATAAATAAAAAATAAATAAAATATGGTTCGGTATTACATTACATTAAAAAAGAAAAAAAATAATAATTAATAAGTAGCACGATCGCGTTGTTATACTTATTTTGGTGTCATTAAAAAAACAAAAAAAATTGTTTAATTTTATTTTTGTAATATCTTTGAGTAAGTTGATATGATAGTTTTGTTTTATGGCTTTCCGATAATATGAGTAAATATAAAATAGAAGTAAAAATTATGGCTGATGTCAACCATCACTGTCGACATCAAACAAATTGTTTATTTTTGTGTGCAATTTCACAAACCCTATACATTAAAATGATTAAAAGCTGCTATTAAAACTATAAACATGAATGCTTTCAACGCGTTATGAAAGTTAGCAGACGCCTCATTAAAATTGTTATTTGGCAAAAATTGTTTTTCATAAAATATTTACGCTGTCATTACGGCAATTGTGTTAAATTTTACTTTTCATAAAATAATATATTCAACTTTTCAGGTTTTACGATTTTATAGTATTTTTTGCGGTCAATATGATACCTCGACACCAAGGTTTTCCGTTGTCTTCGCATACGCACAATTTGTAGTTCACAGGTTTTACATGTATACTCATAATAAAAGATAGCTCAGATAAATAACTATAGTAACAAATTTTTGATAAGTTTTATGTTTCGATGTTTTTTTTTTGACCATACCTATAAGCTAAATAATTTTAGATACATTTTGTAAAATTGATAGATACACATTACACACGTATTCCTTTATAGCGTCTATGTTCTTACATAGCCATTCTGTAATTATTGTTGATGAGTTCGTAATTTTTGTCGTTTTATTTATTAAACCAATAATTATAATATAACTAAGACGGGTTTAAATGTATAATTGAAACATGTAAGAAAATACTCTTAACTACTCGGATTTCAGAAATAAAATGTAATTTAGAAAATCAAAATAATCGAAACTATTGTATGAGAAATAGGTGTATAAAGTATAAACTACGTATCCTACAAGCCTGTCTACAAGATTATAAAAACCAGACAGTACTTAATTAGTCGCACTATTTCTTTTTGATCATTGTCTCGAAGAAGTAATAGGTCTCGAAATTAATGGACCGCTATGAGGTAGGTGGGTGTTACAAAAACAGTTTCCGCCGCTGGCCAAAAGGATCGACCCTAAACCGAAAATTCTAATGGAAATACAGTTAATGCAAAAACAACTGGATCCAGTTTTTACCGCTTTAATCCGCCTCGAGCTAATAAAAAGACAAAGTAATATAAGGGTCCGCTGGTTTTCTCGAGAGTATTGAGAAACAGGAAATTTTGTGGCAGGGTATTACAAAAAATCTTATTGTCCGTTCGTAGGACGATCTTCTACATACATCTTGATAATATTTGTTGTGTTATGTTATGTTATATATAAAAGAAAATATACTTCATCACATTGATTTACCTAAGTAAAATTTGATATATTTAATTAATATCGAGAGAAAATACCTAGAAAAACCTTGTTTTAGTCCGGGGGCAAGCAATATGTTTGCTAAATATTATTACAATCCGTTCATTAATAATAATATATCCGATTCGATCCAATAATATCCGATTTAATAGCATGACGCTATATTTCAGAATCAAGATTTCCATTTTTAATAGTTTGAATATGAAATAAAGTCCATAAAATTGAGTTCTATATATCGTAAAAGTCCCCATTATGAGACACTTTTCGACGTAGGTCGAACATTCTCGTTAATATAAAATATATTTGAATGAAAAACCCGATATTTATTGTGTTATCTGTTAATTTTATGATTATTACACCAATATTCCTTGTTTATAATAAATTTTAAGTTAAAAATTAATAAAAATAAGCATTTTTTGGAGGCACCTCTATGACCCTATTTATGAGACAGTTTAAAGACACATGTCCCGAGTGTCTCATGATACAGGTCCCTATTTTTGAGACACTTAAGAAATAAAAAAGATCGAATATATTTTATGTATTTATTAATTTGAGATCATTATAATTATAAAATAAGAAATTATTTCAGATTTTAAACAGCAAATAATAGATTTTTCCGAAATTAAACGACTAATCAACACAAATTATATAAATAAATTTATTTTTCTTCTTTGATTTTTTTGTAATTCTTTAACTTGAGCCATTAGTTTTTTTTTTCTTCTTGCAACTTTTTTTTATGTTTCTGTTTTTCTTCTTTCATTTTTTTCATTTTTTCCTTTTCCAATTGTTGCTGGTACCATTCATCGGAGGTTCCCACAGATGGTAGCTTTGACTTGCCTGATTTTTCAAGTTTAAATTTTTTTTTTTTTTTTGGTAAATAATCTGGCGGTAAAGTAAATATCTCCTTAAATGGTCTTTTCGGCGACATATCTAAAAATAAGAGTTTCTCTTATAATTTTGTCAATTATTTTTAAAAATAGTTCATAAGTAATTATTCTATGTTACCTTTATCAATAGCTGTTGTTGTAGTCTCATCAATAGAACGATGTACGTCAGTTTTTTGAGAAACACCATTTAAATTTTCTTTCTCGAGTTCTAAGAAAACAATTACATTAATAATATAAATTTATTAAACATAAAAATAATAATTCAATATTTGATGAATCATATTTATTTCTTTTAAGCTTTGTTTTCATAGGTTTTTTATCGGAATTTGCGCACAACACTTTTGGTTTGTTTGATTTTGAGTGATTTTTTTTATCCTCTTGGATCTCTGTTTATTTCCCATTACCTCAGATTATTATTTTAATTTATCTGTTATTTACTGGTGGTATACAATCTGAAACATTTAACAAATTAATAAAATATACAGTTAAATATTATAAATTAAATTAAAATATTTAATTGAAAAAATAAATAAATTTTCTCGTATAGTCAATAAAGTCAATACTTAATTCCACAATTTTAAGTTATACCAAGTTATCCAAATATCCTTAATTATGCGAATTTTTGTCTTTTTTTCAGTCCGAGATTTCAATTCAAAAATTTTTTTTTTTCTAAAAGATGTTTACTTTTTCTTATAGAGAATATCGTGCAGTTTTCAAAACCCTCCTTCGATTTCCTATACGATCATTATTTTCAGAGTTATTGGTTATCAAAGTCAAAAAGAACTTTTTTGCTTTGATTGACGATAACTCCGCGGCAAATCGACCTACAGGCTTTTTGAATACGTCAAATTAAAGAGTATTAAATTCTCTAAAAGAGCTTTTAAACGAAACAATCAAAAAAAGCCTAAATTTTTTGAAGCCTGTGGACCTTTTTTTAAAACGAGAAAAAAATTGTAAAAATTTTTTTCGGTAGTATTCTTATGATTTCTCCAGGACCTGGACATGACAAAAAAATTTCATAGTCATATCTGAAAACTAAACACATGGAGCTACAATTTGCTTTTTTTATTTTTTCTGTACGGCCATTTTCCTCGGAGTTACAGCTCGTTGAAAATCACCCAAAAATTTGGATTTTTTTTTTATATCCCTTAATTTTTGTGACTAGTGTAATTTCACGTTATTTAACTTAAAATACTTACTTATATGAAAATATTTAATAATGTAATAAAAGCCAATCCTCTATACAATCCAAATGTTATATTTTAACAATTAATATCACTCATTAATAATATAATCTATACATATAATAAAAGAGTAGGATCGAAATTACGCTTCACTAAATATTTTTACCAGAAATTAAGAGGGGTGATAAAAGAAGGGTAGCAGAATGCATAAATGCAATTTTTAAGATTCTTGTCTGTCTGTCTGTCTGTCCGTCTGTCTGTCTGTCTGTCTGTTTGTTCACGCTAATCTCCGAAGATACTGAATGGATTTTCATGCAATTTACACAAATATATTAAGTAAAGCCCGGGGCAACATATAGGCTTTGTTTTATCGAAATCGGTTCTCGGAAAGAAAAGTTATCATCATTTAAAAATAATTTTAAAGGCACCATATCACCAAATTGCAATGCAAACTGACTCGCGTTGAACTTTTTCGAATTGTCAGATGTCAATCACAGTTTGATATGTAAATGAAATACTTTGATTATTTCGCCATTCCCGATATAATATGTAATCGTAGAATAGTGGATATGCAGGCCCATTGCGTAACTTCAGATGCGAGTTTGAATCTGAAGTTGAACGGTAATATTTTTTTTTTGTATTTATTTATTTTTTTTTTTAAAGAATTATATTATAAAAATAGAAAATGTATTATTGAAATATTATATGAAAAAGTATTTCTTATGAGATCGTTTATTTCACCTTTTCATCCATCCTTTCTCTACAGAATTACGATTATTCGACATTGCTTTTATTGCTTCTTAAGGACTGTCTTCGTATCTTAGAGGTTTCCGCATTTAGCACCGGAAACCCGAGTAGGAATCCCGAGAAAAGGGAATTTAAAAAAATTTTCTCAAAATGAAAATGATCAATTAAATGAAATAAATTTCGAGGTGGATACAGTATCTTTGCCACTAAATAAATTTATAAAAAAAATAAGTAAATTTCTTTAAAGTCAGGTTCATTTTTTCAACAATGGTATTTCTATAGAATTTCAAATCATACTTCGAACCCCAATCTCAACCACCATTAAACGTGTCGATAATATGATGCAAAAGCAACCGTCAATGACTAATTTGATAGCTCTTTCCCAAAATAAATCACCAAGTACAGAGGATGGAGGATATGTCATTTGAAGAAAGCTTGCTCAAAAGCGAACCCCACGCGAACGGAGTCGCGGGCATCAGCTAGTTAATAATATAAAACTTAATAAATATACGTTGTCTCATCTAATCGGGACGCACATGTTGGTATTACAAGATACACTGACTAAAGTGTCTCATACACCGGTACGTTCAAGTTTGTAAGTGTAGGTATTATGAGACACTCAAATATAAAATATTATTCTCATAAAAAAGCATAAATGCGTATAGAAATGAAATCTAAAACTCATTAGCTTTCAATTAACATATAAATTATGTATATAAATATAACACACAATTATTTTAACCCGACTGAAAAATTGCTTGGTCATTGCAGTTTAACTCTTTATAGTCATTGTTTCAAGTGCAGATATCAAACCATGTACTATTATAATTTTTTTTTTTATTATTATTGGGAAAGAATCAACAGTAAGACTTGTAAATTGCTTTCAAAATTAATGAAAAAACAAGCTTATAATTTTTTTTAAAAGTGTAATTTCGTATTATTTTTATAAATTAGTATATTTACGTTATGTATCATAAATAGGGACAATGTCTCATAATGGGGACTTTTACCTTAAAAGGCCATAGATTTGTTTCTAAGGATTTTGATTGAAAAAGTATTCAAACATTTTTCATACTTTCTCTTATTATTCCTTTAAATAGCATAACCTATTTCTCAACAGTTTTATTGCTTTATAACTGTAACTGTCGTTACGTATAAAATAATTTAATCAAAGTAAAAAGGACACACAAAACGGTAACGTTTATTGAAATTTAGAACTTAAGTTCTTTGTCATACTGTTGAAAGTTCTTCCTATCAATGTTAGTATATACGTGTTTGTTCTAGAATAGTGGCAAACAACCGTTCATTAAAATAATTCATTTCATTAGTCAGACCGGACACGCAAGTGTGTTTTTAAATTTAATAATGCCAAAGCCTTATTATATTCTGCAGGAAAACAAACAAAATTAGCAGAATTCTGTATTTGAACACGAGATTATGTAAATTATTACGCATAATTCTAGCGTGATTTAAATAATAAATCCCCATAAAAATGTTTTTCTTATAAGCTCAGTGCAAACAGTCTGCGTACTTTGAAGATAGGAAAATTGCACGTGCATTTTGATACCATAGCCATATTTTGGATTTCAATTCAATTTAAAATCATTTATTCATTTAGGTAACACAATGGTTTGTGTGGTGGTCCCGCCATTGTAAAGAAGGTAATGTGCCATGTAACATGTTTTTCAGGGAATTATTTCACTCCACAAATATATGTGTCCACAGCCCATTTTTTCATGAGTTTTTTAACTCTTATGTGAACTACAAATCATATTTTGTAGAGGGCGTACAATAATGTAACCTTTCTTATAAGCGATTGTTAGCTAATCGAATTTTGTCTAACACGGCCAATGTACTTCGTAATAATATATTTAATACAAGATAGGTTATGTTACCATCGGCCAAGGTTCTGTAATTTCAGGACGCTGTCCTAAGAAAACACTGAAGTATAGACACTCTATTTGTTCTAGTAAGATACTGGATGGAAGATATATTGTTTTAGTAGAAAAATTAATGTAAGGATAATACTGAAAATACGTAAAGGCCTTTCAGTCTTATAATAACGAGCTCATTGGCGCGAGCGGTTGATCACCTGCCGTGCACATCGATGGGTCATGGGTTCGAATCCCACCGGGACGATGATTATAATTTTAGATTTGTCGATAGCGCATCATTGATTGATGTTCTGTGGCTGAGGTATCACCTACCATCAAGTGAACCTCATGCTCGCACGTCAATAACTGACAGAAAAAAAAGCACTTAAACACTTTAAAATATTATATATATTACGGTTTTAACCAGGTGAATATTTTCTTGTGTATTTAAAATTCAATCAGTATTTATTAAATATTAATAACATATTCAAATGAACAAGATTGTGAAATTTTGAATAGAAAAATAAATGAAGCAAAAACATATTATATTCAGCTAATAAGTTATGGTTAACTGAGTTAATATAATGTTACAATTCGAGTATCCATCTGTCATTTGTTTTTGCACAATTTGACATTTTAACTTGGCTCCATTTGGACAATGTTGAATGAGACCTTAGTACCCAACGAAAATTAACTTTTATCTGAGTTAAGGCAGTTGAAATGTTAATTTGGATTGCGACTTTCGGCGCTAAGAGAAAATTACTAACTTGGAGCGTTGCCACACTGCCGCCTTGTAAATACCTCGATTGTTAAACGCTATGGTATCATGTAATACGACCAGCACTTAGGCGTCGTAAATTGTGTAGACGTAAGGTGGTCTTGCGTTTTGTTACATGTTTATGCATTTTACATGTATGGCAAGAAAGATATACTTCTAGTTACCTTATCACTAATGTTATCTGCCATTATAGTGCTTTATTTTTGCGATCCCCCGGCTTCGCAGGGGTGCAATGTAGATGTACTATACACAAAAAAATAACCTTTGTTACGCGGTGATAATGTAGTTTTCTATTGGTGAAAGAGCTTTTTAAAATCGGTCGAGTATTTTTTGAGTTAAATGGTAACAAATCTTTTCTCTTTATAATATTAGTATAGATATGATTTCATTAATGAGACATATCATGATTTTATTAAGGATGGTATTAAGAAAAACCACGTCCGTAGATACACTTGATGTACAGGATTGCACGTATGTATATACTTGTATAGGGGCCATCATAAGAGAATTTGTACATAGAAGCAATAGTATAGCAGTAGTAATCTACACCTACAATCAGTATGAAGACGTCAGTAATCCTGAATCGCGCTATGAAAGTTTCTTCGAACTTTTTCCTCTTGTTGACCCCTATACCCTTTTAAGTATACTACTAGTTACTTTTTATATTTTTTTTGAAATTTTTACTGTAGTGTAGTCGTTGTAAATCCCTGGGAGTTAATAAATACCACTTTGGGAATCATTTATTTTAACTCTACTCTAGTGTATACTTTTTATGTTAGATATCGACAAACGAGCATAAGATTCACTTGATGGTAGGTCAATGAACAGAATGATGTGATGTCGAACTACTTATAACTTCAAGAATTCGGAAATCCATAGACTGAGACCTTAACGCGCAATGTACACTTCACGGTTTCTCCATGAACGGTGGTTCATTATCGGAATTTCAATATTTCTCCCACTCGTTAATGTCCGAAGTTAGCAGACATGGGAAAGACATGTTTATAGTAAATTATAAATATGTCGTCCCGGCGGGATTCGAAATAGCAACCCATCGAAGCGCAAGGTGTTCTACCAAACCCACCTAAGTAGTTCTTATATAGCCAACGTTTGTATAGACATTACATCTGGTAAAAGTTCAATCACATACGTTAACAAGCTTCTAATCATCAAGTATGTAAAGAATTCGATAATGGGATAGTATTTTTCAACACTGCTTTGTTAGTGAAGTCATATAACCAATCTGGATTAGCGGCTTCGTCAGATTTACAGAGATTATCCGGCCAGAGCTCTGGAAACTTATACTCTGATAGCTATTATGAGTTTATTCACATTTGTATAAGCCGACTTTGGCTTAGATTTTTTATGTAAAACTAGCCGACCCAACAGGCGTTGTCCTGACAGAATTTTGGCTTCAATAAATACAAAAAGGATTTCTTTACAATTATTGATAATGCTATTTTCCTACTTCTATTCTATAATGTCTTTTATTACTTTAGTATTTTAATGTAGTTACACACACACATTAAAATAGTCGTTGTTAATGAAGATCGCCCCCGAGTCTGGAAAAGCAGCCAAGAGATTCAGTCGCGTTACCTCTTTATACTGGTGAAAATCATATCCAAGCTATTCATTTCTATTATTAGCCTTAGCAAGTAGCTTTCCAAAAATAAAATTCTTTTACCAATAGAAAGCTACTTTATCAACGAGTAACATAGCCTATTATTTTATTTTTTTAGTACATCTAAATTGCACCCGTGCGAAGCCGGGACAGATCTCTAGTTTAATTATAAGCTAGAACATTGATTGATTTGATCGACCCCTTTACTTACGAAATCAAAAAAATACAGTCATCTATATCGATTTTTCACTAGTGACAGTGGTTTTATACTACAAGTGTAGTGTGAATTTTAAGTAGACAATATTGAACAGATAAATGTTTATCCGCTCGTTCACTTTAGGTTTTTTACAAAAGTATGTTTATATTTCAAGTAGGAAAATGTTAACCTTCGTCTTTAGACTCAGCTATAGAGATTGACGCAACTGATTATATGGAGTTACCATAGAAGCGTGTTTTCAGTGAAAAAACCTTTCACACCTCGGAGAAAGAAACTTTTTCGGGCCATTCGCTTGCAATCATGAAAAACAAAAATAAAAGTACAAAATGCAGACATTTTTCACACGGCAGAATTGTTTGCAGAAGCGAATTTTAGAAAATGTTTAAGTTTTGGATTTGTCGTTTAGTTATTCATGCATTATTTTTCAACAATGCATAATTACTTTCGGTTAAGTATAACCGCTACACAACTTCAATCTTAGAAAAGGTTATTTTTTGTTATAGGTTATTTTTTACTTTGTTTACAATAATTAATTTTGTATAAATTACATAAAATTAAAAAAAGTATTTTATAGATTATCGAAGTATTGATTAAAATAATTAGTTTCAAAGTAAACTTTGAGGACAAACACAATATAATATAGAGAAATAGTCATTGTCAATAATTTTTACTACTACTTTACACTGAAGTAATTTCGACGGGCTTCTTAGCGCGTTCGGTAGAACACCAGCCGTGCGCATCGATGGGTAGTGGGTTCGAATCCTACCATGTTGACATGTTTATAATTTTCTGTAAGCATGTCTTTCCCACGTCTGGAAATATGGGGCATTGAATGGATGGAAGGAATATCAAAATTCCGAACGGGTAACGAACCACTGTTCATAGATGGAAAAACCATGAAGTGCACGATTGCGCGTTTCGGTTTCAGTCCATGGATTTCAGAATGTTCGAAATATAAAGTCGACAGCGCATCATTGATTGATGTTCTGTGGCTGAGGTATCACCATCAAGAACCTCATGCGCGTTTGACGATATCTTACATTAAAAAAAAAATCACAAATTTAATTTTTTTATTGAACATGAGCAAATGGGCAGGTAGCTCGCGTGATGGTATGTGATCACCGCCGCCCATAGACATCCACAACACCAGAGGGCTTGCAAGTTCGTTGCCGATCTAAAAGTTACTAAAACGTTCTACATATTTATAATATCATCATACATTCATCTACTTACGGTCGACATTTGACAAAAAAACTCGATGTATTTCAATGTTAGAGAATTGTAGGTTACTTTTCGGTTAATATGTGAATATCATCGCCGTTGTTTAGATAAGCTTCATATTTTTGAATAGAATAAACAGAATGCGCTTTTTTTTGCAAACAAAAAAACCGTAGAGTAACGAAATGTTCATATTTACGAGTATGTATTGTTTGGCCATACATTGTGAAATCTGGACAGTTTTTATTATTTAGAAAAAGAATATAGTAATTCAACATTGTGAGTTGGGATTTTAAATATAGGTGATATTCCGTTGAATATTTTTGAAGCTTCATCTTACGTTTTTGTTGTTTGACATAGTTTGTCGGAAATGGATAGGTATAGAATTTTAACTTTATATCTACTTAAAAAAATATAAATTTAGTTAGGCTGAATTTACTGATTTGGAATAATTATGATGCCCGATACATTAGCCTACGTCATTTTCTAGCATTCAATGTTACTTCGTAACAATTTTCATTATAATCATATA
Organism: Anthocharis cardamines; assembly: GCA_905404175.1. Classification (NCBI taxonomy): domain Eukaryota; kingdom Metazoa; phylum Arthropoda; class Insecta; order Lepidoptera; family Pieridae; genus Anthocharis; species Anthocharis cardamines. Next base: position 2,733,684 of record FR989957.1, on the reverse strand, counting down.
ATATATTTAGAGAAATAATGTTGCTTTCTCATGAAGTTTGAATTATATGAATTATTTATACATAAAAAATACGTTAATTTTGCATCAAATAAATTATTAGGTAGTTAGTAATTTGTAGCAAGTATTGGATAAGTGAAAATATACATTTACTTATTTTTAATTATGATTAGGAGAACGAATATGTGTCTGTACCAAGTTATAAAAAAATACTGAATTTATAGAGTTACAAAAGCGACGAAATTGTATCGCAAGTTAGTGCAAGATGCACTGTCTTATAATTTTACTTGAAGCGTTTGTAATCAGTATTAATTAATCAAGCCAATAATACCTCAAGCCATGCTTCAGCATGCGACTAACACTTTTTGCTGTTCGCAACAGTCTGAGATTTCAAATCGTTGTTATTTTCACGGCAGACTAACCGCATTGGATTCCATTAATGTCTGCTAACGACCGGACGCATTTCGAATTGGGGTTTAAAAGGGTTGAGTGGTTTCGTACAATCGTTCAGATAAAAGGGATGAATGTTCGAGCTTTGAACGGTTTAAAAGATGTCCCGTGGATTAATTTTAGCGCCGATGAACTAATAAGAATCTTGTTTCGTGCAATTACATTTTATTGGGTCGGACCTACTGTCTTATCTTCCTTAGAAGTTGTAAAAGTTGGGTCGCTCAAATTTCCGTAACAACCGTTTTATTACTGAAATATTTTATTATCTAAATGGTGCTTGAATAATTTGTTCCTCGATATTTTATGTTATTACATCAAAGGAGGCTCCTTGAGCATTGTAAAAATTATGATGGATAAACAGTGAGAGGTCTGTTATACCTCTAGAAATTTAAAGAGGTTTTATGTATATTTCGGGGAATTTCATCATTTTGAGAGCTGTCTCAGAATTCTTATTTTATTTCGGTAATTATGAAATGGTTAAGGGCATTTATTAAAGAAAATTTAGTATATTATGCTCCACTATAGCTCTAAATTATTATAAGTTTATTGCAATGACAATTACTAATATGTAAATATTGAAAATAAATAACACATCATTTTGTGTATATATTAAAACTTAGTTTTTAAATCTTTTAGTTCTTAATTCCACAACTAGGTATTTTTTTTAATATAAGGCCAACAACGCACCTGCAACTCCTCTGGTGTTACAGATGTGTGTGGGCGATGTTTCTTTTAATCCATAAAAAATAAAAGATAAATCCGAATTACAATTATGATGACTTACAATCGTTCTTTCAGTCCTATTATGCCTAAGTCATTACTTATATGTATTCAACATAGAACTCAAAAGTTACTTATGAATAATCGTACAAAAACTTGGATAGTGTCAATTGGAGCCGCGCATGCGCCGTAGTTCCTTTGACTCTGGCTTTGGAGCAGGCTTTAGTAATTGGCCGAAAGCCGTTCGGTCTGAACCTGTTCTTGCCGGTTCGTTCTCAGACTATTACGCTGTGTGTTTACGCGGTGTGCGATAATGGTGAACTTTAGGACATACTGTGTATAGCGAATGTTGTGAGTGAAACTTTTGAAGATTGTGAGTGTTTTAAATATTTTATGGACTCGGATTAAGCTTTAGGGGTTTTGTGTGTACTGGATTTATTGATGGGTAAGCAAGCAGAATATTATTTTGGTGAAATTTTTGTGGTCATATAGTGAAAGCTTCGATAAAATTTCAAATGTGTTTAAGGTTTTTTATTTCAACCGAGCTAGCGGGTTTTAGTTTTGTAATAGCGGCAATTAATATATAATAATATGACAAACAACAAAAATCAGATAAGACGTTTATCAGCAATAACTGAAACGCTGTTCATAGCATTATTCTTGTATAAACCATTTACAATGAAGAACATTAAACCATAATTTATTTCTTGTATTTTAACGTGAGTATTACATATTCAGGATATTATATGAAATTATAGATGATAGATGTCTATTAAATGAAATGTATATTATATATTCCCCAATCTTGTGCTTTTTGTTATTTCGGCATAATATGTTTATATTCTTGTCATTATAACGAATAACTTATGTTTGTCCTTCATACGATTATGATGGAAAATTATTTTGTGAATTTTGCTACATACGCCCGCGGAGGACCCTAAACTAACAAAAAAACACTTTTTTTACGTGGCACGGCAACTTATGCCAGATATAGCTAGTAATTTAAAAAAGCAAAAAGCTTAAAATAAAATTAATTTATTATTATAAATTAAACAAATCGTTAATATATTTTTATTTTTATATCGTTAACTCTTATTAAGTTTCAAGTTAACTATACATTATAAAATCATAATTAAAGTAAGTCTATTATTTAATGACTTTTAATGGGATTTTGATTGTTGGTTTTGTAAGGAAGAAGATTAAAGAAACATTTATCACAAACTAGATAAAATAATTATAATCAGTAATAGACAGTACGAAAGTTTAATAAATTGAAGCCTGATGTTTTTTATATTTCTGTTTTTCTCGAATGAAATATAATTCTAACGTGATATTCAAAAGACCAGAACTATTATTTTCCCTCAGCGGTTAGCAACAAATATATTATCTACGAATAGGAACTGTAGCAAAAACATCTATTCTTCTTTGGAGGATATTCTCTTCAATGTTTCACTCCATAAGTAAGATGTTGATCAGAACATTGAATATTCATCAGCTAAATCTCAGCTTCAATATCACGCTAAACAAAGGTTTGACTATGGTCAATGGTTGTAGCTGATACAGCTAAAATGCATATCGTCAAATTGTATCTTATACTCCAGTTGTCTATTAAGAATTAGTATTCTTTGTATTATAACTATTAAACTACATACAAATACATCATGCCTCTTTCCTATTGAGACAGACAGAGATCACGGTATTGTATATGCTCCGATCCTTACATACCACTTTTGCTTCTTCCACTTTCATGATGCTTTCCACGCTCGTCGGTTTCATGTATTTTGATCTTTTGATGAACGTCCCCGATCTGAGGGCCTAGCACGAACTTGCGAAAAAGTATTCGAATTGTCGAGCTGTCATTTGTATGAAATTTCAAATGATTTCTCATACAACTGAAAGATGGATTCGAATACTTTTTCGATAGTCGTTCGTACTAGGCTCTCTGATCGAGGTACGCTCGCCTAGGTGAATCACTCCCGACTCTTCCTCACATTCTTTATAAGCTAACAAACACCATAGAATAAATTATTATTTCTGAGATGTTCAAGCGTATAAAATCATACATTCTTGAAAGCAATGAATTGATTAGTACTCTAATAAAACATATTACGAGTTATTTTATTTAAAAAATATTACTTGCTTGTTTGGTGTTGTACAGAACATCAGTCAATGATGTACTGTAGACCTACTTTTTTACTTCGAGCATTCAGAAATTAGTCTGATCATAGACTGAGACCGAAACGCGTTATTTCTGAACTGATATGACTTCAATATCTTAGTTTTTTTTGCTCAATCTATGAAGAGACGGCAAAGTAAGTGAGTTTTGTGGATGTGTTTTTACTTACTTTCTTTCTTTATTAATTTAAATATCGAATACTTTTAAATAAAATACTGTATACCGGATTAAAACGCAATTTATCATTTATATTGTTTAAATTATTTATCCCGACGTTTCGGATGCTTTTCAGCAACCGCGTGACCACGGCAGACAGAAAGACGACAGTTGTCTGATTTTTGAAATGTCACAAAGTTATTTTATTTAAATTTAAATATTATCGAATACTTGTGAAATATACGAAGATAACTTACCCTTAAATTCATTCATCAACATTTTATTAACTCCAGCTTCTACTTATCACGGTTATTTCCCTTTTGCATATTACATAGGCAATTAGGAAGCTATTGAAACCCCTTAATGGGTATGTTTTGGTGTATAATTGTTCAAAATTGGATTGAAATTGGTTTATTGCTGTATAGAGGTAGTTAATGTTCACGTAAATTAAATAACGTGGATGAAAGTATCAATACATATGTTATAATAACAATACATAAAAAAATATCTTGATAAATAATTTCACTAATATTTTCCTACATGTTTTTTTATTTTTTTTTCTCATACAAGTTGACATAAATTTTTTGAACTTTTTTTTATACGAAATTTTATATGAATAAAATTTGACAAAATTTTTGACAAAAAATTTACAAAACCAGAAAACAGTTGAGGTACTGAAGGATTTCAGAGCGTTGATTTTGAATTTGAGACACCGTCCGCTAGGTTTTTGAGATATTCGAATCTAAAAGTGTTAAAAATAATTAACTGCTTTTGACGTTTTGGAACAGGACAATTAAGATATAAATCAACAAATTGTATACAATAGTTTGAAATACTAGTGACTCTCATTTTCTAAAATTATGTACATTGAATTAATAATAAATAATGAAGCTTATTTTGATAGTTATTTACTTTATTTATTAAACTATAAAGAGAGATTTATTTCATAGAACTTCACAAAGTATTTCAAATAAAGTTCTTCTAAATATATTATACTAGCAACACGCCCCCGCGTCGCACGGGTGTAACGGTGATGTACTATACATATTACAAACATACAAATATACAAACAAACAAACATACATACAGGTGAAGCTAATATAAAGCGTGTAAAAATAGCCTATGTTACTAATGTAATGTAGATTTCTATTGGTAAAATCGGTCGAGTAGTTTTTGAGTTAAATCGTAACAAATAAATATTTAATAATTTAAACAATATAAATAATAAATCGCGTTTTAATCCGGTATACAGTATTTTATTTAAATAAGTGATACTCGCGTTAATAAAAGACAATATTAAATAAATATTTCCTCTTCATAATATTAGTTTAGTTTTTTAAAATAAAATAATCATTTGATTAGCGTGCACCGAATAAACAGTTGGATATATAATTTAAAATGAAATAAATTATACTCATTAATGTAGTGAAATTCACATAAAACCAACTCGGCCAGTAGAGCTAAAAATAATTTAAGAATTAGAAAGTAAAAACATATTATCTTCCATTTAAATGTAATTTATTGATTCCATAAATTGCTCTCTATAATCAAAATACCACTATATATTAGTATATATTTGTTAGATATTCTTATTATTCCTCCTATAACATATAATTATAATCGTAAAGGTTTTCATGGAAAATTCAATACAATTGCCTCTTATTTTAGTCATTATTTGTAACCTTGGTTCTGCGCCCTGTATCTCGTACAAGTAACCACACAGGTTACGAATACAACACTCAATCAATTATAGTCCTTCGTCCATTGAATATAAATACTACAACGGAATTCGTTTTGTTAACTGGATTTTGTTGACCACAGTTTCGCGTGACGGAGTCAAACACGCAAACTGACCGCTAATATCTTTTTTTTGTATGAATACAATTTATCAATTTCGTCATGTTTCAGTTGCTATTAAAAAACATAAATAATTTGATAAGTGCACTGTGTAATTATGAGAGAGTACTAGAATTTTTTTCCGCGATTTCTTTTGCTTTTTTACATAATAAATTATCTCTCATAGAGCTGAAATTCATGCTGATACTAAACCGATAAATTTATAATCTTACGAGGCTGTTAATTGTACGGTAAAAAAAATCCATACATCCATGGTTCGATTCCCTGGTTGATGGTCAATTATTTTTCAATTAATAGGACCGCTTGTCGATAAGAGTTTGAGAAATTGAGGAATATTTAGCGCCTGTATAGATTGTAACATAAAATTATCCGATGTTTGAAGCCTGTGCAGAGGGCATTTAAGGAGGAAATCTGAAACATGACTGGTCAAATGACGTAGCGCAGTTGGCTTAGGCCAGTCAGTTATTGCGGTCTTTTCGTAATACAAACGGACTCTAATCATGTCAGTAGCTTTTGTTTTTGTAAAAACTTCACCTTCACCCAACCACCGAAATATTTCACTCTTAATTTAAAGCAAACAAGCGCTGTCGAACTTTTTAATGTGAAATAACGAGATTCCTCTACGAGTAAAACAGTTTCCGCGTGAACATTTTCTGAAGCGATTTTTCAGCTTAGTTGCGTGAATGTAAACAAAGCGATTTCGTGAAAAACGACCTTTCATCTGTTTAAAACTGAAGGATTTATTATTTTCGTTTTACATACCTACGAAAGAATCGTTTTAAACGGTTTTTTTTTAAATTACCTGCAAGAAGTACATATGTTTGAATTTGTGTTTGCTTCATGACCGTCTTCTTGGTTCAGTAGTACGCTGGTTATCTTTGGCACTGACGGCCTTGAGTTTGAATCCTAGAAAAAAAATCATCTATTTTCTTACACTCAGAAAATTATCAGTATACCCAACAATAAAATGAACAAACGAGCAGGCAGGCTCACTTGATGATAGGATACTTGAGCTACAGAACATCAGTCAATAATCCGCTATCGATCGATTTTAACTTCAAGCATTTCTTACTAGGAGTTACGGAATAAACTTCCCATGACAAAGTTGCTCTACTTGTTGTTGTCGACAAAAACCCTCGTCAACTCTTACTCGTTTCACTTGGGAACCTTGTATATACAGTGATATCTCTATACATATTTTAGTAATACCAATAATGATGAAGAAATTCAAGAACCCTATACGCTAGTCATGTTACCGCAATCGTTTGTAGCGTCGTAGACGTCGCAAAAGTGAAAATATCCAATGGAAATATCAACATTTTACATGACATACGTTTGTAAACTATTGTTTATTTATTATATAATTATTGTTTTTTGTTTATTATGTAAAATGTTTAAAATCAGAATAAAAAAAATATATTTTTTTATAGTGTAGGGGGCAAAAGAGCCTGCTGCCTGTCGCCTATGAACATCCGCAACACCAGAGGATTTGCAGATACGTTGCTGGCCTTTAAACTAGGAATAGGTTCTCTTCTTGAAAGTCCCCAAGTAGTACCGGTTCGAAAAAATCGCTAACGACAAATCATTCCAAAATTTAATTCAAATAAGCTTTTTGTTAAGTGCTTTTCAATCATCATTTTTTATTTACCAACTATTACAAAAGATTCATCTGACGAGAACCTGGCAAGAACATTGATAGTTACAGACTTATAGAGTGGTAAACTGTAATTTTATTTATAAACATTTCATTGATAGAACAGACGTACTAAAATCGAAAAATATCTTAATTCAAATAAGTCTAAATTTGTAAAGCATTTTTAAAAAAGCAAATATTATAAAGAGGATATAATTGTTTGTTTGTATGTTTCGATTTAACTCAAAAACTACTGGACTGATCTTAAAAATTGTTTATATTGTAAAGCTACATTATCAGTGAATAGCATATGTTTTTTATCTACATTGCACCCCTGCGAAGCCGGGACGGATCGCTAGTTTTAGTTTACTTATATACCACTTATCAATACCGCTTCTACCGACAAGAGACTAGTAAGAAATTGTATAGTAACATACTTATAGATCACAATTAATTGATAGTACAGTCGTAACTTCACCGACTGATCGAAACGTACAGTTCGGTAACAATATGACATCTCTATTGTTTATTAATCTGTGGTTCACTAAGCTGCGGTTTAAGTTCTGTCGAAATCGAGAGTTAATGTTCAAAGTATTAAACTGAATAATCTTTGACTCTTGAAAGGTTATACAGGTATATTAATCCTTAGCGCTCCATACATTATTGTACTAACAGCAACTCCGGCACATTTTCGTAGCAGAACGAGTGAAACGGATTCATATTTTTAGTGAAAAGATTTACACGTGCTTGTGAATGTTTTTAATTTTCTGTAAAGCAGAGTGAGCATGTTTTAACATCACAATCTTAAGCGTAATCACAATCTGAGCGGTGCGGACTCCAATCTTCTAATCGAGCCATCAATTAATTTTAATTTATAATAACGGGATTTGTTTGTGATATATATGACATACGAGGATGAGGTTCACATGATGGTAGGCAGAACACCAGTCAAGGTTGTGCGGTAGACCAAATTTTTAGTTTTTACATTTATTGTAAAATTCAGTTTAATTTGGTAATACGCCTCTGTTTAAATTTGCTTCTTATTGGACACAAGCTGAGATCGATGTAATTAAGTACTTCTATATTATTCCTATACTTCGTATTTATGACAGCTTTCGAGGCTGAATAGTGAGCGCGATGAGTTTCGCACCTGATTTACAGGGCTAATATCCCGGCGAAGCAATTAAAAAAAAAGGTATAATACCGCACTAAATATGGATTTAAATAAAATACTGTATACCGGATTAAAACGCGATTTATTGTTTAAATTATTTATCCTGAAAGATGACATATTTCAGTCTCCCGCGACCACGGTTGCTGAAAAGGAGTAATTCTGACACTTACGGCGTAAACACGTACTTAATTGAGTTCACTAAAAACACCAATTTAAAATTATAAACCTCAAAATATCACTTCAATATTACAGTGCTTTAAGAAAATCAGTGATTGTTAATATATTTAGCCAAATATTGTTTAACATTTTTTAAACTGTTGTGAGGGCAGTTCGAGAATAATTATTAGTGACGGACGAAGTTTTACAAACAAGCAACTCACACACCTCCAGGTATCAATTTAAGGATTACTTTCGAATACCATAAGCCCATATTGTGCACATGACGTTTACCTTTAATGTCACAGAGTAAATAGTCACAGAGCAGATTGAAACATTGAACGACATACATTGCCTGGACGATATACATTGCTCGCTTTTATCGTGTCGTCAATTAATAAATATTATCAATTAAATTAATTAGTTTAAAGCCACGCCAGCATACCTGTAAATAATGAGTTTACAGAGGACCCCACCTGGTGGCAGGACAATAAGTTGTAGCGAGACTGCTAGCGGTTCTGTGCCTAACCTATGTAGTTACAGAGATAATGAATCGCAGTTTAACAAAAATTTAAGAAAAAGGAAGGATCGCACCGAGGAATATGACTATAAAAGAGATTTTAACAACTTTCGTACAGATATTATGAAATTCTTTGAGGATTTCGCTAGAATCCAATGCGAAAATATGTCCCAAATAAAAGAACAAATATCTGAGATTAAAAATGAAATAAAAACAATAAAGTCAGCCACTTCTGAATTAAAATGTGAGTTTGATAAAATAAATGCTAATGTAGAATCATTAAAGGCGGATAATACTCAAAATCAAAATAAAATACAAAAACTAGAAGATAAAATATTACAATTACAAAATTCAGAACCAAATACGTCATTAAACCAAAAACCACAATATGAAGAACTCCTTGCAGAGGTTAAAGATCGCAGTGAACGTGAGAAAAACGTAATTATAGTAGGAGTAATAGAAAAAAATGATAAAAACTATTCCATTCGACAAAATTATGATAAGGAGGAAGTTACAAAAGTTTTAGAGACCCTATATAAAGGCTGTCCAAAACCAATAAAATGCATGAGACTTGGAAAGTATAGCCCGGGCAAACACCGACCAATAAAAATCTTCTTCAATGACACGGAAAGTCCAAAACTTCTTCTAAAGAATAGATCAAATTTACCTGGTACATACCAAATCTATGCGGATAAAACACCTTCACAAAAGCAGCACTTACAGAATCTTAAAAAGAACCTACACGAACAACTAGAGAAAGGAGAAAAGGACTTAATAATTAAATATATAAAAGGTGTACCCCGAATTGTAAAAAACAAAAATCATCCAAAAAACTTAGAAAGCTCCTCTCTAAAGATGTAACTAATGATACCATACACAAGACAAGTAGAATAAATTATTATTTAGTTGATAAATATGATGAAATTCAAACAACGCCATCATCTTTAAGGTTTTTTTTATGGAAATATGCGAAGTATCAGAAATTCTACTAAATTCGATGAAATTAAATGTATTATCAAGACAATACCGAATACCATACATATAATTATATTTACGGAGACATGGATAACGTCTGAACAGGATGCCCAACTATACAACCTACAAAATTACTCACATATATATAATTTTAGGCGAAACAGTAGAGGGGGAGGTGTTTCAATTTATATACATAATTCTATTAAATATGAAAAAACTGAAGATATAGTTGAAAATGGCAATCACTTCTTATGGATCCACATAGATAAATTGTCACTTAATATCGGAGGAATATACAAGCCAGGAGAGACAGATATTAAACAATTTCTAGACATTTATACGTCACAATTGGAACTACGAAATCGTGCTGTGGTGTTTGGAGATTTTAATATAGATCTACTCAGCCCACAAATTCATGTCAAACAATACTTGGATGTCGTACGAGAATCAGGATTTGAAATAATAAATAAAGTAGAGAAAAAATATTGTACCCGCGAAACCAGCAAAACACAATCATTACTAGATCACGTATGTACTAATGTAAATAATCATGGATTTAATATATCCCTAATTGAATCGTCGCTTTCGGACCACAAACAAATTTTTACTGAAATAACTCGCCTGGCTCCTGATATAAATAAAAAGATACAGTATGAAGCAATAGATTATACGGGTCTATATAAAAGTGCGTCTGAATCACAATATATAAATTCTGATAATAACTATACCTATCTGGAGAAGTATATTGAAGAAAATGTGTCAAAAAACAAAATATGTAAAACTAAAATACTTAATGCACCTAAGAAGGACTGGATTAATAAAGATATAATCAACGCTATAACATACAGAAATAATATATGGAAACAAACTAAAACAGACCCTAAAGATGAAACCTTAATGAAGTTGTTCTCTGAACAGCAAGAAAAAGTAAATACCATGATAAAATCACACAAAAAAGATTATTATTTTAATATGTTCCAAGAGTGTAAAGCTTGTCCTAAGAAAATGTGGGAGGTTATCAATACTTTAGCTAAAAATAATGTAAATAATAACTGTGTTCCTCCCAAACTAATGTCAAATACAGGTTTTGTTTCTGACGGTACTGAAATATGTAATTTGTTCAATACATTCTTCTCATCAATAGGTGAAGAACTAGCCAAAGATATTGATGCTAAGTACCATGCTATATCACAAACGACTTTAATGTATGACCAAAACTACACACATGCTACACTTTTATCTACACTTACACCATGCAATGTCGGCGAAATAACTAAAATAATAGATGATCTTGATGCTGATACCAGTTCTGGAATAGACGGTATCAGCACAAAAGCTATAAAATGTTTAAAAAATTTGATTGTAGATAAACTAACTAACTGTATTAATAAATGTTTAGAGAATGGTATATTTCCTGACACTCTTAAAGTTGCCAAGGTTAGTCCTATTTATAAATGTGGCAGTAAGACTGATCCTGGTAATTATAGACCTATATCCGTACTTCCGATTACTTCTAAGATTTTTGAAAGAGTTCTATATAAGCGTTTAAATGATTATCTTACAACTAAAAAATTCCTAATACCACAACAATATGGCTTTCGTTCACACTCTAATACTCTCTCAGCGGTTATTGATCTAATTACAAAAATAAAAATCAGTATTGATAATAAAAACATAGTTTTGGGAGTTTTTATCGACTTAAAGAAGGCGTTCGATACAGTCAGTCATTGCAAGCTTCTTCATAAATTAAAAAACATTGGTGTGGTGGATAATGCCTTGGCAATGTTTAACTCATACTTATATAATCGACGTCAAGTAGTAAAAATAAATAATTACATAAGTTCTTATCAAAAAATTAAATACGGTATTCCGCAGGGTTCAATTCTAGGACCACTATTATTTCTAATTTACGTTAATGATATCAATTCAATTGGACTAACCGGTAATTTAACACTTTATGCGGATGACACATGTCTGTTTTATTTTGGAAAAAACATACATGATGTTATATCTCAAGCTCAAAATGATTTAGCTCTTCTAAAGGAATGGTTTCTTCGTAATCTTCTTACAATAAATACTTCTAAAACATCATATATGATATTCGCTGCTAAAAACAAAAAAATTATTGACTTCCCACCACTGATTATAAATCATACTTTATTGAAAAGATCCCATAAAGAAAAATATCTTGGCCTATGGATGGATGACAAGCTTACATGGAGCGAGCACATTGAACACGTCAAAAATAAGCTATTTTCACTCTTAGGAGCATTACGAAAAACAAGTAATTGCATACCTCACAACGTACGATATTTGATATATAATTCTTTGGTAAAGTCCCATTTGGAATACTTAATTGAGATATGGGGATCAACATTTAAAATTCATCTTAACTCATTGCAAAGGACTCAAAATAAAATAATTAAAGTTTTATTTCACTATCCATACCTAACACCAACAACAGAAATTTATGAAAAGACAAAAATATTTAACCTATCACAACTATACATTTACAACACTGCTATACTAATAAAAAACATAATTACAAATTCCATTCATTCCGACATAAAATTCAATCAAAACACAAATACGTTTAATTTAAGAAACAAAGACAGACTAAAATTAATCACTCCCCGAACTAATTATGGAAAAAAAACAATATTGTTTGAAGGAGCACAGTTATATAATAGTTTACCAATAGAAATAATAGAATGTGATAATAAGAATATTTACAAAACTAAACTTAAAAATTATATTAGTAGTAATTTTAAATAGTAAGTAAGTCAGAATGTAATTAATAAGGAAAACTTTTGTATCTCATTTTAAGTGAACTGCATGTTCTTATGAGAAATAAATTCTTTAAACCTAAAAGCATCCGAAACGTCGGGATTAATAATTTAAACAATAAATCGCGTTTTAATCCGGTATACAGTATTTTATTTAAATGTGTGATACTCGCGTTAATAAAAGACAATATTAAATATGGATTACTGAAATGGTAGTCAAAGTTGAGAGTTACTTAAAATGTTTCTGTCTCCTATAATTATATCGTTGGTTCAAAGGAAAAACTAATTAAGTGACATTTTGAATATAAATATATGTTACTACTTTTACTTATTTTAATCCTATGGTTAGAACGAAGCACTAATTGCGTATTGTGGTTCATATCAAAACAATGAAACGCAATACGAACTTAGTAATGTGTTCTTATCGTAGATGTAGGTACGCTTAAAATAGCAATACTTCTGAGTAAATATCAATTTTGATTATAATTTGAGTATGTTACGGCCATTCGTTGAGGTATCACCTCGCATCAAATTAAAATATTGAGTAAAAACTCTTTTCACTTCCTCGTACTTAATCTTCTTTCGTGCGGTCTCAATATTATGTAAGCATAGCACAAATATTTAGCCCCACGCTGCGACCGCCTCCCCTAGAGTCATTTTTCATTTGCAAATTACATTCGTACACTCAACTGGATAATACCTTGGATGATGTGTTATTTATGTAGCGTGAACCGTATTTTGTTCTAATAAAGTATGAGATGAATTTTTTGTCGACTGTACAGGGAAATGTTGTTCAGGCTACGTGTAACGACTCCATTATTTTATATTACTGCGGTTACTTTCATTATTAATAGAACATTTCAAAAATTTAGTTTTTTTCTATATCTCTTCTGCCTATGCAGTGTCTATCGAATGTCTACTATTTGCATATTAACTTGTCTTATTTTACGTTGTCTATGTAAAAGTTTGAAGATTTTGTTTACACAAAGACATAGTTACATGTCGTTTATTAAAAATGAAACATATATAGTCATAAAAAGATAATAGTTGTAAAAAAATCAATCGTATTTCTTTTTTTTTCTATTTTTTTAATGGGCATTTTTCAGAAATACGTACATAAAGACAATGCGACGTAAGGAACGTGGGTGCGTGAATATCTGTGTAGTGGCTGAAAAAGAGGCATAAGCTCAGTATAATATTTAAACAAAATACTTTATACCGGATTAAAACGCGATTTATTATTTATCCTGACGTTTCATCTGTTTATAATCTAAAGCCCTAATCAAACATATTAAAAAACAAGAGGACACCTTTAGTCAATATTGCCATTATATAGAAAATGACAGTAAATATCAACTCCGTTAATACATGGCAACTTTGTCATATATTTTCGAATAAGACTTTCACCTTTCAGTCTGAGCGTGACCACGGTTGCTGAAAAGCATCCGAAATGTTTTAATCTGGTATAAAGCATTTTATTTAAATGTATGATACTCGCATTAATAAAAGACAATAGTTTTATGTTATTCAGCATTATATAATATGTCCAACAACACTGGTCATGCATACATCATAACACTTAGGTGTTCACACTTAAAAAATAGATTTAGCTGATACATGGAGGGAAATTTACTATTTCATGGTATATCCAATTATTTCGTTCGTGATACCAAAACAAATTGGCTCATTTTCTTTACAAATCTGTCGGAGCCCAGCAAGGTAGTTCCGGCTCATATTAAGTGTTATCAGCCAATCTTAACTGCTCCGCACTCAAAACTATGACCTTCAGTGTAACTGATATACTTTCATTTATTTTACATGGAAAAATAACGCTTACAGTTCAGGAAATAAAGGCATTTCTTGGCAACTGAAGGGTTTATTGTTTCGTGAACAAAATACCCATATTAATTTAAACAATTTTGTTAGGAGTATTATTTGAATATAATTCAACTTTGAACGACGTAACTTAATACGCGTTTCTAAGAATGCGTCTGTAATATTGCTGGAGCGGAGTGAAAGCTAAATTACCAATTAGGAAATTTAAAATTGATAATTCGCTGTCATTTTTTTATGTTTGATATCAATAGACGAGCAGATGCCTTTCAGCAACCGTGGTTGTGGCGGACTATATATATTATAAAGTATTTTATTTAAATGTGTAATACTCGCGTCAATAAAAGACAATACTTTGGTACACAATTTGTTAGTGCCCAAGACTAAACTGTGGCTTAAAATGGAACTATTCGATCGAAGTTTCGATGACGATCGAGATGTCCTTACTTCTTAATTTTAATTACTTTGCTAAATGTAATTGTAGGGTTAAAATTAAACGTCGATGAAGTTGTTATTAGACACTCGAATTAGCTGAGTCAAATCGAGTATGGCTTCAGGATAGAGTTGAAATCAATAATGATTTCGAACTAAAACAATATCAAAGTCGAAACGTTTTACAACGAAAACGAACGAAAATAGCGATAAGTGTGAATAGTGCCTTCATTGTTAGGATCTCTAAATGCTTCAAGTGAAATTAAAAGAAATCTATAATAATTTATGGTGTCTTATAGCGAAGATAGTATCACCTACGATACTATTCATAATATGTATGTGTGCCTTGTTTGATAGAAAGATTGTCAGAAAAATTTGAATTTGGATGTCTGGATTGAAATTGAAAATTATTCCATATTCAAATAATATTATAATCAATTCCTCTGAATATTCATTCAGAGTTGTCTCCTCTCTATTCCTCATTACTTATTATCGGAGCGGTCTAAACAGTCAAGTTTCGTTTGCGTTTCCGTTCGCTTACAATCGTAATCTAGAAGTTTAATAATGTATAATTACCAACACTTTATTTTAAAAGAACAACATGACGAAATTATAGTTGTTCTTTTCAATCAATACACATCAGAACCGAACGAAAAAAACTCAAAACATTTCATGTGAATTGTGTGAAATCGTAAAAGGGATGTATGTACTTAGTTTTGATGGTTTGAAAAAGTTTAACGCTTACGTCTGCACCCTTTGTTTTTCAAACGGTTATTTTGTTCGTTAAATTTTAATTGCGACTCGCTCCACTTGAAAGGAAAAAATGTAAGGTTTTTTATTATTCGAGAGTCGTGTAAAAGTTTATCCTGTACGTCCAGAAATAGTATGAACATTTCAGAGTGTCCACTCCAACTGCAGAATAGGAAAATACTTAAACTTGATTGTAAATTCAAAGGAGAGGAGGAGAATATAGACGATTATTTTTTAAGTGTAAGAGGAAATATATGTACCTAGTTATTTTGTAGAACGTCTAAAACTTACGAAATTATTTATTCTTATTCTGGGCATTGTATACAGCGACAACAACACGGTATATGTATAACTATTGAAAATCGAAATATTATCCACAATACTTATACCTAAATTATTCATTACTAGCAACGCGCCCCGGATTCACACGGGTGCAATGTACTATACACAAATGATAGCCCATGTTAATTGCTGATAATGTAGCTTTCTATTTATAAAATAATTTTTAATATCGGTTCAGTAGTTTTTGAGTTTATTCATAACATACAAAAATCTTTCCTCTTTAGTATAGATTTCATAACATTCCTAATCACTAAATTTCATTGCATAGTTTTTCTAAACAAATAATTCAAATGACTAAACTGACCTAGTTTTATTTAAAATGACTTGGTATGACTACATAATGTACACTTTTATGGTAACGTATGTAAAAATCCAAGAGGTCATTAAGAACATATAACTGATTGACCATGTACAATTCTTAGTCATACAATAATTATGTATAGCAGTAAAAATATAGAAAGCTTATAGAAGTAGACATGGGTAACTCAGCGAAATTCCCCGCGCCAATTCAGCAACTCAGGCGCAGTATAGTGCGTCGGCTCCTTGAGTCAACTCAAAATTGCGCCACGACGCAACAAAATGGGACGCGCAAAGCGAGCAGTGAAACTTCCGAAACGCACGCAACGCCACGCTCATAGTTCACCCAGTGAGTGGGTACTGCGCCGTGCGCCAACACATTATGAATGTGTGAGCTGACTCACCCTGCGCAGTGAAGCGTGCCGACGCAATTGCGCAGCGCAGTGTTACCCATGTCTATAAGTATAAATTGCAATATCAGTTTCAAAGTTCAGGGAAGTTAGCGGATATGTTTTGATTCTGCGGATGCGACTACGTCATAACTTTGAAGTTTTACCTTTAAGTAACAGTAACATTACTATTGAATTCCAGCAACAAGCGAACTTCAGAACTAGTGGGTATTGAGTTAACGAACTGTAAAATATTGTCTTTTTTAGTTTAGAATGCTTTTCATCAAGCGTGCTGACTGAAAAGTGTCTGATTTTTAATTTTCATAAATTTTCTTGCAAATTTCCTTTTAGTAGGGATTTGATACTTGCCATGATTTTCTATACTATGGCAATATTGGCTAACAGTGTCTTAATAATAAGCATTCGAAATGAAACTGCCCTATTTAAAAAAAAAGAGCCGGATCAATTTTAATGTCATGTTTGTTTATAAAAATATTTATTATAATAAAAAAATAAAAATTGTCTGCATACTTATAAAAGAAACAGGTATTGCCTCGTTTGGATCCTATGTTTATTATGTTAAATAAATTATAATTTAATCAATAGTATACAAATTCAACTTTGTATTAATGAATATCAATTGTACTTTCAATCTTTATTTAAAAAAAAATACTTCCAATTTTTTACGTCCAAACGGTCTACGATATACATACACATACATGCACACATATACACCGGTACATACTCGTATCTCATGAAGTCGCCATGTCCAACGTTCAGTAGAAGTTACTTAAACATTCCATAAATGCTTCTAAAATACTTGAAATTATACCAACGTTATAAAATCTCTTTATTTGCATGTGCATTTTCATAAAAATACTACAGATTTCTGTCACGAGCTAATTTCTGACCTAATTCTTAAACAATGTCGTGTCAGGCGAACAATTTGAAATTACGGGACCGTGTTGCGAGGCCGGCCATTTCGTGGAATTTATTAATTAACATAACAACGACCGTGTAGGTTCCGCACAATTACTATTTTGACCTTGAACAGTCCTTGGACGTTGCTAGGTGAATTTTATAACCTCAAAGCACACGGAGCATGCAATCCGAAAAGACCTTATTGTTTTTTTTATTACAAAGAATCGTTTATATTATGATGTAGAATACTTTAAGAATTTTAATAATAAAAAAAAAATTAATACCGACTGTTAACGAACCAACGGTCATAAATGGCAACGCACTTGCAAGCCATCTGATGTTGTGGATGTTTATAGGTGGCGGTGATCACCTACCATCACGTGAGACACTTGCCCGTTTGCCCGCTATTCTATGAAAAAATTCCGAATCATTAATATTTAGCGAATTCCTTTACTACAACAGTTTCCAGAACTGAAATTTAGTTTTGCTTAAATATGCACATGATTATAATTTTAATGTACTTTCCAACTCAGAGCATTCCGAAATGCAATGTGGACGTGTACTACATTCAGCTATACGTTCCTAAAAGTCTCATCTATACCTTTATCTCGCTAAAAGTTTGAAATTTGTCGCAGATAGCAACTGGAACTGACTTATTAGCATTAAAATTAAAAAATAATGTATTTTCACTAACTAAAATCAAAACATCATCTTCTGCAACACTAGAACTGTTTCCACTTTTAAAAAAAAACGCTAAGCTCTGAAAATCCCATCGTAGGTAAGAGCGTGTGAATTTCAATATCAGTTCACATTCAGGTTTTACAGTGGTTTAATTCGAGTAAACCTATTTATAGTGTCTCAAAGGCATAGTGACATCAACGAAAACCACAGGATAACCGCAACAAATAAATTATTCTTTCAACGTCGTTGCACTTGATTGAAAATTCAATATCCACATTTCATCATCCGACTAGTTCCGGTAGGGCGATGGTTTTGATTGAACTGAATTTATGATATTAATCAAAATAATTATTATTTTGTTAATAATGTGAATTAATATTTTGGATAGCCGCTGGTAAAAGGGCGCACAGCGAGTTTCTATTTACTGACGAGTAAACAATTCTCTTCATATATTCACTTTTAGTAATAACTCAATAGAAACATTGGAGCAGTGGTTCTCTTCTAGCCATCTTTTACTGTCTGGTGTGAGTTCATGTTCTGTGTATTCTTCTTAACTATATATATATATATATATATATATATATATATATATATATATATATATATATATATATATATATATGTAGAGAACCACACGAGCCGACTTAATTCAAAATTCTTAACATACCACGTTAATCAGTTTAGCAGGAATTAGCTGTCAGCAGTGATTTTTTCGCAGTGGCAAATATTCTCGTGGACAATTGTTGATGCTCCGTGCATGGCATAGCTCTTAGTCTTATACATTTCAATACAAAGTAGTTAGTAGATAAGTTCTTAGCACGGCTATGGTATAATTTGCTGCAGTGGGCAGACTCCTTATTCGGACAGAAATTTGATATTCTTTGTATTGGTCTTAGTACAAGTAGTTACTTAATATTGTCTTTTATTAACGCGAGTATCACACATTTAAATAAAATACTGTATACCGGATTAAAACGCGATTTATTGTTTAAATTATTTATCCCGACGTTTCGGATGCTTTTCAGCAACCGTGGTCGCGGGAGACTGAAAGATGACAATTGTCTTATATTTGAAATGTCACAAAGTTGCCATATTTAATTCAATTAAATTAAAAAATAATCTATTAATTTAGGTAACACAATGTACATCTATGAACGTCAATAAAAAATAATACATATTAAATTACTAATATTACTAATATTAAATGCTTCTAATTTTACATTTACTACCAGTTCACAAATCAAGGGCGTAGAGCGGACGAGAAGAACTGGCAAGAAACTCGCCGCCACTCTTTTTAATCGCCAAGTTTTTGTTTTACAATTATTACATATTAACGCCATCTATTCCTACGGAGTTGATATTTACTGTAATTTTCTATATTATGACAATATTGACTAACGGTGTCCTCTTGTTTTTTAGTATGTTTGATTTGGGGCTTTAGATTTTTAATAACTGGATCCCAGGTGTTGGAAAGTCTCAAACCATCTTCTCTATTGAAGTTAGGATGTTTTTTAATTTCAATAGCCTCACGTACTAGTCTGGGAAAGAATCTACTTTCTTTAGCAAGGATTTTTGGTTGGTCGAAACGTATGTAATGGTAACCAAAGTAGTTACTTTTACAGATGTATTAGTATCCTGGTGCTGTTCAAAGACACCCCAAGTTAATCTAGCCCTATGAAAAAATTAAATCAATACATTGCTTTGTTTTTACATCAAGGTATAAAAACCAACTTAATTAACTTCTGTATTCCATTGTGTTTTGCATAAACATGTCAGATTCGGCGGAAATTGAAAACGAAACCTTTATGTTGATGTAATTTTAAACAATAAAAAGAGACAAAATGTTTAAGGCCGGCAACGCACCCGCAAGCCCTCTGGTGTTGCGGATGTCTATGGGCGGCGGTGATCACTTACCATCGCGTGAGCCGCCTCCCCGTTTGCCCCCTATATTATAGAAAAAAATCTATAAAGGCCCATTTATATGATGCCATCTTCTTTTAATACAAGAGCAATAATTTAATGCAATAATTGAGATTCAAGGATTGTGTTGTTTACACCAAAAAAATAATTGAAACAAAACTTGTATGACAGTTCAAGAATGTTACGTGTTAATTAGACTATACAAGTCATTAATGCCTCAATTTGATTGTATGGAATATACAAGAAACTTGCATCGTGCAAATGAGTTTTAACACGCACATTTGAACTGCAAAGACTGAAGCCAGACTTGCACTCTATACTATCTGATTTGTTCGATATTTCCGATGGAATAAAGATATTACTTCGAACCATATATTTTTTTAACGTTAGTTTTCGACAGACGAGCATGAGGTTCACTTGATGGTAGGTGATACCTCAGCCACAGAACATCGGTCAATGATGCGCTGTCGACCTACTTTTTACTTCGAGCATTCGGAAATCTATAGACAGACGCGTAATGTGCAATTCACGATTTTTCCATCTATGAGTGGTGGTTCATTACCCGGTTGGAATTTCGATATTCCTCCCAACCGTTTCTTCATAACCTCTGTTCTTGCTCATCTGAGCATCAACGGCATTATATGAAAATCTTCATTGATTTTTCAAGAATTTCATTATTATTTTATCCAACTTTGATATATTATTTTCCAATTAATGCCGTTCTTAATAAGGTCTTTATTGCAACGTTTCGGTGTATTATTCTCGTTTTTATTCCGATCTTTTCAATAAACATTTCTCCCTCTCCATATTATTATAATCCAGCATTTTGTGAACGCTGTAGCGCTTCATAAATAACTCATTACGGAAAATTTTAATCAAGGTTATTTATTGAATGTGTGTAACCTCAAAATTATTACGATACACGTTGATATATTATGTTAACAGACTACACGGCAATAAATGGATTTTAATTAAATATGTGAAAGCAATATTATATATATTTAAACCAACGTTTAATCTAGGTACATATTATGTTGTGTATTTGTATTGAATATAAATTGTAACGCAAAATATCTAACCTTTTATAAAACTTTTTCCACGTTAGATACCTGTGCTTTGATATTTTTTTTTATTTAATAGGTAGTTGTTAGATCTTTTCAAATTGTATATATCGTTCAAATCAGGGGGGCATGGGACAGATACATATACATATTTTCTGCCCGAGCGGATTTTTTTTTGTTTTCCCAAGATTCAAATCTGGGATCACTGATGCTAAATGCACTAAGCTACCGAGGCCGTCATATCTCTTGAATAGATAAAAAAATATAAGTTTTGTCTATATGTGTTAATAACTAACTAACTTAAAGCTTAAAAAAAACACATCGAACAAAAATCGAATTAATGGTTACAACACACTTGTGTTTGTATATGTGGTACAATAGTTATGATATGACTCTTGAAAAATAGTTTTTTTTATGTTAGTTATCGATAGACCAGGATGAGGTTCACTTTATGGTAGGATATCTCAGCCACAGAAAATCAGTCAATGATGTGCCGTCGACCTACTTTTTTCTTTGAGCATTCGGAAATCCATAGACTGAGAACGAAACGCGCAATGTGCATTATTCATTCCACCCGTTTAATGTCGGGACGAACGTAAAAGTTACCAGACGTGGGGAAGACATGCTTATAGAAAATTATAGACATGTAGTTCCGGCGGGATTTGATGGGTAATTAGGCGTAATAAAAAATCATAAAATAATTGTAATATTTATGTATTTACCATACACTCATCTGCCATGACAGAGTTGTTCCTAATGCGACAGTTTCGTACCAAAATGTATATAAATAAACTATAACTAACAAGCAAAAAATTACTTCACGAAAAAAAAAACATTTAAATGTTTAACATAATACAAAAAATAAAAACCAAAAACAGGTGCACGCACAACGACCTATTTATAAATACAAATATTATATGTTTACAAAAATGGTAAAAATTATTATCTTGCTATTAGATAAAATATTACCTTTTGATGACGCTATTATCATAAATTTTATCAAATATCTTTCAATAGATTATAGAGATACAATAGAAATATACATTTACTTCATTGTTATGATGTTTTATAATAACAAGCGGAAGTAGAATACCTAATATTTGTATAATTTCATGAGAACTGTCACCTTTCAGTTTGGTTATAAGGTTTATGTTCACGCTTATATAGTATTAAAATAAATTTCATTGTAATAATAAATAGTCGATATATACGTACATATATTAGAGGAGGCGAATGCGGTGGTAAGCGATTACCGCCGCCCATGGATACCAGAGGGTTTTGAAAATGCGTTGCTGGCTTTTAACGTAAGAATGGGCTCGCTTCTTTTAGGTTCCAAATTCAAATTCAAATAATTTATTAAGTTAGGTAACACAATATACACTTATTAACGTCAATAAAAATACGAGTAAGTATATATTAAATGCTTTTAATTTTACATTTACTGCCAGACGAGAAGAACTGGCAATAAACTCTCCGCTACTCTTTTTAATCGCCAAGTTTTTGGTTTACAAAATATTTGTAAGAAGGTTCAACTATTATATCATGTTTCACATGATATGTTGAAGTTATTAACTATAATAATAAAAAATAAACGAAAAAAAAAAAAACTAAGATCTGTCCTCTATCAGTAGTAGTCATGGTGAAATAGGCCACGCACTTACATACATTATCGTGGGAACAACACGCAAACACATAGTCGAAATAACTACTATCACCGCATACACGAATTCAAGTCTGACCAGTCACCACAAATTTCCCAAGACCTATCGGTTCGGGTAAGCTGGTGGAGTGGTTGTACTTTGTATCATAAAAACTCAAAAATATAGTAGGCATTTCTTAAATAAATTTTAAAACCTGATCAAGAAACACGTCGCAATTTGAACCGAAATGACAAGCTATTCCCTCAACGCATTACCGATTTCTTTAGAGGGAACACGGAGTAGTGTGACTGACGTCAAGTAATGACATTTGACGTTAAGAGTTCGGGATTCGAGGACCACTCAGCCCCCTTCACTTGCGAAGGCACACTTCGAGGTTACCGTCAGAAGAGTTCTTAAAAACATTTGTACCAAGAGGGGAATTAATTTCCTATCGGCGATATGGACAAAAACTGTTACAGTATTTTCGTTTGAATTGACTCAATTACTGACCGCCTACATCGTCGTTTACTTAAGCACTTACAGAATTGTTTGTCGCTAACTTATTGCCTCAATGTATACGGGACTATTTTACAAAGTACCTTGTCTCTTCCTTTTGTATCGAAAATGAATACGAATATGTATGTCATTAAATATATAATATTTAACCTAAAACTATCTAAAAAATGATCTTAACATTCGAATATAAGTAGGTATATCATCTGTCTACGTATAACATGGTTATACTATATGCTATAGGGTATAGTTGAGATATATTCTGAGCAAAAAAGTAAATTATATTAATTTTTTTTTAAGTTAGTAATATTGACAGATGAGCATGAGGTTCACTTGATGGTAGATGATACCTCAGCCACAGAACATCAATCGATGATGCGCTGTCGAAGTTACCAGACGTGGGGAAAACATGCTTACAGAAAACTATAAACATATTGTCCCGGTGGGATCCGAACCCACGGCCACCCGCCCCTGCGCACGGCAGGTGTTCTACAGAACGCGCCAACGAGCCCGTCAAATAATTTAAATTTTTTTATTTAACCACAATAATATGAACATTGTCACATACAAAACATACAGAAACTTAATAGGTATTATGCAGCCGCTTCTTCCTTGTATTGCATATTATCTGCATCCTCATAATATATAATTTGCATCCTCAGTTTCCGAGATAATATTCAAAATTACCGCATCGCGTTTTGAAGTTGTTAATATTGCTATGTGATATTGAATTTGTCATTATTGTCTGAAGCGTCTTGATATTTTTAATTATAAGCAATATGACGTATAAGGATATAAATTATATGATAATAGGGGTAATATGTAGTTATTCTTTTACTTATAACCTTGTTACAATACTAGCTTTAAGTGTCAATTTTTCCTCGCGACACCTGATTTCAACGTGTTTTCGGAGATTGGCGTGAATAAATAGACAAACAAAAATTTCAAAAAATATTTTTTGTGTACACTTCTATTATTGTCTCCTCTCCATTATCAATATCTATTATTTATACTAATATTTAAAAAGAGGAAATATTTGTTTGTTTGTTTGTTACGATTTAACTCAAAAACTACTCGACCGAATTCATTCACCAATAGAAAGCTACAATTATCAGTGAGTTACAAAGGGTTTTTGTATAGTACATCTACATTGTATCCGTGAGAAGTCGGGCCGGATCGCTAGTATTCAAAATATAGACTCGTAGATTCTACTATTTGTCTATATGTTACAGGACCTGTGAAATATGATTATATACGAGCGTATATGATAATATTTCACCTGTATAAAATCAAGTGGGGAAGTTTGACTTCTGTCACAGAAAATTCATCCATTTTAGCACAAAAGCTTCGACAGGTTGAGGTTTCTGAATTTTCTGTCGCTACTGCCAAACGCAAAATGAAATACAATAAATTACTTATCAGAATGTTGGTCTGTTGCTGACGGTACGGAATTTTTAGAACTCTTTTGTCATTACTCATTCATACTGCTTGGATTCATATGCTCATTTAACGACTTTAACAATAGATAACAATTCTTTCTTGTATGTTAAAATTAAACACCTGTAAAGAAAAATGAAGATTTTTTTAAATAATATCTTAACGCCACAACGATGATGGTACTAAATCTTCGATTATATTTTTAAATTGTCAAAATTCCTTTGAATATATAAACCGTATATTGCTTTGTCCTTTCACTCAAATTTTTTGATCACGTCCCGATTCCTCTATTTTAGAAAAGTTGTGAGACAAAACCAAAGTGAATTTTCGAGTCTCCTAGTAGGACATAGGGCAGACGATTTTCTGCGTCTATTTGAGTTATGCAGAATTTCTTCATAGCAAGTATGTATAAGGTTGGTAGAGCTTTTGAAAACTAGCCGACGAAAAAAAAATGTATAATTGTTTCACCGGGTCTCAAACTCAAATCTCCTGAGTTTAAAGCAACGAGCGTCAATGAGTAACGGAGGCGGTCGCGATGAGACAAACCCAATGCTTAATCAATTTTTGATTAATTACTTGTAATTATAATTTTAAATTTCACATATTATGTTGAAAATCATATTTTTACCCATTTTGAAGTAGGTCATTGTGAGTTTGCATAATCACGAAGCTTAATTATACTGAGTTTAGTTATAAAACAATGTAAAAAAAATAAGTTAAAGGTAAAAAACAAACAAATCTCCAAGTTATGGACTAACTTATAATTGAATCCCTTGAAGGTTCTGCGAATTGTTATTGTAGGGAATTTTTTATTACTTCAACAGAGATGTGCGGAGGTATTATTCTCATTCCTGTTATGGGGCATGGGGCACACATAATGTTTTCTCTGTAATAATATTATTGAAGGGCATAACTTATATGTATATATTAATCTTAAGCCCCACTAAATTAAAATATTTTACTCTAAAGCGAACGTCTGAATTATACGTCATTATGGAGCAAACAAGCTTTGAATGGATATTTGCGTTTCGAAATAAAATTTGGGCTCTTTGTCGCGTTTGGTAGAAAACCTGCCGTGCGCATCGATGGGTCGTGGGTTCGAATTCCACCGAGACAACATGCTTATAATTTTCTGTAAGCATGTCTTCCCCACGTTTGGTATCTTCGGGCATTAAACGGGTAGGAGGAATATCGAAATTACGACCGGGTAACGAACCACCGTTCATAGATGGAAAAACCGTGAAATTTATGAAATTCCGAATGCTCGAAGTAAAAATTAAGTCAATAGTAAAGCAAAAACAATAATATACAGCGTTGCTTATACGAAAAATATTGTATTTAGCGTCTTAGCACGTCACATTTTAAAATCGATTCCTTTTAACTGATTTTATTTTTGCTGTAAACATTCGGAAATAGGCTGAAGCCGTAATACCCATTCTGTGTTTCACAGCTTTTCAATCCCCGTTCGTTACCTGAACGGAATTCCGATATTCATACCTCTTTCCATTGACATAAAATATGCCAATGCCCCTATATTTTACTGAAAAATATAAATACCTCAGATCTGACTTGATTTGAACTTGTATTGCGTCCTCTAGGCAAGTTCAATTACTACTTTAATGAGTCCTACCAACACATACTCATATATGTATCAAATATTAGTAATTGAACCAACATATAATCATATTTGTAACACAAATATTAGTATTTGTTGGGGCGTCTTGAGGAACTTTCCCTGTCTTATACATTAGTAAATATTCATCAATCTTACTTAAATTCATGAAATAATTAGGAATTTTTCCTTGAATAAAATACTGTATACCGGATTAAAACGCGATTTATTATTTATATTGTTTATTTAAATGTGTGATACTCGCTTTAATAAAAGATAATATAATTTTTCCTTGAGCTTATTTTATGTAAATACCGTATATAAAGAAAAAGAAAGCTTAAAAAAATGTTATTGAAAAATCACGTGACATAAATGTAAAATAATAAATATACAGACCAAAATTAAAAGAAAATAACAGCTCAAGAGAGTAAGAAATAAATGGTTAAAAGAGAAATAATAAACAATTACTTCCAGGAAAATGTTCGAAGAATACCAATATTTATAATCTTGATTTTTATTGCCGCCCGAACGCTTAGTAATTATGGCATTTCATTAGAACCGTTTCACGTAAAATGCGATTTAAAATCATTTCTTTCGTATTCCGTTTGAGAGAGCTTTCCGCTGATTTTAAATTGAAATTCGAACTTCCAAATAAAGCAAGAGAAAACATTGAAGGAAATTGTGAGCCTTAGGTGGAGGTCGCGTAAACTTTTATTAATAAAAGAATAAGTAACTGGTAGCAAGAATACCTTCAAACATTCGCCGACGTGGGAATAATAAAAAAGTAACGATTAAACGAGAGGAGCGTGGCTGTCTGACACTTCGGGTTAAGAGGAAACACAAGGGCCGTATTTCCATACAAACGTATTCCCCCGTTTTCTCCCTGGATAATGCCAGTAGAGAAATATATTTTTTTCCAAAAATCTATGGCTATTATTTGCATGCCCCTATGTTTTCCTTTTTTTCATAAATTAATAATTAAAAGAGTTATGAACCTTCAAAAACCTAAAAATTTGCCAGATTTTACGCTGTGATCAAACATCCAGAAAACAAATTTAACTTGATTAAATAAAAAAAAGAAAACATAGGAACACGGCCAAAGCCTTTCTTGAATTTTTGATGAAAAAAGTAGTTAAATCGGTCAAGTTTTGGAGAAGGAATCAGGGGACTACGAAACGTTGATTTTACGTACTTTTGATAGGTATTTTCGGTCCAAGCTGCAGTTGTCTCTTTCGGGTCTTAGCTCGATTGTTCGGGCACTGCGCAACAGCAATAGATTTTACAAATAGATATTATTCAATTCTCTCGCCCTTAGTGTTTCCTCTTAAAGGTGTCTTCAGAAGTATCGCGTTTCAAACGTTTAATAGCCCCTTTATATTCAGGCATTGCCAATAATACTGCAAACGTTTTCCTTAATACTTTTATGGCAGCTTCGATAGGAAGGGGTGTTTCATGACAGAATCCTATATATTATATGGTATTATGTATCGCTTAGTAGTTGACTGAGACGTTCTATACGCACTTCACGGCTTTCGTATCAAAGAACTGTTATTCCTCACCCTTAATACTTAAAATTGCTATATAATTTTCATACGTATCATATGCAACATCGAAATCCCGACTGATATATGCGAGGTGTATTATGACTTTACAGCGAACGCCCAAACCAGAAAATGTACTTTCTTGTAAATTATTTTTAGTGTCTTTTAAATGCAAGGATAAATGATTGTATCCATGCATAATGTAGAATTCCAATCGTGATACAAACCCCGGAGCGCCTACAAAGTGCTGAGTCAACTGAGCTCCTTATTGTAGCTCCGGGATGGCATTAGGAGGCAAACAATATAGTTTATAAATACAGCTTTTTAGCCTTTCCGTAAATATTATATTCCATTTATATTCCAATTCAGGAATAGGATTAAATGTTGAGGTATCTACCTATATTGGTTTGTTTATAAGTAAGCTAATATTTATAGAAATAATATGTAAGCGGATTATCTTTTCTATTTTCGGTAAAACAATCAGACTGTAATATTTTAGACTACTGTACTTTTTCATATAAGAAGATGCAAACGGACAAGTGTGTCACCCAGCGCTCGGAACTGGTTAATTTACTATGGGCGCTTAACCGAAATAATAAAGGTTTTTGTTAATATTTTTTCGTTTTTAGTTATATTTACTGAAAAAATTACTGTGGTAAGTTTAGTGTGTATTACTCTTTAAAACTAATATCATGGTATCTCAGTCAGACATGTGTTTTGGAAAATAAAAATTAACCGGTTACGAGCCCTGGTGTTACCTGTCCATGGTCATCAGCAATACCAGATGTCTTGAGGATGCAATGCCAGCTAAGTAAGTAAGTGAAGACTCGGTGCTTTAAGGTTCCCATGTCGTATCGGTTCGAAGAAACCGCCAGCGAAAGCTGGTTCCACAGAGTAATTGTGCGTTGCAAAAAGTGCATTAGGAATCGCGCAGTTGTAGACAGCTTTCGAGGCGGTAAGGGTGGATTTCACAAGATTTGACACTCCAATATAGAAGTAGTAATGTACCGCATTGAATCGGTACTTTGAGTTATTCAATTTAGTAAGATTTTTGTATGTATTAGAGTCTACTGGTAATTAATAAAGAGTTAAAAAATAATTATAAACTTTAAAGGTCGGCAACGCACAAGCAACCCTTTGGTGTCTATGGGCGGCGGTGATCACTTACCATCACGTAACCCATTTGCCTCCTTTTCAATAGTATTCTATAAAAACAGATAATAGAACAACTGGAATCTCAAGTTGATGAATGCCATATAGGCATCAGCAAAACAGGCCTTGTGGTAATAAAAATACCAGAAAGTGACTAACCGCGGAATACTGAAACGATAATCAAAATTTGAGGGCTTCTTAAAATGTTTCTGTCTTTCATTTTACCTTCGTAATGAAAGGGTTAGAGATACTTTTAAGTACACCTCAATGTTGATTAGCGTTCGAGAATTCGGCCATAAATGATTAAGATAATATTCATGCTCAAGCATGGTGTGTGATTAAAATAACAATACGCCTGAAATAGGCATGAAACGCATGATTAGTATAGAATATAGCAGTGTATTCTAATCGTAATTATTCGCCGCAACTGACCCGTTAATGGACCTATTGTACTCCGAAAATTATTATAATGACAGTACCGATTTATGCATAAACTAATGTATTAAGATGTTTGTGAAGCGTATGATATTGATGGCTCAGTGGTAAGCGCGATGCGTTTAGCACTGGGGGTCTTGGTTCGAATCCTGGTGAAAACAAGATTTAAAAAACAATTGTTTCGGTCAGGCAGGACACAGAAGGCTGAACACCTGTAAAGAAAAATGATCAGTGAAACAGACACAGAAGTGTCTACCCCATGCCACTAATGATTCACTAAAATATTGATGATGTTCATACTATTTGCTGGATTTTATCAGTCTGAAAATTTAATATCGAGAATATTCTTCAAAACGTGAAATTTATGCTGAAACGGATACTTCGGCCAGGTCAGCAAAATCACTAAGTATAAGTAGAAAACAAATAATTAATTTAAATATTCGTCAACAGTCTTCAAAGTCAATTCTTTCAATTCCAACTCTTAAATATTTTTTATAAACGTTACGCTATACACCAAATGAAAACCTATTTTTTTTCGCGAATAGACACGTTTATTCACAAACTGTACAACATGACAACAGCTTAAACTATAACAATTTATTTGCTAGTACAGTCAGTCAGCAGTGTGCACTGCGACTTGACTGTCTCCCTTTGGGAGGCAAAAGGCAGCTGCGCCAACACGTTTCATTTGTAATAATTAAACATAAAAAAGGTAAGATAGTAAATAAATATGAGCCATATTTGTATAATAGATTTACTTCTTTGATAAAAATATATTTTATACAACCTTCCGCATGCTCGAAGTAATTAAAGAAAAAACAAAAACCGACTTCAAAACTATAACTACATATTATAGTATGTACAATATTACTAAACTTACTTACTTATATGTACTAAAAAGTAAAAAAATAATATTTCAATTACTTCAAAGCATTATTTATTAACTGTTATTTTGAAGTCGGTGCCACCCAACCGATGCCGCTCCGTACTGTTCGAAAGTTTGTTGTAAAAGCAAGATTAAACTGTCCTTCTTGGCTTACCACCTCTGAAATATGCCCTACCAAACAAATAATCATCCAAATCCATCCAAAACTTGCGGAGTTATCGCGTAACAAACATACAATATGTTTTGTTTCTTTCGTTCAGTAGTCTTTTTATATTCGATAGAGCGAGACAAAACATATTTTAACTATGTCAAGATTATAATACGTTTATAATAAGGCCGCTAATATCAACAGTATTCTTAGTCTAACGTCAAAATATAATTACCATTGTTTCTAGCTTCGATACTAACGTGAACGAATATAGCATTTTTGGCTCCAAACCCCGGGAATAATTTGAACTGAACCAGATATTTTGAAGCCATCAATTTTAACGATAATAGCGGTTCGAAATATGGTTTTAGATTGCTGTTAAAACCTCTACTGCAGTTAAGAAAATAACTACTATGTTGAATATTCATTAGGTTAGCTTAACCTGTTTTCATTACTATGATTGGCTTGACCGGGTTAAGTATTTTATGAGACGTACATTATACTCGATATGTGTAAGGAAAATTACTTGCGTGTCTTGTTTTTCTTATGCCATTTATTTGAGTTTTACTCAAAAGTGGTTATTCAATTGTTTCGGTTTTGGTAACTATCAGAGTTTCTAAACCAACAGTACTATTAAAATACTATATACATTCCTTTTTTCTAACTTTTCTGAGAAGATGGATTCTACTAACAAAAAAACCCAACAAGAACTAGACACTTTTTCTTTATAGAAAATGTAATTTCTCTTTCAATTGTGACTTAAAGAAGTTAATTAAGGACATGTTTTATAAATAAAAAAATATAAACCTAAACATTATGACGACGGTTTTCGAATAAAATAGTATGATATATTTTAGTAAAAAAAATAGCAAATTTAAACTAATGCATTGTTTTTCAGGACTTAATTGAGCGCCTATTATTTAAGATAAAATAGATATAAGAAAATAATCAAACGAATGATAGAAATGACTGTATGAGCAATGTTTCCTCTCTCTTCTTTTTCTCTCTTTTAGTCAATGATATTGCGATTAGAAGCTGGCTTTTTCGACACATCTTATTGACTTAATCCTAGTGCTAAAAGGCAGTGTAGTCTATTATAATCGTACCTTTTAACCCTTAAAAAGATATCGGGTTTGGTGATAATGTGTAATACACAAAAACTTATTCGCTGATAATGTAGCTTTTAGCGTATTGGTGAAAGAATTTTTAAAATTGGTCCAGTCCTTTTCGAGTTAAATCGTAACAAACACACAAATATACAAATCTTTCCTCTTTATAATATTAGTTATTTATAAAACAGTTCTGGGTAAAAGCTCCTCAGTGCTAGCTCATTCCTTTTGACCGCATTTATCGTAGAACGGCTTGATACGTCCACGATTCGGACTTTTCCGTACGGCTAGATCCTTTGGCATTACGTGTAGATATAGCAACTTCTATCGCATTATAGCCCAGCTATATATTAATCCCGGCTGCTGAATTTTAATATCAAGAGAGACGCCCATCCATTTGCCTTCTCTAATATACGTATATGTATAACGAAAGCCATGAAGCTAATCCGCTAAAAATTAAATACCTTGTGTAGATTTCTACAAAAACGTCAGTTCAGAAGTAGAACAAAGTGTAAACAAAATTAGCAACTATGTAGGTACATTTTCACCGGCTACTGACGCTAACACGTGAAATCCATTAACACTTTTAACTGGACTACGATATACTTTCCTACTATAATTTGTAGCATGCATCTGTATGGCTTTCGGTTTGTGTTATATTACCTTTTTTAGACTAATAATAAAATAATTACATATATTTATTGCATCTATAATTTACTCTGTAAATTTATGTCGTTTTTGTAGAAAAGTTTAACTTATATAGTATCTATAACTTTTTGTTTATTGAAAGATCTATTTTTTGTTTAATTTCAACAGACGAGCATGAGGTTCACTTGATGGTGGGTGATAAGTCAGCCACAGAACATCAGTCAATGATGCGCTGTCAACCTACTTTTTACTTCGAGCATTCGGAAATCCATATACTGAAACCGAAACGCGCAATTTGCACTTCACGGTTTTTCCATCTATGAACGGTGGGATTTTAATCCACGACCCATTGATGCGCACGGCAGGTGTTCTACCGTGCGCATCAATGGGTCGTGTGTCAGTCTTGTAAGCAATGTATGCTTCATATTATCTTTAGATAGTAGTCAAACAGGCTTAAAATTATCGATATTATTGCATCAAATAAGAAAAAAATCTTGCAAAATAAATATAGCGAACTATTCCTAAGTCCAATTTCGTTGGTATACTCCGTAATGGCGTGTTGGCAAGAAAATGACGCTACATTTCCGTCGCCCAGGCTATATTGGTAGTCTGGCGAGACTTCAAAAGTAAGTCTTGTTATTGTTACAACGAAGGCTAGGGAAATACGGAAAAAGACTCTATCGTGTTGAGGTAATTGTTAATTTTATTTTCAAACCTTACTAAAATACTCAATGATTACATTTATCTTACTATATTTAACATAATAGCATTTATCTATACTATAATTTACTATTAGCATTATAAAGAGGAAAGGTTTGTTATGAATAAAACCAAAAATTACTGGCCCGATTTTAAAAATTTTTTCACCAATAGAAAGCTACATTATCAGCGAGTAACATTTTTTGTGTATTGTACATCTATATTGCACCCGTGTCAAGCTGGGGCGCACTGCTAGTATACTATAAATTTAAGCTGTATTTTTTCCTTCTTTCAAAAATAAAAAGTATTTTTTTGTGTTAAGGAACATAGTCGAATATTTGGAAAATCTTAACACAATAATAAAACCCTTACAAAGCTGGGAAATTTCAAGTAAAACTAGTTAAAATAATCTTGCCTGAAAATAATTTTTAGTAACGTTGTCAACTTAAAACATTTCAAATCTTTTCTTGAAGAATTTTGAAGAATTGCCTGTAACCGTGAACACGTCTCGTTGCATTGTGACAAATTCGTGACTTATTCGAGCGTACGTCGAGAATTCGAGAAAAAGCTTGGAAAGACGTTGAATTATGACACCTTTCTGGCCTGAGCCATTTATATTTCCACTCACGTACTGAATAACGTTAAAGTTTTAAAATCGAAATCGATTTTGTTGACCTGATTTGTGCTACCCATTCACCTGTGGAACTGTATAAGGCCACACGAAGATAAGACGACGTTTTTCGATTTTGCGATTGGACTGTATTGTTTTATGAAGTGCTTTGTATTGAGTTTCAGCAGAAAGAAGAACACTTTATTTTGAACGTACTTTCATGATATTTGTTATTAAGGTGGTTCGTTTTCCATACAAAAAGTCATGATTATTAACGTATAAAATAACATTATTTTATTAACTCCGCGCAAAGAACTCCCGGAAAGTAAATAGTTGCACAAATATTTAGTATCGAAACTCTAAACTGACTTCGTTAATAATAATTCCTTAAGGGAATAGGTTTAACAATATGGAAACCTTTCAACTTTGTGTGTGAATTCATGTGATTAGTGGGAATAAGACAAAAATGTTTGTCGCATTATAATTAACTAGCAACGCGCCCCGGCTTCACACGGGTGCAGTGTAGATGTACTATAAATATTAATAGTCCAAACACATAGCCTATGTTACTTGCTGATAATGTAGCTTTCTATTGGTGAAAGAACTTTTAAATTCGGTCCAGTAGTTTTTGATTTTATTCAAAACATACAAAAATCCAAAAATACAAATCTTTCCTCTTTATAATATTATTAGTATTAGTGTAAATAATAACTTAGCGGCCAGGTCTGAAGATCTAAATCAATTAAATTTCAAGATATTTTGCCCTTAATAATTCCTGAGCAAAAATTCAAGGCCACATTATAGAATAGAATATAATAAAATAATATACACACCTATAGAAAAAAATAACAACAACCGCTTTCTTCGGATTCAGTAATATTTTAATATCGGGTTTCAGATAATAGGAATTATTATTATCTGAAACCCGAAAGAATTTGGGCTTGCAACCAATCAGAAAAAGGCAGGTGCAATATTCATTATGTCAACGAACCTATAAATTTTCCTTGTGATGTTCGCCTTTCACCTCTGTGATATCATAATGTAAATAATACGTTTCGTACTGACGTTGATTTAGATCAAACATAAAGGCGTCGTTATCAAGCAATCTAACAACGGAACAGGCTCCAGAATAGCTTGAAAATCAAAGCAATTTTCGCTCGTCAACTTAGAACTGCACCTGACGGGCCCATTTGTCTAACGTATAAGAGAAATCGCTTCCAATGATACGGTAACTCAGTATCGAAATCGTGAATCGTATTTTTTTATGAAGGAATGTATTATTAGTAAGTCTCTAGAGGTATAAAGTTATATAATAATTATTTTTTTAATATGTATGAAATTTCTTTCTCCTGTGGAAGCCTTTTATACTTCTTCTTTCTAGAAATCAAACTTATCCTTTATTTTTAATCACGAATGCTAATCCTACGTTTCACTTCCCTTTATTCTATTTTTGAAATGTGATATTAACCATATTACCCACTCTAATAAACATATTTGTATAGCATGTTTGATGCTTGATGAGAAATTATTGAACTTTACGCTACGCTCACTCCAGATATCAAAGATCGAGTTACCGTTAGAGCTTAAATTCGACGTGTGGTTCGATTCGAAATTCAAATTTAAAAAATCTCTGTCTAGTTTTCTAGAAAAGCAATTCACATAACCTCAATTTCAAATGAACGTTTTGAGAGTTTAAAAAGTAATTTCACCGTAAAACGTTTGAAACATGGATAGTCTCAATCATGATGGAATTAAATCCAATCAGGGAACCCGACAATCGCGTCGCCTAAAATTGTTGTCCCGTACGAATTTATGTACGTTAGCATTTTATTTAAAAGCAGCATTAATAAACTAATGAATTAATAAGATTTGAATTATATGTCTATTTTTAGAGACAAATGATGTGGATTATTCTATAAAAATTATTGAGAAATTAGTCAAACATATGTATTTATAAAGCTTACGTATGAGCAAATGGAACTGAGTTGGAAGACTAATGTATCAATTAATGATAAAAATAAAAGTACCATTTTAAATGTAGAAGATGTTAAATGCTTTGAAATTCTATATCGTGAGTGGCGGAGAGTTTATTGCCAGTTCTTCTCGTCCGCTCTACGCCCTTGATTTGAGAACTGGCAGTAAATGTAAAATTAGAAGAATATGTATTTTTTTATTGACGTTCATAAGTGAACATTGTGTTACCTATGTGAATAAATAATTTTGAATTTTGATCGACACAAAAAGATGTAGTACCTCTTATTTTTCTCATGTCAACTTTTATTACTTATAGCTATGTTGTGAATACAAATATGATGTGTGGTTTAATATATTCATAGAGGAGATTGATTTGTTGATGATAAACATTCATGTCATTTTCATACGTATTATGCCATATTTTTAGTAAAATGAATAAAATTTTTTTCCCTTGAGTATATTGGATCAAATATTAGCAGCTTATGTATTAAAAGTCATCAAATGAATATATTATTATAATAAAAAGTAGTCATATCATCAAATTAATCTACATATATATATACGTATTCATGAATAAGTCAGCCAGTGTTTACATACCCAACCATATTTTTGTTCCAATTTCATATATACTTCTGTATGTTTTGTAATTTTGCTGCCAAATGCCAATATTGTTCTTCAGTAACATAAATAAGACGAAGTTGAAACGTTGGCCACCTGACGTTCCAAGAGGTCACGAGTTCGAATCCCGCTGCATATATATATAATTTAATTTTCTGTAAAAATGTTTATCCTATGACTTTTACTTCAAACATTAACTGGGTTGGATAAATATTTGCATAAGTCTTAAAAAAGCTTGTATCTATACTTAATTGTATTTTATTTATAATTCGATTGTTTAAATCAAATATAATTATATTATTATAAGTGTAAAAGTCACTCTGTATTTCCAAAATTTGTTTTTATTTTAATCCAAACCGATTCCAATTAAATTTAGGAAAATCCAAAAGGATATAGGCCTATAGATACTGCTTTCATGAAATTTTGTATGTTTGAGTCATAAATATTAGAGAGGCTTTTGATGGATGATTTCCGAACCGATACGACTTGGAAACCTTCAAAAAAAGAGCCTACTCATTTCTTAAAGGCCGGCAACGCAGCTGCAAGTCCTCTGGTGTTGCAGATGTCCATGGAACCGACTGCCCGTTTGCCTCATATTCCATAAAAAAAAGGCAAAATATCACATTTTTCCCAAGCAAGCGAAGCCACGAGCGACCAAACACTAACTTTAATATTTAAATTGTTTTTAAAACTATACATTTTCTTTATCTGCTCATACTATTCTAACCAAAATACAATATTATAGTATCTGAGATAAATAACGGTATATTTCGATTTATTTTGCGCAGTGCGTGTCAATTAAAACCGCGAGAAATTCCCAAGACATACTCGGTAATACGCTCCTCAAGCTAATGGGGCTGTCAAACGCAGGTGCGTAGTGTATGCGAGACGTGTTCGAGTGCTGTAACTTATATTCGAGTTGCTACAGCCCTAGCTAATTGATAGCGATACTTGTCGAGTATTTTGTTGATAAATTCAAATTCAAATTCAAAAATCATTTATTAATTTAGGTAACACAATGTACATCTATGAACGTCAATAAAAAATAATACATATTAAATGCTTCTAATTTTCAATTTACTGCCAGTTCTCAAATCAAGGGCGTAGAGCGGACGAGAAGAACTGGCAAGAAACTCGCCGCCACTCTTTTTAATCGCCAAGTTTTTGTTTTACAATGTTTTGTAAGGAGCTGCAACCATTACACCATGTTCCACATGACATCTTTAAGTATTTAACTATAATAATCAAAAATATATTATATAAACGAAAAAATAAAAAAACAAAGATTTGTCCTCTATCTAGTTGAAAAATATGAATTTCAAAAGTAATAGTAAAAGTTACACATTCAAGTGAGTGTAATTTTAATAGAATCCATTCGGTACCAACTATAATGATTACAACCTAGATAGTTTTAAAAAACGAGCCAATAGACAGCCCTAGCTAATTGATAGCGATACTTGTCGAGTATTTTGTTGAAAAATATGAATTTCAAAAGTAATAGTAAAAGTTACACATTTAAGTGAGTGTAATTTTAATAGGATCCAATCGATAACTATAATTATTACGACCTAGGTAGTTTCAAAAAACGAGCCAATACATTTTTGAAAGGCCTACAACGTAATGGACATTGGTGATTACTTGCCATCAAGTAACCCATCTAAATACTTAAGATATACAAATAACATCGCCGAATTAATATTTATATGTATATCTATACTCTAT